>CM069297.1:41013333-42435000 GCA_035609425.1 Epinephelus awoara
AGCTTGCATCTTCAGTCATGCCTCCATACACACACACACACACGCACACACACTGTTGACACAATGCTGAACCGGCCAGAGGCACCAGTTGCCTTTGATTTGGTTAAAGTAGAATCAAAGGCGCAGCGCTGGCCTGCAGCACCGAGCATCGACACTCCACAGGTCCTGGTACTGAGGAACTCTTTGTATGATGAGCGTCATGAGGACCATGACTATGACTAGATTGTCCCACTAGGGGGCCCAGAGCAACCGTGTTGCGTGGCATTCCCAATTGGAGTGTTACAAGAGAAACATATGACAACACACAGCCAGGAACCATCCATCTGTGATGCTCTGTGTGTTCCTCTTAAACTGTTAAATGAGGTGTTGTAAATGATCATTTTGCATTTTTAGTTTTCCCCACTTTGCCTCATCTACATCTGAGATCATTGGTTTCCTACAGACAGCTGTGTCTCCCACAGTGGACTCACCATGACTTGTTGCATCCAGCTGAGTTTTACCTCCCAGCTTAGTTTGACAGTAGTGACGGTGGCTGTTACACTCAAACAGTGAGAGTTGTGTCACCTCCTCTCACCAGGTGTTGTGGCTGAACTGCATGTGAATTTTCTATTCTTCATACATCTACTCATTATGTGGTTGTGTTCTGTCTTTATAAAGACCTGTCTGCACATTTCTATTGATAAAACCTCCAGTGTGTTGTGGACATACTGCTTATAGATGGAAGTTGTCTTTTGATGAACTCAGAGACTATGGGAAAAAAACAAACAAACAGGATTTAAAACATGCTTCTTGGCTCAGTTCAATTTAATGGAACTTTATTTACCCCGAAGGAAATTCTTGTGCTAGAGAATGCTTCAAATTAGAGTAACAACAATTAACATCAGGCTCCTGGGTCAGGGTCACTCACTGGGCCCAGTTTTAAAAACAACAGAGCAAAAGCAAAATATTCAAAATATACAAGATACAAAGTGTTTTCAAGGAGCTAAAGCAAAAACCAGTCCTAATAGAGTAACAATAGAAGTTAATAAGTACAAGAGTTACTAAACCTAAATAATGTAATGTAACTAAAATGATGTAAAAATGTACATACAGTAACAGTGCACCTAATGTATGCAAACTAACATATTGATAATGTTTTGCTTATTTATGGAAAATTAACCCCTCATGCCTTGAAATGGGTTTGATGTAACTCTACACCTTTGCATAATTTAGTATGCATGGAACTATGAATATGCAGAATAGCCCCGCCCTCATCTGCTAAAGTGTTCCTGCTCTCCTTCAACTTTGCTCATCAACACACAAACCTCTGCTTGTGAACAGTAACAGATAATAAAGACGCACCATATTGGATTTTTTGCCAATATTCAATATGCCGATATGTAACAACTCATTTGGCTGATTAGTGATACAGATATCAATATATCCACTTTTTTTCCCACCTAATTTTAGTGATCATCAGATCTCCTCTGCAGTGGAATATATACATGCATACTCTTATCGTGACGAGCCACCAGCAGATGGAGACATAAAATACTTTTCATTGTATGTGATATTTATTCGCTGTGCAGATTAAGAAAAGGCATTTTGGCCAGTTCAGATGCACGATGATATCAGCATGAGCCTTTGCTTGACTGCATTATCAAACAGTAAATGATGTGTCCGTAATGATCGATGGGGAACAAGGTTCCTGATCACCAGCTTTTGAGTTGAGGTAAAAGGGAAACTTGCAAATCACTGATGCATAGCATTTTGCTGTAGCGTTATGGAAAGCTCCATCCTGCAAATTGACTGGATCAGTTACAAAAGCTCTTTTTTGAACAGGAACTGTGCAAATTTGCAGGAAAGCCCAATCAGTCTTTTTTCAGGATTGGCAGTATAAAAACAAAATCAGGGAGTGCAGCAAAATGCCGCCTACCTACTTTTGTTTATACAGAATGTGCCTTTTTCGGGGCAATGGGGGGCGTGAGCAAGTAACAAAACGTTAAGTGGGAGGGAAGTCGCGGCTGGTCAGGTGGTGATTCTCTCGTAAGTCAGCCCGTTCTTCACCGTCATGAAGTGACTTCCAACTTCCAAGTCATGAAGTACCGCCATCTTGCCAGTGATTTCAGCGTCAGACACCAACACCAAAAGCCACCTTTCTGCAGTGTTAAGATGTGCAGCTGGTCAGTCAGACGGCACCTGTTGCAGCAGTATAACATGCGGACTGGCGTTGTTCAGTTCATCACATGGCTGGACAGCACGTGCTGTGGTGGTATGATACACTGCTGGATGGCGTCAGTTTGAAACGCTGCTGCTGACGATGTAATTTAAGGAGCTGGAAAGTCCCTATAGGGCTTCTTGAGACTTCCACCCAAGAGCCCGGTGTTAGCTTACGCCATGAAGGCAAAGCCAAACCATGATGTTCGCTTGACTGAATTATCAAACAGTGAATGATGTGTGTCACATTCGATCGAGGTTCAAGCAGACCTCACCTGGAGCATGGAGTTCACTTCCCGCATGAATGCAGTACCAAACCAGAGCCAATGTTTATTTCCAAACCCAACCACATTCTTCTGTTGCCTAAACCCAACCATGTGCTTTTGTTGACCTCCCGGCGTTGTTTGCAGCGTACCGAAACAAACACAGGTGCAAACCTAGCCTGTAGTATGCAGACCTGAAAGTCCACTGACAAAGCTATGTGAAGACTTGGGATAAGAGTGTGTTGTAAACTCACACTGGACCGTGACTCCTGAACTGAACCATGACTTCCTTGTACTGTTACACTCCTGCTCTGAAGTGTCCTTGGTGGGAAGGAGATTATTTTAGAGGGAGAATAATTCAAGAGATAAAAGGGGAAGTATTATTAAAGGAGCATTATATATTTAATTCTCTTTGAGTAAAGATGTAAACATGTCAAAATAATGATAGTGCTACCATGGGAGAGTGAGGTGAGTAGGTGACTGCTGCCGTTTTGTCTCATAGTTTGATGACTGTTTCAGACCATCTGTGAGGGGCTTACTCAGATATATACGCTTATATAATTGAAAAGATCGACTTTCTTTTATGAAACTTTTTCCAATTACATTTCACACATACCTTCAGAGGTAGTAAGTGCATTGTGCTTGAGAGTTTCAGTCAGATCACCTATAGGGAATCTGTGTGTGTCTTTGTCCTGCTGTGCTCTTCAGTAACTGACTGAAAGCAGGTTCATATGGGGAATACATTACTCTTGCTTGTGTTGTACACTCAGCAGAGGCTTTCTCAGCTCCGCTGTAAAACTACTACATTTACTTCCAATCTCGGGGCTCTTTAGACACATTCCATTTAAGCTGTAGTTGACATCGAAGTGTGAAACAATTAGGTGAGGCAGAAACTGAGCTGGCGAAGAGCTGCAGGTCTGCAGGGCATTTCAAGCATGAATCAGTCCAACATATCCACGAGACTAATAGAGCTGTCCACCACCAAATAAACACTGAGTGTATTCGCGGACGCTGCTGCCCAAGGCATGTAATGGATTTATCTTTAAAGATCAGTACTCAAGGGACAGTATCAGACTTGCTGAGACAGGGAGAGAGGAAGGTGTGAGGCAGGGGTGGAGGCAAATGGAAGCGGGTGGAGTGTCAGAGCGGTTGGATTGCTCCCAGTATTTAATATTGATCTTTGAATCTTGCTTCAACTTTGATGGCCTGAGAATGAGCCAGAGTGTTGCTGGATGTTGGGAGATGTGAAGGGAGGAGATCAAACAGCCTGTTTTGTTTTCAAATCTTGTTCAAATGAAACGACTTTTGCTAACGGAGAAGCAGTTTTAATGAAGTTCCAGTCTGTGGGTGGAGCTTTGGAAATCAGGGCTTAATTGAGATTGCCTTGAATCCATGTCGCTCTAAAGAGTTTATGTGTGGGTGTTCATGCGTGTGTCTTTGCATTGGTGTGTGCGTGCTGTGCAATGGTACTAAAATTGTTGTTCAATTTGTGCTGGATAATCATTTCCTTTGATTGTACAGTCACTGGAGCACGGATCAGATGGGTCGCAGTGCTGAGCAAATGACTGGTTTTCTGTTGATGGGACACTGATGGTGAAGTAATGTCATGCAGTGAGAGACACAACAAAAATAGGTACTGAGTGTGGTCCATCATGGTCAGCACTTTCAGCATGTAACTCTTTTAGAAACCGTTCTGAATTGATAGCCGTAAAATATTTGTGTCCAGGTAGCAACTGTGAATGCCTTTACCAGTCATCTCAACTCTGACCCTCTTGACACCTTGCATCAAACTGCATTTTGGTTTATTAGACTGAAGTCAGATTGTGTTTGACCACATGAAAGTACACATGCAAATGTACTCAAAACACATTGTGGACAGATTGTGATCCAATCGGCCAGACGTCCTAAGAGGTGGTCAGAGACCAACCTTTGCAAAGTGAAAAAGGTTAGGTTTAGGAAAAGGAGCTTGGTGAGGGCGTACCTTAAAATAACTCAAGTCCACATGGCTCCAAACACCTGTCTCCTGTTCGGGGCAAAAGGGCTGTATTTTGTCAACCCTGTCTCGCTCTGAAGACGTCCAAATCCGGCACTTGGGCAGTGACTAGCGGTGTCAGACACTGATGAACAAAGCCATCCTTTGACGTCAGCATGGGGTCAAAAATGACAGCATATTACCTGTCATAGTGGAAGAAGACTGACTGGTCTGACAAGTGTGATTCAGTCTACAATGTGAATCATGACTTTGGCCCACAGGCCCTCACATTTACACGGTCATTATACGTCATTATTCACACCTGAATTGTGACCTCCTGCATACACACACACACACACACACACACACTCACCCTCTGTCCACATCCATATCCAAAGACAACAATATTGTAGTTATGGTTTCACATCATAGTCTAATAAACATAAAATTAATCTGATTTCCCTTTCGTTTGTTTGTTTGTTTGCTGCTTGCTGTCACTGTAAGGGAACGGCGCCCAAATGCATGACTCAGACACAAACTCTTGATACAGAGTCATGGTCTTTACTTGCTAAAAATAGGTGTGGTGCACAGAAGGTCAATCAAAGAGCAGCCAAACAAATAAGGCCGGGAGATGGCAAAGACAAGGTGAGGAAAACAGGCAAAAACTTACACTAGGAACAGGCTGGAACTCTTGACACCGGAGCATGAAGACAAACTGGCAAAGAGCAAAAGAAGCAGGCTGCTATGAAATAGAAATGACTGATGGAATGGACTGAGTGAATACAGGTTAGCATGAGCTGAGGTGACTGCGGGACTGGTGAGGGACAGGTGGAGGTAATACATCCTCAACATGTCGCCAGACTATCAGACTATCACAGGGCTGACACATAGAGACACTGATACTCACATTCATATATGGGGCAGTTTTGAGTTACCTGCATGTTTTTGGATTGTGGAATGCTAACAACTTGCATACTCCACACAGAAGGGCCCAAGCTGGTTCGTACCTGTGCTTAAAGAGTCTTTCATAAACCTGAGGGACACTGAAGGGTTGGGTGATTATTATTTGTAGCTGTATTTACATATTCACTGTGTTCTGATCCTGTTGTGTGTTGAGGACCGGGACTATACACGGTATTCAAGCTAGCTATCGGCCAATGTTGGCATCCAGAGGTTGACTGTTCGAGCCAGTAATGGCAAGAGTTCTGCAAATTCTTTTGTTGCCGAAACCCAAACAGGTGCGAGATTTGGCAAAATGTAACAATGTGTGGTTACTGTTGAAGGGAAAAACATCAATCGATTGTGTTGTACCGCCGTAGTGCTTTTATTTTGAAAGAGACTGTATGCAAACTGTACATTTCATTTGAAAACAGACAATGCATGTAACAGGCTGAAGTTGACATGGCGTCCCAGAACGTCAACAACCAACACACCCAGGGTACCTTGCACGTCACATGTGGACGTGGAAAGTCCATGACCAAATGTGGACATGTGATGAGGTTGCAGTGAGGATGTGTTCAAGTAGTTTTCCAATAGAGTCACCTTACACCAAGAACAAGAAGCTTTATGGACCAAGAATTGCAGGTGACACATGAGCACTAAATCATAGACCAGACATTAGACTGAGTCCGGACGGTCTTTTCAACATTACTTTGCCAAAGCAAATAAGCTGAGTGTCTCTTCTGTGTAAGAAATCCAGACAGAGTGTCCACAGTCTGGTCAGAGATGAAGGACACCACAAGATGTCCTTGTTAATACACAGAGGAATGATAATATTGTCACAGCAAAAATATGACATAATGGAACTTCAGATATTAAAATGTGATGATTATGAAGTTGAGCAGACTAGTTTAATTATGTCGTCAGATAATGTGGGCAACAGCAATAAAACACCAATTTGTGCTAAAACTGGAGGAGCTGGCTGCACGAAATGTGACTGTACTTCACAATCTGAAGGAAAGACAGGAAAGTATGGGAATTATAATCTTAATATTTCTGCAAACTATCACATCTGATGCATTTTTGTCTCCTTGGCTTTGGCTTCTTTGCACATGTTTGCAGTCATAATGTAAGTACGTGGAATTTGAACTACAAAACCCTGGATATCAGCTGATCCTTGACATGTACTATCATGGAGAGGAGGCGTTTGGTTTGATATAGATAGTGGTCAAAAAAGCATTTGCTTCACATTAACAAAGGATCAAGTGACTACAGGATGTGTAATGTGCAAGAGGCACCCATGCTGATGAGCCTGTGGAGGTCCTGAGCAACTGTTAACTGATTGTTTTTGTTTTACAGCTGATATCTTCACAGGCAGCTGTTATCACAGCCCAGTCGCCAGAAGAAAATGTTGCAGGCTACGTGACGAGGCGCCTGCCAAGCTGCAGGCCGCTGTTTGAGAACAACAAACAACAAAACTGTTTTCTAACAAGTCATTGCCACAGCTTTTTATCCAACAAATGTGGGTGTTCTTTAGCAACATGTTGCTGTGTTTCCACCAGGGCTAGTGCCATGACTGAGATAATGCTGCATTTCCTTCTTGGTAACCAAAGCCAAGTATTATAAGCCAAAACAGCACATTCTCACTCTGACCTTGTCACATACTGACGTTTGGTTGTGGACTTTTCACTTCGAGAAATCACGTCCAATGATGGCCACCAATCAGACTGACTGAATGGATGGCTTTTTTCATTGGTTGCTGATGCCGGAGGTCACTGACCAAGTGCCGATATTCAACAACTTTAGAGTGCGACCAGGTTGGCCAAAACATGATCTTTTCCTGACAGTAACCACGTGGTGTTTGTGTCTAAACCTAATCACATGTTAACCCAATGCTGGCAGTATATAGGCGAATGCCAGAATGCCACTGGATGCGTGTCCGTTGCGGA
The DNA here is from genome assembly GCA_035609425.1 of Epinephelus awoara. Taxonomy (NCBI): domain Eukaryota; kingdom Metazoa; phylum Chordata; class Actinopteri; order Perciformes; family Serranidae; genus Epinephelus; species Epinephelus awoara. Next base: position 41,020,653 of record CM069297.1, read on the forward strand.
ACGGTTGCGCTGGTTATCCGCTGCGTGCTCCGCCGTCCGTCAACAACCACCTGCTGTGTTTGCTGTGCAGAGCGGTGCTGCAGGACAGCAGGAGTCATGAGCTGTGACGCAGCACAGCCGCAGCCAGTGGAAGCACACACATTGACTAGAATCGAAACGTATCGGCTCCGCTGCCGTTCCGGAGCGCAGATACAACCAACACGCATCTGGTGGAATTTGGGGGTAAGAGCGCCGTCATAGGGTTCAGGCTCTATTCAGTAAGAATGAGTACTGGGTGAAGGTAGATTATGACATTCGCATGATGTGTTAGTGCTGCTGCTTGAAGGAGAAATTTGTTGGATGTGTGCACCGAGGGGAGACTCGTCTAGGGCACCAAATGTTCTGGCCGCCACTGTGTTAACCACAGCATTGTTGAAACGTAAAGTTTCAGCATATTTGCTACATATTAAGATACAAATATTTGGTTTGTACGGTTTGCAAAAATGTACAATGCCAACACTTTTTTCTGGTGATTGGGTTGGTTATCAGAACAGAAAGTTTCAGACACTAACTGTACACTACCTCAGCTCAGCACCACGCAGCAGCAGACAGACAGAGCTGGTGGACATAGTGGATTATTAAGCAGCTAAAGAGCCAAACATTCTCCGTGAGGAGCTGCCACAGACTAAAACAGAGCTAAAAGTAGAGTGAATACTGGACTTACATTGTCCTGGTGGTCAGAAACATGACTCCAAATGAAAGCTGCTGAATGTGTAAACAGCAAGGCTTTCCAAATGAAGACTTTCAAAGTCCAGTCAGTGGGTACCTCCAGGCGATGCATGGCCTTGGAGGTGGTGGTGAGGGTGTTGGCTTAACTGTTTTTACTTGTCATGTTCTTGTGGTTCATACTTTTTCTTGACTCTGTTTTTCATTTTATAAACACTCAACATTATTAGTGATGTTTTCTTCCAGTACATCATGCCAGCAGTCATGAGAAATATTCACTCATGTACCCAGTTACAGCAGCTCAGTGTGCTGCAGAGCAGCTGCTCACACTCCTACTGTAACAGCCACTGTGAGCCTCATGGTTAAATGCCTTTAAGATCATCTGTGAGGTGAAAATATCAGATTTCCACACAGTTGGAGAAAGACAAAGTGCTCATCCTGGTCATAGTTCAGTTCTAAGTCCTCCCGCTCCGTGGAGCACCTGTCCTTCCTGGCTGCTGACAGCGCTGTCAGCCAAAGACAGCAGGTTGTGCCAGCGTCTGGTCTCATTCAAAAGTAGCTCTGCCAACTTTGCTGCAGTCAGCACCGGAGCAGCGAACAGAAGGGAGTCGCACTGTGTCTCTATTTCCACCACAGTTGCTTTTGTCGTTGGATTATTTTTAAGACAAGTCTCAGTATGTAAAAGTTTGCAGTCGGCCATGCTGTTGCCCTGCGCTGCTCTGTGTGCAACAACACAGCAAAGGAAGTGCAGTGATTGGATAGAAAATATGTGGTCAGCTCAGGAGCTTCTCTGATTAATTAATTATCAGTGTTCCAGAATGGAGCCTACATTTCCCATGAGCTCTAGCACGTATTGTTGTAAAGACTCTTACCTGGCTCGCGCATGTGTTTTTTTGGGGAAGAATGAAACAACAAGAGGAAAACTTTGCCCCCGCTCCTATCAGGGATCCCAGCTCACCTCTGCCGCACCCCAGCTCCACCTCTCCAGCGTAAGCGCCACCACCGCCGGGGTAAACGCAGCAGTTGGCTGGTAAGGCTGAAGGCCTGTTTGGCGAGCACTTCCACGGCTTCTTGGACTGAGTATGGAGCGGTGCCTCGCCTCTTTATTTCTCGGCACTCGCTGGACCCTGTCGACGCCTGGCTGGTACCTGTCGTCGGCCGGATGAGGTGTTCCAGCCCCACGGCCCCTGCTCTCCTCATCCACGCTGGCGTGGGGTGACTCTGGGCAACCTGCGGCCTCTGTGTGTGGCTCCCCGGACAGCTAACACCGTGGACCCGCCGGCTCCTGCCAGGATTGGGCTGGTAAATGCTAGATCGCTAGCGAACAAAACGTTTATCCTGAAGGATTTCCTGACTTCCCGAGGATTGGGTTTTCTCTGTGTGACTGAGACCTGGCAGACTGTTGGTGAGTCCAGTGCTTTCACAGAACTTTTACCGATGATTGCTGCTATTTTAACTGGACGGGCTCGAGGAGGAGGAATAGCGACTATTTATAAGCGTCACTAACAATGGCTTTATTGCAGTCTCCACCACAAAACAACAAACATGGCCATTTCATGAGGTTTAACAGCAGACTGACCACCACCATCGGCTCCCGGTAAAAACCTCCCGAACAATGACCTCTCAAAGAATTCTAACCAGGAGAAGTTCAGCTGTTTGCTATTTGTAATCCTCACCTCTAGATGCCACTAAATCCTCCTACACACTGTCCCTTTAAGTAATAACAGCATACATTATAGATTCAGAGTTATGTTCACGACAGTAAACTTTTACATGCATTTCTTTGTCAGTGTTAGTTTCATAGTTAGGTCCTTTTGTTGTTTGTTATCTTTATGATCATTTTATTCACTTAAACAACTCCTATTGTTATTGTATCTATTCGACTGGTCATCAATCACTTGAACACGCTGTCATCCGTCATCGCAGCTTCTGACAGCTGTCAAAATAAGCTGTCACTGAGCTGTCATCTGTCTGCGGCTCAGTCGATGTGACGTATCTTCCACTGCGCAAAGGATTGTGGGTCAGAATAGCCTGAAAAGTATGTTGGATTCATAGACTGTATAAATAACTGGCTTGCATATTGCAAAAATAAGTTTTAGCATTGGACATACTGTATTAGGACATATATTAAATAGTATGGTAGTATGAGTATCGGAACGCACCGCATATTTCATGCTCCCTCAAGTACCCTAAGGCCTGGTGTACATCCCGCTTAAACTCATTGATCTTTGCCACACATAGCTCTGTAGTCAATATATCTACAGCACAGTATATGCACCACAGCATTGATCTAAAATACTGGCTTTGTAATTAATTCATTAAGTAGAGAGCAGCCAAAGCAAACCAGGAGAGAGGGAGAGCGCACAGACAGACAGACAGACAGACAGACAGACAGACAGACAGACAGACAGACAGACAAGAGCAGCGTTATGGTGACATTTCAGTGTGCCAGAATCTGTTCCCCGTCACCTGAGGCATCTTCAGACCTGTGGCTTCCCATCACCCACATCCCAAACCCATTCGTTTTTAAAAAATGAGCCGGTGCCCACAGCTCCTTCTTTCCCCTCCTCATTCTCTCTTTGCCTCAAGACAGAAATCGAAAAGAGGCAACACCTCCACCTCAGCACCGAGACGGTGGGTGGAAGAAAGAACGAATGAGAGGCAGAGCAGTGTGACCTGGTAAAAAAAAAATGACCCCCCCCAGCCCCACCACCCCAGCTGCCACATTTTATGGAGCATGTTTAATTTTTTTAAACACTACTCACTCCTGAATCACCAGGATTACTGTCGAATGGGCTCAGTGTGAGTGGTTTTAATTAAGATACTTTAAGTCCGTGAGGGATGCTCCTCAGTGTTTGCAGCAGCAGGTTGATTTTGTGAGTGCTTCATCAGGTCCAGGCTGTCAGTAAGTTAGCGAGTCCTCAGGTGCAACAATCATCACTCAGATGGGATTCAGGGGGGCAAGCATGAGGATGTATGAGTAAAACAAACAACTCAACTTCCAGAATATGAATGACTGTCTTGTAAACATCAGTGCAGGTGTTGCAGAGCAGTGAGGCTCTTTTGTCTGGAGAGGCAGACGTGCACACAATTCAGATATCATACAAGGCTGCCATATCTGGATACACAGAGAGGATGCTTCTCCACACACACACACACACACACACACACACACACACACACACACACACACACACACACACACACACACACACACACACACACACACGCACTCTTCCTGATATATCAGAGAATCTTCAATTCTTGTAATTGAATCATCTCAAGGTTTTTAATCCCAGCAGAGAGCAGTCAGCACGTACACCCAAGGTCACTATCAGATGCACAGATGCTCCAAACTACAGTGAGTGCACACAGTCAGCTGGAGGCACGTTCACATGCTCAGCAGTCACCTGTTCGCTGTGCCAGCGCTGCGCACTCACTGAAACAGGTGCAGGGAATGACAAGACATATTCTTCTTCTTCACTAAGCAGCAGCAAGTCACAGCAGATTGAAGTCTCCGTTACGGTCTTTGTCTTTGCAAATGACTTAGACCCAGATTCTGCTGACACACGTTCTTGAGTGTTTAACTGATTAAATGGCTTCAGTAGATTTACTTAAACAAACAGAAATGCTGCTGAGAGGACGTCCTGCTGAATACAGTGAAACCAGGAGGTTTACCTGTTGTGGATGCCAGTGACAACAAAGAGGGGAACTGAAATGGAAAACTGAGCTGCAGTTTAAGTTGATATGATACGTTTGATGCCAGACTAAAATGTCTTTGTTAAGTAAATATTGCTAAAAATGTGAAGGATGGTGTTCACTGAATCTACTCCCAACACTGCCCGGAGACTAATCACAGGAGGAAGTGCGGGCGGATGCTCCTGAGGGCGGATTCAGCCGGCACAAGCCCCAGCACCACAGTTCACTACGCTGGGTCTAATCTGTGTAACCACAGCAATAAAAAGTTTGCTCATCTAGCAGGGAGTTTGCACCAGTGTTAATTTCATTTACAAAAACTATGATGAAAATTTTTGTCAACAAGATGATGACGGGCTAAAAATAGATCTTGATAATAAAAACTAACACGAAATCTATGTTTCATTTTGATTGATGAGACGAGATGTGACGAAAATGTTAGTGGTGGACTGTCAGCTGTTGAGAGCCAAGAGCACATTTTTGTCTCAAGACTAAGATTAAGACAAAATCTAAAATAGCTGTCAAAATAAACACTGATTTACCCCGGACTGGCTGAATTCTAATTACTACTGAGCAGCTAAAGGTTTGTCATCAGACCGTCCGCCTTTGTCTGCTGTGGCTTTGCTTTTCTCGAAACAAATGAGACATCACCTTATTATAGATCACCACAAAAAAAGCAGCAACATCCTTTCACCTCTGCATTTGAGTTGCATCAGTGCAGACATTAAAAAATCGATTAAAACATTTTGTGATGAGAAATCTTGATTCTTAAAGGGATAGTGCATCCAAAAATGAAAATTCAGCCATTATCTACTCACCCATATGCCGATGGAGGCTCAGGTGAAGGTTTAGAGTCCTCACAACACTTGCAGCTGACGGCGCCCCAGATTCAAACGTCCAAAAACACATAATTGAAACCACAAAATATCTCCATACTGCTCGTCTGTAGTGATCCAAGTGTCCTGAAGCCCCGACATAAAAAGTTGTTTGGAAAACGTCATTTGAACTCTTGTTTTAGCCTCATTGTAGCCTGTAGCTTGAACTGCTTCTCTGTACACCGCGTTCATGTGTGTGCGCTTGCACGCAAGATCAGTGAAAACACGTGATCACACATGAAGGCGGTGCCCATGTCTCACGGACTTGTGCAAGCGCACACGTGAGCGCGGTACACAGAGAGGCAGTTAGAGCTGGACTTGTTTTTTAATTTATTTACTAACATGAACCTCTGAAAACACGAGCGTACTGGCTGTACGTTTTATGAACGAGCAACACAGGGTTAAATGAGCAAAATGGGTGATTTTGGCCGCTGCCTTGGTTAGTGTGTGTGTGTGCGCACATGGGGGTCATCCCTGCAAAGTAAACATTGCAGCGAAGAAGTCTGAAACACATACAGATGTTTCTGATGTTCTATAATAGGTTTATTCTTTCAGATTTTTAAATGTTTGCCTTTTTTTTCTTGGCAACTAAAATATTTCAAACACTGTTGGCAGAAGTGATCTTGTTTAGATTGAAAGCCATCAATAAATACTGTTTTGTTTGATTCCATGATGTATTTTACTGAATATCAGTAATTACAATCCAAATCCAAATTATTGTCATATTTTTTAAACAGGTTGGACACACTGGCCAGTGATGTTTACTGACAGTTACTTATATCTTGTCTTTTCACTTTATGAAGATCAGATTTTGCAGGTAAAATTACAATAGTAAGGTGACTTGACTTGACATAACCTGTGACTTGACTTGACTTGCCCAAGAAAAAATGACTTGGGACTTACTTGAGACTTGAAGCTTAAGACTTGAGACTTACTTGAGACTTGCACATGTGTGACTTGGTCCCATCTCTGCTAAAACTTCACCTGGACCTCCATCGACATATGGGTGAGTAGATAATGACTGAATTTTCATTTTTGGGTGCACTATCCCTTTAAGTGAAGCCATTTTCCCCAGCTGTACTAATGAGTGGCTGAAGTTGGTGGTATCTACAATGTGTAATGGCCTCAGTGCGTTGGGTTCGATCTATGTGTCCTGACGCTGCCCGGACTCTCACTGTTCTTCATCTGAGTTCACCCTGGAGACTCAGACTGTCAATACACTTTCCTCAACCCAGCCTCAAGAGGCTGATCCCAGCCTTCTGTTGATTCTCTGTGCTCACTTTGAGCTACAGTAGACTTAAGTAGTTGTACAATACAATACAATACACGTTTGGTCATGGACTTTCCACGTCCACATATGACATATGACGTCCAAGGTACCCTGGGTGTGTTGGTTGTTGACGTTCTGGGACGCCGTGTCAACTTCAGCCTGTTACATGCATTGTCTGTTTTCAAAATACACTTCTGTTTTCACAGGAAATGTACAGTTTGCATACAGTCTCTTTCAAAATAAACCTATGAAATTGGGACAACACTGCAAATAGACTTTTTTTTCCTTCAAGAAAACGCGCGTGATTACGTTTTGTCAACACACACATGGTTGGGTTTAGTAAAAAGAACAGGGTTTGGTTTTACAGTCGTACCTGAAGTGAACGCTGGCCCCCGGGTGAAAGTTAGCGGTTGTTGGACCCATCAACCACCCCTCCCACCTGCCCTACTCAGACTTTCACCCCCTTAACTTATGTTGTTGTCTCGCCATATTTCCCCTTGACGCCGCCAGGAACTGTTGCACAATAATGGCGTGTATCATGCCAACGTGACAGAACAGCTTTTCTCATCGGTGTCTGACACAGGAAGTCACTGACCAAGCAAAGATATTGGACAACTTCAGCTTGAGACCAGGTTGGGTATCTAATGAAACCAGACAGTCTAAGGCATCCTGTAGTACCAACCATCAGACACCATTAGTGTCTTCTTCTTTTTTAAGATTATTTTTGTGGGCTTTTTTGCCTTTAATGACAGGACAGGGAGTGAAATGGGGAGACAGAGCGAGAGAGGGGACTGACACGCAGCAAAGGGCTGGATTCGAACCTAAAGTCTGATAAATGTCCTTAAGTGTCCTCAAGCATTATAATTGAAACATGGCGGACTTCAATGACCACCTGAGACAACTGTTTCAAGTGATATTTCTGAGCAGTATAAAACTTTCAATCTTACTCAAAAACTTCCATGATCTCATGAGAAGTTTCGGCGTGTGGCACACCCTGTGTTAATGGAGCGGAACAACACACCCTGTCTTGTAACAATTGTTGCCAGAAGGAAGTATGTTTACAGTCAACATCGAGTCCTCAACCCTCATTCCACGTCTCCAAGTCCACGTCCTCAACACGTGTCCACAGATCAAGGGGAATGGGAGATTATAAATTACGATACAACTCATATCACCATGGATATTAACTAATAGCCTAAAGATATCAGTTAACTGACAAACAGGACATTGTCTGCTTGTGGCATTTACATCACAAATGTGTTTCTCCCAGTACGCTACAGACAGATGATGTACCTTCTCCTTAAGTTTCTGCTCATAAAGATTTTTCAGGCTCCCAACTGTCTCTGACACTTCCACACAATGTGACGTGTAGGGGCTGTTCAGCGAGAAGACATGGCTCCATGGGCCATGATTTTTGATGATTATGAGAAACAACTCCTGCATTAGTTGTTGTTTCAGTGGTTTAACCATACAACATGTTGTTAGAAAGCTACACTCCTCTTGGTGCCATTCATGCAGATCATTTCAAGATTCAACCACCACAGCAGGCTCAGTAAACACTTCTGTCAGACAAAAACAAACAAACAGTTTTAACTCACCTATGAAGCTGAATGACCTATGAAGGAAGCTTACGTAGCTCCCTTTGTATTTCTCACACTGCCAACAGTCCAGATGATCTAAATCAAGTGAAATATTTAGTTCAAATACATCATCACATCCACAGATATCCACAAACTGCTGTTGCATCGTTTCAAACGTTCATAAATCTCCACACATCATCCATAATTTCTTCGTTCTGCATGTAAACAAACTCCTGACCTTTTGATTGACACCTCACTTGAGCCAATAGGAGCTTCCAATGCTGTTGCTGTGGTCTTGATAGCCAACCAGGGCCTGAGCTGAAGGAACACATTTCCTGTAGTTTAGAGGTATTTAAAGAGCCAGTGATTGCCCCACCTCACCTGAGTTCTTGTAGTCAAGGACACTCTGAAGCTCCACAGCAGTTTCCAACCACTTATTGTCACCACATACTGTTACAAATGTACAGAAACGATAAACAAATGGCTATTAAATGATGTTGTCTTAAGCAAAAAAAGCAGTCTACAGGGGCGGCTGTGGCTCAGAGGTATAGCCAGTCGTCCACCAATCAGGAGTTCGTGAGTCGATCCCCGGCTCCTCCAGTCTGCATGTTGAAGTACCCTCGAGCAAGATACTCAACCCCAAATTGCTCCCGATGGCTGTTCCATTGGTGTGTAAGTGTGTTAAAATCTTTAAGCACCTTGTATGGTAGCCTTGGCCACCATGAATAAATGTGTGTGTGAATGGGTGAATGTGACTCGTACTCGTCGCGGGGGCAGCAGCCTCAGCAAAGAAGCCCAGACAGTCCTCTCCCCAGCCACTTCCGTCAGCTCTTCCGAGGGAACCCCGAGGCGTTCCCAGGCCAGCCGGGTGATGTAATCCCTCCAGCGTGTCCTGGGGCGGCCCCGAGGTCTCCTCCGGGTTGGACATGCCCGAAACACCTCCCAAGGGAGGCGTCTGGAAGGCATCCTTACCAGATGCCCGAACCACCTCAACTGGCTCCTCTCGATGTGGAGGAGCAGCGGCTCTACTCTGAGTCCCTCCCGGATGTCCAAGCTCCTCACCCTATCTCTAAGGCTGAGCCCAGCCACCCTGCGGAGGAAACTCATTTCGGCCGCTTGTACTCGCAACTCGTTCTTTCGGTCACTACCCAGAGCTTGTGACCATAGGTGAGGGTTGGAACGTAGATCGACCGGTAAATCGAGAGCTTCGCTTTCTGGCTAAGCTCCCTCTTCACCACAACGGACCCGTTAAGTGTCTGCATCACAGCTGACGCCGCCCCAATCTGTCTGTCAGTCTCCCCCTCCATCCTACCCTCACTCGTGAACAAGATTCCAAGATACTTAAACTCCACCTGAGGCAGGACCTCCCCCCCGACCCGGAGTGGGCAATCCACCCTTTTCTGGCCTCAGACTTGGAGGTGCTGATTCTCATCCCAGCCGCTTCACACTCAAGCTGGAGGTCATTGTTCGATGGTGCTAGGAGGACCGCGTCATCCGCAAAAAGCAGGGACGAGATCCTCCCGTCACTGAATGAATGAGACTGAATGTCTAGAGGTGTTTTTTACACACAGTAAGCTCCTAAATAGACATTTCTGTCTGTGCTGATTAGTTTTTCACTCATATTCACACATTCACATAGCCCTCTTTTATTAAAGAGCGCCTGGACAAAACCCCAGAAAAACATGGTTTGTGTTAAAGGTTTAACTACGTTTGTCACATAAGTTGTGATGTGATGTTTACTTTACGTGGTTAAAAAAACCTCAAAGGTGAGTTTTGGTATCACACAGGACACAAACAGCAGCATACTGGGTGAAAGTCCTGTGTGTGACCCATCCACCTCCCCTCCATCCTGTCCTGCTCAGACACTAAGCTCTTTCTAATACATTATACTTGCAGATGGGTTTAAACTAGAGTCTCCCTCTTTTATTTTATTTTCAGGGTTTCAAGTGAAAAAGTTCCGCCATTGTTATTTCTTCTTTGTGTCTCACTAGAGCTACGTATTGGGTAGTGACAGCAACACTGTCCCCACGGTTTCCGGTGGTACTGCTCCGTTTGGCCCGTATCTGTAAGCTTTATGGAAATGTGCAGAAATATGGAGGAAATGAACGCGGAGCACGGACAGAAGGCTCCGTCTGTATCTGGATCCGTATTTAACGTTGAGCATAAATGGGCCTTTACAGACTGCAGCGACTGCTAGCGACTCGTCACATACAGCCTGTCAATCAAGCAGGTTTGTCCTGAAATATGCGTCATTTTGGACCTTAATAAAATGTACATAAGTGAGTTATATAAAAGTTCACCCCCTGTACATTTGTCACGAATGTTGAAATTAGCTACAGTGACCAAAACTATTATTTGTAACGGGCTGTAAACATGTTTATTTCTGCTGTAAAGTTGGACATTTTAACATGGTGGTCTATGGGGTTGACTCTGTTTTGGAGCCAGCCTCAAGTGGCCATTCAGTGAACTGCAGTTTTCTGCACTTCCACATTAGCTTCATCTCTCAGCCTCAGAGGTTGTTTCTTAGTGCATCTCATACAGACGCTACAGGATGCTTTGTGCACCAATATAAGAGGCTGCGGGCAACTGACCAGGCAGCCATGTTTGACGCAGACAAGCACAGACAGTGTTGATTTTTTGCATTAATCTAAAGTAGTGTACGCAAGTCAAGCAAATTATTTAGGTAAAGGTTTAGGTTCGGCGTGCAGGAGCTGCTGCATGTTCCAGGTAAGGGTATGTCTCCAGTGAATGATGAAGACCGTGCATGTGTGACACACAAACAAGTTTTAAAGCAACAGAAAGTTAATGAAGAGATGTGGAGGCAGACATGATGATAAAAGGAGGAAACCGAGACGACAGAGACAGCGTTTTCATCCTTTTATCTCTGAGCAGTCTGCAATTGATTTTCAAGGTTCTTGGAAAGACAGTGGCCCTCATTCATCAAACTATCAGACTCTGCTTGTTACACTGCCAAACTTCATATTTATCAATTCAATCTATGCCGGAGCTGTAAACAAAGATCTGACTGTATGTACTGAGAACGTCTCACTGCTCATTTCAAACACTTTGCGCACTGCACACAGGAGACTGTTGGAGTCACATAATGATAAAGATTACCTGCATGCTTTGTGACAAAAAATATATCTTTCGACCATAATGGCTTTCATTAAAGAGGTCGAGACTCACATAATTAGTGTTCATTACCTTTAAATGATGACCACTTAAACCACCTGTTTCTTTAATCTGATGAGGAAAGTTTATAATGGATTATTTGAGACATAAACTTAAATGTTCACTCTCATTTAGAGGGTTGATATGTGCTTTTATTTCTTAGGTGCAGCAGACTGAACTCATTAAAAGGTGTCTGAGGCTCCTATTCTTCTTTCCTTATTCTTTGTTTATAACAGGACACAGACGCACTGCATACACGATCAGATTCATTTTGAAACATTTTCATATAGACAGTTACAGAAACCAGAAGCTGTAGATTGAATTAGAGCATCGTTTCGGGACATTTATTGCATCCTTTGTGGACTGAGTCAGATGTTCTGCCTTTAATACAAATCCATGAGTCATAGTACAGCAATATTCCTCTATATCAGGTAGACCTGGGATTCTTGCTGAAGGAGCTGAACCTGCTGGTAAATATAACTTACCTTAAGGGACGGGTTCACGGGTTTGTTCATACTGGCCATTAAAGGATGCCTTCCAATGTACTTTCAGTGTAAGTGATCAGATACAAAGGTTATGTACTGCTTCTGAGTTTGTCAGATAACGTGGAAACTTTCTCTTCTTGTGTGTTCCTGCACTGTGAAAAGTAGTGTACACTCACAAAGTAATATATCCCATCATGCATTGTGCCAAAGGAATGGACATAGTGTATAGGATGTTCACCAAGGCAGACGAGAGGAGATAAGGCCCTGACACACCAAGCCGACAGCTGGCTGTTGGTCAAAGTCGGGCCGTCAGTGAACGTCTGTCTCCCTAGTTTTTGTGGTGTGTCCTGCGCAGTCGGCACTTCGACGTCGGCAGCTTTTCGGCTGAATGAGCATGTTGAATCGACGGCGGAGCTTGTCGGTGAGAGAGATCACTCTGATTGGCTGTTCAGCATTTATTTCCTCGCCCCTGTAGCGAGTGAATCTGCCTGTAGTGAAACCAGGGTTTTGCACATCATCGTTTGTTTCAATGAAGAGGAAAACTTGGATGCATTTTACATGTGTTTATTCACAACACTGAAAAAAATCTCATCTGAACAATGAAAATAGTAGTATATATAACCCCACCCCCAGTTAATCAGTTCATTGATAACTTCTGTGTGAACGGCAGGCGTCACTCCACTTCACTCAGCTGCCCGACAGACCTGCTGCTTCTTCCCACTTTAACCTGAATAACAAACCGGGGCTAGCTGTGAGGCTAGCGGAGCGTTAGCCGCAGCATGACCGGAGGGAAGCACAGCCAGTTAGCCTCCGCTAGCTTCCCAGCAGGAACTGCCCATTGGTCTGACATCCCATTGTTCCGAAGTCTGTTCTGAAATCATCATGATGCCCTGTGGTTAAGGTCTGGTTAGGTTTAGGCACAAAAACCACTTGGTTAGGGTCAGGAAAAGATCATGGTGTGGGTTAAAATGAAAAAGAAAGAAACAAACACATAAGCCGTGAGCCTGCTCCGCCTCAAGCCTTTCCCAGCTGACCCAGAGCCAGTCGCAGCGCACCATACGCCCACCGCAAGCCATTCAGCACCGCAGACAGTCGGACTAACGGGATGTCGAACTAATGGGCTGTCGGACCAATAACATGGACCCCTTCCCAGCTAGCCCCGGCCCTCCGTTTGGATCCAACCGGAGCACCGAGCCCTGGTTTCCCTTCCGGTTTCCCTTTTTTGAGTTATTTCCTCTCACACAGGCACAAAACGTACGTGCTACTTGGCTGTCGGATGTAGTCTTTGTAGTGTGTTCAAATGCAACTGACACAGGGCGACGTGAGGCAACGTAGACGACACAACAGTTGGCTTTCGTCGCCGCTACTTTGATGTTGGTTTGGTGTGTCCGCACCTATAGAGCAGCTCAACTACATCTTGCTGTACATGTTAACGTCTGCATGCTAACATGCCCACAATAACAATGCTAACATGCTGATATTAAGAAGGTATAATGTTTACCATGCTCACTATCTTAGTCTAGCTGTTAGGATACATCATCTGGAAACCATGAATGTCTACACCGCATTTTGTGCCGATCTATCTGACAGATGTTGAGATGTTCTACAGGAGAAGGGGAAACACTGACCTGTTGGTGGCACTAGAGGAAGAGTCAGGGGATGCCCCACAGTCAGTAGGATTCACTCCTCTGAGGACCATGAATATCTGTATGAAATTAAATTCCAGTTCATCCAGTTATTATTGATATTTTTCAATCTGGGCCAAATGGGTGGAATTTCAGTTTGAGCCTCATATAAACTAAAGATAAACTTTTGAATGCCTTTTTGCACAAACCAAGAACTGTGGAATTTCCAACACTTACACTGAAAGGTCTGTATGAGACAGAGACCTGAAAACTGTGATTCCATCCTTTAAATTGTCTTTTTCTTCCCCCTTCTTTTAAACAAACACTCACAGTGAATCCTTTGAAATCATTGTAAATGGCCATTATTAACATGCATGACAGACCTTTTAAAATTTGTTGACAGTTCTTCTAAAGCTCTGGCTGCACTCGTGTCGACCCGCTTGTCATTTTTGTTCTAATTGCTCTCAATGTTTTATTGATATTACTGTACACGCTGTATCAGAAAAACATATTCTTCCTCTTCGTTGTGGAAAATATAAATGTTATAAAAATAGCACTGTTTCTGGTCCAAGATTTCAACAATTGCTGAATGAGCCTCGACATCCTGGAGCTGGTTGTCGCTCTGCTGCAGCTCTCCAGAGCCTCCAGATGGTCATTCTGCTGTTGCTGCTTCTTCTGCCTGATCATGGTCTGAATTATTCATTCTCCCCAGTATGCATAGAGGGCTGTGGTTCCCATGGGTCCTGATACACAAAAAGTTTTTAAAATAACCTCATCAAAAGTGTTGTGTAGCATTCTGTTGTACGGTATCCTGTGAATTCACAAATTTGATTTTAAAAACCATTCTGTGCACAAGCCAGAAAATGACATATCCAAAATAAAATGGCTGCTCCTCTCTTTTTAATTGCAGTCATGATCTACTGAGGGGAAACTTTTTGGAGTGATGGCAGTAAACCAGATTTACAGAGGCTTCTCTGTGGTAAAACATGGAAATAAAAGCTATTACTTTTTTAATTAACTTTTATTGTTTGCTGTTGTTATATATACTCCTGATACAAAATAAGAATCCGAGCATCTGTTGTCACAGTGATACTGGCATCTTAAAACCCTCGTCCCACCATCTGGGGCACTTGCAGAGATACAGTGGCATGCAAATACTTAAAATTTAAAAAATAAATTTCAATTTTGAAGCAAGATTAGTGTATTATTTTTGCTTTGTACAATTTTTGAGGTTACAAAAAGGAAAGTAGCATCATGCAAAAGTCTGGGCACCCCAAGACATTTGAGCTCTCAGACAACTGTTCCCAGGGTCTCAGACCTTAATGAGCTTGTTCGGGCTCTGGCTTGTTCACAGTCATCGTTAGGAAAGGCCAGGTGATGCTGATTTCAATGCTTTATAAATACTCTGACTCCTGAAAGCTTGTCCCAACAATCAGCAGCCATGGGCTCCTCTAAACAGCTGCCTGATGAAGACTAGAAGAAGATAGCAGAGTGTTTTCAGTTGGTCATGTCAGTAAGAAATGGACGTTAACAGGAACTGTGGAGGTCAAGCTGAAAACTCTGTGAGAGAGCTGCTCGTAGGATTGTTAGAAAGGCAAATCAAACCTCTGTTTGACTGCAAAAGACCTGCAGGAAGATTTCTCAGACTCTGGAGTGGTGGTGCACTGTTCTACTGTGCAGACACACCTGGACAAATATGAGCTTCATGGAAGAGTCATCAGAAGGAAACCTTTCCTGTGTCCTCACCACAACATTCAGCCTCACAAGTTTGCAAAGGAACATCTGAACAAGCCTGATGCTTTCTTGAAACAAGTCCTGTGGACTGATGAAGGTGAAACAGAACTTTCTGGACACAATGAGCAAAGGTATGTTTGGAGAACAGACTGTTAAACACGGGGTGGATGATGATGCTTTGGGCTTGTGTTGCAGCCAGTGGCACGGGGAACATTTCACAGGTAGAGGGAAGAATGGATTCAGTTAAAGTCCAGACATCACAGCATGTGTAAAAAAGCTGCAGATGAAGAGAGGATGGCTTCTACAACAGGACAATGATCCTAAACACACCTCCAGATCCACAATGGACGACCTCAAGAGGAGCCAGCTGAAGGTTTGGCCACGCCCCTCACAGTCCCCCGACCTAAACATCATTAACATCTGTGGATAGAGCTCAAAGAGCAGAGCATGAAGACGGCCCAAGAGTCTCACAGAGCTAGAAGCCTTTTGCAGGAAGAATGGGTGAAAATCCCCCAAACAAGAGCTGAAAGACTCTGAGCTGGATACAAAGTGTTTAGAAGCTGTGATACCTGCCAAAGGGGGCGCTACTGAGCACTGACCATGCAGGGTGCCTAAACTTTTGCTTCAGGCCCTTTTCCTTTTTTGTTATTTTGAAACTGTAAAACATTGAAATCAAAAAGAATTCTTGCTTAAAATATTAAAGAAATGTTTCATCTTTAACTTCATGTCTTTTGGAGATCAGTTCATCTTCTACTTAACTACTCACAGTAAATAAATGTTTGAACAGGGGTGCCAAAACATTTGCATGCCACTGTATACTTTTTGTCATATCCCAGAGGTGCTTTACTCCGTCATTTTAATTTTGGACTTTGTCAGTCAGTTTGTTCCCAGTGTCTTCTTATCATTGTTTCCTGTTTCTGTTTTAATTTGTGCTTTGCAAAAGTACAAATGTATTGGGGTCCTGGGGTTCCCCCGCCCCAAAGCATCCAATTCCATCAATACCACTTTAATAGAGGAAACTATTTATTGAGGTCATGTTTGCCATGGGTCCTAATTATAAGTGTCACACACTATCAGCGGGGGTGGGAGAACTCATCAGTCAGTCCAGGTCGGTCATTTTAAAGGAGACAGACATAAATGCAGCAGACACAGATTTCGTTACGAGCCATAGATACATCATTTCATAATAAAAATGGCTCATGACTATTAAATTTAATTCATCAGTTTCGTGAAACTCCACCTGCTGCTGTGGACGTTTAACACTCAGCTGGATTATCTACTTTAAAAGGTGTCGCCTTTGGTCCTGAGACACAGTGTTTGCTCCCCTGTCACACGTCGATGTGCCCTGAGCGTAGCATTAGACAGAATGTGTTCATAGTTCTATGTAAACATTGATTTTACATTATGTGCAAATTGAACATTTTAATTTAAATGACATTTATTTAACCTACATTTTGACAGAGACCGTGGTCTCTATCTACCTTTGTACTGACAGACAAAGAAGTGTGAATGACTGCAGGTTTGTTCCAGCTATTTCGTATAAAGGTTTAAAATGACCCCAGTTGTTTTCTCCACATTAATATAACACAGATCAGGCTTACGTGGAATTACTTAAAACTAAATTATACCAGAGCCAAAGGATGAGAAGAAGCTTATACAAACTAATGAGGATTGTACTTTGGATAAAAGCTGCGATTTGTATTAAAGAAAAGTATATGTTTTCAAACAGTAACCTTCCTAAAATATTAATAATTTTTTGTGAGATTGAATTAATTACATAATTAATTATGTTTGGAGAAGAAGTTTCTTACAGTTTTGCTTATCCATGGTGTCTTCAGGGACTCCAGTCAGTAGTTCTTGTATGTAAAAGATGGTGGTAGGATGAGGGTAAAGCAGGGCGGAGAGGACGCACATGCAAAAATCTTTTGTAGCCATCTTTGTCAGCCATTTTGAAATCCATCCAAAAATCACATTTTCAAAATGCCTGATGAAGATCTCTGTTCGATCAAAACACTGTATAATTAAAAGTCCTGGGAGCTTTTTATATAGTGTGCGGATCTGCAGTCCCTCCTGTCTCATAATATCTGTTTTTAGTGTTGTTCATATACTGAAGTAAGCAGGAGCTGTGACAAGTTCTCATTTCACTCCATCTTTTGGAGTATTGTGTGTCATCTCTTAACACTGTGTTAACTTACAAGTATCCAGTCACACATGAATGTTTCTTTTGTCTGTTTAATCAGCTCTTCACAGGACTAAAGCTGCAATGCTAAGTGATTTTATCGCAGGTCATGATTAAAAAAACAACAACACAATAAGTAGATTGAGGTGAATTTCTAATATTGGGATAGTCATGCATGTCATGAGCCAAACCAGTGGGCAACCATTAACAAAAGAGGCTTTTAAAAAAGTTGTTGGATAGGCTACACACCAACTTCAGTCACGACCCTCCCTCCACCATAAATTAGTAGATTTTTAAAACTTAGCCTTTGATGTTTGAAACTAACACGTTGAAGATTAAATCCTGGAGTTGAAAAAACCCTCGGATTTCTATTCTTGTCACGCACGCTGGTTAGTTTGTGCAAATTTAAGCTCAGATGTGGTTATGGGATATTTGACAGAAGTGTTTCCCTCAAAAATGTTCCTTTAAAAGTTATTGAAGAAAAAAAAATACATGGATTTGGAAGGCATGTTTCTTTCTTACGTAAAATCTTCAAAATGTATCTCCAAAAATTATCACCAAAATTTGGAAGGAATGTGTTCTATAAAATCAGCAAAATTCATCTGTAAACATTATTGCCAAGACTTGGAAAATTGCCATAATTTTAAAGGCATGTTTTCTTTACAAATCTCCAAAAAAAAAAAACAATCCAAAATATATCGCCACAAAAATTCCAAAAATTAATGCCAAAATTTGGAAAATCACCAAAATTTAAAAGGCATGTTTTCTTCAAAAATCTCTAAAATTTACCTTCAAAAATTATTATTTTGAAAATCTGAAAAATTGGAAGGCATGTTTTCTTTTAAAATCTCCAAAATTTATTTTCAAATATTGCCAAAATTAAAAGAACAAGAAAAAAAAAAACATCAAAATTTGTAAGGCATGTTTTCTTTAAATATCAGTGGTAAAATAAATACATCATTCAGCCATTTAAATTTGTATGTTCCTCCCCTAAGCCAAAATAAAAAGTCCCTCATCCTGCCTCCCCCTTTTTGCACTTGAATTCCCCTGAGAAAACCTAATATTCTTAATATTATGAGCAAGACACACATACTAAAGGTGCACACACAGACACATATATGAATACAAATGTGTATAACAGCAGAGGTGTGGTCACACAGGCAGCTCAGAGGAAGATGTGTGAGCTGTTGGATGTTGGAATCCATAATTGATGATAAGGCCGTTAATGTGTAATGGCCTCAGCGTGTTGGGTTCGATCTGTGTGTACTGACGCTGCCCGGACTCACACTGTTCTTCATCTGAGTTCACCCTGGAGACTCAGACTGTCGATACACATTCCTCAACCCAACTTCAGAGGTCTGATCGCAGCCCACTTTTGGTTCTCTGTGCTCACTTTGAGCTGTAATAGACCGACGTTGTAGCACAATATAGTTATGATGTGTCCGGTCAAAATTCTTATATTGAATATGTTACATAATACATATAATTTTTGATGCCTCTTTCACACACTTTGACCTGTCGCAGTCAGATAAGATCAGGTGTAAATGATGAAGGTAACGATGTCTGAATTCCATTTAGTTGCTTCAGTTTCAGGGTCCTGGTGTCGTTGTTGGGTGCTCTGTAGAAAACAACATACAATATTTACTTTTCAGAAAATGTATTTACCTGGAACCAGATGAATCTGAGAGGTTTTATTTGCTCTGGCAGATGCATCCAGTCTCCTCCTGTTCAGACAAGTTTCCAGCCGGCCGACCTCAGACGGGTTGGGTCAACCACAACCGAATATCTATGTGTGGTTCGGACGATGACTGAATTATCCTCCTGAATATTACTATCTGACCTGTTGGAAGTAGCTATCTGAGTTATGAAATGATTCTGTGCACCCAGTTCCTCTGTCTTGTTGCGGCTGTGTCCCGCCACCACATTTTCTGCACTGTCTCTTGGTCAAACATCTCTCAAGACTCAAAAACGCAGAAAATCAAACCTGTTCCAAAAATTTTAATGACGGACGAAAGTTTCGGACTCAATGTACAAACGTGATTGACGCAATGTGAAGTCGTATTTATTTTTAGACCTCAGTGTGCAAAGGTTGCAATATTTGTCTGGCAGTGTCAGGCTAGAGTTGTATGTCAGTATGACAGAAATCAAATGATGTGGACTGACTCAGACCACACCAGCTCTCATAGCTGTTCAACAAAAGTTACAGCAGTCTCTCCATGTTAAGCTTCAACATACGGTTCAACGGTTCATATATCTTGTGCATTAGACCTCCGATCGGCTGGTTCAGGAAAAGAATCAGAGCTGGGTGTTGTCACATTATTTATTTAATGTAACTTAAAATAACTTAACGTTGACTTTTGGTTTCACTCAGGACATGAATGTTGGTCTCCTGGATGAAAGTGACAAGTTTGTTTGACCAATCCACAAGAGCTCGGTCTCACTCCGAAGTTGTCAAAATCAAACGCATGGGCATTGACTTGCAGCATCAGAAACCAACGAATAAAGTTTGTTTAACGGTGCCCGGCGGCGTCAGGGGGAAATGCAGCAGGACAGGGACGAAGGTTAAGGTGGAGAACGTCCAAATGGGGCGTGTGGGAGGGGTGGTGGATGGGTCCAAAAAACACAGACGCTCATGATTACAGGATTATCTACGTATAACAGTACATAACTTTTCATAGGAATGAGTATGACCAGTGAATGAGAGCCTGTGCGGTTCCGGGATGTGTGTGTGCGTGTGTGTGTGTGTGTGTGTGTGTGTGTGTGTTTCTGTGTACCTACTGTATCTGCGGTATCTGTACACAGTGTATCTGTCAAAAGGGATCAGTGTTGCAGTGTTGCACAAGAGGAGATGCCACTGAGCCCGACTGTTACAGCCATAGAACTTCACTGGCAAATGCTCCGTTTGTCTGACAATATTTTCAACAGCTTTTTGAACTTTGATGCACATCAAAAACCACAAATAGCTGCAGGGTATCTGTGAGTTCTCTACATGGTGCGAGGAGGAGGAGGAGGAGGAGGAGGAGGAGGAGGAGGAGGAGGAAGCCTCGGAGATGGCAAGTTTGATTTGACTGCAGACATACACATTAGACCACACAGACAGAAAAATTTAAGTGTCAAGGCTGAAACAAACAACGTGACATGCTTTAGCAGAGAGTAGAGGCATGAAGAGTACACACACACACCCACACACTATGCATACACACAAACACACACTAACCAAGAATAAACATATTAACTAGTGGAGGAGGGATTCAAACTGTTTAAGGTCAGGAAAGGTCAAAAGTGGACTGAGTTAAGCAGTGGAGAGGAAGAATATTAATGGTAAAGCAAAGTGTGTTTTTGTGTGTGTGAGTGTGTGTGTAGGTGTACTGAGGGATAACACTTGAGTAGAACAAATATGAAAACAAGACCCACTATCTAGAAAGGAGTGGGATGATATAAATAAAACTTGCTAAAAGCAGATTCTGCAGTGAGACATGTGGTTAGAGTTAAAAGAAAGGCTTTTTAATTGGTTTACCACACATGAGCCACTTGAGAGGGAAACAGGAACAAAGCCTGAAGGGAGAATCGCACCCAGAAAAATGTTTGACCTTTTTAAGAGGCTGATGAACTTCCACAAATGTGTGAAGACATGTAGTAAACAGCTTTTATATACATGTAAATAAAAATACATTTCTAATTCCCGTAATTAAAAGAGATTAGAGAGTTGCTCTTTGTATTCAAAACAAAAATTTCTGTGTTACGTTGCAACACGTTCTCACAATCGACAAATGGTGTCCAAGGTACCCTGGGTGTGTTGGTTGTTGACGTTCTGGGACACCGTGTCAACTTCAGCCTGTTACACGCATTGTCTGTTTTCAAAATACACTTCTGTTTTCGCAGGAAATGTACAGTTTGCATACAGTCTCTTTCAAAATAAAAGCACCAACACTCGCATGTGGTTGGGTTCAGGAAAAAAAGACAGGGTTTGGCTTTACGGGAAGTGAACAAGTCCCACCCTCCTTACTCGGACTTCCACTGCCTTAACTTTCGTTCTTGTCCTGCCATGTTTCCTCCCGACACTGCCAGGCACCATTAAACAGTGGCATATCACATCGGCTTATGTAGATGTGAGAGGACAGCTTTTTTCAGCTGTGTCTGATGCAGGAAGTCACTCACCAAGCGGCAGTTTTCGACGACTTCAGAGTCGAAAAAGACGACTGTTAGTTAACGTTACAATGCCTGTCAGCACACATGGAGTTTACAGTGAAAACAGTGACAGATTTACCGCCTGAAATTTCAAGTAATTTTTGAAACAGTGGGTCCCTTGTTTTAGACAGATTAAACAGAAGCAACTTTTCACTTTGAGCTGGTAACCATCGATTTTGCCAACTGTTGCTGGCAGATTTCATTAGTGGTAGCTAGCTAGTTAAGCTAACATTAGCACCATCAGTTGAAAACAGTCAGTACGTTTACATGCACAGTTACAGCTCAACTAGGACATTTAATTGGACTACTGTCCTTGTCCCAGTATACAAGCACAGGAGGGAATCCATTTATTGTATATGTGCGACTCCTCTACGATAGGTGGAGATATGCCCCCTTTCAGCTTGTTAGCATTGAACCTTTTTCCAGCTGACCTATTACGTCACAGACCAAACAATCGTCATTCCATGTTTTCCTGCCATTTTTAAAATGTTTAACTCTTTCAGCTGACACAGCAGGAACTGTGTCTTCTTTTGTTACACATTTAATGCTCAGCATGCTCAGAGCGCCTCGGCCAGTTTGGATCTGATTGACTGTAAACATTCAGGAGGAGTTCAGCTCCCAATCACATTATCTGGGTGTGTTAGTCCCACTTTGAGAAATTCAATTTAGTACTAGAAGTAGAAACTTCTTGTGAGACACTGGCATGGACACACCAGGATATAAATGGTTAAGTTTTGCAGCAAAATCAGTTAATTCCAATCGAGCTGCAATCAGAGGATCTGCTTTAGGAGGTGAATGTAATTAATGCAAATGTTTCAAAGTTATTCAACCATCCGACAGGCACTTCAGATGGAGAATGGTTGGTGCCTTCACACTCTGACCTGCTTTAGACTGGACAGACACACTGTTTAATTCAACCCTTACACTTGTGTTCTTGTACTATTGGCTTTGAAACTCTTAACTCTAACAAACCTCACTACAGCCCTGTGGACACCACTTCAACATGTGGAGAAACCCAAAGCTTGACAGGCTTGTTGTGCCCATAATGGCCACTGTGGGTCATGTCCATCTTCCACTGAGGCAAAGATAATCTGTTGTCATGGTTGTGTGCCAAGTCTTGTGACAGTGAAAGGAAAAAAGGCTCGCTGATATAATTCCTGAAAAGTGCAGTGTTATGATAAGCTTCATTTGTCCTGGTGAAGTGAAAAGCCGGACTTTGACAGGTCTGGTTCGTGTGATTATGAAAACCATTTTCCAGCACAGTGAAAATGACAAGCTGAAATATTGGGAATTTAACACTGCCATTACAGTCTGTATAAACACTGTCAGACTGCGCTGCCTCCTCTCATCCGAGATATGTGGCATCAGTGTGTTTTCCACCGCTCCAGGACATTTGCTTTGCCCTTTACTGGACTAAACTGAGGGGTTTGTCCTGGAAAACTTCCTCCTTTGGTAAAATTACACAGTTTGGGTGAGCACAGGGTGAAGTGGGCCCAATTCTCTGCATTTTGATGTACACCCAGCAGTGAAAGGTCCTCTCAAGACAGAGAACAAAATCAGCTGAAAACAAAATAGGGAAACACATTTTGAATCTGTAATGTAACCCTGTTGCATAAATGTTTATTTATGACCAAAACCAAACTTACAAGCTTCTTTCTGGAGCATTTAACTGCATTTCATGGTTACCTCCAACAGCAGGAATTTGCTCAGCTCATTTCAGTCCATTCATATCTTTGAGAAATGGGGTTTTATTTGGTCATGATGATAACCGAGCAAAATAACTCCAATGAGGAAGGTTGTCAGATGGGTTTAAAGGCCCAGGAATACTAACCTAACATCAAAGACTTAGTGGCGACAGAGGCTGACTGTTGTTACGTCAGCGAAAACAGAAATAACTGAGCCTCCTACCTGCCTGTCAAACAGCAATCAACCCAAGACAGCCCAGATTTGAGTGCAGTCCTGTCAGGATCAGATATGAAGTCCAGCGGCTGGTGGCTGCTTGCTCCACTGCTGTTCAGCAGCTGACTAGAGGAGCTAGCTGCTAACAGCCACCGCTGCAACTAACAAACTCCACAGATCCATTCAGTAGCTCCACCATCCACAGTCAGACACACACTGATTATTTACTGCTGAATTATAGCTCACAACTCACACTAATGGCTGACGCTGCTCGGCTGTGAGTGTTTTTGCTGGCTAGGGAAACATCCTGGTGCAGACTATTTACTGGAGTTTACCAGCCTGTCACTCATGCTGCATTTAAAGATAGTTACAAGCATGGCTGTTCTCGGCTTTCAATGTCTGATAGTCCACCACCAACATTTTCGTCACATCTACGAAAATGAAACATAGACTTGGTCTTAGTTTTTACTATCAAGATGTATTTTTAACTCGTCATCATCTTGATTTTGTCGTGGAAAATAGGTTGTTGACAAAAAGTTTCCGTCATTCTTTCGTCAACAAAATGAACACTGGTTTCGATCTCATGTCCTCTTGACTTTACTCATTTGCTCGCATCCCTCACACACGTTTCTTTTCTCGTCGAGGAGCTGGACTGCCAGTCACAGTGATTTCTGTCACCCATGGGCTCCACCATCTCTGACGCTGGTTCAACACGCTGACCAGTGCCTAAAGTATGGAACACACCTAGAGAGACAGATGCTCACTGATGGTCCGACAATGACCACTGGCCAGCTTGGTATGTCAGTGGCCCTACAACTCCAAAAAAGCAACTGTTATGTTTGTCAAACTGACATAGTCTTAGACAGCATTAATTCCATGTCAAGTAAACAGAATGGGAAACTGACAGTAGGTTGGTAATGGCCTAAAGATTGGAGAAGTTCTTTGAAGTTCCTGTGGTCAAGAAGAGTAGCTTGGTTTGAAATGTAAATGATTGACTCCCTCATCCTCGCAGTGACTACAGTGCAGTGTAGCTTATGTAACATCCTGCACATACAGTGCAGCACATATAGTTCCTCCACCATGAGTGACAGTAATAGGGTGAGATTGCACAGTGCAGCTTGTGAATGTGAGAGTGTTACTATGAATAGCCGCTGTTGTGGTGCCCTACAGTATGTTTGAGGTTTGGTTGAGTTTAAGCCACTAAAACGACGTGGTTACGGTCAGGAAGAGCCCGTGGTAAAGATTCAGGGAAACCAGAGTTGGTATGAGGCAGGATGTGAATGGATGAAATCACATGCTGTGTTTTAAGTGTGTAAGAAAACAGTAATAACTGAGCACAGTCTGTGATTGTGACTGATTTGGGATATTTTGAAGCGATACTTGAATGTAAGAAAAGTAAAGTAAGCAGAGGTGGAAGAAGAAACCTGCATTCTGCAAATACCTGTAAGAACAATATTTGTGTGCTGCATGTTTTGCACATCAACACTTTGATTTCTCACTCAAGTAAAAGTATAGAAGCATTATCAGAAACATGTTCTGATAGATATGTATTGCTTGTTCATTAGAACTCATGCATTCAGGTGTAGGTGGTGTTTTAATGTTACAGCCAGGCACGTGCACAGATGGACCCCAGGTGGTGCTCATGCACCTGCCCTTTTGCCCTCTGACTAGATAAGTGCCCTTTTTGCAAGACATGTTTCTCTATTTTTCTTAATAATTTTAGATTTTAGATTTTAAATTTGGTCCATGGCATCAACTCTTAGTTAAATGTGTCTGATAACTGCATCTGTGTCGAGCTGCTGCCCCTAACTCTTCAGCTTCCCTTGTGGCAGCTGCATGCAAATTGAGCACCCTGCACAGCAGCATCACGTCTCCCTGACCTGCCTTCAGGGACAGCCAGGTAACCATAGTGTTTGCCCTGTGCCTTGGCATTGTTTTACCACTGCTGTGAAATTAAACCGCAATTAAAACATCTTAATACAGTCAGTCTAATTTAGGCAATAACCCACCATTAATAAGGAGTGAGCATGTCTGGCATAAAATCACACCACACATCTCCCTCCAACTCTCTGCCAGATTCATGTTCACCAGCTGCCCTGTGTGAGCCAAAGCCTTTTCAATGAAAACTCAACCTGAAATAAAGTTTACATGTCCGAAGTTGCTTCTCTGATAATTAATGGCAACAAAATGAAATGCGCTTTGGGGCTGTGCCGCGTAAAGAGCGCTGAGGAGAAGAGGAGGAGTGCAGGGCTGCATGTTTCTGTTCTCTGGGTTTCTTAAACAATATTTAAAGCTGATGATTATAAGAATTAGTGCCTGAGAGGCAGGAAAGGATTGAAGAATAAAGTGAGGAGAGGAGAGAATTAGGAGAACCTAATTAGCCCTAATTGTTGCATGCTGACAAAACAAACTTTGAGGTATTGTAAAATATATCAGATTAACTATATCATAATCTTAAAATTCAGGGAGAACTAGAATTTCTTGAGTAAAAATATTTTTTTCATGCAGTAAGTGAACTGTGTGGGAATAGTAAGTTTACCAATTACACACAGTATTTAAATGTTTAATTGTCACTGCACAGAAAACTGAAAATCCTCAGTAACTTTAATTAGAAAGTACAGTGCATTTGGAATCTGCTGTGTGCATTTGGACAAGAGAAGATCCCACAATTTTATGCATGTTGCATCAGATGGTTGGAGCTCTGCTGATTGAAACACACACAGTGTAGTCAAAAAATAACTGTGACCGGCCAGACATCATGCCAGCCTGAGAGGACAGCTTTTTTTCGTCAGTCTGCAGCCCTTTTTAGACAGGAATTGTGCAAATTTGCAGGAAAGCCCAATCAGTCTTGTTTCAGCATTGGCAGTATAAAAACAAAATCGGGGAGTACAGCAGAGTCAGTCCTTCGGCGATTCTCTCGTAAGTCGTCTCGTTCCTCACAGGGACGTCCTTCATCCTCATCTTTACAGTGTGTGTCAGGTTTGTGTTTCCCTCTTGCTACTAGCTGCTCACTAATTCCTGCTATCAGCTGTTTCCTGTTTATCCACCGCCAGTGGCTCGCACGTGCGGCGTCATCAACAGCTCCTCCCACAAGTCATCAACAGCCCCTCCCGTTGCAGAAGGCCGCCTCGGTCTGTTTAAACTAAAAGGGTTCCACCAATATGTCTACCCTACGAGGCGGAAAATTGGGCACCTCGGATCAACTCGCCAATCCGGCTCTGTGTGTATAAACACTCGCAGCTTGCCGGCAAATCGGCCCAACATTCGCAGAAATCTGGCAGTGTAAAAGGGGCTACTGACTCTAAAAGGGAATCTGAAATTATTGCGTGAGAGTCTTTGGAGCACAGCCATGTTGTTGTCAGACCTTTGTTGTTCATTGCTAATGCTACACTTTGATTGGCCAGTCTGTGTAAAACATAAAAACATGCTCATTAAATATATGGTATTAATTTCTGCAAAGTCTGAATAATTCAATGTATTCTTATAATCAATAGTATGATCAATCTAATGCCACTGTATATTTTCTAAAGGAGTTATTTTATATCTTTTCATTGACAATATTTTGGATAATCCTATAAATTTAGGGTGATACTGCAAAAACTGATAATTTGACTAAGTGAAATCTAAGCACAGGGACAGGTGTGGACACGGACCACCTCACTTTGATCATGTCATTCATTCATCTTAAGAAATATTTATATTCTTTTTAATCTTTCTCTGGTTAAACACATTTCCAGAGAGAGATGTGTAAATAAAAATACAAACTGTTGAAAGTGCACTTGTACTGTAAATAGACATGTCGAGCCTTTGGCAGAGGCTCGTGATTAAAAAGGAATGTGTTGGTGTTTGTCTGGTTGATATCAAGTCATCTTGAGTAATTTGTATGTGGTTAGTTTTCACCACTGAAAGCCAGCAGGGTAAAAGAAAGACACAGACTGTGTCCGTGACTACCAGCGAGCAGACAGAGCTGCTGGAGGATGTCAGATGGGTCTTCCACAGAAATCCAAAGAGGATTAGAAATAGTGAACTGTGGTGGGCTTTTCATCCAGCCAGACTGATCCGTCGTGTCAACACAGACCATGTGAAAAGAGCTAATCTGGCCCAGAGCGGGACAGTCACAGCTGAGCGCCTCCTCTCACAAAAGGTGCTGGCCTACCTGAGTCTCTGTCACACACACTCACACACAGGTGTCGAGCTGAAAGGCCTTTTAGCGGTGTCAACGCTGCGGCCTCTCCCTCTCGCTGACCTTCATTCTCCAATTACCATTCCAGGAATAAGTAGATCCGGTTGTGCAACACACTCCATCACTTACTCAGTGTTTGAATTAGATAATAGTTTGTTGACTCTGGAATACTGAACGTCCTGTATTATATTATGGTAACTTTCCTCCTGCATAAGAATTTACGACTTGAAAAACACGTGTGGGACACACAGACGTGACACATGTTAGGCATACTCAGGCATACATGTGTCTTTGTCTTCTATGTGAAGACAAACAAACACATAAACGGCTTATTAAAGAGAAATGATCATCAATCCATCCCATTGCTGTGTTGTCAGTTGCCTAATTTGCCATTCTGTAGGTGTGTTTACCCCTGGTGTCTGTCACACTCGGAGGCTTCCAGCAAACAAGCTGTCACACAGTCAAACAAAAGCCATTAGCTTTTGTATTAGAGCTGCTGATGGATTGCATTAGCCTTAATATGGATGTGACAAACACCGCTTTATGCATTCAATAGAGGAAAATAACAGTGAAAGCAAAGGAAGGTGAGCTTTATGTTTGTGCGTCTCAGGGCTGTAGTACTTGAGTCTGGTATCAACAACACTTACCTAAACTCTACGTACTTTTCCGTCTCTCATTTTGACTCGTCTTTGTCTCTTTATCCTCCCTATAAAAAATAAAAGTCACTCATTCATTCTCCTTTCCCTGTGCCACCATCCTCTAATACCGCACACACATCTGTGTGAACCAGCCCTCAAACACTGATTAGTTTAAGACCAAAAGTCTGTGTTATCCGAAGAAATTCACAAAGCAATTTATTTCACATTAGAATGCAAATGTATTTTCTCGAGCTTGTTCTAATCCTTCTGTGAAATGTCCAGTGTGAAGGATTTAGAGGGATATACTATATTTTTATATATTTTTTAGCGCATAATCACCTGAAAATAGGAATCGTTGTGTTTTCGTTACCTTTGAATGAGACGTTTATATCTACAAACGAGGCAAGTCTTTGTCCAACAAGTTCCCCATGTTGTTCTACAGTGGCCCAGAAGAGACAACCCAAACACTGGCTCTTAACAGGGCTATGTTTTTGGGGGGCAACAACATAAGTTGAGAAAGGCGAAAGTCTGAGTCACAGTCCCTTTAATGGCTAATATGAACAGGAGGACTGGTTGAAGAAAGAAAAACCTGTTTCATTATTTAAATGAAAAACTGTGAACCTGCCCTTTAAATACTGACGTGGCATATGTACATTCCACAGTGGCCCCGGGGAAAGCTCCTACACTGTGGAAGTAGATAGAGAATCCACCGTGCACATTCTGTGCAAAGCAAGGAAAACTAACAAAAACTGAATCTTGCACTGAAACTTTGGAATAAAAAATTAATTCTGCTCACTCAGACTGCTGAAGGCTACACTTCAGGATGCACTGCTGCACAGAGAGAAGGCTGTAGATTTTGTCCCCCATTTCTTACATTGTGGTTGCTCTACTATGAAGGTACCACATCACAGGCAGTATGGAAAAGAGGAAAGATAAGGGATACGTACGCTGCACATCAAACAATATGCCCCTATTATTTTCACTGTACAACCCCATGCTGGCGGCAGCTATGTGCGTTGGTGCTCCTAGACATGCATCACATGACACGCCACGCCACAGCAGGGCTGGTTTGTTTTCAGCTTTACGGTCAATCATACCACTTTCAATATACATATGGCATGTGAGTAATGTGTTGAGATAGATAGAATAAAGTCTGAATTTATCCTATAAAATTAACTCACAAGCCCTTTTTAAACAGGAGTTGTGCAAATCTGCAGGAAAGCCCAATCAGTGTTTTTTCAGCATTGGCAGTATAAAAACAAAATCGGGGAGTGCAGCAAAATGCCGCCTACCTACTTTTGTTTATACAGAATGTTCCTTTTTCAGGGGCAATGGGGGGCGTGAGCAAGTAACAAAACGTGTAGCTCAGTAAACAGTGACGTGGGAGGGACGCGGTCAGTCCTTCGGGAGCTCTGGGCTTTCTCTTGTAAGTCGGCCCGTCCTTCACCGTCCCCGTCATCTGACGGTTAATGGCCTCTTTGTTTGCGAGGACAAGGAGGGCGCACAATTCCTTGTCTCCCCAGTTGCTCATCTTTACAGTGTGTGTCAGGTTTGTGTTTCCCTCTTGCTACTAGCTGCTCTCTAATTCCTGCTATCAGCTGTTTCCTGTTTATCCACCGCCAGTGGCTCGCACGTGCGGCGTCATCAACAGCAAGGCCGTCTCAGTCTGTTTAAACTAAAAAGGTTCCACCAATATGTCTACCCTATGAGGCGGAAAATTGGGCACCTCGGATCAACTCGCCAATCCGGCTCTGTGTGTCTAAATGCTCGCAGCTTGCCGGCAAAACGGCCCACTGATGTAATCCTGCTGGTGTCATG
Source organism: Epinephelus awoara (assembly GCA_035609425.1). Taxonomy (NCBI): domain Eukaryota; kingdom Metazoa; phylum Chordata; class Actinopteri; order Perciformes; family Serranidae; genus Epinephelus; species Epinephelus awoara. The sequence continues at coordinate 41,050,699 of CM069297.1, forward strand.
GATCTGTGAGTGCACTGAGGTCACAGCGCACCACAGCGATTTACAGCTGACTCTTGGATGAGGCTCAGCATCTCCAAGTCTGAGGCCATGACACCCTCCAGCTCAGGAGCAAGCAACTGTCCTTAACTGAGGCGTCTCAGGTTCTGGTTTGTGAGTGAAGCTGGATACAGAGAGACTGCACAACTGTATTCGGTCAGCACTAGCTGCTGTAATTTCTCCCACAACTCTTTCATGTGGATGAGGATTGTTGATAGTGCAGACAAAGTGTATGTTCCCACCTCTGCCTGTGATTGCAAGCTTTGGGTCGTGACTGCAAAATCGTGATTGTGGATACAAGTGGCTGTTTTTGTTTGTGCATGATGTCCTGAGTTGTCTGATCAGGACAGCTCCCTCCTTGTCACCTCTCTGTGGAAGTTTTCTGGACAAGTTCAAATAGGAGGAGGCACCCAGGCAGAGCCACAGCACGCTGGAGGAATTACAGAACCCCTCTGGCCCGGGAACGCCTCAGGATACCCTAAAAAAAAAAAAAGCTGGAGGATGTGGCTGCAGAGAAAGTTTTTTCAGCCTGCTGCCATCACGACCCGGAGCTGCGAAATGAATGTGTTGATCATCAATGCGTCTGCTTATCATGCACCTCCAGTCATTTTCCATTATGAGGAAGCAGAGCTATCATGAGTTCAAAGAATGCGAGCCCTTGTTTAACCTCGAGCAGAGCAGTTCCACTAGACATGGGGTTAAACTACAAAGGCTGGCACTTTCAAACAAGATTCACACAAAGCAGAGCTGTTCTAATGATTAACCTACTCAGTCCAACACACACACACACACACACACACACACACACACACACACACACACACACACACACACACACACACACACACACACACACACACACACAAATTCTGTTGAAGTGGAAAACGTCTTTGTGGGCTCAAGTGTTTTTGTAGAGCTCCATGTCAGGTTGAACTCCCCGCTGACAGCTATGTATAGGTTCCCTGTATTTGTTTCCCATCACTGCAAAAGAACATCAAACACTTCAGTTTCTCAGTATCAAGTATCTCAAGACTAATTAAATCAAGCATGTGTTTGACGCCATCCTCTGCCCACGATCAGCAGTTAGAATCTTGAGAAGAGCCAACGCCTGATTGTCTAAAAGTTTGGAAGACACAGAGGAAGATGAGCAGAAGTTTTCTTTCCACTGATCAGCTGTGGATTCATCTCAGATCAATATAGTTTTCCTGATTCTTACTTCAAGGTGTAATCTTACGAAGGAGTCGACACCCTGATGATGATAAAAGGTTAAAGGGCAACTTTGGTATTTTTCAACCTGGACCTCATTTTCTCGTGTTTTTGTGTCCAGGTGACTGATGGCAACAATAGTTTTTTAACTGGTCCAGTTTTAAGTGAGACTGGCAGCAGCGAAGCAGGATGCAGTGTTACCACTTGTGGCAGTTGTGCACCGTCAATTTATGTCCACTGAATGTGGACTACATCCAACGGCCAAGTAGCACGTACGTTCTGCGCCTGCGTGAGAGAGAGCGGAGTGAGAGAGTGGTACATCCTGTCAGCCGAGGGGTTTCCTATCTGTGCAGCCGAGCACCGCAGCACCTCCACGGACTATTACATCCAGACGGTCCAGGTGTTTCCTCCGCAGGCTCCACTTCACTCAGCTGCCCGATAAACCCGCTGCTCCGGTTGGATCCAAACGGAGAGCCGGGGCTAGCTCAGAGACTAGCGGAGGCTAACTGGCTGTGCTTCCCTCCGGTCATGCTGCGGCTAACGCTCCGCTAGCCGCTCCCAGCTAGCTCCGGTTTGTTATTCAGGTTAAAGTGTGAAGAAGCAGCGGGTCTGTGGGGCAGCTGAGTGAAGTGGAGCCTGAGGAGGAAGCACCAGTTAGCCCCGGTTTCACGACAGGCAGATTCACTCGCTACAGGGGCGAGAAATAAAATCTGAACAGCCAATCAGAGTGATCTCTCTCACCGACGAGCTACGCCGCTGATTCAACATGCTCAATTGGCTGAAGTGCAGACGATGCGGGACACACCGCAAAAACTAGGCCGACAGATGCTCACTGACGGCCCGACTTTGGTCGACGGACGACTGTCGGCTTGGTGCGTCAGGGTCTTAAGGCCACCAGACTCCCTTTAAATAATCAGTAATTTTATTATCATAAAACACTCTTCATTCAAAGTCCACAAGAACAATATAAAACTCACTAAAGCCGTCTTGGCTCATCTTTCCACTGCTCCAACAATCACCAACTCTGGTTTGATTGAATTAAACCCTATATTCATCCAGTTAGATGTGAAAACATGCTGCCTCTATACACGCTAAAATTACTGTTTATTTAAATGGAGTCTGGTGGGTTTCAAACAAAAAGGATCTCACTCTTCATAACAAAGCTCTATCTCTGTAGGGACACTTTCCATGATGTTGTGGGACACTTACAATAATAACCTGAGCCTGTCCGTGGCAAAAACAACAACAACACTTTGTTGACATAGAGTGAGAGTGTGCAGTCGAACAAAGTGATTACATTGCAGCCTGTTTCGCTGCTGCCAGCTGCAGCCCTCTCACTCAACACTGGACCACATACAAAGACTTTTGTCGCCACTAACATCTGGGAAAACAGGGTCTAGGTTGCTGTTGCTGTTAATAGCTGTTGAGACATTTCATTCAAAACTAAACGTGTCAGCTGTTCGTGGCGCATAAAATGAAAAATCAAGTGATGACCAAAGTCATTAGGACAAATCATCTGTGAACGGTTCCTCATTTTGTGCCAATGCATCCTGTAGATGTCGGACATTGAACTGGATAAATGAAACTTTGATATCCTGCTGGCACTGGATGAAAAGTTAGACTCCCCAGAGTCAGTGGCCTTTATTCTCTTTATATCCGTCTGTAGTCTCTGTGAAAATCTGAACAAACTTTTATGGCAAACCGTCCAATAGATGTTGAGATAATGTATTCTGGACTGAACTTACTGTGCAACACTGTGCTTTATAACTTACCTCAGCGTTTCCCAAAGTGGGGTGTGGGCTCACAAATGGCACTCTCCAACATCCACCTACAACTTTCACTGCTGTCAGTGACTAATGTTGCCTGAGAGATGGGAGACCATCATTTTTGCAGGCACAAATTATAGAGGCAGTGTATCTTAGGACAAAAATTGGACACACTTTTTAACAACCATGATCATTAAATGATAAACTGAAAGATAAGCGTCTGGTGTGTAGGATTTAGGGGGAGGTACTGGCAGAAAGAGAGTATAATATAATAAGTATGTTTTCTTTAGTGTATAATCACCTTAAACAGAATTGTTGTGTTTTTGTAAAAAGTGGCTTTAGAATGAGCTGTTCTTATCTACATAGCGAGCAGGTCCTTGTCTATGAAGATCGCCATGTTGCACCGCCATGTTTCTGCAGCAGCCCCAAATGGACAAACCAAACGCTGGCTCAAGACAGGGCCGTACCTTTTCGCATTTTTGCATCAGTCAGCGAAGTTAGCAGCAGTGCTTGTTTTGGAGAGGAAGAGACCTCTGTGCATAATTCAGCTCCTAGTGAAAACCTCTTGATCAGACATAGGGCCATTCACGTTTTCACATCAGCCACCGTAGGAAGAAGCCTAACTGCAGTGAGCAGCGCCAGAGTTACACTGATTTGTAACATGAAACTGCTTCATTCAGTGTTTTTACCAGTTTTAATCACCGGGTCGGTTTGTTTTGGAGAGACAGAGACTTCTGTGGATAATTCAGCTCCTGACAAAAACCTCCCAAACAATGAACACTGAGGGAATTCAAACCAGAAGTTTCAGCTGGTTGCAATGTGCAAACATCACCACTAGATGTCACTATTTCCCCTTAAATCTGACACACTGGACCTTAAATAGTTATTTGGAACCCTTTTTCATTCATTCATTCATCTTCTAACCGCTTCATCCTCTATAATTGGTTTGTAAACCATCTGTTTATATTTTTTAGAAGTATCTGTACTTAACTTGAGTTTCAATATTTCTGTCAACTTTCTCTCTTACTCCACAACATTTCTAAAACAAAATGTGGACTTTTACTGCAGTGCATTTCCCCTGAGCATCTTTGTGACTTAAATTGGGAAGGAAGGGAGGAAGGGATGGACGGATGAATGAATGAACGTGAGGGAAGGAAAAAATGGATTTTTGTGTTAAGTAGAAGACCTTGTTCTTCTTCAAGTGTAGTGTACGCTTCAGTTTAAGGCAGTGTGCATGTTATGAAGACATAAACTTCAAGCATTTTATCACCAACATCTAAGGAGAAGGAGGAGAACCCTCAAAGGACCCGAGCTTGAGGAGGACACAGGGTGGTTTGGGTCTTCCTCAAGGAGTCGATGAAATTGAAAATATTCTGACTTTTCTAAATCCAAAAGGGGAGCATGTAGAAGAAGAACAGAAACAGCTCAACCCAGTCTCACTCCAAAGTCATCGAATGCCACTGCTTGGTCTGTGACATCTGGCGTCAAAAGGAAAGAGCTATCTTTTCAGGTCAGCATGATATGCCGCCAGTCGCCGTTATTGTTTAATGGCACCCGGCGGCGTCCTGGCGGTGTCAGGGGCAGGGACCTGAGCTTGAGGATGACACACCACCCCTGGTAGTATTTACACATACATATTTTAGGGCTGTCAAGCGATTAAAAAAACGGATCTAATAATTTTATGCTCTTTGATAAATTAACCTAAATTAATCACATACATCAATTTTTACTGTGAAAGTATTTTTAAAAATTTCTGGTCTGCAGTCCACTGTAATCCCTTTTGTAAGGGAGTTTGTGAGTCGGTCACAGGTAGACTTACTCGGTCGAGTGTGACTTGGCGAGGCTGACTGCTAGTGCTAGCAGCGACGGCTGTGCTAGCTCAGACCTCCGGGTTTGCTGCTACATGTTTTGTGTTGAGGTGATCTTTTAGGGTTGCACTTCTCCGATGGTACGAAAAGTCCTTCCTGCAGAACCTGCAGAGAGCGGTGCTCCTATCAACAGATCCATCGGGGTGTTTTTTAAATGTAAATGTTTGCGTCCATCATGTGACAAAGTTAGTGTGGCCTTCAGTGACGCACCAGGTCAAAGGTCACCGTGGAACGTGATTAATCAGCGTTCATTTTTCTAACACATTATGAAGTCTGTGATTAATTCATCAAAATGAATGAGTTATTTTGACAGCCCCAATATATATTTATAGTAAAATATGGGTGAAATCTTGTCCTCAGGGACACTGGTTGAGTCTCGATTGATTGTCTTTGTGATGTTTTATGTGTAGAGCACTTTGAATGACCTTGCTGCTTACATGTAAATAACTAAATAAACTTGTCGTCAGGGCCCAGAAGAGGACTGAGCCATTTAAAAGTTTGTCGTATTATTTTATGTCATATGATTTATCATATTATGAATTTAATAATATCATGAGAGTGGTTTTCAGTTAAAAAAACAGTGTCAACACACACAATGAATTCATTAACCATTATCTAATAAAAAGGCTATATCAAGTTAATCATCAACATGCAGAGGTGTGTGTGTGGGATCAATCCACCTGGACTCAGGTAACTCAGCATTTCATATTAATAGTTATTATTGCCTTGTGTTTATCTGTATGCATAAACACTCACAAACAACATACACACACACACACACACACACACACGTGTTTACAGTGAAAGCTTTAATACAGAGTTTAATTCCTGCTGGTTTGATTGACAGCAGCTCCAGATGGGAGGGTCGACTCCACTTCAAACCTTCCTAAGTCCCGCCTCACAGTGTGGATCTTGCTGAGGACTTGAGGCTATAAAATGAAGGAACTTACTGTAAGCGGGACGCACTCCGTAGTTGGAGTTCCCTTTGTGAACTCCTACACAGACACTAAAGTCACTCCAATGCTTTAATCGGCGCTCACACACACACATATCGCGGCCGGGTTCCTCTCACTTGAAGCCGAAAACACTTCATCAAGTCGCCGGGTCGAGCCAGCGCAGAGCCATGGCAGGGGACGGGTCAGACCAGCGGGCGCTGCAGTATGAACAAACGCTGGTAAGTTTGACCTGTTGCCAGTCTGAACTTTGTCCACTGCTCACACACCACGCACAGTGTTGGAGAGGGCAGCCAGACTCCACTGACAGATCTGTCAACTTAATGTGTCCAAGCCTACACATCTGGTGGTAGCGTAACAGCGAGCGGTGTGAAGTGTGGTTTAAAAGTTGCATTTTAACCACAATAAATACATGCTGGTGTGAAATATGTATGCCGAGTGAAGCACTGTGCCTCTGTGAGTCTAGAAGTTTCTACTTGAGTGTGTGTTTTTGCCCGCAACTAGGTGTTAAACTAAAAATTGACATATCTTAAAGGAGGTTTGGCCCCCTGTGCGCTCACGTGAAAGTGACCGAGGCTTGTGGTGTCGGAAGCCGCTGCGAGTGGTGTGTGTGTTGCCCTTTGGTGTCCTTGTGTGTGGTGACACAAGCAAGGACACGTTTCTGAGTTGTCTGTCAGCTCACGTTGGAGGTCTTCAGCAGCTAGCTTCACAACAGTAAAGAGGCTTATTAACAAAACATCTGGATTTCGTTATCCTGCTACAGGTAGTCCTCTCCCGTGCGGCCAAACTCCACTGTCAAAATTACATAATCTTTAAAAAAAGCCGTGTATATTCACATAAACGCATATTGGAAAATGGTTTGTGCTTGATTTGAATGTAAATTATGTGCTAATTAATTCGGCTTACAAACATTTAATACTGTGCATATAAATATCAGCTTTCCCAGCCATTTCCAAACATCTCCTTGGTGCAACCTGAAGACACCATGGTTTTTAAAGATGTATTTTTAGGACATGAAGTGTTGTTTGGTGCTTGATAGCTCAGCCGACTCCACAGTAGATTCTTGATGTGTGTAAAAGCACTGGAGGCACGTTTTGGAAGATGTGCATATTTGCTAAAAAGCAAAGTGCCTCTTCCTTAACAGATTTTTGAATGGAATTTCCTTCATAAAATGTGCATTCAGGTCCCTGATTTGGCAACAATTCACTCTGCCTGCTGTCATGACATAAAATATCTACTACATGCACGAGGGTGATGTCATCTGCACACAAACAGCACACTGTTGGAGTTACTGTATGTGTAGGCTGCGCTGATATCAGCCACCAACATCCAACAATAGATCAATTCATTGTGTGCATACACATGCATAATATGTTGCAGGATGTGATGCTTGCACGGTTGTGCAGGTGCCAGTGCCATGCTGGCTAACCTTTATGCAGAGCACTGAGTGTCAACACTGAGTGGATGTGAGCTTAGACTTTAAAAGTTACTGTACGCTTCATAATCATTACCTAAGGTCATTTCCTTTTTTATCTTGCATAACATGCAGGCAGTTGCTGGGATGTGTTCAGTCAGTGGTCGGCAGGAGGTTTACAAGATGTAGCAGCTGAATGGTTTGATATTGGACCTGCTTTATACAGCAGGGGGCTTTCAAACATTTACATGTCACAGGCCTTCACACAGATACAGATCAGAGCCTGTGGACCACCGCTCAACACGTCTGTCCTTGGGATCTCCCTCAGGGCTGATTTAGATTAATATTCAGCAATGAACTTGGGAGATAAGTGACAAAAACAAATGATTACACTCTTACACATTGTCTAACAGGTGTCGTGAGCTATAAATTAGAGCATTTACACGGTGCATAGTTTCTCCCAGCCAGGTGTCCAGATCCCTCTGTGAGGAGACTGAATCTGCAGTGTGCCCCTTGTGATGATTAGACGTGGGGTTTGGACCATTTGTTTAAGTGTGTAAATGTCCAGTTGAACTTTTCCTGACAAACTTGTGTCAAGCCTAAACAATCTGCTATTTGAGGAGACAAGTTTTATAGGCCAACTGGACCCATTCAGTGGCAGCGAGGCTTTAAATTAAGAAGAGCCACAACTGTAACACTTCTTTGGGCCTCTGTTTCCTTCTCTTGAAAAAGTTTCTTTGTCCGCCTCTCTGTGTGCTGTTAATCTTTGTGTGTGTGTGTGTGTGTGTGTGTGTGAGAGATTACACAACGTGCGACCCGCTGATTCAGCGCTGGACGCTCTGTCACCCTGGCGGGGTCTCGTGCTCTGCGGCTCTGAAAGGAACATGCAAGCAGCTCTTTCTCTGCAGAAAGAAAACACCTCCATCCTCACCACCTCTCCTGTTAATCTGAGCTCCCTCTGCAGTGGACAACTGTTACATGAACAAGATTGTGGAAGCGTCTAAATAGAATCAAATAAAAATAGCTACAGTGTGAGAATAACATAAATGAGTCCTCTCTCTGCCCCCCATCTCCTCGCCGTGGGTTGTAGTAACATGGTGTCTTTGTGTGATATTGGCAGTCATGGTGGTTGTGTGGGTTTGTTGTGGGCAGTGGATGCTCAAAGAGGCCAGTGTAGTTTGGCTGTGAGAGGGGCTGAAAGGCTGGCTGCAGAAATGTTGGCGGGGCCACGAGTAAGGAGCACTTAGAAAATAAAAACCAGCCTCAACATATTGTCTGTTAACATCAGACTGATGCATCGGTGTGGATGTGTGTGAGGATGATTTGTGTAGGATATGGTGGAGTATTCGCACAAAATACACAATGCATGCTGCAGTGTTGCTCACTTTTATACACAAATGCTTTTACATTATTCTCCCTGATTCTAGTGTCCCACAGTCATCTCTTTGAGAGGCTTTTTCAAGAAAGAAACACGTCACGTAAAGAGCCCAACATCTCAACAAACAGCAGCTACAATCAGAACATGTTAGTCTCAGCATTCAACAGTGAATATAAGTGTTGACTTAATGCTCTAAACATACGGCCCGGGGCCAGAATCGGCCTACCAAAGGGTCCAGTCCGGCCCGTTGGATGACTTTGCACACCTCATACTGATGCACTTGTGAATGCTGAGGAGCAATTTAAAAAGTGAGTAGTAGGGATGTTACTGGCGACTAATTTCCCTATCGACTAAAACAAAAATTTTAATTAAGACCAGTCGACTAGTCTAAAAAACGATCTCGGCACGGTGCATTCAGGCTCAACATATTCCGTTAACTTCCTGAAGCCTTTACTCTCAACAAAGTTAAGAGGAAGCATATCTTGCGAGGTCATTGTCATGATGAGCTACATTATCTTCTCAGACTGGACGGGATCACAGCGTCTCTGGGTGAACAATGTCAAATTGGTCTGAGTGTGGCGAGCACCGCTAGCATCCGTGCAGGTTAACCTTCAGATGCGTGAGTTGGATGTGGTTGTGCGTTGCTCCAGTCGAGTGATAATATAACAGTTTATTTTCTGACACAGACGCGCTGGTCTTGTGAGAGGACGTCTCTCTAATTTCCCACCGTGCTGTTTTAAAACTCCAGTCTACTCGAGCATTACCGCTGGGAGGGGCTGCAGTGTGACGGCTCTGTAGCACCCACTAGTGGCGTGCAGCTGCATGACAGTTAAGCGGCGTTGTACATGATTAAAACACTAATTGGTTTAACGGACTAATATTTCTGGTGCCGACTAGCGAGGGGGCGCACGTTTAATCGTTTAGACGTCTAATCGAGCTCATCCCTAGTGAGCAGATGCTTCTAGTAAAATGCTGCCTCAGAGGCTTTTTTACAGTAGAGTGCAGCTCTCTGAAATACAATAAATACTTTCTGTGGTCATGTTTAAAGATAGTGAACATTGTGCAAAATATTGTCAAGCAGCAGCCGCAGTACAAAAGAATCTGTCTCAGAACCACATTAGTGGGACCCTGCTGCTGAGGCGCTGACAACACATCAGATTGTTAACGGTTTTTAAAGCAGGAGGTGGCTTAACCTGCATCTTTAACCGCTTCCACTTTAGTGGGAAATAATAAAAAGCACATGAAATGGACGCGAGTAGTCAACTGACTGAATGTGGAAAAACTGAGACATACTGTAGAATTTGCACCTAATTTTTCTGAGGATGTCACCGGCTGTTCATCACTAGTTTTGTAAATGGATGGAACGTTTTCGGACTTCTTTACATTAAAAAAAGGAACCTTTTAAGGGGTTGTTATTTATAGGTTATTATGTAATGGTTTTACTGGTCTGGCACATTGGAAATCAAACTGAGCTGTATGTGGCCCCTGAACTAAAATCAGTTTGACAGCCCTGCTCTAAAGAGGCCTGGCTGAGTTAAAACGTACGATTCAGACTCTAATACACTCGCTGTAGGAAACCACCATAAATCACAGTTTACTTATAGATGGAGATTTAAGAGGTTTATTGTCATGTACACGGCAAGAACACAGCGGTTTACTCCGTACAATAAAATTCTTCATTGCCCGTCTCCCTTCACACAGAACAATAATAAAATTAGAATAAAAGTTAGATTTTAAAGAAAAATAATTAATGAAATAGATCAGTGGAAACAAAGAATGTAGTGAAAACCCCGAGTGTAAATGTAAAGAGCACTAAGCCTCATGTAAACATTGCATTAAATCAGATCAAGTTGTAGCCGTGAGTGTGATGGGATTGGTCTGATGGAAGTGTGAAGAGACTGTGGTCGGGGTGTGCTCTGTCCTCGATGATGGTGTTGTAAACGTCTTGAATGAATGGGAAGGCTTATCTATGAATCATTAGTAACAGTGCTGTGTCGATGATTAAACAGATGTTGAGGAAAATCTTTCAAACTGTTGAAATTCAGTATTTTTGCTGGCAATAAGAAAAATGGCAAACAGCAGTTAAACTGGTCTCAGCTTTAGTGGTGATTTTAGGTTAGTGTAAATTCACTGTCACCGTCTGTGTTGCCGTAACTTTATCTTCATGTCATTAAATAATAAATGGACCGTCTTGTGATCAAAGGTGACGTTTATTAGGTGCTGTACAGCAGAGTGACAGGAGTTTTCCGAAGCAATGAAAAGCAATATATGTCAGTATTGCTCCAATTTAAACGCAAAACTATGTGCACATGAAACTTTGTTTAACAGAGCAACACCATTTAGTCAAGTGGTTCTGGTGCAGCCACGAGGTCCAGATTTCACCGTAGTCACTCGTTCTGCAGCAGGAAACAGCACTTCAAAATAAAAGCTTGTGCCGGAGAGTAATTGTACTTAAAAAAAAGTGTGTTTTTTTTGTCCCACCATTTGGAACCACTGATGGAGAGTTTGAGCTTGTGTCCTGCTTTTTTGCATCGTAAAGTTATATTGTTTGTTGTTTTGTCCCAGTTTGAGTCTGCAACAAAAGATTTGTTCCACAGTCAGGTGTCTGTACTGAGAGTGAGCTGGCATGTCAGATAGCGGCATTACCAGAGACGTGCAGTAATGTTAGTTGACGCGAGTTAAACAGTGGCGACAGTCTTTGGTCCAGTCCGCTCTTTACTGGTTAACAGGATAATCAAAATGATCCCCAGTATGAGATGTAAATGATATGACAGGCTCTTAAAGTGACACTGCACTGATCAACATCACTCAGCCTGTGAAAACAGTTGTATAATGTGAATAAACTCTGATGACATCATCACGGTTATCTTCAGCTCAGTTATGACAACAAACAGGTGATAACAGAAAGACTGTGGTGCGGACTGGAAGAAGTTTAAGAGACCTAGATAGGCCAACTAGTGATGCAATCATGGTGCATTATGGGAACTGCAAGGCTGGAATCAGAATCAGAATCAGAGATACTTTATTGATCTCCGAGGGGAAATTGTGATTCGTACAGCTGCTGCGATGTAAAGCACAGAGAGTTATAAGAAGTAAGAATTAGAGTAAGGTAACAACGTGGAGAAATCTACATCCAGAGGTGTGCAATGTACAGAGCTGTAAAGATGTCCACCATGGTACCAGTTAGCAGCTAGCTAACTGTAGCTAACTTGTTTGGTCTGTGACGTAATAGGTCAACCGGAAAAAGGTCCAATACTAATAAGCTGAAGGGGGCATATCTCCACTTATCGTAGAGGAGTCGCACATAAATCAGTTCCCCTCCTGTGCTTGTATACTGGGACAAGGACAGTAGTCCAGTTAAATGTCCTCGTCGAGCTGTAACTGTGGCTCAACTTAACTGTGCATGTGAACGCACTGATCGTTGCGGCTCTGTTTTGGAGCTTGATCCATTCGGGATTTAAAGACTCCACTTCTCGAAACAGAACTTTGAGTCCCGCAGCTTCATGGAAGTGCTGCACAGCTTTGGTTTCTCACTTGTGTTCTTTAGACCTGATGCTGTCCATATAAGCTGGGCTAACCTGATTAGCATGCTGTAGCTAAGTGACAACAGTGGCACACTCCCAAAGCGTTCTGGGTGGAACACGTGGCCTACTTTAAAGAAGTTGTGTGCATGCCAAGATGTAATTAGGCACTAGCAAAGGCATATTAGACATACCAAACCAACAGAGGGTGCATACAAAAATGTTTGAGCGGATTAACATACAGTTACACAGCTGTAAATCTCTGTTACCTGCGGCAACAAGTTGGCAATCCTGACAACAACACCTGACCCTCAGGTGACACTGCAGCTCAGGAGGGTCTGGTTTCCTGCTTTTTATGGAATCACAGCACTGCAACATCAGAATGAGCCAATCGTCTCTGAGATTATGAGACACTCTGCAAAGTGGATGTACAGTGTGTGTGTGTGTGTGTGTGTGTGTGTGTGTGTGTGTGTGTGTGTGTGTGTGTGTGTGGGAGCGTGGGGCATTGTTTTGTCTCTATGTCCTGCTGGTGTCATTATGCCTGTGACGCCTCCTCATTCCTGGGAGTCTTGATACGATCATGCGTTTGGTGTTCCTCCTCTTCATCCCATCCCTGGCGAACAGACGGCGGATTGTCACGCCTCGGCTGTGATGGCTCGTTATTGTTATTACCAGCCAGGCCGTGTGATTGTGCTGGGTAATGGTGTGTGTTTGTGTGTGTGTGTGCAGGGTCACATGGTGACACGCTCTGTCTGGAGGCTTATTGCTCGTGTGTGTGTGTGTGTGTGTGTGTGTGTGTCCCTGCATGTTTTGTGTGTAGAGCTCTGATAAGACTCATAAGGTGGGAGATAAGGTGATCAGCAAACAGCGAGTCAAAGGACAAGCACTGATTTGATTGTGTGTCTGCATCCTGTAAAATATCTAACTCCATGTTCAACTCGCCTCTTGGCCGAGTCAGACGCTGTATTACAAGTGCGTACCCGACAGAAGTGTTGGCACTTGGTACAGGCTATTTCATGTGGAACAAGACTTCTGGTTTCTGATGGAGAGTGTGTTGATATCTTATATTGTCTGTAGATGTTTTGCACAGAGCAACAGGGAAGTGAAAGTGTCGGGCAGAGGAGTATGGAAACGTAATAATTTGGGAGTGCACATTTCCCCCTGTGTGTGTGTGCATGGGTGTGTGTGAGTGTTGCGGCCATCTGTCTTGCTGCGACACGGAGTAATTTGTAACCCTGTGTTATTCGCCTTGCTGTGGTAATTAGGCTTTATGTAGCCACATCCGTTTGATGTCTGCCCGCTCGCAGTCTTAGTGGAAATTTCCCGTTTTGCTCGCCCTCTCCTCTCCTCTGTTTCTCTTCATCACGCCTTGTGGGTAAAGTCTTTTTTATTTTTACAAGACAGGTCAACAACTCCTTGACCCCGCGCTTTTGGTGTTTGGAGAAAAGGCTGCTTGCATAACATTTGTTCAGAGCCGAGTTGTGAATAGGCCGACTCGAGCAGCAGATAAGCATCAAAAGCCTCTAACGGTTTTTCTCCGGGTTACAAAAGATCAACCTTTGCTTTTTTGTTTTATTTTTTCTTTTCCCGAAATGACAAATCCACCTCTATTTATCCTCTGGGCAAACAGCCATGATGGATTTCCTCAGCGAGAACTCGATGTGTGCAGAGATCTGGAGGTCTAAACACAAACATTTGCACAAAGGCGAAAGAATGAAGCCTCCAAACGAGGAACTGTTTGTAATAACTGTGATTTCTGCAAACACTCCATGAGACAGGAGAAATGTTGGGTGGGTGTGTGCAGGTGAAATCAAAGGTGGAATGTGTGTGTGTGTGTGTGTGACGGTGTTTGTTCTCAGACGCATTGATCACTCAGACCGACTCGTGTTGATGATTAACCGCAGAGAGACGGAGAAAGGCAGCGAGAGAATGAGCTCGACGGGTCAATAGATCAACAGAGGAGCTCATTTTCAAGTGTTGAGGCGTGTCTCTTGATTAGCGCCATACAATTATTTCTTCCCCCTTTGTGTCCTGAACAAACATGGAGTAGAGAACAGATGGACAACAGAGATCTGAGGCAAGTGTTGGTTCAGTGCTAACCCTCAGTACAGCTGATTAATAACTGAGTTTAGGCAATGAAAGGTCAATACAGGGCTTCAAGTGTAAAGACGAGCAGAGAATGAGATGCGTCATGGAAAACACAGAGTACAGTAAGTCTGAAGGTTCATGTTCGATGCAGAAAATCAACTCTACAGCTTTGCTTCTGCCTAGTTTTTGAAGGAAAACCACATTGTTAACAGCTAGTGGTTGATTACAGTTTGAAAACCAGCTCGTAGTGACACAAAGATGCACCTTCTCATCATTATTTCTAAATAATCAAAGTGTTTTGTCCTTGAAATGTTGGGAAATATTAAAACATGCTCATCACATTTTCCTTAAGCCCTACATGATGTCATCAGATGTCTCACTTTGAACAAATCATGTCTTATCAAAAAGGCCTTAAAATACACCTTATCAACACAGTGATTTAGTTTCGAGGATGAATATGTATTTTTAAAGGATTTATATGTATGAAATAAATATGATTTGTGCAATATTTGGATATGCTTTTTTATTTTTTCACTTCTGAACTTGCCCCTTGCAGAAAACACCTGTGTCCCAGACAATAAAAAAATTTATTTAAAGTCTCCAAAATCAAAAGCTAACAGTACGCACTAATAACAAAGGTGTAAAAAACATACGACTATAAGCATCTTTATTTTAAGATATATTTTTGTGACAACGCTGTGTCTCAGATTTTGTTCTCTCTTTTGTTTCTGCAAAAACATAATTTAATTAGACTTAAAGCTGTATCACAAGGACTCTTGTCTCACTTTATAACTAGTAACGAGCGTGCACTGCAGCCTGTCATATCTACCTTATGCCACTGGATCAGGACGCTGTGTGACGGCTCTAAAATGTTTGTGACAATAAAAAAGTGAGACAGTTTTTCTGTCTTCAAACTGAAGCAAACTAAACTTTGTCACATTTGGTTTTTAGCTTCACTGCAAATAGTCCATGATGTTGATGTCATGTTACTGAATGACTCCCAGGATGAGTGTCGACTGAAATACATATGTGCTTCCTCTTTTTCCTTATATTTAAATAAGAGGAACTGAATTGTTTTTAGTTTTGTGTGGGAGGTTTACTGTTAAAAAAAAAAAAGTGATAAATTGAGATGATTAAGATTTGGAGCCTAGCCCTGTTTCTATTGATCTGCTGTCTATTGGATTCTGTATTATGTGTTTAATTTAAAATATTTGATTGTGTTATATCAATTGTTTTGCCGTAATAAACATTTTCCTTTTGAAAATGATGCTTATTATATATTTTGCTAGCGATTACATCAACAGAAAAATGACTTTCAGCGCAAATCAAATCAAGTTTATTTATTTAGCACATTTAAAAATAATCACAGTTGACCAACAAGTTAAAAGAAATATATATAATTTAAATAGCCACAATAAAAAAAAATATATATATTTTCCAGTTTCTCCCCTGTACTGACTGTCTTTTTTAAAAATGTGTGAACACATGCATCACTTGTGACCCCCGTCAAACTCATACTGTCAGTCATAACTTAACTTACAGTCATTTCTGAATATAATGAAAATGAAGTAAACTGCAGGCAGAATGGTCAACAGGGTAAAACATGAATTATTCTAAATCCAGATCACCTTTTTTTCAAAGAGTTAGAAGAATAAAAAATGAGAATAAAGTGCTTACTGTTGCCACCACATCAGCATTTCACTTTTGACTTTGTGTTTCATGTCCACATTTCCCCTTGAAAAGCAAACGCTGTGAGATGCAGCAGCATTTCCATTTATATGGGAACTCTGTGGACGGTCTGTTCCTTTGTCATTTCACACTTTCTCATACTGTCGACACACAGATGAGCAGAAACTACTGTACAATATGCTGCTCTTACTTTCTGAGATGATTATGAAGGTGATGTACAGGAACCTCGTCAATATGAGGTCAAATAAGGAGAACATGTCGCTATCACTACAGAGTCACCACTTATCTGATGGAAGCTGAACCCTGCTCAGCATTTTTTCCTGTCATTTGTTGAAGGGCGCAGTTTCTACTGGGAAAGATCAAATATTTAATTTTCTCTCTATATATACATATACAGTATAATACATACAAGTCACAGCTGAGCAGCTAATTTCCAGTGTAATGGTTCGGCTCTTCTCAACTTTCTAAATGTTATTGGACTAATGGAACTAAATCCTGAAAAACAAGTCACTTTGTGGTGGTTTTGGCGCTCAAAGTGCATCCACTGATTTAACAAACATCTCTTTCACAATGCACGTCTATGGCAAAAAGTCTTTTTGGGCCAAATGGCATCACATGGACCTGCAGTTTGGCCACTGTGTCAAATCAGCCTCAAAGCCTGGCGCTGTTCCTGGGTGTTTAATTAAAAGGCAGATAATTATGAAAAATGTCCGGAGTTCATAATGATGGTGTTTGTTTTGACCCAACAGCCAAAAGATTTTCAGTTCACAACGATATAAAACAGAGAAAAACACCAACTTCTTTCATTTTTAAATGCAACAACAACAAAATATTTATATTTTTTGCTTCATAAATGACACAATTGACCAAACAAAATTGTCGCTGATCAATTTTCTGTGCACGACCTGATTAACCCTTAAAAACCAGGAGCAACATCACTTTTCTTGTGCTACTTTCAGGCGCCTTTCACATGTATTTAAACCTTTGAACTCTGAGCACATTGGTGTGATTTCAAAAACATGAGAATAAAGGCAATGAGCAAGTTAGGAAGAAACATCCCACAAATTGAAGAAAAATAATAGATTTAGAAAATTATGTATAAAAAAACCAAAACAAAAAAAAACTAGGTAAGACAGAAAAAAGCTCGGGAAATTCAATATTTTTAATAATAGATCGTATTATGTTACAGATTTATTATATTTTTTTAAACAGTCTTTCCAGGTCATTTCATTGTTTTTTTTGTTTTTAACTTTTCTTTTCTGTTTTTACTAATTTCTTGCAAATTGTTTGAGTCATTTCTTCTTGAGTTGCTCATCACCTTCTTCCAATGTTCTCAAAAGAAATCACACCAGTTAGCTCAGGTTTCAGAGGGTTAACTGAACTAACTGCTTGGGCACTAGTCATGATCAGTTTACCATGACCACCTATGTGTCGTAAAAATTAAATAAATGTTGTAGAATTTATATTTAATAGGATGGAAAAGCCTCTGACGCTCTAAATGGAGATTCAAAGTCATCAGCTTGTTCCAGGTTTCATGGAGTAAATGCCAAAATCCAGAGTTACGGACCGATTCAGTTCATATTCAGTGCTGTTGAAATAAAATAATGTCATTTTAACAGAGTGGCACAGAGTGGCATATCATAAATAACACGGCAAAACAAAGAGCAGAAGGTATAAAAGAGAAGTGTGTGATTAAATATGATTGAGTACAAAGGTCTGATTCTGAAAGGCGTAGTATAATGAAGCATAGTTTTTGTGAGTCTTAAGTTTTGCTTCTTTCTGTAGCTGGTTATTGATTAGTGAGCTTTCTTCTTAATAAAAAGAGGAACACACACACACACACACACACACACACACACACACACTGGAGCAGCATCACCTCACAGTGCAGACACATCATTCACACAGGTGAAGGACGTTCAAACAGAAGGTGTCTGCACTGTGGAACCTCTTTACCAGCTGAGGTGAATGTGACTGTTTCAGTTTTCATATTTGAGTCTGGATCTTTTTGTCACGGCACACAGTTGACACATAAACAAGGTCACCGTTATCAAAAAGGTGTTTGATGTAAAAGCATCTCTGTAAACATGGGAAATCTGTGAGCAAACACACACTCCAACACACACAGCTGATAGTGAACTGAACATCCGCTGATGTGTCAACTCTGTCTTTCATGTGTTATCATGGCACGCTGTCACCTCAAGGTGAGCTGGCTGTGTGTCCACTGACTGTCCACCTGTTTGAAACCAGCGGAGCTTGTAGAGAACGAGGGCCCACACTGACAGTGATGAGAGAAGAAGTGTCTGTCGTTTATTTTAAAACGACTGCTTGAAGACGAGACGAGCAGAGTGACAGATGAAAGGTCTCAGAAACAGTGTTTAATATCTGCTATATGTTGCGGATATTTTTAAACTTTACATTTCAGTGTTCAATTATATGTTGTCACAATGCTGTGGTTAACATGTGGTCATGTTTAGGCACATAAACCACTTGGGAAAACATGTTTTTGGCTCCAAAAAGCCAGTCTGGTTGCAACAATCACAGTGAGAAATGTCCTGAACTCTTGTTTTGCACTACTTGTTTGCTAGTGTCAGACGGTGATCTGCTGCTCACGCCAAGGTCTCAAACCATCCACCATCCCTTTGTCCTCCTGATGAGAAACTCAGCTCATGTACATGTAATCTGAAGTATGTCACTTTAGAAATGTACTGTACAATGCCAACATTTTATTGGCATGAACTGAATTTAATTAAGGGGATGACGAGGCTGGAAACAGGACAGTGGCGTAAAATGCCGTGGGGCACCAAGTCCAGGAGCACTGACGCACATCTATTCACCGCTGGTGTAGGGTTGTACATTGAAAATAATAAGGGCATAGTTTTTGAGGTGTGGTGTTTGCTGCCGGTGTGTTTTGGCCTTAAGATTCATAAGATTCTAGCGTGCCTGATCTACGGGCCAATGATGCAGAAGATTCAGGTAATTCAATACCCAGGAAGTCAAAGTTTTTTAGCTTCCCTCAACACAGATCTTCAGGTCTGTTGAGGCAAGCCAGTCCAGTGTTGCATCGTCCAGTTCAATTGCCCGTCGTTTGGGGCAGCTGGTTATTATATGTTCCACAGTTTGTAGTGGATCCCCGCATTCGTAGTGGGCACTGTCCACAAGACCCCATTTTTTAATTGCTGCCCAGAAGCGTCCTGCGCCTGTCCTCAAGCCGATGAGGGTTGTCCGTTGCTTTCAGGGCAGGTGTTGACCGGGAACATCTGTGGAGTCTTCGATGTAGTGGTGAAGCCTTGATGGTTCTGCTGACTTCCACTGGTCCCTCCATCTTGTCTTGACCTGACAGCCTTGGAGGTATCAGATGCTGTTGTATGGAGCAGTTCTCAGGCGTGTGCGGCACAGGGGAGCCAGGACTTGAGATGCAAGCGCTGTGATGTCTCCGTAGTGATCTTGTGGAGGAGGTGGAATTCACTCGGCTGTGCCTTTCAAGCGAGGGCCAGCGTGGCTGCTTCAAGTCTGACCTCTGCCGGAGCGATACCTGCGAGGACGGGCAGTTGGTTTTTTTGGGGTTGCTCGTAGACATTAGCAGCTTTCAAAGATTATTTTTAGACTTGTGACCATGGTACGTACTGAGCTGTTCAAATATTAATTTGTCAGTGCCCTCCTGTGGACAAACAATGTGAAGGACACTGTTTCTAAATCAAACCTAGTTTTAATTTTCTGTACTATAATTTCATGTTACTTATCCGCCTGCAATAAGATGATATCAGTCAACATAACGGCAGGGTCGATTTATCGGTCGGGTTCTATGATATGATGCAATTTCTGGAGACTATATTTAGAATTGAACACGAGAAATTCCAAGGTAATTCATCACACTGATGCAAAAATCACATAATATTTATTTGTGGTTTCAGTTTAAACATGAGGAACAATCCTAACTTTACCATCCTGGACACAGTGCCTCGTTTAGTGTCTGTTGTGTGTGACTGCAGGGATAAACTGGCTGATTACTGCTCATGCAGATGTTTGTCACAACAAAAAGAGGATCTGGCATGATGCTCAGAGCGATTCATGGCCCAGCGATCAGCCCAGCTGTCTGTATCATCACCATGCTGTGGTCAGACCGGATGAGCTCCGGTGTGGCTGGTCCTTATCTGCTGTCACTACTGATCTTCCACATTGTGGCTGACTGCCTCAGTGTTTACGCATCCATCAGCACATTTTTCACTGTTGAATATCCACGGTGATTAGTCACCAGCTCTGATCAAGCAGAGTGTCAGAAGGTCAACATCATGACACCAACAGACATTATACGCTTATTTTTTGCTCCTTATCGGGTTGAGGGGAGCTATATGCTATATTCTCCCACAGCTGCACTTTAATGCAGCTGTCGTCATGAATGACGTAAATACCAAGTTATGCTGATGACACGCTTGTGTCAATAAAGAGCTTCTAAAGGCGTAGAATCCTATGATGCACTCTTACTCACAGGGTTTTCCAACTAAGAGCTGTTTTATTGGATGAGGGGTGTGTCAGGACATGTATTCATTAGCATAAAATTGTCAGGAAGTTGTTAATGATCCCACAAAATATTGTTTGTGTTCAGAAACATCAGCAAGTGCTTAAAAAATGTACACTGCTTCAGTGTTGACCCGGAATCGTCTTGAATGTCCTCACATAAACCAGCTGCTACTTTCTGTAGGCGCTGCTCCTCTAGCCAAGGGGGACTATAAAAAGATTCTAAAGGCGGCGTATGATAATTGATGTTCGACATCTGATATCAGTCATACAAATGATGCCCTTTTTTCCTACACCACACAGATTAAAGGGCTTGTAAATTATAGAATCATGTGAATGAAA
The DNA here is from genome assembly GCA_035609425.1 of Epinephelus awoara. Taxonomy (NCBI): domain Eukaryota; kingdom Metazoa; phylum Chordata; class Actinopteri; order Perciformes; family Serranidae; genus Epinephelus; species Epinephelus awoara. Next base: position 41,071,478 of record CM069297.1, read on the forward strand.
ACTATTAAAAAATGAAGTGTTACCAAGAGTAACAGCTTTATTTGCTTTTAGATTTTTTTCTTCAAGTTCTAAATAACAGTTTCATTGTTATTCCACTGCTCCGGCAGCCATCATGTTTTTGGGGTTTGCATCCATGCCATTCTTGTGGTATCTCAAGAACAGCTTGAGGGAATTTCCTCAAATTTGGCACAAACGTCCACTTGGACTCAATGAATTGGTTAGAATTTGGTGGTCAGAGGTCACTGTAAACTCACGACCCGTCCATTCTCATCAACGTGATGTCTCAGGACATTTCAGGGAGTTTCCTCAGATTAAGGCCAGATGTCTTTGATTCAAGGATAAGCTGCTAAGACTTTGGTGAACAAAGGTCAGTGTGACCTCACAAAACATTGTTGGCCATAACACATGAATTCATGCGCCAATATGACAAAATTTCACACAAATATCTCAGGCAGCCCCCTGAAAGTTGGAGACTTCATCATCATCATCAGTCGGAGACCCCTCAGTCAACTCAAAGTGCTTCAGGTTTTTGTGTTTTTGGTTTACTTATTTAATTTTGCTAGTCAGTGTGCTGTGCTTGACTTTCACGCTACGCTTTGCTCTGAGATGACATTATCATCTCTCTTCTGCTTGGAAGTGTTGAATTTACAGCTCATAGATTAAGTCGACACAGTCTGTGGCTTTTGTTTGATATTTAGTGTCGGCAAAAAATGTTATTGCGCATTCCCAACCAGTCTTTAGCACAGTCACCCTGAACGTCCCACTGAGCCCGTTCAAACTTTAAACCTTTACATGAACAAAAGGGAATCCCTGAATATTCATATTAAACGTAGGAATCTGATTCAACTGACATAACCCTGAGCTGGGTACAGCCCTGCAAATGGTTTTAAGCCCAGTTCAGACCAAAGATTCATGACGAGACGAGTCGAAACAGGAACACTGAAACACTGTTCTGCAACGTTCTGAAAACCTCCTGGTTCACACCAATGCAACAAGATTAGACGGTGTATCATCTCTATGCAACGACTCTCTTCAACTCTCTAAACTTCTGATCTGATTTGCAGCTTTTAAGGTTTATTTTGTGGCTGAATATAATTTGTAGCTTCATAAATCTGAATGAGGATAGTGATAGTGGGATACTGGCTACAGTGATGAAACAAAACCAGCATCAGATGGACTGTATTCATAATCAATACGTGCTGTGGCCGTGCTGCTCTCTGTGGTTTTACGCACAGGCTCGGCTCCTTTCAAAGACTCCTTGCGGAGTTTTGCACAGCGGCGACCGGATCTTTGCTCTCAAACCACAAAAAAATGTGGTGGCACAACAGTCTCCTTCAGTACATTATTCTATGCTTTCTTTTGACTTTCACATTGGCTAGTCATGCTGTTTAATTTGGCTTCTGATTAAATCAAAACAGTTGAAACAAGTTGTAAGAAGCCTCTGCAAGTAATTGGTTGCTGGCAGACACTCTGTGCTGCAATAAAATGGTTAATCAGCAGTGCTGTGCACTGTAGAGCCGATGCACTGCTGGTTCTGCCGGCCTGAATAGAATATAATGTCTATTGTTGTGTACAGCCTTATAGACTGAGCTGAGTAGTGATGCGCGGGTCGACCCGTAACCCATGGGACCCGCAAATGGACCTGCGGGTCGGACAGCAGTGATCGTCTGTTAAATCGCTCTGTAAATGATATTTTGACATTATTATTATAATCTATTAATCTATAATCTATTACTGTCATGGCATCCAAAGGTACTGATGCGTTGAGCAGGCGACAGTCTGCGGCCGTTATCAAAACACACTTGTGTCACGCACTCCAAAAGAAACTTGTTGAAACTTTAAACAATAATTCATTGTACAAAACGGGGGAAACAAACGTTGACAAAAACGGTTCCATAATTCATATTAAATTCAAAAGATAACGAAAAAACAGCTACAAGTTAGAGGGAATAGTGATAAAGTGGTAAAACTTTGCATTGATCCACAGCCTCAGACGGATGCGTGCCGTGTGCACAAGCTCCATTGGTAGACGATACTCTATTTTCACATTTTTAACAATGCAATTTAAAAGTTTTGATTTTTATTGATAATCTACATTTACCAACAACAAAGACCATTTAGCACCAAAAAGATATGTTAAAAAAAAATAAAAAATAATAATAATAAAAAAACGAATATCGAATGCCAAATTTTCATAACGAATACCTACCCATAGAAACGAATATTCAAATAGCCGAATATCTGGGTACAGCCCTAGTTCACAGCACTGCAGCTTTTCTCCGCAATGTTCTAAAACAGTTTCATCTTGTTGCAAATCTTTGGTCTGACCTGAGCTTAATAGATAAACATAGAGAGAGAAATACACATGGAAATAGACAAAGTGATTAAGTGATGATCCAAAAGGTCAGAGGTCAACTTTACTGTGGCATCGTAATGGCCACTATTTGACGGCATAACTCCAGATGAGAGGTGAAGATTTTTGTGGAGATACTGAATTGGTGACACTGATCTTGAGTGTCCACCTTGAAACTGCTGATTGTGAAGATCTTCTGTTCTGCTGGGTTTGATGGGCTACCTATGGGTCCGGACAGACATGGACTTAAAGTACAGCTTGACGTGTTGGTGGAGGCATACAACAATGGGGTGGTAATTTTAGTTGGTACAGTTGATGTGCGTTTCAAACATGGCGTTCCTTCACCCCTGTGTGTTTCCTGTGAAATCAGTGTCCTGTACAAGATTCATCTCCAGCACTGTCCTCAGTTCATCAACCCGTGAATTACAGTGGCTCCCTCCCTCGCCTGCCTGCCTCCTAATTGCTGTTAGTTTGCTGTTGATGGAGTGTAATTAAACAGACGCTTGGCAGTGTTTAGCTGCTGATAGAGTTGATCAGCGCTGCTTTTGGCAGCCGAGGCTCGACGGGCCTGGCTCTGACAGATTGTAAGGCAAGATGTAAGGTGCTTTGATGCACCAAACACTGGTTATCAGCAGGCATTACAGCGCTCTGACACCATACAAGCTAGCACGTGCACGTCCTTGTATAGCCCACGCATATTTCTCTCTAATAGGCACTTGGCCTTTTCCTTACTCGCAGCTCTTGAGCGAGTGCACGCAGGCAGGTGCGAGGTACACTCACAACACATTTCCCACCTGTGTCTTTTTAACCTTGCTGAGCTCTGCCACAGTCACTCGTGCTACTCATCGTGTGGCTGAGATGAGGAGAGTTGAACTGGTGCTAATGAAGCCTGGCCTGAGCAGCTAATCAGGGCATGGCGGATTAATTACTTTCCACCTCTGTCTCCATCGCTGTCTCTCTGTTTCTCTGGATTAAATATGAAGTTTTATGGCGTCTTGTGTGTCTTTCTGAACCTTACCTCCCTTGTTGGTCTCTCTGTTACCATCCTCCGACCTCACACTCATGCTCACACGCTTCGTTGACCTTCACTTTCCACTTCTGGATTATTTAGGACTATGTGTGACTTGGCTGATAAGATGATGCTGATGTGGAGTTTCTCTTAAGATTGCAGTGTGCCTCGAGTCATAGCTGAGCACCTTGTTGAGCAAGTGTACTGAAATGTTTAAGGTGTTTGCGATGACCGTATCATGCACAAACCTAGGTTTTGATATTATCCCAGGAAAAACTAAAATGGGAAACAAGACGCGAAGGATGGGCATCATTAAGATTTTATCAATACTCTTATCAGTTGTTTTTCATTTCTAAATAATTGCTTTTTAGACATGACAATAAGTGCAGTTTAGGATAGTTTTATCAGGCACTGTAAGTCATTCCTGCTGTTCTCTGTCCTCTGCCCTGCTCCCTCTCTGCTGATGTGATTCACTGTGTGCAGGTAACATTAGCACTGGTAGAGAGAGGGGGGCTGTTTGTCTCAGCCAGCAGCTAAGTTTAAATGTATCTGCCCAATTTTAAGATAAGTGTCAAACTAAGCTAAACGTGTAGTTTACATAAGACAGCGGCCATTTTAGCTTATTTATAACAGTTCGGCAGTGGATCAGAGACTGTGGACATGTTTACATGTTCATACTTGCTGAACACATGCATTGATAAATTATTAGCATCTTACTCGCTAAGGATAATTGCACTTATAGTCACTTGTGTAGATGCCAACAAGTTGCCCCAGAACAGAGCATAAGTGAGAGGCTGCAGGATGATAATGACTTAAACACTTGGTTTCGGCATCCCAAAAGAACGCTCCATATAACTCCAGAACATGTCTGAGAATCATCCCCTTTTGAAGTTATCTTCAGTACCAAAACAAGCCAGTGATATCTGTGGGTAAGGATGCACAACAATATCAGCACGTCATCGATATCGGCAGGTATTGGCTTCAACATGAACAGATCAGGTATATAATGTCTGCAGTTTCAACACAATTGTTCTACAGCATCAACAGAGAGCAACCACGTGCATGATTTGGTCTGAGGTGGCACATAAAACTGTGCACAGCATGTGAGATTATGAAGATTACAGTATCCAAAGTCTCTGATCTGTCAGCTTTAGATTCCACAGAACGCAGCTTCTGTTGGTTTTAGATTAAAAGTTGGCTGAAATGAAACGCAGATATCTGAGAACAGAAGCCAGAGATACAGATCTCATGATACATGTGTTTTAGTATCAGTGTTTTATCAATCTGTCTGGAACTGATTGCTTTTCATACATTTTATCAACCCTGTCAAGCAAAATATTTTAGACTTGCCAAAGTTATGTACCCAAAATTTATACTTCATCTAAATTTACTCTGTAGAAGTTAAATGGAAAGGGACCTTAAAACAGATGTGATGTTGCCATCAGACAGATGTGGCACACGCCAGGGCTCCATAGCTATAATCCAGTTAAATTATTTACATTAGGGGCATTTGATACAAACAGTGTTAAAGGGATACTGTGTTTCCTACAGAATTTGGTGGGATAGTTGATCAATCTGATCTGACTGTGCCTGGTGTGCTGCTGCTCCGTCTGTGCCCAGAGTATGCTTTGCGCTGTGAGAATGTGGAGATGAACGGTCCAGCTCCGAAAATAGAAAATTAAAACGAGATGGCCAATGTCTTAATTACAGTGGGCTCTCAGGAATAGATGGATATTCGGGAAACCCTGGGATACTTTGCAGATTTTCCACCAGGTCTGTGTCACTGTGGTGTGAGGAGTGTGTGCAGATGGACAGTGTTAAGGCACCTCTTGAGCTCTTGGGGCTCCACGCCCGTCCACCAGTTGAAATCATGACATGTTTCGTGTCATCTGGCAGATTTTTGCTCACGGCATTGGGAGCACCTTAAAGGAGCAGTGTGTAGGATTTAGCAACAGGTAGTGGTGAGGATTGCAGATTGCAACCAGCTGAAACTTCCCCCATGTGCCAAGTGTGAACTCCTGGGTCGAATTCCTTGAGTGTTTATTGTTCAGGAGGTTTTTACTTGAAGCTGAAATATTTGCAGAGGTCTCTTCCCCTCCTAAACAAGCAGCCCAGGGGTCTCATTTATAAACATTGCGTACGCACAAAATGAGGCTTGAAAGAGGCGTGAGCCACTTCACACGGAAAAGTAGTGATCTATAAAAACAGCCATGATGGGAGAAACTTACAGATGCTTATGAACATTTTGTAGACGGGAAATTAGCGACGTAGATGGTGAGGTGGAAGCCAGATTGTAGAAATTGTCATTTTTGGCTTTTGTTCGTATGTAAATTTTTGGTATGGATCCTCTGCATTGTTTTATAAATGGGACCCTGGGTGATTTAAACCGGTAAAACACTGAATAAAACAGTTTATGTCACAAATCAGTGTTTCTCTGACGCTGTTAGGTTCGTCAGCAGATGGGCCACCAACCCCACACCTGCTAATATGTGCTCACCTCTTATCTCTCATAACTTAAGATACCGATACTGCACACACTCCACACACCGATGACACAGACCTAGTTAAAAGTCTGCAAAGTATCCCTTTAATGTCGCAGTGTGTGTATGTCGACCACGACAATGTACTGATCAATCCCATCGCTGTTCTTTTCAGTTCTTCTCTCTGTGTAGTCGTTCCAGGAACTGGAGCCACGATGTGTCTAACTCTGAGCCTCCAGGAGAGCTGTAGTATTGGCAGAGTGTGTGTGTGTGAGACTCTACTGTATGTGTGTGTGTGTGTGTTTTAAATGGATAGATGGCGTAATGTGATGTGACAGCAGGGAGGAAAAGGAGAGATTAAGTTCAAGAGTTGGCCTGCTCACTTTAACGGCTCAGCTAGTAAAAGACCCCCTTTTACACACACCAACGGATGCTAAAAACACACACAGACACAGACAGACACACACACACACACACACACACACACACACACACACACACACACACACACACACACACACACACGCCTTCTGTCTTTATTCACTGAACAAGCTCTGTGTTGTGTACAAACATACAGCGTTATCTGTGTTTATGTTACTCATTAATGCTCATAGATGACAGGGCTGACTGCCAGCGTGTGTGTGTGTCATATTTCAATTTAATCTTAAGATGTAATGGCACTTTTACAACTTGTGAAATGGATTTTTAAAAAGACTTTCCACTTCATTTTCTCAGCGTTCTGGCATGTGTAAAAAGAGCTCCTACTGAGATGCTCCTGCTTAATTTAGCATCACGTCACAATGGGGCGTAGCTCCGGCACCTCCTCACACTGTGACTGTGTGGTGCAACTTCTTTCTACTTTTTCTACCATCTAATGTCATTTTCCCTCCTCTATCCCTCTCTCCTGTAGTGTTTGTGCATGTGCTTCCTGGCTACTGTTGTTTCCATCTCTGCAAGCAGATTCCACAACATTCTTTTCCCTCGAGAGTATGACTGCGTGCCTTTGAACCCCCTCTGCACCCTCGCCACAACATACGATTAGTCTTCCTACACACACACCAAACACGGGAGCGCACGGACCCACTCGATGCTCCCAGAGGCATGTGGACACACACATGCAGAAACAGCGCATACAACATACAGCATCAAAAACATTAAACACACACACTCCTACACTTTGTTTGAAGCTCTGCCCATTGGGTCCCAGTTGCAGTGGGAGTGTGTGACTAGATTGTTAACTGGTGTGTTTTGGAGCTGATCCACCTTTCACCCATCAATCTCCTCCTCCTCCTCCTCCTCCTCCTCCTCCTCCTCCTCCTCCTCCTCCCTCCCTCTTTCTCCCTTTTCTTGCCCACTTCTTCCTCTTTTTCTCTTTTCATTAATAACTTTTCTGTGTGTACAGTTTTTCCATTGTCAGCAGCTCTTCTCCAGCACCGAACTGTGAACTCTGTCTCCCCTTCTTTCATTTCTTATCACATCACATCATCAGCATCATCATCACAGCATTCAGCAGCCCAGTTTTAATCTTCATGTCCACAAGTTGAGGAGAGAAAAATGATTTTATATGATGATACAAAAAGAAGAGATGGGAAACTTAAAGTTTAATGTGGCGACGTGTAATCTTTAGTAATGTGGTGGGAAAAAATGGGCAAACTGTTTATTTTGTGGTGAGTTTGATCAACAACGCAGTAAATATCGTGTGTATGTAACCAATAATTATTTTCATTTTTGATAAATCTATTGACTATTATTTTTTAAATTATTTTAAAAACATCAAACAAAATAAACAATATTTGAAATTATTTAGATTATTTTTTGATTATTTATAGTTTACAGACAGAAAACAATGGGAACAAACATCTTTCATTTACAATGTTATAACTCAAAAGCATAAGAGACCAAACACAGAAATACCAACGCTGTCAAATACACTGACTTCACTTCACCTCACAACAAACTCTATGGGTTGTAGCTGCTGCTGCAGGAGTGTGAGCTCAGTGCCAGTGACATTTGTGAGAGTCCACAAGGCTGCAGACACACAGTGACAAGGCTAACTGTTAGCATCACATGGCTAATGTTACCTAACACTTATTAACTGCTCTAATGACAGAGTAGAGCCAGTGCAGTGTCACAACAGACTGTATGGGTTGTAGCTGCTGCTGCAGGAGAGTGAGCTCAGTGCCAGTGACAGCTGTGAGAGTCCATAAGGCTGCAGACACACAGTGACAGGGCTAACTGTTAGCATCGGGTTAAACGACAGAGCAGAGTCAGTGCAGTTCTGGTGCAAGTTGCTTGGGATGTTAGCCACTGGTGCAGTGTTATCTTGTGCTAACCACGAAGATGTTTTACCTGACAGCTCGTTGGAAGAAAAGTGGCTCCAAAGAGGTGGCAGATGGATCAGACTCCTGATGCATTGAGGATCGAATGCAGGCGTCTTTTGACAGGAGAAGTTTTGAGACTGCTTGGTACTGTGTTATTTTGGTGGATACATTAAAGGTATCAAGTACTTATACCCAGTCCTAGTTCACTGCAGGTCTAAAGTTTATCCTGCTGTTGTTGCAGCTCGGGCTCTACAGGCTCCTTCAAGGTTAATATTGATAATACAATAAACCAGTAGCTGATATTTTTCCTGCAGTATTGAGTCGACCTTTAACGTATCCAAACAATTCACACACTGTCGGTCATTCCTCCAGAGTCAGACGTTGTCACAGTAGAAAGTCCTCTCTGCAGTTTGCACTGTATCTAACAGAGCCCTGATCAGCCAGCAGGAGCCCGTATGTGGAGGTGTGATAGAGGAGGAAACGTTCCCCCAGCTGCTAATGTAGCAAATATGCAGGTGTGTTGTTGATTTCTCAAGGTCAGATCCTCTTTGTCTTCATGGCTCAATTTTCAGAGTATGCAGAATACCTATTCAGCGCTTCTTATGGTAATATATTCATTTGGGATGAACCTCGTGCTCGTCATGTACAGAAATGCCTCTCCTCTCCTCATAGATCTGTTCTTGCACTTAGAGCATTGGATTTGCTGAATCTGATCAAAAAGCCACATTAAATCAGGTCAGAGTGGCGTATTGACTGTGGCGAGGTGTTCAGGGAGAAACAATCGGATGTTTCACAATAACGATATCTGACTTGTATTAAAGGTTCAGAATCAGCAAATATGATAAGTAGCGGGCACAGTAGCAGAGACAGCTAGTCTCCTGATGTCTGGAGCTGGTGTGAGTGCACAGTGTTATCATGTACCGATCTCTGACCTGTCTGGCTCGAGCACACAAGGTGTGAGGCGTGTGTGTGTCGTGATGTATAGCCCCCCTAACCAGGATAGATGTGGCTTTGAGGATCAGTATAAAAGAGTTCAGGAGAGTGAGAACACATTTGGCATTCAGATCTGTGTTGAAACCCGAGGTGTGTGTGTGTGTGTGTATCGCAGTCACATGGCGGCTCGTGTACACCTCTCCCATTCAGTCCCAGACCCTTCTTATCTCACATCCAGCGCTATCTCGGCAGCATTATTTAAATACTTAAACTCAGAAAGCCCAAGTCTCCAACCTATTTATTTCATCTGATGAGGAGAGCTTCAGACAGCCCGGCCCTGTGGAAGGCATACTGACTGAGCGCAAACCCTCTTACAGAATATCAACGGCTGCATCTCTCCTCTGACACCTTTCACCCCCAAATCCCCCCACCGCATGAAATCACGTTTTAGTCACCAGAGATCCAAAGATGAGAACAAAATCTAATTCTTTGCAAACTCTGTGGCGGCATTTTCTCATCACAGTTATTTCCTACAAAAGAGGAGCAGACTGTTTTTCTCTGTTGTGAGTTTTGAGTCTATTTTTTTCTCATTATCAGACTTCAGATCAGCTTCACGCTCCAGTGATGACGGACACTAATTAAATTTGTGTGGAATTCCCTGCATGTTGTCTTTATGTCCACACTATAAAAAGTAATCAAAATACCTAGAAATTTCAACGCAACAAACTAATAACAAATAAAAATTCAGAGTTAGGCAATTGAACACTTTTAACCCGTTTTCTTTCGAAAACAAGGGATAAAAAGGCATTGAGCAGCTTGGTAAGAAATGTCCCACAAATTGCAAAAAATAAAAATAAATTCATTACATAAAAAGTTTTTTTTTTTTTTTTAAAAAAGGGAAAAATATTATAATTATTAGTATTATCATATTTTTATATTATGTAACATAATTATTATATTTTTATGCATTCTTTCCAGGTCCTTGTTTTTTTTAATCTTATTTATTTATTTATTTATTAATTATTTAATTAAAAAAAAAATCAAGCCAATTTGCTCAGGTCTCAAAAAGCTAACATAACTTTTTGATTTTTTTTTGAATTTACATTTATGTAAACTTTCTCTCAACCTGAGAAACTTAAATTAATTTGCTTACGTTTAAAGTTACACTTGATAACTTTTATAAAATTAACCTTGTGTCATATTTGCTTAATTTGTCTCTATATGTACTGCCTCTCATTTGCTAGAATCAGACTGCGGCGGGGCAGCAACAACCAATCAGAGCCAAGGAATCTCTGACACAACAATCAATCATGCAAATCACTGCTTGTTAACTGTGGTCAAACTGTCAAACTCTGCAGCGCAGATCAAACATGAATCAAGATTATGTAACTGCATTGCCTATTTCTCACCTCAGTTTTCAGAAACATATTTTAGTGACTGTTTAGCTGTAAAATGAGAACGTTGGTCCTCATAAATATTCTGATTTCAAAGCTAAACAGTGTCTAAAATGTGTTCCTGAGAACATTTATTACCAGTAAAAGAAGCATTTCCAGTGTTCGCCATTAGTTTGTAGCCAGAGCTGAGACTTATGTTGAAGCGAGAGACTGGCTCGGTCTGTTGACACAAATGACATCTTTCCATAAACTGCTGATGTAAACGAACAATGTGTAATCTATATTTAGGACAAAGTGTTTTTACAAAGCAGGTTTGTTATGTGTGCGTATGATGCTGGTGTGAACAAGCAGCTTCTCCTCTTCCCTCCACACCTGACAGTGAAGTCATTCACCCAGTCATCCTCCTCTCCTCCCCTGTTCTCCAGGGAAAGAGGGACACAAGTAGGAGGACTGGTACTCAGGGGCTGTGTGGGCACCCACTGGTGTTGCGATGACACCTGCACGGCAGCAGGCGGGTTGATGTAATGCGCTCTCTCTTCACTTTCACACGGGAGAGAGTACATTATGGGAGAATGAGGAGCATTGTGCTGGCGAGACTGCAGTGCCACCTGATGCCACCTAAGGGTGACTTGGCTGAGACGTTGAACAAAAGGTGGTGATTGGAAAGGTGAGGGTGAGTGACACAGGTGGGTGCAGGGACAAAAAGAGGAGAGGGATGACGAAATCCAGTTGACTGATGACTTTGCAGACTGGTGTCTGTCGTCAGTATTCTACATTCCACACTGTCTAAGTGACACAAGTACAAACAGTTACTATGAGGTGACAAGAAGTACAACCCCACACCGGCGGCGGCCAGCTGTGCATTAGAGCTCCTGGATGCACCACCCTGCAGCACTTTATGCCACTGTCCTATTCAGCCTTGCTGCCCCCAGAATTAAACAGATTTGTCCCCCACACACTCTCTGCTTTTACATACCAGCTCCTGTAGCAGCTCTTTTTCTCTGCTATGGATGTATAAAGAGAACTGTATAGCTGTTGCTGTGTGTCGTGCGTGGCAGAGAATGGATGAGAAGAGACTGTTTGTTGCAGTCAAGAAATATCCCGAGCTAAACGACCCACAATCCCGTCATTTTAAAGACACTGGCCCAAAAGGTGTTGCTCTGGAGATTGGCTCTTCAGGTGAGAAATTGACTTTAATTAGTGGCTGTCCACACAGAACTTTAAGTAAAAGTAGTGATAACTCAATTGCTGACGAACCGCACGACACGTCCAGTGTGTGCTAGGAGCGGCACTTGATGTGTGTCAGATCAGCTTGAGTATTTGGGGGTAGCCTTGCCTGGGCAGTGACATCATACCACGCTTGTCCCCACTGTGAGTGCAAATTTATTAACATTAATGCACTTTTGTGATTATGTTAATTTGTAGCTGTGCCCCCAGCATGCTTTGTTCATGCTGTTTCTCTTGTCCTGTCTGTCCGAGGGGATCCCACATACACATAATAAACGTACACATGGCACTGATTCTCACTCTGTGAGGGAGATGGAGCGGTCCTCTCAGTGACCCAGCCCCACCTCTGTACAGGAGCGACTGTCTATAGCGAGGAGTCCTCTCAGTCAGCTGGTCCTGAGGCTCACCTCCTCTAACAGCACAAGGCCTCAGGACAAACCTCACACAATCCAGTCCAACCAAATTATCGCTCAAGACAAAGAAAACTTCATCAAGTATTGGACGTCTACCAGAGAAACCCAAAACAAACTTCAGTGCTATTTGACAGTACTTTGACAGAACTATCTGACCGCTGTGACAGATCAGAAACTGAGAAAGATACTAACTGTGTAGAGACTCAGTGATCACAGTCTTTGCATTTAATTTAATTATTGTTATTTTTGGTCTACAAGCTAAAATTAGTTCTTTTTTTCTAATAATAAACTAACTTTTTCCCATAAAATCACAACTTTATTCTCGTAACATCACATTTTACCACTTGATTCTTGAAATCCAAGATTTTTCCTCTTTGTGCTGACCCTGCAGCTCAGACATCATTACACATGTTGACAGAACGTTAAACCTGACAGTCGTCTAAAAGCCTGTGACTATGAAGAAGAGTCATCATGTCCACCCAGCTCTGCTCTGCTCCTCCTGCTCCCCTCTCTGTCTCTCTCTCTATGTGTTCGTACAGTAGCACCAGTATCACTCCATTTTATTTTTACCGCAGGTGGGTGTTTGTTTTTTTAAGTGTGTATGGCACCTACGGCTGTGCTCACTCTCCCATAGCCAGTCCTGCGCCCTGCGACGTGTGTGTGTTCCCAATCTCTGAGGCAGGACAGATGTGAGAGTGTAGGAGGCATCTCAAATTGCCTCTCTGTCTTTGTTCTTCACCCCCTCCATCTCTGTTTTCTCCTGGTCCAGGTGAGACACACCAAGGCTAAATAACTGATATGGAGCTTTTGGTGTGTGTGTGTGTGTGTGTGTGTGTGTGTGTCTGTGTGTGTGTGTGTGTGTGTGTGTGTGTGTGTGTGTGTGTGTGTGTGTGTGTGTGTGTGTGTGTGTGATGAAGAGGAGGAATGTTTGTGACCACAGATCTTCTGTCAGACTGAAACCTCAGCCTGTGCAGGCAGAAACACTTTGTTGCATTTGTGCATCTGCATCCAAATAACTCCCCTGTGTGTTTGACTGGGTTGTTACGCAGCGGCAATTAGCATTTATGTGTGTGTGTGCACTAGATAGTGTGTATAACTCTGCAGCATACCTGGTGTGTGATGTATTAACCATAAAATGTCAATCGGGCCTGTAGCACGCTTGATTGAGTCAGAGGTGGGGGGTGCTTTTTCTTTCTCCTTCACTCCATGATATTTATATTAAAGCTGGATCGATAGGTCTTACATTTAGCTTTCCTCATCCCCCCACTGTCTTCCTCACCTCCTCTTGCTTCTATCCCTCCATCCTCCCCTCGGTTCACCCCTCCATCTCCCGTCCACGCTCAAAAAGTGTGTGTGCGGGCTTGTCCTCCCACATCCTGCTGCCAGTGCTGAGAGCTCACACACATCGATCTCTCTCTAATAAGTTGGCCCAAGCCTCAGCAATTTTGCACCCCCACCCTCCAAACACACACACACACACACACACACACACACACACACACACGAGGAGGTAGACAGAGAGGAAAACCTGTTGGGGTTTAGCCCCCACAAAGTGCAGCGGGTGCCACGTCACGGTGCACTGCGCTAGGCTCAGGCGTGTGAGAGCTGTGACCAATACACACCGACAGCTGCGTGCTATTTGCGCGCATACACACACACAAACACACACACAAACACACACAGACACGCACATAATCATTTTTGAGATGCAGCAACTGTCTGATACATTGTCTGGCTTCACTGTGCTGCAGTTTGAAAAACACAAGCTGTGATATGAGGCGTAATAACACACACACACACACACACACACACACTCACACACGCACACAGTCTAAACTCCTACAACCTTGGAGGCACCTTGCTGATGATGCAATGTTTCTGTGTTCAATGTGAGACACACACACGCTGATATAAATGTGGACATTGGTCTGTATTGTGTTTGGCAGCGGATCGACTGATATAGATAAGCCAGGGTTAATATCTCACTGTTTGTACCCATGCAGCAACAGCACCTCACCACACAGACTTGGCAGCCGACCGTGTTTTAAACCATGGACATACACACATAACACACACAGCCAAACCCTTACGGCGGGAGCATGGTCTCAAATCGTTGTAATTGCTGTGTATCTACTGTTAGATATATACAGTAAATATACCTACAGCCCAGGTGCCCTTGAGCAAGGCCACTGATCCCAAACAGATCCGACTGTGGTCATAACGAGCAGCTTCCAGGTGTGAGTGTATAATCAGGGTGAGGATCCAGCAGGGAGTTCCTGACAGTGAAAGTGATAAACAGATAAACCATGCATATTATCTGCCTCAGTAAACACACCTCAGCTCTGTGGACCTTTACCATAGATTTCCTTTAGTTTTTTTTTTCCGTTTCATTAGCCAAGTTAAACTGCAAATAGGCCGATGTTCGGTGTTTGTCTTATCCTCCGGTGTGTTTTTAAATCTCTTTTCAATCGCAGGTCGCATTAAAAAGGTCTTAAAAATGAAATTTGGCTGAGTGGGAGCAGCAAGTCCCTAATCAGGGATGTGCTCGCCGTAGACGTCCTGTCAGTGGTATTTTAGAAAGTACAGATGAGTAGTGAGAGCATCAGAGCAGATCTTTTCATCAGCCCGCTCTGGTGTGTACTCAAGTTTCCCTCCAAATTGGATTTACAAAGAATCTGCATGCAGTTGAATCTGTTTTCATCCTCTAATATGCAAATAATAGGAGCATTGCACATCATGATTAACAGTTGGCGGCACTAGTTGTGTGCCATTTAGTAATTGCAAAAGATGAAACAATTAAAGAGCTCTGCTCAAACTTTAAACAAATAAAAATGATGTGGAACGTGAGTGAAATATAACGTTTCTGTTCATTTCATGTGTTGATATGAGGAAGTCTGCAGCCTCCTGCTGAATTGAATCCAGTCCTGCCATAATACAGTTCATCTTATCGATTGGTATCAATGCCTAGAATGACCTCACCCCCAACACTTCATAGATTCATACACACAGATTAACCCTGTGTTGGACTCTGCATTGAACTCTGAACAGGAAATACACTGGTGGATTAGCTTTTGACATGATAACGGTAGCATGTAGAGGATGTCGTAATCTGCCTGCCTTATAAGTTATGTAAGAAAGGTGATGCTCAGGTGCCTTTGGTCACATCTGGGGCACAGTACCCCCCGTGATTCATCAGTCAAACAGCTGTTAATGATTGAGTTCAATATTGACACACACGCAGGTTAAAATGTAATCCAATTGCCTTGTATGTCATCTTCAGGTCATGTCAGTCCGATCCTAAAGACGATATGCTGACAGCACAGAGAGAAGTGGGTTAAGTTTGTTTAGATAAGATCTTATTGTCAGCACCTTCAGCTCATCTCTACTGGGTATATAGACAAAGTAATGTTACCATAAGGAAAACACGCTCAGTTTCCCCCAAATTGTTGTAGACTTTGTGTAAAACTAAGTTCCTAACTCTTCAGAGTGATCACTGTGAATCTCACACATTCTGATCTAAGCAGGGGTGAAACTTTGCCAGGGACCTCTGAAGATGTCTTCAGTAATTTGACTGATTTGTCTGGCATCGTGACATGAAACAGCGGTTTCTTGGTTGAAATTAAAATACTTGTTAAAACCGAATGAGCGTGCCCGAGGGGAAACAGTTAGCCAATGAGCGGCACAAGCAAGACGAACGTAGTTATGCAGTGTTGTCATGCAGTGTGCGAATATCCGACATTTTCATGAAGGAGCTGACGAGTTCTAACAACGTGTTTCCCATAGAATTAGATTCTATGTGTGGTGGTAGCTGACGCTGGGGAATTCAGAGGTACTTGCAGGTTCTTGAACACAGTGCAGCAGAACTTTTTTTTCTTCTCAGCAGCACTTTGTTTTAGACCCAGTTTCACTTTGACTGCACCTGATGTTCTGCTGCTCCGTCTGTGCCCAGAGTACGCTCTGCACTGTGAGAGTATGAGTTAATAAACCAATGCTATGCGTATTCCAGCAGCGCTCCTAATGCTCCAAAAATAGAAACTAAAAATGTGGTGGCAGATGTCAGCCTGTTACATGCATTGTCTTCTTTCAAAATAAAAGCACTACGTCAGCGCAACACTGTGAACTGACCTTTTTTTTCCCTTTAACAACTAAGGCACGAGGTTGGGTTTAGGAAATAAGAACAGGGTTTGGCTTTACAGTTTTATGGGAAGCAAACACTGGCCTCCCGGTAAAAGTTGGTATTCGTTGGACCCATTCATCACCCCTCCCACCAACCCTACTCGGACTTTTGCCAACTTAACTTTCGATACTGTCCCGCTGCGTTTCCCCCTGACACTGCCGACCACCATTAAACAATAGTTAGTTCTAGTGACGGGTTAGGGGAAATTGAATCTGCCTCCCCCACTGAAACCAGTTAGAGTGGATGCAATGTCTGACTGAAGATGGAAAGAGAGTGTAATGAGTTGACAGTTCTGATATCAGGAAAGGGTGGAAAGAGATTTGGAGACAGAAAAAAACATTCAGTTTACTAGTTTGGAATGAGATGGAGGTAAACAAGGTAATCATGAGTCTGCTGATACACTCACACACACACACCCTTTGAACTCAATAAAACTAGACCAGTACACTCTTGTCCAGCATCCTAAGTGTTTGTTGGTGCATCAGTTTGAGCCAACAAGCTTAAATACCATGGTATTACTGTCTCTAGGCTGACTGCTGTAAGTGTCAGTATTAGGCACAGAAGTGCTACTATTCCCTGTGGGCCAAAGTTGTCAGTGTGTGTGTGTGTGTGTGTGTGTTAGGTTGTTTGTGAACTCTATTGATCGCCTCTTGTTCCTTTTAGCACAAGATGACTCCACTAAGCCTTTATACAAGGTCCCCGCTGACCACATCACTACACACACACACACACACACACACACACACACACACACACACACACACACACACACACACACACACACACACCTACACACACACACACACACACACACACACACAAATTATGTTAATTACATATTCAGTTGTTGCCAACAATGAATCATGTTATCTTTTGCTTAGCACCAGATTATGTATGCATATGTGGCTGCACTGTCAAAACAGCCTGTAATCGCTTATTTATATTCTGCTCCATGCAGCGAGAATCACACGCACACACACAAACACACACATTCATATACAGAACACACACACACACCACAGAGTATCAGCAACAATCAGTAATGCAAGTAGCTATGGCCTGTGTGAGGGGCTGGCTAAATCAAACAAGATTGATTAAATCAGTCAGCTAGGTGTGTGTGTGTGTGTGTGTGTGTGTGTGTGTGTGTGTACACTTTTACCAGTGACACCCACTTGCTTTAAGATAGATGGGCATCATTAACCTTAAATTAATGACAACACACACACACTACATTCCCTCCCTCTCACTCGTCTCTCTTCTCCAGTTGAAATATATTCACAAGAAATTTAACACCCTGCGGTGAGACAGCGGCGCAGCAACAGCCGTGGGTGAGGCAGGTGAACATGCTTAATACAGTAAGAGCACAATCCAACCGGCACAGTAGGTTGTTTTCAAGAGCAGGCCACGGCTGAATAGATAAGAAGCTGGAAAGCGCCTTAACTCCTGATGGTGACGATAGGAAGTCAGGGTGTTGTAGGAAAAGATAAACAGCTCATGCTACACTGGAGAGTTGGTTACAATTTCTGCATTTTGTTCGGCAGTCAGGAAAGTTCATGGATGTTGTTGTGGCAAAGATGCATCCCTACGCTTCGGGCCATGGAGCCAAAATGTTTCTTGTATCCTAACATTCAAAGAAGATGAAATAAAATAAAGGCTTTTAAGACCATTTAGACCTCATTAGGTCTCTTCTATCCTCAGACCTAAAATGATTTAACTCTGTGATTGTTTTCATTCCCACATCAGCAAGGTTACAGAGCATAACTGCTAACAGTCTGTCAGGAACAGGCTTTCACGAGTCAGACATAACAGCCTCACAAGCTTCTTTCTATTTCCTCTGTATTGGGATGTTTACTCCCCTCTGACATTAGGTTCTCAGGATTGTACATCATTTCTTTGGACATATAAAGAGAACTGGATAGAGTGCCAGAGGCAGGACCCCCTTTATTGGTATCAAAGTTGCTCAGTGGTGCATGAAGCTGAATACGGTCAACTGCCATGTATAAAACTACCTGGATGATGATGAAGATAAAACAGGGAGTGCAGCACTGGGTCTAAACACTGGGTGTTAATGATAGTAAAAAATTAGGTGCATCCAGCTGACACCTGGATGATACTTGGGATGATCGGCACTTCACTGAAAACCTTCACTGTCAGTGACTTCTGGTGCCAGATACCGACGAAAAAAGCCATCCTTTCATGTCGGCATGATACACAGCTGGTTATCTTTTTAACAGCACCTGGCAATGTTGTGGCAAAGCCGTGGAAGTCTGAGTGCGGCGGGTGGGAGGGTTGTTGGTTGGGTCCAACAACCACTGACTTTCACCCTGGAGTTCAGTGTTCACGTCCCATAAGATTGTAAAGCCAAACCCTGTTCTTTTTTTCCTGAATCCAATCACGTTCTTTTGTTGTTGAAGGAAAAGAAACGTCAAGTTGTGGTGTTGTACCAACGTAGTGCATTTATTTTGAAAGGATCTGCATACAAACTGTACATTTCCTGTGAAAACGGAAGTGTATTTTGAAAACAGACGATGCATGTAACAGGCTGAAGTTGACACGGGGTCTTAGAACGTCAACAGCCAACACACCCAGGGTACCAGTTGAGGTGGTTCGGGCATCTGATCAGGATCCTCCTGGGCGCCTCCTGTTAGAGGTGTTCTGGGCACGTCCCACTGGTAGGAGGCCCCGGGGCAGACCCAGAACACACTGGAGGGATTACATATCTCATCTGGCCTGGGAACACCTCGGGGTCCTCCAGGAGGAGCTGGGAAGTGTTGCTGAGGAGAGGGACGTCTGGGCTTTGCTCAGCCTGCTGCCTCTGCAACCTGGCCCCAGATAAGCGGATGAAAATGGATGGACGGATGTTAATTCAAAACATGTTTTTGTCTCATAATAGTCTAGTCTAGTGCTTCTTTTGTGGAGCAATTTATACTTCGACAAAAGAAGTTCAATCAAAGTGAACGGTGCAAAATATAATCAAATATCGTAAGAGCAGGTTCGTTTTTCCTGCCTCTTGTGTTTTGGTTGATACACTTGTCTTCAGTCGAGCCTCAGGAATCATTTCAAAGCTTATAAACACCTCAGCTTCCTGTTACCTGCGTATGTGTCAAGGACATGTATGTGCCCGTACATTCTTATGTAACCATGCAGATAGCATGCATGTACACTTAATGCCTAACAGCCTGGCAGCTCAGACATGTGACAAGATAACTGGAGTTTACAGTAAACCCACCAATGTAGGGAAAAAAACCTTTCTCTCTTAAGACTTTCATTAAGGGCAGAGCTCAGGGGGTTAGTGTGTGTGGTGCCCTTTCGCAAGTATTATTCACTTGGATCAGTGGAGCAGCAGTGGGGGTTTTGAAGGGGATCTCAGTGTGATTGTGTGTTAGAGTGTGTGTGTTCCAGTAAAAGCAGCAGGATTGAAGGTACCTGGGGTCCCACGGAGCAGAGCCCGGACAAAGAGTCGTCTCAACCCCTGAAAACGTGAAATATTCTGTAGATGAGGTCTTTCTTTCCTGAAGTGACATCAGCTCTCTGTGTTCTTCTCGGTATAGACAGCGAGTCAGGGCAGATCCTGTAATGAAGAGCTGACATAAAGACTGTGCAGATTTCTACATCATTGGAATTCATACCAGTCTGTTGGTGCAGGACTTTGGTGCGGTCTAAAATTTCTACTGAATGGAGACATTCATGATTAGGGATGGGAACTGAAACCTGGTATTAAACGGGCCTCAGGGCCGAATTATTAAAGACCGCAGTATTGATAAGCACCGATGTTAACAGTTGCTGTGGGTTGAGAAATTCTAAAGATATAGTTCATGTTCATTTAGGTTAAGGTTATCTTGTAGTTTTTATCTCACCGATTTTCTAATTAGCAATAAGATAAAGACATTCGTCACTGATGCATTTTTACTATTCAGTCCAGAGGAGAGCTCTCTGCATGTGCGAGGGGCGGGGCCAGCACAGAGGCTGCTAAGTATGGTTATACGTCACAAGAGTTGATGGTGACACTTATCTGCTGTGAGGGTCGAAGGACAGAGGGATATTGTATGCTGTAAAACCCACTGAGGGAAATCCTGATTTGTGATGTGGTGCTTTATGAATGAAATTGAAAATCGAAATTCAATTCTAAACAATGCTGTAGCAGAACGTTAACCTCTCTAACTCAGCTAGGACACAGACGTCCTCGCTACATCATCAAACCATGTGATGCTTGGTATTACCAGATTCAGGAAGCTCTGGATCTTTCAAAAATAACATTGCTTTTCTTTTATGCATTATGTATTCCGCACCAGAGCAGCCTAAACAAGTCCAAAATCGCGATGAGTGGTGACAAGTCATTCAGATGAAAAAGGAGGCTGCACATCAACAGTGATGATACTCAGAGTGCTAAACCCAAAAATCCAATATGATCAAAAATGTAAAAAGGGTAGCACATCTTAAATTGCCAAGTTAAGGAGGCGGACAAAGTACTCACATTTGACTTCTTTTAATGGCTCACATCAAAAAAACAAAAACAAATGCTAACGAGTTTCGGCACATGGCCTTCTTCAAGTCATGTCATGCCATTTTTCGGCGGGAAAAGTGAAAGGGTTACTTGCGATCTTATGTGGAGCTGTTAGCGGGGACTGAGCTGGTTTATAAAAGGTAAGAGTCTCACTCCTACCACTATTTTTGGCTGAGATATACCGTCTAGAAAGTGGGATCATAACCTTCACGTTTCATATGGCTTTATTTGGTGATATTTATGGTGTTTCTGTCATAAACAACATCAGCTATCATAATCACACCTGATTTTTTACTGACGTCAGAGGCCCATTACTCTGTCTCTGTATCACCTTGAGTGTTTCTGACACTTTAACAAGAAACTGCAGGGAGTTTTCTTTCTGGCGAGACCTCATGCATGCATGTAGTCAGAGCAGTTCAGAAGCTACAGTCATTTTAATTTGGGCATGTCATTTTACGCGTTTTTTCCTGGATTGATAAGTAGTATTTATAAGAGTTAAAAATCTTGATGATACCCATCCCTATTCATGATCCTCAAAGGGTGCATCCTGCTAACTTTGGCCATCATCTGACCTGACATCTGGGGCCACCAGCAGTCACATACATGTCTAAAATAATACCATGGTATTTCAGGGTATTTTTGACATACATCGCACATTTGTTTTTCGTCAAGCCACAAGTGTCACGTAAGTTTACATGACCAAAGATTTATGACAAAAATCACTTGATGACATCGACTCCTGTGTGCACGCAGCAAGAGGAGCGAGAGACGCTGTGCTGCTCCTGAAGCTGCTCCTGTTTTTGGAACCACTGTAGAGTCGGTATAGATGCCGCTTTCAGCCATGTTTGTGCTGTAGGTCACTGTATGATGTCAGTATGTCTGCAAGTTGAAATATCATCATATCACAACATGAACTTTTCATGTGATATTAAAAATTAGACCTGTGTTATCACAAACGAGACGACATGGCACACGCCTAACACACATCCATGACTCACAAAGGATAAATACATCAGTGAACCGCTGACTTTTCATCCCGTGCCATCAGAGAGCGTGAGATATCTCAACATCCACAAGACATTAATAGTTCACAGATGATGTGTGCTAATAACTTTGGTGATCCCCAGATTGTTCCTCACATGCCACTGTGAGGTTTGTGGTTTTAAGGAAAATGTCGCTACAGCTATTAGTTTTGTTGTCATGAAATGTGGTTCGGACATTAACAATTAGAATAACTTTGGGGATGCTTTGGCCTTTCTCGCAGGGCTATGACTGTTTTGGATTTGTTAGAAGTCTGTTTCTATCACAGCACAGTCTGAATGCACTGCATACAGATTATGGAAGAAGAGTAGATAGGTGGTGAATGTGGCTGATCCTGCTGCTCAGTGTTTGTCCGTCATTAGCATGGTTGCATATTATTAGATAACTGAGAACAGAGTTGGACAGAGAGAGCAGAGAGGGAGCTCAGAGGTCACCATATTTGTATATATTATACTCAAAGCCTTCACTACCTGAAACACACATTCTGTGCATTCATGACATGAATGTTTTTTCCTCGAGGCCGTGAATGCAGTGTCAGCTCCTCTCTGTCTCTGCTGAACAACCACTAAGTGACCGAACCAGTCATGTAACTGTCCTTCTGTACTCCGTGACAAAAGACAGCTGCAGCAAGCTGACCTGTCGCTACACTGACGCTGACCTCAGAGTCTGATCTGGAACCAGTTCAGTCACGTATTCCACCTCAGCTGAAGGGACAGAGCTCTGCACAGTGTTGGAGAGACGACTTTTACCAAAAACTGAACATGTCGTAGACGACAAATCACTCATTAGTTCGTGTCCTGCCTGGTGCTCTTAGAAGTATTTGGTGTTAACCTTCAGTCCTCGGGCAGTTGTGATGTGACCAGACTGTCTGGCTGCATATTTTGGGGATTTTCTGGCATCATTAGGTGAATATTTCCATCAGTGTGAGACTCATACGTCAGCTCCTACAATGGCCGAGTTGACTTGTGATTTTTACATAGAGGAGTAACATTGCACATGACTTAAAATATATATAAGTCCACAGCAGTGGATTTTTTTCAGGCATTAACTTACATTTGTTAGCACTGGCACAGCTCAGATCAGGCTGCAGATTCATGATATCTGCAGTAAACTCAGAGAGGAGACAGCAGAAGGCTCTGTCTCTGCTCTCAGCTGTGGAGCTGCGTCATGTAATACAGTTATAAAGAAAATGCTATCAAGTTTTATTCTCTTTAATATTCTCCAGCCATCTCTGATGCAATGACGTAATTGGTCAGCTAAGTGGATTTAGCGAGGCACCAGAGTGGAGCGTTTTCACTGACACTTGTCCAAGAGCTTTAGCTGGGTAGTTATTTGGAAGGTTGGGGGCCGGTATATGATCGGCTGGGTTATGAAATACAGATTAGACTGGCCTGTTTCTGACTTTACTGGATGTTACACCACAGACACTGCTCTTATTGCTCCAGTGTAAGATTTGTTTCCACACACTGACACACACACCTAATAGATCTGCTAGTTGAATCATCCCAGCCCTCTCACTCTTCTTCTCCTCAACACTTGGTCTCACTCTCACCACTGTTTCTCTTAAAGCTTCCTGTGTTGTGTGTGTGTGTGTGTGTGTGTGTGTGTGTGTGTGTGTGTGTGTGTGTGTGTAAATTTGATGGAGCTAATCTTGTCTCACGTGATGAAGCTGAGGAAGTTAATCCTTCAATGAAGCAGGGTAAAAGTCACTGTGTTTGTGTTTGTGTGTTACAAACAGCACTGAGCCTCATTGGTCCCTGTGTGTGTGTGTGTGTGTGTGTGTGTGTGTGTGTGTGTGTGTGTGTGTGTGTGTGTGTGTGTGTGTGTGTGTGTGTGTGTGTGTGTGTGTCCTCTCAGTGAGACTGTTGTTGCTAACAAGCAGAACTCTCATCTTCATTTTCATTTCACAAACCCTCCTCATCTCTGCACTTTGTCCTGTGAGACTCTTGTTTCTTTTCCAAAACACTGTTTTCAGTCCACAGTGAATTCAGACATTAATTAATATCACTGAGTTCATAAAGTTATCTGTATCAGACCAGAAAGGAACTGTTCTTCTTCCTCTTCTTCTTCTTTTTCTTCTTCTTCTACTCCTCATCTTCCATCCCCTTCTCATTCTTCTCCATTTCATCTTTATTGTCCTCCTCCTTCTCTCCATCCTATGTCCTCTAATTCTTTTTCTCACTCACTCATTTCTTCTTCTTCTACTTTCACCTCCTCCTCCTCCTCCTCTTCTCAACCTTTGTCCTCTAATTCTTCTTCTCACTCACATATATCTCTTCTCATCCTTCTTATTCTCTTATTCTTCTCTTTATCTTCTTCCTCCCCTTCTTCTACTCCTCATCTTCCATCCTCTTCTCATTCCTCTTTTCATCTCTATTGTCCTTCTTCTTCTTCTTCTTCGTTGTCTTATCCTTCTTCTACTCATCTTCTGTCCCTTTCTCATTCTTCTCCATGTCATCTTTATTGTTCTCCTCCTTCTTCTCCTTCTTCTCCTTCTTCTCTCCATCCTTTGTCCTCTAATTCTTATTCTCAGTCACTCGTTTCTTCTTCTACTTTCATCTTCTCCCCCTCCTCCTCCTCGTTCTCTTCTCACCCTTTATCTTGTAATTCTTCTTCTCACTCACTTATTTCTCTTCTCATCCTTCTTATTCTGCTTTGTTTTCTTCCTCCTCTTCTTCTTCTTCTTCTTCTTCTACTCCTCATCTTCCGTCCTCTTCTCATTCCTCTTTTCATCTTTATTGTCCTCCTCCTTCTTCTTCTTCTTTCCATCCTTTGTCCTCTAATTCTTCTTCTCAGTCACTCGTTTCTTCTACTTTCATCTTCTCCCCCTCGTACTCCTCCTCCTCTTCTCACCTTTCATCTTCTAATTCTTCTTCTCCTCACTCACTTATTTCTCTTCTCATCCGTCCTATTCTTCTCTTTCATCTTCTTCCTCCTCTTCTCCCCATCATTCATCTTCTTATGCTGCTCACTCAATCATTCACTTCTTCTTCTACCTCTTCTTCTCCTACGCCTCATCATCCTCCTTCTGTCATCTTTCTTATTCTCCCCATCTTCCTCCTCCTTCTTTTGGTCATTCCTCTTCCTCTCATCCACATCCTCCCTCCTCTACTTCTCGTTATCTTTCTTCTCCCTCTTCTCATCCTTTGTCTTCTAATTCTTCTTCTCACTCACTTTTTCCTCTTCTCATCCCTCCTATTCTCCCCATCCTCACCCTCATCCTTCCTCTTTTTATTCTTTTTCTCCTCCTCCTTCTCCTCCTTCTTCTTCTTCTACTCCTCATCTTCCGTCCCCTTCTCATCCTTCTTCTGCAGTGGAATCAGTTTCAGTAATGTGAACATCAGACCAGTCACTTTGTTTTTATCCCAGATATATGATGTGTGTTAGATGAGAGCAGACACACAAGAAAACACACACAGGCAGCGTGAGAAAAAGTTATTACAATAATTGGAGCGGTGGGTGGAGGGGGTGGTGTGATGCAGGGGTGTGCTGATGGCTGCAGGTTTGTCTCTCTCACACACACACACACACACACACACACACACTGGTTGATTGGATACTGTCTCAGGCCACCTTTATTCCATTACAGATATTGACACAAAAGTGGCCCACCTGGCAGTAAGCTGTGCTCCTCCTCCACCTCCTCCTCTTTATCCTCCTAGTGTCTGTCTGAGGAGTGTTTGTGTGTTTGTGTGTGTGTGTGTGTGTGTCACTGTAGTCGCTGATTTTCTGAGCGTTCATTGAGCCTTTATTATTCTATTAGTCATCCTCTCACCTGGGTCTTTATCTGACTGTCTCATGTCTCTGTTATTTCTCTCTCTCTCTCTCTGTGGAGTTTTGTTTTTGTTACGACTCTCATATTTCGGGCTCTGTCTCTCTGCATAATGCTTTCTCATGCTCTCTCCACCTCCACCTCGCACCACGTGATCTATCACATCTTGTCTTTTGTCTGTCTTCCAGTCGTGGTCCCGTCACTTTCTCAGGCCAGTTATTGTCACAGCTGTGTTTTCTCAGATGTCAGCGATGAGTTTACTGGACAGTGCGTCCTCGGCCCTCGTGTGTTTATGTGTTGTTGTACGCGTGTGTGTTTCGGGGCCGGTACGGGGCAGTGCCATGGCGGTGCCTTCCCACGTCCCGACGGAGCACGTGTGAGAGGGAGAAAGGAAGGGAGGGAGAGAAACACTGGGAGTCATTGTGCACATGTCTCTGTCTCCCTCCTCTCCACCCTTGGTCTCACCCCTTCTCTCACTGGGACTCCATTGTCTCTTCTGTTACTGTTGCCTCACTTCATCTTCGATTCAGTACCGTCATCTGAAAATGAGAAAGAAGCAAAGATGTATCTCCCCACGCTCCCTGGCTGTGTGATGATTGGACAGTTTGGATGGACCTAACAAGAACTTTGAAGATGTCAGCGTGGACGTTTTTCATTTCTGTCTGACAGGTTATAGAAGGGAAGATTAAAATCATCATCACAGTGCACACTGCCTTAATTTTCCAACAGCGTCAGCGCCGTTGTGAGCATTTATACTTGTGCAGTGGTGTGTCTGTGTCACTCTGCAGTTACACCTCCAAAACACTGGTTGGCGATGAGGTTTCTGTGAAGTGCTGTAAAGTTTACTTGATTCAAAACACATTAAACACACATTAAACATGGCTTAATAGAGACAATTTCAAACACAAGTGCACAAATCAGCTTCACTATAACTCGCAGCATTCACAGACAAACACTTGTCTTTTCCCCACAAATACAACATGCTAACGTTATTAGCACAAGCCTATGGCATTTTACATTGTATAAATTAGCATAGCAACTCACAGACTTTTTCCTCCGCTCATATGAAGCCAGGGACAACAGCAACATTTAATAAAGGTAACGTTACAATATTTTGTCACTGCTCACCTCTGAGGTTGTGTGAGTGTGTGTGAATGAGCGGACACGTCCATTTTTTTTGTAATTATTTAGGGTTGCAGGTTGGCTGGAACTGATCCCAGCAGACGCTGAGCTAAGTCAGGGTTCAACCTGGACAGGTCACCAGACAATTACAGGACTGAGACATAGAGACAACCATTCACATTCACGTCACATCTACGGGCAATAACACGGGAAGAGCTGAATGCAGCCACCCACCAGAGGGCTTGAACCCCTCTTGCTGTGAGGCAACAGTGCCAACCACTGCACAACCGTGCTGCCCTGAATGGGTGAATGAAAGACAAATTGTGAAGCACTTTGTCATTTATGGTAGAAAAACACCATATGGGTGCAGTCAATCTAACTTTCTGATGGATTGCGTTTTGGCATGTGCTTTATGGAAATATTTTGTTATTTCTGTTGTAACCTTGATGTTTTATGTGCTGTAAACTGTGAAGGCCGACGGCGCCAAGAAGTGCAAAGTGTGATCCCTGTCTGTTGAGAACCGCAGAGGACCTCTATGAGCGTGTGTAACCGAAGAAAGAGCAGGAAGAGTTTAACACTTTACACAGATTTTGATCAACTACCACAGACAGGCCTCTTAAATGTGGGCGGGGTTGTTGTCACTCACTGCTCCGTCCAGCACTCGCTGTATTTCCTCATCAGCGGTGACACAGATGGAAGTCTGCACCTGGTTTATCGTCCACAGATAGTTACAGTTTACTAATAAAACTCTCCACAGTATGAACAGTGGTTACATGAGCCTCAAAACCAGACACAACTCAGCCCTGAGCAGAGTGACCGTCCTCTACTGACCAATCAGACTGCAGTGTTCACAGCTCCACCTTTTAGTGGCAGACCTGTGTGCTAGGTACCCCAACAGAGGAGGACCAAACATGGGGACGCTAAGGAACGAGTCTATTGTGGAAACTGAAATAATGTGCACAGAACTGAACTGAACCATACTGCTGGGTGGAAACAGGACTTTACTCCCACTATATCACTTGTCACTGGTCTGCTACGAGCTACCATTAGGCTAATTAGCTACAGTACTATTTACAAGGAGTAAGCCAACCTTTAAAACAAAAACCCACAGACAAAACGTTAACAGTACTATAAATGCCTCAAATGCTGCCTAAAATGCTTGACTGGGTATGTGTGAGGACTCAAGTCACTCCTGCGATCTTTTAATTTATTAATAAACTTTAACCCCCAAGGCTGTTGATGTCATGACAATGGCCTCTATTTAGTCACCATTGTAGCTTTCCACTCAGAGCTCCCATGTGATTGTGTCCCTTTCAATAGCTGTGAGCGCCATTTTCTAGATACTTGATTAAATAATAAATCCAATGATGAATGCCTTCTGTGGTTATTTATCCATTTAACCATTTGAAAGGAGCCATTGTTGTGGTTAGCCCTCAGCCTAAGCTACCTAGGGCAAGATGTATTCCATGATGTATTGGGTCGTCAATGAATTAGAGGCTGTGTTGCTTTGTGTAACAGCGTCGATCCCAGAGGCCATGCCCAATGGAATAACAAAACATTCACCCCATCAAAGTATCAGTGGGTCTGTGCTGTTTGGGTGGATCGCTGATACAAGCAATCAAAATGAGTTTCCTCTGTGGGGTGTCTGGGCTCAGCCTTAGAGCTCGGAGTAGAGCCGCTGCTTCTTGGCATCGAAAGGGGTCAGTTGAGGTGGTTCGGGCATCTGATCAGGATCCTCCTGGGCGCCTCCTGTTGGAGGTGTTCTGGGCACGTCTCACTGGTAGGAGGCCCCGGGGCAGACCCAGAACACACTGGAGGGATTACATTTCTTTTCTGGCCTGGGAACACTTCGGGGTCCTCCAGGAGGAGCTGGGAAGTGTTGCTGGGGAGGGATGTCTGGAGTGCGTTGCTCAGCCTGCTGCCCCCGTGGCACGGCCTTGGATAAGTGGTTTAAAATGGGGGGATTGAATTTTACTTTATAATCTCAATGAAATGGACTGAAAATATATATGACAAAAAAAGAAACGTTATTATTTTGGTTGCTAGAAAATATGATCGGCCGGTGGATTATCCGTCCCCTCGGCCAGTGAGTCAAGAAGTAAATTTCTGACAGTCTGCATGTCGTGATCTTTGAATGTGAGCTATGTTGAGCTCAGTGTGGTTTGAGTCACAGTACACTGCCATCAGCTGTGTCACCTTAAAGTCCCCTAATGGGAATCTGTCCACCAGAACGTCATCTCCACTGACATGACACTCTGCAGCTCTCTGCATTGTCCTCAGTCTGAATCCATGTGTGTGTGTGTGTGTGTGTGTGTGTGTGTGTGTGTGTGTGTGTGTGTGTGTGTGTGTGTGTGTGTGTGCATGTGTGTGTGTGTGTGTGTGTGTGGGATGGAAGGTAAAGACATGTCGTAGAGAGAGGCATGGGATGGAGGAAAGAAAACATACTGTGAGAAACAGCATTATGGCAATATTTTCTTTGAAATGTTTCTAAAGTAATGGACCACAGTTATTGGATAATATGCTTTTGTTGTTATTTTCATATCAGATGTCTGACTGCAGATCCCAGTGGGGTGTGAAAGATATTTTTCTCAGCAGTCTCCAAACCATCTGTGAAGTTTTTCTCACTCTGCTTTTAGAAGCTGCCGAAACACTTGAAGCTATTTCATAATGAGACTTTAGTTAACTTTTATATTCTTAAATTGGTTTTTGTCTGAACTTCCTTTTAAAGGTTTTTTCACTCCGTCAAGATCAAGAGATTGTGTCGACCATGTTTCATTAGATTGTGTTTTCTGAACCTTTGAAGTCATGCGAACTCTCCTGTTTATTCTTTGTCAAACAGACGTCTTCTAATAAGGTCCAATTCAACCTGGTCTCACTACGAAGTTTCCAAAATCGATCGAAAGATTGACTGATACGTGCAGGAGGAATTCAACTCCCAGTCGCATTATCTGGGTGTGTTAGTCCCACTTTGAGAAATTCGATTTAGCACGATTTTAGTTGGACTAACATGTTTACACATAGTTGAAAAGTCTGGTTTTAACTGGACAAACACAATAAATCGATTTTCTCTGATGTCATGTGGCTCTGATCGGTTTGGGTATGTTCCCATTCTATTGCTGCAGTTTTAGGGTCTGTGTGTCATTTTGTGTAATATTCAGGTGGACTTGGCAGACTCTTTGTCATCTCAAATCATGCAGTACATCATGAGAAAATGATTTTTAAAGCAAGTTTAGGGGGAAACTACATGTGTTGTTTCTCATTTTTCCTCCTCCTTTTCCCTCTTCACTGATATTTTGGCTTTTGTACTCCATGTGTTGACCTTTCTAATGCTGTATCTATGGGTTTTTTATTCAGTGTGGTTATGTAGATGTGGTTTTTATCTTGTGTGTTTAGCCCTGTGTTGTTGTCTTTTTATTGCTGTTGTGGAAATACCAGTTGCCCCTCTGGGGACAAATAAAGGTCTTGAATCTTTTCAACCGTGGCTGCTCATCAGTGGGTTGCACACCACTGTTGTTGTTTTCTATTTGGTTCTGTTCAGGTTGACTACATTTTGGATCTCGTCTTATAATCCCCTGGATCGGCTGTCTTTCTTTGAAAATCAATTCATGCATTTTACCGGAAGGCCAAAGCTGCAAACCTGAGGATATTAAAGGATTTCCAGACACAGCTCAAAATGCTAATCATTTATCTACAAGTTTACAGAACAGTGAAACCATTTTTATATGAAACACAACAAGCTACGGACACAAAATGACACTTTTTATGATGAGATGTCAAACTTGTTGTCAGCCTGTATCCACCTGATGACTTTAAGTCCAATATTCACTTCCTTTTTGCACTGGTTTGTTCTCCTTCATCTTCTGAGGGAATATCTGGCTCTTATCTGATACAGCTAATCGCTGGCTTACATATGATGTCATCAAGTTGTCACAAACCACCTCTTGGTCTGCGACTTTTGGCATCAGACACACCGAGGAAAAAAGCCGTCCTTTCACGTCGGCATATGTGACTGGTCGCCATCATAGTTTATTGATGCCTGGCAGCGTCAGTGCCAAATATCAATGTGCGACGAGGTCGGAGTAGAACATGTCGACCAAAACAGTGAAGTTGCTGGAAAACAAAACAATAACTGGGGAACTGCAGAGCTGGAAGATGAGAGTATAACAGCAACACTGTCTACATTACATGCATTAACCTGATCATTTGTCAATATAAACTCAGCTGTAAAGTTATGCAGCAGTTAGAAAAACAGATCAATATAAGCATTGGCATTCAGAAGCCTGTGTGCAGCTTTAAACCCTGGAAGGAGAGTGATGGAAGTGTTTGGAAAAGAGCAGGGGTGCCATTTGCCAGCAGAGCCGAATGTGCCCAAGTAAATATGGGTTTTCTTAATGAGGCAACAGGAGAATGCACCTGCTGCTCACACACACACACACTCACACAGTCCACAGGTGAATATCAGCGCTCTGCTCAGGCCGGGGCTTTTCTTGTGGTAGTGGTCAAGACGTGGTAATAATACCAATGTGCAGCTGCCAGCCTGCCGTTGGAACTGATTACTGGAGCGGCAGAGGAGGCAGCAATGAACGGAGGGAGGAAGCGGGAGAGAGATTCATGCTGTCACTGTAGTACGGCATCAGTGCTCCTCTGTCTGCACACAACTGATATAGAGAGGAGAGGAATTAGAGGAATAAGTTAGAGTGTGTAGTTTGTCCTCTGGGAGACTGAAGCTTATTGGACTGAATAATCTTATTAATTTAACTGGAACTCTGGAGCATAATTAATATGTATACGGCACAAGCGGGAGTAAAAGTACGAGACTATTGTAGGATAAATGTGCTGGCACTTTGTTGTATGCATTAATGTGCGTGTGTGTGTGTGTGTACTGTAATTCACTGCATTTCCCCGCCTTCCCTTTTGCGCGAACATCAGGCAGGTGTGAAGGCTCTATCATTAATCACCAGCCGTTCCTCCACCGTTCACAGCTGCACTCTTTCATTCCTCCTCTCTCCCCCTCCCTCCATCTTTTTTTTTTCTTCCTTTCCCTGAATCCTCCCTCCTCCCGGTTAAAATCTAAATTCAGCTCACATTGTGGGATGGATTCTGTAAGTGGTGCCAGCTGCCCCCCCTCTTCACACACATTAACCCATTCTCCTTTTCCTCTCCGTTTTCTTTACCTTTCTGTGCGATCTGTCCGTCATTGCCGCAATGCTTTTCTCAGACACCTCCTGCAGCTTTTCCTGCCTCTTATTTCTCCGTCATCCATCCCTCCATCCATCCCACCTTCTTTTCATCCATCTGTTTGGCCAGCTCTGGGTCAGTGTGAGAGAGGCCCGGAGGGTTGGCATGGCAGCCTGGCACAAGCACTCAAGACTCTCTATTAGCCCCCCGGCGTGCCCCACAGGAGGATTGTGAAACCTTTATTTACTGTACATCCTTCCACGTCTCATTCCATCAGCCTTTTTCTTTTTAGCTCTCTTTTTAGTGCTCTTTTTGAATGTATTTTACAGTCCCGCTGTTCAGGAGGGTAAATTTGGGATCAGGGCCTGTGCTTAAACTTTTAAGAATAAAAGTTGTGTAAAGCCTTTTGGGCCTCCAGAGGGAGCTGTGTGGAGTCTGATAACCTGCTTGAGGATGGCAGCTCAAGGCTGCATTAGCTGCTGCTATCTCCGATCAAACTGTCAGCGGTGAAGTTTTTGGGTAATGTAGGTGCCAGGTTTTGACAAGGAAGGAGATTACGTGGAATAAAAGACATCTCTGGTTCAAACGTTTGATCGATCGAAAATGGAGGAGTGTGATAATAAACCGATGGAGCTCTCTTTTAGGAGCTACTCTGCAGTGATCACATGTATAATCATGTGTTCACAGAGCAGCAATAGCTGATCAGTATCAAGGACTTTTTCTAGTATACTGCCAGCTTTGTTATTGTTTGCACTCCTGACAAAAAACGTGCAGCATCCTGTCTGAATTCTGAGTTATTTATATTGTTTTGGCTAACGCATTGCTCATGATGACCCTTGATATTTTGTGCGGTGGCTTTAGACGTGTACTCATCTCAGTTTTCTGCAGTCACGTCTACTGGACCAAGTCCCAAGCCATTTTAACATAGTGGCCAAAAGATGAATAACAACAACCAGATTTGTCCAGCGATGCCACTGGGCCCCAAAAGACTTTGTCCCATAGACTTACATTGTAAAAGAGACGTCTGTAAATCAGTGGATGCACTTTTTGAGTGTCACACCCCCATTAAATGACTTGTTTCATGATTGGACATTGATCCATTCACTCCAGTAACATTTCAAAACTCTAGAAGAGCCATACAAGTAAATCATTTCGTCCCCATTCAAGTTAGCAGAGTGCTAACATGCAGCCAGACTGGCGTTACGCTCCGAAGTCGTGAAATAGCAGCGCTTGGTCAGTGACTTTTGGCATCAGACACCGATGGAAAAAAGCGGTCCTTTCATGTTGGCATGATACGAGACTGGTCGCTGTTATTGTTTAACAGCATCTGGCGACATCAGGGGGTAACATGGTGGCAAAACAATGAAGGCTAAGGTGGCGGAAGTCCGGGTAGGGTGGCCCGGAGCGTAGGTGGATGGATCGATCAACCACAGGCTTTCACCTGGGAGGCCGGTGTTTGCTTCCCATAAGATTGTAAAGCTAAACCTTGTTCTTTTTTCCCTAAACCCAACCACGAGCGTGTGTTGGCTTAACGTAACGGAAGAAAGTTTGCAAACTGGAGTTAATGTGAAAATCCTTTACTTTTATGAAGGTCCAAAGTTTCACTTTTAGCAGTGGGATAACTGTGAGCCCAGATCTGTCCTTGTCATAGTTTGAAGCGAGGCTGTAGCTGAAGGGGACATAGTAATTATTGTTGCTCCTGAAGTTCAGATGTGTTGGAGTTCCCTCAAAATATGCCACACTTGAAGTGGAAAATCCAGCCTTTGTGATAAGACAAAGGTGCTGCAGTGTTCACCAACATTCTGTGAGCCTGAAAAACCTCAGTGGACTCAGTGTTTCTCCAACAATTTTGTCCTCGGTAGAGTGAAAAAGTCTTCACACCATCACATTCCTCCCTCTGTCCCACACAGGCTCGTTCCTCAGCCTTTCTTCCCTCAGTGCCTCACACAGTACCTCTTTTAGATTAATTGCGCAGTGATTCCTTCCAATTCTCTTCCTCCTTCCTTCCCACAGCGTGCTGACACAATCGCACACACACATTAAAACAACAGCAGGAAAAGGTGTGGATGGATGTTTTCAAAAGGAAGGTTGACGGACGAGAACGAGCCTCGCCTTATCTGCTTTTTGTCTCTTTTCACTGCAGCGCTCTGAATCTTTGAGTGATCAAAATCAATGGTGTTTTTCCATTTTCTTCACACACACACACACACACACACACACACACATACACACACACACACACACACACACACTCAGAAGTGGACACACATGCACACACACGCTGTCAGGGATCTCATTAGCTGAAGTGAGTGGTGGCATGCTGGGCTCGAACGGTGAGGCTCCTGGTCATTTAGGGTTGACTGCTTGGACTGTAGCCAGCTGTGTGTGTGTGTGTGTGTGTGTGTGTGTGTGTGTGTGTGTGTGTGTGTGTGTGTGTGTGTGTGTGTGTGTGTGTGTGTTGCAAGCTTTTGAGTTCGGTTCGTGTATATTTTAGGCTCTTGTTACATCATTTGGGGTCCCCACCACGGGTTTGCCTGATTTGTATGTAGTTGGCATTGAACCACACGCAATGCCACACAAGACAGCACACACACACACACACACACACACACACACACACACACACACACACACACACACACACACACACACACACACACACACACACACACACACTCCCTCAAGCTCCCTCTTTTTCCAGTAGCCCCACATTACCTTTGCACTACTGTATCCCTTTAATTGTTTTTTCAGCTACCCCTGGTACTGTCTGTCTCTGTGTCTGTCTCTGTGTCTGTCTCTGTGTCTGTCTCTGTCTCTGTGTCCGTGTGTCCACTGTAACTATGATTTCCTTGGTAGTCACTTCACTCATTAACCATTCAGTGGCTAAACCAGAGGAAGGTGTGGCTCCGTCTGAGCTCATTGATTGGCTCCTGGAGACAATCAGGACCTTTGTCTCTACAGTCTTTCTCTGTCCTCTTCTCCTTGACTTGTTTTTTTCCCTCTCTGAACTTTTCTTATCATTAAGACATGATGTCCTCTTCTTATCCTCTCCTGCTGCTGCTGTTGTTGTTGTTTTTATCCTTGTGCCCATCTCGGAATCGTAAACGATTGTGCCAGAGAGATCCCCTGGGTGTAGAGAAAAGTCTATGACTCATGAGGTTTGGCAAACTTTTACAAATGCAACCAACAAAAGTTAAGTTCCTGAACAATTTACATGTCCAAGAGCTTTTAGTCACCTTTTATCTCTAATATCATCCATGGCTCCATCTATGAAAATGTCAAAAGACAGACAGAACTAGTGGATTTAGATGTATTTACCCTTCCAACACCTTGAGTATTCACAGGGATGGCAAGCAACTGCTACAAGCAATTTGTTCATGCTCTTTTTTTTAAATGGTATCGCTGTCCACTCTGCTACAAATGGCGCTGAGCATTTATTCTGCTCTGTTCATTCCTCCTCCAAACTGCACTTCTAAGAATTTCTGCAAGACTTTATTGCAGGGATGCATAACTTGCATTTTCGGGGGCCACATTTACAAAAATGACCGGACGCCAGGGGCCGGTCACAGCAGCCCTGCATAGGTCAGGTGTACGCAGGGGCTTTTCTAGGACTTGAGGACATTGGAGGCTTAGCCCAAACCTCTGTCAGGGGTCTGGGGAATCCTCCTCTGCCATTTTTTATGAACAAGCTCTACTTTGATTTTTCTTTTTTGCACCCTGGAACCTTATTTCCAGTGACAGTACAAAACATGTATTTCCATTTTGAATTAGAGCAGCGGTTTACAACTGGTCTAACAGTGGGTTGTGGGCCCATCCTGAATGGACCGCAAGTGACTTGCAAACATGTCAAGTTTGTAGTTCAGTGAATTTTAGGCATAGAGCTTTTATTTGAAGTGCTGTTTCCTGCTGTAGAGTGAGTGAATAACACATAGATACTTGACAGAGGCAGCAAACGCAAACACAAATATGACGCTGAGAGTATTAAACTGTGTGGACCTTAAACTAATGAGTAAGGAGAAATCGGTTGGGAACAACTAAGTTAGAGAATGGTTGGGGGGGAACCTGGCACCTGTTTGCGGGCTAGATTTCACCCATGGGCTGTAAGTTGAGTAGCGTTGCTCTATTGCATAAAAAAAAAACAGGTCAAGGACAGAGGTGGGCCTTTCCTCACCCCTATCTCACCTGTTAGCTCACCTATTTTGAGCATCATTAAACAAGGTCACTTGACCCTTGAGACGTATTTATGGCTTCATCTTGGCAAAACTGTCACTTGTTAATTGCAGGTTTGTCAGTTAGTCATTGACTTGTGTTGTTTCTTCCATGTTAAGGGTTTAAAGTGGAGTTCTTGGTTGGAAACGCCTCATGGCCTTGCAGCGAGTAACATGGTGTATCTCGCTTTATTGTCTCTCCTTGTTCTTCCAGCGACTAATACCCTTCATATCGATGCTGGAATTATTTGTCACCCATACTCCCGCCTTTGTCCCCGCGGCCAGGACAATGAGTCCAGGACAACCCATTCAGCTGGGATCAATTAACCCAGGCAGGCAGGCTAAGCCGAGCGACCATTTCTGACTATGCTCAACATAATGATAGGCTTTCAACCAGTAATGCCTTTGTTCTGGATGGGTCTGTTTGTTTTCTTCCTCTGCTCAGATGCAAGTTTGAAGGGGGTGCATCTGAGAAGGTCTATTTCTGCCCTCTTGTTTTCGGGTCTTTTGAGTTTCCGCTGCGTTTGAAGTCTCCTTAGTTAATTAAAACTTAGGGTTGGCGATCAAGAATGTGGCCAAGAATGCCATCCAGAATGGCATTTTGGGTAAAACAGTGGTTGGCATTTGATGTCAGAAACCCCAAATCGCTCCCCAAATGTTTCCCTTCTCGATTTTCCCTCTGTTTACCACTGTTTGTGTTCATTCCTTTCCTGCTCCTATATTGGACTCTTTCATGCATCTGGCAAGGTATTTTGAGGCTTGTCAGTCAATTACTCCTCTCTGCTGAGTGGGGATTGGTATTGACAAATGGTTTTGAATTGGAACCAGCACAACATTTTGAGAATGGGGATTCATCTTTTCTATGCCTTTTGATCTTGCTTATCGGGCGTAGTTTGGTCCTGCTGTGCTTGGGTCTGCGTTAATGGTTAAAAAAGTGCCAACATGTGCAACTAATGCTCAGAGGTATAGCTAAGCATGACAAAAGGAATTAATGAAAATGTAGACACAGATTCACATTATGTTCACACTCCAAGTGTCAGTGCTTAACGCTATTTGTTTGGCTGTTTGCATTATTTTTGAATGTAGTCATGGTATTGAAGTGACCTGCATGCACAAAAGGACATTACATGCCACAGTCTGTCATACAGGAGTAAACATGGAGGCCGCTGAAGTCAGCG
Source organism: Epinephelus awoara (assembly GCA_035609425.1). NCBI lineage: Eukaryota > Metazoa > Chordata > Actinopteri > Perciformes > Serranidae > Epinephelus > Epinephelus awoara. Next base: position 41,108,788 of record CM069297.1, read on the forward strand.
TTTATGGTCTCATTTCTAAGTTGATGTGCAGAGGAAGCCAGCAAATGTGATGATAAGAAGAAAACGAGGACCAGGATGTGGAGAAAGAGAGTACAATTTTTTAATGTTGTCTTTTTGTGCAGCACTGGCTGCTACGTCTGTACGGAGGTGTGTGTGGATGCAGAGTTGCCGCCAAGGGTGATGTGTTAGTGATGTGAACGGCTTCATTGAAAAAAGTTTCTTTCAAAATTTTAGTGTGTTATGAGCTACTTTTTAACTATATCTGTCAGTGCCTTTCCACAAGACTCACATGAACTCCGATATGACTGTTAAAGCTGAGGCTGCATTGCAAACAAATGGAGCTGTATGTGATTTAGAGCACATATGAAGGTGGCCCAAATCAGAATTGTAAAGATCAGTTCCCGAGTGATTTGTGCTGTTAACACTCCTGTGGAAAGAAACAGGCCAGAGTCACATGTGAGCAAAGTCAGATTTGGGCCACGTTTGCCCACTGTCAGCCAATGATAGATGGTTTAACCCAAGTACAAAACTGTGTCCAGGCAACAAGTAGAAAGAGAAAGAATATTTATAATTATTGGCCTTTATTTGATAGGACAGTTTTAGCATGAAAGGGGGACAAAGAGATGGGATGACATGCAGCAAAGGGACGTAGATCAGAATTGAACCTACAACCTTTGGGGCAAGGATTCGGCCTTAAACATGGGGGGTCTGTTCTACCAGGTGATCTGACCTTTTGGTGTCTGTTCTTACCTGTTAAATGGTGCAGGTGGGAAACATGGTTCAGTGAGAACTGGAACTGATCGGCATAATCTTAATCAGAATTGATGATCTCTTAATACCCAATATTGCCAAGCAACGTCCACTGCTGACTCGGGGATTTCAACTCAGAGCTTTTTGCCAGCTCATACAGTAACTTCCTGACAGACACTGGGACGCCCCTCCTTGCTCTGCTCTCTTGCCCCCCCAGAAAATTCCATCATCTTTTTCCTGGTTCAGTTAAGCCACCTATTTCAAGCACAGATCCTTTGATAAGCCTGAGTCAGGCAGTTTCACTGACAGAGCAGTTTGTATCTAATGTGGTGAAGGGGGATTTTTATATCAGCTCTGCAGAGGTATACTCAGGTCAAGTGGCCAACTTAATAACAGGCAGGAGGTCCCGTACGTGGCTTGGGACTAAAGATACACAGTTGTGGTTAATTAACTTGTACAAGGAACATTAGAGGCACACTGTGTGCTTCTGATGTTCAGAAATCAACAAATGCTCACACCTTCACAGCAAGACGCCGACTAAAGTGCTCAAATTATGCAGAATGGTGCAGGTGATGTATTTCAAACGCTGTGGTTGGCCTCAGGCTAACCTGACGCACCAGATGGTTTGTTACACAGAACCATATGAGAAGCCATCATTGGAAACTGTTTGGAAAAAAAGGCAGATACTCTGTAAAAAATACTTGGCAGGTGATTGGCTGAACCACCTGTTTATCCCTGTCTGTTACCCAGTTGGGAGAACAGTGAAAACATCCATCCTTTCAGTGAGGGAAAACTCTCCAGTTCTGATACAACTGAGACTATTGCAGCATGTACGCTAACCTTAGGAGCCGCCATTGTTGTCATCACATTCACCTAAACCGCACCTGTAGCTCCTCACAGGACGCTGACTGGTCCAAACCAGCGGTGGTTCAGACACAAACGCAATACTTATAAGCCTGACAAAGTGAATCTTTGTGTGAGAATCAAGCTGTTGTGCAAGGAAAGCCTCAGGCAGCCCTCCCATTGTCTAAGGCAGATGATCACTTTACCTGGCTCTGGCGTGAACACGCGCTGTTCCAAATTTCTCCTTCCAATTTTCATCGCCCTTAATAAATTTGTTTGAAGAACAGTATTTGCATACTCAAAATGAAAATGTTACTTGAGTCTTCGAACAGAAAATCCCACACGCTGCTCTTGCTCAGCTTCGCAGTTTATTAGTAACACTAACCTTCATCAAGAGTATTCAACACCATTATTTCAAGCACTGAGCCTAAATAGAAACAGCTCCACCCATTACACAGGTGTACACAGGTATACACAGGTGTGGGCGGACTAATCAGCTGTGGGTGTGTTTCTCAATAACACCCTGTGCACCTTACGTCATACATCCTGCAAACGAAAGAACAAGGGAACAAGCAGAACATAGGAAAAGCCTAGAAAACTCAAGCTCCTTTCACAATTAAGGTCCTTCTAAATTTAACATCTGTCTGTCTGGCTGTGTCGAGATGAACAGAAGCATTCCTGCAAGCTAACATGGGAGTGACAGCCCATCACTTCTTTACTTTAAAGGCTTCAGTTGAACATTGTTGAGTGAAGTGCTGTCTGAGGGCCAAAGTGTTTGTGTTTGTTGCAAATAGCCACACAGGAAAGTGGAAGAAAACCCTGTTGTCACAGAGAGGGGATGGGCTGGAGGATGGAGGGGGAATTGTGGTGCACAATTTCTCTCCTTGGAGGCATTCATGGTGGTGCACTCAATACGAACTGTGTGAAGAATGAAAAAGAACCCGAGGGTGAAGTTCAATCCCTGCGTCCTGTCACATCGGCACACCTGGCCAATTGCTGCATAAAATGGGCATGGTTGTTTGATTTCCTGCTTCAGAAAGTTCTGAAAGCGTTTGGACACAGAACCACCAAAGTGGAACCCCCCCCATAGAAGCCCAGAGTCACTTTGGAGGTTTTAGACGCTAGTACACCATCCAACAATCACTTTATTGGAAGCACACTGCGTCTTGACGTAGTAACTTCTGCAGAAATATTGGTTTCAGACTTGTTCTCCGTGATTTTGTAATGACATTGAGAAATGGTCACGTCTGGCCTGATCCATTCAATAGTCAGCACTGATGCTGATACCAGTGACGGACACTGCTGGAATTTTTTTGACCCTTGTGTTGCTATTGGCAAAGCTTGACAAATACTAAGCATGTTTGATATTACAGGATTTGCACACAGCCAGGTTGCAGTGCCTGGAAATCACAGTTGTCGACCTTTTCACATCATGGTTGTTACAAGGCTGCGTCAAACATGTATTCTTTCTGTGTGACCTGAACCCTTCCGGTCTTTGAATTAGTAACTGCCCTTTATTTAGGTTAATGTCCTCAATGCTCTTTTTTAAATGACAGTTCTACAGTTTAAAGCCCCGTACCGCCGTCGGTCAACCTGCTGTGATCGCTGACCCCAGTAGAGCAGCAGTGAACTAAGCTTTATGATGTGTGTGGCCGGCTAAAAATAGCCAACAGGCCTCCTGTTTGTGTGCATGGCAGACGGTGTTTGCAAGGTGCCAAGTGCATCTCTGTCATCATTAATGGTTTAGCATTGTGTGAGCATGTGTGTGGGAGAGTGGGTGTGTGTTATCTAAACACTTCCTTTTGTCAGATCATAGGGGCCACATTCCAAGAAATATAAGCCTGCGACCAGCGTCTGTTTTATCTTGACATGCACGGAAATATTATAAATCTGGACATTAAGACAGAAGTAGCAGTGTACCTTTTGCTTTGCTGTGTAAACACAGCTAAACCAGTCTCACCATTGCAAGGTCATAGCAGTATTATGTCACTACCACCTGCTTCAGAGGCGTTAAGAAAAGGTAGCCTGTAGAAGTTCAAAGTCTCTGATTGTTTATGCCATACTGGGGCCAAATAATAACCCATTTTTAAGCCATGGACGTAGCCACTGTGATGTCACCTACTGTTTTTTCTTGGATTTTTGGAGCCCTAAATAGATCTGGACAAGAGGGTTGAGCGAGCAAGCGAGCTAGCTTGGTTAGCATTGTGCATTTACAGTTACATTACGTTTACTTATAATGCTAATGTTGATTTTTGCTGGTGAAAAAGTAGCTACGCACTTAACTATGTGTAACTTCATAACATTTAGCCTAAATGTGTGAGTCACGTAAAACTTATACCCTGTATAGTTGTCATGAACGGGTAAATTAGCTCAGAGATCAAAGTCGTTGGGCATTTTTTTCTCCAGCTACGGGATGAATCCTACTAACTTTGCACAACCAACAGGTTAACTTTGTGATTCAGAGAGAAACGTTTACACAACTGTTAGATGGAATACCATGCAATATGGTCCAGACATCACTTGGTCAGAATTGTTTTCTGCAAAACCTCAATGTTGCCATCATTTATTTCTCTGTCACCTTTTTTTGGTTTATTTTCTGAGGCCACAAAGTGTGTGATGAGCTCCAGGCTCCAGCACTATAGGCGCTGCACTGCAGGTGTGTGACCAGGACGTTTATCCAGGTGTGCAGGACTGCAAATTTCAGATTAACATGATTGTTTGAATAAAAAGTCTGTCATTTTGTCTTCTCTTCATTTGTCAATAAAGATGTAGATATGTTGTTGTCAGTCAGTTGCTGGTTTGAACCCAGGGTGGAGGAGCCCTGTGCAGAGTTTGCATGTTCTCCCTGTGTCAGCGTGGGTTTGTCCAAAGACATGCAGGTTAATTGGTGACTCTAAGTTCTCCGTAGGTGTGAATGTGAGTGTGAATGGTTGTCTGTCTCTATGTGTCAGCCCTGTGATAGTCTGGTGACCTGTCCAAGGTGAACCCTGCCTCTCGCCCAGTGTCAGCTGGGATAGGCTCCGGCCCCCCGCGACCCCTAATATAAAAAAAAAATGAATAAATGAAAATAAATGAATTGTTATCAGTCAACTCTTTTGACCATGATATTAAGATTTGTTTCAAGTCACATTGCCGTTGACACCAGCACCTCCACTACAAACAGCCCCGGCAGCAACTCAAACAACAAAGCAAGAAAGAATTTAAAGCTTGCACATCATCTGATTTCAGTAGAGGATACATTGAAGCTAAGACTTGCAAGTGCAGCTCAAAATGTACCCGGCAGAATTTATTCCATTTGAAAAACTGCAGATTTGTTCCAGTGTTGGATCAGTTCAGTATGACCAAATGTAGCCTGACACACTCGCTGGGCCCTCTCTCTTGCATAGGCTCTTATGAAGTTAGATAGTCTTGCATTACGCATTTAGGAATGAGGCTATAGTGCTGTATATTCCAATCCCTGTTCGCCCCTTCACTGTGGACTTCATGAGTGCACCGCAGGGTTTGGACTTTGAAGAGTTATGGCTGTAATCGAGGAGGTTCAACTGCACTGTGTGCAAAGTTTTGTCACAGTTGGATCAGTTTTGCAGGACTGATTGAATAGTAGGGTTTTTGCATGAATTCAGAATGGCCGACAAATGTCCTGCTGCAAATCAAATTCTTTTAACGTGGATTTTTTTTCTTGAAATCCCAGGAAAAAATACCTGCAGACATTTTGATTCAGAACTTATTAGTCATGAAGCTGCAGTAAGGTGAAGTGCAGAACAGTCTGTGCTGTAAACATCCCTCACCTGCATTTATCTATGGTGATATTTGATTGTTTTTAATACTAATAACCGACGCATCAGCTCCTCTCACACCGCTGAGATCCATCTTGATGACCTTGATTGACCTGTCGAGGAGAATTTAAATACCTTGTTGCGCTGTGACTGGCGGCCAAGAGGAAATCATTAATGCCCCCTTTCCTTTCTGCCACTGAGGAGCTTCAGTGAAGGGGGAGCTGAAGTCTGGGCTGTGTACAAAACTTGGCACTTCCTGTCTGTTGTAGTGCTGACTTTACTTCTTTTGTATGTGTGTATTTGTGTGTGTTTAAGACAATGTCTGTTTGTGTGTGTGGGTTGTTACGCTGGGGTCACCGTTAAGGTTGAAGTTTGACCAGTTTGGAGTCAGTGAGAAGTTATTCGGTTCACTGCTGAGTCTGTGAGGGCGTGTGTGTGCGTGTGTGTGTGTGTGTGTGTGTGTGTGTGTGTGTGTGTGTGTGTGTGTGTGTGTGTGTGTGTGTGTTTCCTTAAAGTAAATAGACAAATTTTATCTTTTTCAGGGGGGTTACTTTTGCAGACTAACAGACAGCTCTCTGTCCTGTACAACATTCCTCCACACAGATGTGTTGGCTGACCTCTGACCTTAAGAAAGGGCGAGCAGGGCCCCAGACTTGATCAAAATATAATATCTAATATAATATAATTAGGGCTGTCAAAATAATGTGATCATTTTGGTTAATTAATCACAGAAAAAATAACGCGCAAGAGAAATTAACACTGATTAATCTCATTCCGTGGTGCTCTGTGACCGCGTGTGTCATTGAAGGCCACAGTGGCTTTGTCACGTGTTTTAGGCAGACGAGATGAAGCTGCTCGGCCTTGTGAATGGAACATTTACATTTGAAAAACGCCCAGATGGAACTGTTGAAAGGAGCTCCGTTCTCTGCAGGTTCTGCTGTAGGTAACCGAGAACTTCAAGCCTGAAATCTCACCTCAACACAAAGCATTTAGCAGTGAACCTGGGCTAGCACAGCCGCTGATGCTAACGCTAGTCAGTCCATGAAACCACATTCAACCAGGTGTTCAGACGCAAACTGAGTAAGTCTACCTGTGACTGACTAACTCCCTTACAGAATGGTCTCAACACACTGTCAGTCTTTACATTGATGCACAACTAGGGTATGTAAATTGAGACAATTCATCAGCACACAAGCTCATTGATTAATACTGTTCCAAGTAAAGGGTGTGCCCAAATCATTTGCTGGTGTGACCATCTGAGACAGTTGGCAGCACCAATGCTACCAGTGGAAAGGTTAGTGTGGAGCCTGATTGCCCAGAGGTCCTCCAGGTCATGATGAGGTGAACGAAAAGTCAGTGAGCACTGCACTGTATCTGTCTTTGCTGCTGCCTCTCTCCTAACACACCAGTCTCTTTATCCACTTGTTTCTTTCACTAACTCACTTCATTCACATAGTGTCCATATTTGATGAGTGGAAAAGATGCAGAACCAACAGTGTGGTTGTTTAAATTTCAGCACAATGAATTGCAGATTTAGAAACCTGCAAAATAAATGTTATCCCATCTCTGTTTGTTGGTAGGACGAGTGGAATGTGTGTGGATGTTGAATATTGGGGGGTGGCGTTAGCTGAGTCCATAGGGATATGGCTTGGGAACTGGAGGGTCCCAGTATGGACCAAGTATGGAGCATTGGCTGGCTGCTGGAGAGGTACAAGCTCACCTCCTGGGCACTGTCGAGCAAGGCACTGAACCCCCAACTGCTTGGTGGGTGCCTGTAATGCATGTATAAGTCCTGTTTGTGCATGTGTGTATTTCAGGCTTGTGTTTGTATACCAACAGAGTGACAAAAATTACGTTTCCCCTTGGGAATTAATACAGTATATTAAAAAGAGTACTGATGCTAATGACCTTACTGTGTCGCTTTCCAGATGTATGGGCGCTACACCCAGGAGCTCGGGGTGTACGCCAAAGAGGAGGCCGCTCGGCTGAGGGAGAGCGGGCAGAGGCGATCGGTCAGCGACCGAAGCCGGACACTGGACCTGCTGGAGTACGACAAGGGACGCTGTGCCAAGTGTCGCAGTAAGTTTAATACCACAGGGTCAACACTGAGAAACTAAATCTATCAGTAGACATTGTTTCCATAAGATTATTAATATTTATTATTTATTATTATTATTTATTAGCTCCTGTGATCTAAGCCAAATGTTGTTAATTCTTTTGTAAATAAATCAACAGCTCAGAATATTGCTCTCGTCTGGATAAAAAACGCATCATTTAGTACAAAGTCGATTTCAAGCTTGTAGACAGCAGGGCTGAACCACGTCAAGGGTTTCCATTGTGATTCTCCCATCACAGAAAATCTTCAGTCTTAAGCAAGCTGCTGTCACTCTGTGGCTTGCTCATGATCATTTTGTCATTATATCAGGAAAATATAGAGATATAACATTTGTACGTGTTTTGATATTTATGAATATGCTGCAGCTCTGTGGGGTGAATATTGATGCAGTCCATTTGTACTGTAGAAGGCGATTCATCAGTCACATCATTGATTAAAAAATTCAAATACTGCCCAGCCCTGGTGGGGCTGAACCTCTTTTATTGCCTCAAAGAAGCATTTTATAACGTCTCTCCTTGGGATTACACTCAAATAGCTCAACAGGAAGCCTTTACAATTCTGTATGGACCATAAAAATGAGGGGAGGAAGCCATAAATGCCGTAAATCAGCAAGATTAATGTCTTCAACCAGTTTAGAAACGATAAAATTTGGGCAATTTTTTCACCGTCTAATCAAAAGTGTTGTATTTATGTGAATGCCTAAGGTACCATACCATGTAACAAGGACTCACACGCTATTCCAATTCAGCACACTAGCACTAGAGACCATTGTATTCCCGTATCACTTGATATGTGGCAATATCACAAGTGGAGCAGCTGAAACTGGCCTCAACTTCAAAGGATCTGTTGTATCAACAAGCCTTTTCAGACTCTCAGATTCAAGGGATATAAATGTAGGACAGAGACATAAAACACTTCATTACCGTCAGACATAATTGGCCTACAGCCGTAGTTTTTCCCTTTAACTCTTAATATAATTTGCCTTTCAGCCAGCAGCTTTTCATCCACTGTGATCTCACAGAAATACGTGAAATAATCAGGACTTCTTAACACCGCATTGCGTGGTGGTGGCACGGTTGGGTTGAGGCACCAAAGCTACTTGGTTAGGCTGAGATATCGATTGTGTTTTCTCCTAAAATAACTACATTTGTTATGTACAGGATGTACGGGGCCGTACGCATGCTGCGTCTTTAACTGCGTGTAAAACACCAGGTCAGGCACTGGGTGCTACTACTGTGTGTTTTATGTGCCAGCTTTCAAGAGCGCGCCAACAGGTTGCTCTGAGGTTGCTAAGCAACTGTAAGAAGCACCGTATCATAGCCTATTGACTTGAAATCCTAAGCGCAGAGCTGATCTTCTTCCACTGTTTGTGTGCCGCCCTGTTGTCCGTGGGACAGATGTAAAGCTCTGGCAGCTCTGCACTAACAGTCAACTTCTCTTCCATATTTATCACAGGCTGATCTTTACAGAAGAGGAGAAAGATATCTGTCAGCTATGATTTGTTGGTCCTCATCACGTGACATACGCTGCATGGTGCATGGTGCACGCTGCTGTGTTCCAAAAGTTTTTCTCAGGGCTCAGTCATTGCACCCTAAAGACCTGGAGTTGGGGAACACGTGTGCTGTGATAGCATCAGTTTGGCGTTTCAGAGCACCTGCTTCGCATCTACATTGAAAACGCAGCATGTGTCTGGCCCCTAAAGGCCCATTTATGCTCCCTTTACGTACTAAATGTGTATGTCCGTTTCGAATGATGTTACCGTCACTGCCCACATACTTCCATGTGCCGTTTACATTGACATGGATGTTAACCAATATATCCACCAGGAGGCAGCCCAGCATCAAAAGTTTATGACAACAACAAACTCATAAACAAACATGGCGACTGTGGAGGAGATACTGATAATGTACCTCTTGCATAAAAGACAAAAACAGAGGCAGCGTTGTAGGAGGCGGTGGTCGGTGAGGCCATTAAATACATTGCGACTGGTGGATGGAGAATTCTTTTCTCTAGTACTGCCGATGAGAGAAATTGAATTGTTATTTCTTCTTTGTGTCTCACTAGAGCTACGTATCGGGTAGTGACAGCAACACTGCCCCCACGGTTCCCGGTGGTACTGCTCCGTTAGGCCCGTATCCGTAAGCTTTATGGAAACGTGCAGAAATACGGACAAAATGAACGCGGAGCACGGACAGAAGGCTCCGTGAGATCAGGTTGTTTCTTTACACCTCATCATGTACGACGTACGGGACATGTCCATTGTGTTTCAGTCAGTAACAGGAACAAAGAGCACTGTGCTACTAAACAGGTCCGGAGCCCTGTAGGTGTGTTTTAATGTCCCTGAACATCATATGTCACTGTAGTCTGAGCAGCAGTCCACTGATTGGATAACTGCTGAGAACGATTTCCCTGGAGCACCTCTAATGGGACTAAAGCACTGGATGACTCTCTTTACATCCCAGCCACAGTGATAACTTTTAGGATTAGATTAAAAGAAGTGGTAACAGTATACGCTCCATATAGCAGCCTGAACCATCTGAAGCATCACTGCCCAAAGGGGGAACATCCTCTGAAATGCTGGATATGTAATTCTGAAAGCACTTTGCTGGTCTAAAATACACTTACTGCCTTACTGCCTCTCGCTCAGGGAGCATTGATCATGTTGGACAGTGGGACAGAAAGGAAAGGAGGAGAAATGCTGCAGTGCTCAACAATGGCCACAACAACAGCACAACAACACTGTGAATGAATTTCTTATTTTAATGCATCGGTGGATCCATGTGAAAATCCCCCACCTTTCTCTGTGCACTGTTAGTGGTGATGATAATTGTGTGTGTGTGTGTGTGTGTGTGTGTGTGTGTGTGTGTGTGTGTGTGTGTGTGTGTGTGTGTGTGTGTGTGTGTGTGTGTGTGTGTGTGAGAGAGAGAGAGAAAGATTAGATAAGAGTGTGAATAGGACACATAACAGGATAAAACAGGCTGTAAACACAAGTAAGGAATGTCATTCAGATGCATGTGGAAGACTGCAGAAGGCATTTTACTTTACATCACACACACTCTCATTCCGACACACACACACATCAGTTGTGTTAGTGTGTGTGTGTGTGTTTGTGGTCAAGCTTTGTTGAGCAGTGTGACTTGGTGACCTGTTGGGACTTGCTGATGGATATCACCATGCTGGCTTTGTCTCTGTCTCCCTTTCTCTTTTGAAAGTCTGTCTCTGTCTCTTTCTTTCACCCTCTGCTATTTTTCCTGTCTTCAATCATAATTTTACTTAAAGACAACAGAGACAATCCAAACAGTGTGCATCTTGGTTTTATATCTGTTTCCAGATTTTCTTTTAAAGGGGAACTCCAACAATTTGCAGGTGTCGGGGAGTACTGTGACATATGTATAAACACTGTGTGAAGGTTTAAATGGCAGCTTTGGTATTTTTCAACCTGGGGCCAATTGTCTGACCTGGTCTCTTGCAGTGACTTGCAGCGTCAGACCCTGACAAAAAAGCTGTCCTTTTACATCAGCGTGATGCGTGGCTTGTCACTGTTATAGTTTAATGGCAATTGGCGGCTTCAGGGGGAAACGAGGTGGGACAAGAATGAAAGTGAAAGGGATAGTGCACACAAAAATGAAAATTCAGCCATTATCTACTCACCCATATGCCGAGGGAGGCTCAGGTGAAGTTTTAGAGTCCTCACATCACTTGCAGAGATCCAAGGGGAGAGGAGGTAGCAACACAACTCCACCTAATGGAGGCTGACGGCACCCCAGATTCAAACGTCCAAAAACACATCATTGAAACCACAAAATATCTCCATACTGCTCCTCCGTAGTGATCCAAGTGTCCTGAAGCCCCGACATAAGAAGTTGTTTGGAAAAACACTTTTAGTAGACGTAGATGGAGGGTTTGCAATTGTCCCAACTGATTACATTGCACCCTTTTTTGATGCTACGTACCAGCTGCAGCCCTCTCACTCAATACTGAACCAGTTTCAAAAACGTTTGTTCCCACTACTCACTGAGACACAAACACCTGGGAAAACAGGGTCGAGGTTAAGCAACACTGAAGACTGAAAACGTGTTACAAAGAATTAAGCTTACTGGACTGGTGAATCCAGCTGCTCATACCTGCTTGTGGCTACAGGCTACATGAGCCTCTAGTGGCACGCCCTGTGCAAATCTCCCACCAAATTCTCAGCAGTCAGGTTGCATTGTGGGAAATGTAGGCACCAGGTTTTTGACAAGTAAGAAGAATGCATGCAATAAAGAAGGTGATATCTCTGCTGCTGCTGCAGTGATTTTTGTAAATGTGCACCATTAGTCTAACAATGTTCAGGAGTGTGATGCTAACTCAGTGGAGCACACGTAAAGACAACATCGGCAAAAAATAAGGCTGAGAGACAAAGAACAAGAAAGTGCCAAACCAGTCTGGACAGGACACATCACTTAACATATACTGCACATTTACAGTAAGAAGAACGCAAAGACACCAGTGTAACAGAGTAGCCTGGAGCAGGCAGTAGTTGTTTAAAATATGATCAGAAGTTTTAGATTAGACTGGGACAGACTTGAGTAACTGGATGACACGTAAAGGCCTCAATGTCACTTCACTGCACAGTCTTTCAATCTTTAATCTTTTCTTTGACTCCAACTGTGTCTCCAGCTTCTTGAAGGATCGGTACACAGTCTTTCAATTCTGTCTTACAACAATAGTCAGGTGCACATATCTTACTATATAATGACGAAAACTGTGAGTGTGTGTGTTCCACGTTTTTCTCCTCACTGACTTGGTCAATCCATGTGAAATGTGGCACAGTGGTAGAGGGTCATGGGAGGATGCCAGTGAAGCAATATTACATCAATTGGCCAAAGGGGGGCGCTATAGCAACCCATTGAAATGTCAAACTTTGAATGGGCATATCTCATGCCCCGTATGTGTTAGAGACATGAAACTTTGCACAGAGATGCCTCTCCTCATGAGGAACACATTTGCCTCAAGAACCCATAACTTCCGCTTATATAGATTTTCCGCCATTTTGAATTTTTTGAAAAACACTTCAAATGGATCTCTTCCTAGGAAGTTTGAGCGATCTGCATGAAACTGGGTGAACATAATCTAGGGACCAATATCTAAAGTTCCCTCTTGGCAAAAGTTGGAAAACTTACTAAAACTGAGCTTCTATAAGGCAATGAATATTGCGGAGGGCGTGGCTCATCACCCATCACCACGCAACTTTGTAGGCATATGACCACACATAATCTGAGGGGACCCCTCCATTATTGACCCCATATGGGGATGGACTATAGAACACTGAAACAATAAAATATATTTGTATTTGTACAGGGAGTGAGGACGATGGACATGAGAAGTGAACCTCTTAATGGTCAATATGAACAGGAGGAGTGATTATAGCAAGCAAAACCTCCATCAGTGGAGCAGAAAGGCTTGAAAAATAGTGAGCCTTTGCTTTAAAGTTGTAGTTTGTTACTTTTATAAACAAAACAAAAAAAAGTCAATCAGGAGACACAGAAGAATGAAGTAAAGGTAATGTTTAATACACAATATGAGTGTACAGATTAACAGATTTAACAGAGGTTATTGGGGCTTGGACACCAGAGGGAGATATATTGTGATATAGGGACATCTGAGCGGCAGCAGGATAAATCCCTCCATGGAGACCAGACACTGGTGGTGGCTGATGACTCTGAGGCTGATGAATGCTTAAAGACTAGGTGGTGATGGGGAGGTGGAGGATGCACACAACTGCAGCAAGAAAGATCCATATTTTAAATGAGGAGCAGTAAGATGAACGGCTGACAGAGAAGGTGCGTCACGTTGCTGTTAGTTGATTGTGAATCAGTCGTTGAACAGCTGATGACTCAGTTGACAGCCCTGCACAATGACGCAGAGAGAAAGTGAGCGAGCATGTGTGCAAGGAGTGAATAGGGCGAGAAAGAAACTTACAGCCTGAGCATGAAGTGTTGTCTACCTGACTGAACTTTCACCAGAGCTTCATTCCTCTCCTCAAGTGTTTTCAGAAACATATTGTTGCACTGTTGAGCAGTGTTGTCACACAAATTGATGTTAATGCCTGTTTAGAGGAGTTAGGTTAGCTTCTGTCACAGTGGGGGCTCATTTTGGCTAACCTGGTATTTCCCCTGTATTCATGAAGGAGGAGAGATTAAAGTGACTGAACCAAGTCACTGCCGAAGTGCTGCTGAGCATGTTGGTAACATTTTCCCTTGAGCAGCTGCCTGCTGTGTGTAAACGGAGCTCCCTCTGCTGTTTAAAAGCACTCAATGCACCCGGCTCTAATCTCTCACATGCTCCAGTCCTAAATGCTGCAGATCTGTGTGTGTGTGTGTGTGCGTGCCTGTGTGTGTCCTCTGCTCTCATCTCGATGATGAGTTTTGCTGTTGTTTCACTGGAAGCTGATGAGTCAGCTATCCATCTCCCTCTTCTTCCTCCTCTCATCCTCTTTGGAAGGATCAGGACACCAAAACGCCAGGGATGGAATTGATTTGTCCCTCAGCAGGTAGCTTCAAGCACAGGAGATTTGACACACGCACACGCACACGCACATGCACGCTCACGCACACTCACACACACACACACACACACACACACACACACACACACACACTTTCTCACTCTGCAGGAGAAAAAGGCAAATATAAACACACACACACAGAGTGAGGTAAAGGCATAAAACCAGAGGTGACTGGCTAAAAAATATATGTAAATACTAAGTGACACACACACAAACACACACACATTCTTCTTCAGTGCTGCTGTGGGTTATGACTGCAGCTGCTTTGGGGGACGCTCGCTCTCGCTTACGTACACACCCCAAATATAAAGTATTCCCTGCTGAGATCGGCACAATCTCTCCCTTTATTATAGCTCACACATTCTCTTTTGTTATTTATATTTTATACACACACACACACACACACACACACACATTTTCCTTTTTATTTGCTGGTGTTTAATGATGCTGCATTGTGCAGCCGGCAGCAGAATCTCCAGCCTATCATCTGCACTCTCTGGCCCTGAAGGAGCTGTCATCATTCTAACTGTGTGTTAACTGTGTGTGTGTGTGTGTGTGTGTTTGTGTGTGTGTGTGTGTGTGTGTGTGTGTAGGTGTGTGTGTGTGTGTGTGTATCTGATATGCCAGTACGACTCCTCCAACAGCCCGGCAGTCCCAGCAGCTCCAGGTATTGTTCACAGGGAAATGTAATGACAGCAGTGCAGTTCCAACAACAGGTAGTGTCTCTGTAATTACGGCCAGGAATGCAGCAGACAGAGCGTGTTTCAGTCACAAGATGCTGCCGGCAGTTCAGTGTACTGTACGGCCTGTTAATGGGTATACTATATCAGCGTTAATGCTGCAGTATGAAACGTGGCACTTGTAGGATTTCAGATTTTGTAAGTTTTTGGGACCTGGTGTGAACCCAACAGGAAGAGAAGAATCTGTCTAGATTTGACCTGATGTGAGACGAAACATCATTTTTTGGGGTTAATTTTGTTGATGAAAGAACTCTCAGGTCCAATAGCCATTTAACTTTTTCATAAAAACAGATACTAACATAAAAGTGTCTAAGACAGTATATGTGGACAGTAGTGGTTAGGGGTGGGAATCTTTAGGCACCGCACGATTCGATTCAATTCTGAGGGCAATGATTTCGATTCTAAAACGATTCTCGATTATAAAATGAGCCAATAAGACAATTTACACTAGATGTTGAAAAACATTATTGTAATAAAACTGGGAATACATATCCAGTGCATACAAACTGTATTACTTACTGTGGTTGAGATGACTACACTGCACCTGTCCATCTTCCTCATCCACAAATCTCAACGGGACTCTCCTGTCCCTCGTCGACCTCCTCGACATTTCTCCTCCAGTATTTACAAAACTATAACGGGCTATAACTATCTATGAACTATAAAAACACAAACTATTGCAAAAAAGGCGAACAATGGCAAAACTACGAACTATGGTGAAAACATGACGAAAACACAGCAAAAAACACCCAAAATCACGACATAAAAAAACTCAAAAGCTCTCAAAAAACCTCAAATACTATAATTTACAACACTGAATATTATTTACAAAGCAAACGCCACCCAAACTCACCGAAACTCCACTAAATCACTCCAGCTCCGCTTCTCTAGTAGTGGTAGATTAAAGGAAGACTTCACCCTCCAAGTGATCATTTGTATATCAGTTATCCTAAACATGTCATATGTTATTTTCTGCAGCTAGGGGTCTCAAACCAAAACACGTCCAGGCGCCCAGCAGCATCGGGGAAACACGGCAGGACAAGAATAAAAGTTAAGGCTGCAAAAGTCCAAGTAGGGTGGGTGGTCGGGGTGGTGGATGGGTCCAACAAACGCCAACTTTCACCCAGGAGAGCAGTGTTTGTGTACTGTGAGATTATAAAGCCAAACCCTGTTCTTTGTTCCTAAACCCAACCACGTGCTTTTGTTGCCTGAAGCCAACCATGTGTGTTTGTTGTTGAAAGGGGGGGAAAAAGTCAATATTTATTTGGAAAGAGACTGTATGTAAACATTAAATTTCCTGTGAAAACTGAAGTATTGAAACAAGAGAACTTTACACAACGTCCCAGAACGTCAACAAACAACGCACCCAGGACAGTCTGCACGTAGTATGTGGACGTGGAAAGTCCATGACCAAAACGTCAATATGTGACGAGGTCGGAGTGAGAATGTGTTGGACTTTCTGGTACTTCATCCACCACTGAACACAGCACATGAGATAATAGGTGTTAGGATTGCAGTGATATACTGGTTTCAAGGTACACCATGATGTAAACAATGACAATTATCATACTGTGAACATTTACGTATCTATGCTATTGGGAAAAAAATGCAGCAGGACAGAAAATCTCATTTTTCTTTTAGTTACTTTTAAAAGGGAGACTTTTAACACATGCTTTCATTAATAAAAAAAAATGTTTTTATGTGTATTAAAAAGCTCTTTCAACATCAAAAACTTGTTACAGACCGTAGGAGCACAAAAATATGACAGAAAAAAAGTCTAAAGATTTAAATCAAAGGCAGAACTCCTGAGGGGCTGTTTCAGTCTGCTGATGACTCAAAAATCACCTCACCTGTTTGTGCTGTTTGGAAAAGGAAAAGTTTACTGGCTCTAACTTTCTCTTCACTTATCTACCTCTGAGGTCTCTCTGGCTTATCCGCAGCTTAAAAAAGCACTGCAGTGCTGGAGCCCAATATAACACCTTTTAGAATTTATTCATTTTAGCTTTTAACTGTTGACTTTCAAAGCTTGACTGGTTCTCCTCCTACAGCTACAGTCCTCATCTATCATTCCCTTATGAGGCAGAGCCCAGTCGTGCATCATCAGCCCGGGCACCTTTGGCCTTTCCAAGGCTGTGGAAAAGCTGAGTGGATCTTTTTGTAGGGAACTGTACGTTTGCTCAAGATCAGCCAATCGGACTTGTTCTGAATCACCATTTAAAAGATGGACATTTATGTGTGTCTGGTTCTTTAGGTAATTCAACAAAGCTGCTTTACCTGCAGTTTTCTACCTGCAGTCAGTGTGTCAGCGGGAGCAGTGTGCACACTAGATTTGCTGTGAGGTTTCTGAACTGAAATCAGAAAGAGTCTTCAGGACTTAATGCTTAAGAGGCAGAGGTTAAAATAATCTTATGAGACCTTTTGATTTATTTGACTGTTAAGCAGAAAAGAGTTGACGTTGAGCTGCCATCAACAAGTGTTTTGATTAAAGTTGGCACATTGTGCCATTTTTGCATGCAGTTTTCATTAGTTTATACTTTAAAGGTGAATTTATATTTGCACCCTACACCATTGTGAGCATTTATACTTGTGTGGTGGTGTGTCTGTGTCACTCTGCAGTTACACTTCCAAAACACTAGTCGTCGGCTTCGTCGGTTTCTGTGAAGTGCTGTAAAGTTTAGTTGATTCAAAACACACATTAAACACACATTAAACACACATTAAACACACATTAAACACACGTTAAACACACGTTAAACACACATTAAACACACTTTAAACACACGTTAAACACACGTTAAACACACATTAAACATGGCTTGACAGAGACAATTTCAAACACAAGTACACAAATCAGCTTCACTATAACTCGCAGCATTCACAGACAAACACTTGTTTTTATCTGGACACATTTTCCCCACAAATACAACCTGCTAATGTTATTAGCACAAGCCTATGGCATTTTACATTGTATAAATTAGCCTAGCGACAAGCAGAGATTTCCTCTGCTCATATGAAGCCAGGATAAATCACACACAAGACTTAAAATGCTATTTTTGTGGAGGCTTTATTGTCTTCACAATTTATTGTTTCTTATCTGTGAAATCAAAGTAAATAAAAGTTTTGTTTCCACTGAGGGAAATGGTTTCAGCTCACAGAAACAGACAGGAGGTCTGCGTCACCACGACGTGTAGTCACGTTTCGGGGAGGTGCACATCAGGCTACGCCACACCTACAGCGTTGCTTCAATGCTGAAGTATAAGTCCGGGTGCAAAAACACACACCAAAAAAACCTAGAATAATAAACATAACATTTTTGTAGGCGGAGTGTTTAAGTTAGATCTGCCTTGCCTATAGTTAAATATTCAAAGCACTCAAACATTTACCGTCCTGGTGATCAGCACACCTGGGTGATGTTGTCGAATGTGTTGATGTTAATGTTGAGTATGGTTCCATCAAATACCCTACAACAGTGGAGCAAAGCCAATGCAGCATCCTCATCTTACACAACTCTCTCCAGTGCTGTTCAGCTGACTGGGAGCCTGTTGGCGGTCGGGCTTCTAGCTCCGGTGTTTCATTTGCTCTCTCCATAGTGTCACAGACTCGTACGGCAATCTGCTTGTTGAGCTGACCTCAGGAGATGTTGTCAGTGGTGTACAGCTACAAGTTTGTGGGTGTAACTCATACTTGTGAACTTGAATTCCACACTGAGTGCAACAGTCTACATACTGTGTATTCTGTATGCAGCGGACCGCGACCCCTGTTCTGTAACGGTTGGGTACGAATACACGGACTGTTTTGTTACAGCCTTAGTAATGACACAAATTCCCAGGGTGGTCCGAGGTTATGTTGAGTCTGCTATACCTCTGATTTAAAGAAATGTCAGCCTGCCAGGCTATCTATAGAAACAATGTTAACATATAACACAGGGAACTGAATGTTCCAGTCGCTGTTGTTCACCCTGTCATTTGAAGTGGTTTTTATACAGGACTTCCTGCTGTGACTGGCCATGTTTAAAAGGGCATTTTGTTTGCGTTGGCATCGACAATGTTGCTTCTTTCACCCAGCCGGAACAAAGTGGTTTGAACAGACAAACAGAGTGAGTGACCGGTTGACATTGCTGTTGGTAGAGTTCTGTGCTGCTGCTAAAAATATCTAAATTTAACAAGGGTTGCCAACTATTTTCAGGAGTAAATATGTCCACTCTTCAGGGGGGCACTTTGATCACAAAACGTCAGATGGGTAACGCAGGCAGAACAGCTCGGACCTGTCGAGTCGGGTCACCTGTCGTCAGCGGTGGTGGAAGCACTCCAGTCTTTTACTTTAGTGAAATACAAGTTTAATGAGCTAAATGTACTTTAAGTTTCAAAAGTAAAAGCACACATCCTGCTGAAAAAAAAGATCCTTGTGAGTAACAAATGATCATGTTTGACAAGTGTTTTACTGTTGAGTTTGTGAAGGTGAAGCTGGTTTTAAATACCTTATATACATATATAGCTCAGTATTTTAGTCCAGTCTTTCCCAGCCAGGGGGTTGGTCCCCTCCAAACGGTCACAAGATGACTGCCAGCGCTGGCATCTGCTAAATGCTTTGTGTTGAGGACTGTGAGTTATGAAAATTCCTGACAGCAGAACCTGCAGAGAACGATGCTCCTATCAACAGTTCCATCTGGGTGTTTTTTAAAAGTAAATGTTCCCTTCACGGGGCCGAACAGCGTCGTCTCGTCTGACTCCATCAGGTGACGAAGACACTGTGGACACAATTATTTTGTCAGCCTTAAATATAACACTTGAGTAGACGTACTTAGTTACTTTCCACTGCTACCTGTCTTTTATATGTCAGTGCTTTTTTAGCATGTCCACTTTCTGTCCCATTATCATCCTTAAAATTTGGGATAATTGTCCCAATTTTGAATTTGGTTTATATACAAATTCCTTTAGATAACATCCTCTATTTACATGGCTGCCCGTACAGAGATTGAAACATTTCACATTTATATATATCATTTATTTAATCAGGTACAAGTCTCATTAAGATTTAAAATCAAGTTTTCAAGAGTGACCTGGCCAAGAGGGCAGCATAAACAACAACAAACACAAGCAGATGAGTTCAGCTGTCATACACCACAAATAAGTTGGCACAAAATCCACTTGCAGGGCAATACCATAAAGTTAAATACATACAAATATGCATGTTTCTAAAATAATTTCAGTGAGAATTTGAGCAGCAATCACACTCATCAAGGTGCTTTTGTTCTTGACACTTTATAATTGACTTATATCCGCTCAGATAGTTTCAGCTCCTTCTGTGAATCATTCCAGGAAGAACGAGCAGCGTATTTCAAAGCTTTTATTCCAAGTTCTGTTTGAACTTTGCAGACCAACATCAGTAACATATTGTAAGAGTGCAGGCCATATTGGTTTGTACACATGTATGTACACAGATGAGAAGGAACCAGATCAAGCAGAGATTTACTTTTGAAAATCAACTGAATGCTAAATTCAGCAGCAGCATACAATGTAGTGATGAACAAGGTTTCTACAGCCAGTATTGAATCATAAAGCACAATGGTATACAGTATCTAACTTCTTCCAGCTGTGCTCAGGTGCATTCATAAAGACCAGGTCACCGTAGTCCAGAAATCAAGAGAAACAGGATTTATTCCTGAAGAAGAAACTTTAATTAAAGTTTCAGTTTGGAAACAAAGTTTGAATGTAATACTTAGATACTTAATATGCTGTGACCATGTCAGAAAACTTTGAGCAGCAACGCTTGATGTGTTGTGACACCCACAGTGCCTCCATCATTTGGAGACCATAAACTGGAAAACAAGCGGCGCAAGAATGAGCATACGGTGTTTTCACTGACTGTTGGCTGTTCAACCAGCCAGTGTGGTCCTTTGGGACAGCCTGTCACTGTGTCAGCTGGCCAGCAGGGTGCAGCATTGAGCTTCACAGCAGCACATTCAGAGGGAAGCTGGAGGTAGAGGAGTGTGGGTAGAAAGATGAGGACCTCAGAGAGGGAGTGTGATCCTGGCAGCCCTCTCTGATGTGTGTGTTTGTGCTCAGGTGTGTAATCTCTGGACGTCAGGGAGCATCTCCTCAGCCTGAGTCAGCCTGCTTGTGCACCGATTGGACACGTGTTTATTCCTCCATAATCTATCAAGTATTTTTTGCCGTTGCAATGTAAATGCTGGGGTGAATTCAGCCCTGATATGATATCATTACGTGGCCATCAAAGAAAATCGGCTCTATTAGATCATCGCAGGTGAAACAATTGAATTTCCTGTGGATGTTATTGTTCTCTGAAGGTTGATAGCATAAAGATACGGCGTCTAACTTGAGACTGACCGTTTCAAATTGAATCCCTGCAGCAGACAGGGTTAAAAGGTGAGGATTACACAAGCAGTGTGATTACTTTGCTGTGTGTGTGTGTGTGTGTGTGCGTGCAGCGTAACGAATTCTGTTAAAGGAGCTCAGCCATGAGAACGGACATAAAAAATTCAGCTGACAAGAGGAACTTGCCCTGACACACACACACACACACACACACACACACACACACACACACACACACAGCACTGTGCAGCAGTAGAAGGTAACTCACAGTGATGCACCAATTCAATTCCCAGTCAAGCTTTATTTATCCACAGATGTGACTTGGTGATCTGATGGGAGTTGCCATCGCAGATTTACATCAACCCCATTGGCTCCTTTTTCCCTCTCTTTTTCTGTTTCTCTGTCTTTTTCTCTCTGTCACTTTTTCTCAGTTTTCTTCGATAATTTGCCTAAAATTAATAAAATAAAAGATCATGTGTTCACCGTGTAACAAAAGAGAAAAACAACAGGAAACATTCAGATAATGAAATATCTATTTTTATCTCTCCATCTCAATCTGTCGTTCTGTCTTTGTCTCTGTTGCTGTGGGAAGAAAGAGGGGGGGGGGGGCACCTCTAGCTTTTGTAACTGTGTGTGTGTGTGTGTGCGTGTGTGTGTGTGTGTGTGTGTGTGTGTGTGTGCGTAGTAGGAACAGTCAGGCTTCAGGCGGCTGTCATTCACTTTCGCTGCTGATGTCACGGGCTCCCACATGGGCTCCCAGCATCCCAGAAGACACACACACACACACACACACACACACACACACACACACACACACACACACACACAGTGCCAGCAGCTGTGTCCACAATATGATGAAATATACACAGCTGTCGTTTTCTTTTTCTTCCCCCCCTCCATCTCTCTGTGTTTCTTCCCTCTGTCCACCTGCACCGCTATGTCATTTAATTGGATCCAAGATACAAACACACACACACTCACACACAAACACAGGATTTCACTTCAACAGGTGTGATGTCAGCAGGAGCACAGCATGGCGCCACATGTTGCTATGGTGACTGGCAGGCGCCTAGCGACCAACAGTTGCTCACGTGCTCTCGTCTTCTGTCCTTTCTTTCCCTTTTCTTTGCTTTCCTTTTTTTTTTTACCTTTTGCTTTCCTTGTCTCCTCCTCCTCCTCTCCTTCACTTTCTTCCTCTCCTTCACTTTCTTCCTCCCATCTTCCTCCTGCCTATATCCTCCCACTCGTGCATCCATTGGCGGTGTAAAAGCTGGCTTGAAATGGCAGAGCAGAACACGGCCCGACAGGCTGATGGCAGGTCCAGGTGGGGAATGGATACATTTGTCACGGGACACACACACGTGCACGCATGCGTACACGAACGTATATGTACAGTTTGATGCTCGTCAACCAATGACACTTCCCCTGTTGGCGCTTTGCTGACCTGTGTGGGATACAGGCATTTTGTGTGCATCTGTGTTTGCTTGTGTGTTCAGGTATGTGAGTTTGTAAGTCAACACAAGTGCACCTGCAAGTGTGTGTGCATGTGTGTGTGTGCGTGTGTTCCCAGCCTTCTAATCCCTGCTGACATGTTGCCACAGCTGTTTAGCAAGCATTAGAAAAACACACCCAGAATTAAAAGTTTGAATTACCTTTATTTGACTGAAACAAACAACATTACCCAATAATGATCCAAACACTCTCGATTTAACAAGAATTATATATTAACCTGACAGAATATCGGAGGAGAATTAAGTGAGGAAGAGGAGAACAAAAAATGGAAGGAAAGGTTTTCTCTTCTCTCTCAGACGTTCTGAACACCATCAGTTTCAGTTGTCAGGTGCAGTGTTTCACGTGGAGGCAGAGCGTTAAAAGATTCACTCCTGTCCTCGCTGTCTGCCTCTTCATCAATAGTCATGCCGCTCACACACACCCACAGTGCTGCTCTGCTGGTTGTACCGTCCTCTGTAAACTGAAGTAAACACAAATCAAACATGGTGGGTGCCCACATTTCTAAGGACCAGGTGGGTGCTGTCAATTTGAGGTGAGTCACTTTACAGCAAAACAGCAGTGTTTACTTTGTTAGAGGCAGAATCCAAACTAGAGACCAGCATGTGACGGGATCACTCCAGCCACGATACAGCGATCTGCAAATTTAAGTGAATGGGCACTTTCCTACTTCCTACACCACTACTTCTGCCATCCTTGCTTGGTCCACACCCATCTTTGGACTCAGCCTTCATTTTATCTCTAAGTAAACACTTGGAAAGTTTTGTGACTGTATATTGAAGGGTTGCGACAGTATTGCCAACTTGGTCTCACTCTGAAGTCTCAAAATCCAGTGTGTAGGCAGTGACTTGTGGCGTCAGATACCAACGAACAAAGCCGTCCTTTAACGTCAGCATGATACGCGACCAGTCGCCGTTACAGTTCAATGCCACTCTGCAACATCAGGAACTGGGCGGGACAAGGCAGCAAAAGTCCAAGTGGGGTGGGTGGGAATGGTGGTGTATGGGTCCAACAAACATCGACTTTCACCCAGGAGGCCGGTGTTTGCATCCCATAAAATTATAAAGCCACACCCTGTTCTTTTTTCTTGTGAAAAACAGAAGTGTATTTTGAAAACAGGCAATGCATGTAACAGGCTGAAGTTGACACGGCGTCCCAGAACATCAACAACCAACACACCCAGGGTACCTTGCACGCCATATGTCGACGCTGAAAGTCCATGACTAAATGTTGATATTTAACGAGGTCAGACTGAGAATGTGTCGGGATGTCAGCCATGGGCGTAAAGTGGTGCAGCCAATGGCCCCTTCTCTACTTTCTACCCCCTCAATTCCAGCACCCTTGCTCGGTCCGCAGCCGTCTTTGAACGCAGCTTGCATTTTCACCTTAAGTACACACTTGTAAAGTTTTGTGACTGCATCTTGCATGGTCGGGACATTATTCCATGTAAATCTGTCCACAGACAGACAGACAAAAACACACACACACATACATCTGGCACAATACTCTAAACCAGTAAGCTATTACGTAGGGCAACCAATGATAATTTACAGTGTCAATCAACCCTTGTGTGGTGCAGTGTGTCTGCGGCTGGGAACCAACACATTCTCACTCCGCCCTCGTCGCATATAGACATTTGGTCTAGAGATGCACCGATCCAGCTTTTTCAGTTTCAATACCGATCCCGATGCTGTGGCTTTGACTATCAGCTGATACCACGGTTGACCTAAAAAGCTATATACCTTTACACGTAGAACAGAAAAGACTAGAGGCATCAGGCATTGATGGCTACACAGTTCTTTCCTAAGATAAAATGAAACAAGATGAAACAGATTAATGCAATGATGAACTATTTATTTTTAACAAAAATAAACAATTGTGCAACAGCAGTTGAAATAGTTTGAAATAGTCATGAATAATTTGGTCATGAATTTTCCACATGGAGACACGACGTCCAAGGTACCCTGGGTGTGTTGGTTGTTGATGTTCTGGGACGCCACGTTAACTTCTCCATCTGTTTTCAAAATACTTCTGTTTTCACAGGAAATGTACAGTTTGCATACAGTCTCTTTCAAAATAAAAGCACTACATCAGTACAATGCTTTATGATCTTACAGGAACTGAACACTACTCTCCCAGGTGAAAGTCAGTGGTTGTTGGACCCCTCCTGCTCACCGTAGTCGGACTTTCGGCACCTTAACTTTCGTTCTTGTCCTGCTGCGGCTCTCCCTGATGCGACTGGTGTTGGTGTCTGATGCCAGAAGTCACTGCCCAAGCGCTGGATTGTGATGACTTCAGAGTGAGACCGAGTTGCTCTCACCCTTGTTTTTTGTTATGTGGGTCATAAAATGCCCAAATAGATACTTAACGGCGAAATAATGTTCTCTCCTCTGATTCATTAATGAACACCATTCCATTGCATCCATAACTCTAGTGCTATAACTTAAATTGTGAATCCACTTGATAATCACACTTTGAGTTATGCACCCACGGACATTATAATGTTCTCCCTCCACACAGCTGAGAGCTGCTGGATATATTTTCTACCTGTGGCTCCAAACACTTAAAGTTTCTAAATTATAGCTGTGATCAAGTTAATGTACTGGAGACTGCCTGATTGGATACGGGTTATGACACACCTCAGCATGGACTGCATTCACCAAATCCACAAGTGCAAATGATGGAAGAACACACACCATTTACATGCTCTCACTAAAACACACACACACGCAGGCACGCTTTGTACATGAGCAACGTGAGTGTGTCCCCGGCTAGTGTGTGTGCTGGACACCACGCTGATGCACTGTGGGAGTGTGCAGACGTCATTCACATTTAGCTACCAGCCAAGTCCAGGAAGTAACACAACTGACTCACACACACACATATACA
Source organism: Epinephelus awoara (assembly GCA_035609425.1). Lineage (NCBI taxonomy): Eukaryota > Metazoa > Chordata > Actinopteri > Perciformes > Serranidae > Epinephelus > Epinephelus awoara. The sequence continues at coordinate 41,134,293 of CM069297.1, forward strand.
CACGGTGGCACACTGTTGCTTGTGTGTGCTGTGTTTGATGGTGTGTATTCGTGTGTGTGTGTGTTTGAGAGAGAGAGACAGAGAGGGAGAGGGAGGGAACTTTCACTTTAATATATCAAGTAACCAAGGAGACCTGGGCCACTGATCAATATTTGATTCAGTGCCACTCGAGCAGAGTGTGTGTGTGTGTGTGTGTGTGTGTGTGTGTGTGTGTGTGTGTGTGTGTGTGTGTGTGTGTGTGTGTAGTGATCTTGGGCTTCACTTCTCTATTGCTTTTACTACAGAGGTTGTGGCACTGGTCCAATGTGTGTGTCAGCAGAGAGAGTGGTCACCCGCCACAGCGCGAGCTCACATTGATTTTGCCGTCTCTGGGACAGAGAGTTGAGCAAAGACGGCAGCTGTAATAGGCAGAGCCGGGAACATTAAAGTGGTTAAATCATATTTAACATTCACACACCTGTCCCGAGGTCCCAGACATTTTCCCAAATTTGCATTCCTGTGGTTTTTACAACTTAGAATCAGAGTGGGAACGCGGCCAAACGAAGACATTCAATTCCATCAGTTGGTTTATGTGCTGGTGCAGTGTGTGACACGGGCTCTGATCAGCTGAGGGATGCTGTTGTCTTCAGTGTCACTGCTGGTCAGCACAGACACAAAGACTAGTTGCCTTTTTTTAAGATTTTATATTTTGTGATGTTTTATTCTTGAACCTTAAATGCCTGAAACCCCCTTTTTTTGTCTCAATTAGCCAATCTGTTTGAGCAACAGGTTCTACACTGTAAAACGTTTTAAAGGAATTCAATAGAATCAACTGATCTTTTATTATTTGCTGAACAGATTTTTGATTTTTTTTAATTTGAGGTGAGAGGAGGAAGAATTTTTTCACTTGCCATCACAAGAATACAGTCGAAATGTCAAGGATAAAGTCAAACTTTAAGTCATGTGAGGTTTATCTTTTTTTTTGTATTGCAAGGTTAAAGTCAAAAAAAGTTGAAAAACCATTAAAAGAATGGGGGTTTTTTAGAAAAAAAATTGATAAAACATTTTGAGAGAAAGTGAAAACACATTTCAAGAAGTAAAAATAAAAACATTTAACCTCTTGCACTCCACCCCCATTTTGTAGCAAAAATGCCTAAAATGACAAACCCAAATTAAAATGACTGTAGCTTCTGAACCGCTCTGACTACATGCATGCGTGAGGTCTTGCCAGAAAGTAAACTCTCTGAAGTTTCTTGTGAAAGTGTCAGTAACACTCTAGGTGATACAGAGACAGAGTAATGGGCCTCTGACGTCAGTAAAAAGTTGAAGATTTTGCCTAAAATAAAATAAAAACTTATTTTCAGGATGAATAACTGTCTGTGGCTTCATCTGAGCAGGTAAATGACACTGTGGGGCTGTAGACACACTATCAATGAACACTCACAATGAATTTGAAGAAGATTGCTCAAAGTATGACCATTCTACAGTGTTTTTACCATGAAAAGATCCAGGCGGAGCTCAGTGATCAAACAACACTCAGCCAGCTTCAAACATTGTACCTTATTGACATCAGGTGTGATTATGATAGCTGATGTTGTTTATGACACAGGAACACCATAAAATATCACCAAATAAAGCCATATGAAATGTGAAAGTTATGATCCCACTTTCTAGACATGTATATCTCAGCCAAAAATAGTGGTAAGAGTGAGACTCTTACCTTTTATAAAAGAGCTAAGTCCCCACTAGGGGCTCCGCATAAGATCGCTTTAACTTTTCCCCTCAAAAAACGGCATGACATGAGTTGTCATGACTTATCACGATTTTGGACTTTGTGTGTTTAGGCTGCTCTGGTGCAAAATACATGATAAATTAAAGAAAAACGATGTTATTTTTGAACATCACATGGTTTGATGACGTAGTGCGCCTGGGAGATACCATTTAACAGAGGAGGAGGGGAGCCAGGATGGAAAGGAAAAGGTTAAAAAAACATTTTGGGAAGGAAAAAGTTGAAAAACCATTTCCAGATTAAAGACTAAAGTTGAAAACCATTTGGAGGAAAAAAAGTTGAGACAACCTTTAGAGAATAAAGAATTAAGTTGAAAAGTAAGTTGTAAAACATTTTGAGAGAAAGTTGTAAAACCATTTTGGGAATAAAGTGAATACTGAGAATAAATTTGGCATTTCAAGATTAAAGCTGAACCTATGAAAATAAATCAGACCACTAGTGTTGCTGGTAAGACTGCCTCTACAAAATGCCTTGTGTAGATGAACTGGTGAAATTGTACTTCAGAGTCAGTTTTAGCAACAAGGAAGTTATTTCTGTTTTAACCCATAAACAAAGTGTGGTGATGAATATCAGGACGTTGAAGACAGTGTGCAAAGAATATTTCGATGAAGATACCCCACAAGCTTAGAAGAGGTGGACGAAACTGAAATAAATGGTACTGGACCGCAACACAGAGAGGATGTGTATATACTATATATGCTATGTATATGCCCAGCGGCAACACTGATAGGTGGAGTATTTCTCAGTTTGCACAGAGTAGCTTGAAGAAACACATTATTCAGTTTCCATGACCTCTTCTCTGCACACACTGTACCTGTCTCAGCTCGGCAGCGAGGAAAAGAAGCAGCGAGCCGACTTTTCCAGCAGTGATACTGTCACTCAGGGACTCTCAGGGTTTCCAAAGTCATCAAGTTTCTAAATCTGCTGGGGGCAGTTTTAGAGAGTAATGCTGCACCCAGGTTGAGTTTCTGTCCACCTACCGGATGATCAAGACTGCAGGACAGGAAAGGTTGAAGAATGGGGAGTGCAGGGGGAATTCAGGGTTGGGTAGGAGAGAGGAGGAAGAGGAGGGTGGAGTGTGAGCTGCTCTTTCAGCGGTGTAATAAACTGGTAAAGACAGGAAGAAAATAAAACATAATAGTTATAGCTTATTGGTTATTTTGCAATTTGGTTATTTTTGTCAGAGATCTAGATCTAGAGATCTGAGGATACCTTATTTTACTCTGAACACAGTCAGTTAATAGAAACACTAAAAGCACATTTATTTCTTAATTAGCCACAGTTTGAGGTGAATTCGTCCACAGAGGTGCTCCAGTTTTATAAATCAATAAGCTGTGTGTGAGCTGTTGACAGTTTTTACTGCAGCTGTAACCACGCAGGCCACAGTTTTATTAATGCCATCATTAATTTTTATGAGTTTGGATTTTGGTATCAACATTGGGCTTTTACAGCCGACTCCTCTCACTGTAAAATCGATGGTTATTAGACACCAAAGGTTCAAAGAAGAAGCCAGAGTCTAACTTTCTTGGTTACTTTGCAGCTTTTCTTATTTGTTCCGATCTTGCGTGATCATTTCTGCTCTCTGGTTTCTAGTTTCTTCTCACAGGTACCTTCTTCTCTCTGATCCTCTGACTCTCTCTTTCCCGTCTTTGTTTCTTTGCATCCACTTTCTTCCTCTCGCTGCCTTTTTTTCCAACTCTCCTGCAATCTCTTCCTAGTCTCCTTTCCCTTGTATTCTTCCTCCTTTACACTCAAATGACCTCTTCCCTTCCTTCTCCGATCTGCTTTTTCCTACCACTCCACTCTTTTCACTTCTCTCTCTGTCTGCAATCCATCACCTCCTCCTCCTCTCCCCCTCTTTTCCACTGGGTATAATCTGAAGTGTGTGTGTGTTGGTGTTTCCCTCTCCTTCCATCCATCTGAGCCCCAGGTTCTGAGTTATTGCTCTCTAATCATCGCTGAGCCCAGAGCCGATCCACAACACTCACACACACATATTTTTCCATAGTTTGCAGGTTCGTATCCTGGCTAGGATGAGATCAAAAAACTTTTTTATCTTTTCATCATCCTTATAAAAAGCTGGATTTCTATGGAAGAAACAAGTGTATTAATGTTTAATCATCGGTTCGTCCTTAGAGGATTTTAGAATCGAACATCATCCAGTTGTTTGTCACCTGATATGATGGATATGATTCTGTTTGACAGGTGACACTTAGTGTGCTGATCAATACTACACTGACAGGCTATTGAAAGACCTTTTAGATAAGGTATTTATTTAGGGAAGTATTTGCTATTTGTGATGATATAATATTGTTTAGTAGACATTTAACCCCTGAGAAAGTGCTGAATACCTGAAATATTTTGGCATGAAACAGATTATTGACCAGATTCCACTCAGCCCTGCCCTCCTGTAGTTACTGCTGCTACACTCAAGCTTTTCATTCTTGCACAGCTAGGGCTGCAGCAATGTACCAGTTTCGAGGTATACCCTGATATAAAAGTTGACGAATATCATACTGTGTAGATTTGCTTATCTACAATATTGGGTAAAAAAAACAAAAAAAAAACTGAGGAGAATCTCCCGTTTTATTTTAGTTATTTTAAAAGGTGAGACTTTTTACACAATCTTCCATTAACAATCATAGTAATAAAACATTTGTTCAACAGCATTATAGTACTCTAGATTAAAAAAAAAAATTAGTATTAAAATGATTTTGAATTTAAAATAACCCTTTGTGGTTTAACGTTTTCACACAATATCTTCCAATTTGACAAGAGAAAACGATTGAGGATGACGAATACCTGATGAGTTTAAACCTGAGTCAGCTGGAGCTGCTTTAGTGTAAACTTCCCAAACTAAATGAGGAGCAGGACACGGCTGCTAACGTTAGCCTGAACTGTAGTATGCTACCATGATATCGTTACCTAGTGACAGGCCTCTTGTGTTTGGAAACAACGCCGGGTTACCACTGAAGGAAGTAGGCTAGTGAGCTGTGCATGCTAATGTTTGCATCTTGCATCTCTCAGCTCTCGTCCATTAAAACAGTACTGGTGTATGTTCCTCTCTGTGATCTCCACGAGTGCTAAATCACACCCACACTTATTATTACACCGCCTGTCTTTTATTTCCTCCTCTCCCTTCATATTTCCTTCTCTTCCATCTTATTCTCGCCCTCCTTATCTCTCCCTGCCCTCCTCCCCCTCGTCATCTCATCACCACTCTTCCAACAGTTATCCCTCCCCATCGGGGGAGTTTGCATCCTCCATCGCTGCTCCATCCCTCTCCTCTCTCCTCTGCTGCTCATTCATTTGTCGTGCTGCTGAGTTTGCACAGCGCCGACATCAATCACAAACTAATAATGTTATGTTGAAAAATGGATAAATAGAGATATTTTTTTACACTGAGGGAAGGAAAACTTGTATAAGATGAAGGATTGTGTGGGGAGGAAACTATGCATCCATAAAATGAAAACACACACACACACACACACACACACACACACACACACAGGGACACTGCTTGTGTTTAACTATGTTGTGTGGTTTATTTGTCCTCAGGGTCAGGGTACCCGTATGTTCTGGAAGCTCCAGCCCAGGACTTTATCTCTGGTAAACAAGCAAGCAAAAAAGTGTCCGTATCATTCCCCAGTCTGCCCCTTCATTTACCAACTACCCCTCGATCCTCACGCCCCGCCGTGCCTAAGCTAATACTGCTGCATAACTACTCCATCATTAATCTTTAATAAATGGCCAGTAAGTGTTGCTTCAACTTTATTAAGTGCTTGAGAAATGTCTCCCCGGCTTTGCGACATATTAATGTGAAAGAAAATCTAACGGCTGGTCTCTGCAGATTCAACCAAGAGTGTGTGTTTGTGTGTCTGAGGGCAGAGAAAGCATAAGTCTGATGATCCTGCAGTCTGCAAAGTAACGCCCGCAAATATACACACACACAAACACTCACTCACCTCGTGGCTTCATATTAATCAACAGCCAACATGAAAAATATCTCTGTGTGCATATTATTCCCATTCCACTGTGTTTCTCGTGCCAGAAAAGACTAACTCTCGCAGCCTGGCCTTATTATAGCTAGCCTCAGGCTCTAATGGAAAGTAATAAAGAGCTCTGAACATCTTAGTTTAGCTGCGTGTTTTGTGTGTGTGTGTGTGGTAGTGTGTGTGTGTGTGTGTGTGTGTGTGTGTGTGTGTGTGTGTGTGTGTGTGTGTGTGTGTGTGTGTGTGTGTGTGTGTGTAAGAGAGGGAAAGAGAGATAGGGGAGATGAATGGTTCTGATTAGGCAGTGCAAGCTGTGGACAAGCCTGATGATCAATGTCTCTCTTTTGTTCTGCTGCTTAAGAACAGATGAATGTGACACACACGCACACGCACAAATGCATGTACGTTTTTTTATCAACTGTGTGCAGTGTGTGTGTCTGCAACTTTTAATACTTTCTGTTTCAAGATTGATGATGTGTTTGCTTCAGAATACACACACACACACACACAGGTAGTAATCTTCATGCACAATACATGTGTGCGTTTCCGTCAGTAGCAGTCGCATGTGCAATGGAAATGCTCTGAAATTGGTTACGGCAGGGTATGAAAGTGTAAATCAGCGCGCTCGTGTGTCTGCAGAGGACTGCAGAACGGAAGTGCTGACTCGGCAGCAGCAGAGAGTGGGTGGTTGGGGGTGGAGGGGAGGATGGAGGGGGCTGCACGGGCAAAGTAAAGAGAGAGAAAGAGGAATAAACGGATGCAGAGCGGAAATGGAAAGATGATTTAAAGGAGAAGGAGGACCTAGACGTAGGAGGCGTGCAGAGTGAGGAGAAACAAAGAGAGAGAGGAAGGAGGGAAAGAAATAAAAAGAAAGAGATGGGGGGAGTCTGGGGACTGGACGATAAAATCAATTGAGACGGAATAAGAGAGGCAGATGAGAGGGAAAGAGAGAAGCGGTGTGGAGAGTTAGCAGCAGGTCCCTTGGCTTTTGGTTCACACAATGCACACAAACTGACTCACACACACTTAAGCTGATGGACTGTTATTGTCATCATCAGTGCCACCATCTGCCTTTCTTGACTCTGCATGTGTGTGTGTGTCTGTCCGTAGTGTGTGTATGTGTGTGTGTTGCCACTGGAGAAATCATGTCGCTGCTTTCTCAATCACATCATCCAGGGCTAATTTGGTTCATCATCGCTGTCATCATCACCAGTGTTTGACTGTTGCTTAATTGAGAATCATAAAACAGAAGCATCTAATCATTAGTTCAAACACTCGGTCGCTCTCTCAGCCTGTTTTTTTTTTTTATGCCAAGTAAACATGTTTCAGCTCTTTGAAGTTTATTTCAAAGGGACCTGTACTGCTCATTTTCAGGTTCATGTATTTTGGGTTTCTACCAGAACATGTTCACGTGCTTTCATGTTCAAATAACACGTTATTTTCCTCAAACTGTCTGAGCTGGAACTCTTGTAATTAACCCCCAGTCTGAAACAAACCATTTTAGTGCTGGTGTCTTTAAGCCCCTCTCCTGAAAAAGTCCAGTCTGCTCTGATTGGTCAGCATCTCTGGGTCTTCCATTTTTCAGCACCTCTGAATTGGTATCCTAGATGGGGAACGACTGTAATGGAGAAAAGCAGCACATTCTGCCATGAAAAATCACCAATAAAAGCTTTGAAACACAACCGGAGATCTTCCAGCAGGAATATGATCCGAAATAAGGAAGAAATAAACAACATTAGCAGCAAGATCACACGTTAACATTGTACCTGCAGCCGGGGGAATGACTGTAATGGAGAAAAACGACGCTTTCTCCTGTTAACAATTCACCATAAAAGCCTCCAAACACTAATATTTAAATGTATTATCTGTATCTATAAATGTATTATCTGTCCATTTGGCCCGGCTGATGTTATTGGCCACTATTAACTTTTATATTGCTTTGTTATATAAATCTACAGAGGTGCTACAGATCGTTGAGATCGTAGAAACAGTCAGTACGTTTACATGCACAGTGAACTCGTGCTGCGGTTAACGCTCAACTACACTGGACCACTGTCTTTATCGCAGAATACAAGCATGAGAGGGGAATGGATTCATGACCAAAGTATGTGCGACTCCTCTACGATAGGTGGATATATGCCCCCTTTCAGCTTGTTAGTATTGGACCTTTTTCCTGTTGACCTATTACGTCACAGACCAAACAATGGACAAACAAGTTAGCTACGGTTAGCTAGCAGCTAACTGGTACCATGATGGACAACTTTACAGCTCTGTACGTTTCAGCCATCCAAAAATGCACGACTCTGTAGATTTCTGTGATGTAGATTTCTCCATGTTGTTACCAGCTTCTTCTTCTGTTACACTGGCTTCCTGTGGCTCAGAGAATAGACTTTAAAGCAGCTCTGCTTGTGTACAAGTCTCTCCACGGCCTAGCACCAAAGTACATCTCTGACATGTTAGTGCCATATGAACCATCTCGGACTCTGAGGACCTCAGGGACCGGCCTCCTGCTGGTGCCCAGAGTCAGGACTAAACATGGGGAATCAGGGTTCCAGTTTTATGCAGCTAAAATCTGGAACAGTCTTTCTGAAGATGTGAGACAGGCCTCTACTCTGACAATGTTCAAATCTAGGCTCAAAACAGCTCTATTTCACTGTGCATATGACTGAAAGGATCTTATCTGCACTCTTCTCTTTTAAAGTTCATTTTATAATGATTATTTATGTTTTTATTTTGTATTGTGATTTTAATGCATTTTCTTCTTCTGTAAAGCACTTTGAATTACTTTGTGTACGAATTGTGCTCTACAAATAAACTTGCCTTGCCTTGCCTTACACATTTAATACTATTGGATTTCCAGGTCAAAGCCCGGAAAACTCTGGAGCATGCTCAGAGCGCCTCGGCCAGTTTGGGTCTAATTGACTGTATACATGCAGGAGGAATTCGACTCACATCACACTATCTGGGTGTGTTAGTGTAATTTGATTTAGTACGATTTCAGTCAGACTAACATGTTTACATTTTAAAAGTCCACTTTACACAATAAATTCATACTGAGTGTCACATTCCCATCGTTTGTCCACCAGAGGAAGTTGACGATTTAAGTTTTGGACTGTAAAAATCTATCAAAAAAAAATGTTGTCATAGTTGGAGTTTTAAGGCCCCAAATATTGCTGCTGATAAAAAGAAAAATTGCATTGGTGTGGCTTTATTTATTTTTAGCTACATAAAAATAAACTGTTTAAATAGGCTATGATTTGCCATGTGTATGTCCTCACTTGACCTCTTATAAAATCCCCAGACCTTCAACTTCTTATAACCCTTTGCTTAATTCCATCACTAATATGGGTGACAAATCCAGTTCTTCCTTAAAGACCCCATGAAATGAAAACTTTTGCCTCCTGGAAGACAGAATTTTTCCAGAAATGTGACCTCAACATGCATTAGTATATGTGTAAATGAAATCCACATATTTTCCTTCTGTCTTCTTATCAAGTTAAACAGTCTGTCACACTATAGCTGGTTTTCCAGTGGTTTTCAGTTTAGAATGATCCCGCCCCAACATCCTGTTTCCACAGGAATCAAATCACTTACAACAACCCAATCTGACGTCAGACATTTTCCTAATTATTGATTGATGTCAACCTAGTCTCACTACGAAGTCATCGAAAATCAGCACTTGGTCAGTGACTTCCAACATCAGGGACTGATGAAAAACCCATCCTGCTATGTCAACATGACATTCAACCGGTCACCCTTATTGTTTAACGGCACCCGGCAGCATCAGGGGGAAATGCGGCAGGAAAACAACCAAACTTAAGGTAGCAAAGGTCCAAGGAGGGCAGGTAGGAGAAATGCTGGACGGATCCAACAACCACCGACTTCACCCGTGAGGCCGGTGTTTGCTTCCTGTTTGATTGTAAAGCCAAACTTCAATTCACGGAGTTGTACTGACGTAGTGCTTTTATTTTGAAAGAGACTGTATGCAAACTGTACATCTCCTGTGTCTTCTAAACACTGCACACTGGCACAAAATATCATCCATCAGAGTCCTCAAGTACTCGGCAGATATCTGTACACAGTTTCAACGGCCACTGCACTCAGTAACTGCACTACTGACCTCTCCACTTCCTGTTTCATTCCTGTTTCATTATTGATTCATTTCAAACCATTAGTTCCAGGAGAGGAGGTTACCATGACAGTCAAGTTTGGGGTCAGAAACCAGGAGTCAGCATGTGATTGGCTGGCTCTGCTGAGACAGGAGAGAGGGGTGACCTCATGGAGGGAGAGCAAAATAAATCCAGTGGCCTTAAGACCCTAATGCATCTATTAAAGTTGATGTTGGGGCCATAGTATTGATCGCTGAATGTGTGTGTGCTGGGTTTAAGATGACAATCTGTATTGATTGAAGAGCTGGAAGTTGTTGGAAAAGTTAAGCGCTCAGAACGACAAAAAAAGGTCTGTTATATTCAGATACATTATAAGGCTCCTAGCCTTCACACGCCAGTAGTGTGCGGATCAATGTGCACTTCCATTCTAAGATCTAAGCCAGGGGTCAGCTGGCTCAGCCTCTAGTGGATGCTGCAACAGGACAAAATGCTCAGCACAGAACAAGAATGCAAACACACATACCGCTGATACAGAAGCATTTTTTACCAATATATATTTTGTAGGCTATTTTAAGCTCTAGTATTCAACAACAACTTAAAAAACTCAAATTGCCACAAGCACACTGAGCAAACACTGATGCAGAAAAAGTGTATTGGAGTATCGGAGCAAACCGTTAGTTCAGGCAGGACATGTTGTCAAGCTCAGCTCACATCCCAGCTACATCGACTGATGGATCAGCTGATTGATGAAGGGAGTCAGCTGATAGATCACATGATTCCTTTCTGTGCAACCAATTGGCAAATCCCATTCAGGGCGCCCTATTTAAACTGCTCTGGCCTGCCTACTGTTGCTGCTTCTTCTGCAAGCTGCTTTGCAACCTGCCTCCACCCCAGCTCCTCCTTTTCATGCTGTGTCTGACTTATCAATGTCATTTCTGTCACTGATGCTGCTCTGTTCTGTTCCTGGGGGTCTTTGCTGCTGCTCTATCTGCCTTAGGCTTTCCACGTAGGCACATGGAAGGGCAGAGAGATGGTCTCTCTCCACCTTAGGCTTTCCATGTAGGCATGTGGAAGGGCAGAAACGTGTGCTCTCTCTGCCTTAGGCTTTGTGCGTAGGCCCAAGGAAGGGCAGAGAATGTCATTGGAAAAACCATAAGTAACGTCACCTGACCTCAGACTTTAGCCTCAGGTGACTTCTGCCTTAAAACAGAAACCTCATTTGGTTCTTCGAAAAAATCCAAGCTCTACACCATTAACAACAAGCCCACTTGATGACATCTGATGACTCTTCTCTTCTTACCCTGCGCTGCTTTTAAATGCAGAAAAATATCCCAGTTGAGCTTGTGTGTTTTTGTGTTACTCCCATAAGAAATGTAATACATACATCACACACTCTCCAGAAGCGATTAAAGAGGAATGCCAAGGCTGCTTTTGCATAATAACTCTGGTGATTGTGCTGGCCTGTTTGTGTGTGTGGATGTGTGTGTGCGTATACACCATTACACCTCATTAAGCAGACATTGTACTGCAGCCATAAGACGGGTGTCACAACCGTCGTTACTCGACGAGCAAACGGAGTGATTGAGTGCGAGACGAGGCGCTTTGCCTGCTCGCCCGGGACCAACGCCGACGCCGCTACAGCACATTTACATAAACATCACCTCCTTTTACATCTCATTAGCATAGACAACACATTAACATGAAGGAAGGAGTGGAGGAGGGATAGACAGATTAATGAATGGAGGATTTGGGAGGAGGGGAGGGGAGAGCAGGGAGATGCTACAGTTAGAGGGAGCCTAGAGAATGGAGATGGCCATATTAAGCACTAGGAGAAACATTTACAGATGCATGTTGGTTTTATTACTCTAACAACGTTTCTTTTCTGTCTTAAGGGGCCAATTTGTCTTGTTAGTTTTTACCCTTTTCTTCTTCCACTTAACTCCATTCTCTCCTGCGATGCCTTTTCCTTTCTCTTCTCCCCTTTTTATCTGCAGCTGCACAAACAGCTCATTTCCAGAATCTGTTAATGTGAATGGGATTGCAGTGATAAGGGCGAGGTAAATCCGCTCTGAGCTTTTGTGTGTGTGTGTATCAACTCCGACAACTTTAATTAGCTAATTTGTTTCATTGACCAGTTGCAAACCATCTTGATTGTGCTGAACTTTGAGGGAACTTAGAGCCAGAAGGTTCGAAGACAGACAGAGCAGTCCTACAAGCTATCACATTATCCACGTCTATATAAACATCTGCTGCCATGACATGTGTTTGTGGACTGTATGGCCCTGTTTACACTCATCATTAACATGCATCTTGGGTGATCGGATCTGAAGTGGACAGCCTTAGGTCATGTTTACACAAAAATGATCCACTGAAAACAGAATCGTTTCTCATTTTGTTCTGCGTTTGGACGACAACGTTTTGATAACAATTGCCGTGCACACGGATCCACAAAAAAGACCAAAAATGCTGCAATATACATGCCAGGCCAGTAGTTGGCGGTGTGACGCTTACGCTTCCTTCTACAGAGCGGCAATGTTTAAACAAACAAAATGGCAACCACGCAAACGTTTGTCTGGACGGACGACGAGGTGGAGTTGCTACAGTAAATCTACACTATGATGGGGAAGTGTTGATAAATTCAATAGGGTGAGCAGCACAAACAGAGCTCGGGAGTCTGCCATTGTTGTGATGGTCGACTTTCTCGTTCATGCCGAGTGACTGGAAGCGTAATGTGCATGTGCGAAAAGTCTCCGTTTTCAGAGGAACTGCATATTACAAGTTTACATGACAACAGAGACGGTGCCGTCTCCAAGAAATTGCACTCTGGGACCCATTTTCAAAACGTTGCATTTTCAGGCACCCAAAACGCCGCTGTCGTGTAAACAATCAGCCAAAACGCAACTAAAGTTTACCGTTTTCAGTTGAAATCATTGTTGTATAAACAGGACCTTAAAGTACAGGTGTGAATGCAGACAATGTGCCCTCAATGAGTCCTGAGATTCATTCAATAAGGCCACATTTGAGGGTGGTCTGGGTTGCATATGTCCACATTCCTTCAGCAGTGTGAGTGCTAATGTGTCCTAGGCCACAATGAAGGACCACCCACTCAGCTGGCATCCTCTGCAAAGGTGGAAGTATGTACTAAATTATGTACCAACTTGTTTTTATGCGTGAAAAACAAAGAAGCCACGACAATCAGTTTGCTTGGAAGATTCTAAGGAATAGACCCCATCTATCTAGTAGACTGGGCAGAGGAAGTGCCTCGCTGCCTGCAGCCATTAAAAAACAACACTGTATTTGGTCTTTCCACATCGTAATTATGTGCATGTTTATTTGCATTTAGAGCAGGGAAGTGAGATATGATCACTCAAGACACATGTAGAAACTAAGACTGTGTATCAGTATAAGGACCTAGTCCCAAGTATCAAGACTTCTCCAGTCAAATAAGACATGCATTCGATCTTTTTGTACCCACTTCAGCAAAAAGGACTGTTTGTAAGGTTTTGCTCACAGCCAGTCACTACAAGCATTCTTCAGTTTAATGTGAAGTGTGATTAGACCACTGCTGCAGCAGCTAGAGCTCACACAGTCTGTGGTGTAGGGAAGTCAAACGTGGTGTATTGACAAAGATGGCGGTTCAGTGTGCCAAGATGCCGAGAAAATATTCAATAGTATCGCTATCCTACGTGTCTGTGGCATCTGGGGCATTTACACAACTGAATTATTCTATTCACAATATGGGTATCAAATGAAGTAGTCGACTTGGACTAGATACCGTTAATTACTGACATTTATATCACTTTAGGGTACTGAAATTGTCTTTTTTTTAACAATACCCAGCCCTAGTGGAGATGGTTTCTAATGCCCAGTGTGAACAGACAGAGGTGTCCACTTGTGATTACCCAAGATGCACGTTAATACCTGGTGTAAACACAGCCTACGTTACAAATGTGAGTCTTGAGTTAACTGTCAACTATTGGTAAAATTACAGTGGCAGCTTGGTGCCAGTATGGTATAGACCAGCTAGCATGTAGCTTGCCAACTACCACTACTACAACTACAACTACCACCTATTTTGGGAGCGTTCGTCAATGATTGCTGCGCCACTTTCTCGGTTTGAATGCGACCAGTTTATCACTTTGCCAATCTTGGCTGTCGACAAGAAATCAAATGCTGCCGCTTGAGTCAGTTGCTCATCTAAAATATGATGATGGTTAGTGCTTGAGCGCAGCTAGTGAAGATATTTATTTCTGTTATCTTTTGTCAGGTGCCTAACCTAACTGAGCAGGCATTGCAGCAAAAGCCACTCACTCTGACAGCTGGATTTTTAGTGTAAATTTGTCGTTTCGTCTTTTTTTAAGTGGTCAATTTGTCAACATTAACTGCCATATTATAACTAGTTAACTGTGTATTAAACTGGACGCTTAGGCTACAACTTGATTTGATTGGCCTGAAACACAGAATGACATTTCATCCAGTGTAGCTTTTAGCTAATCTTGGTGCGAGTGATAAAAGTTAAAATATATTGACACTAGCTATCCAAATTTGTGATCCGAACTTTGTGGCATCAACCTCAGAAACTCTTTGACCTTCCCTCTGTTCTACACCGTACACACAGTATATACTGTATTATGCATACAGCATCTGGCCCCTCCCTCTGTCGGCCAAAGTTCCTGTTTAAAACGCAGAAGAGCTGAATGAACAGATTCGCCTACCTATATTAATTCTGATCTAATTAAGACGGCGGTTTCAAACACAGCCAGGCATTTCTAATTGAATCTCTCACTTATGCATGAAGCTACATAATAAATGGGGGAGCACATACACACAAAATGGGGGTTGGCCTCATCGGCATGACTGTGCAAAATGGAGGCATTAAGTGTAGGCTCTTACCCTTTACACCCAGATATAGCTGTCAGCTTGCATAAGAAACGAGGGGCTGATTTGAATAATTGGGTTTTATGTGGGAGAGGTTGCAGCAAATCTGCGCTGGTAGTGATTTTAGTTTAAGTGTGTGTGTGTGTGTGTGTTTACTCTGCCCACCTCCTGCCCTCATTCTCAGCACAATCACACTACAGTTAAATTAATATGTTGGTTGATACTTTTATTTTTATATTCTTTTGGATATGGCAAATTTAAGCAAATTCAGGACACAAATCATTTGAAAGCGCAACATGTTGATCAGATACTATACAAGTATAACTCTGATGATGTCATCAGGGTCATTTCTGCTTGGGCTTGGAGAATACACATTTATAAAACCTGAAGTTTGGAGTTTAAAAGACCTGAATGTTTACCAGGCAGAGACGTTCTAATTAGAGACTGTCAGGTTGCATTATGGGAGGAGTAGGATCCTGGGGCCGGTTGCACAAAGCACCTTACGTTTGCGCTTATAAGGTTTAGTTTTCCTTAGCTGAGAAGGTTACTTAAGGATATTGCACAGAATCTCTTAAAAGTTTTCCTTAGTCAAGGAAAGACATTATACAACAGTATAATTGTTCTGTTTCCATGGAGACCATTTGTTTGCTTGTACTTGTGATAGCCTACCTGTTATCGCTAACTATTACATTTAATCTTATCAATTAAGTCTATCACCCTGCACACTTTTTGGAGGCCGGCATCATGAAGTGCACCTCTATCTCATCCTCCTCCTGTTTCAACGGAAACTTCACAAAGGAATTTGCAAGTGGTTGAGGGCATTAAAACCCGATTAATAAGGCGGCACACCATTGACTTGTGTACATGAAATGCCTCAACAATAACTGATGGAAAGATCCTGTTGCATAAAACTGCAACAGAGCTGGAGGAGCGCAGCTTCAGAAAGTTGGTCAAATTTATAGTGCAAAATCACTTGTTCGTCCATCGGGTTCTCCTGGTCGCGGAACACTCTTCTTAGGATGCCCTGATTTCCCTCGTTTATCGCCATAAACTCACCATGTGGTTAAGATGCTGTCAGAGGTGCCTAGTGTTTTTTTCCTTACTTTGGTCGCTAAGGTCCTCTGGGCGACGGTTTTTACGAACTTTAAGCAATTCCTTAAGTAAAAGACCAAGATAAGAAGAAAAACTTAATTTTGAAGAAAAACCTTAATTTGGATTTAAAGGAAACTCTTAAAGTGCTTTATGCACCCGGCCCCAGTGTTCTGGAGCCTGCCCAACAGTAGTTTAATATGTCTCAGCTTTATAGAAGTGCAGTACGAAATTTTTGTGGAATGGCCCCTTAAATTTTTATCATCATTAAATCGATGACATCATGTGGTTTGAGTCCAATAATAGTAATAAAACTGTTGTGCAGGAGCCAAAATAAACACGAGCACACGTGCGCACACTCACCCACAGTTTCTTAATGCCAAGCCGAGGAACTAGATGAACTGTGTATCCAAGGCAACCTAAATTAGTCTCAGCAGGTATGTGGGCATTATGTCTCTTGCCGAGGAGAGAGTGAGCAAGCGGGAAGGCAAGACTGAAAAGAAAGGCTGTAGAGGGAGAGAGGTGAGGGTGCAAAGAAAGAAACAAGTGCAGAGAGGAGGAGTGAAGGGCAGCAGATAAGGCCCGAGAGGGAGAGGAGAAGATGAGAGGTGAAGTCAGAGGTTGAATGCGATTAGCAGAAGGCAGAAGAAGAAGGAGGAGGAGGAAGAGAGGAGAGGGAGCGAGGGATGATTGGATCAGGGAGGGGAGGGATGAAAGAGAGGGGAGAGTGGCGCAGAGGGTGAGTCAGAAGGCAATGAGAGTGATTGGGAACTAGCATGCTGCTTATTGCATGCCACCAAGAATAAAGTCAGCAACCAGTCTGCAGGGTACGTGTGTGTGTGTGTGCGTGTGCGTGTGTGTGTGTGTGTGTGAGCACTGCAGAAAAGCTATTAAGCAATAACAGCACAGACAGAGCTAACTAAATTACATTTCCAAAAAGACAAGAATGCCAGACACACACACACACACACACACACACACACACACACACACACACACACACTCTCCATGTGTTGAAGTGCAGAGGAATCATGTCTGCACACATGCATGTTCTCAGACACAAACACACACACACTAACACTCATTTACATTGACTAGTGTGTGCATGACAGAAGGGGTCCAAGAACACAGACGGCCCGTGGGTGAGATGACGCACAAGTGCACACACAGACACACAGACGCACACACATGCTCACACACAATCTAAATATACACATGTACAAAGCCTGTGTCTCAGAATTGTCACATAACTGTCTGTGGAGCGATGGCAAGCAAAGGCGAATCGATGAGTGTGTGACTGTGGATGTGTTTGTCACAGCTTTTGCCAGCGTGTGTGTGTTAGACGGCTCCTGGAGGTGTTGATTGGGGAATGTGTGCATGTGTGTGTTTGTGTGTATCTGCATGTTCCTCTCTCCATCCCTGCAGCATTTCTCATTCACCTCTCGCTCTCTGTCTCTTTGTGTCACCCCCCTGTCTGTCAGTCCAACAGATGTGTCAGTCTCGCCTCCACTTTGAAAATGAATTTGTTCTTGTGTTGTCCAGATGCTTTTTGCATTTCTTTTAAATTTACATTTCAGCCATTTATCCATGAGATATAATCTGTGAGTCTCTGGTGAATCGTTGGCTTTGGTGCTTGTTGCTCACACTTTTAAAGGGACAACTCACCTCAAAATCAAAGATATTGGAGTGTTGGAGATATTGTCCGTAGAGATGTCTGTCTTCTCTCCAATATAATGGACTTAGATGGCACTCAGCTTATTTAAAAAAAACTCAACAGCAATGTCTCGTTCCAGAAATCATGACCTGGTTACTCGAGATAATCCACTGACCTTGTTGTGAGCAGTTTCACATGGCAACTATTTTCTTTCTACACAACAACACCCACCAACGGAATCATTGCACAGAAGGACATGTGCATCTACTCATGAAGGAGAGGCCCGTGACAGCGTGAGATGTAAACATTAATGGCCTCCTCTTCGGCTAAGCTGTAACGTTAGCTAGCTGAGTGGTGCTAGGTGAGCAGTAGATGCTCGCTTCCTTCTGCACAGTGATGCAGTTGGTGGGTGTAGTTTGGTCAACCTGGTCTCTACAAAGTTGTTGTGGTCAGTGACTTCCAGTGTCAGACATGGGCGAAAAAAGCCATCCTTTCATGTCTGCATGATACGTGGCTGGTCCCCTTTATCCCGTAACGACGTCCGGTGGCATCAGGGGAATGCGGCCAGTCAGCAACATAAGTTAAGGGGGCGAAAGCCCAAGTAAGGCGGACAGAAGGGCTGATGGATGGGTCCAACAACCACTGACTTTCACAACCCTGTTCTTCTATCTCAAACTCTCTTGTGATGTTGATGGGAAAAAAACGCCAATTCACAGTGTTGCACTGACGTAGTACATTTATTTTGAAAGAGACTATATATGAACTTTACATTTCCTGTGCAAACAGAAGTGTATTTTGACGTTTATTTTGGTTTTGTATTTGCACGTCATATCTGGACATGGAACGTCGATGACCAAATGTCGACATGGGACCAGGTCGAAGTGAAAATGTGTCCCTAAATAGTTCCTACATGAAAATGCTCACAACAAGGTCTGTGGATTATCTTGAGTAACCGCGTCATAAATTGTGGAAAGAGACATTACTGTTAAGTTTTTCAAAAGCATTTTTTTGGGACTCTAAGCACCACAAGCTGAGCTTCATCTAGTTCCATTACATCAGAGAGAAGGTAGACATCTCTAAAAAAAAAACAGCACTACAGGTAAGAGGACAAAGTATTATTGATTTGGGGATGAACTGTCCCTTCAAACATTTTTATTACTCAGAAGTCTGTTACTAAAATAGTTCCAATTTGCCACCAACTAATGATACTAATGCACTTCAGGGATGGTAAACCCTCTCTTTTCTGCCATACTTGTTGTAAAGGATCCGTTCCCCAAAATACTAAATGAAGACAAAGAGATTCTTGGAAGATAAAGCATCAAGATTAGTCGTCATTAACAGAAAGCCTCGTTCTGGACATCTTGTAAAAATACTTGCCGTGTTATTAAAAAGTGGATGAATATTCTCGGGTATACTGAAATACAAAGGTTAGTGAAATTAAACAAAGTTTGAGTGTTACATAAACATGTCCTCACTATGCTGGAGAATGGAGATTAAAGTCAAAACAGAGAGGAAGACACAAAAATAGTGTATGTGTGTGTTGTGAGTGTTATCAGTGTGAGGGGCGCCCCGCTGCTCCTACAGTGAGTGTTATTTCTCTGCAGAGGAGAGAAGGGAAACAAGGACAGGCCTGACAGAGAGGGAGAGGAGGAGGAGGAGGAGAGGCAAACTGTGGTGTGAACGACAGGCATTATGAGTTCTGGTGTGTGCGGACACTTCCTATGTGTCACCGTCAAACTAATGTTTTGTTCCAGCAAATAGTCACAATTAGTAACTGTGTGTGTGTGTGTCTCAGAGCGAGTGTTGTGCAGCGTGTTGAATCAGTTTCCTGTTGCTTACAGGTGAGTATAGCCGCAGTTTCATATGTGTGTGTTTTGCTTTGCAGCGCCTCCATTTGCTGCAACCTTTGTGCTGCGCTTTTAATAAACATTTAGTGTAGCAGATCAGTGTCGTCCATGTTGTCTTCAGCCTGTTGCCCCATTAGGTAACATGTTCTTAACACAAGTGACAACAGTCTGTCACGCTCTGTCATAACATAGTGATGTGTAGTAACCTCTGCTCCACGTAGCTGTCACGGGTAAAAGTGAAAATGTTTTTTCTTGGGTTCTACATGAAAAGTGGCTGGTTTTCCATCCCAGCTTTAATAAAAAACAAAACATATATTTATAGATATGTATTTAAGGAATACCTGAATACCACTTTACACAAAAACTCCTCCCTTGTGAGCTTGACATATTTCTATAACGTTACGTCAACAGTTTTTGAATTTTGAGTAAATTGACTAAAATCTATAAAGCCAATTTTGCCTGATTAGTTTAAGGCCAATAAACAGCACTATCGTTGTGCACTTAACATATTGTGACGTGTTGGGTTTAATGGGCGGAGTTTCCCAGCATGCTGTGAGACGATGTGTTTAAGGCCATAAGCCCAAGAAAACTTAAACTTTAAATGTGTTCTAAATCACTCACATTGCCCATTTTTATAAAGTGCATACATAGTAATAGTTGAATGAAATTAAAGCAGCTGTGCGGAACTTTATGTTTTCGTTGATTATGGCGCCCCCTTTGGTCGAAGTGGTATGACACCCACAGCCTGGGTGCATCTTGACTGCAACCTGCAGTTACCGCATGCATTTGTTTTGGAGAACAAGAGGAAACTCATAAATGTTCTGGTGTAGCTCTGAATTTCTTATAAACTGAGGACAACTGCCTGCTGTATATTTGTGTTCATGGTCACAGTCACAGATAATTTTGTGGCGTTTGTTGTAACGTTACTAGACTAAAGCTTGCTTATTACTTCCATGTCGTCATATATTGAAGTGAAACAACGTCTAACAAGTTGCGGTGTATTCTCTAAATAAAAACAAAAATGACATAGCTGTCGATTAGGAAAAGGGCCAACTCAGGATCAGTTTTAAGCCTTTCAAATCTCTCAGCTCTCTCCACTTGGTGAATGCCCGACCGAGGTTTACACGCGTTTGGGTTCGAGCACTATCACTGTCCCGTTTAGCCTTCTCCTGTTCTTCCGTTCTTTTTCTTTTAGACGGTGCTCCTTCTTTTTCCGCAATGACATCGAAAGTACAACCAAGTCCTTATAGATACATCTGGTAAAACTGTCATGTGTACAAACTAGGGACAGTTTTATAAATGGTAAAAAGTTCCACACAGCTGCTTTAAAAAAGAAAGTTTTAAAATGTGTACTCAGTGTTTTTTGTTCATATGACATTGAATTAAATGCTCCAACAACAACAAAAAGAAAAGTTATGTTAAACTGACATCAAATTCTTGTCAGACAAGAGTCATGTGATGCATTTATTTTGTGTCTGGTGTACTCAAAACTTTTATGTTCCTGTGCTGTGAAAACCTAAACCTTTGAATGCAAGCGGTTTCTAAAATGTTTAAGTTGAGTGAGTGAAACTGTGTTTACAGTGCAAATTGGATGGATAGACCAATAGATGGATGGATAAATAGATAGATCGATCGATAGATCAATGGACAGATGATGGATAGACGGACGAAGACTGTGTTATCTTGCATGAATTTTATGAGGACGTTAATATATTCACAGCCTTAAAACTTTGACATAAAAAAAATCCACTTGCGTGAATAACATAATCTGAGTAATCCATACTGTAAAAATGAAACCTGGCCAAATAAAAAAACAAAAATGCAATCTGCATACCTCTGCACGGCCGTAGTTAGGTATGGAAAAAATCTTTTATTGTTGTTGTAAGTTTGGCAAATTGACCCTTTAGCTTTAGTTCTGACACTACAGCCTTTCCAAAAAGAATTTGCTTTAAAGTTGTTTTTACTGGTCTCATAGTTTTCTGTAATTTCCTAGAAAGGATCTGATATGGCTCTCAGAAAGGAGAGTGTAATTTGGTAGCAATTAATGTGGAAGTGGAGACACTGGTACCGGTATTAATATAACTGTATAATTAGCCAAACATGCACAAACATGATGTCTGTCTGCAGGTAAGCATTCAGTCCGACATATACAGAGAGAGTTCTGTTTCAAATAACAAACAAAAAGTGCATAAATACTTCTGTAAAGGTTTAAATGGAGCGGTTTGCCTTAAAGAAAACTCCTCTGAAAGTCAGTTACAGCTTGTAAACTTGTAAACAGGTAAACTCTAATGACAGTCTCAGAGTTTTGTCTCTATTTTTCCCGTAATAAGTGTCAAACACAGTTAGTAACGCACAGCCTTCCTGGAAATGATTAGGACATTACGGATCCATAAAATAAAGTGTTGCCGAGCTCTTTCATTCCTACAGTGTCTTTGTGTCAGTGTGTGTCTGTGTGTGTGCACTTTAGATCAATCTCCCTGTTCATCCATCCATCACGTATCAGACACCGCTGATTGAATTTGAGGGGAAATTATAGTTCTCACCATTTTCAGATTGCATTGACTCACCTGCGGGGGTGTTGCTGCTACTACTAATCAAAACAAAGTAAAACAGTATTTAGGATTGAGTGGATTATTTGGCAGCGACGTGTTTTCTGCTGCTCAGCATTTCAAAAAGCTGTTGGATGGAAACACAGCGACTGCTGTTGCCAAAGCTAATGGATTCAATGCTGTTTGCACTCTCCAAACCTCAGTGCCAGCTCCTGGGTGATGTAGTTGCAGTGTATGTTTTTGTCGTCTCTGACATGTAATGTTGTCTTCCTGCCAGTCTGCACGGTTCGCTGTCAGAAGTTCCTGATCTCGCGGGTCGGGGAGGACTGGATCTTCCTCATCCTGCTGGGACTCCTCATGGCCCTGGTCAGCTGGGTGGTGGACTTCTGCATCGCCATCTGTCTACAAGGTGAGGATCGTGGGGGAGGGAGGAGGGATTGGATTTTGTACCGATGGGGTATGTCGACAGACGAGGAGGAGATGAAGACAGGTGAAAGAATGTATAGTTAGAAACACAGAGAGTAGGAGTTATATCTGATAAATGATGCATGGATCCAGACGGGGAGGAAGGGATAGAAGTGTGAAGGATAGAAGACGCAAGGGTCAACTTTAGTTATTAAAGCTGGGGGAGGCAGAAATCTGGACAATGCAGAAAAAGAGGCAGAATTTGAAAACACACCCTCCACCTGCAGCTCTCCTCTTCTTTCATTTCCTGTAACCCCGTATCCTGTTAGGGGTCGCGGGTGTGCTGGGGTACACCCTGGATAGGTCACTAGACTATCATATTGATATTTGATATTGATATATTTTTGACATTTTATTAATATTTTTCAGAAGTTGTACCAACTTACTTTTTTTACTTTTAGTGTACTTTTTTTGTACATTTTTAAACATTATTTTAGGACGATTAAATGGTATTTTTCTGACATTTTATAAACTTTTTTAAAACATTTTTTAAAGATTATTTTTGGACAATTTAACAATATTTTTGTGACATTTTTTTGATAATTTTAGGACATGTTTGTAAATTTTTTCAGACATTTTAATTTCATTTTTCTGACATTTTATAATCTTTTTCTGTACATTCAAACAATATTTTTGGACAATTTAGTAATATTTTTCTGACATTTTGTTGGACATTGTCCCAACTTACTTTCGGAAACATTGTAAACATTTTTTCAAACATTTTAATTTATTTTTTCTGACATTTTATAATCTTTTTTTGTACATTTTTAAACATTATTTTCGGACAAAAAAAAAAAAAAAAAAGGAGAGAGAGGGATTTACCAGGGAGACACACAGACAAACTGTAAATTTATCTCCTGCACAATGTAAAGATGTTGCTTGTGAAGTGTACAGAACATGCACACATTCTTTCTTACTGTGTGCATTTGACTGTGGTTTACATGTCTGCCCTGGTTGTATTTGTGTGTGTGTGTGTGTGTGTCCACAGCACAGAAGTGGATGTATGGTGGTCTGGACAGCAACGTGTTCCTGCAGTACCTGGCCTGGGTCACCTACCCTGTGGTCCTCATCACCTTCTCCGCCGGCTTCACCCAGATTCTTGCCCCACAGGCTGTTGGTACGACTGACACACACAACACAGAATACACACACATATAGCACATATACAACACATGAAGACATTTAAAGAGGGCCAATAGAATCACATTAAATTATCTCACACAATAAGTTGATTAAATGATTTTGCAGTCGCCAAAAATGACTCAACAAGAATTATTAAATAATGACTCGTCATTTATCACACAAAAACATTTACAGATATTTGTTGTTTTCTGCAGTTTCATGTTATTGTAAAATAAATATTTTGTTTTTTCACTGTTTGGTCAGAGAAAACAAGCAACTTGGAGATGTCTCCTTGGCTTTTTTTGGACATTTTCCAGTATCTGTATCTGATGTAAAAATAACAGATGCTAAAATGTGTATGAAAACCTTAATTATAACTCAAAGACAATGAGAAGGGTGAGGCAGATATAGACGTGTAAAGCCTCTTAAAGACTGTGAGATTTGAGTTTAGTACAGCTTCTTAATGTGACATGAATTTAATAAACTTGGGTATGACATCAAGTTTGATGTATGCAGACTGTGCGAGCACCTACTGAATTACAGGCTACGATGGAATAGCTTCCCATACTGAGTGCACAAGGATGTTGCACGGGTTATTGCTTCTCTAACTGTGAAGGGCAACATAGAGGATCACATTAAAAAAAAAATGATAAAATGATTATTATCATTAATAAAATATCTGAAAAATGTTGATAACATTTTCAAAAATAAATTTTGATAAAATGTCCAAAAAATATTGTGAAATTGTCTGAAACAAAAAAGTATGTACAAAAAAAGTTTATACAATGTCAGCAAAATATTATTAAAATGGCCAAAAAATGTTACTGAAATGTCAAAAAACTGTCAACAGAATGTCTGAAAATAAGTTGGTAAAATGTCAAAAAAAAATCTAAATAAAATGTCCAGAAAATATAGATAGAATGTCTGGGGAAAAAAATTAAAAACGTCTAAAACATGTTAATAAAATGTCCCAAATAAGTATTAAATTGCCTGAAAAAAAAGTTGAAAAAACAAACAAAAATAAGTTGGTAAAATGTCAGAAAAATATTAATAAAATATCTGAAAAAGTATTAGTAAAATGTCCAGAAAATTAACAAAACGCCCCCCAAAATAGGTGAAATGATAAATTGATGAAATGTCAGAAAAATATGATTAAATTAAAACAAGCTAAAGTTTTGTGGGCACTATGTACTGCAGTGTATATTTAGGCTGTCTTTGATGGCAAGGCTGTGACAACGGCCACGTCTTTTACTGTGCGACATAGGTCCACTGTATTAGAGCCACGACAAAAGATATCGCCACCTTTCTTTCATGTTGGTCATCTTTCGTCAGGGGCAGCCCAGAATCACTCAGTGTATAACAGGCTCAAGTAAGCTCCAGCTCATTTGGCCTCTCAAACCTTCAGGTGGGATTTTGGATCCTCTGCTTTTTGCGGTTGCAACAGAAAGGGCCCACCCACAGGAGGCGGTACTGCTCATGCTGACACTGTGAAAAGTATACGCCTTCCTGATCCATTCAGTTTCTGTCCTCCATCCTCTGTGTCTGAAAACTATGAATCAAAATGAAACCCAAACAGCTTCTCCAGCTACCAGACTGATGCCACCCTGTACTGTAAAGAACTCCTCAACACATTAAACACCTGTGTGTAAATTCTAGTCGCTACAGCGTAACGCCTCTGTGACACACTGTGAATCCCCTCTGCGCCTCTTTAGGCTCAGCCCCTAAAGGCTCTACGTCTCCCCCCACAGGCATCCTCCGCCTCAGCAGCAAAATCCTCCACAGGCTCTGCGCACAACTCAGAGCTGTAGCAGACTCTGAAAAACAGGTTAGGTTTGGCTGAATTCAGCGCAGCACTCCGTCAGGTGCCTGAAGTAATTTCTGCTGCAGGTCGAACAGAGACTTCACTGTCACTCTCAGTGAGAGAGGCTAAAGAGATGGGTGTGCTCCTCAGAGTCTGAGGTAACCTCTGCTATCAGTGAGACACACCTCCTTCTCCCTTTCACTCCTCACCTCCCTGAATCACTCTCTCAGACTGTGTCAGAAGTGGAGCAGTCTTTTTTATTCCGTTACTATAAAAAAGAAGCCTGAAAGAGTTGTCTCATTCATAAAGCTCTGTAGTGCCGCACAGTGAACACATATGACGTGATAATATGGTTCGTCAGAGGCAGCAGTTTACAGTCATTGCCTACACACAGGCTGCAGAATGGAACGCAGCAAAACATCCATAAATCTAACATATAATAAACAGAAGTTTCCATCTGCAGGAGTGTGTTACTTCACAAAAGGTCATCGGAATTTGGCAAGTAATTAATACGTCTATCAGCAGCATTTCAATTAAGAAAATTATATTCTTCTGGGGTTTCTCTAAAATTAAAACAGTCTGTTTTTGCAAAAACAAAAAGCCCATTTCCACCCTGCATTAATTATCCAGTCAGAGAGTCAAAATCAAATCAGAAAGCTGTGGCAGCGAAATGTTAATTATTCCAGAGGCAAAGTTATTTTAAATTAACACATGTGAGGTTTATTTAGAAGTGATAGTTTGAATGCTTGGATGAGAAGACTGATCTCACTCTCATGTCTCATATCACAGCCTGCAGCTGGCTAGCTTAGCTTAGCTTAGCTTAGCATAAAGACTGGAAAGTAAAGTCTGATAAAGTCTTTTTTCCTCCTTTACTTTTCTTATTCTTCTTTCTTTTTGTGTTCTTTCAACACATTCTCACTACGACCTCGTCACATATTGAAATGCTTGGTCATGGACTTTCCACGTCCACATACGATGTGCAAGGCACCACAGGTGTGTTGGATGTTGACGTTCTGGGACACTGTGTCGAGGTTCTCCTCTTTCAAGACACATGTCTGTTTTCACAGGAAATTTAAGGTTTACGCAGAGTCTCTTTAAAAATAAAAGCACTACGTAAGTACAAAACCGCAAATTAGCGCTTTTTTCCTTCAAGAAGAAACACCTTTTGCCACCTTAACTTTCATTCTTGTCCCGCTGCGTTTCCCCCTGACACTGCTGAGCAGCGCAAACTATAACAGCGACCAGCTGCGTATCATTCCAATGTTAAATGGCGCCTTTTTTCATTGGTTTCTGACGCCACAAGTCACCGCCCAAGCACTGGATTTCAACGACTTCAGAGTGTGCTCGTTCTTTTGTGTCTCTCCTTCCTGTACTCTGTCCTTGCGTTTTTTAGGAGGATTTGCACTGCAGCCTTAGGCACTTGCAGACTCGCTGAGTTTGCGGGCACGTTCCCAGGAAATCCGGGAGTCTCCAGGAAGTAACTGCTCCTGGCTGAGAAATAGTCCCACACACAACTCCCCATAAAACTGCAACCTGGCCTTTTTTCACTCGGGTTTTTGTACAGTTGAAACAATCGAGATATAACGTGTTGACCAGTGAGATTTGGAGGTGCTGGTGGAGAGATGTTGTAACCTTTAGCGTAGCTAGGCCAGCTCTTTCAGCCAGTCTTCTGACAGTAGCTTCATATTCATCACACATATATGAGTGATATTCATCTTCTCATCTCATCTGCAGGTTCAGGTATTCCAGAGATGAAGACCATCCTGAGAGGAGTTGTGCTGAAGGAATACCTCACCTTCAAAACTTTCGTGGCCAAAGTCATTGGCCTCACCTGCGCTCTGGGCAGCGGCATGCCCCTGGGCAAGGAGGTAATACACACACACACACACATGCGCAGAGCACAAGCTGACAACCATGTCAATCAATATGTGACTCATGAGATGAGAGGAAATAAAAGCTGCTCAAATATGTGTTGATGAAAAACTAGAGTTAAAATGACTCATACATGCTTTCATGTTTTTGAAAAAAATCAGCTCCTAACTTCTCCTCTTTATGTCGGCGGTGGCAGCACAACTCAACAGCTGACCCACATTCAACAGTTATGTTGTTTGCTGACACAGTTTCCGTGATTCGCAGTAATAAAAATTTGTTTGTGATAAAATACAGAGTCCAGACTGGCACCAAGCTGCCATTAGGTTTACACAACATCCATCCACTGAATGTTAGCACAGAATACCAGCTGTCTGCTGCTTCAATTCAAGTCATTATTACTCATCAGAAACTCATGTAGGTCAAAGTGAAGAGCAGGGACACTGCTGGAGCAGGTTATAAAACTTACTCACCAACCCAATCACCAGGATAAATGTCGGCCATGGACGTTGAAACGCTGTTGTTAACGTGTAGTTAGGTTTAGGTACAAAAAACACTTATGGTTATGGTTCAGGAAAATGTCGTGTTTTGGCTTAAAATACCTGTTTTTAGTGGCACAATCCTGGCAGGAAATGCGGTGATGTCTCTGTACAAAAGACCACTGCTTGTCACGGCACTATCTTAGCAGTGAACACGGTAATGGCAGTAAAAAACAAGCCATGTCCTTGGCATCATCTCAGCAGAAAAAGCAGCAGTGTCTTTAAAAATGATCTGCTTTTTACTGCACTATCCCGGCATCAAACACACTGCTACAATGCACAAACTCTTCCCACTGATGCACAACGCTTCCCGCTCATTCACATTCCTGTTCCCTATATATATCCCTGCAGCGTGCATTACAGATGATTCATAAATGGCACACGATGGGGTCGATATGTTTAGGGTCACGTTGAGAGCAACGAAAACTGGAGAAGTAAAAAAACCTTGCAGAGAGAGAGAGAAGGCAGCAGCGAACAGATTTGACTCCGGACCTTGTGGAAACCCAACAGCAGGGAGAATAGTGTTTTTCTGGAGATTTCAGGATCCTCTCCCTACAGTAGCACTGCAGCTGTTGTTTATGTCTTGAGGGTGTGTGTGTGTGTGTGCGTGTGTGTGTGTGCGTGTGTGTGTGTGTGTGTGTGTGTGTGTTTGTGTGTGTGTGTGTGTGTAATGTAGATTACATCACTATCTCTGTGTTTTTCCCCCAAAACATTTTCTGGGAAGTATGGCATCCCCCAAAAGGCTGCCTAGCCTGAAGACATACTCAGAGGAGAATATATTCTCTCCTCTTACACACACACACACACACACACACACACACACACACACACACACACACACACACACACACACACACACACACACACACACACACACAAACACATGCCTCAGGCCCTTTTGGTTGCATACTACTGCAGCATCAGCCTCCACAGTTCTCACTTCCTTCAACGTGACCACGCTCTCACTTTTAATCCTGTCGGTTCCACTTTGAACTTCATCCCCAGAATTTTTAATGTTCACTGTAAACTTTGTTGTTGGTGGTGTGTTGTCAGAGAGTTGTCAGGTGCCCTCTCATGTGGTGCACAATAAGGAGAGAGCTTCTTAACTTAACATGTGAACCTGTTTTCTTTCCATCAGGGTCCGTTCGTCCACATCGCCAGTCTGTGTGCTGCTCTCCTCAGCAAGTTCATGTCTCTGTTTGGAGGAATCTATGAGGTACGTCTTATTTACGTACATTTTCTGTCACTCTGTCTTCATTTTGCCCAGCTGCTCAATTGGTTTGATTGTGTTTTCCTGGTTTCACTTAATTGAAACATTTCATTATTTTCCCATAAATGCTGTACACACCATACTCAACTCTCCAACACCTTGTTTTGTCTCATCTCCTCCACCTCTCCTCACACTGACTGTGGTATTTGAGTGTTTGTGAGATGATCTGAGTTGATAATAATATTGATGCACTCATCTGAGACACCTTCAGTTATTACCATGTATTTAAAAGCAGGCTGTTCATGGGCTGTAACCTGAAAGACAAACCTGTTTTTTGCCAAGTTGTGAACACAACACTAACTTAACATACCGTTATTTACATGTCCAGCAGTAACCGAACAAAATTAGCCTTCATTTAGAGTCCTGTTTTGTGTCCACCTGATGAATGTAAGTCCGATATTTACTCTCTTTTAGCTCTGCTTTGGTCCCTACCAACGTCAGAGGGAAAGATCTGTCTCTTTAGCTGCTAAATGTTCCACTACGTTCACCAGCTCTGCCTGTGTCTGTCTGCTGTTTAGTGCTGAGGAGTTGGTGTACAGTTGGTTTTTAGTGCTTTTTCACTGAGCACAGCTGGATGCTGCGACTGAAAACATCATGTTGTGGGCCAGGCACGATTTAACGCTTTAATTCATCTCAAGCTGTCTATGACACATAACCAAATCCAGCAAACCTTCACACAAGGCTGAGGCACCATCCTGCCCTGTGTGCGGGTGAGGATCCCTCCAACATCTCCCCAGCAGCTGCCCCAAAGTCGTGGCTGATGGTCATTACCACTGGCGCCATGACCGGGTTGCAGAAACAGTCACCACAGCCATTCAGTCCAGTAGACACCACCCCAGGAAGAACCATCTCTTTCCTCAAGGCTGGGGAAGAAGCTCCTGATCACAGACAAGACCAGACCAACTGTCCACAGCCTGAGACTGGCATCTGAGGGTTGATCTTGGAAAACAACTCAAGTTCCCTGATCACACTGTGCACGGAGACTACGCCCAGACATCTTCCCAGAGTCCACCAAGCAGGTGCTCATCTGGGAGCTGTCTGAGGCTCATCAGAGGAAGCTTGCTAAATACCAAGAGCTGGTGGGGCAGT
Organism: Epinephelus awoara; assembly: GCA_035609425.1. Classification (NCBI taxonomy): domain Eukaryota; kingdom Metazoa; phylum Chordata; class Actinopteri; order Perciformes; family Serranidae; genus Epinephelus; species Epinephelus awoara. The sequence continues at coordinate 41,164,334 of CM069297.1, forward strand.
GCAGAAGCAGAGGCTGGAGACGGTTTGCTGGAGGCTTAATCTGTGAAGCTCCAGCAGGGCTGGGAGAGGGCAGAGCTGCATTGAAGGGGGCCGTACAAACCATTACTGAAGCTGCAGAGAAAGCAAGTTGGTGGCTTTGGATAAAGAGGGCAGGCCTTGGATTGCTGCTGCCGGGGTGCAATCTGGGACTTGATCAACTCCAGATGGGTCACCTGGGTGAGGGGGTCTGATGTTGAAAGACCCGAAGCCTCCTCTGACCCCCAGGAACATCACTGATGATGCATCCCAGCGCATTCCTAGAGATGCTTCTTGAAACCTGCATCAATTTATTGATCATTAAAAATACATCAGAAAAGCCGGCGGTAATATATTCAGGCAGTGCTCACAGAATAAATGATAAAGAGGAAGAGGTGGAGAGGGGGGAGAGCTGACATTTTATCATCTGTTTGAGGGAGAGTGGAAGATCGAGGAAAAGGCCTGAGAAAATGTTGACAGCAGGTGAACTGCCAGAGAAATGGAGGGGAAGAAGAACGGAGAGGATAAATGGGAATAAGATGAGTGGAGGAAAAAAAACAACTCTGGGGTTTTGTTGGGACAGCTCAGGTTTCAGACTTTGGTCCAGTTTGATGTCTCAGAGCAAAAGAAACATGAAACATGAGCTTTAACACCTGACACCAGGTGTCCTTATTTGTCCCTCCGTCATTAGTTCAGTTAAAAAGTGAAAAATGAGAATACTAGATGCACATTTTTTCCTCGGGAATCGATTTCTTTCTTCCCATGTTGAGTCAACAACCAATAATGACTCATTTTATAAATGTTTAATCAGTATTGTATTTGTCAGCGAGTGAGAGTTTTCATCTCCTAAACTAACTTGGCCCAGAGAGAAAGCAAAGAAAGAAAGCGTCATTATTTTCTCCTGCATCTTCTCCTCCTTTTCCTTCTTCTCCGTCTTGTCTCCGTTGGGATCGGAGTCAGGGATCTGAAGGAAGGCAAAGAAATTCCTGACTCTCATTCCTCACTTTTCTGAAGATGTGAGCACGTCTCTTGGGAGAGGTGATGGTGGGAAGATCGGAGGGTTTGAAAAGAGCACAGAGGGCTGTGAGACAGACAGCGTCCACTATATACATGTAGATGACACAAAAGTGATCTGGAGTTGTGATCTATGTTCATGTGGAGGATGGAGGAAGAAGTGTAAAGGATATGAGCCTTGGAAATAGCTATCTTGAGAAAATGTGGGATAAACCAGAAAGTTTAGTTTTATTGGACATATTGTGAAGAAATGCAAGAATCTCACAAGTCTCAAGTTTGCTTTGGCCAGGGGTGTAAGATTTATATGTGTGTATTTATTGCACCTTTGTGTTGGAACTTATTGGACGGACATTACGAACACTGGTGAGAAAATAAACACATGATGATAAACAGCATTGCGAAAGATTAGGAGTAGTTTCTGAGTAAATGTCCAAACAATGCAGCCAATGATCAGCCAGTAGGGGCTTATGTATCCATCCACCTGTCTACCTTTTTATCTTCTGTACTCATCGTCATCCACGTTGTCTCTCTCTCTACCCCTCTGGAACTCTTTCCTGCTCTCCCCTCCCCTCTTGAGTGTTGTGCTGCATTTTATTGCATATTAATGCTGAGAGTGTGTGTGCGTGTGTGTGAAGTGTCCCTCTGCAGCAGTATCTGGTCCTCCTCTCCAGAGTTTGAAGTACAGTATGCTAATGTAGCGTGTGGGCTGTAACAGCCAGCTTTTTGTTTCACGTGCTTTTAGAGAGCTTGTTGTACTTGAACGAGGAAAAAAAGGTGCATGAGTAAATGAAGTGCACACGGAGAACACCAAACACGCTGCATCACATATAATGTTATTATCAGATCTGTGAATGTCAATCGGATGTAAATGTTGACTTTGCTAATTAAGTTGAATGAAATATAATATCAGATTTGTTCAATTTTACGATGATGCAAATTTAGTTATGGCAGTAAAAAAAAAATATTTATGGTTTCTTTATGGCCTAACTTTGTCTCTTACTCCCATGCTTCCTGAAGGAGCCCAGTCTTATAAGCATAAAGGTAACTCAGTTGCACATTTCCCAGCATGCCCCACTGTCCACGTCCCATCTTCTCACCTGTTGCAGTCTTGTCCATGTTTTTCAAACTGAAATAGTTACTACAGTTAATATTTATTCTAGTATCCAGTGTCCGGACCAGGGGCGTGAATATAAACAGTGCAGGCAGTGCCGCACCAGAGTCACCCACAGAGTGACCATCAATGTGTTGGCTGGAGAATGGGCCCTTATGAGTGATTGCCAACTCGAAAATATGGCTCTGTCATTAAACTAAAAACAGTGCCATTTGCTATGTATGGCCTTATAAAAAAGAAAAACCCGTCTTCATAATTTTTCTCAGTTTTTTCTTTTTCTTTTGTAAAATAGCCAGTAGCATGTAAAACACAATGATATGCTTATTCCAAATAAACTATAATGAAGTATTAAAATTGTTGAATAAAATCATTTCTAATTTTCTTTGATTTTTTTTGTGTTATACAGATATGCAATGATGATTGCAGGGTAATGTGTATTTTAACGTTATCCATATCCAATAGCATACCTGAAGGGTTTTCCAAGATGGAGGCAACTTCTGTGAAGGACGCCACGTGTAAATATCTCTGTGTGGGCTTCACTCCAGATTTAGTGCGTCTTACCCCTCGTCTGGATGTCACTCAAAAGACATCTCACAGAATACTCGATAGTCTCAGGGCTTATACGTCACCTTCAAGTCGGGGACGAGGCCAGTGGGCAAAGATTACCTTGTACTTTGGAAAAATTAAAGACCTATTTCTGTAATTAACTGATACATTTGCATCTTAGGCTAAGTAGGGGCCCACGGGGGCAAGCAGACACCACACAGAGAATCTAGCCGAATTCACTCCCTGAGAGCTACGGGCCTGCTGCCATACATAGTCCACTACATTTGATCCATGAGCTCTGCGATGGCAGATCAAAGGCTGTGTGGTCACTGGCAGGATGTTCTAAGTTACACTTCTGTAATGGCCTGTTTCAAAGTTGCACCTGTCAATGATATAAGGAGCCACCACGCTTCACACTCATCATAACTGCCTCACGCTACTGGTCCGGACCGTGGTTTTTTTAAAACCTTAAAGGTGCAGGGAGTAGGATATCTGGGGATCTTTTGGCCGACATGGTATATAATATTCATATTTTTGTTTTCATTAGTGTAAAATCACCTGAAACTAAGAATTGTTGTGTTTTCGTCATGAACCATTTATATCTACTCACAGAGTGGGTCCATTGCCATGGAGTTCACCATTGTGTTTCTACAGAAGCCAAGAACAAACAACCCAAACACCGTCTCTAGATTGGGTCTTTTGGGCTTTAGAATTTTTGTGTTTTTGTGTCTGTCGCTGTAGTTCTCTCACATGCTTGGCACGCTGAGAGGTTTCAGTCGGTTGCAGTCTGCAACCTCACCACTAGATGCCACTAAATCCTGCACAGTAGACCTTTAAATGAAAGTTTTCCCTTTTTGTTCCCTCCATCATTTCATCACATACTGTGCCTTCCATAGAAAAAAGTCATTATTAACCTTGTTTGCAGTTTGAGGTGTCCTGTCAACAGTTTTACAGACGTCTCTTTTATAATGTTGGTCTGTGGGGAAAATGCTTTTTGAGCCATGGAGAATTTTTTTGCTGCAATACCACCAGAAAAAATTGGAACCAAGGCTGAACGGCGTTCCTGGGGGCCTGCTTTGATCCGGTCATCTACCTCCACTGCATCCATGCACAAACTTTGCCGCGATTGATACTAGATCACCTGACGTCCTCCTTTTTTCTATCATAATCACTACGGCCACTTGAGGTCGATGCTTAACAAGAAACACAAATATGGAGCATAACAATCAGCTTGCACAGACTACCTATTTGGCGTTTTTCTTTTTAGGTGAAAGCGGGTTGAATTACTCTATCCTTGTGCGCTCTCATGAAAATGTTAATTAAAAGGGATTTAAACTTTGAAGAAGTGGAAATATTCCACCCTACTGGCATTTTGTTAAAATATTCATTCCAGATTAACATGTTCTGCAGTGTAAGCTGTATTTGAAAATGTCTCTTGACCACCCTTTATATTCCTCTCTGACCATATTACTGTGTGAGGAGTGTGTGTGCGTGTGTGTGTGTAAGCTGCAGCACAGCATGCTTATCAAAAGCTCCACACTGTAAATTTGCAAGAGCAGGATAAGTGACTGAGAGTACAGTCAAAGGGAAACACACACACACACACACACACACACACACTAACCTCTCTTTATCACTGCCATGCTGCTTGAAGGAAGCCAGTCTCATAGGAATGCAGGTAAGATCAGTAATGTAAACAGGAAAACTCAATTTCCCAGGATGCTCTCGGATTCCTTTGCCCTTCAGTCATGCGGCTCAGTGTTATCACTTGTTCTTTTCCCATCTGTCTCACTATGGTTACACTGTAACTCCTCATCTGATGGATGATGAACATCAAATCACTCCTTAAAGAGGATTCTGGGGGGTTTTGGTTTGAAGCGTGCAGTTTGAGATTTTATTTAAGTGCTTTTTAAGCATGAAACAACTTTATCAACTTCTTTCTTCTATATATATATATTTTTTGGTTACGTGAACTTTTTTTGCTTTACCGACATTTGATGGAACAGCTCTGTACTGAGCCGTCATTTAGTGTCACAGTCAGTTTTCTGAGAAGTTTAAAGAGACTGTCAGCATGTCTGTTCACTTATCATAATCCCTTATAAAACCTTTTATGTGTGCTATCAGCTGGCTCCACATATTAAAGGCTGACTGACTGACATGTGACGGCACCATGTGTATCTGTGTGTGTTTCAGAATGAGTCAAGGAACATAGAGATGCTGGCAGCAGCCTGTGCTGTGGGAGTAGGCTGCTGTTTTGCTGCCCCCATAGGAGGTGAGTCTTAAGAGAAAAATATATAGTAACACAAGCATCAACTGCACATCACATAACATACAATAACACAGAGCCAGCTTTATGTCACTCAGTATAGTGAAGGAAATATCTGTCTGTACGTCTTATATCAACCCATGTTAAAATGATGTCCTTGGTACATGCTGGTACAGATCTCACAACACGACTTTGTGTGAGTGACGCAATTTATTTAACTGCGAGCAGATTTCTCTCCTCCTGTGCTGCTTCAGTCATTTTACAGCACCGTCTACTGCTACATATTGGTGTCACCATCAGATTTTAGGAATCAAAAACAAATACTTCACTTTAATACAACCAAAAACACGTCTGAGAGACGACGCTGGTGAGCAGAGTTACCTGTGTGCGGCTCTTAAAACAAAAGAAGACCATGTTAGTAGAGACGTAACACAGGGTCACACAGGCTCTGCATGTCCAGAAATGTCAATTTAACTTATTTAAGGTCCTGCATGTTCATATTTTAAATGTCATCTACATAAACCTTGCACTTCTTGGGTAACAACACCATCATTTCTACATTAAATAAGTATCTGTGCACTGTGTTATGAAAGGGACTGTTTGGATGTTTTTAAGTGGAGTTGTATGAGGTAATTTTACATCACTGAACACAGGAGCTGCTGGTCTGCTGCTGCTTCCATCACTTAGTTGGTTTTATTGTTCAGCTGTGGTGTTTTAGAGGGTTAGTTTAGATTCACCAAAGTCACACAACAACACAAATTAACTGAACGTGGCAGCGGTAAACTGAAGCCACCAGTGGCTTCCATGTCAGAACTAAGGTGGTGAAAATATTCTTAATAAAGCGTACACTTGAACTGACACTGATTTTTTGAGCAGGACCTTTTAAGGTGGTTAACATGAGTTTTGCCACTTTACCCATCCACAGTAGTACAAAGCTTAGCTTCCATGGCAGCTTCGTCATGCCTGCTTCTTCTAACAGACTAACACTCTGGATAAGGACCAATTGCTTTCATCATGGTATGCAATATGTGTTTGTGTGTTTTCCAGGTGTCTTGTTCAGTATTGAAGTAACATCCACGTTCTTTGCGGTGAGGAACTATTGGAGAGGTTTCTTTGCTGCTACCTTCAGTGCCTTCATCTTCAGAGTACTGGCTGTTTGGAACAGAGACGAAGGTACAGTAAGGCCGATTTGCACTCAAAATAGTATTGATGGAAGTACGAGGGAATAATTTAAGATACTTTAACACACACATACACTAAATTCCAAAAAGCCTGACAAACAACTAAGACTGAAGTCCGAAACTGAAGAATCCCAGTGAAACTCAAGATCTTAATGATAAAAAATAAGGCTGACAAAGGCGTCATTTATCAGATGTACTCTGCTCTCACTTAGCAAAACACTCGGCCTTTCCACCAGCAGGCAACCCAAAGATGGAAATGTGTTCCTACTAGAGTTGAAAACTAAGTTCAGTTCCCAGAATCAGCTTATTAATGTCTCAGCCAATCACGAGGCCCCAGGATTTGCTCTTCCTTGTTAGCCCAAGTTTTTGACAACCGTTTCTCCAACCTTCTGTTTACAAGACTGGGCTCTGGCTAGGTTAGTTTAGGAGTTGTGGTCAGCGCCTCCACAATGAGCTGAACTTTTTGTTTACTTCCCACTCGTTACCTCCCATTAGGGACAAAAGTTTGACTGCCGAAACACTTGTACAGTGCACTGCATCCAACTGCAGGAGCCTAGACCTTGTCTTGGACCTCGTCTTATGGTTTGGGTGATTGTTTTGGCAGTGAGCTGTTCTCTTTCCTGACTCTGGCTGTGCCTTTTCTCTCTCCAGAGACCATCACAGCCCTTTTTAAAACCCGTTTCCGGCTAGACTTTCCCTTCGACCTCCAGGAGCTTCCTGCCTTCGCCGTCATTGGGTGAGTCTTTAGTGGTGATTGGTCCATTTATGATTTTACAAATAGGTATTGGCAGAGGTTGGAAATATATTTGTTAAAAATATATTTATATTATAGAATAAAATTTAAAAAAGGAAATGTATTCAAAACCGTCACTTTCATCATCATTTTAATTTAGAATGTATAAGCCCTTTAAAAATAAACCCTTATCAGAAAGTGGTGCAAAATTACCTTTGTCAACAGATCCTGAGATGAACAAAGGTTTGGTCTGCCATCAAACTCCACAAAAACTTCAAATAAATTCAAACCCTGAGTCATTGTTCTGCGTATCCGGCTGTTCTGACAGGTATTCCCATTTACAGCACTACAGCACAGATTCAGATATTATTCAGGAGCTGCACTCACTGTGGCTTGTGAAGGTGTTACTTCAGGGAAGCCTGCAGGAGTCACCTAACATGGATAATTCAGCCGGCAACAGTTGCTAGCACACTGAGGGATGTCTTATTTTATCCTGCCTTAGCCTGAGGGCTGCGTCGTGGCTGTGAATGAGACCAGGAGCTCCTGGAAAGACGCTGGTGCAGAGATGGGAGGATTGCTCCCTCGCTCTTGCATAACTCTGCGTAGGCCCCCGAAAAGAAGAAAATCCCTTTCTTCATTTCTCTGTGGGCTTCTGTTCTTTATCTGTTGCCTTTTCTGAGGTGTGAACACATGTTGTTGCATCAGTGACTACAGTACATTTAACACTGCTTCCAGAGAAGGCCGCAGAGTGCTTAGCCCCAGTTTTACACTGTGCTTTAGTGTGTGCTCTGTGTGTGTATATGAAGAGGGGACAGTGTGCCGGTGCATCCGTGTGGTTTCCGTCTTCCCCTGCCAATAGCTGTCAAGCGAGGAAAGTCGGTCAGTGTTTCAGTCAACTAGGCCAGAAAGAGTTTGCGCTGTGCTACATGCTGCCAAGGGCACGTCTTTGAGGACACACACACTATTCTACTTACTGTTTACACCTCCAGGCCTTGAAGTGAGGATCACTGAGACACAAGGAGACTGAAATACGTCCTGTGAAAACATGCAAATACATGCAGTGTAGTGATTATATAAGTGTATGTGTTAATACATATTTAGCTAAAGGTGTGAGGACCATTTAATGACAGCCCTCACATCACAACCCAGTGGGCATTTCTGCAGTGGCCTCATTGTGCTGTGTTGTATTTTGTGTTGTGGTTGCAACAAATTCATTTCCGGTTTTAAAAAGAAGTGACCTTAAAGGTGCCCTGTGGAGGTTTCACATATAAACAAACAGAGATGAGCTTACGTTCAGTGTTTCTCAACAAATACACACAGTGTGTGTGTGTGTGTGTGTGTGTGTGTGTGTGTGTGTGTGTGTGTGTCCTTGAGGTCTCACAAACATGTTGAATGCATTTCCTTTCTCGCAAAACATTTTTTTCTCAAACAGCTATCTGTAACTACCAATGCATCCTTACACACTGATGACAGCATGAGTTGTCTGACAATGAGGGATGCACGATAATGGTATCAGCCAATATCGGCTTTAAAATTGGCCAACATTTTGCAGCGCCAGAGTAAGCTATGAGGTAATTTTCATCTGTAGTCCCTGGGCAGGAAACAGAATAATTTCTCTGCTAAATGAAAGTGCACTGTTACGTCAATCAGTACAATAGCCCCTCCCTCTCTGGGTTAGGAGTGAGTTACTGCCCCAAGCAAGGGAGTTCAAGTATCTCGGGATCTTGTTCATGAGTGAGAATAGAGCATGAGATGGATCAGCGGTGTGGCACGGCGTCTGCAGTGATGCGGGCGCTGCGCCAGACCATCGTGGTGAAGAGGGAGCTGAGCCAGAAGGCAAAGCTTTTGATTTACTGGTCCATCTACGTCCCAACCCTCACCCATGGTCATGAGCTCTGGGTAGTGACCGAAAGAACGTGGATACAAGCGGCTGAGAAGAGTTTCCTCTGTAGGGTGTCTAGGCTCAGCCTTAGAGATAGGGGGAGGAGCTCGGAGTAGAGCCGCTGCTCCTTCGCATCAAGTTGAGGGGGGTCTGGGGGGCTTTGCTCAGCCTGCTGCCCCTACGACCCGGCCCCAGATAAGCAGTTCAAAATGGAGGGACGGAGAACAGCATGAGACCATCAGCAGCCGTGTGTATCTTATTGCCTTTTTTTGTCTGTGCATTTGTTCAAATGCTATGAGAGTATTAGATGCAGTACAAACGAAACAGGGACACTCGTGGTCAAAACTCCACAGGGTACCTTCAAGCATAAGGTTTGTAATATTCTGTACTTCTGTTTAGTGTCAACAAATCTCATGAAAAGACCAAAACAACTAAAGTATTCATCGGTCCCTCATAACCTCAACTGTCTGGCACTGTCAGCCCTGAGCCCACAGGTTCACACTGAAGATGTAAATCTGAGCAAATGGGTCTGAAATATGTAGTAATCATTATCTGGTGTATTGTACATGTACCACACCCTGCAGTTCTTCAGTATCTGCACCAGTCTGTCTGAGACACCTTCACCTGATCATACCCCTAACCCTGCCTGACCTCACGTAGCATCCTAACCCTCGGTCTAATCTGTACCAGTACCCACCAGGGTTTGGTACGTTGGTACATTTGGTCCCTTTCAGGGTGCGACTACAAAGAACACATGCAGTGTTTTCCTCGGCTGCACCACAGGGGCAAAGACTCCCTCATCATCCTGTTCATTATTTATTCAGAGGTATTTGACGGAATTAATAATGCAGCAAGATAAATTTATAAGCATTAGGTTGTCTGCGTAGCTGTCTGAGTCTATTCTTTCTGCCCCTACCTCTCGCTCCTTTCTTTCCCTCTTACTGTCACAAAGAGGACTCCCACTGAGCTTTTAAATGCATGCTTATGTAAACCTCTTCTTGTGCTTTGACTCCCCCACACATCCCCGTTTCACTGTGTGCTCGCTCCCTCTCACTCCCTCTGTTGTAATTCCCTTTTCATTTTTCATCTCCAGTATGTTTCCCCTTTAATGTTTGTCTTTCTTTCTCTCTGCTGTTTATTTTCTGCATCCTCAGCTTCCTGTATCCGTCCTACATGTTTTGTAAATGTTCTTTTTCCTCCCTTTAATTTACATAACAGTATGTCTCACACAGTGTGTGGATTGTATCAACTATGAATATGATTCAGCTGCATCACTTGCACCTACAGTGCCGTACAGTATCACTGGCATCCACCTCCAGTGTAGTAATTGCTATAGTATAATAGTTGCCAAATGCTCCGGGAGCGAGATGTGATCATTGATGATTTGGTTTCTTTGAGCTTGGACTAATTTGTTGCATCCAGTTTCAATTTGATTGCACAGAATTTATTTTTATACCAAGTAGGAAAATGTCTCCAATTCTCATCCTCCATGTGTGTGTGTGTGTGTGTGTGTGTGTGTGTGTGTGTGTGTGTGTGTGTGTGTTCTCGCTTCAGTATTGCCAGTGGTTTCGGCGGGGCTTTGTTCGTCTACCTGAACCGACTGATCGTTCAGTTCATCAGGAAACAGAAGGCCATCAACAGATTCCTCATGAAAAAGTGAGTCTAACCAATCGTAGAAAGTAACTAAGTACTTTACTCAAGCACCATTCTGTGGTATGTTTTACTGTCATACATTTACTTAGTTATTTTAGATAATATAATAATATATGATTGTTTTTTCTTATTTTTGTCTCTCTTTAATTCTCTGCCTGTCCTCTCCCTCTTCTTTATTCTCTCTCTCAGGCGGCTGCTGTATCCCGCGCTGGTCACTTTACTTGTTTCCACTCTAACATTTCCCCCCGGCTTTGGACAGTTTATGGCTGGGAAGGTAGGTTCTGCACACCCACTCAGCACATGCTTTTATTTTTTTATACACGCTGCACTGCAGCCATTACTGTAAATCAAAACTGTGGATGGAAGGTTGTGGCATTATGGGCTTGTCGAGCATATGCTATATCTGTAATGTATTCAGCCTGCACCAAAACACAGTGGGCCCTACCTACAGCCCAGCTCAGACCAAAGATTCACAACGAGACAAAACAGTTTTAGGAAGTTGCAGAGATAAGTTGCAGCAGTGTGAACTGGCCGGTCTGAGCTCGACTCAAGCCGACCTGCAGCTCAGGTGGTCAAATCACAGGCAGCTGGTTTGAAAGCACATCACCTGTTTCAACAGTCAGTAAGCTTGTAGTGAAGTCCGCTGGTCAAGTCAAAATTACCACAGGCGATGAGTTTGCCTGCTGCAGCAGGTGCTCCGTCCCCACTGAGCCCTCTGTTCCTGTCTTAACCATGTGCCGATGTCGGATGGTGGGGCGCTGCTGCTGCTGCTGCTGCTGGCTGTCTGTGTGTATGAACACAGTCCATCTGATGCTCGTTTTGTTTCAGGTTTTTACCGTTTCATCACTACTACAAACTGTCACTATCCTTATTCAGATTTGAAGAAGCTACAAATTATATTCAGCCACAAAATAAGTTTGAAAAGCTGCAAATCAGAACAGAAGTACAGAGAGTTGTTGACGAGAGATGATACACCGTCTCATCTAGTTACATTGGTGTGAACCAGCAGGTTTTTAGAATGTTGCAGAACAGCGTATTGCAACTAGTTGCCTGTTTCAACTCATCTCATTGTTAATCTTTGGTCTGAACTGGGTTCAACATCCTGCACAAAGTGGCGCGCAGCACAGTGGAATTGTCATCGCTAGTTTCAGACCGATGCAGTTGTCATTTTCAGAACCAGCAAATGAACTTTAGCTCATCTGTGTACCCATGGGCGCGTGGACCTAAAATGATGTCTGGTTAGGTGCATTGTTGGCACTTTGCTGCTGAAGATTTTTCAGCTGTCACGAGGAAGTGTATGACGAGAAATCAGCTACTTGCTTAATTCGTGCTGCTTAATTAGCATATTTTGCGTCATCGCATTGCATCCGTCACGCCACCCAACAGGGATTCACATCTAATCGCATCTTTGCATTGGCCTTATACAGTATGTAATTCACTTGCGCAAATTGTCTGGTGCCCAGTGTGAACACAACATCAGACTTTCCCATCTATCAAAGGCAAAAAGCAAAAAAAAAGATCTTTAAAAAAAAAAAAAAAAAAAAAAGAAACGAACCATTCAACTTGTCTCATGTCCTGACTTTTTACAATGAAGCTGATCTCATCAGCACCCCCAGTCTTGATTAACATTTCCTCCATGATACACCGCCTTGGTCGTGGTCTTCATGCAGCCTGACGGAGCAGCTGTGTAATTGAAGCACTTTAGATCATTATATTGTTTCATAACAGCCTGTGTAATGTTCAGGTGTGTGTGTGATTGTTTTTAATGATCACAGGTTACAACATGTGTTTATGTGCATCGTCTGTGTGCACGGTAGGCTTGGATGAGCGTCCTGTACTTTTGCTCCTGAGATGACTCATATATGTGTGTGTGTGTGTGTGTGTGTGTGTGTGTGTGTGTGTGTGTGTGTTCTCTCCAATTTCACCCTCTTCATCTGTCTAATTATCAGAATTAGAAAAGGAATATTCTCTGCATCCTCGGGCACACACACACACACACAGACACACACACACGGCGCTGTCTCAGTGTTGGTTCCTAATGAGCGGGTGAGTCAGGCTTCTGAGGCTCTAAATCTGCCTACACTGACCCTCTCCTCTCAAAGCCCATCTCCCCGGAGCGCACTCACTCAGAATTCTGTATCTTAAATCCCTCTGTCTTGCTCTCATACTCCTCAGTCATCATTTCTCTGGCAGGCGGTGACATTATCACCACCAGTGTCTCTGGCTATCCGGGCTTTTAAACTGTGACAGATAATTTGTCGCCTTACACTCCCTGCCTGCTATCTTAAATCTTCAGTGACGTCTTTTAAGACACTTCCAGCGCACCATCTCTCCGCTCTGTCGTGCTGTACACTTTGAAGTATTTTTATTTCTGAGTCAAAATATATACATTTACATCTCGATTTGGATGCGGAGAATGTTTTGATGCTATTTAGGCTCAGAGGAAAGGTGAACATCCTACATCAAGTTACGTTTTAGTGTCTTCTCAAAAGCAAATCTGTTGGAGTGATAGCGATGAGTGCCTATTAACAGGCAGCTACACCCACAGAATATGAGAGAACAGCACATATTAACCACAAGCCACCTGGATAGAGCAATGGCATGATGGTAGAGCACCTTTCTGAGCGTACAGTATTATGAATTTATAGTAATGATGGGCCATTTTACAATAGATTTGGATCAATTTTCCAATGAGTGGGTTCGTCACGTGAGATAGACATCTGTAAATCAGTGGATATATTTTTTTGAGCTTCACCATGCGAAATAAGTCGTTTCACTATCAGGTTGGATCCACTCGGTCTGATAACATTTGGAAAATGTAGAAGAGCTGCAGGATTAAATAATTTTATTACTGTTTTTTGGCCTCTAGCTTTTATAGGAATGAAAGCGGGCCCACTTCCAGCACTGTATCCAGGTGTCTTTATACATCCATTCCTTACCCACTGATTTGTCGACTGCCATTTTGAAGCACCAAGTTTGGCATTTTGGCTCGTCGCCATCTTGAATTTTTTAATTGGCCCTATTTGGACAATGGGGTGGAGCTGTGAAAGAGTGAACAGTGGATCTGACCAACACATTCTCACTCTGACCTCGTCACATATCGACGTTTGGTCGTGGACTTTCCACGTCGACATATGACGTCCAAGGTACTGTGGGTGTGTTGGTTGTTGACAGCCAACCATTGTTGTTACATTTCAAAAAACATGTCCATTTTTACAGAAAACGAGCAGTTTGCATACAGTCTCTTTCATTCAAATAATAATAATAAGAAGAAGTTCGTGCTCTAGAGAAAGGATCAGCGCTCAGTGAATAACCTCCTAAACCCGATGATCAGCTATTATGGCAAGGCTTAACCATACAGACCAGTGAGCAGTGATAACTAACATGTGTTTGGGGTCATCAGGTGGGAACCTCCTTTCACCGGTGTTTCGTCTAGTTGGTCCCACGACACCTCCAGGAGGCTAGACAATGATCTCTGGTGTCCCAGAGACACTCCCCTAATGCCAGGTCTCACTGCTCTCCACACCAACACAACAACCTCCTTCACCTTACTTACACATGGCTTTCTCAGCCCAAACAGCACTGCCACCTTCAACAAACCCAGGCTCCGTTCATGCGGGCTCCAGGTAGAGACAGTGTCGATACTACCAACTACCTAACACATTCACCATACTCTAAAGCACTATGTCGGTACAACAACGCCGACTGACGTTTTGTTCCTTCAGCAACAACGCCGTTCAACAATAACAGCGACCAGCCAAGTTGCCGATGTGAAAGGACAGTTTTTTCATTGGTGTCTGACGCCTGAAGTCACTGACCAAGTGCCGGTATTCTACGACTTCAGAGTGAGATTGGATCACTCCGACTTTTAGACTGTGGACTTCGCCGACAGCCACTTATACTGTCACTCAAAGTGGCCACACTCTCAATAATACGTAACTTTAAGGCTTAATAAAACTTTAAGAGACTACATATATACAAATGCACCCCCTGCTCAGTTTTCATGAGCTTAGAAAATAGCTACAGATGCCAAAGTCATTTTTGTACCAGGCTGTAAAAATGTTTATTTCTGCTGTAAAGTTGGACATTTCAACATGGGGGTCTGTGGGGACTGACTGGCCTCTGGAGCCTCGAGTGGCCATTAGAGGAACTGCAGTTTTAACACTGATGCTGACTTCAGTTTTCAGCTCTGGAAGTTGCTGCTTGCCCTCAGCCCAGTGGAAATTACACCCTCAGCCAAAGCATTTGTTAGATACTGTAACAGTTGTCACAAGGTCACATTTAGTCCACCTGTGTTTGCATATGTTGATGATCTCACTTCCTGTGGCCTTTAGCTGACCCAGAAGGAGTCTCTGGTGACATTACTGGACAACCGGACGTGGGCCAAACAAGGCATCGCTGAGGAGTTTGACTACATCGGACACTCTCAAGCCTGGAAACACCCGCAGGTCAACGTCTTCGTCACCCTGGTCCTCTTCATCGTCATGAAGGTAGGAGAGAAAACAAAATGTCCTGATAACTATGCATGACAGTCAGTTTATCACCTTTAATCTGTATCTTCCACGTCATCAAATGCCTTTCTCACCTCTCTCTGGTTAGTTTCCTTCTTTATTTTCACCTCTGTACATTTGATATCATTGTGTGCTGGTACAGTATGTGAAGTCCACACGTACAGTACGCTGCGGGTGGCTACAGTGGCATTACAGATAAAGGAAGGTCACGAGGAGATTGTGACTTGAAAATGAAGGTATTATAAATGGGAAGGTTTTGCCCTTTTTTATTCAATACTGGACCTGGCCTAATGGGAAAGTGTTGGAAGCAAGCCCATCTCCACTTGTCACTGGTAAAGAACAAAGAGAGACCATGTTAAAAAAATGTTGGGAAGTGGCCTGTCTCTCCCTCACTGTGTTATAAAGTTATGCTCCCGGGAGGCCATTTAAAGTTTGGGTCCACTTTGATGTCGTATCGCAGAGTCAAAGAGCCGATGGGATCCATAGGAACAGAGCAGATCTTTATACCTCAGTCACTTGATGTTAGATGTCACTGTGAGTGATCGGAGCCCAGCCTGCCTGTTTGATAATGAAGGTCAAATGGAAGGATTTGAATAAAAGGAACTGAATCCAGCCTGTAGACAATACAGCTCTTATGAGGACGGTATCATGTGACATATACATTTAAACACAATCTCCTACTTAAACCTTTCTGCTTCGATAATCCATGGATATTTTAAGTATAATAAGATAAAGTAAAACTTCTGTATTGGCCCCAAGTAACTAGTAGTAGGGGAGAATCCATACAGCAAAGTATTGTGATATTTTTTACAATAAATGTTCTTACAGAGCTTTTTCCAACAAAAACATGAGATTATTTATATGTTTAATAATGCTGTAAATGTCAATAAATCTGAGGTCAAATAGACCAGTGGTTCCCAACCGGTCCAGCCCCGGGATCCATATTCCTCCTTAGTCAGTAGTTCAAGGTCCACAGAGATTAATACATTCAGCGTCATACATAATTTAGAGTCACCAATTAACCTGCATGTGTTTGGACTGTGGGAGGAAGCTGGAGCACCTGGAGGAAACCCATGCTGACACAGGGAGAACATGCAAATTGCTGTGAGGTGACAGTGCTAACCACTGCAATACTGTGCAGCACCAGTTGGGAACCACTGAATTAGACAGCCAATAACATCCATATAAAGTCTCAGCTAATGGTAGTTTTGGCTGAGTAAATAGCACAAGGGGAATTGGGAAATGCAGTTCACAAATCAGTTTCTGGCTCAACTTCCTAGGCCTCAGTGGAGGAAAAAAAACAATCACTATTACATGAGGTGTTGGACCCAAGTTGCTGCACCTTTGGCCTCAGGGGGAAAGAACAAGCTGAACAGTTACTGTATATGTTTTCGTGTATATAAAATCTTGCCACCCGTCGTCCTGTTTCTCCTCTGGCCTCAGATGCCAAACAGCAGTTTGGGAGCTCAGGTGAACTCAGCTCTCCTGCTGCTGTTCAGGGCGGCTGGAGGAGAGTGCTGCTCGTGTTGTGATTAGATTGGCTTTTTTATGTAACCTTTACTTATTTGTGCTGCGCTGTTCAGCAGAAATGAAATGTCCTCTCCGAATACAAAAAACAAGAGGTTGTAAATCTCCTCTCACTGCATCAAGAGCTGCGTCTGTGAGTGTGCGGGGCTGTGAACTTCATACCAGTAAAGCACGCTGAGAGAGCCCTGGAAAAGTGCGAGTGGGTGCAGAAGAGAATGAAGCTGGGTCATGTGGTCGTGTGTGTGTGTGTGTGTGTGTGTGTGTGTGTGTGTGTGTGTGTGTGTGTGTGTGTGTGTGTAGGTGAGTACATGGCCAGTTTGTTGCAGTTAAAGGTTAGCGAAAGCATTTAGAAATCTGGTTTTCTAAACTAAGGCTGTTACTGTACTTGACATTAACACAACACTCATAAGCACTGTGGTTTTGTCAACTAAAGTCACACAGAACTTGAAGCTAAAAAGGTAGTAAAGAAGGGAAGGGCAGAGAGGTGTGCGCTCTCTCTCTCTCTCAGCCTCAAGCTTTCCTCATGCACGTGGAAGGGCAGTGAGGTTTGCCCTCTCTCTTTCTCTGCCTTAGGCTTTCTGCGCAGGCCAGTGGAAAGCCCCAGAACAGAGCGATACCACCAAATATAATACTGCAAATGGAAATTATGTTTTCGTTGACTGAAGTGTTTCTGACTAAATTAGTAAGGAGGATAGGTCAGAGCAGGAGGAAGGTTATGTGTTCTTTTACCTGAAGAGAGCATAACCAAGTTTTTGTAAGTAAAAATTCACGTTTAAATTTAAGAATTAAATTTGTTTGGTTGAAAAAATACTTTAAACAATTTTATTCTAATTAAATTTGTCAATTTATAATTCCTCCTCTGTTCTGCAATTTAATAGCTTTGTGAAAAACTACTGTACATGCCTTCTTTTATGGCAAAAATAGTTAATGTGAATGCATAAAGATAAAGCAGTTAAATAACACTGCTGTAGATAGCCACGAATAACTTTGGAAAGAAGCAGTGTCCACAGTTAAGTCGAGCAGAACTACAGCCAGACAACCTTCGCTGCAGGCTGTGGTGTTAAACACAGTGAAACGAGTATCCAACACTGACCAGAAGCTCCGGTGTCAAAGTTATGTAAGCACAGAACTGATGGTGTGACAGTCTGTTCTGCAGTAATGGCAGAAACTGACTCACATTGTCATTGTTCCTGAGCGGTACAATAGAGAACGTCTCTCTCAGCCTTTTGTCTGTCACGTATCACAAAAAAATGACTGTCAAAAACCAGTATTGATTACTTTATAAAGCCAAGTCCACAGAATCCACTCTTCTTATTGGAACTTAGCTGTCTCCTTTTTCAATTCTGTGTGTGTGTGTGTGTGTGTGTGTGTGTGTGTGTGTGTGTGTGTGTGTGTGTGTGTGTGTGTGTGTGTGTGTGTGTGTGTGTGTGTGTCCCTATCTGTCTGCTGTCCTTTAATGAAATGGTCTGATGGCTTTCAGCGTCATTCCTCTCAGTGTGACGTCTAACCTCTGCGTTTGTGTGTGTCCGTTTCCATCGTCTGTGGATGTATAGGGTAACAAAAGACGAATGCAGGGTTTCCAGAATGTGACATGGAGGTGAGGTGTGTACAGTAGAAGGACAAAAACACACACACACTTTTTAAACTTTAATCACCCACCTGCACAAACGTTATCGAGCTGCTCTCAGCATCTATCTGTGGGCATGCACTGACTCACGTCCTCTCTCTCTCTTACACACACACACACAGACACACACACACACAGCATTCAAAGTGAGGCTGTAATGGCTCTGTCTAATTACAGCCTTTGGTTTTTCCTGGATTCAGCATGGTGATTTTCAAAGGGGAGATTGCTCTCTCCCTCTCCTTCTTGGTAATGAATGGTTCTTTTATTCGACATGGCAGCCATCTTGTCTTGTTGCTCCTTTTCATGCCCAAACTTCAGGAAGACTCTCGTTCCAGCTGCTAAAATTTTGTAAGTAAGGTGCATGGAAAGAGTCTAGTGCCAGGAAGTCTATATTGGCAGGTCAGCAAATTAAAATTCTATAAATACTTTAATTACACATGTTTTGGTGCAGTACGGAACAAAGTATGTGCAAGTAAGTGAGAAGCCTGAAATGTTGCTCTTAAAGTTCACTGCAGCTGTTGTGAAGAAGACGAGTGTTAGCCGGAGTGCTGTGAGGAAGTTTCTGTGTATTTGTAACTTTTCAGCACACCTAGAAACACACGCTCACACACACACACTCACACACACACACACACACACACACACACACAAACCTGCAAACTAATTTGGCATGCTTTGTAGTTAAATGCTATTTTTAGTGGTGTGCAATTATGCACATCAACAGCTCTGGGTGAAGACTGCGTTTATTAATACAGGTGTGTTTCTGCGTCCTACAGCCTGAGCGAGTCCTCTGTTCTCTGTCAGTGTGTCGGTGTGAGTGTGTGCGTGTACATCAGAGTGACAGAGAGCTGGCGGGACTGTAATTGGAGTGGGAATAGAAGAAGGGCCCCTCAGGGTCCCCTGAGGCCCCCAGGCGATAGACTGTCCTCTCAATGTGACACACACACAAGCATAGAGTGCTCCCAGATGAATGACAAATTAAATCGACTATAAATGTCCTGGATACTGCGTCATAACTGATACCCTTGACCTGAGTATCCTTCACTTCTCCCTCCGATACCTCACTTCTGTTCTCCTGTTTTTGTTTTCTCTCACACAGTTCTTTTTAACCTCTTGTTCCCCTTAGTCATCAGAATTTAGCCTTCGACTTAAACATTAAAACATGACGAACAACAATAAATCAAGACGTATCAAGACCCAGGGGGGAAGAGGTGCAGTAATAGGTGTTAAGCTGTACTGCGCAGGCTTTGACCGATGAGTTATAGAACTCTATTACCCATGTCTTTGTATGGAAGTCAGTAACAGATTACTTTTTTAAAGGCAACTGACCATTGGCTAAACCCCTGAAGTATGGGGCTGTATCAAAGGAGAACACCACCTTAATTAAGAGTTCCACATCTGATTTCCATGACCGAGGAAAATTTAATTAGTATGTGGGATCACAAGCTACTCTCTCTCAAAGCCAGAAACCAGAGTCTCAGACTTGTGATGTCATCAGGTATAAAGCCCAGAGCTGCTACGATGAATGGGAAACTGAATTTGTGAACCCACACTCAGTTTTCTTTTTTCCACCCAAATGAACTTTATTTTACTGTAGTGTTCCCAGTTTGGAAACAGAAGATCTAGTTTGGATTTGGGAGAGCAATGTTAATGTTCACTAAAATGGATTGTCTTAGATAATAGAAGTACCATGTTTAAATTTTGAAAAGATAGAAGGTAGATCCCCTTTAAGAGCAATATTCCATAACCACCAGGTAGGGCTGTAGTCTCCTGGTCAGCCAGTCGATTATTTGGTCGCTGTGCTCTCGTCCGACCAAATTCTCATGGGCCGAATAATCGCTGTGTTACTTTCATCATTATTTTCTGCGACGGGGGGGCAGGCTAAGTTACCTGTGAAAATGGGGGTGTTTTCAAAACATTTGTTTTATATGAGAAGAGGAAAAGATGGCTAGACGCTAGGCTAATTTATACAATGTAAAATGCCATAGACTTGTGCTAATAACATTAGCATGTTGTACTGGTGGGGGAAATGTGTCCAGATAAAGACGAGTGTTTGTCAGTTCTGTGATTTATAGTGAAACCAGTTTGTGTACTTGTGTTTGAAATTGTCTCTATTAAGCCATGTTTAATGTGTGTTTAATGTGTGTTTTGAATCAACTATATAAATAAAGTTTGATTTGAACTAAAGTTTACAGCACTTAACACAGTCCTCCACCGCCGACTAGTGTTTTGGAGGTGTAACTGCAGAGTGACACAGACACACCACCGCACAAGTAAAAATAACATGCAGATTTTTTTTTTTTGCCACGACTAATCGATTAGTTCAAGATTATGTGCGACTTTAGTCGACCACGATTTTCTTTGGTTGACTACAGCCCTACAACCTGGTATCTCTGAAGTCGTCGAACAGAGGCACTCGGTCAGTGACTTTCGACGTCCGACGCACAGTGGCATGATATGCAGCCAGTCAGCATTATTGTGTAACGGTGCCCAGTAGTGTCAGGGGATGACGGGCAGGTGTAAGTTAAGAAGTGGTTAGTCAAAGTAGGGTGGGCATGAGGGGTGGTGGATGGGTTTAACAACCTCTGACTTTCACCTGTTCACTTCCAGTATGGTTGTAAAGCCAAACCTTGTTCTTTGTTCCCAAACCCAACCATGTGCTTTTGCTGTTGAATGACAAAAAAAACATCAATTGCAGTGCTTTTATTTTGAAAGAGACTGTATGCAAAGTGCACAATAAGACAACAAATTACTCTCTGTCTCACCTCAGTTGGCAAAATGGACAGTTGCTGGATGGAAATAAGAATTGTCTGCCTCTGTCTGAAATCAACGACCCTCTGTTTAAAAAATAATCACCATTATTGATGGTGAATCTGCAGCCTTCGTCTCTGTAAACTGTTAATACATGCTTTGTGACTCTGGAAAGTTCAACATGTATTAACAGTAATAATGGGAGTGGGCCAGGATTATTATTATTATTATTGTTGTCCAAAATGATGCCCTTAGTCTTCCAGCCTCTGGCCTAATACTCTCACTGAGCGATTAAAAAATTTGAATTAAACAGATGATAAGATGTGCTCACGTGTCCTTCAGTAAAATCTGAGGAAATTCAAGTTGAGGATTTCCCATCGGTAATCAGTGCAGTATTGATCAATTATATGATAAGTCTGTAATTAATATGACTCTACCATATCTATTAGTTATCTGTTTGCTTTAATGAAAGGCCAGTGTTCACCTGAACTAAACCTGCAGCTCGAGGCCTGACGGTTTGTTTCCTCCCTCAGTGTTACAGCAGGAGCAGGTGCTGCAGGTCAGTCGTACAGACGCTCATGTCTTTACATATTAGAATTATAACCTCAAGTGTACACAGCTGTGGAATTGCAATGAAAGAAATGTACTCGCCTTAATTTAAATTATGCAGAAACATCATAAAGCCAAGGCTACTTTGCATTCCTGTGGTTCCCACTGGTCCTTTCACTGAGGGTTAAACTGTTTCCTGTTGTCTTTCAAACGTTCTGCTCAAGAGTCAGAACCTCTGAGAAGTCGCAGAGGGAAGCTCGTCTTTGTCTGGTACATGTCTACTGAATTTATGTTGTTTTTATTTGGTTTAATGAGTGGATGGTGTAAATGTATTTCTAGTTTACAACGCAAGTCAGGGCAACATGCTGATTACATATACAGGCAACACACTCCAATTGAATATGTCAAAGCAAACCCAGTGAAAGGTCCAGAAACAGTCACTCATTTTCTGATTGGTCATACCTCTGAAGTTAAGATATGGGTAAATTAAGGCAACTTAAAAGGGTTCAGGTCATATCTAAAAGAAAAATTACTATCATTATTAAAGGACGGTGTTTAATGTGCCCGATCGCCGTCTATCACCTCAACAACGTTACGCCTCTTTTTAACTTACTGCAAGATTACTGTCAGGAAAGTATTAACACTGGTCAGTTTGTGTTAAACTACCAATGCTGTCATTTTCCTCTGAGTACAGTCTCCTACTTGCCTGACATCTCCAGACCAAATCACAAATGTCAGTTGGTCTGAAACCTCTAAGCTTCTTTTTCGATTCCCAAGAGTCGTTATGAACAGCTGTAGACTTGCAACCACAGTGAACACCGTCATCCTTGCGTGAAAGTCGATGGACTCTGCATCCTTAACTTTCGTTGTTGTCCCACCACATTTCCCTCTGACACTGCCAGCTGCGTTTAAACAATAATAGCGACCGGCTGCTTATCATGCTGACGTGAAAGGATGGCTTTTTTGTCAGTGTCTGACACTTGAAGTTAGTGATCAAGAGCTGTTTTTTGACGACTTAGGAGTGAGACTGGGTTGACCATAAGCTGAGGACAAACTGCCAGTTCGATGCGCATCAAGTGCCACCCCAAGCACGCACTGGACGCGTTGCACTGCAGCTCATCAGCAGCTGACCAGACAAAGTCATTACTACTTTTACTGAAAGATCTGTCTTCACCTCTGTATCAGCTTAAAATAATGTGTGGACACCCACTAATTAAAGTTCATTTCTCACCTGGAGAGCCGATCTCCAGAGCTATGACTCGCCAGGAGGTCCTGTCTTCTTGGCCATTGTCTTTATAATGATGGGATTGTGAGCCGACTGTTGAAGATGAAATAAGGGCGTTGGAATGGTATCACACAACCACTCAGACATGAAGATGCAGCATTTTCTTTTTCATACTCCACTGGTTTTTCTCACCTCTCAAACTCAGCCTTGATTGGCCGTTTTTGGTCTCTGTTCAGAGTCAGTCACGAGCTCCAAAATGGAGACGTGTACAAACATGAGTCATAATACCCAACAGTCTTTAATAATAAAAGAGTCTGGACTGGTTTGAAAGGAAAGAATATGCTGATATGTCTGTTGTGACCACCCTGAACTTGCACAGCTGAACACTGGCAATAATTAAAGTTTAAAAACTTAAAGTTGCGTGTTGTCTTCAGCCGTGGGCTTGAAAAACAAAATATCCTCAACAGCAGAATTTGCCCTTTTTTACAGTTAGAAGTAGCAGCTTTATCCTTAATAATAAATGTGTGATTTTCTCCAATGAAATTCATGACACCTGTTGTATGAGTCATTTACTGACAGACTGCCACCGGGACAAACACTTGTCGAACTATGTAACTTTAATGCCTGGGTGTGAATGAAGTTCAAGCGTACCAAAGTCTGCTTAAATTAGACCAAAACCAGCCACTTTATTAGGTACAACTGCTTTAAAACTTGGTGGCGTATATTCAACAAGGTGCTGGAAACATTCCTCAGACATGTTGGTCCATATTAACATGATGACATCACACAGTTGCTGCAGATTTGTCTGTTGTTAGCTGACAGGAGTGGCACCTGGTGTGGTCTTCTGCTGCTGTAGCCCATCTGCTTCAAGGTTGGACAAGGTGTTGTTGCTTCAGAGATGGTCTTCTGCACACCTTGGTTGGAACCAGTGCTTATTTGACTTCCTGTTGCCTTTCTATCATCTTGAACCAGTCTGGCCATTCTCCTCTGACCTCTGGCATCAACAAGGCATTTTGGCTCACTGGATATTTTCTCTTTTTGGGACCATCCTCTGTAAACCCTAGAGATGGTTGTGCTGACAATCCGTCTGGCACCAACAACCATGCCACGTTCAAAGTCACTTCAATCACCTTTCTTCATCATTCTGATGCTCCGTTTGATCTTCAGCAGCTCGTCTTCACCATGTCTACATGACTAAATGGACTGAGCTGCTGCCACATGATTGGCTAATGTGTTAATGAGCAGTTGAACAGGTGTACCTAATAAAATGGCGAGTTCTCTCACTCCAAGTATTTTTGGCGAGCAAACACATTACTAATGTCAACTCATGAAGTCTGAGTCACATATATTGACGGAGTTTAATACATTTTTTCTTCTAAAATAGTTTAGCCCTGAAGCAGCTCTATAACTTATAAGTCTCATTAAATCCACTGTCAAAATCCATGTGGTTCATTAAGTAATTTTTAATTGGATTTTAATGTAGAAGGTTTTCACGTTTCACTTCCGTCACTTTTCTCCTCTCCTTTTACTTTCACTTTTCTTAAGCACTACCAGTGTTTTAAACCAACAACCCAATCAGTCCTTTGCTTGCTTCTGTTGCCTGAAGGCTTCTGCTTCCTGTGACGGTTTATCAAAGACCCCCCTCAGTTTGAGGTCGGAGATCCTCATAAATTTTGATGGTCATGCACTACCTCAGTGAGATGTACACTTAGGTTACATTCGATTAGATTACATGAAACATTAATGATACCTCGGGGGAAAGTGAGTCATAGGTGCTTCAAAGAATTGGATATCTTAATAGCTACTGTGAGAGGACATAGCAATAGAGCAAATAAAGGCTGTATAGAAATATGTCCGGAAATGCTCGTATGTTTCATCAGAAACAATCAACTTTCAATAATACGATTGTGCTATATCACAGAAAACTGCTCAATCTATATATAATGTTCTTTATTTGTGTTATCACAGTGCTGAAGGAGCTGAATCAAGGATACAGTGACACATTTTACATCCATGTCTTTATGACAGCTGCAGTATAATGTGTAAAAGTGGATGATTTAATGGGATGGTGTTGGCCTATCAGTTTATTTGCTTCAATATCCAAATACAATATGAATGATTTCCAAGATAGTACAATGATAATACAATGTAAAATACAATATAGTTTGGATTGATCAGCAGTACAAAAGACATGCAGCATGAATGGAGAGGCTACGTGCTCACTGTGTTGATATTGATATTTATTTATTTTAGGCATGCAAAAGACATGAACATACAACAAGCAGACAGAGAAATATTTACAGGTAATGAAAAGCATAATGTAGAAGCAAATTGTCAGTTTATAGTTCGTCTAAAAAAGGAAGTATAAACTTATTAAACCCCGCGTCTTCTCCTGAAGTCATTGAGTGAAAAGGAACCGACAACTTCCTTATGGAGAAAAACCTTTACCTTAGACTTTTTACCATTTAACTTTGTCACACAAAAATAACCAACATAAATCTGTTATATTAATTACAAAATGTCTATCTTACAAAATAAAAACCCTTATCAGCGGATTATATAAATATATAAATGTTTCACAACTTATAAACCAGTGTAAATGTATGATAGATATACTGCCAATTATTTTTTCTTTACAAAAAAATATATATATATGTTAATATTACATATTTACGTATTTATTTTTACGTATTTCATTTTATTTTATTTTAATTTGTTTATTTTGATCTGTAGTGCTGCTGCTAAGAGACACTATTATATATAAAACACAGCTACATGTTCATGACACAACAGCTTCAGCAATAACAACAGCAACAACAATACAACTATATATCTCAACTATATATCAACTTGTCCCACTTTCTTTTTATATTTTCATAAATGAATATATAAAATATGAAAGTGCAAATAACTCTGTTAATAACTCTCTTATTAACAGAAAAATAAAAAATATATATAAGTAGAGAAACTAAGCAGTAAACCTTGTGAACAACTGGTGAATTTCAAACCCCTTCTTCAACCCTGTACCTGCTGAATATCATGTTTTTATACTTTATTGTAAATTGATAAATTAATCCATGCCTAAAATGCAACACAAAGTTCACCACGTATATTTATAGTTTGAATCTGTGTGTTTGTGAGAGTGTCAGTGGGGCTTTTGGTTCATTCAGCTGCTAATACTTGGAATTAAACATTTCAGCAGTGTGTTATGGATCCAAATTTCCAGCCAGAGGCAGTTGTGTTAAGTGGCTATTAGTCCGTCTCCTTGGCAACTAGAGCCACCTGGAGGAGGGCCTATGGGCAACTGTAAATTCACAGACAGTCATCACACCAGTCTGGTTGCCATGGTTGAGGTCCTAAGAGGGCGGCGAAGGGACTGCAGCCAGCAACCTGTCACACTCACCTGTGTGTGTGTGTGTGTGTGTGTGTGTGTGTGTGTGTGTGTGTGTGTGTGTGTGTGTGTGTGTGTGTGTGTGTGTGTGTGTGTGTGTGTGTGTGTGTGTGTGTGTGTGTGTGTGTGTGAGAGAGTCTGGCTGTGTTATTATGTAAGCACACAGCTGGTTCAGATTACAGTTCTTTACATTCAGTGACGCTGATGGAAAGGCGTCTGTAAGGATCCTCTTCCTCCCGTCTGTGTTGGGTAAGAACATCATGGTCTCCGATTACAGAGCACCCAGGGATATAGCTTGACCTTAAAATGCTTTTAATTGGAACATGTTCAAGTTCTGGTAAAGACCCAAAATGACCAAACATTAAAGAGGAGAAAACTGAGCTGTTCCTCCCAGTGGGGTTAGGAGGGATTTGAGGAGAGACACAGAGGAAGAGACGTGAGACAAAAATACAGCGTGAGGTGAAATTAACAGGTGTATGCATGTGTCCTAAACTACCAGGAAAGTTTGTTATCATAATTTGGCCCTTAAATCGACTCCAGACTGTACAGACTCTCAGCTGCCAGGCTTTTAACTCCAGTTTCAGTCTCTCTTCACTGGTTCCTGGTACGTTTTTGAATAGATTTTAATATTTAACTGATTACTGCTGAGGCTCCTCATGGTCTCTCTCCCAGCTTTAACTCTGACCTCTTAGTACTGTACTCACCACGACGTACTTTGAGAATCAGAATCTATTTAACAGGAAGCCAGAGAAGCTGCTGGAGAACAGGAGTGATCTATGGAGAAGGTTCTAGTGATGATACGGGCAGCTGAATTCTGGACCAGCTGGAGTCAAAGAAAACTTTATTTCCATTTGCAGTATAATACTGGCATCGTGTCCTGCCTGAACTAAGGCTATATACTTAATTTTTGCTCTGATTGAGCTGGAGGAAAGTTGCAGCCATCCAGGATCTGAAAAAACAAAACAACATGAGATAATTTACAGTTTGATTTTGTGACAAATTTTCACATTTGCTGCCTTTAAGTCGATGAACAGCCTCAATGGAGAAATGGCTGCGACGACATGTCATTCTCAGTTAGACAAAAAAACAGATGTCTAAATAGTTAATGCCTTATAACAGAAAGTGTGACTACATATGAGCAATTATTGGGGTTTTTTAGTGCAACTTTCCTAAAATAATTCATCCTGTTGACAGTTTACTCTATTTTTTGAGCAACTATGTAATTCAGCAGTTGTCACTTGGAGTTTCAGGAGCCCTATAAAAATGATTTTTGCACACATTTCATATGGCCGCTATTACACTCGGCTATGATCTACTGTACTTCAGAGCCCTCAGTGAACAGTTCAGATGACAGCTGCTCTTAGTTACTGTGGCGTTCATGGCCAGCTGTAAATTTACAACTAGATTAAATTGCATTGTTCTCTGCTCAGTGTGGTTTTTAAAATTGTATGACGATCTGTCCCACTGCTACACAGGGACACACACACACTCACACACTCCACAGAGTTCGTGGCCTCTGTAATAAAGTTAAGCCTATGAGCTCTCAGATCCGTTAAACCTTTCTAGCTCTTATTAGTTTTACTGGCCGAGTGGAAGAGATAGAATAAGAAAGGAAGAGATGAAGATGAAGATGAAGACGATCCAAGACAAGAATTATTCCCGCGACTGTACTATTTTCCTGTGAGGCCTATTTTGTGCATTCAACTGGTTGTGTGTCTGTTACTCTCTGGCGCCCGGCCGCGTTCAGCTCTGATTCTCGTCACTGAGTCAGTGTCATGATGTGTGCGTGGGCGTGTGTGAACACCTACGCACGTATGCGTGTGTACTTGCAGTGCAGGGTGTGAAAACGGCGGCGGTGTAGGGTTACAGAAGGAGATCCATTACTTCACCATGGCAGCCGGCCTTAATTACAGCTAACTATAGACAGAGCGGAGGGAGCGGAGAAGAGAGAAAGGGAGAGAGAGCAGGAGGCAGGGAGGGATGGAGAGAGAGAGAGAGACGGCGCAATGAGTGTAATTAAAAAGTCTATTTGAAACCATGAGATTATTACAGTGATGAGGTTTGTGTAATGACTTGTACAATGCTCAGAATCATACTTCTTGTTTTATGCATTCAAACACAGAATGTCACAAATTCTTAACTGCTGAGAAACCAACACGGTCCAAGTGAATAGTTCTGAGTAGTATCTGCCTAAATGAAGTTTGGAGGACTGAAATGAAAAAGATGTGTGTTTGGATTTTAAATCAATAAGAGGTGTTTTACAGGAAAACATTGCACTCATTTTCTTACCGAGAGTTAGATGCGAGGATCGATACCACTCTCATGTTTGTATATGAAAGATGAAGCAACAGCTAAGAGCTAGTTAGCTTAGCTTAGCATTAATACTGTAAGCAGGAGGAAACAGTTAGTCTACTGGTTGCGTCATAGGGATAGCATTGAGCCTCATTCACTAATATGTGTGAAGAAACGTTCTTACTCTGCACATAAAATAAGTGCAAACTCACCATCTGATTCATGACACACGCACACCGGCCAGGTTTGTTCTTACCACACTGTGTATGTTGGTGAATCAGAATCATTCCGAATTGACAAGCTCGTGCCCGCTATCTGTGATCAGCATACTGCCACGCCCTTATGTCTCCACAAGTGATGTGAGGACTCTAAAACTTCACCTGAGCCTCCCTCGGCATATGGGTGAGTAGGTAATGGCTTAATTTTCATTTTTGGGTGCACTATCCCTTTAAGGCTCGTACACACCAGTGTCAGGCCGTCAGTGAGCATCTGTGAATATGGAGGCAGTTGGAAACAGCTGATAAGCCGTTCGTCACTCTGCAAACGTATTTAAACATGTCAGTCTCTGACGGCCCTCTCCTGACGACATGATTGGAGGAAGTGGGGGAAACCGGGTTAATAAAGTAGAAGAGATATTTATTACAAATACTACTGACAGGTTGTAAAATATCATAACCAGGAAATGGTTAAGTAAAGAGTCTCCAACAGCCTCTGAATGGATGGAAATAGTTGAGGAAATACATGTCATGGACCAGCTCAGTGTTTCTCTGAGACATGCCACTAAAAATGTGAAAAATATTGGAAAAAATATAAATTTTATTTGACTTTGAAATGCTCTTTTATTTGTATGTATGATTTGTTTGGTGAATTCAGATTTGTTCCCCTCAGTGTTGAGGCATGCAGAGCGCACTACAACTCATGAATGAGTGGGAGATTTCTCCTTCCTTAAAAGTGCCCTGGCTTTCCAGGAATCAAAGTTAGGGGTCACGGGGACCTTTGTGATCTTGGGGGAAGGTTATTGACTCATTTTCATGTTGAGCATTTTACCTTTACCTATGATGTCCCCGCCTGATGTTCTTGGTTTTGTCTGCTTCTTTCTTTTTGTAAGAAAAAAAAAAATACGTATACATTGGTCTTGACAATTCTGTCTGACATCATGCAAACAATAAGGTTGAGGTGCACTTCAGGACACGGTGACATCACTGAGTGTGGTTACAGGTGCAACAAAGCACATTCATACCCAAACACACTCATCAGTTTTTTCAGCCTGGCGTTAAGTGACTCTTTAGGGAGTCTTCACATCGAGCATGAGGCAAAATGTTGCCTCACATTAGTCAAATTTGTCTGCTGGGTTGTTTTTGCAGTTTGTCTTTATTTAACCCAGCAGAGCCGTAAAACTTTGGAGTAAGTGTGCAGTGTTCTTTCAAGTTAATGATGAGACAATGATCATATACTAAAAATCGTCTCAGTCAGTGTTGTCCACCTCCGATGTCGAGGATATAATGATTGATCATATATTTACTGTAGGAGTGATAGATATCAGATGGGCTGCACGGAGCTGAAAGTGAATTTTAATGAGACGACTAATGAGTCCACACTGTGCGACTGTTATAATAATAATTACAGCTTTAATACCGTCTCATGAATCTTTCCTAAAATAAGCATGACAGCATTTTAAGCATCACACTCTCTGCTTTAACTTAGGTACACACACACACACACACACACACACACACACACACACACACACACACACACACCTGACGATAATGCTCACACATTGTCAGTGGTGACATTTTCCTTTTTGTTTGCCTTTCCTAATTAGCAGTCTCTTCCGCTCGCCTGGCACAGTGTCGGCCAATCGGCAGAGCCCGCTCATTACCCAGGGTTCATTTCAGGGTCTTTGTCAAATGAAGAGTGAAAGTGACAGCTCAATCTAACCTCAGCAATAAGCTCCGCATGGCCGCCTCCTCACTGCTTGTAGATGATTCAACTTGGCTATCATCTAGGGGCACACAGGATGGCACTCTGAAGCTAATTGAAATGCCACCTTGTTCTTTCTTTTCATGTCTCCTCTTTCTTCGTCTCCCTCTTTTTTCTCTCCTAGTTCTGGATGTCTGCCCTGGCCACCACCATCCCAGTGCCCTGCGGAGCCTTCATGCCAGTATTTGTCATTGGTAAGAAGCATCTGGTCCTGTGTGTGTGTGTGTGTGTGTGTGTGTGTGTGTGTGTGTGTGTGTGTGTGTGTGTGTGTGTGTGTGTTAGAGCAGAAACATAGATGCATCTGTGAGAGGGAACTTCTTTCTGAGAGTTGCATGAGTAGATTGATACCACTCGTGTGTGAGAGGGGGATCAATCTTCTTGCCTAACTTGTGGCCCAAACAAAAGAACATTGAACTTTTTCTTTCACTTTAGAGAAGTGATGAACTCTACTTTTAAAATGTGCTTTTTTAAATATATATATATATACACACACACAGTATAATCATGAAGTAGAATAGAATATTTGTTGAGCTCAAATTTTTGTCTGTGTCCATTTTTTTTAGTATAAAATGCAAACATTTTATTTTTTGATTCTGAAGTGATCCAAAAATATTCAGATTACATCACAATGTTCACTAGTGAGAGTAGAATGGATCATGACATGGATCGGCCGTTTGGTGCAGCGTCTGCAGTGATGACGGCACTGTGTGAGGCTGTCGTGGTGAAGAGGGAGCTGAGTTAGAAGGCAAAGCTTTTGATTTACTGGTCCAGCTACTTCCCAACCCTCACCTGTGGTCATGAGCTCGGGGTAGTGATCAAAAGAATGAAATTGCAGGTACAAGCAGCTGAAATGAGTTTCCTCCGTGGGGTGTCTGGGCTCAGCCTTAGAGATGGGATAAGGAGCTCGGACATCCAGAGGGAGCTCGAAGTAGAGCCGCTGCTCCTTCACGTCGAACTTTGTCAGTTGATGTGATTCGAAGATCTGATCAGGATCCTCCTGGGCGCCTCCTGTTAGAGGTGTTCCACGCACGTCCCACTGGTAGGAGGCCCCGGGACAGACCCAGAACACACTGGAGGGATTACATATCTCGTCTGGCCTGGGAACACCTGTGAATCCACCAGAGCAGAGCTTAGATCGGGCCCCAAAAGATCCAGCCCAACCCCACCTGAGCCCGTGCATGTTCTGTCCGAGCCCGGCCCGGCGCTTTAACTGTAATTACGAGCCCATTTTATGGGCTATGTAATTTGTATTCAGTAACTGATTACATTTCAAAGTAATCTGCCCTGACCCTGCTAACATGTCTGCAACCATTCACAAGAGAGGGAACAAATTTATCGTTGTTGTCAGTGTTATTTTCTGAGGAGGAAATAGAGCTGCCACTTTGCAGCAGTAACACAGTACATTAGTGTTAGTTATTGTTCCCAGTGTTAAACCCAGTACTGATTGTAGTCTGTGTTTCTTTTCGCACGTCTGTGTGTGTATCAGGGGCAGCCTTTGGTCGTCTGGTTGGAGAGAGCATGGCAGCCTGGTTCCCAGATGGCATTAACACAGATGGCACCATCTACCCCATAGTGCCAGGAGGCTACGCTGTCGTGGGTAAGTTAAAGACACAATCATGGCACATATCACTCTCTGTGTCAACACTTTCCTGACTAATCTCCGTAGTATTCTTAGTTATTTATTTTTTGTTTTCTTAAGAGCCGTTTTCAGTTTTTGGTCTCACCTACAAACCATTTGTCAAATTCAATCCATTAATATTGGGGACATTTTGTGGCAGTTTTGGGACCTCCACAAAATTATTTCTCATAACCCATAAAATCAGTCTTTCCATGATGGTAACTGTGCAAACATTTTTCACTACTTCTCATTAGCTTCTGTAAATCATCAGCCACCCACTTGAGAACAATAGTTAACTCCTCCTGCCATCGCTCATTGAGAAGAAATCAGGATAAATATTTCCTACAGCCCAATTCCTCACTTTACAGCTTCAGGTTGAAACTCAATATGGACCCTGATTAAAGCAGACGGGGGACATGATCACACTCCAACATTCGAGACAGAATAGTTACATTGACAAGATCACCACACAAGCTTTAACAAAACAAGTCTCCGAAGCAGCTCAGACACCAGCTGACTGAACCACAAACTTTCTCATAGTGCTGCTGTCAGGGCTTCATATCCTGCTTACAAGTTTGGAAGTTGACAATGCAACTTGTGGCGTAATTCAAAACTTGTGCTAAGAAATAGAATTTTTCTAGTAGTTATTGTGGACTGTTGGTTCATGGAATAAAATGAAAAGATATATGAAAATACTTCCTTTAAATCCAAAATGCAATTATGAAATATCAGTTTTTATTCTTCTCTTTATTCTTTTTTTTAGTGACTGACTTCTTGTTTCAATCTCCAATTTAATCTTTGAATTATTTCTCATTTCTCCTCTAAATGTTTTCTTTTTTCTTTGTCTTTAATAAAGTGTTAGGGCTCTTCTTGGGGTTTTTTGCCAGATCATAAAAACATCCAAATCCAGTGTCCGACTTATTTCAGATATTTTATCAAGATGTTTTTGTCCAATAACAGAAAAAAACCTGAATGTATTTCATGTCTTGCAAACACCAGCTGCCCCCTCATGACCACGTCACTTCCATGCCTAATGCAGTTGCGTGTCTAATGAGATGCAGCGCTGCGAGTCCCTCCGCTGTGCTACTTGTTGACAGCCGTGCTGATTATGCCACCGTTTCAGGTTTGCGGCGGCTGTTTTTCTGGGCTGCTGGTGGTGTTGT
Organism: Epinephelus awoara; assembly: GCA_035609425.1. Lineage (NCBI taxonomy): Eukaryota > Metazoa > Chordata > Actinopteri > Perciformes > Serranidae > Epinephelus > Epinephelus awoara. Next base: position 41,197,372 of record CM069297.1, read on the forward strand.
TGTTGTGGTGCACTGTAGCTGATGACTCAGCCCTTTACAGGCCTGACACTCTGATGAGCCTCTTTCGTCTCACAGCGGAGCCTCGCTTGAAGGACTAAATGTTGGGCCGGGCAGAAGGAGCAGGAGTGTTTCTGTGAGGACGATAGGCAGACACACACAGGCTTAATTAAGTTACGAGAAAGAACAATGAAACCCTCCTTTGTGGATTCTCTCACCCACCATCTGTTTCTCTCTCTCTCCTCTCGCTTTTCACTTTATTTTAAATGCTTTCATTCTCTACTGGTTTTTTTTTATCTTATTTATTGGAGTGGATTCATGCAGTTTTTATAGTTCACAACACGTTGTTGAGGGGGAAAAGGAAATATAGAGGTTCTCTTTTGTATTGAACCACCTGAATAAGTTGATTTTCGCCTTATGGGCATCAGTATAGGAGAAGATTGTGTGGAGGGGAATATGAATTTGTTTTGCTGGGCTGGGATAAAGGAGAAAGTGCTGCGTCTGGTTCAGGAAATTGATAACAGGACGATGATGATGATTGTAGAGGTGTGGTTTTATGGTTTGGATCCATGATGCTGTGTGTGCAGTATATTGTGTGTGTGATAGTACTGAACAGATTTAGAGAAATGTCGATAGTGTGTATTCTTTTATGGCGGTAACCTTAATCCAAGATTTTGTCTGACATTTATCAACCTATTAGTGACCATCCCATTGTGGTGAATCTTACAGCTGTGTCTGAAGTTATGCAGTCGTTTGGTCACCAGGAGGCGGCAGTAGGTGCAGTGGTTAGCATTGTCGCCTCACAGAAAGAGGGTTCCTGGGTTGAACCCCAGGGTGAGGGAGCCCTTCTGCGCAGAGTTTGCATGTTCTCCCTGTGTCAGTGTGGGTTTCCTCCAGGTGCTCCAGCTTCCTCCCACAGTCCAAAGACATGCAGGTTAATTGGTGACTCCAAATTTTCTGTAGGTGTGAATGTGAGTGTGAATGGTTGTGTGTCTCTGTGTGTCAGCCCTGTGATTGTCTGGCGACCTGTCCAGTGTCAGCTGGGATAGGCTCCACCCCCAGCGACCCCCAACAGGATAAGCAGTTATGGAAAATGAATGAATGTTCACCAAAGGATAGCGCAAACAAATTAAATATGTGTAGTGAAGAGGCAGTGGTTGATGAATTACTCAGATTTTTTACTTGAAAGGACACTTTGTCAATTTTCAACCAGTTTTATATCATAACAACGTGGGCAGTATGTGATAAACTTCCCTCCTTCTTGCCAGCACCCAGATCTATTTGCCCATTTGCCTTTGACGGTCATCAGGCTGATTTTGGCCAGCTCCGGGACTGTCGCTCAAACTACAGACTGTACTTGGACATTTTCCTATGCCAGCCACCAAGGACACAAAGAGTATAGAAGCGTGTGAAGAGACAGAGACACCCCTGTTTCTCTCTTTCTTAAACTCAGATCAGACATCTACTACTGGCTAAGCTAATTTCTACAATGTAAAATGTAAAAGACAAGTGCAAGTGACCACAATGTGAAGCACTCCATTTCAAGTTAAAGGGGAACTAATGTTTTTTTTCAACCTGGGCCCTATTTTCTGATCTAAATTTGTCTAAATGAGTGATAGGATGTTCAATATGTGACATTTCTCCAGTATGAAGCTAGGGCTGACCTGCCTGCAGCCCGTGAGCAAGCACTCAAACAATGTCAAAATACATCCACTAAAAGTGCATTTTTTTCCACACAGATAGGCTCGGATTGTTAATATAATTATCTGACAACATAACGGAAAGGAGAAATGAACGTCTATGTTTACCTTTAGCTGGATTCGGACATGTTCCTCTGCCTGTTGCTGCTCCCTCTCTCTCCTCGTCCGCTCTTCAGTTTCAATGAGCTCTGCATCCGTGTACGTCCATGTTCAAATAAATACGGCTGGTCATCAAATTCAAATGGCTCATCCAGATCCAGTTGGTCAAAATCGGGTTAAAATTTGGACATGTTTGTTGTGGCAAGTCAAAACACTCACTCAGAGAGTAAAGTCTGGCTCTGAAATCTCACATCTCGTGAGATTTGAGTTGTTGCAGGAAGTTACCGCTGGGGTGACCTTACAAACCCGAGGAATTACTCTGTTTGGAGTCATCATGGCTGATTTTTTACCCAATTTTGACCAACTGAAAGGTCACTCCAGCGGTAACTGCAACAATTCAAATCTCGTGAGACCAACTGCCGTAAAACACCAGAGAAGAAGAATCTTGTGTAAAATGCACGGTATATTTGTAAAGACACCACCAACAGTAGCCGTCAGATAAATGTAGTTAATTTAAAGTAGCATAAAAACAGAAACATTTAAGGAAAACACAAGTAAATCCAAACTATACTTTATTACAGGACTTGACTCAAAGTTATTTTCCCTCACTGTGTAGAGGTAATATCTCAGACTGCAGTTTATTTTTAACGTGAGAACAAAATGTGTTTTGACTACAGTCATTCTTGGCACTGTCCTCTCCTGCTCAGACTGTTTCTCTTTTCAGGCTTTATTAGCTCTGTTGGGAAGTGAGGTTTGAAAATTAAAGACATTAACTAGTGGAGATCTGAAGTCGTTGGTATTGTTTAACATCCTCTCTTTTATATATGGGATAGTAAAAGTATGATTTACTGCTCTTTGAAGTCACGGTAATATTAAACAGTTTTTTCATTTTGATGGATGACGCCCCTGAAACCCCCTCAAGGACCCCCTTTATTTAGCACCAGACCCCACCTTGAAAACCACTGATCTGAACAATTGCTCTTCTCTCTGCTGTACCTCTCTGTTCTTCTGCTCACCCGACTGTCCTCTCCCTCCACCCCAAAGGTGCGGCGGCCTTGTCTGGAGCGGTCACCCACACTGTTTCCACTGCAGTCATCGTGTTCGAGCTGACGGGCCAGATCTCCCACATCCTGCCGGTGATGATAGCGGTGATCCTGGCCAACGCCGTGGCCCAGTCCCTGCAGCCCTCCCTGTACGACTCCATCATCAGGATCAAGAAGCTGCCCTACCTCCCCGAGCTGGGCTGGGGACACCACGAGTACGTACAGCAGCACACCAACATCATCACTGCAGTACATTACATATATGTGTTTCAGCAGCAAGTATTAAAACAAAAGGGGTTGTCAATATTAAAGCAGCTACAAGGAGTTTTTCACTGCTTATGAAACAGTCTTGAATAGATACTGATGTCTCTATAAGACCATCATGGAGAGCTATTTCTTGATAGTTCTTCCAATGCCTGTCCGTTGGTCTAATTCCACATGCCCAGCCCGTACAGTTGTTTTCCACAGCCCCATTGAGTTCTTGACGAAGGCTGAGGTTGCCCCGGTGCACCTTATAACCAGGAACTAGTCAGGCCCATGGTAATTACCTTATGCCACTGCTTGCATGTAATGTAGTGAGTATGGTGATATATATATTCTCAACTGAAGCACACCATATCAGCTATGATCTCTAACTAAAGCCAGGTCGGGTTTTTTGACTGTTGTTGAAAGTTTTTGTTTGTTTGCTCTGCAGCGGCTCATTTCTTTCATTGCGGAAGTTTAATTAGATACATAATGGCTCACTGTGTAAATGTTGCCGGTCTTAATCTAATGTGTTAATAGGTAAAGCTGAGTACACAGTGAGTCTTAATGCTTCTGAATATTGCTTTTAATTTAGGTGTTTGAACTCCACATAGCACACCATCTTTCCTTCCTCCAGGGTACACCAGGATTCACAGGGAGGAATTTGCTTTAAAGAAAGACAAGCGAGGGTGGAAGTGCCTGGCTCAATGGTTCAGCGTTACATGGCTTTTAAATGCTTTCACTCCCATTAATATTTTATACCAACCACACAATACTGAATGGGATTACCAGCTGCTTCATGTCCTCAGAGCTCAGTGAAACCACGCAGAAGCACTTTTCGTTTAATTGTTTGGAGACGATTATTATTATGGATGTTGGCAAATCATTAGGTGGAGATAATAGTTTGGATGCGTCATCCACAAATTTGAAGTAATGAGGAAACATTTTTATTTCATAGTCCATCTGTTCATCAGTTTCTGTGGTCATCCCCTGAAGAGTTTTGTCTCTGTCTGCTACTTGAGTCTTTCACTTTCTACATCAGGACCTCAGTTGACCCACACTATCCATCTCTTCGTTATCTGTTCCTCTGTTCCTCTATCTCTGCTGCTCTCCACTCCTCTGTCTCTCCCTATTATCCTCTGCGACCTTATGGCCTCTCCATCTCGCCCTCGCTCTCCTGTCCTGCCTGTGTGTCTGAGAGAATGAAGAGGAGAGAGGAAGCTGCGTGTTATGTCAGACGTGTTTTCAGTGAGCGGTTTGCGTAGTTGGGTATTATCTTTACTTATTATATAATATAGAAAACACTAATCACACAGCGGACACATGCACATGGGATCATTACAAGGTGTGTTAATAGTGCTTGCTTTGAAAGATAGTCTGCTTAATGCAACTTGGATCATGTTTTCATAGATTTCTGACATTTTAGACAAACTTTTCAATGAAAGTGCAAAGCTTGTGACATCTTCTGGACTCCCAGGTAGGAAATGTGTCCAGGAAAACATGTTGCATGTTTACAGCAGTAATGTTGAGCAGTTAACGTCATCAGGCCCAGCTTTTGGAGGAATTTTCGGGAGTTTTCCTTATCCGCTGTGAGGGTCCAAGGACAGAGGGATGTGATATGCTGGAAAGCCGTCTGAGGCAAATTGTGATTTGTGATATTGGGCTTTATGAATAAAATTAAATTGAAATGAACTGAACTTTTATGGGACCGCTACTGCACTTAGGCTGTATTGTGACCATTGTCACATTCAGAGCTCCCGTCATCTGAGCTAGTTTAGCATTCTCATGCTCCAGCTCTGCTTTTAAATTACCAGATTCATAAATGGCACACAAAAACAAACAAACAAATCATCCATAGCCTTAGGTACATTTTCCATTGTAATTGCATTAACAGGCTCAGTCCGGCCCTGATCTGTGCAGGTGCAGGGTGGGTATGGTATTCAAATTGAATTGGACTCTGGTCAGGAGATATAATTTGTCCTCACATTGTTAAAGGCAAACTCTGGTGATTTTATGCATCAACGTTTGTCTACAGGACTGGTTTCAACCCTCAGGTCTTCTTTAGGGTACAAAAGGGTCGACAGAAGTCAAGCAAACATTTTATAAACTTGGTAGCAGGTGTCACACTATCATGACTGATAAGTGAATGCAGGTGGGTGACAGCAGTGGATCACAATGAGAGGCCATTTTGAAGGTGACATGCCTCCATGAGTGTTCAGAACAAAAACATCCAGCACAAAAATGAGAAATTAGTTTATCCTTCTTGTGTGGGTAACATTACTCCTCTGGAGATACCTGCACACCATTGTAGCTGGGCTACAAGGTCCATAGGTTAGAATCAGTTCAAAAAGGCGCTCAAAGTGCAAAAAAAATAAAGAAAGAAAGAAAGAAAGAGTAAGTTAAAACACCAGCAGACGCATCAGTCCAGGGCACGCTGCATGACTGATGTGTTGCTGCATTTGCGAGGCAACAACTCCCACACTGTTTTCTGCCACCTTGATCGCTTTATGTTGTGATCACACCGGGCGCAAATGAAACAATTCATGCCAGTGAATTACGCGTAAAGTCAATGTAAAGACCTGATTAAGCACCATGGATATGGAAATACATAAATTACGCAGTGTGAATGACGCGAGTTGCTTAATTTCGCATCATTCGCTTATTCATGAGAGTTGAAAAATCTTAACTCCTGTGCTGCAATAGCCAATCAGCATTGAAATCCTCCTGGGACGTTTGACGCCGAGGACGTACTATCAGATGTTTATTGATCGATTCAGTGATTTCATGCATGTATGATGTTATGAGAGTTATGAGTTATTTACGTGTATGAAGTGAGTCAACACAGAATATTCTAGCATTCTAGCTAACTCGCAGGACTAATCATAATAATAAAAATACAAATTTGATATCTCAGTAGTATTTTCTGTAACCAGGCAAGCAACCACAGATTAGACAATGCTTCCTCTTTACATCAGCATGCAGATGACTGGTCACGTTATACACATTTTAACATTATCATTAACTCTTAAACGTAGCTAAAACACATGTGTAGAAGAGGTCATTTTTGTTTCAAGATAGTTTACAAGCTGTAAACAGAGTTTGTTTTAGCAACGCTGCAGTGTTTCCAGGTCACAGAAGAGTTCAATATCAGCATAACTAGCTAAAAAATGAGATTATTATCCTTTACCAGTCATGTAAATGTGTCTCTGCATGTCCGTTAAATCTCATAAATTATTAATAATCAAAGCTTTAACATACTCTAGTGGATTGAATTAGAAATGTAATCAGAAAAACATGAGAAATAGTCTGTGTTTGTTTGTCATCACAACACGAGACCGTCATTAATCGTCAACACACAAGCAAATCATTTAAACTTAATGATAAACACAAAGTTTCCAAATGTTAAAAAGTTGCCGGGGCATAAATATGATTGAGAAACTGTCAGAAAGCCTCCCGTGTGTGTTTGTGTGAGACAGACAGATAGTGCTTGAGTGTGTGTGTGTATATGCTCGCATGCCAATTGAAAATAAATCATAACACGACCATCTATCATCAAAAAAAATATCAAATTATCTCAACATAATGACACGCGATACGAAATGTTCAAAGTCGGCGAGGCATAAAGATGATTGAGAAACTGTCAGGAGTCTCCTCGATGTGTTTGTGTGTGTGCTAGTGTGTAAATATTCAGTCCACACACACAAACACCCACACAAAAATGTAATCTCCTTGAATCATCTATATTTAATAACATACACACTATGAACCTCAGTCACTGTGCAGAACGCTCCGACTTCCCTCCATACTTCATTCACTTTTTTGCCCTTTCTGCCTCTCGTAACAAACTCAATCACCAGGCCTTTGTGTGTGTGTGTGTGTGTGTGTGTGTGTGTGTGTGTGTGTTACTGCAGCATACAACAGCGGAGGAGGGGCAGCAGAGGGGGACATAGGGAGGGGGGTGAGACTGCAGGTACAGTTGCCCCCTCCGAACTGAATGTGTTTGTCACTGAAACTGGAAATTATCCATCTCACACCAACGCAGCCGTCCACCCCCACACACACACACACACACACACACACACACACACATAGGAAGACTTGTGTAACGCCTGCCGCGCGACACACACATATGACAGCATGTGCATTTGCTCACACACCCACACAGACATGGAAAGAATTGGATTTCTTATCTTTTATTTATGTATAGCTTTTGCAGATCTCAACACACACACACACACACACACACACACACTACAGGCATGCTGTTACACACTTCTCTCCTCTGAGCACATACGAAAACCTTTTTCCGCCTCTTCTCTCCCCCTTTCATTCAGACCAGTGTCTTGTCTTCCCTCTTGACGGATCCATCTTCAGCGTTGAAGTGGCATTTAAAAAAAAGTGTGGGAACAATTACATAACATCACTGTGCATGTGTGTGTGTGTGCGCGTGTGTATGCGTTCTCTATCTGTCACTGTACGTTTCTTAGCATTTCATAATGGCCAATTATAGTTTGTTGAATTGTTCTCCGTCCACTGTCGTCTCTGCTTGTCTGACAAGGAGCAAAGCCACAGGAGATGATCATATTTTCCCTGGATCGTTACAAGCATCCTTTTATTGGCTTCCACACCTTCCCTTACATACACCCCCGCTCTCCTTCTCTCGCTTACACACACACACACACACACACCAACCACATCAACACCCAGAGCATATCCACTCTGCTCTGGACAATATGGATGATCCGTAAGCCTGGATTTATAACTCTATAAGTCTGTTTATCACGGCCCAAATCTATAAGCTAAGGCTTAAAGCGAGATACTTCAAACTGATCAGATGAATCGCCAGGCCTTGCAGGGACGAAGGTTCAATTAAGAAGAAACCAATCAGATTTCATCAACTGCCTTTGATTCCCAGGGGAAATTAGTCTTGGCAGCGGTTGTGGCCAGTTCAGAGGCATGCATTACGTTATTCTCTCAGATCATTTAGCAAATGAAAAGAGGCTGCCAATGCATCAGAGAGAGGAAGTGTTCTTTAAGGGTGATGTTTTTCAAAGGCTCTTTTTATGTATATATTACTGTACATTCAATAGGCAGACTGAATAAACATAGTCGTAATTCAACCTTTATCCAGTTCAGTAAATCTGTATGATGTACTGCTGCATAAAGTATGTGTTCGGTAGATCTGTCATGTAGGGAAATATCCTCTGATGCCCAACAAGTATTATATTTTCCATTTTGGGATTGTCAAGAAAAAACAGACAAGGAACTGGAGAGTTAGTCTGAGCAGTAATTAGTCATTGTGACTAAAAAAGACAAAGAGCAACAGGTACAACTCTTTAACGCTGATCACCGGGACTTTGGCCTGCACTGTGTGACTGACAGGTGATCTCACAGGTTTGCAGCCACCCACCCCAGCTCCTCCTTTTCATGCTGTGTCTGACTTATCAATGTCATTTCTGTTTGTCATTGATGCTGCTCTGTTCTCGGGGGGTCTTTGCTGCTGTCCTTGCCTTAAGGTTTTCCATGTATGTACATGGAAGGGCAGGGAGCTCTCTCTCTCTCTCTCTCTCTCTCTCTCTCTCTCTCTCTCTCTCTCTCTCTCTCTCTCTCTCTCTCTCTCTGCCCCAGGCTTTGTATGTATGCACATGGAAGGGCAGAGAGGTCCCAGAACATAGCCATACTGCAAATAGAAATTAAAGTGGTCCTGACTGATTCTAAATAAGGTCCTTGCAAGTTTTCTCTCTGTCCTGTAGAGGTAACTAGCCATGTAGATAGATCCACGACCAAGACCGCATTACAATCAAGGTAAATGGAATTCCATTTGTGCAGCAAAAATGTCTTCCCGAAAGAGTGTCCCCATTAGTGTGGAAAATCTCTTGACCGTACTTAAGACTTTTCATTGGGAATATTTTTTTTCCTTTCAAAAGTAGTTCCAATGAAAATGGAAAGCTGTTGACTGTGATGTGAAAAGTCCATTCACTTCCATTGAAATTAGTTGACAAATATCTCAAAACCTAGACAATTAAACACAACACTATTGTTGTGTTTGCTAGGGGACCGGTCACAAGTGCCTAACATATCTAAATGTGCATTCTCTATTATTATTGTGAGTCTGATTACAGTCTGTCGGATTATCCTAAGACACTGGAAGGAAGCAAGGGCTTTAATTCTGAAAGAATGGGTTGATAAAATGGTAGAAATAGCATCTTATGAAAGTATGCTCACTAGAGTAAACGGAAATCAGGAGGAAGCAGTGACGACTCTCTGGGACAGCTTCTGGACCTACATTGCAATTGACAACAGGCCTGAACAGACAGCAGTCTCCCGCATGACTGTGTGATCCTGTAATGTGTTTCATGATGTGACAAAAACTGTCTCCACTGGTCTGTTGTTTTTTTTGTTTTGTTTTTTTGTTTTTTTTCCTTCTTCTTTTTGGATGTATGCACCAACTTATTTTATGGAACTTGAATATTGGAGTCTACCTTCATATTGCAATATAATACAAATGTGCCAGATGTTTCTGTGACCTGGAAACAACAGCTTGTGAAATATATGCCATGTACCATGCCTTTTCAAAAATGAATAAAAATGAAAATTACAAAAACAAAAACAAAACACAACACTGTTTGCATGGCTACTACCCAGGCCGGTATCCTTATTTAGTACTTTGTTGCCCACTCAAAGCCTCTTGCCAGAAAACCAGAAAGTATGCCGAAAAGTAAAGGGGTCTATATTCCTCAAACAAAATGCTTCTCAGGTCATTAAACTACATATAAAACTCCTTCCCTCCACAACTTTCTGACACTGACAGGATAGGGGCTATGTCTGGCAACTTTTATAACTGTAACCTACTGTCCATTAAGCACACCCACTTCATGTAGTCAGGCGTGCAGTATTGAGCATCCACAGTAGGCAGAACTTTAACATCTTTTTCAAACTCTTAAACGAGTACAACATCATGGATGCTTTTAAGGAAAAGAACATGTGCCATTTTCCTCATTTCCACAATCTACTCACCTTTCGAGTGTGACTAGTTGGAACAGGTTTGACAATATGTACAATAAACCAGTTCTTTTAAGTACACCCCAGACTTTAGGGTGTGGAGGTCAGGTAGGTGGAGGGACATGTAGCGAATTTGACTTAATCGCGTAAGGCTAATGTGGAAGCAAAAGTCAAGGTCTAAAGCCGTGGCAGAAAGCTCGCGACCTCGCTCCTTTCGTCTCAAACGGACTTTCTTTGTCTTCCATTAAATATCAAAAACTCAAATACTCAGAGGTCAAAAGTCACTGGAGACACGTAGAATCAGATGCAACTGAGTTTAATGGGTGAACTGACCCTTTATTGCTACTAGTAGGGAGCATGATAGATTATTTAGTGATGTGTTACAGCACCACGTGAGGACCTAAAGAGAACCTTTCTGTACGGTTATTTTCATCTTAATGAAAGTAAGTATGATTGACAACCCCAATCGCCACTCCATTGCTGCTCAGCCTTCACATTGGTAATGTTGTTCTGTACCCTAGCACACTTGTGTCATTGTCTATAAGACATTTGTTTATGTCATCGCTAATCCTAAGCCAACACAACAGAGTGGATTCATGATGCAGTTCATGGATCCATTCCCTGGGACGGTACACAGTGTCCACATGAATCAAACGAACTTGACTCTGGGGTCAAGTGTACTCGGATCCAGGCCCGAGTCCCTGATGTGACGGGCATTGTTGTAGCACAGCTTTCTATTGTTGCCTCTTCCCGGTGCTGTATACAGGCCTGGACAAACTTTGTACTCTGCTGTATTGAAGCGGAGATGGGGGTGGATGGTCATCAAATTAACTTTGTATTCCAAGAGAGGTCAGCGTATTGAGTTGTCACCACAACAAGGAGCGGAGGCTTGGCCGGAGCCTGTGGCCTGGCACGGCTGCGGGGCTTGGCAGCGGAAACCATCGAGCGGCTGCTGTCGTGTTTGCAGGTTTTGGCAAGCTTGAGCAGGAAGAGAAAGCTGAGTGTTTATGACTGGTGTACCGGGGCGTTCGATTCTGCTGAGGCAAGATCTGCTCACACAATGTCACCCACTTCCCTTTGCTATACACATGGCCGAGCTGTAACCGCCATTTACATCCGCATGACGTGTCGACAGTGTATGGTGTTATTGGATTGACCGGTCAGCTGAAGGAAGGGTGTGCTGTCAGCGTCGGCTATGAAGGAGAGAGGGTATAGAGTAATATATTTTTTATGAAAACTGCACTTACCAAGCTGAAACTGTAGCTCACTGACTTCAGTGGAGTGATAAATCATCAGAAAATGTATCACCAAAGCATTATAGTCGATGTCAGTTTTCTAAAAAAAACAAAGTATACATTCAGAAATGTTATTTGATTCTTTATTGGATCCATTTTTCTTCCTCTTCTTGCCTTTTTTTAAACTTACCTCCATCCCTTTTATCTGTAACCACTCATCTCCCTCTTCCTCCTTCTCACCGCTATTTATTCTCTTTTCCCTTTTCTCCTCTCAGGAAGTATAATATTCGTGTGGAGGACATCATGGTGCGGGACGTGCGTTACATCACCCTGAACTGCTGCTACAGAGACCTGCATAACGTCCTGCTGACTGGACACCTCAAGACTCTGGCACTGGTGGAATCAGCTGGTGAGACATAAACACACGTGCACATGCTGTACATACAGAGGAGTATTGTACTACTTATTTGTGACAACTTTAAACATTAAATGATGTATATCATAATACTTAAATGAAATACTTTCCCTCTATGTACTATATTAGCACTATTCGCAGTTTACATCTAATATTTACAATACATACACACTCATTTCCAACATGACTAATGCCTAATGCTGACTCATCACTTCACCAATCTTTCTGTACACAGAACCACACGTTACTGTATCGATTCAGTGCAACTGTGCCCGATCATAAACATGGACTGCTCTGTGCAGGGTCTGATGAACTCTACGTTATGTTTACCACCTTTCATCATTAAGGTTTGGAGACAAAGAGGTCGATAATGAGCACCTGGTCAGATTAAATCATGTGTCTCATTTGAATAAATCTAAATCATCAGCTCATTGTTTTGGTTTTCCATCTCACAAGTCTCTACAACCTTGTTAACAACAGCACGCAGCTGCTTTCAGTAGATAAATCCACTGTACACAACCTACCCAGCACCAAACAGCAGACTTTATAGCAGCTAATCAACCAGGTGTTTAACGCTGGAGTTGGTGGAGACCAAAGTAGAGCTAAAAGGAGAGTGAACTTATATTCACCAGGTGGTCAGAAACTACAAAAGAGTAACAAAGAAAGAAAGTTACGCTTATGGCATCTCTGTGTCTGCTAAACGTTTGGATAGTAGTATACAGTAGTATGTCAATGATGTGTTTACAGCTTGTTTTGCTATTCCAAGGTAGCCGTGAAATATCTCCAGTGTTAATTTTGTTGACAAATACTATCTTTAAAGACCTTTTTTCATGACAAAAACGAGACGGTTATGAGCTTAAAATAGATCTTGATAATAAAAACTAAGCTGAAATCCATTATTAGTTTAGTTACATAAAAAGAAATGTTTAGTTTGAATCACCAAACCAAACCTCCAGAGTAATATGTTGCAGATGAAGAAAGAATTCAGGCTTCAATCAAGTTATTTTTCTGCTTAACAGTCAGATACAATGAACCTGGAGACAAATCCTAGTTGTCTCACATTAGTTATTTGTGCCGTCAAAGTTTTTAAAACCATAAATACAGATGTTTAGCTTTAAATTATGATTGAGTGAGTGTGTGCTCGCAAATCAGCCCTTAAAGGGATAGTGTACCCAAAAATGAATCGAGAGAGGCTCAGGTGAAGTTTAATTGTGCGTTGACACCGAGCACGAATTCGCAAATTCGTGCGTCAGGATTATGTACAAAGTCAGTGCAAAGATGCGATTAGATGCGATTTCATGCCGGGCAGTAAAATACGCGTCCATAGCTTCATTGCTCGAGTTGAAAATATTGAACTTTTGAGGCGAATTCGAGTGACGCTGTGCCGCGAAAGCCAATCAGCGTTGAGATTCTCCCAGCGTCACTGATTTTGACAACAAACTGCTACTCACCGGAGACAGATGGACAGGCGCTCCGCAGCTGAAATGGAGCGCCTGTCGTTGGTGTCCTGGCGAGAGATCCTGGCGCCAACCCTCGCCAACTGGTTCTCAAACTGGGCCCCAGTCAGCCTGAAGTACCGCTGAAAGCGGCTACCATCCAGACGGAGCTCCTGGAGGAGGTGGTGAAACTCACCGAGTTGGATGCGCTTCTGCAGGATAGGGTGAACCCAAAAACGATGGCGTTTGGCCCTCCAACACATCTGGGACTTCCAGAGCAGGTACAAAGCAGCGATGGTGGTTATCTTAGCCATGGTTGAGGAGAGAATGGCAGGCCAGATGTTGTTATCTAGTGAAAATGGGTTGGCTCGCTACTCGCTCGACTGACGTTATAACGCAAATTTACAAAATGGTCCGGCATCCAAACGCACGTTACGTGCGAGTAATTCACTTCACTCGCGCCCGGTGTGAACGCACAGTTAGAGTCCTCACATCACTTGCAGAGATCCAAGGGGAGAGGAGGTAGCAACACAACTCCACCTAATGGAGGCTGACGGCGCCCCAGATTCAAACGTTCAAAAACACATAATTGAAACCACAAAATATCTCCATACTGCTCGTCCGTAGTGATCCAAGTGTCCTGAAGCCCCGACATGAAAAGTTGTTTGGAAAAACGTCATTTGAACTCTGTTTTTAGCCTCATTGTAGCCTGTAGCTGTGTTGCTACCTCTAAACTCTGTTGCTACTCTAAAACTTCACCTGAGCCTCCATTGGCATATGGGTGAGAAGATAATGGCTTAATTTTCATTTTTGAGTGCACTATCCCTTTAAACCTGTCAAACACTGCTGGAGACATGACAGTTTCTGACAGGAATTAGCCTCACTGGATTAAAGATTTGAAAAACACATAGAAAAATGACTGAAACTTGACTAAGATGTCATTAATTTTTGTCAACTAAAACTAAGCTAAAACTATGAGGGATAAAAATGACTAAAATGTGGCTAAAACTAATACTAGTATTTTCATCTCAAGACTGAGACCAAATCTCAAATAGCTGTCAGAATGAACCCTGAATAGCTCATGATGCAGCTTTAGATGTTTTTAATCAGTGAGAAACACATTCAAGCCTTTATTTCTCCACAAAACTGTCTATATATACATGATGAGTGCTTAAGTGTGATGCAGATAAAGAAATTGGGAGCAGGAAGTCAACCATCCACTGTCACAGAGGCTTTCTATTAAACTTCTTAAACTTGTAACTGTGTCAGATCTCACATTTAACCCTCATCTGCATTGTATGTAAATGTGAAGGATTTAGAGAAGAGTGAAGCCAGTGCACGAGTGCCTTACAGCTGCATTCTGTCTGTTGGCCAGCAGGGGGCGACTCCAATGGCTGCAGAAAGAAACCTTGTTGTATACAAGTTTATATGAACTTCTCAGTCTATTACCATGGAATACATTCTCCTAATGAGTTATTGATCTCAGTTGGTACTTTCATGTTTTCTTCAATACTGCATGATGTCTATTTTGTAAACTATGGTGCTATTTAGAGTAAAATAGACAAAAAAGCAGGTGATGCCTTAAAGTGGTCTCAACCGCAATGACCTGATTGAGTTCTGAGATAGATCCACCCCTCGCTCCTCCACAGCTCCACCCTCTTGTCCAAATATGGTCACATCTGGCTCAGAAAAACAAGATGGCGATGGCCAAAATGCCAAAATGAGCAAGACTTTCAGAACGATAGTCCATAAACCAGTTGGTGGCTACGTCCACCCCTGTCACACAGTCTATGCTGACCACCATCAGCTTGTTGGATTAAATAAAAGGAGACACAAAAACAAGTTGGGGAAACAGACTTTCCTGCCATTTTATTAAGTTTAGAAGTTTGAGACAGTTCAGCTTGAATGGATTTTACAATTTACAACTTCACTGGAATACTCCCTAAAGAGTGGCTTTAATTGGATTAAAAAGGAAGAAGCAGAAAATAGTGTTTTGTCCCAAGTACTCACAAAGAAATGTGGAAACAGTCATACAATTTAAAAAAATAAATAAATAAATTACCGTGTGAATACAGCGTGCTGAGCTCATCACTGTGTCTGATGTAACATTGATGTCTGTGCTCGATATCAGATGTTGTTGGACTGAGCGTCCCTTCCAGTCTGTACCATAAACAAATTCCAGCGACCTTGGTGTCGTACTCATTAAAGTGATTGATTGATTGACAAACTTTCCTGGGCACAGCCTGCTGATGTCACGGCACTCACCACCTCACTGAAGTGCAAATTTGGTATTCCAACGCCGTCTCAATTATGCAGTCGTGCAGGAACAATTAGCTGCGGCATTTAGCCAAATACATAATCAGCACGTACTGTCACAAAGGCAATTACTTAAAGCAAGCAAGCTGCCACCCACCCGCACACACACACACACACACACACACACACATATATACGCTCACACACTCGCTAGTTAATACACAGTCGCTGCATTGTGGGCTCCTGTTATGTAACTCAGCTGAGCTCTCTGCAGTGCTGCAACATGTGTTAGGAATCTCCTGCAGTCTGCTCACTCTTCCCTCCTGAAACAAGTTTTACTGTCTCCTCTCATCCTCTTGTCCCTCTCTATTTCCTTCCTGCTTCTCACCTGCCCATTTTATTTTTCTACCTACTCTGTCTTTCACAACACTCCCTCTCCTCCTCCACCTTCTTCCGTATTGTTTCTCCTTCTCCTCACCTCCTTTCTGCGCCTTGTCTCACAGAGTCCATGATCCTGCTGGGCTCCATCGAGCGCGCCCAGCTCCAGGCGCTGCTCTCCATGCAGCTCGGCCGCCCCAGACGGCTAGAGTACATCAGGGAACGAGCCCTCGAGGAGAAGAAACGCATGTCGGTTGTGTCAAACACAGGCAGCGATGACAGCACCCACCGGGCCAGTCAGGAGGTCCGCTTCCAGGTCAGAGGTCACAGTGAAAACGCCTTGGGCCTGATTGACTGTTTACACATTGCTCATGGTACAAAATAAAACACAGGCTCTGAAACTGGAAACTGTGCTGACCGCTGGTTGGTCTACAAACTTGTCAGCCCAGAAAAGTTGGACGTAAACTGTCAGAAATCTTTCCAGCTGTTCAAAGAAAAGTCACAGGAAGAAATCCCTGCAAAATCTAAGACAGCAAAGAAAAGCAAAGCTGCAAGGTTAGACAGTGAGGTGACTATTACTTAAAATAACACGAGAAGGAAGCACCACCTACACAAACTCAAACTCCACCACTGATTGCTAAGTGAGACAGAATAAAAAGCCTTCTCCAGATGCTCAGTCTGTCTGAAGTAAATGTGGATATCATGGGATGTGGATGAACTAAAACAAAGGGTTAGGGCTCTGTAGGCACTGGGGTGCTTTGGACTATACACTAATTTCATACACGAAACATGCTCACACTGTTAGTGCTAACATGAGAATGTTTGGCAGGTAAAATGTTGATAATGTTTACCATCTAATGCGTTTGGTAACATTTGCTGATCAGCACAAAAAGCCCAGCTGAGGATGGAAATGTTTTTTAGTTTTGCAGGCATTGGTCATAAACCAAAGTAGTAGAAAAACTTTGACCTGGTGGTGGCGCTAGACGCAAAGTTTAGGACTCACCAGTAAACAGTTACAATTCATTCTGATGGAAACATAAATGTCTGCACCAAATGTCATGGCAATCTGTCCAATAGCTAATGAGGTATTTCAGTCTGGACCAAAGTGGCCGACTGACCAACCGATCAGCATCCTTTAAGGCCACCAGCTAAACTAACTTTGTAGGACTTGTACATCTTTTATGCACGGCACGGAGATCAAATTAAACCCAGACTGGACTGTTTGTGACATCTTCTTTTTTAAATATCCACCAGAGGAACAAACCCAGTATTAATTTAACAAAACTTTGAAGTTTTGACAGTAAAAGTTTATTTTAGGAAAACAAGCACGGAAGAGAAGAATGAGTCTAACAAAACAAACATCACAGGGTCTGTTTCAGAGTCATTCATCTGTTGCACTGAAAGAGAAGTTTGGAATAAGAAGGACTGTGAGGGTGAAAAATGTTGGTTTAATTTAGAAACACGCTGCGCAGGTGTGTGTACTTTTACAGCTATCTTTCTGAGAACCAATTAAGTTTTATGCTTAACATTTAGATTAAGGACACTCTTTGAAAATTAGGACATTTTGACTGGTCCTCACCTTCGTACAGACCTTCAAAGGCCTGTTTGAATTCAGACAAGGTTTTAAGTTTCAAGTTAAAGTTGGGGGTTTTAACCCATCTTTAACCAGGTTAAGTCAAGTCAGGATTTATTTCTAGAGCACATTTAAAACGACAGCAGTCGACCAAAGTGCTGCACGTAGGTGGGTACAGACAGGGCTGTTCCAAGACACTCTGGGGGCCCTAGGCAAGAGGCACCTTGGATCCAGCCATCCCTGGGAGCCCCCTTCCAGCTCGGGGCCATAGGCAATTACCTAGTTTGCCTGTCCGGTTGCGACGGCCCTGGGTACAGAGTTAAAACAACATTAATAATAAAACAGAATAGATGTAGAAGACAACGATAAGAAAACAGAGCAAACAGTGCAGACATTAAAATAGCAATTTCAAAAAACAGAAAAACAAAACGATGATCTCTTTTTCAAGGGAGACCTGGCCAAGACAGCAGCATACAAAAAAGTTACAGCAAAGCAACAACACAAAAAAAACCATTAAAGATATACAGTAACATGTAGAACACCTACACACTGACAAGAAGTAGAGAGCAGTTCATGTAGTTTAAAATCTCTTTGGAGATTATTCCAAAAGGTTTCTTTTGTCAGCTCAGTCTGTGCACTGGGAACAGACAAGAAGGTTAGGTTAGGGTTTGGGTAATGGCTGCATGATTTGCAAAAAAAAAAAACATATGGCAAATATTTTGACATATTGCAATCGTTTGCTTGAAGGAGCAGCGGCTCTACTCCGAGCTCCCTCTGGATGTCTGAGCTCCTCACTCTATCTCTAAGGCTGAGCCCAGACACCCCACGGAGCATCTGATTTTGGTCGCTTGTTTCTGCAACCTCGTTCTTTCGGTCACTACCCAGAACGTATGACCATAGGTGAGGGTTGTGACATAGATGGACCTGTGAATTGAAAGCTTTGCCTTCTGGCTCAGCTCCCTCTTCACCACGACGGTCCACCACAGTGCTTACATCACTGCAGACGCCACACCAAACCGCCGATCTATCTCACACTCCATTCCACCATCACTCGCGAACAAGACCCCAAGATACTTGAACTCCTTCATTTGGGGTGGTACTCACTCACTCCCAACCATGGCCTCAGACTGGGAGGTGCTGACTCTCATCCCGCCCACTTCACACTCAGCTGCAAACTGCCCCAGTGCCTGCTGGAGGTCACGATGTGATGAAGCCAACAGAACCACATCATCTGCAAAAAGCAGAGATGCAATTCTGACTCCTTGAGATTCTGTCCATCATAATATTTTGATTAATAGCACAGCCCTAGGAAGGCGGAGGAGTTGCGGTTAGGTATTTATGTGTGATGGTTAGGGTCAGAGGTAACTGGTTAGGGAACGTGTTATGTCAATGACCGTCCTCAGATGTGTAGAAGTACAGGGCTGTGGTGTAAGACAAAGACAGAGAAGAGAAACATGATTTAAGGTAGATGTCTAGATTGGTTCCAGGTCCTGGGCCGTAGTGCTCGAAATGACAATTTATCTCTTTTTTCTGTCTTCATTTCTCTTTCATCAGTTTGCAGTGAGTGGTTAGGTGGAACGCCCTCAGGCGTGGATGAGGTTATGGGAGGAAGGTGTGTGTGTGTGTGTCTGTGTGTGTGTGTGTCAGTATGTGTGTGTGTGAGATGTTCATACCTTCTCTCGATTCTCTTTTTGTCTCTGACGTCATGTCCTCTTTTTCCAACTTTCTCCATTTCTTTCTGTGCTGCTTTCATCAATGGCTGAAAAACTGACAGGTATCTCTGTAGTCAACGTCCTGATAAATGACTATTATTTTTGGATGATAGCTGTTCTTAGTTTTTATTATAGTGCTCTGAAACAGCATAATATACCAATATAATGTTAAGAAATGAAATAAATGTTAAGTGGGGTTTTTTGTTTGTCTTTTGCGAGTTAACAATGGCTGACCCACCTCTGTTACTCACATAAGACGGAAACTCAAAAACACTTGTGTGTGTTGATTGCTGTTTAAATTAAAGATAAATCCGAAGACTGAATAAATAAAACATGGGAAGTGTATTACAGAGACTCCAGTTAGCAGATGTACAATATTAAATTAAAATGATCAGCCCAGTATATCAGGAATATTAATGACTTTACAAATGGATAACTTCACAGAATTACAGCTGAATATATTTGCAGCGAGTTTCACTCAGGCATTTGATCTGGGAAACATTTTGCGGCTGAAACCAGACTGTTCCTTCGCCTCAGAAAGACATTAACATAACCCAGCAAAAATATTTTGTAGGTCATGGAAATGCCAGCGTGGAGAGTCATTGAAGTCATGAAATTTTACATCAAGGCTAACATGAGAACCCTTATTTTAGCTCTCAACTCCCACTGGTTTCACTCCTTTGTTTTTTTTTTTCTTCTCCATGTTTCCCCCTTTTGATTTGCCTCCATCTCATCACTCCGAAGCACCACATTCATTTGTCTAATGAGTCCGCAGAAATAGAAAAAGGGGGGTTGATTGGGGGGTTTGTACGTTATGAGTGCTGTTTCTTATGTGTCTGTGTTTGTGTGTGTGTGTGTGCAGATCTCTACTGAGGAGTCCTCCTACAGCCCTACTCGTCCAGTCCCTCAGAAGCCCCTCAAACCTGCACTGAAGAGACCCTCTGTGGTGGAGCGACCCACTGAGATCCCCACCAGTAAGAAAAACACACACACACACATATACACACAGGGGAGAGTTTCCAAACATGAGACAGAAGAGGCAATCAAAAAGGAAAAGAATAGGTGATATAATAGATCCAGAAGGAGTGTGGGTAATGGCCTCTCTGTTTCTAAACTCGCATAACACTAATTGCACCTCTTCCTCTCACTCTCTTCATTCTCCGTCTCTTAGATGATGAAAAATCTATTTTAGGATTCACTGACTACAACTGTCTGTACCAGATAGTGTTTACATGTATGTTTGAAATGTGTGGTAGAGGTTAGTGCTCTAATGTAGCGGGATCTGGTTCCAGATTTCAGTGTGAGTGTGACAAAACGATCTCTGACCTTAATTGTTTCTGTAAGGTGGTACATGAATAAGTGCCTGTGAAACTGATCTAGTGATGCGTAGCTGTCTTGTGTTGGGACTTGGAAGGAGAGAAGTAAGTACCGTTTCCCTCGGATGCAGCCGGGTGCCGTTGGCGACCTGTTGTATATAGGAATGTCACAATACCAAAAATTCAGTAGTCGGTGCCGATATCCGTAAAATTACAAGATACTCGATACCAACGTCGATACCACGGTAAAAATAAAATTCCTAAGATCCCATTTACAAGAAATACTTTATTAAAATATTTGCACATAAAATAACATTTCTATCAACACATTGATATTACTTATATTTTTTTCTTTTTCTCTTTTCCTCTTTACTTATTTTTTTGTTGTAAAAACCATTGATCAACATCTGCAATAAACTATTTAAATATTTACTATTTAAATCAGCTGACAGCGTTTGAGCCGACCACAAGAATGTGTGGAATTTCGTTGGTTTCACTTATTGTTTGTCCTGTCCCGGTGCAAACAATGTTTTTTCATGTCCGTGGTCCAGTTGTGAAAAAATCAAACGTCCTAGTACAATAAATCAAATGCATCCCAACCGCTGTGTTTCGGAAGTAGACGCACATGCGCAGTCACGTGCTGCTGAGAGTGAAATCCCTGATCATTAGCTCACATGCAGCTTGTTCGAGCTGTTCTCTGTGTTGCTGAAATTAAACAAAATAACAGGCAACATACTGTATCTGCTTATTATGCTACTGATTTTAATTGGGATATTTTTTGATGAACTGAAAGACATTTAACGGAGTGTTGCACGTCTCGTAGGCTGGGCTCATAGGAGACCACCGGACTCTCTCCCAGGGGAGGGGCTGGGGGAGAGAGGGAGATGTCTGGAGTCTGGACAAAGCTCCGCACGGAGCACGGACGGTTCAGAAGCAACTCGAAATGAGTTAAAAGCAATTAATAAGCAAACAAAGTGGTGTTTATACTGCAAATATTGCCAGCAGATCTATTTTCTGGCCTAACATGCGTTCTGAATGTGGGCTTTAGCAGGCAGCCGCTCTCTCCTCTTCCTCGTCACCCCCTCACTGTGAATGTAGGCATGGACTGAAACGCTATATGGCGTATGCTGCCCCCATCAGTTCCGTAAGAGTCATAGCACCGATTCTTACGCTGGAATCTTATCTGGAATCGTTTTTGCCGGTTTTTCAAAAAATGAGTATCGCCAGTTTTTTTTCATCATTGTATCGAAAGGTATCGCGAGAATCGGTTCTCATGACATCACTAGTTGTATATCATGCCGACGTGAAAGAACAGCTTTTTTCACCTGTCTGATGCAACAGTACACGTCTTTCATAGACATCATACACAGCGTCCAGAGAAATAAAAATAGGAAGAACTTCATTCATCCCCGAAGGGAAATTCAGCTGTCCAGCAGCTCATACAGTAAAAGACAAAACACAACCACATTTCCCCTCATCAACAACAAGAGCCGCTAACTACAACTGTATACTTATTAGTCATCACTTAAAGGAGCAGTTTGAAGGATTCATACAGTAGGATTTAGTGCCATCTAGTTGTGAGGATTGCAGATTGTAAGCAGCTGAAACTTCTCACAGTTGTGAACTCCCACTTCAGATTCCTTCAGTGTTCATTATTCATGGGATTTTAACTGGTAGCTAATTTATCCGCAGAGCTCTCTCCCTCTTGAAACAAACAGACCTGGTGATTTAAACCAGTAAAACACTGAATGAAGCAGTTTCATGTTAAAAGGTCTGTGTTTTTGATGCCCTGCAAAAACGTGAATGGCCCTATCTAGAGCCAGTGTTTGTCCTTTCTAGGCTACTGTAGAAACACGGTCATGCAGCATGGAGGACTCCATGGATGAGGAGCTGCTCCTTATCGAGACAGAAACAGCTCATTCCATGAAATAAAAACACAAACATACTTATATTCAGTTTTTGCCAATATGTTCATACTTAAATATCGTGTGTGTTCATGAGCATGTGTGTGGAATAAAGTTTGACAGTGTAATGTGAGAACCACAGGAGCAGAGGAGTCAGACTGTGAAGGAGCTCAGTACAGTTTCATGTGTTTCACTGTTTTTCCCTCAGGCTGTGACACCTGCTGTCACCTGGCTGTGACACGCTCTGACAGACAGTTCACTGTGTGGCAATGTCAGATTTTTCTCCCAAGGAAACATTGAGTTTAGTTGTGGTCTGAGAGTGTGTCAAACTCCTGGTATTAGACTCTTGTGTCTCTCCAGGCTGCAGTGGAGCTTCTGCTCGTCAGCAGAACAGACCAGTCTGTTTTCTCTGGTTCATTAGTGAGGCCAGGGTCACTCTGCATACACTCTGCATTTATTTGTGTCTGGTAACCTACAGGATCCAGATAATTTGTCTTGTTCAATAGCTCCATGTTGTGCTGAGTTTAAGTGCTGAGGATATGTACCGTTTTTCCACTTGAAGTAGTAATCAACCAGAAACCTGTGGCTTCCCGTGACCTGAATCTTTTGAGACATTGGTTCTGCACTCTTTCTGTGCTCCCACTGTATTTTACAAAACATTAATTTCAGAAAAAAACAGGGCCAACTGTGCATCATTTGTACATGCTGATTGGTAGGTTAGGGGTTATTTGTGGTTGTTAGACAGACAACTATTGCTGCAACCAGCAATTATTTTTATTGTTGAAAAAAAATTGTTTCTTAATCATTTTGTCTATAAAATGTAAATGATTTTTCTTTTAATGTTAAAAGAATATTGGAAAACACCTGTCCTAGTTTTGTAAAGCCAAAGATGATGTGTTACATTGCTTTGTTTGTCAGACAAACAGCCCAAAAAGTGCTTTACAGAGCAACAGCATATGAAATATACAGATTTACATTAAAAGAGTAAAGAACATGAAATCGCCAAATCAATGAACGAATATCTGCCAGTATGTCCTCGATGACACCTGTCCATGGAGGATCAGTGCTAAAGTTCAGATTTTTCAACTTTCGGGAATAAATGTATGACGCGAAATCCTGCAGGAATTTGCGTCTAATCGCGTCTTTACATCGGCAACATTTCAAATGGAATTCCAGTGAGAAACAGCAGTCAGTCGCAGACAGATTTTTTTTTTGCAGATGACACAGCTGTTTTTGTAATTCTCGTTTAGACAGGACCTATAAAATGGGGCCTGCAAACAGAAGGCACATCAGCACTTTACAGACAGACAACAATGATATCTGATTGTTTCACTGTTTTTGAATCTCTGTCTGTCTTTCAGGTCCACAGGATAATTCGGGCATTGCTCTAAAGAACCTGTTCTGCGCCAGCCCAGACACAGAAGGCCTGGAGGTGAGAGAGCCATGTCCTCAAATACACCCAACAACACGCACACACTCACACACACACACACACACACACACACACACACACACACACACACACACACACACACACACACACAACGAGTGGCTCACATCCTGTCGCTCACACATTGTGCACACCCACACAGTCCTATGCTATCTCTCACATACAGTCCTTCACGCTCTACAGTACAGTACCTCCCACACAAACAGAACAACACATACACAGAACACACACACACACACACACACACACAGTATCTCAGTCAGCTTCAATATAAAACCTCTTTCACTTTGTCTCAGCCTTGCATCCTGCAAGGCTTTAAAAAATCTCCTCACTCCCGCACCACCCTACTAATGACTTGTTTCAAAGAAATAAGTAAGTATGTCAGTGAAGTTTGGTCAAACTGACGTTGCAAAAGCAAGTTTGTTTGCAAAGTCAAAGTGACGCTGAGGTTGTTGTTAACGTTGTGTGCTTGTCTCTGGTCGCCGGGAAGAAAAACAACAACGTGGAGCGCCCCACATCTCCTGAGCACAGGAGGCCGTCCAAACGAGTCCGGATATCCGTAGTGGTAAGAGCCACCGATCAGGGCTACCCAAATGCCTGGAATCTGCCCGGCAACAGGTTCATCAGCCAATCAACCGATTATCACCCCGCCATCCCATTCCAGGGCTAATCCCAAATGCCGATGGACTGAGATCTGGGCCAGGCTCAGCCAAAGCCAGTCTGCGCCATCGTGCCAATAAGTGTTGAACACCCTCCTCCTTGTACAACCCGTAACCTCACCGACTGACCTGTCACTGCCTCTAGTTGCTTACGTGATTGGCTAAGGCTAGGATCCATTCAGCTTAACCTCTTTTCATTGGTTTAATGGTCAGTTGAGGTTATGGAGAACACTTGACAACTGAAACACCATGCTTGTGATAATTGGTCCTTGAAGTCATTGGGTCTCGTTCATGAAATGTTAGCAGAATGAATTTGTGTGTAAACTGTTCGCAGAAGTATTAACGCAGTCTACACCTGCTTCTGACTTCTCGTAGTGCGCGTGTAATAAGGACTGCTTGAAATATTGCTTGTCATTATTATAAATTACAGTTTTAATTGTGCTCTGTTGTGTTCACAATACGCAGACGCCTTTGAAACACGTCAAGTTAAACATGACAAAAGATTTGAAATAAAACACATTTAGATAAATGAGTTGACATTCAGCAGATTTAAGTTTCAGATTAGGGTTCTTAAGAAAGTGAGTAAGTTATTTAAATCGACTTAATACAAAATTGGAAAACGCTGTTTGCTGAATAAATGGAATAACAAATCAGCGTGCTGCTCCTCCTCCTCTTTACGAACTGCAGCCCCAAACTGCATGTCATTTTTGTTTAATTTAAATCTCAGAGAGGCAACATGAGAGACGTAAACATTAATTTATATTTCAGGTTTTTTTTTAATAAGACTTGCAGACATGGGAGACCAATTCGGCGTCTGTCTCTGCTCACACCGGGCAGTTGGTGAACCCGAACTTGGGTGAGAGTTGGAGTTAGACAGTGTGGCTTTACGCCTATCTGACTTTAACAATAGTTTAATTAACAACAGTGACAAACAATGCTGAGGCTGAGGACAAACTGACAGAGAGGTCTATCTGATGATGCAAGCAAGGTGCTCGTCTGCAGCAGAGAGCTGTGAGTGGGAGGAGCCTCCTGTAGCTGTTTTGGTTATTTAGTGTGTACTTGTGCATTTTTTGCACCAAGTTTCATACCATTTTCATTTTAGCTTTTTGGATGGTTCTTACAACAGAGGACACAGAGTTAACGGCATTCATTACCTCCCTCCAGGCCTTTGATTTACCTGTCCCTGTCACGCCACTACACGGTCAACACACTAACAGATCAACTCCACCTAAAATAAAATAACTTTAGGAAATTGGAAGTTTTTCCATTTCTTTCTCTCTCTTTCTTTGTTTGCTCCATGTTCGCAGGTCGACAGGATGCACCTATCCGTAGTGATTATCACCTCCTACACACATGCCTACGATCAAATCCGAGTTTCCCACGGTGCTCATGAATCCGCTGTAGGTTTTTAGTACCAAGGTTTTGTATCTGCACATTGACTCACAGATTTATAAACATTTCATGAATGAGACCCATCATGTGAAGATTTTTAAAACTCCTGACTTTTGCTTCTGTTAGTGTTCGGATCAAATAAGATGCTGTAGGAGAGAGCAATGCACAGCACTGCTAAATGTGCATCAGTTTTCAATGGGACAAAACAACAACTATATTAGATTTTTGTAGGGGATAGCATATTAGGACAACAACATGGGTACATATAATCTGAATGACAGAGTTAATGATATGTAATATTTGGAGCTTTTAAGGAAAACATCATGGCTGGGGCCCCAGGAGCCGCCCTCCTGCTCCACCTCTTTTCTCATTTTAAAATCAAGTTGTGGTCAAGTGGTCTACAAGGATGAGGTTGTTCAACCAAGCATGCCGTGCTGTCCATCATCAGCTGTGTCACCCGAGGTGTCCAATCAGTGACGACCTCACAGGGCAGGCCTTGTCCCTGGAGTGACCCAGAATCCCATCACATTTGTTGTAATTGATGAAAGAAACTGTGGTGTTTTATGTGTTTAATGTGCAGTCGGGGGGAAGCACCGTGTTGGGGCCAGTTTCTCTGTGCATGCAGCGTTTAATATCCAGATAAGAGTGTCATATCTCTTCATTAGCAACAGGCAGGTATTTGAATGACAGCGCTCCAGCAATAGCTGTGCTGAAATGATGATGCATGAGAAGGTACTGGAAAATATCACCACAAACTGGGATGTAGCCCACTGTCCAATTACCAGCGACCGCATCCCCTCCAGCAGCGGTGCATGTCAATCAATGAAACAAGAGTCTGATTGTGAATTGAGAAAAATGATTCCACGATAGAACATCCAGCGCTGCATGACAAATTATCAGACGTCAATTTCTGAAAATCAAACACTATTAGGCATTACATAATCACACACGCAGACACAACACGTTCACACATTTGATCTTTGTCCATTTGTCAGCATCAATGATTTATTCCTATCTATCTTTACGTACATGAAGTTCACAAATCAGCATGAGACTGTTTTTCACTCATCACATATAATTTCATTTCATTCACTAGGAGCCACCAACCAGCTTAAAGAGTTTATTTGGGGTGAGCATTTAACCACACTTCTTCTCAACATGTCTAATACAGTCCAGTATTACGATGCAAGGCTACACTAACACACACAGTGGATCTTGATGATGTTTCACACTGTTTGATGAAGTCACAGCTGTTAAATATCGCCAAAAATTCTACTGATTCAGTGCAACCATCCAGACTTTAGAGAAACATAAGTTACTACAGTTTAGTCTAGAACGACACAAAGGTGTGTTCATGTCACACTTAAAGGGATAGTGCACCCAAAAATGAAAATCCAGCCATTATCTACTCACCCATATGCCGAGGGAGGCTCAGGTGAAGTTTTAGAGTCCTCACAACACTTGCAGAGATCCAAGGGGAGAGGAGGTAGCAACACAACTCCACCTAATGGAGGCTGACGGCGCCCCAGATTCAAACGTCCAAAAACACATAATTGAAACCACAAAATATCTCCATACTGCTCGTCCGTAGTGATCCAAGTGTCCTGAAGCCCTGACATAAGAAGTTGTTTGGAAAAACGTCATTGAAACTTGCGCGCGAGACCAGCAAAAGCATGTGAACACACATGAACGCGGTGCCCATGTCTCATGGTCTCGCGCAAGCGCACACACGTGAGCGCAGTGTACAGAGAGGCAGTCAGAGCTACAGGCTACAATGAGGCTAAAAACAGAGTTCAAATGCAAACAACTTTTTATGTCGGGGCTTCAGGACACTTGGATTCCTCTCCTCATGAGGAACACATTTGCCTCAAGAACCCATAACTTCCACTTATATAGATTTTCCGCCATTTTTAATATTTTGAAAAACACTTCAAATGGATCTCTTCCTAGGAAGTTTGAGCGATCTGCATGAAACTGGGTGAACATAATCTAGGGACCAATATCTAAAGTTCCCTCTTGGCAAATTTGGAAAACTTACTAAAACTGAGCTTCTATAAGGCAATGAATATTGCGGAGGGCGTGGCTCATCACATAAAGGTGTATAACATCTCAAGGGTTTCACCCATCACCACGCAACTTTGTAGGCATATGACCACACATAATCTGAGGGGACCCCTCCATTATTGACCCCATCAAACAAAATGGGGACGCTAGAGAGCTCATTTCTTATCTAGGCCTAACCGCCATATGGATTTTTACTAAACTTGGTAGATATGTAGAACAGGACACCTCAAGGTGACTGGAGAGATTTAACTCTAATTGGCAACTGGGTGGCGCTTTAACAACAGAAAAATGCTTCAAAATGGCTAAAATGCGACCGATGGCTGTGGCTGCAATCGTACAAACTCACAAACACTCTGTCTGAATACATTGCTCTTCTTAATGGGTTCAGTTGACTATTTAATCTGCAATTTCCTACGACCTGTATCACACACACACACACACCATGTGAAACTGTATGTGGGCACCTGTGCACTCAGTGGGTATGGACTAGTATAGATATAATACAAGAACACACTCCTCTTCCCTCTGATTCTCAGTCATTATTGTGTCACTGTAACTCTATTAGCGCTATTAATGATTTATTCTTGAGGCACTTAAGGAGCGCCATTAGTTTCACGTGTCTGACAATTATTGAAGTCTGTACACATTTTCAATCATTCACAAGCACAGAGCGGTGTCAGATGATTCGTCATCTATCGCTCCAGGGCTCGTGTGTAAACCTCTGGTATACAGCTGATAAATTACACTGTGAAGTCTTAATCTTGTTGATAAGTAAGGAAAAACACTGACAGCATTGTGTTCTCAGATCGTGCCCAGCTCCTGCCAATTTTGACCAGTCACAGCTATGAAATACCATGACAAAGAAATGGTCCCAAAATTCAATACTTCAGTTTCTTAACACAATCAGTGCTGCGCAATTACACAGCAGAAGTCAGACACGCCTTGAGGTACTCAACAAAAAGTCTGGCATTAGTAACAGAGGAGGTGCGCTGGGAGTGTTTTTCATTTGGTGGCGTAAAATATGAACCCTCAGGTGTGCATTTCACACCATGACACCACAGCGCTCGTGTTGAGTTGTGTGGCAGCGAAAAACCACAGAGACTGTATCAAACCGGAGGAAGTGAATGACGCAACTCATTTCTTCAACTGGAGTAATGAAAGAGATGAATCAAAACAAAATGTAGTAGTTTCACACATTTACAGCAGAAGCACTGCTCATTACATGCTCTGCCTGTTTTTGAGGCAACGTCTGTGCAAGAGCTCAGCGTGTTTGCACTCTGCCAGTTAATAATCACATTGATTGTCCCGACAGGGCGCTATATTAAAGGTCAGAATTTCGAAAAAAAAACTTCTAAAAGCAATAACTGTTACACCACAGGTTTCATTTTAGGGAAATTCAAAAGGGATAAAGCATGTCGTTATTGAGTCACCACAGCATGCTGTATTATTCGTCAGAAGAGGTCGTGTTATTGGGCCTATTAGTCCTGACGTACATTACATCTATTTACAGGGGGGGTTAGGGGACACCCAGGAGCCCTGACAAAGCAGATGAACACAGAGTTTATCTGATCATATCCATCTGATTTGTTATCCCAGAAATTTCTGCAACTTTTTCCTTCCTCATAAAGATTAGAAATTATTTCTACTGCAGTGGACACGAGAGCTATGAGAGCAGATTTAAGAAGGCCGTCTACAGTAGATCAAATATCAAAAGTTGCAAAGATGCAGTCACATACATTCTGTCTTTCGGTCACCTCAATCCAAACTTCTTGGGACAATTTATACTTCTAATATATACTACTTATCTACCATAAAACTTCAATTAAAAGTCTAGTCCTCTTAGAAACATGAGATGACAGAGGAGTATAACTAAGGCACACAACTAGAATTGAAACAGGAATGATGCACTTATGTGTGATGTGTTTTAACTGCTGGAGCCAGGATGTCCCAGTTTGAATTCAAATTAGCAAACAGTAGCCAGTCGCCATGTTGATGTGATATATATTCTCATTTTTAGGTGCAGTGGTCATGTCTTTGGTATTTCTGGAAATTCTTAAAGGAGTTTATATTGTGCAGATATAGAAATATTACACAAATCAGCTGACTCTAATACAATGATGTGCCTGGAACACCTCTAACAGGAGGCGCCCAGGAGGATCCTGATCAGATGCCCGAACCACCTCAACTGACACCTTTTGACGCGAAAGAGCAGCAGCTCTACTCCGAGCTCCCTCTGCATGTCTGAGCTCCTCACCCTATCTCTAACCCTCGGGCCACACTGCCAACGAAGTGCTGCGAAGCACAGGGCACCGAAATTCTCGTGCGTGCGCATTCACATCAGACGCGCATTTCTCCACGCCGGTCGACAAGCACTGTGTCCATCACATTTGGGGCTGTTTTTCCATCTTGGGTATCTCTCTCTTTTTGCGTGTGTGTGCCCCAACCCCCACCCCCTGTAGCCATCTCGTGTGTGTGTGTGTGTGTGTGTGTGTGTGTGTGTTCATCTCTCTCGTGCCCTGTTTAGATACCACTGACTATGTATGTATATAAACACACACACATATAAACATTGCATTTGTCAAACGGGATGTTTTATTGTTTTATTCTTAAAATTGAGCGGATGCTGTTGTTCTTCCTTTGTTTGACTTCCTGCCCAGCTTAACACATTCGCTCGCGGCTCATGCAGAAAATAGACCAGACGCCGAAATGATCGCTGCAGGGCCGGCTGCGGAGCTGCGCGGCACGGCCGGTGTGGATGACACAATCGGTTAACATGGGCGCCGAAACTGGCTTCGCTTCTTGGCGCTTTGAAGCTATTCGCAGCGCTTCCACGTCCGGTGTGGCCCTGGCGTAAGGCTGAGCCCAGACACCCTACAGAGGGAACTCATTGTGGCCGCTTGTATCTGTAATCTCATTCTTTCGGTCACTACCCAGAGCTCATGACCATAGGTGAGGGTTGGGACGTAGATGGACCAGTAAATCAAAAGCTTTGCCTTCTGGCTCAGCTTCATCTTGACCATGATGGTCTGGCGCAGCGCCCACATCACTGCAGACCCAGTAGCAAACTGCCAAGTGTAAAGTCAAATGAAGACAATTATTATTTATATAATACTAAATCACAAAGATTATCTCAAGATACTTGACGTATAAAGCAGGTCTAGACCATAGGACAAAACAATTCAAACAAAGTCCCACCAAGAGCAAGCACTGCTTATGTTCCTCCTCTTCCTCCTGGCAAAGAAAAACCTCCCTTTAAACCTCGAGCAGAACCAAGACTCTATGGTGGGCGGCCATTTGCCTCTGATACAGTTAAAATTCTAGCTATAGCCATGGGTGTAGTCAGTTCTGTCTAGATGCAGAGAAATTATCTTGCAGGTAAATACAATATGGTCACTTGCTTTATTTCACTTTGGTATTTATTGAGAGTATCTTGTACTGAGGCTGATTTTAAACACTTAGAAATGCTCGTATACTGTGTTGGTGATACAGATAACTGCATCAGGCTTTATTGCAGCCACACACACCTTCATCCCCTGATCAAACCTGTTTTAATAAGAAAGAGACAACAGCTACAGGAAATATTTTAGATTACACACATGGGGAACAGATCTGTCTCCTAAAACAGTCGGCATGGAAGCTGCAGTTATAAGTTTATAAGGTTTTATTCCAGCACTTTTATCCCCTGCATACACTGGAAGTTTTTATTACAGTGAAGATCAGCCTCAGTGGAAACCTTTTATTTCCTGGGACAAAACGGAAATCTGCGGCTCAATGGCCTAACTATACATTCTTATAGTGTGTAGCATTAATTGGTGGACACCAGTCAAGATTGTAATGGCCCTCATCTGCCACTGTGGGTTGTAATTTAATAAAGTAGTGATCTGTTAAGTGTACCCACGAGGAGCATACTGTATGGTCAGCGCTGAGACAGATGGTACATTAGTAGCGCAGTGAATTTTGGGATGTGTTAAGTGGGCCTAGAAGCATGGTAGTCATTACTGCCTTGCAGTGAGCTAATTAGTAATGAACCCCTGGAGCAGTTGGTGTGTGCATTTACAGTGCGCTCAGCCTGTGGGCTCGTTCCCCCCCCTCTGTCATCAGGAGTTATTATTACCATTCAGCAGTGTATAAGTGCACATGGCAGAGTGTGACACCGATTGCAGGGACACTCTGAACCCAAGGAGGCTCTGTAGGCCTGAGCAGGAATACGGACAAACAAATGTCTCAGTTTTTTCTCCCGAGACTTCTGAGCAACACCCCCGCGGTGGAGGAGAGATCAAGTTATTACTCTGCCCCTCCCTTTCTTTCAGCTCGCAGTTCTCCGCTCTTTCTTTGTTTCTGGTTGTGGTTTAATCTCCGCAGCTCTGCTTCACGCTCTTCGTCCATCTTTACGACTTTTTCAAAGCCCTCCTCCCTTTTTCTGTATCTCTGTCATCTGTCCGCCTCCTCCCCCCACCACCACCTCCACTCCACCACCCTCTCCTTCCTGTGAAATATTGATGCAGGGTAAATGACATCAGTAGTCTGTTGCAGAGAAATGATGCCACCCAGCCTCTCGGTCTCTCCTGGCTGTTTTTCTCATTATTTTTCCTCCACTCTTGCGTCTTCGTAATGCCTCCATGCTTTATTTATGATGGTTTGTGGGCTTGGTTTTTTGGCACCTTGCCTCTCGCTCTTTGTTTCTTTGAGTTTCTTGATTTTTCTTTTGTTTCTTAAGATTTCTGAGGATTTCTTTGTTACATGGGAACATACATGATGCAAGACAGAGTTGCATTTAGTGTTGGTAGAGGAAAATATGTCCCCTGAATAATGGTGTGTGTGTGTGTGTGTGTGTGTGTGTGCGTGTGTGCGTGCGTGCGTGCGTGCGTGCGTGCGTGCGTGCGTGCGTGCGTGTGTGTGTGCGTGTACGTGTGTGTGTGTGTGTGTGTGTGTGTGTGTGTAATGAGCTTCCCTACCTAAATTCAATTCTGAGTAGCTGTTTGGTTGTTCACACTCCACTGCATCAGCATCACCTACTGTGGAGAGCAGGAGAACAGGGCCCAGGGACAAAAACTGGTCACACCCTTTTTTTTGTGTGTGTGTGGAATAGATATGCACATTATCAGTCGTCCACCTTTGACAGCAATCAAAGAAAATGATAGAGCAGTTTAGTAAGCGAGCAGCAGATCTTAGAGCCAGCTACAGCTTTGTCGCCTGCTCTCTGTAAAGAATATAAACATGGACATAAAAAGCAAAGAATAAATGACTTTAGAGGACTGATTTAATCTCGTCAATCTTTGATCAACTGCTGTGACGTGCTCAGCCAGCATTATTAAGAAAAATAGCTGCAGAATTTCACAGTTATCAGCAACGCAGGGAGATAATGATAAGTCACTTTGACATCTGGAGCCTCGTCTGCCGAGCCCGATTCCACACATTAATGTGTTGTTGGCATACAGCTGCACAAATTGTAGGCACTTTATATTATAAATGGCTGATGTGCAGTTCAGAGGGACCTGCATTGTCTTTCTTTCCATTGTTCAGAACACAGGGGAAATATGTCTCAGTGTCATCAGCATAAAAATGGAAGCCGATGTTTTGGATGTGCACCAGATGTTCGAACGTTGGCCTCGTTGTAGCATATGTATTTACTAAATGGAGATTTACACATCACTAAATTAAAACAGACTGTACCACAAACTGGCCCCTACAGTTAGTTGTCAGCTGGGTCTCAGTTCAAAGTAGTTGAATACTGGTGCTTGGTCAATGACTGCCGGTGTCGGATACAGATGAAAAAAGCAACAACAACCAACTTTCACCTGCAAGGCCTGTGTTCACTTGCCATTTGAATGTTAGGTCAAACCCTGTTCTTTTGTCTTTTTCCGTGACCAAATGTCGATATGTCATGAGGTCGGGTACATAATATCTCATTATGACAGAGACCTAGCCTCAATGTACAAGTATGTAAGTGGAGAAGAAGGCAAGGGTCACACAGGAAGTGTTTAAGCAGCAAGAGGCGGCTTTTTGTAATTGTGTTTAATGAGAATGAAGCTTTTTGCTCGCTGTTTATATGTTGTGATGCGCCTCACATTTTTGCCAGAGCCCTCTGAACTCCTCAAGTTGAAAAATCATCTCACGCATCACGTCATCTCTGCTTTGTTCCTCATTCTCCAATGGGATGATTTGTGAGACGGGCAAACAAGTTTACAGTTGGTAAACATGGAGAAACTGGTTGTGCTCAGTAGCCTGGCATCACCAATGTCATCCCGAGTCATCCTAAAATATGCCTGGAAACAGACATCATGGAGGCGAAGCTCCTGGACCACCTGGTGATACTCCCTGTGATCCTCCCTCTTTTTTAGATCACACAGATCTCAGGTTCCCCTGAGCCCAACAAACTATTTGCTGACTGCCTCCCACCATCAACCACAGCTACAGCAAGTACCCTCTGCCTATGATGACAGACAGTACTAAGGAAGAGGTTATTTGACACGGAGTTAGTTATTAAAACCAATAGGGTCAGGTGTTAGCACTGTCAGAATACGTTCGGTAAAAAGGAAGTTGTAAGTTGGTGAACAAACACTGACTCCATTAAAATCGTCCCTCAGGTATCTGATAGGAAGAATATTCAGGGGACAGGCTGAAGTTTTCATTTCCTGAATCATTTCAGACAACACAGGAGAGATACACGGGGGAGAGGATGAACTTATCAGGAGAAGATGAGTGTGACGTACGGGCTGTAATTTGTTTTGTGAATTGATTTGTTGCTGGATATCAGATTCCTTTAGGGTGACGAATTCGTCGCAGGTTTCAAAGCATCAGTGGGAGGACTCACAATATTAACAGGAACTCTGGGTAGTTTTCACATGCCAATGATCCTGGGTGTGTTTTCCAAACAATGAGGGTGATCGCTGCCACAGTGCGAGGGATCATTAATATAAACTACCCACCATTTCACAACTTTGCCCAAAGCTGCTAAGACTGTGTCACAACACGGCATCAGTATTGCTGGCACCACTGTAATTTGCACAAAGTCATTAATGATGTTATTTCACAACTGTGTTAAAGTCTCTGCAATCTAATCAGATACAAGGATAAGGCAATAATAGAATTTGAAAGCAATGAGCAAACTAAGCATCAGCAGCAAGGAAATCAGCACTTAAATGCCTGCACATGAGTGATAAGTAATTATTGTTGCAGTGTTTTTCTAGTGCAGCATTTAGAGTGGTGCAGGCAGTAGTTAGAGAAACACCAGACATCACTGAGCACAAGCACGAGAGATAAACTTGATAGCAGCTTTTGTCATCACTGTACCGATTGAAATAGCTATTCAGAGTGTAGAGTCCTGATGATAGTGAAGAGTCCACGCATATCTGCACAGGCTGCATCCAGCAGACACCACAGGTCGATTTACGTTTCTATTGTCAGTTAAGATGCAATATGCCATGTCGAGATGTGCCAGAGATGGACCTTCTTCGGAGTGGGTCCAAAAGTTCATCCGCCCGTCCCTAAGATGGTAGCCGTGAGGTCTCGCAGACCGCAGCCAACCCTCAATGACCCCCGTTCTCTCCCCAAACAAGCCGTGTGTTGCCAGACTCTCCTCCGTTCTGTCTGCAGCAGACCAGAGAGAGAGGTGTTTTTAAAAGTCTTTGTGTGTTCAGCTCTCAGTACGTCTGTAGTTTCTAACCAGAGACGTGAGCAGAGCGGGTGAAAATTTCCGCTCCTCACTCGCAGACCTGTCACTTTGCGCCACTCGTCAGCTCCGCTTGGTTCTGCACATTCTTCGCTCTGCTCCATCATAAATTCTATCCCGCTCCACTCTCTTACCACTCCACTCAAATAAACTGCGTCGTACAGCCCTAACCTGTAATCTTCTATTCACAAATAAAACATGAGCTTGGTAGATTCTCCATGGAAGCCCTCTCGCCTCTCCCCGCAGTTAGGGACCGTTCTCCAAGGTACCGCAGCTTCTCTTCTCAGCTTCTTTTCTGAAGTACACAGTAAACTCCATAGTTTTGAAAGAAAATAGTGTGGGTGTGCACAGGTGCAAAGATGCATTCTGGGTGGAGCATGAGCGACCGGAGCGAAATTGGAGCGAGAGATAAGGCTCCGCTCCACCTTTTTAAAAAAAAAAAAAAAAAAAAATAGCCGCTCCTCGCTCAACACAAAATCCTCCCGCTCCGCTCCGCTCACATGCTCTGTTTCTAACTGAATCTCTGTGGTTTGGAGTTTAGCTTCTCTCCTGTTTGTGCTTAAAATGTCGGCTTTATTTTACTGTTTCATGTTCGCTATCAGCCGGATTAGAGGTTGTGTGATGTTGCAGCTTGAAAACTCAACATTTCCTTATTTTGCTGCTTCACAATAAAAGTTTACAAAGCAACATAACTTTTATTGTGAAGAATCCACAGGAAATGAAATGTGATTTTCACTGAATTAGCAAAGCTTTGTTATTGGCTTTTCCTCAATAAAGACGAGTCTAATAATACAGCAGGGAGGAAGAGTGAAAGCAGAAACAGCCACAGTGAGATGGAGGATGGATCCTGTCGACTTTGGTGAATTTCAGATTTTTCACTTGATGGACTGGCACCAAACTGTGTACATTTAGGTATGCTAACAACGTTGGCGATGAGCTGGCTTTTAGCTATGTCAAAAAACGTTGGATGTATATCCATTAAATTAGATAGAAGACATTCATGGTCCCCAGTGGATGAAGAGTGTAAACTTTGATCTCCTGACCTGCGATCGTGTTTGTCCAAATCTTTATGACAATACATGCTAAACTAGTGGCATTCCCACTAGCCTTAACTGTACTTTGTCCAGAGACATCCCTCTCCCGAGCAACATCTTCCAACCCCTCCTTGGGTATCCCGAGGTGCACCTCAGGAGCACCAATTCCATGTGCTTGGAAAACTGTACTTTGTGTGTGTCCTGTTAATTAGCAAATGTAGCATGCAAACACACTACTTAACATGGTCAACGTTATACCTGCAAAACATTGCAAGCGTCATCATTGTGAGGATGTTAACAGTTAGTTCAAATCACCAGTGTGCTTTAATCCAGCTTCACAGATCCACTGGCATGGCTTGTTTGCTTTTAAATTTAGTTACCAAAGAAACAGTCCCAAAAACAAACTGTCCACAAAGAGGCCTGTGGATTATCCTGAGTAACCAGGACATTGCTTTTCATTTGGTCTTTCAAATGCTTTTTAAAATGCTTTAGGCAGCACAGATAAAATTCAATACAGCAAAGATGATGGATCCTGGATAGAACTGCACATGGGATTTTTAAAGAATATTGACACCAGCCTTTCAGAGTTTGGTAATCTTTTGTTATAGCTGATGTATGAGTCCTTGTGTGCCTCAAAGCCTGGCTTCATAACATAGAGACTTTCTGAAGTGACCTTTTAAAGCAGAGGCAGATTTTGGATTGAGATTAGAAGACAAAGATGATAAGCCTTCCCTTAAGCAAAACTGGAAGTGTAAAGAAAGCCTCACCACCACCTCTTCTATCTACTGTGGACTGAAGAAAGTTTCCTGAAGGGGAGGCTGTCTTTTATCCAGAATTTCCACAATCAAAAAACTCTTCGTCGTATGCTTTAGCCGAATACATAATCCCACAGCGTGTGTGTGTGTGTGTGCGTGTGTGTGATACAGCAGTCCTTGGTGGTAGATTTTTGTGTATCCCCTGCTGACCTAGTCTTGGATGGTTGCCACTGATTGGCTGATCGGCTCGCTGGGTGGAAGAAAAGATGGATAGCTACAGGGGGAGGGAGGGAAAGGAAGAGCAACGAACCTTTCTAATCTTTGTCTGGTCATGGAAAAACGGCGTAGCAAGCACTACAGCTTCATCGGCCTATTGTCAGCACTCTGGAGCCTCTGCACCCACACACACACACACACACACACACACACACACACACACACACCCACACACACACACACACACACACATGCTCATTCAAATCTCATTTGAATTTGCCCACACAGTTGCTCTGATTTCACTGTCAGTCACATGCAGACTCACAAAGTTTACTCTCCTGCTTCCCATACATACACACACACACACACACACACACACACACACACACACACACACACACACTACTGCCTCACTCATGTATCCAGAGGCAGAGATTTGCCGTCTTAATAGAGCAGCTAATCTTTCTGAAAGCACCTATTTTGCATGCACAGTCCAACCTCTCTCTCTGTCTCAAGAAAAAAAGTACCTTCTTCTGCAAACACATACACACACACACATGCACACACACCGGAGTGATTTGATCTCTCCATTAGCCTTTCGTTTACATTTTACCCCTGGAACACCAGTGTGTCTTGGCGACATTCAGAGTGCCCTTGTGACAAGCAGAATGATCAGTGAGACAGCAGAGATAAAGTGCTGTAGGTGTGTGTGTTTGTTTGTTTGAGTGTGTGTGTGTGTGTGTGTGTGTGTGTGTGTGTGTGTGTTTGTTTTGTCTCATCAACTCCAGGCACGTCTGGCCTCTGCTTGCATAATGCTACAGTAGGGCACCTCTTTCTACCCCGCGGCAACAGTTGCTAGGGTTACCGACAGGTCGGCCACCGCAGCGATGAGGATAAATGAGCTCAGGGCTCCCATCAGCCCCTGGGTCATACTCACTCTGCACACACACACACACACACACACACACACACACACACACACACACATACACACACATACTCCTGCATTCAATCCTGAGAAAGTAAATACCTGTTCTCAAGCACATGACTAAACACTTTGAAATCGTATTTCACAGCCCGTCACACACACATAGAGCTGCACACACACACACCCTGCAGTAACATTCTCACACACTCACTTGTTTATTTCCATTTCCCAGCTCGCTACAGGGTTCTCAGGCTTCCTTAAAGCACAGGGTTGCTAGTTTGACTCCAGCTTGTCAAACAGCATCTGCAGCGTCAGCCTGTCAGTTATGAGCCGTGAGCTCCAAGCACGCCACAGATCCATCATTATAATGATCATCTGCTCTGACATCTCATACATCACATCCCCCGCACTCATTAAATGTACTGTAGTCGCTCCTTTAGTCACACATCCCATTTCTGTCCATCTGTCTCAAGGCGGTGGCGCTGTATCACACTTATGATGTGATGCATGGGTGATTATGTGTTTTCAATATGTCATCTTACCTCCTGTGCACAGTTGAAAAGTATAAATAAGTGTTTATTGTGATAACAACCGATTGGACACCATTGTTTACCTACCATTTGTTTACCATTCCTTCACTGTTTGTGTTTATGTGTTGTACATGCTATGTTTCTTCATTTCACTGCTGTGTTCACTGAATATCTTTGTTTTCTGTACTGACTGCTCCCCTGTTATTTTTCTTGTCTACAGGACGACGTAGATGTGGAGGATGACATGACTATTAGAGAGGTAAGACACACAGCCAATCACACAACAGATATATATATCTATATACACACGCACACCAAGCAGCCAATCAGAAAACAGCTTTAAGCCAAAGAAACCAGGCCAGTGTTTGTCTGAACTGCAACAAGTGGTGACATTGCGCAAACCCATTTTTTAAACATATTTTTCTTGTTTTTTTAACTACATACAAACTGTTATACAGCATTGCAAAAGAAAAACAGACATATGCACAGGTACACACATATACAGATATTTACGTACATACAGAAACTTTAAAGGAACAGACAGTTGCACAAGATAAAAGCCCAATCCTAGTGCAGTATTATATTTGGTGGTGTGGCTCTGTTCTGGGGCCTCTCTGCCTTTCCTAGATCTACACAGAAAGCCTAAGGCGGAGAAAGTACACCTATCTGCCCTTCCACGCACATATGAGGAAAGCCGGGGCAGAGAGCGCAAACCTCTCTGCCCTTCCATGCGCCTACATGGAAAGCCTAAGGCAGGGAGAGCAGCAGCAAAGACCCCCGGGAACAGAACAGAGCAGCATCAATGACAAACAGAAATGACATTGATAAGTCAGACACAGCATGAAAAGGAGGAGCTGGGGTGGAGGCAGGTTGCAAAGCAGCTTGCAGAGGAAGCAGCAACAGTAGGCAGGCCAGAGCAGTTTAAATAGGGCACCCTGAATGAGATCTGCCAATTGGTTGTATAGAAAGGAAACATGTGATCTATCAGCTGACTCCCTTCCATCAATCAGCTGCTCCATCAGTTGAATGTGCTGCTTGTGATCAGCTGATGTAGCTGGGATGTGAGCTGAGCCTGACATCGTGTCCTGTCTGAACTAACGCTGTGCTCAATTATGATCGGCCACAAGAAGATGTAAAACAATGAGTAAATGTGACTTACATCACATGGAGTTATCAATAAAGTCGGGATTTTAGAGTCTAGCTTTTAGTTTAGATCCTAAAAAAAATTATTTTCCTCTCCTGCTATGCTTAACATAGCTGGCAATGAATCTGGGTGAATTTTCATCTAAATAAATCTGACAGCGATTTAAACATCAAACTCCAATAAGTGAACAAATTAGGACACAGCCAGAATGAGTGTGTTCAGGATGCAGGAGAAAGTCTGCACCTGTCGCAAGTGGAGTCAGCATCTGACTTTTGAGTGCTGAAGTCGATGCAGCACCTTAAATTGAATGAGGCCATGCTGTGCACAGACTGAGGCCACGTGGACCCCTCGAGGCCTCTTCCACACTGCTCCAACGTCACAGCCACATAGACCTCAGATATTCAAGTGATGGGAGTTGTAAATTTGAAAGAAAGAAAGAAAAGATATCGCACCCCTTTTGGAGGACTCAAAAGAAAACAGAGATAACATGGGTTTCTTAAAGCAAGTTGGGAAAAGAGGGTGCATTTGTTTTAATATAACTACGAAGAAATGAGACTGAGGTAAATTAAATTGTGCAAAATCTTGTTTTTGAATTTATGTATTTGTATGATTATTTATTCATATTATCATAAACTTGTTTTTTATTGAAAGTCCTCATGTCCTATACAAGTACAGTAGCGTGGAGTACCTGCTTTAGTTAAAGGGTTTAGTTCTTCGAAGTCTCTGCTTTCATTGGGAGTACGACTCAGCCTGTGAAAACAGTTGTTTATTGTCTCCTGTGGTGCTGCAGGGGCTTTGTCAAGTCTGAGAAAATAACCTTAATGATGTCAAAGTGATGTCATCAAAGTTAGCTCAGCATGGGCTCAGAGACTATAAATTTATAACAGAAAGCCTGCGGAACAAACTGGGTTTCAGAAATGTGGGTGTTTACCGGCAGGGAGAGTTTAACAGAGAACATCATCGAGTTTAGTTGTGGGAAGTGTAGGATCAAGAAGCTTGATCAATGCTAGAGACTAAACGTCGGGATATTTCAGCCTCTGCTCGTACAGATTCATTTTGCAAACTGTCTCCTGTGAGCCCCCTGGTTTTACCAGCGTGCAATGCTGATTTAACACCAATGCACAGCAGAAGTTATCTAATATCACTTTTCATATAGAGAAGGTCGAAACCACGCTCTTTAATTCATAGAGACTCAACCCTCCCAAGGAAAAATTGAGCAGAACCAGGCTCTGGGTGGGCAGCTGTCTGCCTCTACTGGTTTCAAAATGTGGCTCGAGCCAATTCAGATTAGAAAATGTCACCCAGTGCAACAGTGTGGTTCACTGATGTTCACTGTCTTTAATAGTTTTTGTTTTAACAACTGAATGACACAGAGGAATAAGTTTCATCAGGCTTTGGATACACACACAGTGCTTATTAAAAGGACACATCTATTGTTGGTTTCGGTTGACAATAACAAAAACGTAGATTATGATCAGTCTTATCCTTTATATCATCTT
Organism: Epinephelus awoara; assembly: GCA_035609425.1. NCBI lineage: Eukaryota > Metazoa > Chordata > Actinopteri > Perciformes > Serranidae > Epinephelus > Epinephelus awoara. Next base: position 41,239,024 of record CM069297.1, read on the forward strand.
GATATGCACATCAGTCTTCAAAAACCTATATTTGCTTAACTCGGACCTAAGCTTGCACTTGATGACATCACACCAAGACAGACCCGGCTTTTCAGTTTCCTCAATATCCCCAGACGGGCCGATTACCCTGGAGTCTTATATTTTTGGATATGACATCATTCATAATTCATCCATCAACAGCACCTCTCATTTCCTCTCTGTCAGCCGCACATTCCTCACACTTTCTCCCTCCATCTCCTCTTTTTTCTTTTGGTATCACTCATCGTTCACCTCTCATACGTCTGCCATGTCATCGCTTCTCGCTACGTCCCCCTTCCTTGTCCGCCGTTCACCTTCCTCACCCTCCATCGTGGTAGGCCTCGTATGATTTATAGAGTCATTCAGTGCGGTGCCCGGTCCATTGATTGTCTATCAGAGGGAGGTGATTTGTCAGGAGGTGGTGTGGGGTTATTTGATGCCTTTGCCTTCTGATTAGTGACTGACACCAGATATAAAGACATCAGCTGTTAACAGCATATATTACGCCGTCACTCCACGTTCTATTGTCAGACAGTCAAAGAAATAAAAGTTTTGTCAACAAAGCCAGGCTATAAGACTCAGGGGTCATTATTTTATTAAAGATTAAAGTCATGTCAGTGTCAGTGTCATCTACACTTCTGCTGTTCCTCAGTGATGTTTATCTGTCATCCCCAAACTCCCTCCTCCTCTGTGTGTTTTGCAGATTGCAGAGTGGGAGGAGAAGCAGCTTGATGAGCAGGTCAATTTCAACAACTGCAAGATCGACCCCGCCCCGTTCCAGCTGGTGGAGCGCACCTCACTGCATAAGGTCTGATTGTAAATGCAGCTGTTGTTCAACCTAGGTGTGTGTGTGTGTGTGTGTGTGTGTGTGTGTGTGTGTGTGTGTGTGTGTGTGTGTGTGTGTGTGTGTGTGTGTGTGTGTCTTTACTGCTTTGTTTCAGTTTATCCACAGTTATGAAAAAAATAATAAGGACCTCTGAATTCAGAGTGATTCCTGATGCACAACAGTTGCTTCAATTATGGAAACAGACAAAGCATGCATCAATATTTATCATTTGGGTTTTAGGAGATGGAAGTTTGTTTGTATGGTACCTCTCAACAAGAAGAGAATTCAAAGTGCTTTATATGAGTTATAAAAGGCATTAAGACAAAAATTCAAAGAATTAACAAGCTGAAAAAAACATACAGGATCTGGAAAATAGTGAAATAAAATAGTAGATAAAATAGGATAACACTCAATAAAACAGGAGATGAAAATTGTAATTGCAGAGCAGGATGTGCGTGAGTACTCCCAAATTTAATTTGTAAGGAAGCACTGGTTAACAGAAACATTTCGAAGCCCTGTTTTGGAGTAAAACCTCCAGTTTTTGTGAGTTGTGCTTTTTGCTCATTGCTGCACAGGAAGTCCATGTATAGATCAGAGAACTGGAGGGTTATGTTCCACTTTTTGGACTTGTTGAGAACCGTAGATCCTGTGCTTTACATCTGCTGCAGCTGTCTGACTTTCCAGAGAGACCTGTCAAGACACTGTTACAGTCCAAGTCCAGCCTACTTAAAACAAAAACATGGACACATTTCTAAATCCAGATTTGTTTGATGCACTTAATCTGCAATCATACGGGACTGAAGTAATTTGGTGACATCGTTACATAGATCTGTGTGTCATCTGCATAAGTGTAGCATTATATTTTGACATTGTCCATAGTCTGAGTTGAATAGAAGAGGACAGAGAATAGAGCCCTGAGGGATTCCACATCATTTTTGGCTCAGTGTGTAATTACCAATTATTAAATTGTGCAAAATAATAATATTAATTACAAACAAATATCTTATTGACACACTAAGACATACAGAATGGACTGTGTCGGAGATGTGTAGAGGATATGTCTAAATGCACAGCTGACTTCTAGAGGTTTAATCTACACAGACATCTAACCCTTTAAACCCAACCTCTTTTTTTTTTGTCTTTTTTTTTTTAAGATATTTTTTTGGGGGATTTTTTGCCTTTAATGGACAGGACAGCCAAGTTTTAAAGGGGGAGAGAGAGAGGGGATGACATGCAGCAAAGGGCCACAGGCCAGACCCGCTGCGGCAACAGCCTTGTACATGAGGCGCCTGCTCTACCACTAAGCCACTGACGCCCCGAAACCCAACCTCTTTTGAGGAGTGTTGCACCCAATTTAAAACAAATGGACAGATGGACCTTTTCAATTATTGCAGATAGGTAAACACCATATTTTTAAGGTATCACTTGTAAGCTCTGTCATGATTTGTACCCAGATTATTTTAACATCAGGACATTCTTCTTGAATATTGGTGTAATCCATCAATACTACTACTATATATTACTTATTTGAATAACTTTTAATACTCCCAGCTGCCCATTAAAGTTGATACTGGTTGACATATCCCCAGTTTGGAGAAGAGGACAGGAGTACCTCAACATACTGCTGTGGTTGGGGTCACCAACATATTTTAGCCACCAAAAAGAGGGTCCACCTAAAAAGTCTATCAGTGTATGCTATATTTAGAATATTTTCATCCCTTTACCTTAAGCCCAGTTCAGACCAAAGATTTGCATCGTTGTTGAAACAGGCAACTACTTGCAATGCGCCATTCTGCAATGTTCTAATAGCCCACCGGTTCACACCAATGCAACTAGATGAGACGGTGTATCATCTCTAGTCAACAGCTCTCTGTACTTCTGTTCTGATTTGCAGCTTTTCAGACTTATTTTGTGGCTGAATATAATTTATAGCTTCTTAAAATCTGAATGATGATAGTGATAGTGAGATACTGGCTACAGCGATGAAACAAAACAGCATTAGATGGACTGTGTTCATAATCAATACGCATAATAACAATAATACAAATAATACGCGAATACGCATAATAATACAAATAACCAGCGCCAATTCATCAGTCAGTGAGAATGTGTGTGTATGAGGGGGCATAAGCACATACAGCCAGCAGCAGCAGCAGCAGCAGCGACTCACCGTTTGACACCGGCACACCATGAGGATAGAAACAGAGGAGACGGAGCACCTGCTGCAGCAAGCAACACACCATCTGTGGTCATTTTGACTTGACCAGCAGACCTCACTACAAGCTGATTGGCTGTTGACACAGGTGAAGTGCCTTAAAACCAGCCACTGGTGATTTGACCAGCTGAATGTCAGGTGACACCATCAGCTGACTTGAGTCAGGCTCAGACCGGCCAGTTCACACTGCTGCAGCTTTTCTCTGCAACGTTCTAAAACGGTTTCATCAAGATGTGAATCTTTGGTCTGAACTGAGCTTTAGGTTTTAATGTATTGTCTGTGTTATCATAAATGAATATTGCCCATCACATTAGGAGCAAAAAAAAACCAAAACATTGTAGATTTTAATTTTGGATCACCGCCAAAAACAATCCGCAGATTCCATTTGTGCCTGTATATTACTAACATCTTCATGACTGAAGGTTTTCCATAACACTAAAGACATTATGTCATGTACAGTCAGTGTTGGTATGAAGCCATCTCAACACAAACAGACTTGGAAATTAAACTGCCACCGGTTCCAATGCTCCGGATACTCTCCGTGCTCCTGTGGTGTGTAGTGACATTGAGGGAGCATGTAAACAACCCAAAAGAACACACACACACTCAAGCCAATTCTTCCCCCACTGTGTGAAGGAGAGAGTGAAAGTGCAGTATAAAGAAAGGAGCTTCAGCTCTTTAAAGCTTGTGTTGATTTAGTTTTCTACTGCAGCACCCTGAAAGAGACTGTTTCCAGCACACACACATACCCATGTTGAAACCCTGACTTCCTACCTAAGCATACACACACAAACACACACACACTGGCTTTTTCTGGCTTGCCAGCGGCTGTGGCAGTAATGTCCCCCATTCATAATGCTACCCTCTCTCTCTCGTCCTGCGGGCTCTGTGTGAATACTCTTTAAACATTTAAGAGAGGGATCCTGCACCAATCCATCTCGCTCCCTTCCCTCCACTGCACACTGCCAAAAGCCAATACCACGCACAATCTCCTTCAGCATATTAAACACTGCCTGCCGCCACTACGGCTGCTGTACGCAGGTGCGTGTGTGTGTGTGTGTGTGTGTGTGTGTGTGTGTGTCAGTGGAGTTATACTCTCTACATCTTGCCCTGCTCTCTTGCACAGCCTCTCTGGATCTGGCTACTATTTATCTCATGCTGTTTACTGTTGTTGTTGTTGTGTGTTAGTGTGCAGGCCCTTTTGTAATGGACAAATGTGTTCCTTAGGTGATTTTCATGACAATACGTCTCTGCAGTGAGTGTGGTCTGGGTTTTTGGCACGCAGCCGCTGTCGCTCTGTTTGAGGTAGTGGCTAACAGGATTCAGAACAACCCACACTTCCATCATTCCGTACATTGTCTAAAAAAGGAACTCATGAAGCTAGTCCATATATTATTTACAAACTAAATATCATAGTTAAAACAATTTACAAAGACCTTTCTCTCTTTTTATGAGCTCAACATCGAAGAACTAGTGGTGACTAATTGCGTCCCTTTACAGCTCCTGTGTATCGGCCAGAAAACTGCACTTGAACCCACCAACACATTCTTACTGTGACCTCGTCACATATCAACATTTGGTCATGGGCTTTCCACATCGAGACATGATGTGCAAGGTACCCTGGGTGCGTTAGTTGTTGACGTTCTGAGACGCCGTGTCAGCTTGCCTGTAACATGCTTTGTCTGTTTTCCTTCAACAGCAAATGCACGTGGTTATGTTTTGCCAATACATGCATGTGGTTGTGTTGCCCATTCAACATGTTGAACCGGCTGACAAGCGCCAGTGGTGCAGAACATACCGCAAAAACTAGGGTGATGAAGTTGATTTGTGGATTTTCAGAGTGACAGCAGCATTTCTTCAGGAAAACACATTGCTGTTGACTTTGTTTTCAAAAAATAGTTTGATATTTTGGGAAATACCCTTATTCTCTTCCTTGCCGAAAGTTAAAGGAAAGTAGTATTTCCTGAATTCCTCTTATTTGTTGTTGCTCTTAAAGTGTGCAATGAGATTAAATATCTCGGCCAGTGTATTAGCCCTTTTTAAACAGGAATTGTGCAAATTTGCAGGAAAGCCCAATCAGTGTCTTCAGCATTGGCAGTATAAAAACAAAATCAGGGAGTGCAGCAAAATGCCGCCTACCTACTTTTGTTTATACAGAATGTGCCTTTTTCGGGGCAATGGGGGGCGTGAGCAAGTAACAAAACGTGTAGCTCAGCGTGTGACGTAAACAGTGACGTGGGAGGGAAGCCACGGCTGGTCAGTCCTTCGGTGATTCTCTCGTAAGTCGGCCCGTCCTTCACCGTCCCCGTCATCTGACGGTTAATGGCCTCTTCGTTTGCGAGGACAAGGAGGGCGCACAATTCCTTGTCTCCCCAGTTGCTCATCTTTACAGTGTCTGTCAGGTTTGTGTTTCCCTCTTGCTACTAGCTGCTCGCTAATTCCTGCTATCAGCTGTTTCCTGTTTATCCACCGCCAGTGGGTCCCACGTGCGGCGTCATCAACAGCTCCTCCCTCAAGTCATCAGCAGCCCCTCCCGTTGCAGAAGGCCGCCTCAGTCTGTTTAAACTAAAAGGGTTCTGCCAATATGTCTACCCTACGAGGTGGAAAATTGGGCACCTCGGATCAACTCGCCATTCTGCCTTTGTGTGTCTAAACGCTCGCAGCTTGCCGGCAAAACGGCCCAACATTCGCAGAAAACCTGGCAGTGTAAAAGGGGCTATAGTCAATCATTTATGTGATGATAAAGATATCCACAGACAGTGTCGCATGGTGTAAGTGCAAGCTAGTTTGCTTGTTCGTAAATTTAGCATGTCTTTAGTTACTGTGATAGCTCTTTACAGAGCATTTTGCCCACTTGTGTTTGAGCTCGTGTTTGTTTAGAGTCTCTAATGTCTCACTCTACTGTGGTGATGATAAATTGATTGTAAAAGGCTATTTGCAGCGTCTTTAATCAGTGAATTACAGTTTGAATAGATGTGAATGGGCTGAATTGGTGGTAAACTGACTCTGTCCCCAGAGAAGCTGCTGTAACCTCCTGTGGGGAACTTTTACAGATTACATTACGACTGGCCCCAGCCTTAAAACACTTCACAATCTTTGGCTTGGCACAGCGTCTGTTTGTTTGGCACAGCAGGATCCATTGCAGACGTCCCAAATGCCCATTCTGGCTAAGCAAAAGTCTCATTAAACACTAAAAGGGTCTAGAACAGAAAGTCCAGTTGGCATCAGTCCCACAACCTTCCTAATCCACCACCGATCCAGTTTTTGACCTCTTGCTATTTTTGCTTTTAGCTGCACGTAGCCACACTCCTCCACGGTAACTCTAGTCATGGAGATAAGATTAAATGAAACTTTAATGATTCTCATGGGAAATTGAGTCATCACATCAGCAAATACAGTACTAATAGGGCAGAGAGTATAAATAGAGTGAAACAGGGTCAGAGAAACAGGCAAGACCTACATTTCCAAATATTAAAAGCTGAAAAACAAAGTCAAAATGTAAGAATTAGCACATTTTTGACACTAATAGCACGTAATGACAGCTTCTTTATTCACAGAACATTTTAGCACTGTGGGTTTTGTTATTAGGACTGCATAGAAAACAGTTGTTTTTTAAAAGACAAATTGCTGTCATGAATCACAAACACGCAGCTACAATTATGATTATACCAATGGTTGGACCAGTTGGCAGTGCATTGTGGGGAAGATATTAAACACATTACCCTAGTGTGGGTTATTTAAGAGAGAAAATGTTTGCAAATTTGAAAGTTAGAGATCTGTAACTTAACTCATGTAAATTATGAAACTGAGTTAAGCTCTATTATGAAAAACTGGACTTGGCATGTTTACCCATTTTATACAAACACTTTGACATCTCCAACCTGGGTTTGACCCCATTCATGAGACAGCTGTCCCAGGTTAATGTGGGATGTGCTGGAACGGGAGATTCTCATCATGGATGCGCAGCCGACAAATCTGCAGCAACTGTGTGATGTCATCATGTCAGTATGGACCAAAATCTCTGAGGAATGTTTCCAGCACCTTGTTGAATCTGTGACACCAAGACTTAAGGCAGCTCTGAAGACAAAACAGGGTCCAACCCGGTACTAGGAAGGTGTACCTAATAAAGTGGCCAGTGAGTGTAGTAAAAACTGTACAAGCAGTTACTCAGCAATTGAAATTGAATTTTTATTCTTTTTGAAAATAAGCAATTAGAACACTCTGAATGTTTCCGTGTCACATTTCCCCAAGTGATCGTATCCCATTTAGTGGAACATTTGACTAGTTGAATGAATCCATTGTGAATGAACTTGTCAGTGTTGGATAATTGAAGCCAGTGGTGCATTTCCTTAACTGCTCTCCATTTTCTATTTAAAGCAGGAACCCAGCACAGTGTTGTCTCCAGTTCATTCTGTTTCTTTTTTTTAGTGTTTCATTAATTGTTCCCAACCATCTCTTGTGTTTTCCTGCAGACCCACACCATCTTCTCCCTGCTGGGCCTCGACCACGCCTACGTCACCAGTATCGGGCGTCTCATTGGGGTGGTTTCCCTGAAAGAGGTAAGAATCTTCTCACAGGTCATTTTGGGAGGTTTGACTTTTTATGCCTCTGCACCGGCAACAATAAACTGATTATGATGGTCAAAGGTCGCTTTGGCAGCAACTCAACACTCTGTGGGGCGCGCTTTTTTTACCTGGGGGTCATCAGTTACCTGTGATCGTTTTTTTCTTAAGGCTCTGCCCTAATTTTCATCCACCACATATCCAACCACAAGCTTCATTACTTCTTTGTAGCTGCAGCTGTGCATGAGTAAAATCCAGTTTTGGTTGTTTAGCCAGTGTAGAGCTACAGCTGACCTCCACAGCGAAGGAGGGCTCACCTTTAGTGGGATCTATTCCTGGAGCTTTATGTTGTTGTGCTGTCATCATAGTAGGTGTTTCAGACCGGAGCTTTGAGGACGTGTTTTTCACAGTGGAAAGAGTTTTAGTACCACTACCTGCAGCCATGATGTTCCTGTCATCTTTCCTCCCGACAAAATCAAAGTAAAGGGAATATTTCCAGCTGCTGAGGTAAAAAGCGTTTCCATTTGTGACGTGCCTGTGCAGTGCGACAATTACAAAAATGAGTCCACTAATGTGAATGTTGTATTTGAGGTCAGTAGTGATGTGATACCAAAAGTAACGTTGAAACGAGCTGTTTGGTTTTGGGGTAACTGCGATTTTATTACTGAAATTCTATTAGTAATAAATTACACTCCTCGTCACTGGAATAAAGGGTTATTATTATGTGCCTGACACTGGAGGTGGTCAGTCTAGTTGGTGTATTCTGCAGCATTTTTCATAATTGTCGTGCAGATTTTATCACAGAATTCAGTGTTAAACGATTTCATAGCACTGGCATCAAAACTCATGCTCCACTCGTTGTTTTGTTTCATTTTGTGTTGTTGTGTTTTTTAATCTAATGAAAATAGTCGTGACTGTCATCATTTACACAGGCAGCATATTCGCTGCTTTCATAATTGTAAAATCACTGTCAATATCATCAGGAGTGTTGTCACCATGCTGCGCACACACACACACACGCACACACACAGGCGTTTCGGTCAACATTAAGGATTCCTCCTCCCTCTGCCTGTTATGTACTGTGACAGACAAAAGGCTGCTTAATATTGCTGTCTCTATCTATTGTCTCTCTGTCTGTCCCCCCCCCCCCTCTTTCCATCTCCTGCCTCACAAACAACTGAAAACCCCTCGCTCTTTGTGAATTGGCCAGGAAGCCGTGAGACGATTGTTGCTAAGTGCAGTGCTGCTTGCCTGTCCCTGACATTTAGGCTTTTTTGTTCTGCGTTCCACCAGCAGACAAAAACTCAGCCAAAGCAGATAAAGCCCAGCCTCTCCCAGTCTGCCTGTCTGTCACACCGACACGCTGTTACCTCACAGCCTCACTGGTCCGCATGAAAGAGAGGAATCTGAGGGATGTTTGTGTGCGTGATTATAGTGCATTATTTACACCCTACAGCGTGCGGACAATATTCTTTTCAGTGCTGCTTCAGGATCTGTCGCACCCAAATTCTTCACCCTATCAGCAAAACGACAAACTTGGCCCTGCCAAACAGGAAATTCAATGACACACTCTCACATAAAGTAAAAAAAAAAAAAAGATGGGATGAAAGAGGCTGTAGAGAATTGCAACAAACTTTCATGCAGCTCCAATATGTTTAGGAGAATAGATTATGTTTTTGTCAACTTAAAATGTATGGAACATTTTTTATTAGAGGCCATATAAACCCAATGTGTTCTAAATAGTAAAAACACTTTGTAGTTATGTATTCCTCTCTCAGAAAATGAAATTGTTAATCATTTCAGTCAGGACCACTTTAGCCAAAGAAAACATTATTTCCATTTGCAGTATTATATTTGGCAGTATGGCTCTGTTCTAGGGCCTCACTGACTTTCCTAAGCCTATGCAGAAAGTCTAAGGAGGAGAGAGCAAACCTCTCTGCCCTTCCACCTGCAAACCAGGAAAGCCTATGATGAAGAGAGCACCCCTCTCTGCCCTTCCACGCACAAACAAAGAAAGCCTGGGGCAGAGAGAGCACACCTCTCTGCACTTCCATGCGCCTACATGGAAACCCTAAGGCAGAAAGAGCAAACCTGTCACACACCTGAGTGTGTGAAATTTGTTTTTTCTCCACATTTGACCCAAAGCGGTGAGCAGCAGCGGTGCCGCGCTCGGGAATCATGTGGTGATCTAACCCCCCAATTCCAACCCCTGATGCCAAGTGCCAAGCAGGGAGGCAATGGGTCCCATTTTTATAGACTCTGGTATGACCCGGCCGGGGATCGAACCCACGACCTTGCGGACACTCTACCACTAGGCCACTGAGCTGGTCCGTTGATAAGTCAGACACAGCATGAAAAGGAGGACCTGGGGTGGAGGCAGGTTGCAATTGATATAGGTCAGTAAGTAAATGTTGCATTCACTTTGTACTCGAAGGTTGGAAGTGGGAATGACGTCACCTCCGAATTGACAACAGTTTTTGCATTCTAGTTGACAGTGGAAAAGTCGGAAAAAAACATGGACGCCCACAAGAAAGGCTTTGTTGCCCTCGCACTTTTGGAGTATAGACAGCTTCAAAACCATCATGCACTCCAACTGATGAACGCCGCAGATGAGGCTGACCTAATGTAAAACAAATAAGATAAAATTGCTATAAACAGCACTTTAGCAGAGTGTTTACTCACTGTGTATGTGACCGGCAGCCATCTTGAATTCGTAAGTCGGGGTTGATGCGGTTGCTCCGAGTTGGAAAGCCGATCTTAAGGTGCATTCAAGTTTAAACTTCCGACTGGGAACTGGGAATTTCTGACCTCCGAGTACAAAACAAACGCACCAAGAATCCCAGTTAAGGGTAAAACCATAGACCTTTTCATGGGTCCGCTCTTGGCCTTGGGTGGTGGGTCATCTGTACCCTTTGACTAGAGATCTTTCAAGAATTGTTTCGGAATTAACAGACATAAAATAAGGCATTATCACTTTTTAGTCTGAACGTCTTATCAAAAAAAAAAAAGAATGAATCTAGAAATGATCAAGATGGGCCGTGTGTCGCTAATATACAGTTCAACATCGTAACTTCTTTGGATGGTGCTCAAAAAAATAACCAAAATGCTGTGGCTGACTGTGGTTGCACCTTGTTACTGTAAACATGTACAACACACAAGCAAAAATCAAGGCTAACTTCCTGTGCTCACTTGACACTACCAAAAATGTTGCTGGTGTAATTTAATTCAACCAGACCATGACCTTTGGTAATACCTAAAGTAACTGCCTCTGCTCTGCCAGTCTCAGCCACTCTGATTTCCTGTAATAAATTGTCAATTTTTATGACCATTTCTAAAAGGCAGCCTGCGGTATGTTCGGTGGCAGAAGCAAGTCTAGCCCTATAGAGTGGACCGTCTTTGATTTACTTTCATTTCTGTCGTGCGTAGGTGGCGAGGGGAGCCGCAGAGATTTAATAAATATGCAGTCATTTCCGCCTCGCTCGTCTCCTCTCATTCTATGAAATGTTTCAGCAAACAGCAGCATAAGTCAAAGTCACTCTGACCTCACTCACCCGTGCACGCTACCCTCTGACTATGATCTTCCCCTCAATTTCATTTTGGGAAAAAGGTCCCAGTGCAAAACAGAAAATGGCTTGTGTGCCTGTGCATCAGATTGTAAACTACTGACATGATCTTTCTCTGTAGAGCGAGGCAAGTACAGTGTCGGGGTTAGCACTTCTATTTCCAGAGGGACGCCCACGTAGAAACTGTATGCAGCTCAGCATAATAACCCACTGTGAACAACCCCCTGGACAGATAGCACAATTTAGGCACAAAGAGCCTGACTTCATTTTTTATAGAAAAAGAAATGTGACATGTCCCAAACCCGACTCTTAGCAGGTCTTGAGTGTGTATATGTGGTATACTAAACTACACTCTAGTGCAACTCAAACCAGACAGTACGCACACTAAAAACAGATTCTGAGTGTACCACTGATGCACAGTATTCTCCTACAATGCGATGCTCAAAAGACATTCAGAAAAGAAAAGGAAAAGAAATTGTGGGTGGTGTGAAACTGCTCCCAAAAGCTGTAAGAAAAAAAAAATCAGATTCTGGCACTAATAGGAATATTAAAAGCAAATGTTCTGTCAGTGGGGTGAGTTGATTGCATTTTTTTTTTTACCCTTTGCAGTTTTGCTTGAGGTATTTGCAGGAAGTCAGTGTCAGTATCCTACAGCGAGACAAAATAAGACACATTGCTGTACTCGTGTCAAGAAAATGAAACATTGTCTATTTTTTTGTAATAAGATGATAATGGAATCAGTCATCTATGAAATATCCTGTTGCTGCTGGTCGTGTTTTGTGTCCCATTTTAAGCATCAGAGTCCAGGATGTTTGAATTTTGGACAACTTTTAGTAGAAGCATTAAAAAAGTGGTTGAGCTGGAGAGCAATGTATATAAAGCTAAAGAACGACTACACTGCTGTTTAGTGAGATTGTTTTAATGCTATACAGAAACGTATGTCATCAGATATGTTCCCATGAAAATTGTACAGATTGAGGCTTTAGGTGATATCCAACGTCTTAAAAGAATGTGTAACAATGCATCGTTTTGCATTTTACATCAATGGTTATATTTTTATACCACACTGCAGCCTCATTATAGGATTTTTGTATTTTTCCTGATGGCATAAGTTTCTGTATAACAAGACAAAAAAGTGGAGTGTATGCATACGTTTTCATATCGGACACATCCATCTAATGTGAACACATATCTTTCAAATACTGGGAAACATTCAACATTGATTGTGTCATTCAGTTCAGTTCAATTCAATAGATTTTTATTTACGCCAAAGGATTTTTTGTGTGCCAGAGAACGCCTCAATTGACAGTAATACTAATCACAGTGACCCAAATTTAGCGGTTTACAACCTGTAACAACCAGAACAGCCAGTGGGCTCCCCGGGTCAGGGTCACTCACTGGGCCCAGTTTAAGAATATATTTAATTAAATATCAAGCAAAATATACAAGATAAGAGGTGCTTTCAAGGAGCAAAAGCAAAAAGCAGTGCCTAATCGGGTAACAACAGGAGTAAGATCAGTACAAGAGTTACTAAAAAAGATGAAACAAAATGGTGTAAAAAAGCACCATTGAATACTGATTGTATCATCTCATCCCACTGGCAATTTTTTGATTGGACACTACATGAGAAACTTTTCACGTGCACATGGCTGCAAGGGTCCACGTGATGTAAATCCTGCTACCTACCTGTGTCCTCGTGCTGAGCAGCTGGTGGCGGCTTTTTGTTTGTTTTTAATGAGAATGAATGAAGCCTTTTGCCCGCTGTTTTTGCGTTGTGGTTGGTTTTGCGTTTCTGCAATCTAGTGGCCCGGCAATTTTGCTGGTGCACTCTAAACTCCCCGAGTTGAAAAAAAATCTCCAACTCAAAACAGGAAAGCGCCACACATCATCCCTGCTTTTTTCCCATTGTCCAATCAGATGACATGAGAGGCAGGCCTTCTGTGGTGGTCATGACAACAAGTTTACAGCTGGTAAACAATGGAGGAGAAACTGAAGGTAGCTGTTGCTGCATACCCAGAGCTATACGGCCCAACGATAGACAGCAGGTTGTCAAACTGCCCCTGAATCATCCTAAAATCTGCCTGTAAACGTCCATGATGGAGGAGAAGCTCCTGGACCAACTGGTGGTACTCCCCATGATCCAGCCTCTTTGTTAGGGTCTCATGTACCCACACAGATCTCTGTTCATCTGCTGACAGCCTCTCACCCTCAACCAGAGCTGCAGACAGCACCCTCTGCCTCAACATGTCAGGGACTAGCCACTTATTAATGTGAAATAAAGCAAATAAATAAATGGTGGATTGATTACACAGGAAGGTTAGGGTGATAAGGTGACGGAGTGGTTGCCTTGTAACAATAAAAAGCATTTTTTACTCGTGGCATTCAGTTAAAGAAAACAAAAAGCTAGTGCGGTGTGCCTGACGTTTTACAACCTCCAAAACGCTGTCTTTGTAATCGAGGCCTAAGGTATAAAAATCACACACAGCTACAGTGGGGTGTTACCTGTATGCCTGCCCAGACTTGACCTCTTTGCTCTCTCCTCTATAACTGTTTTGTCTTTCTCCATCCAGCTTCGCAAGGCCATCGAGGGCTCTGTGACAGTGAAGGGTGTGAAGGTGCGTCCTCCTCTGGCCAGTTTCCGGGACAGCGGCACCAGCAGCAGCGAGAACGAAGCCACCGAGCTCCACAAGCTGTGGGATCGCCACAAGAGCATGTCGCTGCCCCGCGAACACACCCCCTCCGAGTCCGACGAGAAATCCCAGTGAGGGAAAGTAGAAGAGGAGGAGGAGCAAGAAGAGCAGGTGGAGGAAGAGGAGGAGGAGGCATTGAGGTCTTTAATCTCCCAAAGCCACAAACATGCAAAAATCCTCAGGGCTTCGGATCAATATTTAATTCTGGAAAGAGTCCTACTGCTAGCCTCTTTGCAACTCCTCATTTCTCTCCTCATCTACTCCTCTTTCTCTCCACCATCCACTTTGCTTCACAGACCCACCAGTGCGCTCTCCAGGAGTCCTGCACTGACCAAGCCAGACACTCCACGGGGGAGAGGAACACAATTCAACCTGTGCCCTGCTCTCCATTAACCCTCGGGAACCCACAGCAGCGTGAATGTGGATTTTGCAGGGGGGACTGGGAATGGGTTGAAATCTTTAAAAAGGGATATTTTTTTTTAGCAGACTTTGTTGTTGGTTCTGTATCTTTAGAGTTGAGATCAAAGTTTGGACCTGCAAAAGTTATCTTCTGAACGAGTCTTCCACTTGAGTAGAGAAATTCAGCAGTGATGACGAGGAAGAGTAACGTGTGCTTGTACTGTAAGTGTGTGTGAGAAAGAGGTGAGAAATTGTGAGTGTGCATGAAGAGGGAGGGAGGTAGCAAACGACTATTTCTTATATGATTTTTTTTATTATTGCCTTTAGAACACATTTCAGTCTTTGTTTTCCAGCTTGAATACTTTGATTTCTGACTGATCAGGTGGTCTGGGTCTAACTGGAATTTGCCATGGCGCCATTTCTTTGTAAATCACACTACAGTTTGTCCCACTGACAAGCACTGGACTAAGGGGACAGATGCCTTAGCTTTCAGACTTTTTTCTTGTTTCCATTATACCTCTTTTCCTCAGTCTTCCCATCTCTTCACTGCGAGTCTTAATGGTCAGGTTGAGAGTAAAGTCTATGCAAGCAGACATGCCTGTTGGCAGTGGCGGAAGCACCTGTAGCCCTTCTCATAACGTACACTCCTTTCAGACTGTAGCTACGGCCTTACATTACAAGGACACATAGAAAGACACACACAAACAAGGCCGCGGCGATGCACTCGGAGAGTCGAGGTTTTTCTGCTTATCTAAATATAGCTCTTTAATAACCGTTCCAGAGAAGGTTGAGGCGGATGGAGAGGGCAGGAAGCGAGGGAGGGAGGCAAATGGATGGCTGAAAGAATGAAGACATCATTACCTAACCAGCTGCTCTGGGCCCTCTCATCAATCTGTCTTTGATCGCCATGTTGGCTAACCTCCATTACTATCAGAGTCACAGACGCCCCCCCACCAGCTATATGATGTAATGTTCCAGGGATGAGGCAATGTATGTGAGCAGAATCCGCCTGATTATTGCATAAAGATAGCTTAAGAGAACGGGAGCATGATCCAGTGAGATTAACTGGAGTAAAAACACTTCAGGAAATCCCTAACTGACCAACAGTAAATGGTCGAAGATGTAGTTCAACTTTTAAAATGTACCTTGTTTACCACTATAAGTCCAAATCATTACTAAATTATCGCTCCAGCTACTCGCTGACCGATTGAACCTGGAACAGGAGCCATGAATGATTAATGGCAGCATGGTTTCTGATTCAGCAAGCAGTCCGACATGACGGATAATGTATAAGTACTGTGAATTTAATAATTCATGTCTGCCATAATGCTTAAGGCTTGTCAGCTCGCTCTCTGCTCATCGACAGAAAAGCATGGATTTGTTTCCCTTTCCTCCATCCCTTTTCCACTACTGACCCCCAAATACGTCCCTTAAGAAACACTCTTTTTTTTATTTCTCCACCAGGCCAGGATGTCCACTACTACCTACAGAACCTGCTCTACTGTTTGGATGCCTTAAATACGCACTCATACCCAACTTCTTAATGGTTTTCTAGCATTCGACGCGTTGCATGGATTTTATTTTTGGCGGTGTCTTGTCTTGCTGCGCGCCACTGAAAGTAAAAATACACACAGTGAAACAGCACGGCTTTGCATGACGGAGCGCATGTGAGATTTGTTTTATATGATCAAAATGTACCAAAAACAAAAGAAGCTTGACGGACATGAATAACGGGACTAGTGAATGACGTTGTGTCTCAGTATGTTTGCCATCTTGTGCCTGTTTGTTATGTGTCTTTACAGTATCTTGTTTTATACTTAGTGTCAGTTCACTTTGATTGGCATCTTCCATTCACCCGTTGAGTTTGACGCGTCACCTGATTTTGAACTGGGGAAGGGGTCTTTGCAAAGTTAAGCTCAGAAATTAATATATTTAACATCATTCCTGTAATATAAAATCATAATTTAATGTCTTAACCAATCTTAAATTGTTGTTGACTACTCTCTTTTGAAAGATTTGGGAGGCTTCTTTTATTATATTTGTTGTTTTTTGTACTTGTTCATTTGTTTTTCCACATTTGATGATTTAAAAATTTGATTTTAATGCTGTCTTTTATGTTTTTTAATCTTTTGACATGCTGTCTGAAACATTTCTACTAAGAAGTTTATTTGTAAAGCGCAAATAACATTAGAGGGGTAAAGGCTTGCAGTGGCTGCCGGTGAAGTTAGCGTTAAAGGGACCAGCATGTGGTCTGTTGGTGACATGTTCATTCCACAAGTGCCTGCATCGACTCCTCTTCTTTATCAACGGGATTCAGCTATCCACCCTTAAGTGTTTGGATCTGTTTTCTAGTCCTGTAGACGAGGCACTTTTCACACAAGTACACAAATATGTAAGGGGGCTGGATGATGTGTCAGCGGGGTGTGCAATTATCACTAAGGCAATCTGTCATCGTCGTCGTCACCGCCCCGCCCTCCACACCCCTCAACCCGCCCCCATCTGCTCGCCCCCGGGACGGACTGAGATCCACTCGTCTGATTTGGTTTTGTTCATTTGTTTGTGCTTTTCATCGATTTTCATTACTCTGCCTTCTGCCAGAGCCTTCCCCTCTGCAGACACTTCAGAACGTTTCATCTCATTTGCTACCAGACAGATATAAACCGAGGTAGATGCATATTTATTAGTCTGTATTAATCAAAGTAGAAGTTGTAAAAAAGATTTGTTTTTCCATTCTTTCTATGGATGATCTACTTGTAGGTAATCAATTTGTGCAATAACTGTTGTTCATCTCACTTTGTAACCCAGTTTTAATTGATGACATGAATGCAAGATAACCTTATTTTTGTAAAGAAACCTGAAAAGTGTAAAAAGATGTATGTATATGAGGAGAACTGACGCTCACACAGGAGCTTGTGTGTGATAAAGATACGATATTTGAGTGACGGTTCAAGGGGGAAGGTTTCCCAAAAGCTTTGATACAAGCTGTCAGAATCTCACCAGATCTGCGTTGAGATATTTAAGGACACTGTTTGCACCTTCAGGTGTTGATCAGCCTTTGTTCAAAAAGAGAAATGGCTTAGACTCCTCATTTTGGCTTTTGGAAACCCTTCCCGTCTGGTCTTAACGGGCTCTGTGGTGAATCCTGCTGCATGATCTGTAGCTGGCGCTCTCATACAAGCCCCTCCCCCTTAAGCACTGATGTGAGTCAGTTTTATCATGCTCCCCTCTCTCCTTCAGTCTGATGGGTTTTGATAAGACCAGATCCTCACATCAGCTGTTGAGAGTTATCTTTTATCCACTCCTTAGGCCTCTTAGGGACTGCACATTGTCCTGGAGGCCTCCACTACGGCAAACCCCAAGGGCCAAACCAGACTGAACTGAACAAAATCCAGAGCTATTTTTCACACAGAAAAATGAAACATTGTTTTGTATATCAGGGATGAATAAATGAGATTTTAACAAACACGTCATGTTGAAGATTACTTTCTGTTTTATATCTCCCAGGACTGTTGTTCTGCAGCTGTCTGTCTGTCTGTCTCTCCCCTCGCTAACAGCTGGAAAGCACCTGGAGTGTTGTTTTTGTGTTCTGCTGTCACTCCCAGTGGGGTGCAAACGCAGTAATGCCACAGTAATGTTCACATTGGTTCATTTTATCCCAAATCTTAGCACAGGGAGTCAAAGGATTCACACAACATTTGTTCCTAGACCGACGTTTTGATCTCACTGTATGAGCATCTTTATACCTCATTATTCAATCTGCTCCAATCTAGCTCAGTGTGAGTAAAGCATCTACTCGTGTATCTCTTGTCAAAGCTTATTTCTTCGCAATAATTAAGGTTCTTTTTTTAAGGAAAATACACAGAAATACAGCTTTAGTTCAGACAAACAAATTAAGCTTGAACAGAGAAAAGCATCATTTTCACATTAACTTAGAAACTGCTGAGTGGAGTGTGTGTTTTCTGTATCTACCAGTGACATAGTGTAGGTTCAGCATTCACAATGAATTGCAGTTGTAGCCATAGTAATTGCATACAAAGATAAAGACCCATATGTTCTTTGCAACAGCTTTGTTTGTGCCTCAACACCGCAAAAGCCATAGTGAACACGTTTTCAGGTTGTAGGCTACATATGTACATACAACTTATGCAATATCTCAAGGATGCCTTATGAGAATTTCTTTAAATTTGGCACGAACATCCACAGGGACTTAGGGATGAACTTATGTCACTGTGTCAAACTCCAAAACCCATTTTCCCCAAAAATAAAACATGCTAACATTATTAGCACAAGCCTCTGGCATTTTACATTGTATAAATTAGCCTAGCAACACGAAGACATTTCCTCTGCTCATATAAAACCAGGGACAACAGCAACATTTAACAAAGGTAACGTTACAAAATTCAGCTCCATTACAGCTCACAAGGTTCACTGACAAAACAACTGTCTTATACTAAACACGTTTTCCAAACAAATGCAACATGCTAACGTTATTAGCACAAGCCTATGGCATTTTACATTGTATAAATTAGCCTAGCAGCTAGCAGAGATTTCCTCTGCTCATATGAAGCCAGGATAAATCACACACAAGACTTAAAATGCTATTTTTGTGGAGGCTTTATTGTCCTCACAGTTTATTGTTTCTTATTATTAAAGTAAAATTAAAGTAAATAAAAGCTTTGTTTCCACTGAGGGAAATGGTTTCAGCTCACAGAGACAGACAGGAGGTCTGCGTTTCCCATTATAAATAATGGATGGTAGAGATGGGAAAGATTCCCATGTTTAAAACTTGCAAGCGTTCATGTTATCAACTATTTTTCAGTGAGAGCAGAATTGGTCATGTGAGGGTTAAAATAGTTTGCATTGATTTCACATTTCATCTGTTGCATTTGCATTTAATTTTGTGCAAAATTGGATATATCAGGTTTCCAAGTGATGTTTACAAGTTAGAATCTGGTAATGTTAGATACAGTAATGTTAGATACAGTAATTCTAACAACAGTATCACATGATCTGTTGCAGGCTGCTGAGTATAATGGTGCATTCATACACTACTTTCTCTCTACATCTTTGTAAACTCGTAAAGTCAGAACAGTTAGGACATGTTCCATGACCATGTCCTTCAGAGCATCCAGCCATGAATCAGGACACAGAGAATACTCCCAGCCTGAGGGTTTGGTACCACCCCTAACAGAGTGAGTTTGGGAGGGGCAGGTGAACTGGCTCTGCTCAGCAGTGATGCCCTTCTTCTAAAATACCTCATTATGCAATTTGGGTCCTCTAGCATGTGAGCCTTAATGTTTGTTACAGCTGCTGAAGTGTTACAGCTTTGAAAACTCCCAAAATATCGAAGTTAGTCAAGTGCAGCACTTCAGTGTCGGTAATACAGCTCTAAATGCACCTAAAATGGTGTTCCTGGTTGTGCTGTCCCATGGGGAGTGTTAACTGCAACAGTTGGCTCCATAATGATCTGCAACCACACACTTTTTTTTCACAGTCTCAGTTTTGTGACTATGCGTTTGTTTCTTTTTCAGTGTTTCTTTCTCTCCCCCTCCGTCTGGTGCGTCTTCATTCACATCACCCACAAAATACACACACGTTACACACACTCCTTGTTGTGTTGTTTTACTTTGTGTGAATGAGAGGAGAGCATCTGGACTGTAATGGGTGAAGAGTGCATTGGTAAAGGCTTAATGAGCTAAATGAGTTCATTCGTTAAGTAGGCTGCAGCTCCGTCCCTCGGTGAGTTTCAGGTGGGAGCATGATACCTTCCCTGGAGACAGAGTGAGCTGTGCCTACATGTGTGTGTGTGTGTGTGTGTGTGTGTGTGTGTGTGTGTGTGTGTGTGTGTGTGTGTGTGTTGTAGTGATCATTTGTTTAATATTCTGTTGTGTTTCTAATCCATAATCCACTCCAGTGTAACTACTAGTTAACAGCAGCAGTGATGTGACACCAACACCGTGACATCCTGTAACACAACCAGGTGTACGAACCTGTGTGTGTGATTGTGTGCCTATCTGAGTGTGTGCAAGTTTTCCAACCAGACAAAACACGGCTGCAGTTGCTCATCTGTATTGCGATGAATGAGGTTAGAAACACTCGAGTGGCGTCGAGCCCTGTTGAGCAGAGCGCCATCTGTCCGTACTGACGCGGCCCACGTTTTGATGAATATTAAATAAAGGTGTCACTCGAAAAAGTCTTCCTGCCTCCCAGTAACTGCTGCAGTGTAGGAAGTGCTTGTCTCACTTGGAGACTGATTGATGTAATCACTGGTAAGAGGTGCAGACGGGCCTCTGGAGAAGACAGCGCTCTGTTCGGAGTGTGAGCGTGTTATTTCATCAATGTCACATCTTCTAACAAGGAAAGAGGAATATCAGAAAAGTAGATCAAGAACATTTCTGGTGTTTGTCAGTCTGGAGTTTTACACAAAGATGTAATGAGGAACATTTGAATTGTTACTGAGGGTAATATTATGAATGAATTCAGGGACGACTCATTAATACAATACAGTGTGGGGGGTTTTCTTAACTTTTTTTCAAACTGAGGGTGCAAGCCATATAGTTAAGATTTTTTTTAAAACATTTGGCCCATGTTTACTTTGTTTAAAGCTGCATGATCAAAAGACTGCATTTTAAAAAGGGGTTGTTTGTAGTGATTAACACACAAAGAATAACAGTTCCCGCTCATATTTAGCTTCTTCTAAATCACACATGATGGCCTGTAACTCCGCTCTCATCAACCTTATTTCCTTTTGCTACTTTCAATTTAATACCTGTAATAAATTTTCTGTGGCTCACAGGTAGAACGGGTCATCCACTCATCGGAAGATCAGTGATTCAATCCCAGGCTCCTCCTCTCTGCATGTCGAAATATCATTGGGCAAAATGCTGTGTGTCCTACTGGCTAGCTAATCAGTGGCAACATCATCCCAACCCATAGTAGCAGTTACGTCGTCCTGAAGGCACAGTGCCCACTCTCTGATTCCCCCTCACATTAAAACTGTTAGCTCTGTAATCACTGTTGCTGTTAGCACTGTTCACGCTGTTAGCACCGTTAGCTGTTAGCCACCGGCTAGCCACCTCCATGTTGAGAGCCATGTGCAGGCAATCCTGGCTCAGACTCAAAATCATAAACATCCTCTGAATGTCACACACACAGCATATTCGGTATTATTTTTCAACCTGGGCCCTATTTCCCCATGTGTATGTGTGCGTATGATTCATAGGTACAACTCGTTCTAAAATTGGTTCAGTATTGAGGGAGGCGGATGCAGCCAGGAGCCGCGAAACGAGCTAAAATGGTAACGGGGGCAAATGCGTCCCGTGTAAGCTCTCGCAAGATGACGTCACAGCCGGGAGGAGGTGAAGGGTCAGGGAAACGCTTAGTATGCTATTTACAGAGATAGCACTGGCGATCTGAACCAGTCAGTGGCGAAAAAAAGCACTTTTAATGCGCAAACTTATACGGGACGCATTTGCCAATACTGAACCAATTTTAGAACAAGTTGTACCTATGAATCATACGCACACATACACATGGGGAAATATGAAATCAAAAATACAGAAGTTATCCTTTAACCCTTTAAAACCTGAGCAACTTGGATGGGAAGGAGGCAACGACCGATGAAAGACTTTTTTTTGCAGTTTGTGGGACATTCCTTACCAAGTTGCTCACTGACTTTTTCCCCCGTGTTTTCAAAAGAAATTGTACCAATATGCCCAGGGTAAAGAGGTTTAAATACTTGCAAAAGGCGTCTGAAAGCAACACAAGAAAATTGATGTCACTCCAGGTTTCAGATGGATAAGTATTTGTGTTGTTGCATAAGGACACATTTAATTATGTCTTGCCTCTGTTTGAGTAATTTGTTGTTATTCTTTTATGCCACTGTGTCAGTGTGTTTTATGTGTTGTGTGTACACCGTCAATATGGTTTGAAGGATATGTTTAAAATTAGGGAATCATGGACCCCCACAGGTAGGGAGAGGACGCAGACACAGGTAGAGGTGATGAGTGGTGACAGGCATGAGATTTCATTTTGCATCTGTTCAAAGCCTCAGGTCAGTCCAATTATCTCAATTGGCCCGGGACAAGTGTCTGGTTGTTGTCAGAGCCAATGCTGCTAACATCCGCCCATTTATTCCTGACGAGAAACACTCTGCAGACTGAAATCTGCTGACTCAAGATTTAAATTAAAGTGGAAGGTGTTTCAGGTCAAATAAATTCACCCTGAGTGTTGGACTGTTTGATTCAGTTTGATTCAAATCCAGCCAGACAGCAATTTAACTTCTAACAGCTTCCTCTGTCTGGCTCCTGTGACCATCGATGGAGTGGGGAGAACATCACATTAAACAAAACACCATTATGATTAACAAAAGTTTATTATAGACTGTTTGTAAAAACATTTATTGCATGTCCGAAAAAGACTTGGTTTGCAATAGGAATTTACAAGATGAAAATAAAAAAATGAGCAAATGGATAAAAATAACTATTACTGTTATATTATATAATACGTACAGATCACTCATTTGAATTCCAGTGTCAGCTTGATAGGTCAGTGAGTCTACCTCACTTACAACACTTCATTAAAATGATAATACTTTAACAGCTGAGAACTGTAAAAAAAAACAAAAAAAAAAAAACTATGAGGCCACAAGTCAAAGGTAAGCTTCACTGCTGTAGGTGGGGACACCCGGGGGCTCCAGCCCACCCAGCACTGTGGTCCGGCGGACCCTCACCACAAGGGTACCATCAGGGTTAAGGGTCCCACTGACAGACAATGGGTCCATATCCTCCGGAAACAGGGACTTGTGGGTAAATGTGTCACTGACACTTCCATCATCGAGGACCTGAAGGACATAAACAGAAGGTTAAAGAAAGATGGAGCTGTGGATGGAGGCATTTATCTGTAGATGGAGGGGACAGCTGTTGGAGGGGGTAAACAGAGGGAGGAAAAGATGATGAAAAGAAAGGTCGTCGAGCACTGGAGGACAGGAGGGGAAAGTGAGAAGAGCAACAGGGTGAAGAGAGGCGCGAGGGCGAGAAAAGAGGGTGAGAAGCGGTGATGGAGAGAAGGGCGGAGAGGTCAGCGCTGCTCAGCTGGTGGAGAGCGAGAGAAAAGGGAGGAAAGGAGGAGAGAAATGAACACTGACTAGTTCTCTCTGAAGATTTTTCTCCTCTGTTACGGGCCTGTAAGGGGAGTTGAACGGTCGTGGGTTTTTGCCAATTTGTGTGCTGACCCCTGTTAAAGTGATCTTCCTGCACCGCAGCAGAGGCTCTCACTCCTTCCTCCTCCACTCACCCACAATTTAAACATGATTCATGTCAAACTGTGAGGGTGGAGGGTAAGAGAGGAGGCAGACAAGCAAGCTGCAGCTTCTCTGGAGAACTGATAGAACATGTCTGAGTCCGACATGATGGAGGTGATACAGTTTGATCCTGTGTGTATTGTAGATCTGATCAGTCACTGTTTGTTTATGAGAAAACACTAATATTAATATACACATGCAATGATATGTAGAGTAGTGTTACAGCCAATGCTATTTTCATCCATTCATTGATTCATTTTCTTAGCTGCTCATCCTGCTAGAGGTTGCAGGGGAGCTGGAGACTATCACAGGGCTGACACATAGAGACAGACAACCATTCACACTCACATTCACACCTACGGACAATTTGGAGTCACCAATTAACCTGCGTGTCTTTGGACTGTGGGAGGAAGCTGGAGCACCTGGAGGAAACCCACGCTGACACGGGGAGAACACGCAAACTCTGCACAGAAGGGCTCCCACACCTCGAGGTTTAAACCCCACCACCCTGGGTTTGAGCCAGGAACCCTCTTGCTGTGAAGTGACAATGCAAACCACTGTTCCACCATGCCATGGTGATATTTCCACTACAGATTAATTTAGTGGAACCTTTATGGCTTTTGACCTTGTGAAATGTCTACATGTAATGCTTTGTTTTTGGTGGTGATACAATTTTCTATTTTTCTGTTTCATCTGTGAATTTATAATTATGTTTAACAGAGAAACACAGTTAATCCACATATAAAATGTGGGATTTTTACTTGATAAATGGATTAAGCAATGACCCAGCAAAAAAAATATTACTAAATTATTTCAATTGATTAACAAACCATTTAAATGTCTAATCAGTGTGTGGCAGCTGCTGTTGCATTTGTATTATTAGCGTGAGCAGCATAAATGTTATTACAACAATGTCTTTAAGCATATCTGGTTAATGATTCTTGCTGGTCTGAATATTATTGTGAGGTTTTGCACCGATTATCTGGATTTATTCTGCATGGAAATGGTCAGTTTATTTAAAGATGTTAAGTTCTGTTAACGATGCAGATCAATCTAAAATACATTTGCAAATGTGTGTTGTACTTATTAGTGTGTGTATTAAAAGTATATTTCAAAAGGATATTGTATTACTCAGCATGAAGTTTCGCATGATGTATTTCATTTCACTCAATAAACCTTGTGATTGTCTGTATCTATGGTTTAAAGAGGAACTTCACCCATTTTCAAAATTCATATGTTTTATCAATGTGGTCAAAGAGAGTCCAAAAATATTAGTAAAAATGAACAACTGCTGACACTGAGAGCACCCAGGGGAATGTTCTGAGTATATGGGCACATTTTCTGTTTCAGAACTGAGAACACTAAAATAGAATTGGTCTACAAATATTGATTGGACTATCCTAGGCCACGGAAATAACATATTTCAATTTTTAATTTAGGTAGTGTTCCCCTTTAAGTTTCTCTGGTGCATTTACTCAAAAGTGTCAGAGGGGGCAATAGCGAGCAAAAAGTTTGTTCATCTGGATTACAGACACACACAGAAGCACACGAGGACCTGACTGAAACTGTGAGACAAGCATTTAAAACCTCTGGAGGCCATTTAAGTGAAAAAAAATGAGGACCAGCCTAAATGTCCTCACTTTGAAGAATGGTCCTGACTCCAGAGGTTAAAAAAGGGACTCGTCCTCACAATGATAGCTGTACAGACATAACCTCATACACACACACACACACACACACACACACACATACCTTCTGAGCGTGAATGACAACATGGTGGTTGTAGGCCATCACTACCACATCATGCGGCTCAAACTGGCTGACGTCAGCGGACATGAAGTAGCTGTCTCCCAGACATCGCACTCCTCCACCTGTGCTGCTCTGCCGTCCTGTCACAGCGCCGCCTACAGGAGCTGCAGAAACACAACGCCAGAGTTGTGCTGTGAAACCATGTTAAAATGGTTGGGTGGACATTTCATCTCATGCATGTAGAAATAAATGTAAATAAGGGTACTTTGAATGAAATATTATACAATTACATTGTTTTCAACATGCTATGGTTGACATTTCAAGAGTTTTTTGACTTTCAAATCAATTTTTCAATTTTTTTTTGCCACATGCAATATTTTGTCCTTTTAACAGTTTTCAACAAACAAAACTATGGCAAGAAAATATAATATGACTTTTTTCGATATACTATGCTGACTTTTTTTGACATGCCATACTTTGACTTTTTAGATATAATATACTTTCACTTTATGACATGCTAAAATGTGAATTGTTTCGACATTCTTTACAATAACTTTTTGACATACAAAACAATGAGTCTTTTTCAACATGCTGTGACTTTTTTGACATGCTATACTATGACTTTTTTTGACATACTATACTATGACTTTTTTGACATACTATACTTTGACTTTTTTGACATACTATACTATGACTTTTTTGACATGCTATACTATGACTTTTTTGACATACTATACTATGACTTTTTTGACATGCTATACTATGACTTTTTTGACATACTATACTATGACTTTTTTGACTTACTATACTATGACTTTTTTGACATGCTATACTATGACTTTTTTGACATACTATACTATGACTTTTTTGACATACTATACTTTGACTTTTTTGACATACTATACTATGACTTTTTTGACTTACTATACTATGACTTTTTTGACATGCTATACTATGACTTTTTTGACATACTATACTATGACTTTTTTGACATACTATACTATGACTTTTTTGACATGCTATACTATGACTTTTTTGACATACTATACTATGACTTTTTTGACATACTATACTTTGACTTTTTTGACATACTATACTATGACTTTTTTCACATTGTATACTATGACTTTTTTGACATACTACACTTTGACTTTTTTGACATACTATACTATGACTTTTTTCACATTGTATACTATGACTTTTTTGACATACTACACTTTGACTTTTTTGACATACTATATTATGACTTTTTTGACATGCTATATTATGACTTTTTTTGACATACTATACTTTGACTTTTTTGACATGCTATACTATGACTTTTTTTGACATACTATACTATGACTTTTTTGACATACTATACTTTGACTTTTTTTGACATACTATACTATGACTTTTTTGACATACTATACTTTGACTTTTTTGACATACTATACTATGACTTTTTTCACATTGTATACTATGACTTTTTTGACATACTACACTTTGACTTTTTTGACATACTATACTATGACTTTTTTCACATTGTATACTATGACTTTTTTGACATACTACACTTTGACTTTTTTGACATACTATATTATGACTTTTTTGACATGCTATATTATGACTTTTTTTGACATACTATACTTTGACTTTTTTGACATGCTATACTTTGACTTTTTTGACATGCTATACTATGACTTTTTTGACATACTATACTTTGACTTTTTTGACATACTATACTTTGACTTTTTTGACATGCCATACTTTGACTTTTTTGACATGCTATACTATGACTTTTTTGACATACTATACTTTGACTTTTTTGACATGCCATACTATGACTTTTTTGACATGCTATACTATGACTTTTTTTGACATACTATACTATGACTTTTTTGACATACTATACTATGACTTTTTTGACATACTATACTATGACTTTTTTGACATACTATACTTTGACTTTTTTGACATACTATCCTTTGACTTTTTTGACATGCCATACTTTGACTTTTTTGACATGCTATACTATGACTTTTTTTTGACATACTATACTATGACTTTTTTGACATACTATACTTTGACTTTTTTGACATGCCATACTTTGACTTTTTAGATATAATATACTTTCACTTTATGACATGCTAAAATGTGAATTGTTTCGACATTCTTTACAATAACTTTTTGACATACAAAACAATGAGTCTTTTTCAACATGCTAAACTTTTTTGACATGCCATGCTGTGACTTTTTTGACATGCTATACTATGACTTTTTTTGACATACTATACTATGACTTTTTTGACATACTATACTTTGACTTTTTTGACATACTATACTTTGACTTTTTTGACATACTATACTTTGACTTTTTTGACATACTATACTTTGACTTTTTTGACATACTATACTTTGACTTTTTTGACATACTATACTATGAATTTTTTGACTTACTATACTATGACTTTTTTGACATGCTATACTATGACTTTTTTGACATACTATACTTTGACTTTTTTGACATGCCATACTTTGACTTTTTTGACATGCTATACTATGACTTTTTTTGACATACTATACGATGACTTTTTTGACATGCTATACTTTGACTTTTTTGACATGCTATACTATGACTTTTTTGACATACTATACTTTGACTTTTTTGACATACTATACTTTGACTTTTTTGACATGCCATACTTTGACTTTTTTGACATGCTATACTATGACTTTTTTTGACATACTATACTATGACTTTTTTGACATACTATACTTTGACTTTTTTGACTACTATACTTTGACTTTTTTGACATGCCATACTTTGACTTTTTTGACATGCTATACTATGACTTTTTTGACATGCTATACTATGACTTTTTTTGACATACTATACTATGACTTTTTTGACATACTATACTTTGACTTTTTTGACTACTATACTTTGACTTTTTTGACATGCCATACTTTGACTTTTTTGACATGCTATACTATGACTTTTTTTGACATACTATACTATGACTTTTTTGACATACTATACTATGACTTTTTTGACATGCTATACTATGACTTTTTTGACATACTATACTTTGACTTTTTTGACATACTATACTATGACTTTTTTGACATGCTATACTATGACTTTTTTGACATACTATACTATGACTTTTTTGACATGCTATACTATGACTTTTTTGACATACTATACTATGACTTTTTTGACTTACTATACTATGACTTTTTTGACATGCTATACTATGACTTTTTTGACATACTATACTTTGACTTTTTTGACATACTATACTATGACTTTTTTGACTTACTATACTATGACTTTTTTGACATGCTATACTATGACTTTTTTGACATACTATACTATGACTTTTTTGACATACTATACTATGACTTTTTTGACATGCTATACTATGACTTTTTTGACATACTATACTATGACTTTTTTGACATACTATACTTTGACTTTTTTGACATACTATACTATGACTTTTTTCACATTGTATACTATGACTTTTTTGACATACTACACTTTGACTTTTTTGACATACTATACTATGACTTTTTTCACATTGTATGCTATGACTTTTTTGACATACTACACTTTGACTTTTTTGACATACTATATTATGACTTTTTTGACATGCTATATTATGACTTTTTTTGACATACTATACGATGACTTTTTTGACATGCTATACTTTGACTTTTTTGACATGCTATACTATGACTTTTTTGACATACTATACTTTGACTTTTTTGACATACTATACTTTGACTTTTTTGACATGCCATACTTTGACTTTTTTGACATGCTATACTATGACTTTTTTGACATACTATACTTTGACTTTTTTGACATGCCATACTATGACTTTTTTGACATGCTATACTATGACTTTTTTTGACATACTATACTATGACTTTTTTGACATACTATACTATGACTTTTTTGACATACTATACTATGACTTTTTTGACATACTATACTTTGACTTTTTTGACATACTATCCTTTGACTTTTTTGACATGCCATACTTTGACTTTTTTGACATGCTATACTATGACTTTTTTTTGACATACTATACTATGACTTTTTTGACATACTATACTTTGACTTTTTTGACATGCCATACTTTGACTTTTTAGATATAATATACTTTCACTTTATGACATGCTAAAATGTGAATTGTTTCGACATTCTTTACAATAACTTTTTGACATACAAAACAATGAGTCTTTTTCAACATGCTAAACTTTTTTGACATGCCATGCTGTGACTTTTTTGACATGCTATACTATGACTTTTTTTGACATACTATACTATGACTTTTTTGACATACTATACTTTGACTTTTTTGACATACTATACTTTGACTTTTTTGACATACTATACTTTGACTTTTTTGACATACTATACTTTGACTTTTTTGACATACTATACTTTGACTTTTTTGACATACTATACTATGAATTTTTTGACTTACTATACTATGACTTTTTTGACATGCTATACTATGACTTTTTTGACATACTATACTTTGACTTTTTTGACATGCCATACTTTGACTTTTTTGACATGCTATACTATGACTTTTTTTGACATACTATACGATGACTTTTTTGACATGCTATACTTTGACTTTTTTGACATGCTATACTATGACTTTTTTGACATACTATACTTTGACTTTTTTGACATACTATACTTTGACTTTTTTGACATGCCATACTTTGACTTTTTTGACATGCTATACTATGACTTTTTTTGACATACTATACTATGACTTTTTTGACATACTATACTTTGACTTTTTTGACTACTATACTTTGACTTTTTTGACATGCCATACTTTGACTTTTTTGACATGCTATACTATGACTTTTTTGACATGCTATACTATGACTTTTTTTGACATACTATACTATGACTTTTTTGACATACTATACTTTGACTTTTTTGACTACTATACTTTGACTTTTTTGACATGCCATACTTTGACTTTTTTGACATGCTATACTATGACTTTTTTTGACATACTATACTATGACTTTTTTGACATACTATACTATGACTTTTTTGACATACTATACTTTGACTTTTTTGACATACTATCCTTTGACTTTTTTGACATGCCATACTTTGACTTTTTTGACATGCTATACTATGACTTTTTTTTGACATACTATACTATGACTTTTTTGACATGCCATACTTTGACTTTTTTGACATGCTATACTATGACTTTTTTTTGACATACTATACTATGACTTTTTTGACATACTATACTTTGACTTTTTTGACATGCCATACTTTGACTTTTTTGACATGCTATACTATGACTTTTTTTGACATACTATACTATGACTTTTTTGACATACTATACTATGACTTTTTTGACATACTATACTATGACTTTTTTGACATACTATACTTTGACTTTTTTGACATACTATCCTTTGACTTTTTTGACATGCCATACTTTGACTTTTTTGACATGCTATACTATGACTTTTTTTTGACATACTATACTATGACTTTTTTGACATGCTATACTATGACTTTTTTTTTGACATACTATACTATGACTTTTTTGACATACTATCCTTTGACTTTTTTGACATGCCATACTTTGACTTTTTTGACATGCTATACTATGACTTTTTTTTGACATACTATACTATGACTTTTTTGACATACTATACTTTGACTTTTTTGACATGCTATACTCTGACTTTTTTGACATACTATACTATGACTTTTTTCACATTGTATACTATGACTTTTTTGACATACTACACTTTGACTTTTTTGACATACTATATTATGACTTTTTTGACATGCTATATTATGACTTTTTTTGACATACTATACGATGACTTTTTTGACATGCTATACTTTGACTTTTTTGACATGCTATACTATGACTTTTTTGACATACTATACTTTGACTTTTTTGACATACTATACTTTGACTTTTTTGACATGCCATACTTTGACTTTTTTGACATGCTATACTATGACTTTTTTGACATACTATACTTTGACTTTTTTGACATGCCATACTTTGACTTTTTTGACATGCTATACTATGACTTTTTTTGACATACTATACTATGACTTTTTTGACATACTATACTATGACTTTTTTGACATACTATACTATGACTTTTTTGACATACTATACTTTGACTTTTTTGACATACTATCCTTTGACTTTTTTGACATGCCATACTTTGACTTTTTTGACATGCTATACTATGACTTTTTTTTGACATACTATACTATGACTTTTTTGACATACTATACTTTGACTTTTTTGACATGCTATACTATGACTTTTTTGAACATATTATATTATGACTTTTTTCGACATACTATACTATGACTTTTTTTTGACATACTATACTATGACTTTTTTGACATGCTATACTATGACTTTTTTGACATGCTATACTATGACTTTTTTTGACATGCTATACTATGACTTTTTTGACATACTATACTATGACTTTTTTGACATACTATACTATGACTTTTTTGACATGCTATACTATGACTTTTTTTGACATGCTATACTATGACTTTTTTGACATGCTAAACTATGACTTTTTTGACATGATATTATAAGACTTTTTTGACATACTATACTATGACTTTTTTTGACATACTATACTATGACTTTTTTGACATGCTAAACTATGACTTTTTTGACATGATATTATAAGACTTTTTTGACATACTATACTATGACTTTTTTTGACATACTATACTATGACTTTTTTGACATGCTAAACTATGACTTTTTTTGACATGATATTATAAGACTTTTTTGACATACTCTACTATAACTTTTTTTGACATACTATTGAGGTGTAAAGAATGTGGGGGCCTTGAAGGGCCAGATGGCTCCCAGCTTCTTTACCTCTTGCCGCACTGCAACTCACTCTCTGGATAAACTGTAATATCTTAGGTTCAGCAGGCTGGAATTCAAGAACACACTGGAAACACGAAGAATCAAGTGCAATTGAGTTTTATGTTCTTACAAGCGCAAACACATACAACTCTATGAGTCAGGCCCCGGGGCAAGACTGAAAAATCTCTCCAGAACACTTTCTTTTATGCCAGTGAAGGCTCGACAAAGGCTCCACCTTTTTTTCCTTATGCCTTCCCATTTCGGTTGAATTCTATTCGTGTAAACCATTTCCTTTTTAGTCCAATTCTGCCCTGAGCATGATCTAATCGTGGTAACCGGTCTGGCCTTTGTCCAAGGCTGACCTCAGGGCCCTGGAAAGTACTGAACTTTTCTTCCATTAGAATCGGGCCGAGTCACACTTCATTTTTTAAAAATATGTGAACTTTGGGGATAAAATCCCCTGTGCTCTCATGCAATACAGACCTCAGTGTGTGTGTCTATTTGTTA
The DNA here is from genome assembly GCA_035609425.1 of Epinephelus awoara. Classification (NCBI taxonomy): domain Eukaryota; kingdom Metazoa; phylum Chordata; class Actinopteri; order Perciformes; family Serranidae; genus Epinephelus; species Epinephelus awoara. The sequence goes on from CM069297.1 coordinate 41,271,765, forward strand.
CATTTTCAGGTGATGCATAATGTCTTATGTGTGTGCGCTTTAAACCATACAAAATAGGATGTGTTTTAATCAGGTGTGTGGTTACAACGATGATTCACTTTTCATGGTTACTCAAAATATCACACAACTTCATCATTGGACGTAATCAACTTATGCTGGATGACATATTTATCTGATCCTTAAATGATTTCATTCAAACTTAATCAATTTATGCAGAGTAGAGGCCTTTACCTGATTAGTGATAAAACATTACACTACACTATACTATGACTTTTTTGACATACTTTACAATAACTTTTTGACATACGAAACTGTGACTCTTTTTCAACATGCAAAATTCTAACTTTTTTGACATTCTATACTATGACTTTTTTGACATGCTATACTATGACTTTTTTGACATATTATATTATGACTTTTTTGACATTTGTGTCTGTGTGACTAGTTCGTATTTTATGTTCAGACTCAAAAACAAAGGCCATGAAATACCATGAGAGACTCAAGCTTTGTTCTCACTGTAAATGTGGTTGACTGCCAGTCTGGAAAAAGACAAACCTTCTCTTGATAAGAAACTCAGTCTTCTTTTTTATTTTATTTGACATTTGAGTACTGAAATATTCTATATGGTTTAAATGATATCAATGTTTAAGCCTGATTATTGATTATTCTTTCATCTTTCGCATCACACCAGAAATAAACCTTTTTTTTTTCAGTGTGGTTGCTACTGCTTTATGCGGCAGCAGAACTGTTTTAACGCTCCATATAGTCTTTCCTGTGTTTTATATTAGCACTCCACTTCTCCTTTTATTTTTTTCACCTTCCTATTAGTTCTTTATGTGTCTCAGTAGACAATGTCTGGAGCCATAAAGACTCTTTTTCTCACAGAGAGCACACAAGCTCTTACGACTCCGGCTCATTACTCTCTCTCAGCCGCAGGTCTTTTTCTTCTCTGTGGCATTTTTCTTTCAATCAACCCACTGCTGTAATGTGAGATACTAATGCCTCCTTCCTGCTGGGGGAGAAAGTGAATGAAAAAGGCTCTACACAAAACCTCAAGAAATGCTACCAAGGTACCCATGAGCGCGGCCCTAAAGCTCAACTACCCCAGTGGAGATATTGAGCATGATGATGCTGGGAAGGATCATTAAACCTATCTTATGTAACATTTTTACGAAGGAAAAACAAAAAATTCACCACAGCCAACATTATCCAGGGTGGCATTACATTTATTTTTACTTTTGACATTATATTGTAATATTTAAAATGAAAATATACTGTCTGAAAAACGATTAAATATGTAAGCCAAGCAACACATCCTGGCTGTGTTGTAACAGTCTAATCTTATATTTTTCTTTATCATACTTACTGTATAATATTCAGGCTAATAGCCTCTACCCCGCAATACAAGAACAATGCTATTTCTTTAACAGCATGTCTGGAAAAAAAAGTCATAGTGCAACATGTCAAAAATGTCAGTATAGCATGTCTAAAAAAGTCATAGAATGCCAAAAAAAAATCGTAGTATACCATGTCAAAGAAGTCATGGTATTGCATGTCAAAAGAGTCATAGTATGGCATGTCAAAAAGTCATAATACAAGATGTCAAAAAAAAGTCATAGTATAGTATGTCAAAAAAGTCATAGTATAGCATGTCAAAACAAGTCATAGTATAGTATGTCAAAAAAGTCATAGTATAGCATGTCAAAAAGTCATAGTATAGTATGTCAAAAAAAGTCATAGTATAGTATGTCAAAAAGTCATAGTATAGCATGTCAAAAAGTCATAGTTTAGTACGTCAAAGAGTCATAGTATAGTATGTCAAAAAAGTCATAGTATAGTATGTCAAAAAAGTCATAGTATAGCATGTCAAAAAAGTCATAGTATAGCATGTCGAAAAGTCATAGTATAGTATGTCAAAAAGTCATAGTATAGCATGTCAAAAAGTCATAGTATAGTATGTCAAAAAAGTCATAGTATAGCATGTCAAAAAAAGTCATAGTATAGCATGTTAAAAAGTCATAGTATAGCATGTCAAAAAAGTCATAGTATAGTATGTCAAAAAAGTCATAGTATAGTATGTTAAAAAAGTCATAATATAGTATGTCAAAAAAGTCATAGTATAGTATGATAAAAAAAGTCATACTATAGCATGTCAAAAAAGTCATAGTATAGTATGTCAAAAAAGTCATAGTATAGTATGTTAAAAAAGTCATAGTATAGCATGTCAAAAAAGTCATAGTATAGCATGTCAAAAAGTCATAGTATAGTATGTCAAAAAAGTCATAGTATAGTATGTTAAAAAAGTCATAATATAGTATGTCAAAAAAGTCATAGTATAGTATGATAAAAAAAGTCATACTATAGCATGTCAAAAAAGTCATAGTATAGTCTGTCAAAAAAAAGTCATAGTATAGCATGTCAAAAAAAGTCATAGTATAGTCTGTCAAAAAAAGTCATAGTATAGGATGTCAAAAAAAAGTCATAGTATAGCATGTCAAAAAAAGTCATAGTATAGTATGTCAAAAAAAAGTCATAGTATAGCATGTCAAAAAAAGTCATAGTATAGCATGTTAAAAAGTCATAGTATAGTATGTCAAAAAAAGTCATAGTATAGTATGTCAAAAAAAAGTCATAGTATAGCATGTCAAAAAAAAGTCATAGTATAGCATGTCAAAAAAAGTCATAGTATAGCATGTTAAAAAGTCATAGTATAGTATGTCAAAAAAAGTCATAGTATAGTATGTCAAAAAAAAGTCATAGTATAGTATGTCAAAAAAAGTCATAGTATAGCATGTCAAAAAAAAGTCATAGTATAGCATGTCAAAAAAAGTCATAGTATAGCATGTCAAAAAAAGTCATAGTATAGCATGTTAAAAAGTCATAGTATAGCATGTCAAAAAAAGTCATAGTATAGCATGTTAAAAAGTCATAGTATAGCATGTCAAAAAAAGTCATAGTATAGCATGTTAAAAAGTCATAGTATAGTATGTCAAAAAAAAGTCATAGTATAGTATGTCAAAAAAAGTCATAGTATAGCATGTTAAAAAGTCATAGTATAGTATGTCAAAAAAAGTCATAGTATAGTATGTTAAAAAAAGTCATAGTATAGCATGTCAAAAAAAGTCATAGTATAGCATGTTAAAAAGTCATAGTATAGCATGTCAAAAAAAGTCATAGTATAGCATGTCAAAAAAGTCATAGTATAGTATGTCAAAAAAAAGTCATCGTATAGTATGTCAAAAAAAAGTCATAGTATAGTATGTCAAAAAAAGTCATAGTATAGCATGTCAAAAAAAAGTCATAGTATAGTATGTCAAAAAAAAGTCATAGTATAGTATGTCAAAAAAAGTCATAGTATAGCATGTCAAAAAAAAGTCATAGTATAGTATGTCAAAAAAAAGTCATAGTATAGTATGTCAAAAAAAGTCATAGTATAGCATGTCAAAAAAAGTCATAGTATAGCATGTTAAAAAGTCATAGTATAGCATGTCAAAAAAAAGTCATAGTATAGCATGTCAAAAAAAGTCATAGTATAGCATGTTAAAAAGTCATAGTATAGTATGTCAAAAAAAAGTCATAGTATAGCATGTCAAAAAAAGTCATAGTATAGCATGTTAAAAAGTCATAGTATAGCATGTCAAAAAAAGTCATAGTATAGCATGTCAAAAAAGTCATAGTATAGTATGTCAAAAAAAAGTCATCGTATAGTATGTCAAAAAAAGTCATAGTATAGTATGTCAAAAAAAAGTCATAGTATAGTATGTCAAAAAAAGTCATAGTATAGCATGTCAAAAAAAAGTCATAGTATAGTATGTCAAAAAAAAGTCATAGTATAGTATGTCAAAAAAAGTCATAGTATAGCATGTCAAAAAGTCATAGTATAGCATGTCAAAAAAAGTCATAGTATAGCATGTCAAAAAAAGTCATAGTATAGCATGTTAAAAAGTCATAGTATAGTATGTTAAAAAGTCATAGTATAGTATGTCACAAAAAGTCATAGTATAGCATGTCAAAAAAAGTCATAGTATAGCATGTCAAAAAAAGTCATAGTATAGCATGTTAAAAAAGTCATAGTATAGCATGTCAAAAAAAAGTCATAGTATAGTATGTCAAAAAAAGTCATAGTATAGCATGTCAAAAAAGTCATAGTATAGCATGTTAAAAAGTCATAGTATAGTATGTTAAAAAGTCATAGTATAGTATGTCAAAAAAAGTCATAGTATAGCATGTCAAAAAAAGTCATAGTATAGCATGTTAAAATGTCATAGTATAGCATGTTAAAAAGTCATAGTATAGTATGTCAAAAAAAAGTCATAGTATAGTATGTTAAAAAGTCATAGTATAGTATGTCAAAAAAAAGTCATAGTATAGTATGTTAAAAAGTCATAGTATAGTATGTCAAAAAAAAGTCATAGTATAGCATGTCAAAAAAAGTCATAGTATAGCATGTCAAAAAAAGTCATAGTATAGCATGTTAAAAAGTCATAGTATAGCATGTTAAAAAGTCATAGTATAGTATGTCAAAAAAAAGTCATAGTATAGCATGTCAAAAAAAGTCATAGTATAGCATGTTAAAAAAAGTCATAGTATAGCATGTCAAAAAAAGTCATAGTATAGCATGTCAAAAAAAGTCATAGTATAGCATGTCAAAAAAAGTCATAGTATAGCATGTTAAAAAGTCATAGTATAGCATGTTAAAAAGTCATAGTATAGTATGTCAAAAAAAAGTCATAGTATAGCATGTTAAAAAGTCATAGTATAGCATGTCAAAAAAGTCATAGTATAGCATGTCAAAAAAAGTCATAGTATAGCATGTCAAAAAAAGTCATAGTATAGCATGTCAAAAAAAGTCATAGTATAGCATGTTAAAAAGTCATAGTATAGCATGTTAAAAAGTCATAGTATAGTATGTCAAAAAAAAGTCATAGTATAGCATGTTAAAAAGTCATAGTATAGCATGTCAAAAAAGTCATAGTATAGCATGTCAAAAAAAGTCATAGTATAGCATGTTAAAAAGTCATAGTATAGCATGTTAAAAAGTCATAGTATAGTATGTCAAAAAAAGTCATAGTATAGTATGTTAAAAAGTCATAGTATAGCATGTTAAAAAGTCATAGTATAGTATGTCAAAAAAAAGTCATAGTATAGTATGTTAAAAAGTCATAGTATAGCATGTTAAAAAGTCATAGTATAGCATGTTAAAAAGTCATAGTATAGTATGTCAAAAAAAAGTCATAGTATAGTATGTTAAAAAGTCATAGTATAGTATGTCAAAAAAAAGTCATAGTATAGTATGTTAAAAAGTCATAGTATAGCATGTTAAAAAGTCATAGTATAGCATGTTAAAAAGTCATAGTATAGTATGTCAAAAAAAAGTCATAGTATAGTATGTTAAAAAGTCATAGTATAGCATGTTAAAAAAGTCATAGTATAGCATGTTAAAAAGTCATAGTATAGTATGTCAAAAAAAAGTCATAGTATAGTATGTTAAAAAGTCATAGTATAGCATGTTAAAAAGTCATAGTATAGTATGTCAAAAAAAAGTCATAGTATAGCATGTTAAAAAGTCATAGTATAGCATGTCAAAAAAGTCATAGTATAGCATGTCAAAAAAAGTCATAGTATAGCATGTTAAAAAGTCATAGTATAGCATGTTAAAAAGTCATAGTATAGCATGTCAAAAAAGTCATAGTATAGCATGTCAAAAAAAGTCATAGTATAGCATGTTAAAAAGTCATAGTATAGTATGTTAAAAAGTCATAGTATAGTATGTCACAAAAAGTCATAGTATAGCATGTCAAAAAAGTCATAGTATAGCATGTTAAAAAGTCATAGTATAGTATGTTAAAAAGTCATAGTATAGTATGTCAAAAAAAGTCATAGTATAGCATGTCAAAAAAAGTCATAGTATAGCATGTTAAAATGTCATAGTATAGCATGTTAAAAAGTCATAGTATAGTATGTCAAAAAAAAGTCATAGTATAGTATGTTAAAAAGTCATAGTATAGTATGTCAAAAAAAAGTCATAGTATAGTATGTTAAAAAGTCATAGTATAGTATGTCAAAAAAAAGTCATAGTATAGCATGTCAAAAAAAGTCATAGTATAGCATGTCAAAAAAAGTCATAGTATAGCATGTTAAAAAGTCATAGTATAGCATGTTAAAAAGTCATAGTATAGTATGTCAAAAAAAAGTCATAGTATAGCATGTCAAAAAAAGTCATAGTATAGCATGTTAAAAAAAGTCATAGTATAGCATGTCAAAAAAAGTCATAGTATAGCATGTCAAAAAAAGTCATAGTATAGCATGTCAAAAAAAGTCATAGTATAGCATGTTAAAAAGTCATAGTATAGCATGTTAAAAAGTCATAGTATAGTATGTCAAAAAAAAGTCATAGTATAGCATGTTAAAAAGTCATAGTATAGCATGTCAAAAAAGTCATAGTATAGCATGTCAAAAAAAGTCATAGTATAGCATGTCAAAAAAAGTCATAGTATAGCATGTCAAAAAAAGTCATAGTATAGCATGTTAAAAAGTCATAGTATAGCATGTTAAAAAGTCATAGTATAGTATGTCAAAAAAAAGTCATAGTATAGCATGTTAAAAAGTCATAGTATAGCATGTCAAAAAAGTCATAGTATAGCATGTCAAAAAAAGTCATAGTATAGCATGTTAAAAAGTCATAGTATAGCATGTTAAAAAGTCATAGTATAGTATGTCAAAAAAAGTCATAGTATAGTATGTTAAAAAGTCATAGTATAGCATGTTAAAAAGTCATAGTATAGTATGTCAAAAAAAAGTCATAGTATAGTATGTTAAAAAGTCATAGTATAGCATGTTAAAAAGTCATAGTATAGCATGTTAAAAAGTCATAGTATAGTATGTCAAAAAAAAGTCATAGTATAGTATGTTAAAAAGTCATAGTATAGTATGTCAAAAAAAAGTCATAGTATAGTATGTTAAAAAGTCATAGTATAGCATGTTAAAAAGTCATAGTATAGCATGTTAAAAAGTCATAGTATAGTATGTCAAAAAAAAGTCATAGTATAGTATGTTAAAAAGTCATAGTATAGCATGTTAAAAAGTCATAGTATAGCATGTTAAAAAGTCATAGTATAGTATGTCAAAAAAAAGTCATAGTATAGTATGTTAAAAAGTCATAGTATAGCATGTTAAAAAGTCATAGTATAGTATGTCAAAAAAAAGTCATAGTATAGCATGTTAAAAAGTCATAGTATAGCATGTCAAAAAAGTCATAGTATAGCATGTCAAAAAAAGTCATAGTATAGCATGTTAAAAAGTCATAGTATAGCATGTTAAAAAGTCATAGTATAGTATGTCAAAAAAAGTCATAGTATAGTATGTTAAAAAGTCATAGTATAGCATGTTAAAAAGTCATAGTATAGTATGTCAAAAAAAAGTCATAGTATAGTATGTTAAAAAGTCATAGTATAGCATGTTAAAAAGTCATAGTATAGCATGTTAAAAAGTCATAGTATAGTATGTCAAAAAAAAGTCATAGTATAGTATGTTAAAAAGTCATAGTATAGCATGTTAAAAAGTCATAGTATAGCATGTTAAAAAGTCATAGTATAGTATGTCAAAAAAAAGTCATAGTATAGTATGTTAAAAAGTCATAGTATAGCATGTTAAAAAGTCATAGTATAGCATGTTAAAAAGTCATAGTATAGTATGTCAAAAAAAAGTCATAGTATAGTATGTTAAAAAGTCATAGTATAGCATGTTAAAAAGTCATAGTATAGTATGTCAAAAAAAGTCATAGTATAGTATGTTAAAAAGTCATAGTATAGCATGTTAAAAAGTCATAGTATAGTATGTCCAAAAAAAGTCATAGTATAGCATGTTAAAAAGTCATAGTATAGCATGTCAAAAAAAGTCATAGTATAGCATGTCAAAAAAAAGTCATAGTATAGTATGTCAAAAAAAAGTCATAGTATAGCATGTCAAAAAAGTCATAGTATAGCATGTCAAAAAAAAGTCATAGTATAGCATGTCAAAAAAGTCATAGTATAGCATGTCAAAAAAAAGTCATAGTATAGCATGTCAAAAAAAGTCATAGTATAGCATGTCAAAAAAAAGTCATAGTATAGCATGTCAAAAAAAGTCATAGTATAGCATGTCAAAAAAAGTCATAGTATAGCATGTCAAAAAAAGTCATAGTATAGTATGTCAAAAAAAGTCATAGTATAGCATGTCAAAAAAAGTCATAGTATAGCATGTCAAAAAAAGTCATAGTATAGCATGTCAAAAAAAGTCATAGTATAGTATGTCAAAAAAAAGTCATAGTATAGCATGTCAAAAAAAGTCATAGTATAGCATGTCAAAAAAAAGTCATAGTATAGCATGTCAAAAAAAGTCATAGTATAGCATGTCAAAAAAAAGTCATAGTATAGTATGTCAAAAAAAAGTCATAGTATAGTATGTTAAAAAGTCATAGTATAGTATGTCAAAAAAAAGTCATAGTATAGTATGTCAAAAAAAAGTCATAGTATAGTATGTTAAAAAGTCATAGTATAGTATGTCAAAAAAAAGTCATAGTATAGTATGTTAAAAAGTCATAGTATAGTATGTCAAAAAAAAGTCATAGTATAGCATGTTAAAAAGTCATAGTATAGTATGTCAAAAAAAAGTCATAGTATAGCATGTCAAAAAAAGTCATAGTATAGTATGTCAAAAAAAAGTCATAGTATAGTATGTCAAAAAGTCATAGTATAGTATGTCAAAAAAAAGTCATAGTATAGCATGTCAAAAAAAGTCATAGTATAGTATGTTAAAAAGTCATAGTATAGTATTTCAAAAAAAAGTCATAGTATAGTATGTCAAAAAAAAGTCATAGTATAGTATGTCAAAAAAAAGTCATAGTATAGTATGTCAAAAAAAAGTCATAGTATAGTATGTTAAAAAGTCATAGTATAGTATGTCAAAAAAAAGTCATAGTATAGTATGTCAAAAAAAAGTCATAGTATAGTATGTCAAAAAAAAGTCATAGTATAGTATGTCAAAAAAAAGTCATAGTATAGCATGTCAAAAAAAAGTCATAGTATAGTATGTCGAAAAAAAGTCATAGTATAGTATGTTAAAAAGTCATAGTATAGTATGTCAAAAAAAAGTCATAGTATAGCATGTCAAAAAAAAGTCATAGTATAGTATGTCGAAAAAAAGTCATAGTATAGTATGTTAAAAAGTCATAGTATAGCATGTCAAAAAAAAGTCATAGTATAGTATGTCAAAAAAAAGTCATAGTATAGTATGTTAAAAAGTCATAGTATAGTATGTCAAAAAAAAGTCATAGTATAGTATGTTAAAAAGTCATAGTATAGTATGTCAAAAAAAAGTCATAGTATAGCATGTCAAAAAAAAGTCATAGTATAGTATGTCGAAAAAAAGTCATAGTATAGTATGTCAAAAAAAAGTCATAGTATAGCATGTCAAAAAAAAGTCATAGTATAGTATGTTAAAAAGTCATAGTATAGTATGTCAAAAAAAAGTCATAGTATAGCATGTTAAAAAGTCATAGTATAGCATGTCAAAAAAAAGTCATAGTATAGCATGTTAAAAAGTCATAGTATAGTATGTCAAAAAAAAGTCATAGTATAGCATGTCAAAAAAAAGTCATAGTATAGCATGTCAAAAAAAAGTCATAGTATAGCATGTCAAAAAAAAGTCATAGTATAGTATGTTAAAAAGTCACAGTATAGTATGTCAAAAAAAAGTCATAGTATAGCATGTTAAAAAAAAGTCATAGTATAGTATGTTAAAAAGTCATAGTATAGTATGTCAAAAAAAAGTCATAGTATAGTATGTTAAAAAGTCATAGTATAGCATGTCAAAAAAAAGTCATAGTATAGTATGTTAAAAAGTCATAGTATAGTATGTCAAAAAAAAGTCATAGTATAGTATGTTAAAAAGTCATAGTATAGCATGTCAAAAAAAAGTCATAGTATAGTATGTTAAAAAGTCATAGTATAGCATGTCAAAAAAAAGTCATAGTATAGTATGTTAAAAAGTCATAGTATAGCATGTCAAAAAAAAGTCATAGTATAGTATGTTAAAAAGTCATAGTATAGCATGTCAAAAAAAAGTCATAGTATAGTATGTTAAAAAGTCATAGTATAGTATGTCAAAAAAAAGTCATAGTATAGTATGTTAAAAAGTCATAGTATAGCATGTCAAAAAAAAGTCATAGTATAGTATGTTAAAAAGTCATAGTATAGCATGTCAAAAAAAAGTCATAGTATAGCATGTTAAAAAGTCATAGTATAGTATGTCAAAAAAAAGTCATAGTATAGCATGTTAAAAAGTCATAGTATAGTATGTCAAAAAAAAGTCATAGTATAGCATGTCAAAAAAAAGTCATAGTATAGCATGTCAAAAAAAAGTCATAGTATAGCATGTCAAAAAAAAGTCATAGTATAGTATGTCAAAAAAAAGTCATAGTATAGCATGTCAAAAAAAAGTCATAGTATAGCATGTCAAAAAAAAGTCATAGTATAGCATGTTAAAAAGTCATAGTATAGCATGTCAAAAAAAAGTCATAGTATAGCATGTCAAAAAAAAGTCATAGTATAGCATGTTTAAAAAGTCATAGTATAGCATGTCAAAAAAAAGTCATAGTATAGCATGTCAAAAAAAAGTCATAGTATAGTATGTCAAAAAAAAGTCATAGTATAGCATGTCAAAAAAAAGTCATAGTATAGTATGTCAAAAAAAAGTCATAGTATAGTATGTTAAAAAGTCATAGTATAGTATGTCAAAAAAAAGTCATAGTATAGCATGTCAAAAAAAAGTCATAGTATAGTATGTTAAAAAGTCATAGTATAGTATGTCAAAAAAAAGTCATAGTATAGTATGTTAAAAAGTCATAGTATAGTATGTCAAAAAAAAGTCATAGTATAGTATGTTAAAAAGTCATAGTATAGTATGTCAAAAAAAAGTCATAGTATAGTATGTTAAAAAGTCATAGTATAGTATGTCAAAAAAAAGTCATAGTATAGCATGTCAAAAAAAAGTCATAGTATAGCATGTCAAAAAAAAGTCATAGTATAGCATGTCAAAAAAAAGTCATAGTATAGCATGTCAAAAAAAAGTCATAGTATAGCATGTCAAAAAAAAGTCATAGTATAGCATGTTAAAAAGTCATAGTATAGCATGTCAAAAAAAAGTCATAGTATAGCATGTCAAAAAAAAGTCATAGTATAGCATGTCAAAAAAAAGTCATAGTATAGCATGTCAAAAAAAAGTCATAGTATAGCATGTTAAAAAGTCATAGTATAGCATGTCAAAAAAAAGTCATAGTATAGCATGTCAAAAAAAAGTCATAGTATAGCATGTCAAAAAAAAGTCATAGTATAGCATGTCAAAGAAGGTAATGAAGATGGTGCTCAGCAGCAGTCAATTCCCCTTACCAGTGTGTCCATAGGAGGATCTGCTGTAGCTGCTGAAGGGGGTCAAACAGCTGGTTCCCCCGGAGCTTTCTTCTCCAAACAGACTGGAGTGATCAGTAGAGTCAAGAAATGGCTCGAAAAGGGGATCCAGAGAATCGGATGATCCGCCCAGTGAGCCCTCTGACCGATAGGAGCTGGAGGTGCTGTACCGTGATGATGAGCGGTAGGATGAGGAGGATCTGCGGCTGGAGGATGTTAGCGATGCCATGGCAGAGGATACACACGCAGATGGAAAACACACTCCCACTCTCAATATGCCTCAGCCTCAGAAAACAAGACCTGTGCTCTAATCGAAGCCTCCTCAGAATAAATACTGACAAAATACAGTCACAGAAGTGGTTTACCAAAAAGCTATTAACCTCTCTCTCTGTCCAGGGGGTCTATGTTGTGGGTTTTTATAAAGTCCTGGTGCATTGTGGGTCACTGGAGCACAGCGTGGGCTCTATAGTGTTCTTCCTTTAGCCATAAATGGCAGTTTGTCCAACCGCTGGTGCCAGGAATATAACGGACAAACTGATAAGGAGTGGAGACCCCTTCTTATTCAGACACACAGCAGAGATAAGGCTGAATGCAGCCACTTGGAGAGGCCTCCGGCATGTGGTCAGAAATAGCAGTGGTGGAGTGGTCAGGTCGTCCGTTAGACTGACCGAGCACACAGTATGAACACTTTATCAATAATGCAAGAGAAAATTGTCCATTTAAGTTCTGCAAACCTGCTAATGGAATAACAGATACACTCTAAAGTTCAAATCTGAAATGGAGAGTGCTTCCTGAGGGAACAAATTCAAGGCCAAAATCACAAAATGTGCAAAATGGTTTTCACTCTGACAAAAGCCAAGGTAAATACAGCCGTGGTTGACCTTTACATTCCCTCTTTAAGAGCTTTAATTGAAGTGACATTTGCCTATTGACAACACAGTTGTCCTCCGAGCAGTGCTGCATGTCAACGTTGACATTCAAGGCGCTCACATTAATACTTTTATGCTATGTACGTGTGCGTTTTTTATTTGAGGATGAGGAAAAATGACTCTCAGCACGTAGCCTCAGTCGTAGCAGGGGCACTTCATGTGTGAGCTATAAAACTGAAACAATCCAGTTAATACTAGCCGCATACATCAACCTGACAGTCCCAATTTGTGCTCTCAGGTGAAACACTTGTATCTGCCCTTGTGTAAAATATTATACATGAATAAATCTCCTTGAGCGTATTTCAAAAACGGCTTTTCAAAATGAAGTTTGTGTAAAAACCACTCATCATCAGTATATATGGTATGACCTGAAAAAGTGCAGTATAACAAAAACATAGACAAGTTTTTAAATTGCAGAGGCTCAGCTGTCTCCTTCAGCTCCTCACAGTCAGCAGTAGAGGAGTTCATCCGTTCAGCCAGAGGTCCAGCGTCTCCGCTGAGAATACTTTTAGTCTCCCGGTGGTTCGCCGCGGCCTCCAGAGCCCAGAACACAGTATCTCTCCTGACCTCTAACAGATGGCGTATCATGAGGTGTGCGCCCTGGCTGAATTCAGAGGAGAGGAAATGATGAAATGATGTTAATGAGGCAAAAGCAGACACGCCGCAGAACAGCTGAGGAGAGAAAAAGAACATCAAAGAAGCTCCATTTAGCACTTTTGGGCATCCATTAATCATTGTCAAATCAACCGTGATCCTCCAAAATCCTGTGTGAACGCCACGGTCAGGACAAGCTACTGCTGTGACTTATATCGATGTTTTTTTAATGCCATGTCAGGGTGTTGCAACGGGCAGAAATTCTGGAAATGTAGCTGTCTGCACTGGAAAAGCTTTTTTTGATTTATGAGTAAATCCTGTCTGTCCAACACTTTGGGTCAGAAATATCTCAACTAATATTAAACAGACTGGATATTTATGACCGAAACATGCAACTAGAGACCGTTTACTACCAGTTTGTGTATGTAAGCATGCTACCAAGCTATGATGGTGACCATGGTGAACAGTACCCTTTACTCACAAGATGTTGGCGAATGGGAAGAACAGAACAACTTCCCATCACCTGGGAATTTTACACCCACTTCTAGCTTTGTAGTAACATAACTTCATTCATTTATTATCCTTAACCACTTATCCTGTTGGGAGTCGTGAGGGTGCTGGAGCCTGTCCCAGCTGACATTAGGCGAGAGGCAGGGTTCACCCTGAAGAAGTTGCCAGACTCTCACAGGGCTGACACAGAGGGTGCGTTCCAAATCACATACTTTTTCTTTTTACTTTTAGTATGTACTGCAGCTGCCCTTGAAAAGTACATACTGTTGCATGCAGTATGCACACAATCAGGACAAACTACTTCCTCCAAACATTATGCCCTGAACTTTGACCCTCTTGCTTTTATATCACTTACCTTGGAGATAAACAAAACGAGACACACCAGAGACAGAGATCAACCCACACAGACCTGATGTTGTGATTCTGCAATAAGTAATAACTGCATACATTGTGGATTCTAACATATCATATTCACAACTGTGAAATTACAGAGGTTGTGCATTCCACTGTCACTGTTATCTAATATTTATGCCCTTTTGTTGTCGTTTATAGTTGTGATTATTTTATTTTATTAAACAATAAAAAAACAAACTCCTATTATCACTACTGGACTGGTCATCAGTCACTGTGACTTCTGACAGCTGTCAAACAGCTGTCAAGTTGTCATCTGTTTGTGGCTCAGTTGATGTGACGTGTCTTTCGCTGTGCACAGAATTGTGGGTCAGAATAGCCAGAAAAGCATGCTGCATGTAGTAGAGCATCCTGGTATTTTTGGCATACTGGGACATACTTAATCTTTATCTGGCACACTCACATTCACACCTACGGACAATTTAGAGTCACCAATTAACCTGCATGTCTTTGGACTGTGGGAGGAAGCTGGAGCACCTGGAGGAAACCCACGCTGACACAGGGAGAACATGCTATCTCTGCAATGAAGGGCTCCCTCACCCCAGGGTTCAAACCAGTAACCCTCTTGCTGTGAGGCCACAATGCTAACCACTGCACCACTGAACCACAACATAACTTAAATTAGACAAAGATACAGAAAAGTGTGTATAACTGTCTAAATATTGCCAAATCCAGTGTACTGGTGTTCATCATCAAACTGGAAGTACTTTTTTTTTCTTGCTTGGTTTTTCCTAATTAAAGTCTCACTTACATGATGTGAATGTGACGTTAAACCTACCAAACATCAACATGTGAGCACTGTCATGAGCGTTAGCATTTTTATGTTAGCATTTAGCTTAAAGTACAGCTTCATGAAACTGCTGGAGTTTTGTTTAAGCAACACATTTGCGAATAATAATCACACTCACGTCTCAGTGGTAACGCAGGAATGATTTATTTCTATATATAGAACCTTAAAGAACCTCTTGGACTCAGTCACAGACTTCCTAACTTCCAGAAGTGAAACTTCAGACATTAGGATTGACTTAAGTCCTGACCCAGATACTGATGGTGATGTTCAGTTCACAGCCTGTGCGGCAGCCACTCAGGCCCGAGCCCACAAAACTGATTTTTCGCTCTGTGACAAAGATCTGATCTTTTCATGGCTGTCTGAACGCAGACGATCATGCGGACATGATGCGCCTCCTACACTCTGTTTCTGCAGCCATGACCAGATGAGATTTGTACCACAAAGAAAAGATTAGGCTTTTTAGTGTGTGTGATGTGATTTTGTTCACCTTGTTCACCAGGTTGAGTTATATGACACAAACCTGTTCAATTACATACATGGTTTTGTACCATGTTTGGATCGATAAAGGAAATCTTAGACTTTGTGCTAATCTCCTGACATTTCTGAATAATTGTTGTTGGTAACAACCAAAGGTTCTGTCTGTGTGAGTATGTAAATGACACATTATGTTATACTGCAGCGTCTGACTCAGTGTCTGAGCGTGGTCCTCTGTCTGCCAGGTAACCCAGGTGATGAGATGATGAGAGGAAAAGAGGACCTGCGAGGTGGATGTGAGGATGACAGCGTAGAGCAGGGTACAGCACTTTCAAACACACAGAGTTTGATCTGCTGATGGTGTAGATTCCTAAATGACATACCTTCCTTAATTTTGTAGGCTCAGAGTCATCAAGGAGGTTTAGCATACGACAGGTACCGTCGTCACTGGTGTTCGGTCTCGTTCTGCATCCGAGTGGCCTTTTAAAACAGTCTTAACTTTATTCCACAGCCACATTGTGCTTATAAGGCGGCAGGTTCAGGTGGTGGATGGATCACAAAAACAGACTTTCGTCCGGGACTTTCCCCTGGATTCCCGAGTTTCGATCTGTGTGAACTTTGAGTCATTTTAAGGTACGTCCTCACCATGTTTCCTGTCCTAAACCTAACCACAGTAACTTATTGCCCCAAACAGGTGCAACTGGTTGGTTTATTCCCCTCCAAGGAAAATTTACTTTGGGTTTCAACAGTCTGATGACTAACTAACTAACTTACTAACTAACTAACTAGACATGATCAACGACCTGTGTTCATCTCTCATCTCCTAAAAACATTCAATGATGGGTTTTTTCAACCATGACTATGATCTCTCCTTAACCTTAAAGGTGTAGCTCAATATTTTGAGAAATATATTTTATCACTAAACTGCTAAAAGTTAGCTGAGAAGATCAACATCACACCTGGCTCTGCACAAGGTTAAACAATGTTGTTTATGGGGTAGCGATGATGTGAAGGTGATGAAGGAGACTCCGCTGACACCGACGTGCTTGCATGAAGAAAAGTTTATTACAAGTCGTACAGCATCTTATCAGGACCCGGGTTTTCCTGTGAGAGGGTTTTGAAGCCAATATAAACCACTCTGAATAACAGCTACACAACTCCTGCTTATATAGGGTTTTGCTTTTGTGGAATGTGTGACAAGGATGAACAGAGCACAGACAGACAGACAGTCTAGCTGACTTCACTAATTCTTGACCATAGCCATAAATGTCTTCTTGACCTTGACCGTGTATGTTTCGGCTTGGGCCCCTAGCTGGTCACCTGTTCCACAATGTCAAAGTGGACCTCAGTACACCACAACAACTTTGCCTACAGTTACCTCTAAAGCTTATTAATAACATGATGTGCCTCCTTAAGCATTGATCTTGTCATCTAACTCAAGGCAAGACAACAAATAAACCTTTTTCCCCCAACACTGTATTTGCCTACATTTATACAGTAGGTGTCATCATTTCTGCACACCATGGGTACGTTACACGGATTCGTCAGAATGTTTCTTTACCCTTCAGTAATGCTGTGGTTAATGTGTGTTTAGGTCTAGGCACAAAAAATACTTGGTTGCGCTTAAACGACACTTTTCATGGCACAATTCCAGTTTGAAATGCAGCAATGTCTTTTCTCAATGAAAAACACAACCGCTTTTTGTGGCACTATCCTCAGAGGATAAACAGTGAAGGTAGCTGAAAACATCAGAGTTTGGGAGCTAAAAAGCAGCTGGACCTACAGCGATAACTTGCTTAAGTACAACTGGTTTTGTTTGTCTCATCGTCCACCATCCCCTCCACTTACTACGTCACTTTGGAGACAATGCCAACAATTTCTTTTGACGACTGGGCTGGTTTCATTTAGAATGTTTCTCCTTTCATTTTCACATTCGTAGGAGCCTCATCAAGGAGCATCTCTTTTACACTCCAACAATCCAGACCTATCTGCAGGGTCCAAGGATTTAAAACCTGATGATCACACACACCAGGCTTTGTTGGAAATCCATCACACCCTGCTCTGATATTTCTCTCCCCTCCCTCTCCTTCGACCCACCAAATGGATTACTGAGCTCCCCGGGGGCCCATGATGTCATGGAAAAATGAAATACTTACTGCTGTAGGATCACTAAGACCTCTGTGCTGTTCCTCCGACTGCTGTCCTTTGCCCTGGTAATAACTTAATAATGATGATGGCGTCATGTCAGGGAGCTAATTGCAGCAGGTTTTATGGTGTGTGTACCACGGTGAATGTTCGCTAATAAATGGCGAATGTAATAGTTCATTATCTAATCATAATCATAAAACACTGCATTAATGGAGCTCTCTGCACTGTTCCTGTTCCTCCCATCTGTCTGTAACCCTTTGTTCACACAGTATGACATAAAACAAATGATGACACCAGATCTGTATTTTTTGCAAAGAACAATAACAATATTTTATTAACTCCAAATAATATCAGATGCAGCAAACAAAGATTAATTTTTCAAATGCAAGGTGGCGATTTCAAATAATTACATTCAGCCAAAAGAGGAAGAAAAGTATTAAAAAGGAAAAAAGAGGAAAAAAGAAATACAGGATTGAGGTTTCAGAGGGAGGAGAAGGTGGAGTGTGTGTTTCACTGATGCTGACGGTGATATGTAACCCACGGAGGATGGAACGGGACAGTACATTCATTTCGGGTCATCTATATTCCTCATACCCTGTTAGTTCATAATGTCTTTGTCTCTGCTGGCCGTGAGTTGTATGGCTTTGCTCTCTGAACTCTCACAAGCCTCTTTTCATTTCGTGTGTGTGTGTGTGTGTGCCAAGTGTCACTGTGTGCACCCAAACCCCCCGAGGATTGTGGGACGTTTTAATTAAGACGGTGGAGGCTAATGTGGGTTAAACACAGACCATCTCACTCTGTGAAGATTACACTCTCTACACTCAGGTCCTGCAGCAGTGTTCACAGTCTCAGCCGTGTTCACAGGTTTTGTCCTGATATTCACCGCTGGGGGCCGGTGGTGTGGCGAGCGCGGTCCCCGGGCCCTTCAGCTTTGTTCTAAAATGGTAAGTAGGCTATAGGGTGACAGAGGCACCACCAACTGAATATTCATATGCCCTCCTGCCTCGACACTGTCCCACAGATGTTTTGATGTCTTTTTATAGCGCTGGGTTCTCCCATCACTATCACACACACACACACACACACACACACACACACACACACACACACACACTCGCAGCGAGAGAATCTGGAGCACTTCTCTCTGATAAGTATCCAATGTCAGCGCTTGCCTGAAGCAACAAACTACACTGCCCAGAGACACACACACACTCACAGAGAAAGAAACATGCTTCACTCTGAAGACATCTGTCTCACTCAAGGACAGCTGGGTGTTCTTCTGTTATTGGGCTACGAAATATTAATCACTTCCGCACTGAGAGCGAGGAACACTTCCACAAAGCGATATGAGTTTTCTGGGACAGCTAACCTCAAAAGATGCAGCGGTGAGGAGGTGTAGGAGGAGGAGGAGGTGGAGAGAAAAGGGAGGGAAGGGAGGGTGCCGATGTTGCGAAGGGGAAAAAGACACGAGGGTGAAATAAAAAGACAGACAGGAGAGAGATAAGCATCTCCTGTTCGTCAGGCGGTTTTATAATCGCGGGCTAATTGCCTGTCGGCAAAGGTAGCACTCAGATGTCCTCTTAGTTACGTAATGAGCCCCCTGTGGGGATAGATGGAAGGTGGGAGGGAAAGAAAGAGGAAAGGACGGAGACAAAGGGGGCGGGAGGAGAGGAGGGTGAGGGGGCAGGAAATGACAGGACAGAGACAGAAGGATGGAGAGTGGGAAACATTCATCAGGCTGTCTGTGTGTGTGTCAGCAGGAACGCTTCTGTTTCTATTCTTGTGAGGACAAAATGTTCTCGACAAGGATAGGAAGACAAAGAAATCCACCAAAGTGCCACTTCTACAAAGGGATTAGGGTTCAGATCAGATTCAGGGCAGGTGAGGGTTAAGACTGGATGAATGAATGTGGTCGATGTGAGAGAGACAACAAGTCAGCTGGGTGAATGAAAAACACATCACACCAAGGTGCCCGTCCTCTGTCACACACTCACACAGTGCTGGGGAAGAGGATGGAGGACATTGGGAGGGACAGATGGAGCAAATGCACTGTGGTGGACAGAGGAAGCACATAAATGGGGAAACAGGGGGGGGCAATGGCACGCTCTCGTCACCGCGCCAGGAAAAAAGCACAACCTCGCCACGCCAGCATCGCTCGGCTTTTAATGTCAACCAAAAGGACAATGACGCTCCCGCTGTAAGCTCCAGCGACAGCGGGAGAATACACACCGGAGGTGCAACAGGATATTTGGTGCCTCTGTCGATCAGATTTTAGCAGGGTTTGACTCCGCAGTCGCTCCATCAAAAAGGGAGGAGAGGAAGGAAGCCTAAATGACAGTGTGAAAGATGTGATGATGAAGATGATGACTATGAGACAACTTGGGAGGTCAAAGGTGACGAATGAAAGGCACAGCTTCAATGGTTCCCCCTGAGTTGTCGCTGTCTTTTCCAACTGTCCTGACTGAGACTCCTCAATTTCATTTTTTTTTTTTAATTCAGAAGTCTGATTCAGTGATGTCATCGCGTCAAAATAATTTCCAGATATAAGTACTGTATGCTTTTTTTTCTCCAGCACCAGTAAAAGTTTAACCTCCAACAAGAGCTCAGCTACACCAGACACTGCTTTAAAGGGAATCGCTGCATTGGAGGGGTTTTGGAATGGATATACAGTGCAAGCTTGAGGAGCTTGCTGACATCTTGCAATACAGCCACACACACATAAACACACACATTTACACAAAACGTCAAACACACGCACACTGAGGCTTCTCTAAACAGTCAAACAACATTAAAGGATGTCGGGACTGAATCTGTGCTTTAATTATTTGTAGAAAATAACTACGCACGCCAGGCTTTTTCTACACAATCACACACACACATGTGGAGGATGAATGACGAGTGGTGTTATGAGTGCGGGCAGGATGCATCGATGATCTGGTCCAATGGGATTTCCTGAGTTGTATGAATGACAGTCCCTCTGGGAGAACCTCAACAGGGCTCCTCACATCGCCATGGAGATGGGAGTTTCGGCATGTGTCACACAAACATGCCATTTTGCAAATATCATAAAAAAGAAGTGAACGTACAGAATAAAAGGCAAAGCTTTTCAGGAGTCAGTATGAGAGGAAAGAAAGAAGAGCATTTGGAAAGTTTTGGAAAAAGAAAACAAGAGAGCTCTTCGTGAGGATCATGACGAATGGCAATAACAAACCGTATCACAGTATCCTCTTTTGAAATAAAAAATAAAATAAAAACTTTTTTGTTCACATTTGTTTCGTTAAGTTTTTTTTTTTTTCCCAGAAAACTATATCACACAGTGATAACGAAGAAAAGGAGAAATCTACAGCCACATTAGCTTCGTGCAAAAAACCACATACACTGGCACGCCGCATAGGCAAAGAGATCAAAGCAAGACAACGCATACAAAAATATAGAAAATCTCCGATGCAACTCGTCTTCACAGAAAAAAAGCTTTTCTGTCTTCTGCGCCACTTCCTGCCGAACACCTATCGCCGAAGGGTCACTTCAGGAACATTCTGTCAGTGTTTGTCGTCACTGCTGCTGCTGCTGTGTTTTTTTTTTTAAGACAACCAAAGTTCTCGTGTCTTCCATGCAGGAATCCACAGAACCTCAAAAATATCCAGTAGTTATAGTTGATCATTATGGCAGATGTCCATCATAATGATGTTTGGAATAATGTGAACAACAACATGTTTGAGTGATAGAAAACTAGTACAATAAAAGCATATCATTTCTGTTATATCATTTGTGACAAATCTTTTTCTTTTTTTAAACTTTGTTATTTTAAAATACATACTATGTCCTGTCACTTTGAAGACATTCCAGCATTTGCTCATAATTGGTAGTGACAGGGTTAAATAGTTTGGCATACTCAGCAAGCCATGCCTGAAAGGATGCTATTTTGTCTCTTGCAAAGGAGGAGGGGGAGGGAGGGGAGGAGAGGGAGGGGAGGGCAGGTCCCAGGGTGCAGTGTCAGCCCTCCCTCCCTTGGAGACGTCGGGGAGGTGGGCGGGGGTTATACAGAACAGCTGAGATTACAAACCGTGCTCAAGACTGGGTCAGCCCATCGATTTCAGCACTTGCAAAACACATGCAAAGATAAGTCAGAGTTTTGGACTCAGTCATTCTGTCTGCCTGTTGGTGGCGTCCATCGGTGGCGTCGCAGGTTGGGACGGAGACGAAAAACTGTGTGCGTCACACCTACGTGTTCGTCGCTGGACTGCTGTGGCGAGTCCAGCGCTCCTGTTTTCACACTGATAAAAAAGATTGTTTGGACGCCTTCAAAGAAAAGAGTTGGTACATCAAATGGAGACGAAGCAGTCACGTGGTGGAACGTAGGAGCTGAAATGCTGCAAGTAAGGCAAAGACGATGAATTCATGTCGCAGTCAGAGGAACAAAAAAAAAAAAAACAGCATGCGCGGCGGCGGTTCAAACTTTTCAGACGCCATGGAGGAGAAGGGAAGTTGTTGCAAAAAAGAAATCCCTCCAAAGAGCGTGGAGGGATGAAACACTGAGGTGAGATGAGAGGAGTCACTGGTTGTTTGGCTCTGCTGCCCTCTCCTCCTCCTCCTCCTCCTCTTCATCCTCCTCATCCAGAGAAACGACGCCAGAGGAGGCTACATCTGAGACTCTCCTGCGTGGGTCGTAGTCGGGTGGGTACTGCCCTCCATTGCCCTCCGCCTCCACCTGGCACACGGGGCTCTCATAGTCCTTGCAGGGGGTGTCGTCGTCCTCGCCAGGTGACAGGTACGTCTCAGAGTAAGACATGGAGTAGCAAGGAGAGTCCTGACCCCCGCAGGGCCTGATGCCCCGCCCTCCCCCGCCCAGGCTGTGGAAGCCGCAGTCCCCCCCGCTGCGCCCGCTCTGCCCCGCCCTCTGCAGTCTGGCCAGCAGCAGCTCCTCCCCTCCCTGCAGCGCTGACAGGATCTTGGCGGCGAGCTCGGCGGCGTTGCTGTGGGAGTGGGTCCCGCGGTGGCCGCTCAGGTCACGCAGCAGCGGGTGGTGCTCGTCCAGGCTGCAGAGGCTGGAGGAGCCCGGGCTGCCTGCCGTGGGGGACGGCTCTCCGCTGCCACCTCCCTCTCCGCCTCCTCCTCCACCCTCGCAACAGGGCCCTCGCAGGCCCAGGTGTTGGCAAAGCTGGCTGTGGATCAGGTCCTTCAAGTAGGGAGGATATGACGACACATCTAGAGGGAAAGACACAGACTGTGAGCGTGGAGTCCTGAAGAGAGGACGAACAATAAGAGAAGAAATAATGTAACTGTAACATCTCCTGTAGCATCGCTGAGTGGAAATACAGCAGCTAATCCTACATTTAGACACTTAAGAGAAACGTAACGTTTTCTAGTTCTGTTTACATTTTTAATTATTTAAAGGTTTTAAAGTTTTTAACCACTAATGGCCGGGGATCAATTGCACAAAACACCTTAAGTTTTGAAGGACTTACACAGTTGCACAGAATCCCTTAAAAGTTTTTCGTTTATTAAGGAAAAACATTAACTAATTGACCGCACTGAAAGAGATTTTACAGTGGTAGAAGTTTCCATGGAGATTGTTGACTTGGACTCACGCAAAATTGCAGAAGAAAAGAAGACAAGAAAACGATATTGGTCCGAGGAGGGATAGATTAAACTTCTGAAGGAATAAGATCATAGAAGGCACTACAAAGTACATTTGATCCCCAAATACCAGAGAACAGAAAACTACTGTAGGAAGAAGCAACGAAAATGAATTCTGTCAAATCTAAAGTGTAAAATCAAAAGTGTATCTGTTGGGTGCTCCTGGTCACAGAACACTCTTCTCAGGGTGTGTTAGTGTTCTTCATTATCACCATAATCTTGCTTTGGTTGCTAAGGTCTTTTGTGTAACGATCAAGGGATTCCTTAAGTATTAGACCAAGACAAGGAGAAAAACATACATACTTAAGAGAACGCTTTAAGAAACGTTAGAAGAAGCCTTCAGGGTGTTTTGAGCAATCAGTTTTATTTTGAGGAAACCTTAACTATTACTTACAGGAAAATCTTAACTTAAGGTGATCTGTGCAACCAGCCCCAGGGGCAAACAAGGTGGGGGATTCTGGGGCTCAAACCCAGATGTTATTAATTAGATTATTAATCACATGTTCCTCTGTTAACACGTTTACATGGTATTGTTAGAGATCCTTTATTCACATTTACAGCAGCCCAGATTATATCTTATCAGGGCACTGATTCAGATGTAGCAGATTTGTTGGCTAAACATTTACCCAGTGAACTCTGTTCCAGCATAGTATAGCAAAAATAGGTGTAAAGATTCGTAATGCTGTTTCCCTTACCTATGTTATGTAACTTAAAAACGTAACATCAGACATATTTTTCCTCTCTGAGGGTGGCAGGAGTGAAAATTAATCATCCTCAACATTTGTTGTGTTCTGGTTTCAGGATGATGAAGACAGATGGAGGACAATCAGATACAAATAGGATGTAGGCTCTACAGGATGATTTGTTTTTAACTTGGCAACTGTTTTTACAAATGATGTACATATTTTGAGGTAAAATAAATCCTCCTGAAAATCCTCTTTGGTTTGGGCTGAGCCCTGAATGCATGTAACACTATAGAGCTCTGTTTCAAAGGCGTCTGTGTATTGTGAATATAACAGAGCACAATATGAGTTAAAACTGTAATTTCTCCTCATGATAGGCAATATTTATGTGCATTACTTTTTTACATAAGAGTAGTCAGAAGCAGGTGTAGATTTTGATAGTACCTCCAAAAAGATCGGAGCTACTAACGAATTGATAAATGCCAAAATACATGTCAATCTCCTTCTGCTACACACAAATTTGTTCTGCTCGTGTTTCATGAATGAGACCTAATGTGTTTTACTGAACATACACTTAATGTAAAGTAACCTCATAGGTTACTTTTAATATCTTTTGCAACAGGAAGCCCAACTTATTTTTGTCAAACAGATAAAGTTGATTATTTTTAAGCTTTCAGTGCTTAAAAAGAAATGACTGAGAAATAATATCAGTATTTTATTTTTTAAAGCAGCCAATACACTAATTAAGCTGCGTGTTAAAATATTAGTTACCATCATCTAATCGCACTGTTCTCACTAATTCTTCTTATGATTTCCTACAAAAAACAATGCACTTAGATTTGTACAAAGAAAAAGGCTAAGATCATGTGACCAACATGCTGACAGCAAGAGAGGAGTCCCGAGCGCTTGTAAGGAGGCAGGTTTGGGGGTGGAAGGGTCACAAAAAAACTGACTTTTCCCTGGAATGGCATTTTCAGATCTGTCTCGACATTGAGTGAACTTTGAGTCATCTTAAAGTGCGTCCTCACCATGTTTCTTTTCCTAAACCTCACCTCAGCAACTTTATGTCAATTGTCTAACTGTACGTTAAGGATGTAACATCATTCGTGGGGCGCAAATTTGTAGGATATCATACGAACAATTCTATGAGAAAACGCTGATCGGCTGCAGGACATGGGGTAAAGATGAGAAAAAAAGAACCAAGATATATGAAAATTTTGAAAAATATATGATATAACACTGTACCCAAAGTAGGAGTTTCTGCAAAACACACAATGTGGAAAAATATCAAGATATATGCAACAAACAATCTGATTATAGTAGTGTTAAGAACCTAGCTGCAAAATCAAATTGTGATGAGATTGGGAACTGTACTATCATCTTTCAGATTGCAGGGAAGTGTGAAGCTCTAAATAATCTGCTCCCAATAAGAGAAGTGTTGCAGCACTGGTTTCATGTAGAGTTGATTAAAATCTTCTCCAGGCCGGTACGTGTGAAACTCGCCCACCGAATGGCCTTTGCCAGAAGGTAAGAAGCCATAGATGGATATATGAAGATAGAGAAGCAACCCTGAGCTGAATGTTATTAGCTGCCTGCAGTACAGGTTATTGGTGGTTCAGTGTAATCAAGATGAAAGCTCCGGTATACACACACACACCCACACGCATACACACAGCCATGGTCAAATACACTCTGTGTATTTATAACCCGCTCACACACCATCCTCACACAGACACTGTCTCTGCAGCAAAGGAAATGATATTAAAGTTGCAGGAGGGATATCAAATTGCGCCGAGGAACAAAAAAAAATTGTTGGGAGAGGATGAAAACTAGGGCACTGGGACAATGAAAGATACAGAGGGAGGGGAGGGGAGGGGGGTGATGGATGAGGAAGAGGCTGTGTGACGGGGTATTAGGAACGAGGGAGACAATATGAAGGAAACAAAATGTAGCTTTGCTGTTATTGTGCTGTATAGGTATAACGTGTGTGTGTGTGTGTGTGTGTGCGTGTGTGTGTGTGTGTGTGTGTGTGTGTGTGTGTGTGTGTGTGTGTGTGTGTGTGTGTGTGTGTACATACCTGTGCTCTGTGTGGTGGGCTCATTGGAAGGCAGAAAGTCCTCATCGTATGAGTCATCGTTGGACTCGTCGCCGTCCACAGAGGACCAGGCCCTCAGCTTAGCCTCCGCAATGGCGAACTGCTCGGCCACACCTGTGTACACACACGTACACACACACATAAGCTGCACGTGTACACAGACAAATAAATGGTTGGCATGGTAACAAGGACGCAGCGGTCCTTTGTGTCTCCAGGTCATGTAGCTGTTTACGACTGGCAGGTTTGTGTGGCGAATAAAGTGCACGCCGTAGCATTAGACGAGACAGACAGCACTCCCGTTACAGTGGGTGTTCTTCAGTGGTCATTTAGCTGGTGCACTTAAGATGGCTGTCAGTGAGTGTTTGATAGTGTTGTTGTGCAGGTTGTGTTCCTGTCAGTGCAGAGGAGAGACTACGTTAGAGCAAGCACAAAGAAGAGCCAATAAAAGCACAGAAAAAATCTGTGTGTGACTGGAAATGTCAGGAGACATATGTAAGTAAAGTTAACAGTGTATCATTGTTGTGTTGATGAGCAGGAGGGAATCACCTGTAGCACGATGGCTCACATGGGAAATTTAGCATAATGTAAATACTCTGCTGCTACCGAATTGGGTTTAAACCCAACAGAGTGCTGCAGGAACGAGTCCTAAAACCTGTAAATAAGTTTCCTCATCTCGAAGTCAATGGGTTTTTTGATCTTGATTTATCTGATTCACCAGAGTACAACACGTCTGTGTCTTTACTGACTCTCTTTGTGTGCTGGTGGAAGTCAGATGTTGTAAATGAATGCCATTCTGTCAAAGATAATAAAAGAGGTAAGGGATAGTGCCCGACGAGGTGTCCATTATCACTTCTTAACAGCCGACGTGGAGGCGTAAACCACCTCCACAAAGGCCATTAAAAAGTGATCATACACACCTCGAAGGGAATTATCCTGCGTATACCGTGGTCACTTACCAAAGAAATAAAAAGAAAGAATAGTCATTCAGTCTTTCCTCCACATTAATGTGTCTAAGACCAATAAGATGTTTATTGATTTTTGGAGGAGGCCCTCCGACATGACAAGTTGAATTTTGATGTGAGCACTGACGTCAGCTGTAAGAAGGCAAACCTGCAAACGCCTTTTCTTTTTAAGGAAGCTGAGGAGTTTCAATGTAAATACGACAATCAGCATCCCCTCCATGTTGAGTTTAAGATGCTTCCATCAGGGCCGAGGTTTTGTCTCACTAAAAGCAGCACAAAGCTTTACAGATCGTTCTTTGTCCTGTCTGCTATCACTTATCTTAACAAGCACTGACCCTTTATGTCCATGATTTACCCCTGTATGCAATGGAAAGTTATACTCTACAATAAACAGGATGACCCTTAGATACGACTTAGCAATAGGAGATATTCTAGTTTGCCCAGCTCATGGAGCCCTTTGGCCCAACTATTAGCCAGTAAGCTAATGTTATGCTAGCAAGATTCAGAGTCAGTAAAACTGCATTATTTTTTTTTTTTTTAATATTATATACTTTAATAATCCTAGAGGGGAAATTTTTCACTCTGTCAATTACACACAAGTCCGAACACACACATGCACAAACAGGACCTATACATGCACTAAGTGGAGAGATGTCAGAGTGGGCTGCCCATGACAGGCGCTCCAAGCACCTCGGCAGTGCCCAGGAGGTGAACTAGCACCTCTCCAGCTACCAGTCCACGCTCCCTATTTTGGTCCAGACGGGGACTCGAACAGGCGACCCTCCGGTTCCCAATCCAGGTCCCTATGGACTGAGTTACTGCTGCACATCAAGATTTTCACGAACAAACCATACACCATGTTTAATATTACTGTCATTTGCAGCATGAAGTAGCAAGTCCACTATCGGACGGGATGTGAGATGACTGCTTCAGGTCAGAGGGGCAGTGTCGCACCTGCAAGGTGTGTTACAGTCTCCCTCCTGTAACAGTAACTATAATGTAGGTGGCACATTTGGACCAGTAAACGGACAGTTTCACCGGAGCTACTTATTCAGTGTTCATTATCAGTTTTTAATGGACATCCTGCAGCCAATCAGAATCAAGTATTCACCCCAGACCATGGTATAAATAACAGTAATCATTTTTGGATTGTTATTTATGTGAAAACATGACAGAAAATATGATAAACATTTGCATTTGTGCAGGTTAGGGTCACAATAAATACATGTGTACTGAATATGAGCAAAGTGTCCCTGCTTCCCTTCACTGGTTCCTGTACAGCAGGGTCGGTCTGTGTTTCACTGTTATAATCATTAAAAGCAAAAGCAGCATGTGTATACATTCAGTAGGCTGTATCTCCAGTAGCTAGCTAGCTAACACTACACTTTTCAGGGTTTGATTTTGGTTTTGAAACAGGGAAGAAACGTATATCTTTTTCCAACCTCTCCAGGTAACGAGTATCATTAACACACGACGTGCCCCAGGCACAACATTTAGCTCCTAATCCACAAAACCAGCCTGGAAATGAAGGAAATCTGAAACATTAGAGTCAATGGAGCACAGTTGTGTTGGTGTCAGACCCTGTCTGAGCCAGCCTGATGCTACGTCTTGATTGGCCAGTCTGTGTCCAGGGGCGGGACTTAGCAAAGAGTCAATTGCTACAGGCCTTTATTTGTCAAAATGTGTAGCCACACCAGACTAGTAAAAGGGACTGAGCATTTAATTGAAGTTTTACGGTAATTACTATATTTTCAACTAACTAAAGTCACACACATGTGAAACACACACACATAATGCCACAGAGAGGACACCAGTGTGTGTGTGTGTGTGTGTGGCTGAGGTGACTCAGCATGTGCCCGAACCAGTAAACTACAAAGTCCCGGTGACCAGTCCCCTCCAATCATCATCAGGAGCCGGCCAATCAGGGAGGAAGAATCTGTGTCTCTTTTATCTCTGTGCTCAGCTTGGTCCACTCAGTCCATCTGTTCTGTATTCCTTCCTGTCCGTCCACTCTCTCCTTCATGTCACGCCTGTCTTCCAATCCTCTCCCTCAGTGAAACGCTCTATCGACTCACCCGACTCTCCTCATTCCTGCCGCTCCTTTTTGTTTCACCTCCCAATCTCTCAGCCTCATCCCTCACTTCTCATTTTGATTTCTATCTCTCTGAATCTCTGTCCTCAGTCCCGCGCTCTTTGTGCCTCTGTCTCTCTTTCTGCTCAGCGCTCAGTATTCATGCGTGGTCTCCCACAGAGAGAGATCGATGCTCTCATTCATCTTCCACTATGGGCCCTGAACTCTCCTCACAAGCACTCGCACATCCTCCAGCAACTGTAACCGTGTGTGTGTGTGTGTGTGTGTGTGTGCAGGCTGCTCTAGTTCTCTTTTGAAAGCCTCCTCTAATTCCTTTCACTTCCAGAAGAAAGACAGTTTTCACCTGCATTCAGACGTTTTTATGTCACTGACCCACATACCACAC
The DNA here is from genome assembly GCA_035609425.1 of Epinephelus awoara. Taxonomy (NCBI): domain Eukaryota; kingdom Metazoa; phylum Chordata; class Actinopteri; order Perciformes; family Serranidae; genus Epinephelus; species Epinephelus awoara. The sequence goes on from CM069297.1 coordinate 41,300,919, forward strand.
ATAAATGCCAAGAATAGGGATAAAGAGGTACTGTATGCCTACAGAAAGATACACACACACATACAAAACCATATCTGTGTTCTGACAATAAAACCATACCGAGCAACATGTAGGAGGTGACCTTGTTTAATTCAGACTATAGAAATACTTACCAATATTACTTTGTGGACAAAATACAAGCTAAACACATTTAAATTTAGACTTTTATTACAAGATAACATTTGGACAGCCGAGCATCAAAATCTCAATCACTGGAGCAGATTGTCATGCTAATATCAAAATGAATTGGTAACTTTGTAAAAGGTGACATATGAAAATTAGAATAATTTGTTTATATGTGTCCCAATTTTGCAAAAATGTGCTTACTATCAAATCTGAAAATGAAACAGAGTCTGTTTCTTTCTCTGATACTCAGACACACACAAACACACACCGTGGCTCACCGTTGCTCCGTTTCTACCCTAAGGGCTCATTTATGCTCCCTTTACATACGAACATAGATGTGTTACTTTCAAATGTTGTAAACGTCAAGGCCCTCATACGCCAAGTATCCTTTATGATGCGACAGAGACAGCCAATAGATGGCACTAAGTATTGCACAACAAGAAACGAAGCTACAGTGGAGGAAGCTTTCAGAAAAACTTAGAGTATGGACAGAAGGCTCCATCCATGTCCGTATAGCGGTGAGTTCAGAAATCCTCACTCAGAGGGCCGGAGCACACTCTCGTACAAACTGAACCATTTGTAAATTCGGAGCACGTTGGCACGCAGTCAGCAGCAATCACGAGTCGAATCCACATGCCCACAACAAAGCAGATTGTGTATCCACACGGTGACGCAATCCACAGGTGGATGAACACGTAAACTCACCATGGAGAGCGAGGTGACAGTCTCTCCAAACAGCCACAGGGAACAGGTGAACAGAAACCAGCAACAGAAGCAGAGCTCTTTGGCAAGGGCAGAAGGCAGAGTGGTTGACCGGGGAGCAGACGAAACAGGAGGGTCAGAGGCAGGGAGGTTGTCTTGTTTTAACTTGATGTATTTACATCCTTTACATGTCACCACCTCCAATACATGAGAAACGTAGTTATTTTAATTGAAAACACAACTTTTTCTAAACCTAACAAAATAATTTTGGTGCCTAAACACAACCGTGCCCCACCACACGCACTGTGGCATTATGAGGCCGTGGTCATTGCATGTATTTCTGTGAGATCAGGTTGATTGGGCTGTCGCTTGTAGCAACTACAGTTTTTCCAACACCTACTGCCAGTTTCCAAATTTGGATTTTCCCACAGGCCTGTTTGCTGCTGTGACCGTGTTAACCTGGTGAGCAGGACTCGGTCAGTCCACATAAACCTCTGCTGTCCATGACAGGGCACCAGAAACTGGAAAAACAGCACTCTAATGCACACATAGACACAGCTACAGACATGCACTATCATATCCTCACACTCACACTCTCTCTTTCCTACACACACACACACACACACAGGGACATAAGCCTCTCTGTGTTGGTCAAGGCTGGCAGCCAGTTTCATGCACTACGAACAGACACTGCAGGATTACCTTCAAAGAATGTGTGTGTGTGTGTGTGTGTGCTGGCAGAAGTCAGACCATCAATAGGACAACCCCACCTGCATTTTTCAATTCTCAGGACGCCTCCCACACAAACACACGCCGCTGTGTTCTCCTGTAACGAGCCTGCTGCATACAGACCACAACACACCACACACTCACTTCACACGTTCGCACATGTTCACTTTATAGACGAACGTGCTCGCTGACATTCACGCAGTGTGTCCAGTCACCCTCAGTAACACCATCACAGGGCTACAAGGAAAGAGTTGGCAAAAAAAAATGGAGTCAGCACATTGGCTCCCTGATGGAGTGGACGCGATGATGTAAGCTAAAGAGACAAGGAGAAATATAATGTGTGGTAACGTCTCTCCGACCCTGGACTGCTAGTCAACTTCTACTGATTAAATAAAAGAGTGTTTATGTGCCATTTACACTGAAACAGGGCTTAATAAATTGCTTTAATACACCACTGGCCAGATTCAAGCTTTTCTGATCATATCCTATTAAATAATACATGAAATAATGACCTATCAAGAACTCAGCTTGTTTGAATCATCATTACAGTTACACATGAAACTACTATCCTCGCCAAAGAATACTGAAATGGACCCTTTACTGTGATAATGGATCTCAAAGATGGGGCCTCAGAAGAGAAGTGGTGTAAATAGTAAGATATAAAAGTGGACAGAAAAAAACAGAAAGGAGAACAGAGGAGGCTCGGTGGAAAATCGCTCAGTCACGGTGGCACTAGCCAGGAGCAAAACCTTACTGTGCAAATTAACCTTGAGAGTCTGCATTGCAGGGAGCGAGCCAGAGAACGGAGGCAGAGCGGGCAGGAGAGGCAGGGTGAAAAAGACGGAGGAAAAGAGGAGATAAAGAGATGGAGGGCAGAGAGGGACATTAAAAGAGGGGACAGTGTGAAAAGGGTGAAGGGGGGGTAATGAATAAAGGGGGCGGGAGTGAATGAAAGAAAAGTAAAAGATGAGGTGAGTAAAAGATAAGAGGAGACGGATGAGAGGAGCAAATCATCTGTATGTATGGAGGAGATGAGTTCAGGGCGATGACTGTGGCTGAGGAGTCCAACACCCCATCTGCACCTGGCATTAACCTGTGATCTGTATCTGGGAACCGTATCTGGATAATGACATCTGATCAGGGGCCTTTGCACTTACACCTGGTGTTTTAATGTGATCATCTGATCGCTGTAATCAGATCTCAGCATGCAATAAGAGGGAGGGCCAGAGAGGTGAAGCTGCTGTGTGGACTCTGCTTGTTTTTTAAAGGTTCGTCCAAAGCTTTGAGACGGATGTGGAGCAAAGTGACCGTTCAATTTGCTTTGATTTGACTGATCTAAGGAAATAACCTTGATGAACTGCTGATGTACTGATTAGCCTTTCCTTGAATTGTTTCTGATCACTGTCGGGAGAATCAGGTCCAGACATTAGTTGGGTTTCCATCCATCTATTTGTATTTGCATTTTCAACAACTGCGGAAAAAAAACTTGAATGGAAACGCCAGAAATTTGAAAAAATACTACAAAAACGTGTGGAGGGGATGGAAAAGTCAGTGTATGGATATTAGGAAAATTAGTCTTTTGGCAATGGAAACAGATTTAGCGAATAAACGATGACGTAGGCAACCGGATCCTATTTCTACTTCACTGGGAAGTGAAGTGCTGCTGGACAACTACTTCCCAAAAGTTCTTTATGCGCCTACGTTCCCATACACACGGACAACAACGCGGTGGTCCCCTTTTCCCAATCTCTAACAGTAGCACTCAGGTCAGTGAGTGCAGTCTTTCTTGTTTCTTTTTCAGGACACTTATGTACGATATGGAATCGTCGTAGTCATGGATGTGCCGGTAGTTGTTTACATCAGTTGTGAACATGAGACGCTCTCAATGATGTCATCTCATGGCGCCCTCTTCTTCTACGGGTGTTGTTTTGCGTTTTTATTTTTATTTTTCACGAGAAGCACCACCTACTGCTCGACCTGTTGACTCCAAATACTCGCAAAACAATAATGAATGGAAACGTTCATAAATTCGCATTTTCTTTTGCACATTTTCACAAAATTTGCTTAAAATTTGCAATACATTTGGATGGAAACACAGTTATTGTCCAGAGTTTCCTTTTCATGCATGTAGCACACAATAGGAAGTCGTCATGTCAGAAGCGTTCTCACCTACTGGAAAATACTCTGTTTTCATTAAGCCCAATATACAGTGTGTGCTTTTGGGCTGTCCCAGTTGAAACGTGAAAGAAACGTGGCGATATCTTTGGTCGTGGTTCTGAAACGGTGGTCTTATGTCACACCGTAAGAGGTTCAAGGACGGCTGTTGTCATGGTCTTGGGATCAATTCCGACAGTGTCATAAATTTGGGATGGCCATCTAACTGTGTGACTGCTGTTACCACCTATTTCTACTAACCAACCAATAGAAATGCAGCATGAAGCATGTAAACCCAGACGCACAGACTGATAGCAGCTCGCCATGGAGGTGAAACACGCTAAAGGAAATGTGTGGGATTCCAGCAAAGAGGAAATCCTTGTGGAGTTGGAGAAGTAATAACCCGTGCAGCATTCCTGCGCTCTCAATATGGGAAGTTATTGCATCGTATGTCGTCGTTGCAACGTCGTGATTGTTACTGACTAATGATCATGTGACATTAATACTCATCTGCTCCTTTTTACACATGTTCACCTTTTTGTTTCGATGGTTTTTCATTTAATTGGGATCTCCTCTGTGATATTTCACTGGTTTCTCACACTTTTGTTGCCCTCTTGCCCGAGGTGTGTGTGTCACCTCTGTTGTTTTCAACTGATCTGTGCATATTCAAAAACCCTGGATCAGCTTAAACGCTGAGTGTCCCAAAGCAGGCTGTAATATTTATGCAGAAAACAAGAAAACAGAAGTCTTACCGGCGGCAAAGCGCGCCTCCTGCTCCCCCTCAGTGAGGTCGGAGTAAGAGTTGAAGTCTGATTCCAGAGCTGCTGGAGTGTCGATGGGCTTACACCAGCCTTTCCACTCTATCAGGTGGGCCACTCTGCCCTGAGCCATGGCTGTAGGCTTTGTCACATGGTCCTTCACTACCTGGGAAATGCCTGCAAGGAAAAAGTAATGGGTTAGGCAACTGTATAACTTTTATGATGACTACACATTTTTAGTATGTGCATGCAAACTTTTACAGAGTGTAGAAACACCTGTTTTTAATTATCAGCTGCATTAATAAACCTCAGTGTTAAATGATGCACCTACCATGCAGGGAAGATCGCGCTAATGCAGCAATCTCTTGAATGGTGAGAGCTCTTCTTGATTTTGGTAACATTTCAATGGTGTCATCAACATTCACCTGAAACGACAAGAGAAAAAAAAAAGAGTGTGACTCAGGGGAAAACTGGTGCAGCAGCACAGCTCAGCATGAATGTGAGCCAGCGCCTGAATACATCGTGACTCACAGGATAACCCAGTGTTGTCTTTTCATGGAGAGGGGACTCCTGTGTTCACAGCACTTCAACAACTTCAGTGTACTTCAAGGCCTTGGAAAATGAGGAGTTTTCTCTAACGCACCAATCAATGCTGTTAATGAGTCACAAGCTGTATGCCAACAACCAAACCTTTACGTGCATGCACGCTCGTGAGCATATTGACTTGTGCTGAACAATTATTATAAAGCAGCTGCTCATAAGTGGGACTGTGGTTATGTTGGAATCATTAAAGTTAGATGAAAACAAAACCACTCTCATGTTTAATCTCGTCTGTTTTGAAAAAGGTGAAAAACAACAAGTTGTGGTTTACGGGGGAATATGCGCCAGGCTTTTCCTTAGTGATGAACAAAAATGAACGAACTAATGTTTTTGAGCAACTCTTTTTAGTGCCTGGTATGTACGGTATGATGTCAAGCCATTTATGAATCCACTAACTGAATCCACTATCTCTTCCCACAAACTGTGATCGTAGGGCTCTGCTTACACTTGCTACAGCGAGTGAACAAGACCTGATTAAACAGGGCACGAGTCAAGACCTCAGCCATGAAATATGGGAATTCATATTCCAGAATGTTACGACACCATGTGAATGCAATAATCCTCCACAAAAACAGCATTTTAAGGTTTGTGTGTGATTTATCCTGGCTTCATATGAGCAGAGGAAATCTCTGCTTGTCGCTAGGCTAATTTATACAATGTAAAATGCCATAGGCTTGTGCTAATAATGTTAGCATGTTGTATTTGTGGGGAAAATGTGTCCAGATAAAGACAAGTGTTTGTCTGTGAATGCTGCGAGTTATAGTGAAGCTGATTTGTGTACTTGTGTTTGAAATTGTTGCTATTAAGTCATGTTTAATGTGTGTTTAATGTGTGTTTTGAATCAACTAAACTTTACAGCACTTCACAGAAACCCCACTGTGGACCAGTGTTTTGGAGGTGTAACTGCAGAGTGACACAGACACACCACCACACAAGATTAACTCCTCATAACGGTGTAGGCCAAGTGTGTAGCAGCGTAGGCTCTGCACAGAGCTGACGTACAAGTATAAATCTGCCTTAAGGCTGCAAAGGTAACTGAGACACCGGCTACTTGCCCCTCAAAGAATGACAAACATTTCTCTAATATTGTATTAAGCCTACATGGCCTTCACACATACAAATGCGATGCTGGGCACAGTGACTACCAGGGGTCTTGCCAGGCAACCAGCGGAGACAACAACTATTATATAATAAATTATTATGACATTTGTGCAGCTCATTATTGCTGTCTTATGAAACACACACAGGCAGATTATTACACCTCACCAAGTACAAACAAAAGGTGAGAAAAGTACAAGCCAATGATACCAATAGTTGTCGCCACAATGTAACTAAAGTGGTTGGTTAAATTAGCCAGATGGCTAATGAGCACACTAATAGTACATTAAGGGTAACTGAGCTGACTCTTCTCATGCTACAAGTACGTTGCTGCACCTATGGCTGCAGACAAGAAGGCATAGAGAGAAAAGCAGACGTCTACAGCTGTGCCAGATGTGGCTGTTTGTAGACGTTATAAGCATCTGCAAATATTTAAGTAATTATACAGGAAAATGTGTTGAAAGGGAACTGATAAAGCTTTGTGTCCAGGTAATTTCCCCCACAGTGAGTGTACAGAACCAGACAGTAGACAAAGGATGGACCCGCTCCTCCCGTCTGTCCTCCATCAAATCTGTCTGCTCTGTAAAGTCAAACCACAAAGGGAGTATCGGATGTTGACAAGTTCCTTTGTCTGCTAACTCTTTTTATAGCCCTACCTGTACTCACGTGGGAAACGGCGCACGTCAACAGCAAAGGCCACATGCTGAGCTGACGCTGCCGTGTTGTTACTCAATATGGGTCAACGCACTTGGCTGGCTGAGCAATCTGATGACTGGTTTAGGCAGACAAGTATATCTTAACAGGTACAGGTTGTGCTCAGCCCCTTGGTGACCTCGCTGACACTCCAGTTTCACCTGCTTTCATTTCGAGAAAGAACAAATGAACCACTAGCAAACAAAACAAGCATTTGGACAGTTGAGTCATTTCAAAATCTTCCTCTCTTCCTTCCTTTCATTAATGAGTCAGCACTCATAACAGTCCTCATCTAATATGCAGCGAATTAGGAAACACCGGATGTCATCTCAGAAGCATCACCCTGACCTTGTCCTGTCAGTTCATCTTAACAGCAACAAAATACCAGCTGAGTAACAAACAAACAGGAACAAAATCATCTGTCAGAAAGGCCCTGCCAGAGCGAGGGGGAATCCCGAGCTCGTGATGGCATCAGCGGCTGCCGCGAGGCGTGATAATCCTCTTGTGCTGCAGAGCAGCTCACAGATCAGAGGGAGGATAATCTGGAGGAGATGTGACATGCACCCTCGAGGAGGGTTAGAAAGATATATTGTGTTGATCTTTAATTAAAAATCAGATGTCAGGCAGTTAATGCTGTCCACCCACAGCTGAATTTGTTTTATTTGTTTTCAAACAGTTGCCCAGAGAAATCATTTCAGTATGGCGTGGGAGGGCTTTATACATCTTTGGGGATATACAACTCAAAAACTCCTGTCTCACCCTTCGCTAATGCCCCTCAACTTGATTTCAATTCTATTTTTTTCCAGTAGAATACACCATGATGACAGGAAGAAAGTTTGCAAAGAAAACTTGTCATTTCTTAGAGTTTGGAGGCACAAAATGCTCTAATTAAAGGAGCAGTGTGCAGGATTTAGTGGCATCTAGTGGGGAAGACTGCAGAATGCAATAAGCTAAAACTTATCCAATGTGTCAAGTGTGAATTCCCAAGTAGAATTCCTTCAGTGTTCATTGTTTAGGAGGTTTGTACCCGAGCCAAGTTATCTGCAGAGGCCTCTTCATCTCAAGAAAAAATGGACCCAGTGATTTAAACCAGTACAAACAGGGAATAAAGTAGCTTCAAGGTACAAATGAGCGTGTCTCCAACACTGTTTGGCATTTCATAGACCAGCTGCTAGCCCAGCACTTATCAATGTGCGCTCACTCTTCTATAATTTAAGATCCAGACGTTCAGAAGGTTTTAAGCAGGAGCCAAATTATCCATAAAGGTCTCTTTATCACCAAACAATCAGACAGTGACTTAAACCAGTAAAAACGTTGAATAAATAAGTGTTACACTGACAAAAATCTGTGTTTCTCCCACACTTCTCTTGGCTGAGGGGCTGCTGACCACACTGACTGACGAGAAAACTATAGACTGTAAATATAATGGCCGTAGCTATAGTAATGTCACCTCTAAGTTAGTAGACTGTCATTGTGAAGCCTTAAATTCTGCCTGTCTGCCGTTGCTATCCTGGTTTTTTTTGGAGCCAGAAGAGACCATATTTGGGCGAGAGGCTGGTGCTATGGAAGAGCGAAATATGGGTATGACTGAGAGGCTGAGGACGCTATCGACCCCCCTGCAGATGTCATGAAGGAGCAAATTAGCTTTAAAAACCCAAACTGTTTTTTGTACCAGACTGTAAACATGTTTATTTCTGCAGTCTCGGTGGACGTCTGTTTTGGAGCCAGCCTCAAGTGGTCGTTCAAGGAATTGCAGTTTTTGGCACTTCCATGTTGGCCCGGAAAGCCTCATCTATCTTACCATACCACAGTAACTTTACTTTCATTACGTAACTGAACTATAAGTACGTAACGTCATTCGTGGGGCACTAATTCATAGGATATCACACAAACCGTTCTGTGAGGATACGTTGTAAGATTACAGCCTACCTGAAGTTACTTTCCTAAATCAAAGAGGTAGCATTCCCTTTGATATGAAAATCTGTCCACTTGAAGGTCCAGTGTGTCAGATTTTGGATCGCAGCCAGCTAAAACTTCTCCTGGTTAGAATTCCTTCAGTGTTTATTGTTCAGGAGGTTTTTAGTGGGATTCAAATTATCGGCAGAGTCACCTTTTTCTCCAAAATAAATGGATCAGGCAATTTAAACCAGTAAAAATGCTTAATGAAGCAGTTTCACAGTATATATCATACATGTTTGTCCTTCCCTGTTTGGCACGTCACAGACACCTGCAAATGTGTGCGTACCTTTTTTTGTTCGGGAGGTTTTTACCGGGGGCTCAGTTATCCAGAAGTCTCCTCCTCTCCAAAACAAACTGACTAGGGGATTAAAACCAGTAGTAACACTGAATAGAGCCATTTCACATTTAAAAAAAGCAGTGTTTTTCCGAGGCTGCTCATCATGGAGGGGTTGCTGACCAAAGTGGCTTACACAAAAATGTAAAAGGCCCTGTATAGAGCCAGTAGTTTGGTTTGTTCTGGGACACTGCAGAAACATGATGCTGCAGCATGGTGGACTCTGTGGACAAGGACCCGCTCCAAGTGTCGATAGAAACGGCTCATTTTAAGGTAACGAAAACACAACCATTCTTATCTTCAGGTGGTTATACAATGTAGAAAGCGTACTGATTTTATTATGTTTCATTTCTGCCAACATGTCCTCCTAAATCCTGCACACTGGACCTTTAAGCGTTACATTCAGGTACATCAAGATGAGCTTTTATCAACTGGGTCCACACAGTGTGAGCTCGAGCGTCACTTTGCCACACAGCTCCACTTAACAGCCCCGCCGGCTCCCAGCTCTGCTCCCCTCCCCCCTCTGCTTCCCCACTGCCCTACTGAACAGCAGAGCGAACACAGAGGAAGGACATGAGCTGCACTCCGAGCAGGCCGAGCGCTTCAGTAAGACTGCTGTGCTGCACCTTTCCCATCACACGCTCCAAAATCATGCCGCATATTAATCAGGACAGACTTGTGTCTACAGTGAAGATATTAGGCCCTGATGAGGAGAGCAGTAGAAACACACACACACACACATAATGCCAGGAAGTCATGAATGTTCATGGTCCGGTGCACGCAGGCAGCAGAGGGGCTGTCATGATGCTGCTCAGGTTCACTTTTAGCTTTTGGTTAACGGTTGAGTCACTAATGCGGCCCGGAGAAAAACACAGAAGATTCTTCGACACAGCACGTATGTTGGGAGCTGAGAGCAGGCAGGGCGCAGGCTGACGGAGGGTGTGTGACATAAAACTGACGTGACTGGTGTCTCCCTATCTGCGGCACCTGGGAGCCTGAACACACACACTTTAAGGATTTCAGAATTTTGTTCAAATAAAATATTAAAAATCTGATGTAATAACCCAACATAGCTCTTCAGGCTCAGTTATATCAGAAAGCCTGAGCGCTTTTTGTTATTGTGCAGCCGTCACACAACGTCACAGGTTTCCTAAGTGGCTCAGACGCATTTGTATTTATTGCTCTATTTTTCAAGCTAATTAAAATACAGCCGGAATCTATTCTGTGCCGTTGAATAGGCTGATTGACTCCTTTTCTTGTTAATCAAACGTCAGCTGCAAAACACAATGGTGCAGGCACATTTTGCCTTTTGCTTGTTTTGCTCTTTGTTCTTCTGTCGCACACACACACACGCAGGAACATGGAAGTCATTACACAAAATTATATGAGAAAGCAAGACATTAATTGTTCCAGTGGAGCAGGCTGGTGCGATATCTGCACCCCTGGTGGAAAATAACCTGAACATTCGTCTCCTCCTCTGACATGCTACGTTTCTGTGCATTCCTCTGAGCCTCTCAACTTTTCCACAATGGGAACATTTCTATGGCAACTGGTCGCCATGGAACAATTCCTCCCGGTATGCCTGCGCGCCTGACTCACTGATGATGTCATGCACTCAGAACACAAGCCAGCGGCCACAACAGACGGATGAATGAATCTCGCTCGTGCCGTCCTGCTTTCAGTTACTGTAGAAATGATGCCAGACTTAAGACGGACGTCAGAGACACGCCGTTTGCATCATCACGGATAAATTGAATCTGTTTGATAGCGTTGATAGTGACAAATACTTATTTAAGTTTTATAACCATCAAGTCTGATATCTTTTTTGTGAGTTATCAAATTGCTACTCGCCCCTTTCGCCCATTTCCTGCTACAGAATTGAACCAAATATACCTAATCAGTGTCTTTTCGGGGCCCCTGAAGTGTAAGGCATTAGATATGTGATAAGATCAGCAGTCCAGCCAGCCCGTCTCCCACAGTGCCCAGTATTCAATAACAGGCCTGAGCAGTAGAACAGTGAGTAGTGAGAGGCTGCGTTTCATAATGGATCACTTAGGCCCTGCTAATCATCGCCTGGCTGGCTCTCTGCGACACATCACATTCACACCCAGATGGTGCGCACTGATGGATAAAAGAGGCAAGGTGGATTCATCATCCTCATTACCATCTTCAACTTCGTCTCTGAGCCACTGTAGGCATCCCTCTGACTTCGGCTGCACAACATTAACATTAACGTCCGGGATTTCTACACACAGATACTGTAGGCTGCTGACAGTGGCATTAAATGGCTTTTGCTGCATCAGAACTCTTCTTTTTGGGGTTCTTATGGTTCCTTGTAGATCCATCACTCTGACCGAGGTGCTTTCAAAACTCCTATCTTATCTTAAGAAGTTTTGGGAGCATCCTGTCAGTCTATCTGCCTCTGCTATATAAAACCCCACAACTGGATCAGAACCTCTGGTGTAAGGCTGCAACAGTGTGAGATTTTCACAGTACAGTTACCATCTTTGCCTTTATAGACAGGACAGTTAAGCGTGAAGGGGGGGGGGGTAATGACATGCAGCAAAGGGCCACAGGCTGAAGTCGAACCCGGGCCGCTGCAGCAACAGCCTTGTACATTCTCTCCGACGCCCCCACGCTCCAGACTTAACCTCAGGGGTGATCGTGCCTTTGCTGTGTCTGCAGCCTCCCCCTCCCAGTCAGATCTGCCCTCTCCACTGACTCTTTTAAGTCCAAGCTCAAAACCTATTTTGGTTCGTTAGCGTTTGATTCCCCCTGATGTGGCTCTCCCTGACGCGCGCCTGTGTGTTGTGTCCCTGAATGTGTGAGCTGTGTACCTGGTTGTTATGTTGCCTCTTATGTATGTGTTTTTAGCATTTTATTCTTTTTGTACAGCACAAGTGAGTTATTTTTAATTGTGCTTTATAAATAAATTTGAGTTGAGTTGAGATTATTGTTATTATAGTTATTATTATCATTGTTATCACTATCAGGCTAAATGATCCCTGAAGGAGGGATTCAACTGGAAGGTTAAACAAACATTTTATTACCATATTTAAAACATGAAACCATTTTATAATGGAGGTATAAACTACTTAAATAAAGTTGAGATTTGTCCAGTTGCTTTTCTTTTTTCAGTATCGTAAATAAGCAAATGTACACATTATGATAACTTTAGGTTATGGATATAACCCTGGTTCTCTGATTAGCATGAGTGTCTCACCAGACCACTCTCCTTGCTTTGGAAGATTATAAAACTCCACCCTTCAGACTGTCACTGTCTTTTCCTTCCAAAAATGAGATTAAACGCTGTTAAGAAGAAAAAGGTAATGACATAGTGGATGCTTTAAGGATGTGATTTAAATGATACCTAACTTACTTATTTAAATTTTAGTATTATTGTTGTTGTTGTCGTTGAACACTATGCAGAGCCATAACATTTTCTTTTATTATTCCCTTTCATAAAAGTAATCATCTGACAACCACCTTAGAACTGCTCAACCACCATATCTGCAATAAAGTGTTGAAACAGCTCCCTGGATCCTGTGCGTCAATGTGCACCCCGACATCAGATGTTCTGTGAGCCAGCTTCAGCATAACTAAACAGTTTTTCAATAACTGTCCATTTTAATATACCTTGAAACCAGTATACAGCTGCAAGCCTACTCTGGTGCAACCACCGGAAAGCAAATGTGTTTTCTTCAGGCTGTTAAAGTCAAATAAACATTCAAATAAGCCGCTACAAATCCAGCATCTCACAGCTGAAGACGATCCAGCTGTGTATACATGGTCTAACAGTGCGATCAGTCCGGCTGTTCAGTAGTAACCTCTTAAGTAGAGACGATGTGTTTTTCAAAAGGCCAGATATATAGGTATATATTAGATATATATTGTAGTTAAAATTTTACATTAATATCTCAAGTACTAGTGTTACAAACTGCAGCGTAATGCACATTTTATTTTCATTATTTTTAATTTTATTTCTTTGTATTTCCATACTTCTAATTCATACTCGTATTCTTAGGGTTGAAACACACATCAATAAAGTTATCAAACCAGGAAGGGTTGAGAAAATCATTTTCTGCTTCATGCAGCCGATCACTGAGAGACGGTCACCTCTGATTGGACAAATCTGGTCAGCGCCTGACTGGGTCATAATACAATAGATCACTATCAGTCTAAAATAGGTGATCATTAAGTTGTAAGTTTACACAACACTTTCTGTATCTTGAACAGTGGATTATGCTGTGGTTATGTTTATATTTACTTTATTTATGTGCTTGGCATAAGTTATTTTTACAACAGGTATGGTGCAGTGAAGCAGTGTAGTGTGCATGACACACCCCTCCTGCAGTGGCTCTACGCCCACCCAGAGGGGCTCGCCCTGCAGTTTGAGAACCACTTGTGTAGACCCACCTGGGGAGCTTCAGATTTGAACATCTTAAATTTAAACTGTAGATTGTTGGATTCCATGTGCTGTCTTTTTATTAAGCCTTACTGTATCCTGTAATGCAGGGTCACCACAGCAACACGTGTAGTTTACGAGCAACTTAAGTGTTTTTTATAACAAGAATGTTCTTTAACAACTATAGAGCACTTTTAAAAGATGTACAGACACAGTATATTTAGGAGGGACACAGACAGGTTGGTTTATTTATTCATCTTGGCTTGGTAAAGATGGGGTTTGTGTGTTTAATATCTAAGATTGTTGTTTATTAATCTTCTTCCAGCTCCTTTTTGAGCATGCCTGTTTTGTCTTTATTTTTCATTTTGCTCAAAATAAAGTCATTCATCCAAACTACACATGTTGCTGGTGTTTTTGGCTCTTTTGGACTATTTCATGGACCCTGGAGTGAAGGTGACGTTTAGTCAGAAATCCATATTCTTCATTAATTTATTATCAGAAATGGCTATAGTACTTTTCGGCCCAACTCCAGGAAGTGATATCAGCTGGTAAACACTTTTTCACAGCATGTAATGAAGGTAGAGATGTCCATTTAGTGAGCTATTTCACTTCCACTAAATTTAATGCGTCATCATCCACCATAAAGCCACTAAGAAACACTTAGAAATATCTACTGGCCTATGTTCTAATAAGAAGTGGCCCACAAGGTGAGTCTTCTCTGCACGAGGTGTAAATGAGCTGCTGTGTTACAAAACCAGAACAGACTGTAAAAAACAAAAGTTAAGGGCACCTCGCTGAAGTCCAGTGCGCCCAAAGGTGCAGTCAGAATCAGTCTGCGCACCAAGCAGGTCCGCGTGTTCCCCAAAAGTGCGAGGTCAGACAGGGAGCTCGCCGCGCTCCAGTCCACGCGCAACGAACCGTCAACGGCCACTGTCAGGAGGAAGAGAGCCACGTGAAGATTACAGCAAATGAACAATCGTAAAACTCATAGTCGCCCCGAGACAGATTCTGGCTCCAAAAATAAATCAGTAAAAACTAATATCATGACAGCAAAGCTTCATATGTGTTTGTTTTTTATTACTGGAGCAAGAATGATCAACTATGAGTTTTAAAGAGAAGGCTAACGTGTTGTGTCACCATGCCAACCCATGCCTCCACGCGGGGACCTCAGGGCAGCCAGGGACGATGACCATTGGGGAGAATGTAATGTAGCCGTATCTCACTGCAGTTTACACCCAAAGAAAACCACATTAAACACCTCTAAATGAAATACAAAAAAATAGGAAATCCCCCAAATAAACCTGGGCCCACCAGCCAATTTCAGAAAGTCTTAAAAAGATGCATCAGGTGTATAAAAAGGGTTTCTGAAGGCAACTGTGAAGCAAAAGAAAAAGCGTCTGATTGGAAAAACCAAGTGTTAGATTTGTTAAGAACTCAAAATATTTCAATTAAAAAGACTGAATTGTTTTTGCAGCATCATCGGGATGCAGGCTCGACATCATTTTGGGGTGCTACAGAACTTAAAGGCATCTTAATGCTTGTACCACACACTCTCAGAAAGTCTTTAAAATCATTGTAAGGTAGTTTTTAACACTATGCGTGGTACAAGTCTAAGTGTTAGGCTCAGCATTCACAGAAGCCTTTTACTGCTGAGACTACTTGTAGTGAGATAACATGGGGGGTTTGGGCGCGGGGGCCCACGTCCATGCACTGTAAAGCCATGCCATGTCATGCAGGTAAGGCTCTGGCAGCAGCTCAAGCCTCTTTGATATAGTTCTGCCTTGTCGGAGGGAGAGAAGCGGTGTAACACATTTAAAAAAGAAAAAAAGCACAGAATAAGGGACGTGTCCTGTGATGGTGTTGAGCAATTTCTTTTTTTTACCCCCCTGATGTTTTAATACACAATCTCTGACGTGCACAGGCCTGGCCACGTCATCCACCACACAGAGGCACGCTGCGAGACCAGCAGCAGCAGCAGCGCTTCATGGATGAAGCGCAAATGTCACTAAGCACCTCCTGGCTGCACATTTCACATCACCGCCCCACAGATATAGGAGTGTGCGGGTGACTACATGAGTTTAACCTTTCTAACAGCTGCTCTCGTCATGGCCTGACAGACTGGGGGACCATCGTGGATCAGAGGTGCTCATCAACGCGCTCCTGGGCCAGCACAGAAGATTTCAGCACCTGGACAGCTCCCATCCACCCGCCACATCACTGGGGCTCCCTCCTCACTCACACACACACACACACACTTGCAATCCTGCGCGTGCTCGCCTCTCTTCAAATCAGATTTGCAAAACGAGATTAAGAGGTGGGCCTCTAAATGTCAGAGCCTGGCTCCTCTTTCCTGCCCTCCCGCTGCAGGGAGGCGTTTCTAGTTACTGTCTGTGAAAAGAACGACTCGCTCGATTAGTCGCCAGCACCCATCTCAAATATTGAGTCCAATATCCAGACCAATCACTCACCCTCCTCCCCCACCCCAACCTCCACCACCACCCGGGGTCAAAGACCTGCCGTTTAGCGCGCCGAGCTCAAGTTGCCCACCAGCTGAATTCAATATGTGCCGTTTAATTGGGTGTGATGACATGATGAGATCAGGTGCCCCGGGTGTATTGTGTCGCTGGATCTAGGCCACCTCGGTCAATGAAAGTATTGTTGAGAGGAGTGAAAGATGCGCACGTGCTGTTTTTGTATGGCATGAGATGATGTCCAGAATGTGACAGTCATCTGAGCAGGGCGCGTGTAGGCGGTGCGGCCGCGCTGTTTCCCTCCACACTGAGGGACTTTGTGGTGACACGTCAGCAACTAATTGTCAGGAAATGCTGACATGTGGCGCGGATCGCCTCAGCTTCCTCCTCCTGACCGTGGATGCGGGTTGTTGTTGCCCTTTACTGCGACACACAGTATCCTAATAGGTTGCAAACAACATTGCGCACGCTTCAACGGAAGTGTTTTGCATTCACGTCTGCAGTGCACGAGCCCGGAAAGGCACTGTGGGCACGGTGTTGCAGCAGTGACCCTGAGGGTGCAACTTAAGTGACATACAGCTGTGTGATAAGCACATGTGATGGGACTGAGTTGCAGTCTGGGCTCGATCAAACTGAGAGGTTGGCCCCTTTTTATTGTGGATCACACTCAAAGTTGTGGCGGCTCTCTCGCGAGGCCCCGCGGTCATCCTCCTCCATCTGTGGCTAATCTGTTCATTTTGTCCGACGCCTTTTTATCTTAATTAATCTCCTTCCCCTGACTGTGATCTCTCTAAAGCGGCGCTGCAGCTCCAAAAGTGTGTCCTCTCCCCCTCAAAGCAAATGCGGTCTTTATTTTTATTGTTATTTATTTATTTATTTATTTCACTTAGGTCTCTCTCACACACAGAGACACACGCGCGCGCACACACACACACACACTCCTTCCCTCTCTGTAGTTCCCGTTGTCGTGGAAACTGCAGATAGAGAGACATCGGCTCTGTCTCTCTCTCATGTCTTCCGGGCTCTCTGAGAGACTTATGAGCGAATCAACACAATTAGGTCAAGACCAGCGGCGGTGTGATGTCACACACACATGCAGGCTGGATGTGAGAGTCAAACAGGTGGCTGCTGTTGCCCTACTGTATATCACATTCTTTATGGACGCGCATAAACGCGCACACACGGTAGCTTTATGTGGGGTTTACGGGACTAGGGCATGTCCTTACGCACTCCGCGACAAGGAGACGGCGACAAGGCGCCATAATCATCAAGTGACTGAGGGGACAGATTACACAACCAATTAGAGGCGGGGAGGGGATCTGTGAGCGCGGATGTGACGGATAAATCAGTTTGGAAGGTTGCATATAAGATTATACATCACCGGGTGAAATATGCGAGCACGTTTTGTTGTGTGAGATGGGAGGATGGATGGATCGATGGATTGATGATGGATGGATGTGGGGCAGGTTTGATATATGGAGGCTACAGAGGAGACCCAGTCAGATAAATAACAGCAGGGGGATGTCTGGGGGAGACACGCGTCAGAGGTCGGGGTTGCACATAGAGGACGGGGCCCTCGGCGACATGGAGCCGCCAGCGGAAGGGACAGGAAACACGTACAGCAAAAGGTGTAAACAACCACGAGAGCAAATAGATGCGGTGGCAACAGGGAGCTTGTTTCTTGGCAACAAGCAAATGATCCATTGCTGCATGTGTGCGCCTCGATGGAGTCCGTTTAAATCTGCGAACTGCGAACTCATCTGTGTATTCACTTTTAGACCCAGAAGATGTGATCCCGAAATTCTTAGAAATGACGACTTATAAACCTGAAGATTTTCCTCGGTCGCGTGCGTAAAGACACGAGCAAATAAAATGTGTCCTACCTTGCAGCTAAACTGGGTCAGCGCGGTCAGAACCATCGTGTCCGGATGAGTCTTCTGGTCACAAATATAAAAGCCGTTCAACAGCGCATCCCTCAATGGTGTCAAGAGCACCTCTGTCTTCTCTGCCTCTGACTAGCGTGCTCACCAAAAAGCTTCTTGCAACTCCCGTAGCATCGCGATGTTTAGGCTGCAGATACCAGCCCCTCAAGCTCTTCCCACCACCCCGCTAATGTGCACCCCTTCACGTAAACACAGCGTTTAACCTCTAACACACTGGCACAGTTCAGATCACACTTATCTACAACCACCCTTTACATTAAAGGCTCCTTATTCATATGCATATGACTCAGCAGCGCTATCATATGTCCCGCATCTCGGGCACAGCATGCTGTGCACTTCAAGCACCCAAATTCACCCACAGCCTCTGCACCCGCGGAAGGCTGCAGCAAAACAAATGCGTAAAAAAATTCAGGCTCCCTCCGGCGTGCTTTATGAGAGCAGATTGAAAAACAACTCTTACCAACTGGCGCTTTGGAGCTGATACAGCCCATTTTCGCAGCTGCATGTAGAGCCTTTAATCTATCAATCTACAAAAATCTCTTTCCCCCAAAATTTCCCTGCGTTAGAGACGCCGAGCGTACCTCACTGATCGAAAGCCTCTGTCACTCTCCGCAGCTACGGAGGCTCCGCTGGGTTCGCGCTGCTGAGCTCAGACGGCCGGAGTGACGCCGAGGGCAGGGGGAAGTCCAGCCACCACTTCTGCTCCGTGTTTTCTGCCTCTTCTTTCTTTTTGCTTCAAATCCATAAATATCTATAAAAATGTCTGTGCAGCTTTTTTATCTTTTATTTTTTATAGCTTCAGTCTCTTGGATGAGTCTCAGCTCTACGTCACCGGTTGAAGGGTCGAGTCCTGCGGTTCAGCACCACAGCGGACGGACAGCGCTCTGTGAGGCGGCGGCAGCATCAGTCTGTGTCCCGGCCTGGCTGCTGCAGGGGCTGGGGATCCTCCTCTTGGTCACTGCCGGTTCAAGTCCACACCGCCCACCAGCTCGGACCTCCGGTCCCTGTGCGCTCTGTGTGCGCTCTGTGTGCGCTCTGGCTGTCGCCCGGTCAGGCTGATAGTCATTGGAGGGTGACACTGATACAAAAATCCCACGCTGAACTGCTTATATATTGCCCCAAACGAGTTTCCGCCTCCTTGTACTGTTTCCCCCTGCTAGGTAGAAGCGGAATGAGATATGATTGGCTGGTGTCACCTTACATGCCGGCCGACATGGGAGGAAGGGCGGAGTCAGCGGCGCACACATAAGAGCAGCAAGTTGTCATCCAAGGATTGCGTTTCCTCTCATCTAGATATCGGCTGACATAATGACAAATGAGCAACAGAAGGCATGTTTCAACAGGTCTGAAAGGGAAAATAGCAGAGTTGGTGACAGCCTGCAGGTCATGGCGCTGAGAAATAATAATAATAATAATAACTGAGCAGCAAAACTCGGAAGGTGAGATATTAATTCATTATTTCCTGTCGAGATCAATCTAACAGGCAGCAGGAGAAAAGGCCGCGTTGGACCTATAAATGCCCACAGGCTTTGTCCATGGTGTTGTGCAGCGATGCAATAAGAGGGCCATCTAATTATGGAAGTGGACAAGTGGCATTTTTCACGCGCAGCCTGACACGTTTCCATTCATACGCCCACACTGTGTAGTGGCCAGGCTGCAGGCTTGTTATGACCTCCAAGTCCACGCACCTAAATATAGGCAACGTTTCTAAAAAATAAGTGTTTGACATTCAGTGTTAATGCCTGTTGAGTCAACGGAAGCCATTACAGCGCAGCGCATTGGAAGAGGACATGAATAAAAGAAGGATTGGTCTATTGTGAGGCCCGTTGTGGCCTATTTGTAAGCGACGCACTCTTGTCTCCAGGCCGGTCCGCGCTGAAGCATCTTCATTCTCCTCCGTCTCCCTTAACGCCCGCCAGGACTCTAAACACAGGCCCGCAGAGCTGCTGACCCACGCGGCCGCTCCCCCACTACGCCTATTATCCGTTACCGAGGACAGATCCGAGGTCCTCTGAGAGGCATTTGCAATTCATCCCCGAAACAGGGTGCTCAGTGGGTGCTTTGTTACATTTTAAGACACAACGATCCGCATTTACGCGCCACAATACTGACGGTGTCTTATTAAATCTGATCCTGAGCGCAGAGAGGTGCAATGTGGGGCCATATGCAAAGGCAGGCAGGGGAAGATTAACCGCACATCTGGGTGCTTAAAACATATCCTTCCAAGACTGTAGTGTTCCCTCTGAGACACAGATGTCTTTTCTGTCATAATATTTCACCACATTGACCCCAAAAATGTAACTCTGCATGGTGGATGTGTGGTGGTTAAAGGTGGCTGTTGGATACATTTCAGTCCGTGTTCACTGCACTACAAGATCAAAAGAAACAAACCAAGAGGGATCCCCTTGTTAGATCTGCACAGTAACAATGTTTAAATACATTTAGTCGACAGTGGTGCCGAAAGATCCCAAAAGAGAATTTGATCGATGCTCCAGCGCCCGTTGTGTGTGCGTAAATACGCGCGTTAAAGCCAGAGAGGGACAGTAGTACAGTGAAAATATAAAGCCGTTGGTGCCACAGGTGTTTATCCACTGTAAATGCATGGTTCAGTGCCATCAGGAAGACATTTAGTGGTCAAAATGACTCCCTTTACTCACATTAAACACCCTGAAAAGAGACGAGAGACACCAAATCACAGAGCTTGAAGAGAAACCGGGGGGAAATGTGCAGTATGTGTCACTTTGCTCATCACACATTCAGCACGTGGGAGGACACACATTCGTCACACTGTTATTTTCGCTCATGCAGGGTCTTCTCCTGTTTGTGATTTTACAGTTCAGAGCGCAGGAGACTGTAATCTTTTGTAATTCCTCCCTTTTCCTGCAATGCGCACTAAACTCCCCTTTCATAACACAGCGAAGTTGCGGCAGAGCCACAGTTTGTGTAACCTGGTCAGCCCCTCTCCAGCTCCATCTACAGCGCCATGCCACATGGTACATTGTCTGGTGCTCTAGCGCCACCGAAAGGAAGGCTGCAGCGCAGGCAGCTGATGGAGCCACAGGGGTGCAGAGAGCCTGTTGCGCAGTACAGTGTGTGACTGCAAAGCTGAGACCGAGCGGCTGAGCTGGGAGAACATGAGGAGATAACATTACCACAGCCTCAAGGTATAATGTGTTGCATAACTGAACCCTTTGTCTCCTGCTCTCTTTAATGGGAGTAAAAGGGTGCATAAAATAAAGACAAAATTATTACTATTATTATTACCTATGGACATAGAATGGCATTAATATGTGGTTTGCACATTAGTTGTAACAGTGTAGCCAGCATGAGATCATAGGCCCTACATGCATATTAAAATAACTGCTCTGAGAAGATATAGCCTATAGTTCAGTTTGACAGATATAGATATAGATATATACACACTTACTGGCCACTGTATTAGGTACACCTGTTCAACTGCACCATCACACAAATAGCTATTCAGCCAATCACATGGCAGCAACTCAATGCATTTAGTCATGCAGACATGGTGAAGACGAGCTGCTGAAGTTCAAACGGAGCATCAGAATGATGAAGAAAGGTGATTGAAGTGACTTTTAACGTGGCATGGTTGTTGGTGCCAGACGGGATTGTCAGCACAACCATCTCTAGGGTTTACAGAGGATGGTCCCAAAAAGAGAAAATATCCAGTGAGCCAAAATGCCTTGTTGATGCCAGAGGTCAGAGGAGAATGGCCAGACTGGTTCAAGATGATAGAAAGGCAACAGGAAGTCAAATAAGCACTGGTTCCAACCAAGGTGTGCAGAAGACCATCTCTGAAGCAACAACACCTTGTCCAACCTTGAAGCAGATGGGCTACAGCAGCAGAAGACCACACCAGGTGCCACTGCTGTCAGCTAACAACAGGAAACTGAGGCTACAATTCAAAACTGGACAATAGAAGATTGGAAAAACCACATTCAGATGGAAGCATGGATCCATCCTGCCTTGTATCAACGCTTCAGGCTGCTGCTGGTGGTGTAATGGTGTGGGGGAGATTTTCTTAGTACCAACTGAGCATGGTTTAAACACCACAGCCTACCTGAGTATTGTTGCTGAGCGTGTCCATCCCTTTATGACCACAGTGTACCATCTTCTGATGGCTACTTGCAGCAGGATAACGCACCATGTCACAAAGCTCAAAAATACGTATTGCTTATTATTTCTGCAATTATTCAGCTATTCAGCGATTAAAGTAAGGACCAAGGAGAACTTCAGTTAATAATCCAACTAAAATCAAAGTTCATTTCTGACATCAGAAATAAGTCTAACCAAAAATGCTTCACATTTTTTTCTGAAGCTTTCAACCGCACTGAACAGTCTTCATCATCACACTCAGCAGATGGAGTTTCTTCTAATCAGACTCCACCCACTGATGACAGATGCCACACATTGATAAAGACGGTGAGATAAGTGTGAAATGTGTGAAACAGCTTCTATGTTTAACCTTATTTCAGTTAGTAACTGTGGATTCCAGTAAGGTAAAAGTGTCCAAACTAAAATCTCCTGCAGCAGCGTCGGCCCTTCTGTTTGATACAAAATTAATAAAACGTCTGGTGCAAGTCAGTGGACTGACACTGTCAATGTGTAAAATACACCGAGACTCTCGGTAGCAGGATCTGCAGAGGAGGAAAAAATCCTAAAATGTACAGCACCAGCTGCTGAAAAACAGCCACGGGCCAGCAGACCCAAACTGACTCAGTGGTTCATGACATCAGAGCAAATCCTCTGAGCTGAGCAATCAACAGCTCGAGTGGAGCAGGTGCTGGTCAAGCAAACTTGTTTGTTAATGTAAAGGGGCTTCTGAGAAAACTTGCTGTTCGCTGCTCCAGGGAGCCCAGAACACCCCAGAACATCAGGTCAAGGCCTGCAATGGGATCGAAAAACAAACAGGCCTTAATATCTAGTCAAGAGTTTCAGGCTCTCTGTGCTGAGACTGCAGATGGAGACCCTGCAGACTTCTTTGCTTCTCAGAGGAAAATCTCATGAGCAAAAACAAGGAGGACTAACACTGGAGAAGAGCCTGGCTTAGCAGAGAAACAGAGGAGAAGAAGAGAGTGACAGATGCTTTGACCCAGATGCTTTGACCCTGTTCCCTCAGGGCTTCAAACAAGAGCCAGCAGGCCCTGGTGGAGGAGCAGCATGTGTGGGACATGAGCAGGACAGCTGTGATGGGCAGGGGTATTCATCTGATGCAGGAGATGATGGGAAACTCTGAAGAATAAGGGTCTAACCAAAACAAAAGGAAAACGACCAGGAGAATAAAGGAGCATTCTGACAAATCTCTCGTGCTTTATGTTAAAGGAATACTTCCATGGGGTCAGCGTTTACGACAGCGAAACTGAATCAAAACATGTGTTTACAAACTCTCAAACAACTTGTGCAGTATCTGCTCTTATTCTCAGTACTTCCCAAACAGATGGCCGTTCAGACAGGGAACCGAACAGTGAAATGTATCTATGCTCTCTTCCAAGTCAGACTCCATCGACAAAACAGTAATTTTACCTCGCTTATCACCAATGTTGGGGGTAACACGTTATAGAAGTAATGGCGTTTAAAATTGTAGTCTGGAGGAGAAAAATCTGTGTTTTTTAAAGGATGTCTTTCTACTGCTGCTGTGTGACGAAGAAAGATGGACAGAGAACATCAAGAACAGAAGTAGCGAACTAACAGAAGAAAAGTAAGTGTTGCCAACTGGATTTAGATTAATATTATTACATGTAGAATGACATGTTACGCGTTACCACCCGAAATACACTAATTGTTGTTTTCATTTTTAATTTATCCACACCGCTCCACTTCTGCCAGTGCGCCACCAGTACAATTATCCCCTCAAGGTTGTTCTGTGTTGTCATTTCATACGCTACATTGAAGGGCTTGAAGGGTGCAGTGACCAACACATCAGCAGCTGTGTGCTATTTCCATCAATACACCTGCAACGTCTACAACATATCCCGTTCTGCTTTTGTGTCCTAAGGCTGCGAGAATAAGGAGCTGGCCTCTGGTCTGTTTTTTCCTCATCCCAGTGATCAGCACATCTGGGTAATGTTAGCATATGTTGGATGTGTTTCCACTCTCTTTGCGGTGCTGCTGTAGCTGACCGGCACTAGGGAACCAGGAGGTGGGTCCTTCAGCTCCAGTGTATTGATATGCGCTTGTCATAGTGACTTAATCGCACGCTGTTCTGTTTGCTGTGTTGACCTCAATATTTGTTTATTGTGTGTCATATCATAGGCCCACAAATATTTATCCATATCTCATAATTATCAGACTTTGATCCTCTGGCTGACCCTCCCTGTCTCCAAGGTATGTTTGGAGAACAGACTGTTAAACACGGGGTGGATGATGATGCTTTGGGCTTGTGTTGCAGCCAGTGGCACGGGGAACATTTCACACGTAGAGGGAAGAATGGATTCAGTTAAAGTCCAGACATCACAGCATGTGTAAAAAAGCTGCAGATGAAGAGAGGATGGCTTCTACAACAGGACAATGATCCTAAACACACCTCCAGATCCACAATGGACGACCTCAAGAGGAGCCAGCTGAAGGTTTGGCCACGCCCCTCACAGCCCCCCGACCTAAACATCATTAACATCTGTGGATAGAGCTCAAAGAGCAGAGCATGAAGACGACCCAAGAGTCTCACAGAGCTAGAAGCCTTTTGCAGGAAGAATGGCTGAAAATCCTCCAAACAAGAGCTGAAAGACTCTGAGCTGGATACAAGAAGTGTTTAGAAGCTGTGATACTTGCCAAAGGGGGCGCTACTGAGCACTGACCATGCAGGGTGCCCAAACTGTTGCTTCAGGTCCTTTTCCTTTCTTGTTACTTTGAAACTGTAAAAGATTGAAATTAAAAAGTAATCCTGCTTAAAATAAGAAATAAGTGTCATCTTTAACTTTTTGCCTTTTAGAGATCCGTTCATCATCTACTTAGCTACTCACAGAAAACTACATTTTGACCAGGGGTGCCAAAACTTTTGCAGCCTCTGTGCTGTATAACATTTGACTGAAAAGGCTCTTAGAAATCTATCTGTTCATGTATTGAAGATACTGCATGTCCAAATGAGATCAAATGATGAAAGAGACCCTGTGTCAAAGAGAGTCAGCCTTTCCGATCGCCGCCTCCTTCCTCCCCATAAATATAACTTCAGCATCCGACAAGAGGCAGCACTTCTGCTTGCATCTCCTCTCAAGCTGCTGAGCATCACTCCGCCATGTGATCTATAAATGAGTACTGGCTGAATGTGTGTAAAAGATGAGAGCGGGCCCATCATCTGAAACAAAAAATGATGGCCCCCGGCCAGTCTAAATGAGTACAAGGAGAGTCAAAATCAGGTTTAATAAACTCCACACCCCAACAGATGTCCAAAATAATTACTACAATCTGTCACCCAAAGATAAAAATAGGTGATCTTTAAATATTTTGCATTATTAATGGACTGCTGTAGTAATGTCATCAAACCCAGTTGCCTCAAAACTCAATTAGCACTGCGGATATTGGAGAGGATCAAAGGAATGAACCGTCATTTTTACACTCATCGTGTATCAAAGGTGAGAAAATTATAGTCTTTAGAGGCTGAAATCTTATTGGCTGGGACAATAACAGCATAGCAGTGTCTTCATATGTGCCTAATCAAGCTGCTAATGACTGACCAGTTGCACCTGTAAGAGTGACCTATAGTTCAAGATGATAGAAAGGCAACAGGAAGTCAAATAAGCACTGGTTCCAACCAAGGTGTGCAGAAGACCATCTCTGAAGCAACAACACCTTGTCCAACCTTGAAGCAGATGGGCTACAGCAGCAGAAGACCACACCAGGTGCCACTCCTGTCAGCTAACAACAGGAAACTGAGGCTACAATTCAAAACTGGACAATAGAAGATTGGAAAAACGTTGCCTGGTCTGATGAGTCTGAATTTCTGCTGCCACATTCAGATGGTAGGGTCAGAATTTGGTGTAAACAACATGAAAGCATGGGTCCATCCTGCCGACATCCGTTGGTGTCTGACGCCAAAATCACTGACAAAGTAATTAAAAGGTATTTGACAACTTTGGAATGAGAACAGACTGGTTATTTTAATAACAATGTAGTGTGTGCTAGTATGTTTAACATGCTATGCTAGTGATTACGTCAGGAACAAATTTGCTTTGATGGGTTGTTCTTGGGTTTTTTTTAAAACCTAACAAAGTGCATTTGTTGCCAAAAGCAAAGAAAATAAACCTAAAAATTAAGTTTTGTGAGTTTATTTTGAAAAAGACTGTACGTAGTGCAGAAAATGAGCAGAAAATGTATATTTCCTGTGAAAACAGAGGTGTATTTTAAAAAGACGTGATGCGTGTAATGAGTGTAAATTACCACGCCATCCCTGAACTTCGAGAACTGACACAGGAGGAAACCTAGCACGTCATATTCTGACACGTAGGGCCATTGACCATCAGTATTTTTTATCTGTACACAAAAAGAGTGAGTGAGAGTGATTCCAGAGGTAATTACATGCTTGCACAATTTTTTTGACGACATCTGTCACCGTGTGGTTGCCAATCAACCAGTAGAAACTCCTGGGTCTAGCTCCTTAATTATAGTGCTCTGCATGACGACTATTTGCCAAACAATTCCTGTAAATGTGCCAAGGGTGAGAGTGCCATGACAACAGTATTTTGTGACATGCATGTTTAAACATGTGAAACTCAGGGTGGCTGTGGCTCAGAGGTAGAGAGGGTCGTCCACTAATCGGAAGATTGGTGGTCAATTCCTCAGCTTCTCCAGGTCACATGTCAAAGTAGGCAAAAAACTGTGTGTGTGAAAGGGTGAATGTGACATCATGTAGTGTAAAAGCACTTTGAGTGGTCGGAAGACTAGAAAGGTGCTTATATAAGTGCAGTCCGTTACTTACAGAAAATGAAAACCAGTTTGTTGTTGAAGCTCACATTCCCTCCTGTTCGACAGCTGCAGTTCCTGATTTTACCATTTAAAAGCCCATCAGATTAGATGAAAAATAAATTGTTACAAAGCTGAAAACTATGCTGTTTTTATATTGTTAGTATGTATAGATTCATTTATATTGATCTACAACCTATTACAAGTATAAACGCTCTATTTAAGGATTGATTAATTGGCGTGACACCGGAATTCAATAAACAGCCAAAGTAAAAACAAGATGAATTTACATTCAGTAGGTTTTTTAATGTAGTGTTGGAGTTCATTTTCTTTCATCAACACATTTTGTATCTAAACCTAGACAGTTAGTTTTTTCTGTAGTTAGTTTTGTGTTGTTAGTTTTTAGTATGTGGCCTCTAATGATTGAATTCTGTCTTAACAAGATGCTCTGCTACAGGCAACATAACCCTGGCTCAAGGGTTCACATCTGCCCCTGCTCACTCCTCTATGCCCCTGACCTCTGACCTCCCTGATGTGAAAAGTGGAGTGCGATCAATGGGGTTCACCAGGAACAGCAAACCTACATCAGTACTGTAAGTGCCAGCAGCACGCTGAGAAGGCTACTGAGCAGAGCGGCTGAGCCACGAGCTGCCACGGCTCCGTTCCTGTCGTCGGTGAAGGTGGTGTGAACCGCAGGTGCTTCAGTATGCCCCTGGCAGTGCCTCAGGTCGGCGCCCACACAGGCAGCATAGCCCATGGCGTGGGCGATGTAGTTCTGCTCATGGACGCCCTGGAAGAGGTGGGCCATGGGTCCGCGGGCGAGCACCGCCACATCCTCCCCGCTGTGGGTGGCCGATTCTGTGGGGACGGCAGCCAGCTGGACGTAGTCTTTAGTTTCTGGAAAAAGTAACAGAAATATTGTGTTTATACAGCTCTGTCACCAGAGGAAAATATTGATAGTGTGTGTTTCTTCAAACAACGGATACATGTTACATTTGTTTGTTTCGTGTGTATCAATGACCTAAAGTGACGAAGTGTGTGAGCTGAATTTGTCATCAGGAGATGAGGGAACAGTGGATGGTGTGGCATGCTGCCACACTGCAGACCACTGTTTGAGACCAACAAACAACAAAACCGTCTCTTAGAAAGTCATCACTGTGTCTTCGGGCTGCGTTTTGCCCCCCAAATGTGGGTGTTTTTTTTAGCAACCTGGCATTTGGATAGTGTCCCAGAAAGCAGCTGTGTTTCTAGATGGGATTGTGCCACTAAGACCAGGTATTTTAAGCCAGAACATGATCTTTTCCGAACCATAACCATAAATTGAGCACAGCGTAAGTTCAGGCAGGACTCAATGTCAAGCTCAGCTCACATCCCAGCTACATCAGCTGATCTCAAGCAGCCCAATCAACTGATGGAGCAGCTGATTGTTGAAGGGAGTCAGCTGATAGATCACATGATTCCTTTCTTTGCAACCAATTAACAAATCTCATTCAAGGCGCCCTATTTAAACTGCTCTGGCCTGCCTACTGTTGCTGCTTCCTCTGCAAGCTGCTTTACAACCTGCCTCCACCCCAGCTCCTCCTTTTCATGCTGTGTCTGACTTATCAATGTCATTTCTGTTTGTCATTGATGCTGCTCTGTTCTGTTCCCGGGGGTCTTTGCTGCTGCTCTCCCTGCCTTAGGCTTTCCATGTAGGCGCATGGAAGGGCAGAGAGGTTTACTCCGTCTGCCTTAGGCTTTCCTCATTTGCACGTGGAAGGGCAGAGAGGCCCCAGAACAGAGCAATACCACCAAATATAATACTGCAAAAAGAAATAAAGTTGTCGTTGACTAAAGTGGTCCTGATTTTTTGTGACCTAACCACAGATTCAGTGTAAAGTTTCAACATATCTGCTACATAATAATGTACAAATGCATCTGTGATTTGCAGGAACTTACATACCGACACTTATTCTGGCGACTTGGCTGGCAAAAACAATCTGTTAATGCAGCTATAAATGAAGTGTGACAGAATTTTCTTACTAATGCTGAAAAGATGTGGTGGAATAGTCGTCCATGTGAGGAAGATAAAAAGAAGAATACTTTTATTACATAACTACTTTCAGTATTCCTTTCTCACAGGAACAGGGACGTTATTGATTTTTGTCATATTACCTTGATGGATCTGTCATTTTCCTTCTTTGTTTATAAAGAAAATCATGGAAATTTAATTAGAAAAAATGTCAGAGAAAGCGGAAGTACGACTGATCATATTATGAGGAAAGGTCACGCTGTATTATAGGACATGTAAAATGTAAAGGTCATTCTTGTTTTGAAATAGTTTTCATTCCCACTGTGTGTTTCCAGCTTTTTTGCCCTTGAATACTCCAAAGATAAAGAGAAGTAACTCTAAGTTTTTTGATAAATGTTGTAACTGGTCGAGAAATTAGATAAACTGAGGTCTGTGATATCAAAGAAACAATGAAGGTGTCTTACTAGTGTTGACATCGCGGATGTCCGGACGCTTCCCGTTGGTGATTTTGTGTCCAGGTCCGTTTCCATACATCAGTGTGGTGTAAGGCAACACGTCTGACGCCCACAGCGGAGATTTACCTGGAAAATCCAGAAAGACCATCAAATATTACCTTTGAGTCATCGTTTTCTGCTGCTTCACTCTGCCTCTAAGTGCTAAACACACACACACAGCCAAGAAGATGGCTCTCTGGATCCCCAGGGTGCTGCAGGAGGTCTAGAGCTTGTTGAGTGTTTCTCTCCAGATGAGCCATTAGCCTGGCGAGTCTCCCCACTGATGAAGAGCTCAGAGTTTCACAAGCACATTAATCACTGCTGCACTGCTGGGAGGAGGAGGAGGAGGAGGAGGAGGAAGAGGGTAAAATTAGGACATGACCGGAAAAGAGTGTAGAAAGGTGGGAACAGCACAACATAACACATGTGCTCAATCAATACAGGCTTTGAAGGGTGATACAGAAACCATTGTGGGCTGAAACTTTGCATATGAGCATTTTCAAGCCAAAAATCAAATCTCCAAAATATCATTGTTCATGGCGGCACTTCATTCTGGAACTTTACAAGACACTAAAATTCTTAACTGAAAACCAACAAGAAAAGAAAGATATCGTAAAGTAATGGAGTCCTAAACAGAGAATAAAGTCACACTCCATCTGTGTGTTAAAATACAAGCTTCAATTTTTTTTTCAACATCATCCTCACTGTGACCTCGTCACACGTCCACGTTTGGTCATGGACTCTCCATGTTGGTTGTTGACGTTCTGGGACGCCGTGTCAACTTCAGCCTGTTACATGCATTGTCTGTTTTCAAAATACACTTCGGTTTTCACAGGAAATGTACAGTTTGCATACAGTTTCTTTCAAAATAAAAGCACTACGTCAGTACAACACCACGAGTTGACGCATTTTTCCTTCAACAACAAACACAAATGGTTGGGTTTAGGAAAAAAGAACAGGGTTTGGCTTTACAATCTGACAGGAGACAAACACCGACCTCCCAGGTGAAAGTCGGTGGTTATTGGACCCATCCACCGTACTTGTAGTTTCAACGCCCTAATGTTTGTTCTTGTCTGGTCACATTCCCCTAATGCCACCAGGTGCCCTTAAACTATAGCAGTGACCAGCCGTGAATCATGCCAACGTGAAATGAAGGCTTTTTCATCTGTGTCTGACACCAGAAGTCACTGACTACCAAGACGACTTCAGAGTCCAGAGAGACCCGGTTGGGTTTTTTGTGGTAAGCCGGTCTGGCCGTGCGTGCATGTTAATGCATGTGTGTATCCCACAGGCTAGCACATCACAGCCGCAGTCCGTCATTTTAAAAGCTAAACAACAGTGACATTTTAACACCACACAGACAAAGCAGTAAATCAGTTCAATCAGTGATAACAGCCTCTGTTCCTCTGTGAATGATCCGGCGTTTTAAGCCTCCAGGTAAGCCAGAGTGTTGAAGGAAGGAGCGATTAAGGCCGATAAAGAGACGCTCTGAAGGGAGATTACCAAGCGACACAGGCTGATAGAGTGAGGAGGACTAAGACAGAATCATGTAAGTGATAGAGAGAGAGGCGTCAGTGTCGATGGTCAGAGACAGGCAGCAGGAAGAGAGGCGAGGGGAAGGCGAGGGACTGAAATAGAAAGGCTGCCAGCTATATGTGTTTACCCGGGCTGTAATTGCAGGGGAGAGAAAGCAGAGGAAATGTCAAGCTGCTGGTGGCAGAGGCACACTGACGCTGAGAGGAGGCAGGCGTCTCACACACACACACACACACACACACACACATATATACATAAAGACACACACAATAAGCAAAATGCCACCTTGGGTTTGTATTGTCATGAGACACAAACACACCTGGAGGGGAGAATGGATGGAGGTAAGGATGGAGGGAAGAAAGGAAGAATAAGGGAGGAGTGAGTTCATTTCACACACCTGCAGTACCAATTTAGGAAAGCAACTGAATACAGGAAGTCAGCTCATAATTACCCAGAATGCTCTGCCCACGGAATGGGTATCCATTGAAGGAGATAGGGTGGGAATGGTCAGCCATCACTATGGTGAGAGTCTCATGCTCTTTGGTGAGCTCAAGTCCCTTAGCGATGGCGTAGTCGAAAGCAACCGCCTCATGTAGTGCCATGTACGCCCGGCCGGCGTGGTGAGCCTGGTCGATACGCCCACCTGACCACAGAGAGAGGGAGGGGTTAATGAGGAGGGGGTGGAGTAACAGCTTCTGGTACTGACTGGAGCTCCAAGTGACAGTATGAGTAAACCAGGAACCACTGATTTATTTTCTCATTTCTTCGTATTTAATCAGGCAGAATCAGTAAGTCAAACATTTGTAAAGCAAATAATGTTCAGCCACTTGGACCAGTGAATAGTAAACATGGTCGAGCTGCAGACCTGAGACTTGGACTTGAGCTTTGAAATAGAAAAGCCAGGAAGTTAGATTGTAAAGGCGGGTGCTTTTATTTAGTAGTTGAAGAGAAACCGAACGAATGTTGTGTACAGCATAAATGCATCTTCACAACAAGAGTAAGGTTTCAGCAGCTGGCTGATGAGGGCACAAGGTTTGTCTACATTTTATTTCATATTGCGTCTAATATTGTGTTGCTTTATGATATATATATGTATATTTATAGCATGTGTGCGCTAGCAAAATGCTACATTGCTGTTCATCCAATGTTTTATGCTGAGGAAGAAATGTAAGATTTTGTTTTGTTTCATATTAGCACATACAGTGTTTTCATGGTACGTTCGGAGCTACATTACTGAAAATAAAGCTCCATGAACCATCAGCCAGAGAGCCAGACCATTAATTAGCTAGGGGTGCTACAGTGACTCTAAAGCAGACTCCAATTTGTCTCGACTTGTCTCCATAATGCTTTAAATTACGTAAGACTTGACATTAACTTTTTTCTGATGACTTGAGACTCCACTCTGACTTGAGGTTTGTTATCACAAATTGGAGACTGACTCTGAATTGTCTCAGACGATTTGAGACTTGTGATAAAAGTGTGATAAATCACTGAGGGGGATGGTGAGCTGTAATTTTTAATGAGCTGTCAAGACTGTACATAATCAAAGAAACCTCTGCCAAGTTTAAAATTAATGCAGATACAGTAGATGTTAAAAATTTGAGCCTTTGGGATCAATTAAAAATGCAATGCATCTCCCTTTAGATTGTTAAAGTGAGCAGACAATTTATTTAATATAGAAGTGAGTGTGAAAAATATCTGCTGGAATAAAACATAAATTGGGGACCCACTTATTCCAGCAGATAATTATAGATAATTATAATTTTTAGCACATACCGCTCTTGTCCTCTCCAGCAGCCGTACTGGAGAGTGAAGACGACTCTGGTTAATAAGTTGTGGTCTCAGTGAGCTGTCAGTGACTGGCTGCACCATATGCCTGCTTCTATTTATACATTTGCCTGTTATTTTAAAGTCATTGTGAAGACACTCAGTAGCACCACGGAGTCCCCAGGCGGCTGCCTCAGATTAAAGGAGAGATGGATGAGGAGGGCCGGCGAGGCGAGGCAGCCGTGTGGAACAGAAACACGTCAGACAACCACACTCAGCTTGCACACACTGCGGCAAACTCATCGAGCTGTGTGCAGAATCAATGTGGAGCCACCAGATCCACTGCGGGTACACGCTGCGCTCCAGCGCCTCAAATCTGGCAGTTGTTTCTGCACTACAGCTCAAATAATCAGGACTGAAGATGCTATAATATAAATGCAAACACATATTGATTCTAAGCAAACCACAACAATTACAAGTGTAACCCTTTAATTGTCACTCGGGGCTCTTTTGTGATTGTAACAGGATCAATGATTGAATTGATCCACCTGAACCAGCCACGTGTTTCCTCCCTATTTTTAGCAGAGCTGTCACCTCTCTGGGGATTTCATCGTCAAACCTTTGTGATTAAGAGGTGGGGGAGTGTATGGAAGGTGGGTGACGCTGTTGTCCTCACCCTCCACTAACAGGAAGAAACCTTTCGGGTTTTTCTGGAGGATGCGAATGGCCTTTTCTGTGGTCTCGACGATGGACGGGTCCATCTTTGGGTCCCTCTCTGCCTCGAAGCGCAGATCACCAGGTTCAAACAGAGCTGGGGGAGAAAAGGACAGAGCAAATCACTCTTATGTAAAAACACAATGTGTCCGTTTTATCAGCCCACAGAGGAGGTGCAGCAGAAAGGAAAGTCCCATCTCCCTCCTACTACTACTATTTTCAGTACACGAGTAGAGCTGAAGCACAGTGTGAGGCTACAATCCAAAGTCTCTGCAGCAGCGCCTGAGCATCCAGTCCGGAAAAAGCCCGATGACTAAATCTCCACATTTCCTCCACACCATCACTCACCACAAAGAACTCCACAGAATAACTTTAAAATCTATAGTGGAGGAGGTGGAGGCACAGCGTGGCAGAGGAAATACTGAGATTTGAAAACTGGGACA
The DNA here is from genome assembly GCA_035609425.1 of Epinephelus awoara. NCBI lineage: Eukaryota > Metazoa > Chordata > Actinopteri > Perciformes > Serranidae > Epinephelus > Epinephelus awoara. Next base: position 41,334,811 of record CM069297.1, read on the forward strand.
CAAGTGGGCTGTGGATGTGCAGGTTGCAGTTATTTCACGAGATAAAATTAAAGGAATAATTCTACGTTTCCTGTCAGGAGTCAGATGAGAAGAACAAAACCCTTTATACCAGTGCTGTGCACGGACGTTTTGCAGGGCACGTTCTCAAATGGAGAAAAGGGCACGCCTTCCACAAATTGTTTGGCACATACGAAAAAATGTGGAAATGCAAAGTGCACCCTGTCTGGAGTTTTCTGTCAGGCAACAACAAAGAAAACAACGTCACATTGTGCACACTTTAGTGCTCTAAAGTAAATAACATTACAATCAACAACTTACAACTTTACACGTAATTGAATAAGGCTTTTCTCCAAATTAATGAAATAATAAACCAACCATTTTACTGTCTAAACTATTAAACAGGCCTGTGTTGAGCTGCAACAATCAGGCTAAGTGTATTCTCCTCTCCTCACCTCATTCTCCTTTCTTTTCGAAATAGTCAGGCACTAATTCATATAATTATGTTCTAAATAGGCTTTAGATATTGTTTAAGAAATGTCAAATGTGCAGCCCCGCACTCCTCCTCTTCTCCTCTGCGCTCTTTACATAGCACAGCCCCAAACTGCATGTCATTTTTGTTTAAATTAATGACCAGAGATGCAACATGGGAGTCGTAAACTTTAATTTCAGGATGAGTTTTGGTTTAAAAAGACATGTGGAAGTGGTGTGATTTTGAGCTTAATGGTGGGTTGTTGCGCAAGTTAGACTGGCTGTATTAACATGTTTTAAGAGTGGTTTAATTCCACAACAGTGACAAACGATGCTGAGGCTCAGGGCAAACACTATGTTACCTGGCTGTGCTTGATGACGGCAGATGAAGGATGTGTGATACTCAATTGCGGCACTCAATTTGCGTGCGGCTGCTACAAGGGAAGTTGTAGAGGGAGGGGCAGGGGCTCGACTCAAATGCAGCTGTCGTGCAAACAAAACACTTTTAAGTAAGAATTGATGCCGGGGGCCAAATTCAAAAACTAAAATTGAAAAAAAAAGTTTTGCAAAAAGGGTCCTTATCTAGACAGAGTGCAGGTGCTTGAGCACCACCTGGGGTCCATCTGTGCACGTGTTTGTTTCATACAGTAGGCTATTTAGGTCAATATGAAGCTGAAGACAGCAGCCAAATAGCGTAGCTTAGCATAAAGACTGGAAGCGGTGCGTTTTCTTAACACAACCCACACAGAACAGGTTAAAGATGTTAACTAGGGAGTTTTGGAGCTGCAGGGAAGCAGGCTCTGTTACCTTCAGGCAGAGCAAGTAAATACTCTGAACACAGCAATCATAATAATGTGAAAATAACAGCTGAATGATGTCATGCGTTTTACTGACCCTGGATTCACTAAATGGCTCTTGAATGTTGTTGAAGCTTGAAAACATTATGTAGGTCAGTCGCAGTTCGAGGTACCACATTAAAGTCTGACATCACTAATACAAGATGAAATGAGTAAGCGTGTGAATGAGCCAAGGACACTACAGGCCTATTGATTTTGTGTTTTCAAGGGCGCGGAGGAGTTGCTTTGCCTTCATGTAGCACAGAAACACTCAAGAGGACAAAGGGAGGAACTAAAGAAAAAAAATAACTCACCCATGAGGTAGTCGGTGGTTTCAGGGTCAACAGCGCTGAAGTCTGTTTGATTCCACACGTAGCGGGCTACCTGTGTCAGGACATAAACATTCACACTGAGTGGGCGGAGGACGGTGAAAGGCTTTGTTGTGAGTCATCACAGGAGCTTTTCTTTGCCGTACATTTTATTCAATACTGTCCACAAATATAGTAATATAGTGTTTTTGTTTACAATCCTTTAAAAAAAAGTCCAGCAACATTTCTATAGTCTGTAGAGCAGCTTTACTGCAGCGCTGATGCTTTTTGGGTCGGGACCTTCAGCACTTATCTAAACAAGGTTGCAAAGTGCTCCACAAAGTGCACAACAATAAAACAGTATAAAGACAATAATAATAACACAGTTATGATCATTAAAAACAATGTTAAGAGAGAGAAAAATAGTGCACACAGAGGCAAAAACCAAACAAAGGGAAATAAAACACAAATGTTACAGATCACAGACGTACAAATCAGACATTAAAAGGAAAAGCCTTCCTGTAAGAATATGCTTCAAGCAATGATTTAAAAACAGGTAATGTGCTATTCAGCCTCATCTCCTCAGGCAGAGAATCCCAGAGCCCATAGAGGCCTTGATGGCAAAAGAACAGCCACCTTCAGTTACCAGCCTTGACCAAAGGATGGCTAGTGAGGGTAATTTTGAGGATCTCAGGTCACGACTGTTGAGCCTTCAAAGTTATTAAAAGAATCTTAAAATCAATTCCGAAGTTAACTGGCAACTAATGGACGGAGGCAAGACCTGAGGTGATATACGACCTATGGTTTGTCCCAGTTAAAATACAAGCTGCAGCATTCTGCACTGGTTAAAGTCGAGCCCCTGAAGACTAACTGAGTAACATAAACAGTGTGTTACAGTAGTTGAGGTGCAATAACACAAAAGCATGAATAAGCCTGTCTAGATCAGGAAAAGACACAGTTGATTTCATTTTGGGAACATTTCTTAGGTGGAAGTAGAGGGATTGTGTGAGCTCGTTGACATGTGGTTCAAAGTCCAGTTGAGAATCAAAAGTGATGCCTAAATTTGTTGCTGCAGATTTTATATTGGTTCCCAGAAGACCAATAAACGGTTGTAATTTGCTTGTTAGGTGATCCGGGCCAAAGATTAATACGTCTGTCTTGTCTGAGTTAAGCTGCGGAAAATTATGAGTCATCCATTCCTTGACAGCTGACATCGACCGGCCACGTATCACGCAGGCTTGTTTCCACGTCTGATGCCAGAAGTCACTGACCAAGCGCCAGTATTTGACAACTTTGGTGCGAGACCGGGTTGATTATTCTAATAGGTGACTTTAACTTCGACCAAATCCATTTGTCAAACAGTGTTACCTTTCCAAGTTTCATGCTCTGCCACTCATTGATGAGGTTGCGTCCGTCCTTTCTTTTGCCCCTGGTGGAGTAGTCCCTGGGGTACTCTGGGTCCTTGGTGCCCTTTGGGGTCATGTACTTCCTGCCACCTCCAATGATCACCTGGAAACACACACATTTAAATGTGACGTGTGTAATTGTTAAAAGCTGATGATATGAGAATGATTTGCATCGTGGGGACAACCTTACATCTATGTCTGTGTTTTTGACGAGCTGGGAGGCGATGTCGGTGCAGCCGTCCCTCTTGGCAGAGTCGGGCATGTCAGCATCACTGTACCACTTCCTGCTGGCGCTGTGGGCGTAGGTGGTTGCTGGGGTGGCGTGTTGCACCCGTGTGGTTGTAACAATGCCGACAGACTTACCTAAAAGATGGTTTCACATTCTTAACGTGTAGCACATGTGTACAGACCTGTGTGCTTTATGTCTGTGTAATACATTCACACATGCACTTATGCACGGTTGATCCATTAATCCACATCTCTCTCAGTCCCCCACAGATACTGTAGCCTGTATTTAGACTATGTTGAGGTATGAGTTAGTAAATATACTCTTGCTCTTTTAACCACCTTGATGCCCAATATTGCTCTTTAAATCCCCCTTAAAGTCCCCCAGCGGCCAAGTAAAAAAAGACACAGTGGCAGACAGTAATGCACCCCAGGGACGCAGAGATGAATGAGCTGGAAGCAACAAACACACTGCAGCATTTAGTTTTCCTGTAAACATCTATTCATGTGTCATTTGAAAGGTGCTTTAATCAAATAAAAATCTAAACATGGTGGATTTACAGTTTCAAAGTCTCAGTACTGCACATTATGTTTTGTCTGTTTTTCTTACACGTGGATTTTCCAATAAAAGCTTGGATTATATAACACATGCTGAACACACACTTGGAAGTGGAAGTTACATTTTTTACAACCTGGACCTTATTTCTGGCATTAAATACGGTTGATTACTCACCCAGATAAGCTTGGTGTCATTCAGAAAATATTTAGATCCACGAGAGCCGCGTACATCCATATAGTGGGAATGATCGGGGCATCGACAATGAGGCTCTAAATAACACATTATCTGCCACGAAACTCGTTCATTTCACCAATATGTTTTTATGAATCGCTAGAGTTGCTTGTCATCATCATCATCCGGGTCATTTATACTGACCTACTAACCTCTGACCTGGATGATGTCATCCAGGTGCGCGTTTGAGGTTGTGGACGATGACTTTGAATATGATGGACGTCCTTACTGTTTTGAGCCAGAGAATACGGATGAGGAGTTCTTTGAAAGGAGGATGCGCAGGCAGAGAGAGGAACAGCTGGCCAGAGAATAACAAACCGCTGCACATCTGAGAATAGATGCTAACTGGTGGTGTTCTTGTGGACAATGTTCCACTATGCCAACAGAGGAGGAATGCTTTTGTTGCTCCGAGTGGGGCCAGGAGATACACGTCTGGATGTCTCCAGAAATGACTGTCTCACAACAGAGGATTTCACTTCTATGATCAACCGGGCTGTTTTTTTTCGTGTCCTGAAAGTAAACTGGACCCAGCCAAAGCCTGCAGGACCGAACGGGCAACTTTGGATTGAGTGAGTAGCCTACACACATGCATAAATTGTTTATTTTCCTTGAATTTGTTTGCTCGATAAGTAAATAACTATGAGAATTTACATTTTAGTTTCTTCTCATCGCTTGTGTAGAACAGCCCACACACTGCACAAAAAGCAGAGGCACTAATTATGCAAAACATGAAGTGATTATTACATAGTGCTCAGTGACAAAAAGTGAGAAGCAGAAAGGTGAACGTTTCGGTGGTAAAGAGGATTGTCTTTACGAATTGCCTCTGACTTTTTTGCAGAGGTTAGTAGGTCAGTATAAATGACCCGGATGATGATGACAAGCAACTCCACAACCTCAAAATCTGACAAATATTCAGCCATGTTACAAAAAACTAACAGGAGCAAATTCCAGTTGTAAACAGAGCCGTGCTGCGGCGGCGCGCGCACCTGGATGACATCATCCAGGTCAGAGGTTAGTAGGTCAGTATAAATGACCCGGATGATGATGACAAGCAACTCTAGCGATTCATAAAAACATATTGGTGAAGTGAACGAGTTTCGTGGCAGATAATGTGTTATTTAGAGCCTCATTGTCGGTGCCCCGATCATTCCCACTATATGGATGTACGCTGCTCTCGTGGATCTAAATATTTTCTGAATGACACCAAGCTTATCTGGGTGAGTAATCAACTGTATTTAATGCCAGAAATAAGGTCCAGGTTGTAAAAAACGGAACTTCTCCTTTAACCCATTCATTCCTTCATTATCTGTAACCACTTTCCTGTTGGGGGTTGTAGAGACAGACAACCATTCACACTCACATTCACACCTACGGACAATTTAGAGTCACCAATTAACCTGCAAGACAGTCACCGTCTTGTCCGTCATCTTGTGACACCTCAAAGATACCTTGCATCCCCCCACAGCTCCTGACCCTCAGCTGATTTGAATGGTCCTCTCCATCAGCGTAAAGGTTTAGTGGGACCATTTGAGGACTTTGCCACGAGGACCATTCCTACAATGTGTTTTTATAACATCAGAAACTTAACCTAACTTCCTTGTACTAACACATACACACATTCACACACCTGAGTCTGTAGTACTGTGCTGAGGTCAGGGCCGCGGCATGCTATGTGAGTGTTATGAGATATTTATGGCCGTTGATAACAGTGGAACACAATAAAAGTCAAGGTGCTTCCCTGTGCAGCACATTACCCTGCAGTGTAACCTGCGGCCTCGGGCTGCTGTTGCTCCCAGCTCCCTGGCGGCCTCTGTAATACCGCTCAGACGGGGCACCGCGGCTCACAGCAGAGCGCTCAGCTGTAAAATCGGGTTTTGCTGAGGCCGTATAAGACCTGAGGGATTTTCTTTTGTCAGGAGCCAGAACTAAAGTGTGGCACGGCAGGGCTGTGTGTCAGGTATCTGCCTGCTCCCCGACAAAGAGTCACCAAATCCCATTTGTTACTTCAATCACAGCAGCGTTTGAAGACATCCTGCTGCATTATACCTTCAGTGGTGTCAGCTGTGCCAGTTTTGCCCATCTGAGTCTATTTATATTAGCGATGATCAGCATCATGAGTGCAATACTTAACTGTATTTACTGTATTTTACAAGTGTGATATTCAGCATAAGGCTGACTGGTCAAAAAATAATACATTTGTTTTCCACTTAAGTCTGAGTAAAACCTAAGACCTACACGTCGAGATAAATTCATGCAAAGGTGAAGAAGTGTGCGCAGGAATCACATTTTTTATTGAGTTATGTTTTCTGGGGGATCTGAGCCTCCGCACCACTAAATAAGTAGGTGTCATCTTTGACTCATCTTGCACACGGGCCTCAGAGTCCTACCCCGGAAAAAAATATAATAGATTAGATGTAACGTCCTGTATTCTTTTGCCATTTAACAGGTGGTTTGTTACTATTATATGGCCATAGTACCGTGAAAATGATGGGTACATTGTGCAATTTTATCTCGAGGAAGTGTTTGGCCCAGATCACATTTTTCAAGATATCAAAAGGTAAAAGTACAGAAATGAAATGAGTAATTCGGAGCCATCTTTAACATTAACCTGTCATTGTTTAGTTTAAGTTGAGGATCTCTTTTTACTTGCATGAATTGCAATTTTTGGCAAATAAATATCTTAATGTCATTAAATCAGTGAGTAAAGTGGAGAACACTGTAGCCATAGGGCCTCTGCATTCAGCTTCCAGTAATTTTTGAATATGAAACACGAGGTATTCATTGTTAAAAATAGTCATTGTATTGATTATATCAATTCAATAATGTCAGTTTATAGTTACATTTATCAGGTGTGTAAATTAAGTATTTGCAGTACGCTTCGTCTTTGGTTTTCATGACAACTCAGCAAGCACCATCTGCTGAAGAAGGTCACAAAATGCCTTCCTCAGCAGATGAAGGCTGGGCCCTGGGAGATATCTAGTAGGTGGACCATGAGTTAAACAGTTTCAGCTTTCAAGGACGAGAGTGAATGTTTGAGGTCAACATGTTCGCATGAGTTTTGACCCTTGGATGATTAGTGTTCATAAATATATAACACTGATATGATTTCTTCATGTTATACTGTCTCATCAGTGATGGAGGCTTCACAGGAGTGTTGTCTCTGCCTGCAGCTTCATCACAGTGATTTATAAACCATTTATTAAATGTTTATATGGGGCTAATAAATGCTAAGTAGGGGAGTTTAATTTTAAGACTGTTCTAACTAAGGTAATCAGTCTTATTAGAGCATCTATCATATTGTCATATAGTGTTTGGTGCCTTAGATAATAATAATAGTTATAAACCTACAGAATTGTTTTCTGAAACCCAAGGATTACAGACATGAATAATAAAACTACAGACTGTTTCTTCTGTGTGAACACTACCTTATAGTTTTACTCTATCATTAATGTTTGTGTTGTCCTGCTGCAGTATTGTCTTACCTGCATCTTTGGCCCACTTCAGGATGGACGTGACCTCGTTGCCCTTCTGAGTCTTGCACACTCCGTTGCGAGCTGCTGCACTGACTCCGATGGTGTTCAGGTTAGTTTTCACTCCACACAGATACGCTGTAGCTGTGGCTGCACTGTCTGGGATCTGGAAGTCCACACTGTAGGTCTGCACACACACACACACACACACACACACACACACACACACACACACACACACACACACACACACACACACACACACACACACACACACACGGATGAGCATAAACAAAGTGCAGTGATGGAATAAATGCACTACTGGTTGCTCAGCAGAAGATGATAATGAGATTCAAGAGAGAAAAATTGAATATAATAAGAAATGGGCAAACAGGGAATTAAGCGTAACAATAAGCAACAATTACAGCGCTGTAATCTATCAAGTAAATGTACCCAAACAATGAACTGCAAATTAATCTTTTAAATATCTGCTTACAGTTTTTGAAACCACTTTTCTTTCTCTGAGCGACTTTCACTCTTCGCTCGCACACACAAATGACAAATGATGGATCTTTTCGGCGGCGTCTTGTTTTGAAAGTGTGTTTAATCTTTGTAAAACATTAAAAAACATTTAAAAAAACTATTAATTTGCATAAATAAGCGCATACACACAGGTGGTGCAGAATAAAGGCTGGGGGTGAACTGAGACTGAACCAGGCAGGGAATGACACCATGAACACAGAAGAATTGACGAGGTACAAAGTGAAACACACAGGTATCTATACATACACAGAAAATGAATCACAAGAACGAGACACAGATGGAGGCGGTGGACACAGGCAAAAGGAGGGAAATGGACAGGTGTGAAGGGAGGACTCTGGGAACAGGGAAGGACTAACGAGACAGGTGTGACAGAAAACAGGCGGGAAAACACCCAAAGACAGGAAGTAGAACCAGACGTGACACATGAGGAGAGAATCTACAGAATAAAACAGGAAGCAGATTAAACATGAATGAATAACATGAAACAAGGACAAACACAAACAGAAAACCTCAAAACAAAGTCCACAATATAACAGAACATAAACTAAAACCAGGATCATGAAAGTGTTTGGTTTGTCCATTCTGGGCTACTGTAGAAACATAGCGGTGAACATCTCTGTGGACGAGGACCTGCTCCATTTGTAAATATCAACAGCTCATTTTAAGCTGACAAAAACACAATAATTCTTATTTTCAGGTGATTATAAACTAAAGAAAAATACTTTTTATATTGGGGGTTTTTCTGCCAATATATCCCGCTAAATCCTACACACTGTACTTTTAATTTATCCCAGCTAACCCATTATTTAATATACCTCTAACATGACCACAGGGCTGACATTCATATACAGTTTAGGGTCTATAGATTCCTGGGGTCACACTGTAGGCTGCACCTGAGAGAAATGTGTGAACTGAGGCTGTATACACCTGCGCAGTTAGCTTTACATCTGTCCAGTCATCCTTGTGTGTGTGTGTGTGTGTGTGTGTGTGTGTGTGTGTGTGTGTGTGTGTGTGTGTGTGTGTGTGTGTTTGTTTACCTTAGCTAGTCCCACATTAGGGAAGGTGTCCATGGTCATCACTGTCTCCTCTCCTGTCTGGTTCTTCAGCTGTCCCTTGAGGATACGAGCCGCAGTGATTGTTGTGATTCCCATACCTAATGCACGCAAGAAAACACACACACACACACACACACACACACACACACACACACACATTAACAATCTATCTATGTCCACATAAAAAGAATTCATACAATGACACAACATTTGCAAAGTCATGGACCAGTGACATCAGTTTGATCACAGGTGCGGCTTTGACTTAGACATAATGACAGGTAACAGTTCGGTTCTGGTACTGAGCTTTACAGGTATGGGTGGGTGTGGGTTTTCAAAAATGGGCCCGTGCAGGATTCTGGCCTGCACCTATAACCTAGATCTGAGATGGTATTTAGGAGTTGCGGGGCCTCCTTCAAGGTGCAGGCTGCCTCTGAAACAGACACCTCTCTGGACTCTTCACTGACCACCACAACATCTGGTGTGCTGGAGGACAGGTGTTAAAAAGTACCTGGGTCACTCTTACAGAGATGAAGTTTTGTTTTTCATACACACACACACACACACACACACACACACACACACACACACACACACACACACACACACACACACACACACACACAAACACCTCTTCTATTCATTCAAGCCTCAATAAACTTACACTTTCTCTATAATAACTGAAGGTCTCCTGCTGCATATCTTATTGTTTTCTTTGAAATAAATATATGTCTTTGCACTGCACATTGGTGAAACAGACAGGAAACAGCTGAGACTGGCCCCCCCAAAAAAGGTCAGACGTCTCGCTGTGTGACCTACCATCTCCGAGGAAAAACAGGATGTTCTTGGCCACATTGGTGTTGAGCTTCCTGTCCAGCGCTGACTGCAAAGTCTTCCGGGCCTGTGACCTCCAGAACTCCGGGTTCTCCTCCTCAACTGTGGGCAAACACACAAATCAGACCGGTGTCAGTGCAGAAATAACAGTATTAAAGGTCCAGAGATGGCATATTATATATAATAAGTATGTTTTCTTTAGTGTATAATCACCTGGAAATTATAATTGTTGTGTTTTTGTTACTATTTTGAATTTCTATCTACACGGGGAGCAGGTCCTCCTCTACGGGGATCGCCATGTTTTAACCTCCTGGTCGATATGTTTTGGAGAGGAAGAGACCTCTGCGGAAAATTCTGCTTCCATCAAAGTCTAACCAAGAGAAGTTTCAGCTGAATGCTATGTGCAGTCCTCACCACTAGTTGCCAATAAATCCCCCTTAAATCTTACAAACTGGACCTTTAATGCTCTTAACCGTGTAACTAGTATTTTATTATCAGATCATGTAAATCCTACACTGGGGGAGAGTTTGGAGTTTAAAACCAAAAGATGTCTGCCTGCAGAACAAAAGCTGCAGATTAAAGCACAACATGCACTTTTTGGGGAATTACATCTCAACTCTCCTTTGAACAAACTTCAAACTTAATTGTGACGGATACAGAAAGTCAAAGAGTTGTTCTGTATTTGTGTGCATCCTGCAGAGATCAATGGGAGAGGAAATTCTGAAACACACAGTCAACAGCTCTTTGTTGGGCCCCTCTGGGACCTGAATGTGCATTAGTTTGTAGTTGTCATAGCTCCCTCACGTGCTCCGCTATCTGGTGCAGCACATGTCTCTGAGCTGTAACACAGAGTTTGATACAGTGGTCCACTAACAAGCAGTAAATGCTGATAGCAGCCGGTTGTGCAACTCTACACGTACTGAGTGCGCTGATTTGAAAAGTTTAGAAGCCTTCTACAAACAGAGTGGGTAGGAAGGTGTGCTAAAAGAGTGAGTGACTGTAAAGGATGAAAAGAAAGGTGGAAGTTGGAGAATCCTTCAGGAGAATAAAATGAGAGTAAAAAGTGAGCACAAAGAGAGAGGAGAACGTGAGCCCTGAATGGGTGATGATTAAGTTTTAAAACAGCTCACAGACAAACAGAAACACACAGAAGATGTGTGACTGCAGGGTGGTAACGTGAGGATCAATGCATCAAACTCAACATTTCCAGGCCTCTTTGATCTGCTTGTTTGTGTGTGAGCATGAGAAGGGAACACTAGAAAAGTATCAGCGGTTTATGTGCCTACACTGCAGGAAATGTGCTGCTGAAACACTTGGAATAGTTGAAATACTGAAACTGTTGACTTTGTAGTGTAGTGGCAGTCGAAATACAAATCTTAAGGAAGTGAAGAAAGCTAATGTGTTAGCTGAAATGCACCGAAAGCAGTTGAAGTAGATTAAAAAAGAAAAGTTGCGGGATGGAGCTGAAGAAGGTTTTTCATTTCTTTCAAAGGTGAATGAAGTTGAAGAGTTTGATGAAGTGTTAGCTTTGATAGCAGCTGTATTGCACTGTCAGTTGAAAGAGTAATAAATTGGAGGAATGAAAAGGAGAACACTTGACATGTGAGCAATGTAAGCAGTTGAAATGTCAGGTGAAGATGAGGTTGCTAGGCTAATTTATATAATGTAAAATGCCATAGGCTCGTGCTAATAATGTTAGCATGTTATATTTGCTCATGAGATCATGACCATAGGTGAGGGTTGGGATGTAGATGGACCAGTAAATTAGCTCAGCTCCCTCTTCACTGCAGACGCCACGCCAAAAATCAATATAAAAACATCAGTATCGGCTACTGGCCAAATTATTATCTTAAATTGGTATCAGTATCGACCCAGAATTTCAAAATCGGTGCATCTCTAATTCAACTGGAAAGTAAATTTGTACATTTTATCATCTTTTCACCATGTCATGTATTATTTTATTGTTTATTACTCTGAACTTGTTCATTTGTAATTTGTTTTATTGCTTATTAATTTATATGATTACTATAATACACATACATGTTGCTGAAAGAAAATTAGCACATATTTTCATCTTGTTTTTCTATTGTTTGCTAGGTTGTTTATTTGCATACAGGCAGTACACTGACTGCTGAGCTGCAGAAAACAACATGTTGTCTTTGTGTGTGTGTTTGTGTGTGTGTTTCCTGAAATACACACACATGCACAAACACTGAATGGAGAGGTGTCCAGGGACGGGTGCCCTGAGCAGTTAAGGGTCAGGTGCCTTGCTCATGGCGCCTTTCCCAGGAGGCAAACTAGAACTTCTCCAGCTACCAGTCCACAGTCCATGCTGTACTTGGTTTGGACGGGGATTCAAACTGGTGACCCTCCAGCTCGCAACCCAAGTCACAAAAGAAGAAGGCAGAAGAAGAAGAATAAAGATGAAATGTTAAGAGTAAACACAGACAAGTTCATAAAACAAATCAGAACCTACCTTTGGCGCTGGATGATCCAAACGCCACCAGCAGCAGAAAGAGAGCCGAGACGGTCACTTTAGTCAACTCCATGGCCACGTTCGGGCTGTGCAGGCGCTCGTCTAACCTTCCCAAAGATCACCTGCTTGACTGAAATATTGCTGGTCTCCAATCACAGTAGCTGCCAGTCATCTTTAACAGCATGTCATAAATGGATAATGACTCATTCGCCTTTGGCAAATTTATGGCCTCTGACTGAAAAGACTGTGCCGTGGTTTGATCGGAGCCAAAACAGGAATAAAGGAGGTGAAAACACAAAAAGCTAAATGACTAACAGAGAGAAGAGTAAACTGAGAGTTGAGATTCTGTGCAGCGTGTGTCAGTTTGATCCAGTAAACAGTATTTGACAAACAGTTTAAATCTAAATAATTAATTATTGACAGTAGTTAAAGCTCCAATGATAATGCTTAATGATAAGAGTTTATTGAGGGCAGTATTTATGACCAGTTTAAAGGAATGGGAGTGAATGAACCAAACAGCAATGTAAAGAGTGTGTGTTTGTTCTAATCATTAATGGACTGTATCCGACAGATAATGCAGCGGGGGGACGCCGTTATGTAAGCGAGAAAGACGGAGTCCGCTGGGACCGAGCTGATCGGCACAAACACTCAGTCATCATCTATTTTCCAATGAATACATTAAGAGAAGAACGTTTGTGTCAGCCATCATGTTTCATTTGATGGCTTGTCAAAAATTTCAACATCATCGCAGACGGTGATGAAATAAGAGGTGACATGGCAACCGATGTCAAAGCGCGTTTTAGTTCTTATTCAACAGGTAGCGTGCGTCACACTGATAATGGGACATTTATTAGAGCTAATTTGATCCCCTAATGTTCCCCTAAGAGTTCGCTGATTAGACTTGTAAATGAGGACGGGCCACTGATGACAAGGACTGTGGTAATTTGTTAATATACACAGTGGGTTTCACTTACGCACAATAATTAGCCGGGGATTATGTAGGCCATTTTTTCCTACCACTGTCAATAAGAGCAGGTGGAGATACTGAAAGGAAAGTATTTACATTATACTGTACATACATTTTAGTAAACTTTTAATCATGATATTTTCTGTATGTTTTTTTAATATTTATACTCATCCAGTTATCCATGTTAGTCTGGAGGTTTAAACTGGTGTCCTCTCACAGAGTCGCTGTTTACTTACAGCACAGCTACACTCACAGATAACTGAGCCTCCAACCCAGAAACCTGCTCCAGACACTCCATATCTGAGTGGAGTCCTGCGGGATGAAGCTGTGAAGTCTGGTGGCTGCTTGCTCTGCTGCCATTCAGCAGCTAACTAGAGGAGCTAGCTGCTAACAGCCACCGCTGCAGCTAACAAACTCCACAAATCCATTCAGCAGCTCCACCATCCACAGTCAGACACACACGGCTGATTATTTACTGCTGAATTACAGCTCATTATTTGCACCAACATCTGACGCTGCTCAGCTGTGTGTGTGTTTGCTGGCTAGGGAAACATCCTGGTGCAGACTATTTACTGGGGTTTACCAGCCTGTCGCTCATGCGGTATTTGAAGATAAATACAAGCACGGTTGTCCTCGGCTTTCAATGTCAGATAGTCAGCTGCAAACATTTTCATCTCGTCTCATCAAAGAAATTGAAACATAGATTTTGTCTTGGTTTTTATCATCAAGATCTTTTTTTAACTCGTAATCTCATTTTCTTCATGGGAAAAGTCATTGCTGAAAATGTTCGTCATTGTTTTCGTCAACAAAATTAACTTTGGGGATAAGGACATTTTTGTATGTTTTGTGGCTGATAACTGTTAACACTATTAATAATGTTTTGAAAGTTTAAGAAATATATATTTATATTTTATTTTGGATCAGGTCCTGTCACGTAAGTAATAATGCCTAAAGCAGTGGTTCCCAATTGGTGGGTCTATTTTGTGAATCACTTGTGGTACATTCAAACGTGTGTTAAAAACCCCCACTATTTTAAAGTACAGTGAATTTCTGGCACAGAGCTTATATTTTTAAATGCTGTTTCCTGCTGTAGAGTGACTGACTAATGGACAAATGCGAATGCAAGTGTAACCTGAGTGTATTAAACTGTGTGGACCTTGGACCCATGACTAAGGAAATATTTGGACCCTGTGGCTGGACCAGTTGGGAACCGCTGGCCTATGGGCTGCATGATCTAGAAGATCAGGGACTTCTGTAACTGAGTATTTCAACACTTTAATATCTCTACCTTTACTTGAGTAGCAGCTCTGAGACGTGGCTGACATGTTGTCAATAACACTGATGAAGAGACGTGACCACACTGAGTCCTCACCGGTGTGGGTCTCAGCAACCAGCGGGACGGCAGACTGTTGCACACACCCGCTGCCATCTGCTACTCAGTTATGACTCATGATGGTGTGATGTAAGCTCATTACTTTACTGTACACACACCGGTGTGTGTGTCTGTGTGCTACTGCAGGGATCCCAGTGGGGGATAGAAACAGGTCATGACAGCAGTTAGTCAGGTAGAGCAGAGAAAAACAGTCAAACATGACTAAATGGACAGAATATACAGTCATTCGCGGGAAACATTAGTATGAAAGAAAACGGTCCTCAGTATAAAGGTTGTTAAATGTTGATCTACACTCACAATTTTTCCTTTTCCAGTGATAGCAAACAATAAAATTCTCCTTTCTCCCTTTTAAAGTAGCTTGTCGTGACGTTAAGGACGCTACACGTGTGGTATGGCATTGGGAGGTCAATGCAATCAAGTCATCATTTAAACCCTCCACAGTTGGCTGATTGGTGCAGCATCTACCTGCCAGGCTCAGTTCAGTCTGAGTGGACGGTTCACACTTGTACTCTGTGGTAAAAGGTGAATGTTTTTATCTAAAGCTAAAGTTAAAGACATCTGAGACCTAGCACAGACCAAACAAGCTCTATTTTATGCTTTTCTAATGCACACTGGCATCTTATTTACATGTCCTCATTGTTGGATATTTGGAAAAAGTGAGCACATTGGAAATATCAATAATCTTAATACATATGAAATATTTTTATCATTCTCCACAATGATAACTTTTACTTTTCTTCACATGTAACTGGGATACACCACTGCATGGGTCACATGCTCGCATTAACGCCACAGTCCTGTGGAAAAAGAAGTGTTTCCAAAAACATGTATTGTTTGTGAGCACCTGGGGAGACTGCAGCGAGAAATCAGCGACAGGTGTAAAGAGCAGAACACACTGAGGACACCTGAGGGACAGGTGAGGAGCAACTGGTGGAACACACAACACGTACATGCACACAGTACAGACAATAACAGAGAATCAAAAAGCAGAAGCAGGAATAAATTAATATTATATTGTGTTTCACTGAGAAATTACCAAGCATCAACTGGAGTGCTGCTCCAGCTGTAAAGTCAGTTCTGAAGGGACAGAAACACAGAATTCAGTAAGGACGTTAAATTTCTCAGACTCAAATGAACACACTCAGATTTTCAGGTACATCTATGGATTTGATTTTAGGTTCTCTCACTGAAATTGGTTTTGTAAAGAAAAAAAAAAAAATCAAGCACAGACCACCTATATCCAATGCGTTTGTTTTTGAGGAATACACAGTGCAATGGCCCCCTCTAGTGTTTTTAGGATGGTGAATACTGAAGCTCAACTCGAGTGTGTCCTCCATGAACCAGAGCCACAGCCGCCAGTGAGGAGGTTTATAGGCTTAGTTTCCTGTACTTGTACCTGGGATATGGGGGTTATAGCTTCTATGATCTATAAGTTTGCATTTTACATCTCAACATTAATGAACTGTTGGTATTTTGTATGCTGATCCCAAACATTTACTCCTCAGTATATCTAAATTAAACTACTTGAAATCATTAAAAATAAAAATAAACACCAGATTCAGTTTTGCTCCGGAATAGTAACTTGTTCCTGACCATGTGTAGAGAGCTTCGGAATTGGAATTGGTTTCTGGCTGTAGTAGCCATTTTCTTCTGCATTAGCATGTGTATATATCTTTTTGGATTTGCCTCAGTTCACCAACATCACAATCAGAGATTGAATCCAGCAGCCATTCTAACAGTCACCAGATGTGCACAGAAGGATGTTCTATAAACATTTAACACACATTAACATGCAGCAGATGCAGACACACACTACAGAGGAAATGTATTTAAAAACCTTTTGCAGATGGTGTTATCGTCAAACCATCAAGCAGATGTGCAATCTTACGTTAATGTCAAAACCAAGAACCAGAAACTCCTCTCCGTACAGATGTCCTGCTTTTTAAATACTCCAGCTGAATCACATCTGTGTTTGCTAATCCAGGAGCTGAAGGTCATGTGGGTTCATCTCTGAAGTAATGAGCTGGACATAAAAAAACATTCATATTCAACACAAATGTTTTAAGTTATTAGTAACTGTAAAATTTAAATTTTGATCTGAGCCAGCCCAGGTGCCAAAACAATGGAGGCACTGTATGTTTCTGAAAATTGAGGATATGTTACATCTGTACATTTTACACACATCAAACCCACATTTTCTTTCTTCTTTTAAGATTTTTTTGGGCTTTTAGCCTTTAATGAACAGGACAGAGTGAAATGGAGAGAGGGAGGGAGAGAGAGAGAGAGAGAGAGAGAGAGAGAAAGAGAGAGATGCAGCAAAGGGTCGCAAGCCAGAGTCTCACGACAGCTGCAGCGAGGCATCACCTCTATACATGGGGCGCCAGCACTATCCACTAAGCTACCGACGCCCCCAAATCCACATTTCTACAGTAACGTAGTACTGATTACACGTTTATGAGCTGATTTTGTCACGGGGAGGTGGACAGGATGGTGGATGGTGTGACATTTAGGCCAGGTGGCTGCCGAGCTGCAGAAAACTTTAAGAACAACAAACATAAAAACCCAGAGCCTATACGCTGTAGCCTGTCGTGCACCTCCCCAGAAATGTAACTACATGTCGCAGTGACACAGACCTCCTGTCTGCTGCTGTGAGCTGAAACCATTTCCCTCAGTGGAAACAAAGCTTTTATTTACTTTAATTTCACAGATAACAAACATTAAATTGTGAAGACAATAAAGCCTCCACAAAGATAGCATTTTAAGTCCTGTGTGTGATTTATCCTGGCTTCATATGAGCAGAGGAAATCTCTGCTAGCTGCTAGGCTAATTTATACAATGTAAAATGCCATAGGCTTGTGCTAATAATGGTAGCATGTTATATTTAACGTGTTTAGTATAAGACAGTTGTTTTGACAGTGAATCTTGTGAGCTGTAATGGAGCCAAATTTTGTAACGTTACCTTTGTTAAATGTTGCTGTTGTCCCTGGCTTCATATGAGAAGAGGAAAAGTTCCCTAGCCACTAGGCTAATTTACACAAAGCAAAATTCCATAGGCTTGTGCTAATAATGTTGTATTTGTGGGGAAAACGTGTCCAGATAAAAACAAGTGTTTGTCTGTGAATGCTGCGAGTTATAGTGAAGCTGATTTGTGTACTTGTGTTTGAAATAGTTGCCATTAAGCCATGTTTAATGTGTGTTTAATGTGTGTTTTGAATCAACTAAACTTTACACTCTTCACAGAAACCCCACCACCGACTAGTGTTTTGGAGGTGTGACTGCAGAGTGATACAGACACACCACCACACAAGTATAAATGCTCATGACGGTGTCGGCCACGTGCGTAGGCTCTGCATAGAGCTGGTGCACAAGGGACAAACACATTGGTCAAAGAGCTGCATTATTACTTCAAGTGTAAGGACTCTGAAATACGTCAGAAACAAACACAATGTATAAATATACGTATGAATCTGCCAATATTTCTTTTAATAGCTTAGTATTGTACGCACCATAAGAGTATGTTCATACATGGTACTTTAGGCCACCCGACACACTGCAGGACCAAACTGCAGCTCAGTTTTATACAATAAATGTAGTGAGGGGTCCTTGGCTGAAAAACATTGAAGATCCCTTCTCTATAAGGACCTTGAACATGTGTAGGAAATGTCCAATAGTTGTTCCTGTCAGTGTTTACTCGTCTTACTGTGTAAAGACGTTGGGAAGTGATGGATGACACCACTGCAGAGATGGCTACTACTTAGAAGCAATGTTTTCAGCTCAGAGCTGACTTAAACCTGTGAGTTATTCACAAGATTAATAGCTGGAAACAAATGATCCAAATGGAAAAGACTCTGTCAGTAGGGCTGCAGTGTCAGTAAGGTCTTTCAAGATCTTACTCCCGAAGAATCTGAACTGTACAGTGCCCGCCTGGCTGCTTACCTGTTCACAATACGCTGTGCAAATATACTTTGGAAGGATTACATGGAAAGGAATGATAGGTCCTCTGGTGACGCAACAGTGTGAAAATGTCATCTGAAAACTGGGGCCAGCTGACGGTGATACCGCAGCCGAGTGAAAGCGGGTTAGAGATAAGGCCGAGCATGTCAGCAGGGAGGGAGCGGGTCTCGTAACAAGTGAGATAAGCTGATAAGGGCAGTTTGAGATGATGGCCTGACTCTGGGTAAGGTTACACAGAGGTTGAGTTACAGCTTACAAAGGTTTCTGCTGTAGGTCTATTGTGTGATGTGCTGCTTAACACAGAACATCTGAGCTCTGGTGTTTGGCTGTAAAGGAAGCAGTTAAGAGGGAGGTGCGACTCCAAAAGTCTGTGGGCTGTGCAGCCGAGCTCGGAAGTGATCAAACATCATCGACTGCCTGCAAATGTTGAAAGTAGAAATGTGGGAACGCTGAGGTTATTTTTTCATTATTTGTTGAAGCAAAGTTTGCTGAGCACACAAACTCTTTTGGGCCAAGATGCACTGAGGAGCTGCCCAGGACATCCACACTTTCTATTTCTGGCTGGTGTTGAGGGCTGAGTGTTCAGGCTGAGCGCCAGAGAGTGAAGCCCACTCCCCACTCCCCCTGCGCTGATATTTCTGTTCTGTCTGGAGACTTCAGCTGGCAACTTTCTTCAAATATGTGTACTTCTGTACCAAAAGGAAAGTACACAGCAAAAGCTTATTCATAGATGTGGATTATATGGAGTCCTTCTGACAGAAAGGTGGTGATATAAGAGCACCTTTTTTTTTTTTTTAAAGAACTCTGCAGGGCAACAGTCCAACTGCAGCGGTTTCTGTACCGCTGCTTAAGAATGCTTTTATTATCCAGGAGAGGCTCCAGCTAATCTGAGCTGCAAGTCTTTGGACTGAGAGAAGAAACTGGAGCATCCAGAGGGAGCTGACATGAACATGAGACGAACATTTACGCTGAACACTGGATATTCACAACCTGTCCCGATCCTTGTCTTTCACATGTAGAGTTGGTGCATGGAGTAAAATTCACAGCTGCATCACTGGGCTTGACAAGAGTTTATAGCATATTACTGAGCATCTGATATACACTCACCAGCCACTTTAGCTAATCAGCCAATCACGTGGCAGCAGCTCAGTCCATTCAGTCATGTAGACATGGTGAAGACGAGCTGCTGAAGTTCAAACGGAGCATCAGAATGATGAAGAAAGGTGATTGAAGTGACTCTGAACGTGGCATGGTTGTTGGTGCCAGACGGGATTTTCAGCACAACCATCTCTAGTGTTTACAGAGGATGGTCCCAGAAAGAGAAAATATCCAGTGAGCCAAAATGCCTTGTTGATGCCAGAGGTCAGAGGAGAATGGCCAGACTGGTTCAAGATGATAGAAAGGCAACAGGAAGTCAAATAAGCACTGGTTCCAACCAAGGTGTGCAGAAGACCATCTCTGAAGCAACAACACCTTGTCCAACCTTGAAGCAGATGGGCTACAGCAGCAGAAGACCACACCAGGTGCCACTCCTGTCAGCTAACAACAGGAAACTGAGGCTACAATTCAAAACTGGACAATAGAAGATTGGAAAAACCACATTCAGATGGAAGCATGGATCCATCCTGCCTTGTGTCAACGCTTCAGGCTGCTGCTGGTGTAACGACTTACCGGCGTCAGCAAAAAATAATTTTAAAACACACATTTGGTATGTATTGAATTAAATGAAACACTATTTTTTAAAAATAAGTTTTATTAAGTTAATTGTTTTCGTGTATTCGTTCCATTTCTTTGTGTCCATTTGCCGAGCACATGGCTCACAGGAGGACGCCGGCCTGTTCCACCTCGCTGTTGACTTATGAATATAAGTAGAATGCAGATTGTTTACTGAGTCATTGTAGCTGTAAACTGTGTAGTTTGAAGGATAAAGTGAGACTCAGTATGAGCAAACTGTTTTTGTGTTAATTATCTTTGTGAGCACAAACTTACCTCTGCCTGTCTTCTTCCTCTTTCCTCACGGTGTTCGGGCAAAAGAGTTCCCACTGTGTTCAACCACCTTTAATTAGTTCCAGGAGGGAGAAACCAAGTAGGAGGCAGGGGGAGGGGAGTTTTAGTTCTGTGTAAATATTGACGTAAATTATTTAGGGTTATTTATGTAATGGGGTTTGGTTTGTATACATTTATTGCTGATGTATTTATGGTTTGGTAATGGTCTTATGTAAATATTTGTTGTATATTTACTCAAGTGAGTTTCATTGTTATTTTTGGTACATGCCTGACAACATGGTGCTGGAAAATTAAAGAAAAGGCTTGCTGCATGTCGGGAGATGGAACGGGAGATTCTCATCATGGATGTGCAGCAACTGTGTGATGTCATCATGTCAATATGGACCAACATCTCTGAGGAATGTTTCCAGCACCTTGTTGAATCTGTGGCACCAAGAATTAAAAAGGGGGTCCAACCCAGTACCAGCGAGGTGTACCTAATAAAGTGGCTATATGAAGATCCTGGAGCAGATACACTTCACAATATACTCTTGAATCATTGTCATGCCTTATATTATTATCAGCAGGTTTCACCAAAAATGAAACTGTGAAGTCAACCACTGAGATCTGGACG
This sequence comes from Epinephelus awoara, assembly GCA_035609425.1. Taxonomy (NCBI): domain Eukaryota; kingdom Metazoa; phylum Chordata; class Actinopteri; order Perciformes; family Serranidae; genus Epinephelus; species Epinephelus awoara. The sequence continues at coordinate 41,356,153 of CM069297.1, forward strand.
CAGATGCGACATCATTTTAGATGGTTGTCCTTCTCTTTAACATCCCAGAGATAAGACATTCATACGTTGACAGAAAACAAGCATTAAATCTTTTATTGATCTGCACTCAGATGGTGTGTTTTCCTCAAATGAACTACTCCGCAGTGAATTTAATCTCCAGAAACTGTCAGTTTTCTTCATTATCTGTCAGACATACAATTCTGCCCCAGATTCCTGCCCTACCTTGATGCAACCCATGTGATGCACTGTAAAGTTATTACAGAGGAATTATGACAGTTGATCTTAAAAAGAGTCCATGCCTCTTTAATCTGGGCCAAGCATGGCATAATGAAATGTAATATTCCGCATCACACCCACTGGAAAATACAGAAAATGTCTAAATACTTCCCAGGCGTTAGCTTGTCATGAAATCATTGCAACATGTCTCCCACTACTCATGCCACAATGTTCTGGTCCTGTGCTAAGCTTCAAGATTGTTGGTCTCTCATCTCAGAATAAAGATCTCTGAACAAAACCCGTGACCTTTAACCTCTGCATTTTCCTACCTTATTTGCAAGAAGCCTTAAAATGGAAAAATCACACCCACCTTCCTTTACTCACCGGATCAAAGACGTACTGTACTATGACAGTAAGAGGAAATAAAATACTCATTAAAGGGCTCCACTGAGATCTTTGATTAAGTATGGGATCCCTTTCTCAACCACATCAAATAAAAAATCTGATTACCCACTGTTCTGTTAAAAGGGAAAAGACAGGATTAGCTCGCTTCATACAGCTCTCTGCCTTGTTTATTTATCATTTCTACAAATACACATCAGATAGACCACTTTTTTTAAATCTTGCATTTATTCTGTATTATCATGGATTTTCTTTTTTTTTTATAAAAAATGATTACTGTGTGCAGACACACCTGGACAAATATGAGCTTCATGGAAGAGTCATCAGAAGGAAACCTTTCCTGTGTCCTCACCACAACATTCAGCCTCACAAGTTTGCAAAGGAACATCTGAACAAGCCTGATGCTTTTTGGAAACAAGTCCTGTGGACTGATGAAGGTGAAACAGAACTTTCTGGACACAATGAGCAAAGGTATGTTTGGAGAACAGACTGTTAAACACGGGGTGGATGATGATGCTTTGGGCTTGTGTTGCAGCCAGTGGCACGGGGAACATTTCACAGGTAGAGGGAAGAATGGATTCAGTTAAAGTCCAGACATCACAGCATGTGTAAAAAAGCTGCAGATGAAGAGAGGATGGCTTCTACAACAGGACAATGATCCTAAACACACCTCCAGATCCACAATGGACGACCTCAAGAGGAGCCAGCTGAAGGTTTGGCCACGCCCCTCACAGTCCCCGACCTAAACATCATTAAACATCTGTGGATAGAGCTCAAAGAGCAGAGCATGAAGACGGCCCAAGAGTCTCACAGAGCTAGAAGCTTTTTGCAGGAAGAATGGCTGAAAATCCTCCAAACAAGAGCTGAAAGACTCTGAGCTGGATACAAGAAGTGTTTAGAAGAAGGGGGCGCTACTGAGCACTGACCATGCAGGGTGCCCAAACTGTTGCTTCAGGCCCTTTTTCTTTTTTGGTATTTTTTAAACTGGAAAAGATTGAAATCAAAAAGTAATCTTGCTGAAAATATTAAATAAATATTTCATGCTTAACTTCATGCCTTTTGGAAATCGGTTCATCATCTACTAACTACTCACGTAATTTTGACCAGGGGTGCCCAAACTTTGGCACGCCACTGTATGTGGGCACTAACCGATTTTAATTTTTGTTTTGTTAACATTGTAAAGGAAATAAAAAGCACATTTTGTACATGCACATGGCTCCCTAAACTATTCGTACAACCAACTTTCCATACAAGAAAGTTACATGTCAGTTTTACCTCCAACAGCGACTTTGCTTGATGCTGGTTAAGAGTGAAAATCCACTGTGTGTGCTCGGAGTGTACAGGACAGGATGACCTGCTGAGAACTGCACTTATGCATGTGTTATAATATAACGTGCATAGACTGCAGCAAATCAGAATTAAGACATGGGTTTTTTTGTAGCCATGGATGAAATTGTAATCGTTGTTGATCCGAATCGCCTTCAGTTAAACTTCAAATTACAGCGAATCAAGAATACTGCAGTGCTCCCAACCTTTAGGATGCCGATAAATCTGTTCAGGCTTCAGTATTTAACTGCACCATATGGGGTTAAATAAAATCATTAAACATCTCTCTTCTGTTGCCTCCTCACTGTCCATTTTTAAAACTCGTCTAAAAACCCATTTTTATTCCTTGGCTTTCAACTCCGCATGAGACTCTGCTTCTGTTTTAGTGTTTTATGGTTTGTTTTATTTATTGTTTTATTGTTTTTAAATTATTTTAAAAACAATAAACAATTATTTTAGTGTGTATTTCCTGTAAATTGTTTTATGTCCCTGTGTTGTTTTTTGTCTATTTATGTACAGCACTTTGTTTCAGCCGTGGCTGTTTTAAAGGGCTATATAAATAAAGTTGAGTTGAGTTGAGTAAAGAGCACACAATGATAGAATCCCTCTGCAATCAGAGTCAAACCCTGTGCGTGGAAACCTTAAAGCTTAGAGCTCTGCAGAATCATTGTTATGTTTCTGTTTGTCCATCTGAACCTTCGCCAACGACTCCTGTAACCAAACACTGAAGGTTCGAGGGCCAAGAGTTATTTTCTGGAGTTCCCCGAGAAGTCCAGCTCTGTGTTTTCACTGTTTTCTGTGTGAAGCCCTGTCTGTCGGCAACAATCATTTTACAAACACGTTCCAGACTCCACAGATGCTTCATTCATTTTTTTCCTGGTCTGTAGTCCGAGCTGCCCGTTGCGTCATCTCTCCCAGCGGCCGCAGCACTCTTGGCCGGCTGAACAGCTTTGGTCAGCAGACTGTTTGTCACAAGACACTGCCTCAGGGACTTGGAGTACTATCAGTGTTCAATCTCGGGTATCAGTGAACAACAGATACATGATAGCAACTGCAGCCCTCATGAACTCAGAGTAGTTGTTAGATGCTAAATGCTAATTAGTGTTCACATTACCAGACAGTACGGGTGTTTCACCCTTGTACTTCAGAATAAGGACAGAGGACATAAGGTCATCAGAGCTCTGACGAACAGTATTGAGTGTCACCTCCTCACTAAAGAAACCCAGTAAGAGGAAATGTGGTCAGAGGCTACCTGAGAAATAGGGACACTTGCTAGCCACAGATAGCAGCCTACAGCTAAGGCCTCATTAGCATCTGCTCAACAGGAAAATGAAACCATGTACAAACATGACAGCATGTGCTCGTAATATTTGCTGATAGAAGAGTTGAGAGTTTAACAATTCATAGTTTGACCACAAAGACACAAAAAAAATCAAGCTCCACTTACTGGCTTTTTCAACTCTATTCACAGATGAAGCCCATGTGGCTGAAAGCTCTAGAAAAAGACAGTAAATGGACCTAAGACAGTTGTTTTGTCAGTGAACCTTGTGAGTTGTAATGGAGCCGAATTTTGTAACGTTACCTTTGTTAAATGTTGCTGTTGTTTCTGTTTTTATATGAGTAGAGGAAAACTCTGCTAGCACTACGCTAGTTTATACAATGTAAAATGCCATAGGCTTGTGCTAATGACGTTAGCATGTTGTATTTGTGGGGAAAATGTGTCCAGATAAAGACAAGTGTTTGTCTGTGAAAGCTACGAGTTATAGTGAAGCTGATTTGTGTACTTGTGTTGAAACTGTCTCTATTAAGCCATGTTTAATGTGTGTTTAGAATCAACTAAACTTTACAGCACTTCACAGAAACCCCACCACCAACTAGTGCTTTGGAGGTGTAACTGCAGAGTGACACAGACACACCACCACACCAGTATAAATACGCACAACAGTGTAGGCCACGTGCGTAGGCTCTGCATAGCACTGTCGCACAAATATAAATATAAACCTTTATTGTGTAAGTCTAACTGAAACCTGACTTTTAAAATACAGGTAAACATGTTAGTCCAACTGAAACCATGAAAAATTTCAAGATTAAAATAAAGTAATAAAATATTTGTTTAACCAAAAATAACCTGCCCGTTTTAATTCCTTTGGGTGTCATTTCTGACTGATAGTAATTATAATAATACAAAGTTTGTTATATTCTGATACCGTGAAACTGCAATATTTTCTGAGATGATTATTGTCCTGTGAAAATCTCATACCCTACATGGCAAAACCTTAAAATGTGTTTCGTAAAACCTGCCTTCCTGGTTTGACAGTTTAACTACAGCTCACAGAGTGACTGACACGACTGGCAGCTGCGTCTGAGACTCCTCTACGCAGTTTGGTTGTTGTTCACAAGCTATAATGCGACACTACATATTTGGCTGCGAGAATAGACCATGTTTATAAAATAAAATAAAACAGAGTAAAAGCCACACTTGTGCAATCCACAGAGCAAACTCGTACAGTAGAAGTGTTCAGCTCTGTTGCGGGGCACAACAGATGGAAAATAGTGGGCCAGTCCAACATCAGCAGGACAATCGGCTTGTTAAATTTCTTCACAAAAAGCACAAGTATGGGATTTTTTCTTTTATTGGCAACGATCTTTATTATCTCTTCCAGTTTTGGATGTGAAAAGAGGCATTAATTTTACTTTAATTAAATATCTTTTTAATAAAGTAAAGCAAAAAAGTATTTACAAATTTTCAATTAAATTGTAATCAATGACTTGGGTTGGATAATTACAAGCACCTTCTGCCGGCTGAGGAGAGAAAAATATAAATACAGGGAAAAGACTGCCATTTTGTTTCAGAGGAAGGGAAATTACATGGCATTACGTTAGCATGTCTTCTTTGAAAAAAAAAAACAAAAAAAAAAAAAGAAAACAAACCATTTATATATTTACAGAACTCTCCTGAAATGCATTTCCACTCATGGAAGCAGAAAAGGCCTTAGGATTCGTACTGTTAAACTTTTTTTAAGTCCTTTTTCATTAAAGTGGATTTTTGTCTGTATACTTTTTTCAAGTTTCGATAACGTTTATTTCATCTTTTTAAAATCCGACGACAGGTTTCGTAGCAGGGTGCAGATGTGAGCCCTCACACTGCTCTCCCCTCTCAGTCCACCGTTTGTTTTTTGAAGCGCAGGAAACAAGTAAAACAGACACATGGGCGGGTATATGGGGGTTTAGGGTGGGGTCGAGGGGCGTCAGGAAAGCGTCATCGCCCCCCAGCAGCAAAATGGTCAATGTTCATCGCCCCCTCTCCTCAGTGACACCGTCCTCATAAAGTCTGCGTGAAATCCTCGGGAGTCCACAACCGTTACTTTAACTCCTGTCTCAAGTGTCCGTTAGACAGCCCTCTCCGCTCTTCTTTGTAGTTTTCTATTTTATTATAAAACACACACTCCAACCATCCAACACTGGAAAAAAAAAGAGAAACAAAGCGCTAGCCATCTACATAAGCGCCTCATGTAGATCAAACACCGTACATGTGACATGACAATGTTGCTGTGTCGTGTTCACATGACAAAGGATGAAGTCTTCAAAAATATAAATGTGAACAGCCTTTTAAAGTTTCTTTTTTTTTATATCTGTCATTAAGCAAAGTGTCTTGAATAGTGTTGCCGTGGCGAGGAAAAGCCATCTGAAAACAGGAGATAAACCTCAAAAAAAAAAAAAAAAAAAAAAATACTGAAGGAAACAGCATCATCTCCCACGGCTTGTAACGCTTCTCAGCATTCTCTTTATCTCATATCTATTCTCTCTATTTATTCCTGTATTTTCATTTATTTCATTCAAAAAAGACATTCAGTTGCGCAAGGGAAAAAAAAGAAACCCAAAACAAAGAAAAAAAAAAATAACACGATCGAACGTTCGATCCATAATACAATCTCTCCCAGTTGAAGAATTTTTTTCTTGCTTTTTTTCTGTTTATGCAGAAGGATTTTGCAGATTCAGGGTCGTCTGAATCATCCACAGCATGTCCGCTCCCCCCCCCAAGGATCCTCTTTGAACTCCCACCAGTTCTCCCAGCGGACCGAGGGGCCCCTAGCTGTTGTCCGACTCGTCCTCGGCCTCGCGGAGCCAAGTGAAGAAGGCGGTGACGGACTTGAGGGCCACGCCCTTGCCCTGCTGCTCAGCGGGGTCTTTGCTGGACTCCCACTTGTAGAAGGCCTCCTCTTTGATCACGTCCTCATCGTAAAGGGTGTCAAAGAACATCCGCAGGAGATCTGATGGAGGGAGGAGAGGCAAACAATGATCACAAGATGTTTCATGACAATTTAAACTACATTTTTTAAACCAGTTTTACATCAGAGAGCTTAACTAATGCTCACAAACTAAACTTTAGAGTCTCTGACAATGGTAACAAACATAACACGAGCATGACAGCAGCCACTCACTGGCAGGTTGCTCCATCTGCACCATCAGGGCCTGCAGGGCATACAGAGCCTGCAGCTCCTTCTGTTCGTCCTTCAGGTATTTCTGCAGCACCTTGGCCCTCTGCTTGATCTGCTCGCCGTCCACCTTGTAGGGGTTCTCACCTGCAGGAAGCCATTTAAGAAAAACTTAATTTGACAGGACTTGAAAGGCAAACTTTATGATTCAGGACTGACCTGATATTCTACTAACGTTACACCAGACTGTCTCTATTAACTCGCTGACATATTTCCATTCAACAACGTCTCCATAGTGATTTCTGACATCATCCTTATCTGAGGCTTTAATGAGGGGTGTAAAGAGAAAGTGCACACTCACAGATGACAGCTGATTGGCAGATGCAGGTCATCAGAGCCCTGACAAACATGTTGGAGGAGCTCTGCTGCTCGTCGAGGTTGGCCTGCACAGAGACAACTTCATTTTTACACATGCAGAAAACAGCATCATTTTAGAAAACAAAAGGAGTCATGCAATAACATCACGTTGGAGCATGTGACCTGTAAACATCCGCACTTTGAGTTCATCATGTCAAGGTTATTGTCGCTGACTAAAACTAAACTAAAAGCTAAAACAAGTCAAGAAACAATATTGTGTAACAACAAAAAGGACTAAAATAAGAAAAAAAATACAAGAAAGGTCTTCAAGTGTTGTTATGCACGATTTATACTCGTGCATAGCCTACACATGATGCCTACACCATTGCGGTGATTTATACTTGTGCGGTGGTGTCTGTCACAGTGACACCTCCAACACACTAGTCGGAGGCGGGGTTTCTGTGAAGTGCTGTAAAGTTTAGTTGATTAAAAACACACATTAAACACACATCAAACACAAGTACACAAATCAGCTTCACTATAACTCGCAGCATTCACAGACAAACACTTGTCTTTATCTGGACACATTTTCCCCACAAATACAACATGCTAACGTAATTAGCACAAGCCTATGGCATTTTACATTGTGTAAATTAGCCTATCAGCTAGCAGACTTTTCCTCTACTCATGTTACAATTACTGCCCCATGGTTGTATGCGTGAAACAATGCTTTAATTTACACACAGGCAGGAATACAAACCTCAATCCAGTCAAAGATCCTCTGGTTGTCGGCCTTTTCATGGATCAGTCTGTCCAGCTGTTTGGTCAGCTCTGCAGAGCTCAGCTCCTTCTTTTTGCTCTCCTCCGACTCGTCGCCCAGTGTGAACTCCACATTCTAGTTAACACCACGGAGACAGAGACAGGAGTTAATGCTCATCTATTCAACATACTCCTCATGTTACATCAACTCACTCATATACAGACCAGCAGGTTTTCAGAACACTGCAGAGCCTGTTTCAGCTCGTCTTGTTGCAAATCTTTGGTCTGAACTGGGCTTTAAGGTTTTGAGACTACAGAACAGCTGTTCAAAAACTGTTTAATGTCGACGCAAACGTCCTCAGTTCATGATGAAGCTGTTGAACGACCTCCCACCTTTTCTGTCACAAACTTGTTGACGTCTACATCCTCTGGGAGGAAGTCTTTCCACCGGAGGCCAGCCTCCCTCCACATTGTGCCCGCCTTTTTATGGCTCTAATGAGAGAGAAGCAGATTGGTTGTAGACATAATTAACTGATCGCTCTGGCTGACATTCATCATGGCTGTATGAAATGATTCAAATTTACATATTTGCTCAGTGTGATTGGCGTAACATATTAGCAACTGGAGCTGAGTTAAAAAATGTGTCAGTTTTTAAAGATGTTCACATATATTTAGCTGTCAGAAGAATTAACGCTGTTAGATGTGATGTCATATAGATAAAGGATTATACTTGATGGTGCTCACCATTTCTTTGCAGAGTAAAGTGAGGATCTGGACCAGCAGCACTCCAGCTTGTCCCAGAGGAATTAAAGGCTTTGAAATCTCCCTGGAGGCAGACAAGGTCAACACAGGTTATACATCAAACTAACTTAATTAAAAACAGCCCAAAAAGTGGTCTTCATTTTCCATCTCTAACATGCTGAGGGGCAGAGTGAGGCCTCGCACTAACCTGAAAAGTTCTCCCATGGGGATGCCTCCCTCATGGAGCATGGGAGTGATCAGCTCTGCCAGGTACAGCCAGATGTGGGGGATGTCTATCGCCATGTCTTCAGCCACCTCCAGGATTTCCTGAAGCCTGAGGAAACGCACACATATGGCACACATCTTCAAGTTTATTCAAGGTTTAAAGGAGGAGGAACAAGTTTATAATTACTCAACAGATGGGGAAATATGGCACCACACAAACACAAACATTTTGGCTATGTGTAGTGGTTTTAAGATTCCTTCATTTCAGCAACTGCTTAAAAAATTTGACTTTTCAGAGATTAATTCACGAGCTAAAGCCAGAATCTCCCCCACGGGCTTCAGTTTATTCTAAATCCTGCTGTTACAAACTTTATTTCAGTCAGTACTTGAAGCTCTGCTGTAACATATGTCAGCCCGGGTTGGTCCAACTACACTGGTTCTTGGATTTATATATTTACATGTACTTTTTTTATGATGATTCATACGCTTTTTTCACACAACATTACTTCTCCTACTGAACTGCCTCTCTGGGGCTCAATACTGACCCATTAAAGTACTGCTGTGTGGGGAGGATGTTGTTCTTAATGAGCTGCTGCAGAAGCAGGCCCATGTGCTCCCTGGCGATGGTGCTGCGCTCCAGCGTCGACTCCAGTCCGTTTCGTACGAACACGTACAGTAGCTGAGTGCTGCTCAACTCCTGCACACACTGGAGTGCCTCCTGTTGGGACAGAGAAGGACACACAGAGAGTTTTGAGCGCTATGTGACTCTGGTGGCTGGTAATGGGTGCTGGATCTAAGGTGTGCCAAAACAAGACTCATTTTTGGGGGATCAGCAGATCACTTTTAATTTTTACAAAGGAGCAAGGGAACAAGAACAAACAGATTTTTACTCCTGTATAAAGGAAGCATGGGGTCCTTTTCATTTCCATATGCGTATCAGTGTTTACCTTCATGTCATTTATATGGAGGTACTCCTCGATGATGGCTGTGGACTTCTTGTTCAGCTCTTCCTCGGTCAAGGCAGACTTGGTGGGGGTCTGGGGAGGTGGAGGGGTGGCAGCTGTCTCCCGTTTCACTGTTAACACACAAAACCAAAAAATTAAATTATATTTTATTCCTCTAACTTTTGCCCCCCCCAAAAAAGTGGTAGTACACAGCTTTCCTGTTGTAGAACTCCTCTTCACAGATGGCTCATAAAATGGGCGAGAGAATCTAATGCTTAGCAGAGTAGAAAACAACAAACTCTCGGATTTAAACACACAGTTTAAATCTACACCACCACTACGTCACGCCGCCTACCGTTCTCTTTGCTCCTGGCTCTCTCTCTGCTGCCTCTGTCGTCCGTCATGCTCGCTACTCGGCGTACAGGATCAGCCGACCCACGCTGCTCTCTCTCCCGGCTCCGCTCTTCGTTCTCCCGGCTGAAGCTGCGCTTGGTGACCTGCAGCCGGTTTCGGTCACGGTCGTCCCGCCGGTCGTCCCGTCTGTCAAATCGGTCGCTGCCACGATCAGAGCGGTCGAAGCGATCGCTGCGGTCTCGACTTGAGCTGTTTCTGAAGAACGGAAGGAGAGGAGAGTCAGGGAAAGACAAGAAAACTGCATTTGCTGCGTGGGAGATTCTGTCTGAATACTCTGAGCAGGCTTTGACAGTCCCTCACCTCTGAGGAACTCGTCTGTCTGAGTCCAGGGACGAGCCTGAAGAAGACGACGGCTGCTGTAAGGCTGAGAATCTGTTCAGTGTGCTGGTGGCTGGACGGCCGCCTGGCTCTGCACCTGGCAAAGAGAGTACACAACATGCTGAGTTTGGGCTTTAAGGTGCTTAACTAGACATTTATTTATTGAATGATCACATCAGTTTGGGAAACCTACCAGTATCTGCAGGTTTGGCACTGGTGCCACCGCTGCTGCCCTTACCCCAGCTCCCCCATGTGCCTTTACCTCCTGGGGCGAGCAACTGATTGTTGAAGTCAAGAACAGGAGTCTGAAAGGAGAAACTGCTGGTTAAAAACACACTACCTGCTAAAAAATAAGAGTGAACATCAGATGAAAAGTAGCGTCTCTCCTACCTTAGTGATTTTGCTAAGGCGAGAGGTGTCAATAGGTCGGTTCTTGGAGATGGGCACTGTATTCCAGCCCTCGTCCTGGGGAGGAGCTCCACGGCCTGGGGTGTGAGGGCCCCCACGACCCCCGGGACCTCCTCCACCCATCCTGCCTCCAGGGCCACCACTGGGCTCCTTCTTGGAGATGAGGGCTTGCTGCACCTTCATGTGCTCCCTGTGCTCCTCCAGTTCAGCGTCTTTGTGGATCTGGTCGATGGTCTTGGGGCCCTGGTCGCCTCGCCGGGGCACCCAGTTGTTCTGGGACAGGGTGGAGGGAGAGGTCGTGAGCACAGGGCCGAGGTGAGTGACGGCACTGACAGTTCCATTTAAGACATGATTTACATTCTCTTTAGGTTTTGGAAGGTAAAAGAAATGTCAATCCAAAGATTTAAAAGTGGGAGAAAATATTGTGATTTTTCTGTCATTTCACAAATTCTTACTAAACAACTTAAATGTTTAAAAAACAAGTACCAGGTTCAACAGACCAATAACAATGACCAAACTGTACTCAAGCATTTCTCATTTTGACTGATGATGTAGAGACATACTGTAGTACTGTTTTTACTGTCAGCTGCTCGCCTCCGGGTCAGCCACGTCCATGCTGAGAACCATGTGCAGACATTTTCTGAATCATCGCGCTACAGAGCAGCTACTAAGTCCCTTCTTTATACCTCCTTCACATTTTCAGACAAAACCAAACAACAGCAGCATCGTTCCACTCCAGTGTGTGATTTTAATCGGCATCGGGAAATCGAAAGAGGCGTGACAGGCGTGACGTATATCACAACAGTGTCAGTCTCTAGTGTGACATAGAACATACACATCGAGGGCACTTTACAAACAATCATTTATTGTCCCCATTATACAGCAGCTGATCTTGTTCTCTGCTCTGTGAATATCGAGCTCCTGGAACTCATTGTTATCCCAATTTGCAGACATTTGCGGCTGCTGCTGTTCTTCTTTGAGTTAGCCACTAACTGCTACTACCTGCTTTTTAAATCTCCTGTGGTGGGTCACACACATAATGTGCCATCAAAACATCACACCCATCCTGCCCATGGTCACGCTCTGCCAGCTGTCCTGTTTGTACAGGCACCACTGTGGCACTGTTACCAACTCCTGTGGCGAGATAACTCTGTCCCTCTATTTCACTGTTGTACCTTACATACAGAACGGAGAGGTGGCATAATGGTCCAAATTTTCTGCTTTGAACAGGCAGTGTAAAGGTGGCTATAGATCAGCATTAAATATTGTTTAAAGCTCCTTTGAAGCTTCTCTTCAGCTTTTCCCTAGAAAGACAGGAAAGAACACAGTGTGTGTGTGTGTTTCACAGTTAAATTGGGCCATCGTGCTGACTTGGAGCAGCTGATTCTGGCTCGTAAAAACACTGAAGACAGCAGCTTTTGTAACAATGCGTGGGTGGGACTGGGAGCCTAACTACAGGACTGCAACATTCTTTCAGAAAAACAGCACACACAACTACACTAAAAAGAAGTGGCTCTATAACACAACTAAGAAAAAGAGCTGGAAATTACCATGAGACATAAACGACTGAAAATACCAGATATTATTTTTAATTTACTATATAAAGACATGTTAATTGAGCCAGAAGTGGAGCTGAATTAACATGCTACCAGAGGAGATGGTGGAGTTTGTTCTGGACAGTTTGTTGTCTCGGTCTATGACTCTATGTTCAGGGGCTGCTCTGCACTACAGAGCTGAGGAAGAAAATTCTTTCTTCATTCATACTGTACATGAGATGAAGACAGGTCTGAGGCTCAAGGACCAGTGTCCTGTTTAGCACCAGGCTCAGTACACTTTGTTGTTCAAATTTCTCCATGCTCTGTATGTGAAATAGCATATGTGCCCTGCATGTGCTTGTGTTTTGTCTTGTATAAATGCTTTACCCGTCGAAGGTCCAGCACATCCTGCAGCATGAAGCGGATACGGGAGGAGGTCTTCCTCTCCTTTATTATTTTCTCCATCTGATTGAAGTACTGGTCCATGCGAGGCTGAGGATGACCACAACATTTTGGTGAATTTATCTCCTTAACTACAGGTGCAACATCAAAATTAAAACATGATATATATCAGCATGTACTAACTATCTGTAAATATGAGTGTGTTGTACCTTTGCCTTCTCGAAGTCTAGGTCCTTGCCGATGGTGGACAACAGTCTACACAGGCACTCGAGGGACTCTTCATCATGGTTTTTGAGCAGCTTTACAATGCAGTCATGCATGATGACCTCTGTGAGCATTTTAAGCTTAAACAGCTCGCCAATGAACTTGATGTTGCCCAGTGAGCGCCTCCTGGCCTTGTCTTTGGCCTCTTGTAGCTCATCGATGAGCCGCTGCTTCTCCTCCGCCTGCCACAGAGACGTCACAAAGAAAAGGGGGATGACAAAAAAATGAAATTAGCTGTATGACAAATCTTATGGTCAGCTTCAAACGCTTCCCACCACACCCACGTTTAACTACAGATGATTTATTTTGTGCATGAACAAAGACCCCAACCCATATTCATGAAGCAGTACTGTACCACTGAGGCAGCCTCCAGTTCCTTCTGCTTCTTCTCAAAGATCTCGTCGTCATCTTTATCCTTCTCAAACTCCTTCTGGCATCGATTTAGTAGCAGCTTGCGGAAATTCACAGTGGCTCCCGGCTTATCTGTGGTTTGGACTTTAAGCTGAATGGAGGAGAGAAAACACATATTAAAAAAAGAGCAGGAAAAGACAGTGTGCAGAGTTATGTAGTCACTCCTCAGCTCCTTAATCCCATCACTTAGATCAGAGGCACAGACATGTGGCTCGAGCTTGAGATCATCCCTGAACACCAACAAGGGATGTTGCATTAATTCTGCTTTTTTGCCTGTTAACATTTGTCAAGTTACAGTTTTCAAGTTTATTTTTGACATAAAAGTATTCTGAATTTATAAATAAATCACTGAAATGTTTCCATTTTTTAAGTGGTTATTCATTTAACTGTTTCCTCCCCATTTCTTAGCTCAAGTGCCTGCAACAGAAACCCATCTCTGACATTAGCTCTGGACGAGGGGACTGATAAATGAACCCAAGGCAGTGGGATGATGCAATGCTCCAGTGGTGACAATCAATCAGCCTAATGGTGATATAACAGGGAGTTACTGCTCAGTTCAATCAGCAAATAACTGTTGTCACTATGTGGTTTTATTATGCCTGGTGACAAACACAGATGAAAAATACAGATGTGGTGAAAGAAACAGCTGAGACACTAAATATCAAACATCATTTTCTCCTCATCTTTGTAACCGAATAAGACGATAGATAAAAAAGACTATTTACTCGCCCAATATAAGACAAATTATTTTCCTGGAAACTACATTTGAAAAGGTGTGAGTTGTGTTATAATTGATTGCAGTACATTTAGATATTTCTAACAACAGAAGTTGTCTTTGTACAGAGCAGGTACTGGTGTTACAGACTGGGCCTGTTACATGAAGAGCGTGTTGAGGTTTGTTGATTAAACATTGCTTGGCTGCGAGATTTTTCAGGTCTGTTTAAGAGTGTGTTCTTTATTCAAGTTCCCTTTAGCTGCCATTAAGGTAGTAGCTACTCTTCCTGGGGTTCACTCACAACTAAGCAAACATAAAGCAAGATCATAAAGCAAGTATCTCAGGGTCTTGTTCACGAGTGAGGGTAGAAGGGAACGCGAGATGGATCGGCAGTTTGGTGCAGTGTCTGCAGTGATGCGGGAACTGTGCCAGACTGTCGTTGTGAAAAGGGAGCTGAGCCAGAAGGCAAAGCTTTCAATTTACTGGTCATGAGCTCTGGGTAGTGACCAAAAGAATGAGATCTTGGATGCACACGGCCAAAATGAGTTTCCTCTGTGGGGTGTCTGGGCTCAGCTTTAGAGATAGGGTGAGGAGCTCAGCGTTTGGAGGGAGCTCACATCGAAAGGGGTCAGTTGAGGTGGTTCAGGCATCTGATCAGGATCCTCCTGATCCCCTCCTGATAGAGGTGTTCTGGGCACGTCCCACTGGTAGGAGGCGCTGGGGCAGACCCAGAACACCCTGGTGGGATTATATATCTCATCTGGCCTGGGAACGCCTCAGGGTCCCCCAGGAGGAGCTAGGAAGTGTTGCTGAGGAGAGGGACGTCTGGTATACTATGCTCAGCCTGCTGTCCCCATAACACGGCTTCGTATAAGTGATTGAAATGATTCCAGTGGTACTGCTCAGTTTAATCCGAATTTGTAATCTTTTAGACAATGTGCAAAAAACTTGGACGAAATGAACATAACGCACAGACAGACGGCTCTGTCTGTCTCCATATCTAACGTTGAGCCCTTAGTCAACCATGTTGGTGTTTAGTGAGCCAACTTTACACTGCAGGAGCTTCTGGAGGCTTCTGCTGTGTTGCCCTGTTTCCTGCTGTCTTTACTACAGACACAAATCAGGGACAAAATCATCTGTCAGCTCGTACAAAATTACTGCTGTTACAGGACATCTTGACGAGGAGCTCAAACAGAGAATCTGAAAAATGCTTACAGCGACAGAAAGTCATTCGGTTTGCTTTCAAAAGCTTGATAGCAGAATGCATGTGTGTGAACAAGCTTCAGTATAATGTGCTTTACTGTGACAAGAGAAAAGGCTTCAAGAATAAGGACTACTTTTTTCAGTGACTAATGGTATCTCAGGGGACTTTTACCAACAGGACAACTGAAATGTTTTGTATTTTGAAAGAGTCTTTTTCACACACAAAAAAAAAAGATAAATTTTATGTATAAAAAACTGCTTCGCTTGTTTGTATTTAGTTTGGTCAAGAGTTTGGTCAAATGTATTCTCACCACAAAGTAGTCTGAGGTTCTGACACATCATGCAGGCTCATGCTCTTTATGAGGAATGAACTTAGTTCATTATGTAACACTTATCATATCAACACACCATTGAGCTCTGTGCACAACTGCAAGAGTGACCACCTAAACATTCAAGCTTATCAAACACATATTTCCATATTGCGTGTGGCCCTACTTACCCCCATAAGGCAGCGGCACATGTTGGCATAGGCCACCGAAAAGTCTGGCTCGGAGATGGCCTTTTCGAAAGTAAGATCAATGACTCCTTTCAATCTCTCCTCAGTGTCAATAGTCAGTTCCGTCACCTGTTTCATTAGCTGTTGAAACTTTTGGGGGGTCAGTTTGTTGAGGATGCTGCGAACCCGTTTAAACAGATCCTGGGTCTTAAGGTTCTCTGTATCGTTGTCCTCCTCTTCTGCTCCGCGAGCGCGAACCTTTTTTGTTGAAGGTTTCCAAGCCTTCTCTGCTTTGTTTAGCTGCACGTCATCACTGAGTGACATGCTGGTAATGATTTTCCTCGGCTCTTTCCTCTGCATTTGCTGAGAGCGACGTTGACCACCGACTCCCATGCCCATACCTGGAGGCTAAGAGGAGACAAACATGTCATGTCATCCGTGGACAATGAACTTCAATTGGCAGCTCTTGGATCAAGCTGAGAATATGTGAACTTACTGGTCCTCTGCCACCTCCTCCCATGCCAGGCCTGCCGAGGTTGGCGAAGGAGGGTGTAAAGTCAGGGCCACAGTTCATTCCTGTTAGACGACTGGGGTCCAGCTGACGCAGAGGGGTTTTATTAGCCTGTGAAGACAGAGATATGAACTAACTTCAGCTTTATTCAGATATACTTTCTGATGTAAAGCTTTTGTCTTTATATCTTTCTACATTTCCATTCACAGAGACATTAATTACATCCCACTACTGCTTCTGTGGTGATCAAACACCCTGCAACAATAAACTGCACTGACTTAAAGGATGTCTTTTTTTCTCCCCTGGGGACAGACTGTCTACAGCAAGGAGTGGTAAGTGTATTTACACAGCAAGATTTAAACTGCAGTGAGGAAAATTCAAAGTGCTTTACTAACACATAAAAAGGAAAATGAAAAAAGAAGGACAAGTTGAAATAATTTAAATATAAGAGAAACTATTATTGACTGTATGCCCATGTTTTTACTGTGAGAGGCTGCACCTTGTCCAGGACAACATCACTGATGGCTGGCAGACCCTCAGGCTTGTTCATGCTGGCTGAGATGAACTGGAAGCCCAGAAGAAACTCTCTGTCGTATTGTTTCTTCTCCTCTGTGTTGATCGGCTTCCATTGTTCTGAAAGAGAAACCGAAACAGAGAATGACCAGGACATTCCTGTAATGAACATTTTCAAGTAATATCTCACTCAGTATCATCTCAGAATGAAACTGGGAAGAGAATGCCCATGGCGAAATGATCCCTACATGGCGGAGCTGTACTGCAGAATAAAGGTGAATAAATGATCTTTGGTCGGTGTAACTGTAGGTATTGTCATGCCTCATAATGTCCACAAGGTGGCAGAGAGGATGGCAAATAAATTAATTTATACATATAAAAATAAGTACAGCAGTGTAAGACAAAGTCCATCTGTGGGTGCAGTTCGTATTTAATGAGAGGCAAAAGCTGCTGATATTATTTACTCTCCCATGGTTTGATTTGAAGGCAGATGTTTCATTTACTACTGATTTTTTGCATTTATAAAACAGAACAAAGCTGCAAAGGGAAAAGGGTCATGACCTACAATTCACCTACTATTAAAAAAATCTTTTTGTTTATTCTTTTTCTTCTTGTGCTCATTGTTCAAATATTATGCGTTGCCATCACATAACTCTCGTTTTCCGCTGAAGCACAATCAGGTAAACGCCACTCCCTCATTTCCACAAAGCAAACATAAACGTATAGTCCACTGACACATTGCTAACGTGTGAATGTGACTGAGATAAGATCTTTGTTCACACTGAATTGCTCACTGGAAGGTATCAAAGGTTCAGAGACCCACCCTCTTTGTACTGGTACTTCTTGTCAGTGTCAGTCGACTTGGGATCTGGCTGAATGTTCTCAGCATCCAGCTTGTCCTCCTTGTCCTCCCAGGTCAGGTCTGCCTCCTCTGGGGCAGGAGGGGAAGCAGCAGGGGGCTGGGTCTCTGGCGCTGGAGCAGGGGCCGGGGCCGGCTCGGGCTCCGGGGGAGTCACTACTTGCTCCTGGTTCAAAAATGGGACGGGGGTCAGAAGGGCCAGACTGCAGTCTTAAAATTCATATGTTAAATAACACTATCCTGCGGGGCTACATTAAAATTCATCTGTTTCCTCACTGGACTGTGACTGTCTTTGTATATGTTGGTGGGCACTGAATAACTGTAAGCTCATTAAAACAGGTTGTAAAAGCATGGAACTTAATGAATAAATGAGCAGATGCATTACTCGACACACACCTCTTTAAAGGCATCCAGGAGGTCTCCTACAGCCTCCTTTTTGTTCAGATCCTTCATCTTCCTCTTTTTCTTTGGCACAGACACAGCGGCTACAGGAAGGAAGACGAAACACAATCCACCTCAGATTAACACAAATGTATCTGAAACAAGTGTCCTGCCAAAGAGGAATATAATATATATTTATATAATAATATATAATAAATATTTTATCACATTGTAACCAACTGACCTTGCATAGTAGTTTCTACAAGGGCGGGGGTAACCGTCTGGGGAGGAGGGGTGTCCTCCCTCTCCTCTGCTGTGGGAGGGGAAGGAGTGGGCACTGTTTCTGAGGCGCTGTCAGGTATGGAAACCGTCTCTACAGGAGATGGCTTCTCTTCCTTGGTGGTGGATTGGGGCACTGGGGTATCTTCTTTAACATCCAGGGTGACTGGAGGAATAGGGTCCTGTACTTCAGGCTGGGCGGGTGCTGCCTGGACAACTGGATCAGCAGGAACAGCGGGTGCAAGAGCAGGTGCAGGTGCAGGTGCAGGAGCAGGTGCAGGTGCAGGTGCAGGTGCAGGTGCAGGTGCAGGAGCAGGCTGATCTACAGGTGCCGGTGTGGCTTGGACAACAGGTGTAGGCGCTGCCTGAGTGATGGCTGTGCAGGTCTGTGTGACCTGCTGCTCGCTGATCTCAGGCTCAGCGATGGGGCTGTCATCACGCTCAGTTGCACAGGCGACGGGCACCTCGGGGTCTTGAGGGGCTGGCAGCGGCAGGCCGTTGGGGAGGCAGAGCTCCTCCGGCTGTGCAATGGGAGACTCCAGGGGAGCCTCCAGGTGACTGGGTGGCAAGTGGACTGACAGCCTTTCTGGCTCCACCTCTGCCACACCGTTAGTGGAGGGAGGTGCAAGGGGCGTGTCCAAAGTGGCAGCTGCCTCTTCTGCTTCAGCCTCTTCTACTTTCACCTCCTCCTCCTCCTTTTCCTCTGTGAATTTCTTGTCTGTTTTGTCTTGTGCAGCAGATGTGGGGACAGGGTCAGGGAGAGGTGCGGGGTAGGCGGGCACCTCAGGTGCTGACGGGAGGGGCGGGGTGGGTTCCCTTGGAGGTGGAGGAGCATCCATCACATCTGCAACAGGAGCGCCGGGTGCAGGAGTGGGGCTAGTGTTGAGAGGGACGTCCTCTGCTTCTGGTAGTAGTGGGGGTGTGGGGGGCTTAGTGTTCGTGTCAGAGGAGGTAGCCTCTGTGGGGATGTGCTCACCCTTCGCAAGTTCAGGGGTCTTTGACAGAGGAGGGGGCGTAGGTTTCCCTCTGTCATCTGGAGGATCAGAAAAAAATGTTGTCAGTATTTTACTGTTCAGTTTATCAGCTCAGTTAAGTTTTCACAATCCACACTTAATATGTGGACCATCGTGACATCAGAGGTACTCTTTAGGTGCCACGGCTGATGATGAACTGCCTCTAAACAAGGTGTCTTCATGGCTATCACTGGACTACATCATGAAGAAAAACATTCAAATAACTATACAATTGGACGATGACAATACGTCAGCCAGAATATGTATTAACTTCCATTGTCACATGTTTGACAAAGACTACAATATACGTTATTATCCAAGAGGGGTGTGCCACATCATATCGTTCGTGATATTGTGAATGTATTATTCCGAACATGATATGAAAACTTCATATCGTGATATGAACGATATTTTTTTTTATTTTATAAAAATAAAATAAAATATCGTGATACTCACAATATTTTAACTTTTTGACACATTGCGGTCATTCTGTTACCCACGGCAACAACAAGCATGGCTGAGAGCGAAATTATTACCGACTTTGCGGTGGTTTCAAAAAGAGGAGCAGCTTCAGTAGTGTGGAATAAACTGTGGCGTCCTGAATGTTTTATGAACAGATTTTATTTTGTTGAACTATAAATATTGTAACAGAATCTGAATCTCAGTCTGAGTTACTGTTGTTGTTCACAAACTGAAGAAATGAGAGATCATTTTTCTTTAATATTTGAAGCAAACTGTGAAACTGTATCACTTATTCTGTTGCAATTCTATGTTCTTAAATTAATAATAATTCATTTATAATAAAGAATATCTCTATCGCAAACCTGAAATATCGTGATATTATTTTAGGGTCATGTCGCCCACCCCTACTATCCAGGTTAAACCGATGAGTCCCTGATAATCCAGAGGAAGCTGTTTGATATCACTGAGTCACAACATTTGTTCCTGCAGGCTGTCATTCATCACATGCTTACATCCACGTAGTTAAACTATTGCAACATGTAAGCCAACAAAACACTGGCCTGTTTTATAGTTAGGCTTATTCCCCTGTTTATCCATGACTGTAGTAAGTGACCTAATTCATGAAACATGAGGTCATACATAGCAATACCAACCCATCTCTTAGCTTGCTCTGAGCTTAAAGCTTCATACCTCAGTGAAATGTGCTCTTAACAGGAGACTGATCTTTAGAGGAAACCATTGGCTGGGAACATTCAAATGTCATTTTCATCTAGTGAGTGAAATGCATTAAGAACACTGCGTCTCGAGTTAAATTTAAAACCCATTAAATGCTAAATGACAGCTTTAAAATGCAATTAGGGACATTATTATTCTGTATTTATCTTGTGCAGTACAAAATAGCTGCCACTGCAAAAATAAATCTTAATAAAATAATAACTGCATTAACTATATCAGAAATCTCGATACATATGCTTTGTGTATCAATTAAAAAAGGAAAAACAGCATCTGATAAGAAAGACGAATATTAGCAACTGAAGTAAAACTAAAATCTGAAGTTCTAATTATAAAACTGTACTAATATCTCTGTGTGACTGTTAAAAGCTCGGAGCGTGCAGCACTCACCTGGTCTAACCACTGCTGATGTAGCAGCAGCTGTGACGCTCTCACCGTTGGCCTGGACCACTGCTGTGCTTTCTGATCCCGATATGGCTGACTGTAGGGACACACAGACACACAGACACACACACACACACACACACACAGACACACACACACGAAAGTGAGGTATGACCTCAATGGTGAGGACAACCATAGTTTTTCCACTTGACTGGGGGAAAAACTGGTTTAACATCAGGCCTTAGTTGGACAATGAGCCACATGTCACAACTCTACAAGCAAATCACAGATCAGTTGGATTTTATCAGGTTGTAGAGGAACACGCGAACCAGCCCTGGAAACCCGCAGCACTCCCTTTAAAGTAGTGACATATGGACAGTGCAGGCAAGTTAATTCTTGTTTAAATCCATTTCAAGTGCTTTAAAAGACTAAGCTGACATTTACAATGCAGAAAGTAAAACAGATGTATGGAGTGACCCGGTGGAGTGGTCGTCCCATATAGTGCTCTGCAGCGGTCGGGTTGGGCGGCCCAACCTGTGAATCTTTGCTGTGTGTAAACTGCTTCTTCAGCAGCCTCCACTGTAGTGGAAAATTATGAAAAAAAAGTCACATGTAATGAAAGATAGTAGTCGACTGACTTAAAGTGTAAAAACTGAAACGTACTACTGAATGTGTACCTAATTTTTCTTTCTTCTTTGTTTGGTAAATGGATGAACATTTTCAGAATTCACGAAAAATTTAAAGAGGTTGATATCTATAGGTTCATTATGCACTGGTTTTACTGGTTCGGCCCCCTTGAGATCAAAGTGGACTGTATGTGGCCCCTGAACTAAAATGAGTTTGACACCCTTTATATAGACTATATATTTTTAATACAGACCCCTGAGAAGAGGAGCTGTTGTCAGGTAACAACCACAGCATATTAAAAGTATAGATTAACTGTGTATGGTAACAACTACTGAGGATCCAAAGACACACCAAACAGTAAACTTGATGCCGACATGCACTGACAGCATCTTGGTGAACTACACCAGCCCTAACTCACTGAATCTACGAGTGTTACTAAACCTCTGTTACTTCATTTGCACTGACTTCATTACTGATCTGCAGGTTTTATCACAACTTTCACAATTTGCCTAAAAATATAATAGACGCCTACAAACAAAAATTGAAACTGTAGCAGTGTGCTAGTTCAAGTGCAGTGTTGTCTTTGGTCCAGATCATGGCACTGTGACTTACCTGTGGTGGGGTTGGGGTAGAGCCACTGCGGCCCCCTGACATAATCTCCTCTGTAATATCTCGACCTCCTTGGTTAGGGTCTCTTATTCTGATCTGTGGAGGGGAGAGGAGAGATCCACTGTCAGGAGGGAAAGGACTGAGGATATGATTGTGTATGTGAGGATACCAACCATAAATGAAGGAGAGTAAGGAGAAAGGCAAAGGGTTAAAAAGTTTCAGGGTGAGGACGGCAGGGTGTAAGAGAAAAGCTGCCTTCCCATGATGCAACGCCTACAGTCGTCAGCCCTTTTCTGTGTCTATGACGCGCTAGCCGCCTCTGATTCAATGAAAGCTACATTTCTCACATTGTGAACCCTGAGGCACACAAAATCCAAACACTAACCGCTATGCGAATTCCTCTGCTGCACAAATGAATGTGCTTACGCTGGTTAGCCACCAGTAACGCCGTTCGACTGAGTGAGAATCAAGTTGACCAACTTTCATGCAAATTGTTTGAGAAATTCCACTGCTGTTTTAAGTTACTGTGAGAATGTGTGACTCTCATGGAGGCAAAGCACAGCCAGGCACAGAACAGAAGGCTTTCCTGTGTATACACACAACACTCAGCGGCAGAGGAGGAAAAAACACAGAGTGAAAATCTGATCACTCGCTCACAAGGAGTGCCCATACATTACAAACACATGCTTTCTATTTAGCTCTCTTTTTTTCTCTCACTCACACTCTAAATGCTTAATCTGGGAAGTCAGAGCTGTCATCAAACTGGTATGAGCCACAGCGCTGCTAACAAAGTGACGTACACAGTCCCTGCACAAGGACTAAACTGTAAAAGTTAACAGTGAGCTGCTACAGTGCTCCTGCTCTCTGGGCTACTTTGGACTTTAAGAACAACAACATTTGCTTGTCACCACTGACCTTTCACTGGTTAAACTCCTCTCTCGGAGCATTACAAACCCTAGCGGGCCTCTCTCATCCTGGGGCTGGAGTAGCGGTTCCAGCAGACTCAGGGCTGGACTTTCAACCCCACAAAGCAGGATAACGGTTGGACGTAGCCAGTGAAGTTTTACCTCACACGCATCCAGGCTGTGATAGAGTGTTACACGCCGGCAGGACAGGACAGAGCAGGGCAGGGCCTGACTGTCACTAAGCTAGCTAGCAACTTGAATAACTTTCCCCCTTTCATACGCCGAACAGAACAGGGAGGGGAAAAAAAGGATAAAGCGACTGGCCTTGTAAAGCTATGGTATTGGAATGCGCAACCCCTCCCACAGAGACTAACAGACAGTTAAAGGGGCCGGAGAGTGAAGGAGGGGCAGAGTAGGGGGGAATGGGAGGGTTTCCAGGGAAAAAAAAAGAGTTATCGTTATCAAATGAGCTGCAGCTAGCAGAAGTAACTCCCCCTTTTCCTCATGCTCTCTCCCTGCTCTGTCATTCTGCACACTCAAGTCGCTTCTCGTTTTTTTTTTTTTTCTTTCCAGGCTCACCCCTTCAGAGAGCAGAGGAAACTAGCACAGGAGGAGGAGGAGGAGGAGGAGGAGGAGGAGTGGGGTGCCACAGCAGCAGAGGAAGGCTGGTTGGTTAGCCCTTCCGGCTCAGAAGGGGGAGGAGACCGGTGGCCACGTGGAGCTGAGCTATGTGCTGACATGTCCTTCACCCCCCTCCCCTCTGAGTTCTCTTTGACACACATTGAGTGGGAGAGCAAAAGAGAAGGGGTGCAGAAAAAAGGCAATTTTGAGAGCTACAACTTTTGCATGTAACCAGGTACCAAAAGAAGTCAATGGCAGCAGTTAAAAAGATAAATGAACAAAATAGATGATAAAATACTCATCATACAATCTACAAAGTTCAAACACCCTTCCTTAATCTCTCTTTTTGACATGTAACTAGCTTGAATACCTGTGTTCAGTAAAGCAGCCTTGCAGTTTGCACTGTCCTGTACATGGAGGGTCACAGATTGCCCACACTAGAGCCTTGTGTCCTGTTGACGTGTCTTTTACACGACACCAAATCTTTCTAAAAAGTACATCACTCCCAAAAACCAAGAATGCAAAACTTGTGGTGTGTACTTATGCACACACACAAATGCCTTCACGTAGTCTCACGGCTGAAGCACGTACACTCACTGTGCTGTAATTCCTCCAGTCCCTCCCTGTCTGTCATCTTGAGTTTGAGTCTTACATTTTGTGTGGACGTGTGTGTGACAGAGACGGTGATTGTGCACTGGGCCTTTGTAGCCAGTGTTATAACATCAGCCGGGGCTCATGGGAATGAGCCAAAGTCCACCCCAGGTGACCACAGTTGCTGATAAGCAGCCAAGTCCCCCGGTGTGAGGGACCCGACAGCATGAAAGTCTAGCGGCAAAAGAACAGAGTCCCCGCACTGAACACTGACAGCATTTTCCTGGTAACACAGGCAGTGGATTTAGTGACTGACTCATTTCTTTCAGCAGAGAATACATTGGATGTGGCAAGTTTAGCCAGATGAAGACAAACAGAAAGGTTACATTCCAGCCACCATGAAGTAAAAAAAAACTTTGATCAGTCAGGCCAAAACTTAACAACAGGCCCATACAAACTGAGGCAAACACTCAGAGCTGGCCAAAACTAGTGTCAAGACAAGCTGACAAGTCTATGAATAGGGTAGTGAGGGGAAACTCACACAAACAGAGCCACTAGATGATGATTTAAGTAAAATAAGAGAACTACAAAACTAGGAAATCGGCTGCAAGCGTCAGTTGAATAAAAAAAAGTTGCATTCAACAGTACACCAGCCAGAATATTTTTAATTCTATCTGGTTGGAAGAGTCTGAGGAATCTGGAAACATCTAAAAATACTTTCTCAAATGTGACCAGCATCACAGAAGTGTCAGATGTAAAAACGATGATTACATGAGAGGCACAAACTGGGGCTACAGTTCACACAGAGCTACCACATACCAGGCGAGGGCCATCTTAGAGAGCAAAGGAAACACTAGACATGCTGTAGAAGTGGGGAATATGTCGTACAGCGGCTTACTCTTACAGCACACTAAGTTAAGGTCAAGTTCCCCACTATCTGTTTCAAACAGTAAACTGAACTCTACGTACAGACCCAAGAATTACTCCAGCATCATATAGAGAGATTGCAACACCAGTGACGAGCTGCACTATCTCAAACCCATCAGGTCATTGAGTTACTGATGAAAAAACAATGGTATTTCTTCATATTACTGCAAGGAAGTTGTTCAATAAACAACTTCTGCACTTAAAAGGTCAAACTAAAACACTAAGTGCCTACAGGGACTCTAATGTAAAGTTACAGCATTCAGATATTAATCATTTTGTACCACTCGGTCACACATCACGTACAAAGAGTTTTTAAAAAGGAAGCTGCAGTATTACACTGTTGTGAAATCAGCTTTAACCAAACAACCCAACTCTGTCTACTCTGTATTTATAACAATGGTTCTGCCACAGAGGTCCCATAATGCAATTCAGCCAGCTCATTAATATAAAGTAGCACTGTACAGATTAGCACTGTACTGTACGTCCAACACTGTTGGACACATTACAGACAGTAAAAACAAGACTGAAATTGCAGAACCAAAGATATGACCTGTATTAGTCGATGCATTGTTTCCTTGTCAAAACCAGATGCCTTAATTACCCACAATGCAACTCAACCCAGCTTCCACGCTAGTAGTGGCTTATGTAGCCTGGAACTTCAAGCCTCAAGCAGATATGAGAAGCGGTCTACCCAGATTTTTTTGTCATCTTCAAACTTGCAGTTTTCCGCCTCCACTGACGCTTATCAAACTTCACTCTGCTCCCTCTGGAGCCACTAAAGGCTTTACAAATCTTTTTTTTTTGTGTGTTACAAATGCAGCAGAATAGCTCCCAAAGACCTGTAAGGAGACTTCAATTTGCATAATTGGTGGGGTTCCCGTGAGATGACAAAACCTCTCCAGGGGGAATTCTTAGGGGCCGTTTATACGACAACGATTTCAGTGAAAACGGAAAAGTCTGTCCTTTGCATTTTAAAAAAACTTCTGCATTTATATGACGACGTTATTGAAACGATCTCCGTTCACACGGAGCTGCAGAATCTACTGGAAACGTTGTAGTGTGCACGCCAGGCCAATGGGTGGCAGTGTAAATTTGCAAAGCAACACCACGGCATGACGCCATGCGCCTGCGCTGAAGCGCCTTCCTCTACAACACCATGGTTACAAACCAAAACAAAGAAGACACAATGGCGAAAGCATGCACAGATAACTTTGTTTGGATGGATGATGAGGTGGAGATGCTACAGTAACAGATCTACATTTCACTTCACTTCAAATCAACAGGGTGAGCAGCAAAAACAGAGCTCGGCATTGTTGTTGTGACGGTCAGCATGCCTAGTGACTGGAACCGTAATGCGCATGTGCGAAAACTCCATTTTCAGAGGAACTGCATATTGCAAGTTTACATGACAACGGAGACGCTGTCGTTTCCAAAATGTTGCACTCTGGAACCCGTTTTTTAATCGTTGCGTTTTCAGGCACCCAAAACGCCGCTGTCGTGTAAACGATCGGCTAAAACGCAACTAAAGTTTATCGTTTTCAGTTGAAATCGTTGTCGTATACAAAGCTGGTTTTGCAATCTTGCAAGAGGCCGTAAACATGCCGCATCTTTAACTGCCAAGGTGGGCGCTGCTCTTGTGCCTCCTCTATGCCAACTTTCAAGGGTGCGAAAACAGGTTGCATGTGAGGCTGCTAAGCGACCATAACCTGCACTGTATCACAGCCTATTTACCAGAAACCCTGAGTGCAGAGCTGATCTTGGTCCAGGCGTTTTTTGTAAGTGTGTGTTGGGCCAAAAATATCACCCGTGGGACAGATATAAGACTCCAGGCAGCCCTGCACTAAAATGATCAACTTCTCCTCCATATTCATCACAGACTGATATTTACTGAAGGGAAAGATATCTGATGGCTGTGATTAGTTCTTCTTCATCACATGACGTGGTGCAAGCTGCTGCCTTCCAAAAGTTTTTCTCAGGGTGCAGCCGTAGTGCCCTGGAAAATACGGGCTTGGGAACATGTGCGTTTTAGTGCCTGCCACCCGTCTACATTAAAAACAATGAATTTAAGGGCGCAAAAACGCGGCATGTGTACAGCCCATAAAAGAGACTTGCTACAGTCATGTGCTCCCTTTAAATCCTCGTTCCAAGGTGGAAACTCATAGATATGCCCCATAATGAAGTATATTTTACTTAGACGTAAAAAAAGAACTAACAAAAAAAAAAAATACCTGGTGACAGTTTTTTTTTTGTTAAGCAGCAGAATTCATATTTTAATATATTAACTCAACAGGCATAAGAGACAACATTCAACTGTGTATCGACTAACACAAAGGTGAAAGCTGTGTTAAGAAGAAATAGGCTACTTTATGACACACCTTGCCTAAATGTACAGTATGTCCCTTTTCCTCACTGACTTCACTCAGTGTACCTGGATGAACATGTCTGCTGCATGTGATTGTGCAGGACACAATGCAGCAAAGAGATAAGGTTGCTGCATTAAAACAAAACACAACACAGCAGAGATCAAACCCCCTTCTATCATTCAAGAACCAGAAACACTGTTTGGCTTTTAGTCTGCAGTATCAGCGAGATGTACATGCCGATGTCTGAGTAGATAAGTCCGACATTATCAGAGGAACCTTGAGTTTATCACAGTGGCTGTTTGGGGCTGGAATTTTCTCCATAGTAGAAAACACAGATATGATGTTTGGAAATGGAATTAACACAAAATAATTGGGAAAGTTCCTGACCTGCACTGATAAACAGATCTTGTCCAAACATGTCTGATAACAAGTTTCCATTTTAGGTGACCAGTTATATCTGTGTTATTTTCCTATTATGGTTTCCACCATGTTTAATGAGATTAAAAAAAGCCTCTCATAGATTTACTGGTGGTTCATTCTGCTATGAAAGTGAAAATCCTGACCTAGATATCCATTCTCAAAATGTAAGATGTTTTGTGTCGCAGGACACTACATACCTGTTTCCGTTCGCGCTTGGTGTGGATATGCTGTGGAGGCTGAGGTGGTGGTTGCTGCTGTTGAGGGGCTGGGTTCATAATGACGGGTGCCGCCTGCACCGAGGGGGTGAACTGAGGCTGGGCGGGGTAGTAGGCCCCTGCTGTGGATCAGACAGAGAGAAGAATGTAAACCAACACATACTGACTTAATCCTACAGCCATAACTTGACACAAACACATCAGCCGCAGGACACACACACACACACACACACACACTGGCTTAACAACACATAGCTACTGTTTACAGTCTACATTGTTAATGTTCTTTTAGGCTACTTAAATGTGCATCTAAAACATGAAGGTTTGATTTGTTGATGTTTTGCAGTGCAACAGCTGCTGCTTTCTGTCTTTACAGTGAGGTAACTGAGTACTTCTGTCAGTGCCTACTGAGGATGTGTTACACTTTAGGCATCCGTCAAATATTTAAGTACAGAGTGATTTACAGACTCTGTGAACACGCTTCAACTAAACTTATGAACAATGATTATGTTTGAGCTTTAGTGTCCTGACAATGTCCCTGTGGACACTGTAGAGACATCTTGTAGCAGAGAGCTTCAAAAATTTGAATTTTTGAAATCTATCACAGCAGCATTTCAGTGTTAATGCCTCAACAATCTGTCAAAAATGGAGAGCGTAATCTTAAAGAACAGAGCTGTGATTAATGAGTGAATCTATAGATAAATAAATGTACAATACATTAATAGCTTGGGGACTGGAGAAGGACAAATATTGATTATTTAAACTCATAAGAACAATCACACCATGTCATCGATTAGATTATTGAATAATTTAATAAACCATTTGAAACCTGAGCAAATTGGCTTGATTTCTTTTAAAAACATGGCAAGAAGGTGATGAGCAAAGAAAGAAGAAATGACCCAAAAAATTGGCAAGAAATTAGTAAAAAAGAGAAAATTAAAACAAGAACATTTTAAGAAAAAAAAAAACAGAAAGTTAAAAAACAAACAAAAAAGAAAATTACCTGTTGAAAATTACCACGTTGTTTACTTTTATGCTTATAAAAATGCCTGGCCGAGCCATACAGCCAAACAGTTTTATCAAGACGAGGCCTTGTATTAACACAAAGTATAATCCGATATGAGCTGAATTTGTGTCTTGCTTCACTTAACAATTTCAAACCTGAGCAAACTGGCTTTCTTTCAAAAACATGGAAAGAAGGTAATCAGCAACTCAATGATAAATGATTAAAATATCAGCAAGACATTAGCAAAAAAGTTACAAAAGTTAATAATAATCATTACTATACTTTCATGGGCATTTACCCTAGTTTTTTTTTTTTAATTATTTTTTAATAATTATCTCCCTCGCTCTTTTAGTTAATTTTCAGGTAATTTTCTGTCCCCTTTTAATATTTCCTTGCAATTTGGGGGACATGTTATGCCAAATTGTTGATTTCCCTTTCTTTAAAAGGAATCAAACCCCTTTGCTCAGGTACCAGTGGTTTAAATACTTGTGAAAAGCGCTCCAAGTTTCAAGACTGACCATATGGGAAGGGCTGAAACTACGTTTAGGGTTGTCAAAAATATCCATTTATCAATGTATATTCATTTTTCCACAGTTTAGATACACCACTACCAGCTGCGCTTCCATGCTCTCTCTTACTGTTCATGTTTATTACAGTCATTCTGCTGAGCACTGTTACTACATAAGAAAAGAAAAGATGTTGTGCTATCACCTTGTTTAGTTTATTTTTTTTAATAAAAACTTTACATTTTAAGCCCTCTAAGTCAGTTTCCCCCCATGGTATCAAACATGGTATTAAATATCAATAGTTTCCAAGGTATTGTACCAAAGTAAGAAATTCCAGTATCATGACAACTCTGCTATCATTTCCATTATCTGTTAATCAGCAGACTATTATCCTGATTTGTTTATATGTCCAATTATGAGAAAAAATGCTAAACAGAATTTCTCAGAGGCCCCAGGACTTCGTCAAAGTATTTGTTTTATCCCACCAACAGTCCGGTACATAAATATATATACACCCTCACTTTTGATGACCTGAAAATAGTTGGAGATTAATTTTATCATCCAATCATTACAGCTCTACGCTTGTGTTTCGCAGCCCATGTTTCCATGCAACCTGAGCAACAGGTGACTGCACTTAAACATGAAAAATGAAATACCACTAACTCCAACTGCTTCATTTCCACCAAGCCTTCTTACTGCTGTCTCCAATCATTGCTGCAGAGGAGCAATACTGCTTAAGATGCCTTCAACCTGCATCTATCAACGTGTCCTCACTCATGATAAACTTGGCACCACTTGAAGAGGCATCACCGCCTCAAACCTGTCTGTTTCCACTGTCTCTGAGTGTTTTTGTGCCATCTCAAAATCTCTCTACGTGTTGTATCTGACGGCAACAATGAACAGAAGCAGACATGGCACCTGGGGGGCACAACAGGTAGGCCCTCCGACCATGACACAGCAGCTTCTCCCTCTGCCCAGCCCTGCAGTGGTGTCTCTGATTACTTGAGGCAATGGATCATTCTCATGTTCACTAACTTGTGAAGAACTATGCTGCCATAACATGACCAAGAAAAAAACTAAATCAAAGCTTTCAAAGGCTCAAAGAACTTATTAGCCTATGCGGTCAATAATGTCAACAAGACATCCACCCACTCACAGATATTACCTGGCCTTGTAACTGGCCTCAGCTATAGTTCAGAACCAGTTGTAGCCCACTTTCAAAGGACTAGGGTAAAAAAAAAATCCTCAGATTGCAGAGGCCTCTCTCGCAGCCTGACGGTAGCTCCTGCTCAGCCTCTCTCCCCCTCTGCACGCATTTCAGTCTAACTCACATTACTGAGTCTGCATTGTTGACCAGGAGCAGCACAGCCTAAATATAGTCAAAACCCCACACCGGCTGGGGGAGAGAGCGCGCTGGAGGGAAAGGGAGGGAAGACAGACAGAGAGAGCCAGAAGGACAGAGAGAGGGAGAATAGGAGTATGCTCAAAACCAGAAAGCCAGAAGGCAGAATGAGACTCTTCTTGGACAGCGTCCCAATACTGTAAATAAGAGGCTTGAGATATGACTCACAAAGTGCAGGAGATTGGGAGAGCAATAGGAGAGGGGAGGGGGCTGCAAAGAGACGCACTGTCTAGACAACACCTACCCTCAGAGTCCTGCTGCTCTTGAGACCCTCGATTCCCCATGCTGAATGCCTGCTGACTGTAAACTGCGTATGGAGAGAAAAAGGAGAGGGGGTTTCTCTTCAAACCCCCTCTCTAACTTCTTCCCGTCCTCTCTACAGGTGCCCTCTCAGAATGACTTCTTTTAATGCTTAGCCCTCCCTCTTCCAGCGTGTCTCCGTTATGCTCCTCCCTCTGACCTTCCTGATTCCTCCCTTCCTTTCACTTTTTTTCACCTTCCTCCCCCCTTCCCTCTTGCCTCCCTCCCTCCCTTTACCCCCCTCTGCAGTGTACCGGCAGGCAAGCTGAACTATTCAGTTGTGTCATTCAGAGCCAATCTGATCTGCCTGAAGACACCTCTATCTCTCCACCCTGAATAAGAGATCTGATCCACACTGGCATCACAACCTACTACAAAGGGGGTGGGCTGTGAGTATGTGGGAAGAGTTAAGCTAATCACTCAACTAAGGGGGGTGGGAGTCTTAAAAATAGTCGCCATACTCCGTCAGCACAGTGTGTGTTTGGTGTGTGCTTTTACCTGACTGCTAGAAAAGGACTCAATGGTCAGAGAGACTGCACCACTCAGAGGACCGGAGGGGGGAGTTGGAATGATATTCTGGGATTGTTACTACGCAGTTAGCAGAACTTTACAGTGGGCACTGCAGGTCCTGAAGGCAAAAAGCCAAATCATTTCCAAACATACAGTATATCTGTGTTACTCTCTCATCTGCGTGACATGGTATAAACCGTCAACAACAACTGCACACTTTCAAAGCAAAAATAGTGGTCAAGTCCATAGGAGACCACAGTTTGAGAGCCATATCTCCCTGTCACATGATCAGTCATTTAGGGTCATGTGCCAACCTCCTGTCATGACATGCCATGTGACTGGCAGAATGACCGATGTGACACAGACCCTCCAACACAAACACATGGGACATTATGTCCTGTGGAGTCACTCATATCTAGCAGCTCGCAGCTCTCTCATACCACCAGCAGCCCACTGTTATGAAGAGCGTAACTTATCTGAACATCAAATAGAAATCCACGCATGCACCAAGCCTGGCAGTCGCACTGTCACGAATAACACGAAAATTTCCGAAAAATTAATTTTAGAGAAATCAACTTTTCTGGAATTAACATTAATGTCAAGCCTGTCTAGTTTTAGTCAAAGGTACAGAGCCAGAATTGTCCATAGCACATTTTAAAAAATACATATCAAAATACATATAAAAATATAATAATAAATAAATAAAGTGGTTAGCATTGTCGCCTCACAGCAAGAGGGTTACTGATTCGAAACCCCAGGGTGGGGGAGCCCTTATATGCAGAGTCTGCATGTTCTCCCCATGTCCCCATCTCCTCAGCGTGAATTTCCTCCAGGTGCTCCAGCTTCCTCCCACAGTCCAAAGACATGCAGGTTAATTGGTGACTCTAAATTGTCCGTAGGTGTGAATGTGAGTGTGAATGGTTGTCTGCCTCTATGTGTCAGCCCTGTGATAGTATGGTGACCTGTCCAAGGTGTACCCCGCCTCTCGCCCAGTGTCAGCTGGGATAGGCTCCCGCGCCCCATAACCCCTTAGAGGATGAGCGGCAATGGAAAATGACTGGATAAAAAAAATGTAGAGGCCTGAGTACCCCACAGGACAGCATTGTTCAGATTGGATGTTTTTGCAACAAAGGTGGAAAGGTGGCTGTAGCTCAGGAAGTACAGCGGGTCGTCCACTCGTTGGAAGATTGGTGCTTCAATCCCCGTCAGCATATCGAAGTATCTGTGGGCAAGTTACTGAACCCCAAACTTACAGTCAGTGAAATCCACCATGTGGATAAAACCTAAAAATTGTGCAATGTCATGAACTTGGATGATTCTTGCAAACTAGAATTACCGCCACACGATTGTATGTCTTCGTGCACCGGTCAAGTTTGTCTTACAGTTTACATCCCTGTCTGTCTTAAGTGTCGTATGAATTCTTGAGTTATGGCCAAAAACATATTTTGTGAGGTCACACTGACCTTTGACTTTCGACCACAAAATTCTAATTAGTTTATTCTTCAGTGCAAGTGGATGTGTGAAATTTAAAGACCTTCCCTTAAGGTGTTCTTGAGATATCACGTTCACACGAATGAGATGGTTGTATGGCCACACTGACTTTGACCTTTGACCAACGAAATCCAATGAGTTCATCGTTGGGTCCAAGTGGACATTTGTGCCAAATAGAAAAGAAATTCCCTCAAAGTGTTCTTGAGATAGCACGTTTGCACACAGACCTTGAACCTGAACAGTTTATCGAGTCCAAGAGCATGATTATGCCAAATTTGAAGAAATTCCCCTGAGGAGTTATTGAGATATCGAATCCACGTGGTTTGGACGAGCCACGGACAGACCTACGGACAACCCGAAAACATAATGCCTGTGGCCAAAACCTGAATCCTCCACACCACACTGAATGGACTTCTATCATATATCATTTGTATTGCATCCTCTTGGTGCAGATCCACATACATGCTTGCTTTTCTTCTACAGTTGAGGCTTGTCCAATCTTCAGATGTATAAACATAAATATAACAAAAGATAAATGTAACATTCAGAAAACAGGAGTGATGAGCTCCACGAAAATATGTCAGAACATGGAAAAAGAACCTTTTGACATTGCTAGATAATATGTCACTCCAGTGTGGCCTGTGAGAGATGCTCACTTCATGCAGATGAAATGGATGCAAAAGCTAATCAGGTCAAATTTCTTGTGCAGCCACAAGAAAGTAAAATTAGCTGAATTAATAACTGTTTCAGGTCAACTCAGTCTCACAGATCTGATCAAACCATTCAAGACTTTAGATATTCTCAAACTGCTTCAAAAGGCTTCGAATCAACACATACAGATTTCTGAACTATCAACAACTCTGCCCTTGGGGAAAAAACTGCATATGCTATCAGGGGTAATCAACCACTCTTTCACAACATCTGGGTCCCTTCCTGTGTTATCTAGAGAGGACAGACTTAACCCACATTTTGGAAGTACCCAGGGATGTGCCACAAGTGAGTTTGAATCACCAATCCCGCAGACTAACATGTTGAAGATGAGGAAAGAAAGTTATTTTACTGCTTCTTAACAGTCAGATGGATAAGTTAAGAGTTTACAGTGATCCTGGGGACAAATCCTGGTTGTCTCACATTAGTTATTTGGGCTGTCAAAGTTTTTGAGAGCATAGAGAGATGTTGAGCCTTTCAAATGATGATCAGTAAGTGTGTGCTCATAAATCAGCCCTTAAACCTGTCAACCACTGCTGGAGAAATGACAAGTGTGTGAAATTATTTGTAGCTGTAGAAAAAACAAAATGGTCTGAATAAAATTTTTATACAACCTGTCACCTAATTTCTGATACATGAATTAGCCTCACTGGATAAGTTTAAAAATAAAAATTCATATAGACCATATTGACTAAAATTTCACTAAAATGTCAGGAATTTTCGTCGACTAATACTAGGGATAAAAATGACGAAAATGTGACTAAAACTAAAAGCCATTTTCATCTCAAGATTTACACTGAATCTAAAAAGGCTGTCAAAGTTCACACTGATGCATACGCAGGTGCAGAGTGTGCAGAGGCATTGTTCAAGCACCATGCACATCGTACAGTGCACATACACTGTCGTGCAAAGAGCATGACATGCAAAGCCTAATAGGAAGAATTGTGTTTTTACAGTCCTGTATTCAGGCCAGCGCATTCTATTGCTGATGAGCTACAGTTTAAACAAAGACAACACATAGTTCAGATGCCTGCTGGAGGGGGGGTCAGCAAGTTTGTTTTCAGGGCATCATCACTTCCTGTGATGTAATGACACCCAGCCACCTCTAGAGGGTGTGGCAACACATGGGATCAACAGCAAACATCTGTAGTGCTGAACTGAATTTAGGAATAGATGTTAAAGTAATGTGATGACAGAGCATGTTTGGAATGAATAAAGACAAAGAAAAAAATGAAATATTTATGTCACATTCTTTGAGTGTATTATAGAAAAACACTCTCATACAGTTACAAACAAAATATTGATCTGTAATGCTCAGTGCAGTTGTTATTTATGCTGACACGCTTTCATTTTTCCTGAGTGCCCATTTGGCTCAACCTGCTTCGACTATGACAGTCAGCATTTTTTAACATTTTCCAGAATGCAGCCACACCCCTTAGCGACAATACAACATATCTCACAGCTGCATTTTATCTTTAGTTCTGAACTTATATGAAAAACTTGTATGAAAAACACATTCTGCTACTTCATCTTCATCAGAGCAGAGCAGCTCTAACTTAGCTGGTCTATTAAGCAGGATTTATAATACTGCATCAAATTGATGCCGTACATATGGTGTAGTCTGTGTCGATGCATAGCCTACGCCATAACCTACACCGTGGCCTGACATGCACCTTCCCAGAAATGTAACTACACATCCCGGTGATGCAGACCCCAACAACTTTGACTGGTCGGCTTAGTAGCATCACACTTCCTCCCATGCATTTCCAGCTGCTCCTTCTCTTCCCATAAACATGGACCAAATGGAGAGAGGTTAATGGAAGAAGTCCGCAAATATGTACATTTGTATGACTCTTCCTCACCCCACTACAAAGACTGTCAAATGGCTGCAAAGTACAAAGAGTTGGGGAAAAATTGAGGTTACCCAGGGGGAGAGAAAGTTCCCATGGTTTTTCGTTTTTCTCTCATGGTTTGGACCACATATTAAGCACCAAGACACATTGTCAAACTATGACGAGAACAAGGCAAATATGCTATGTAACGTTATGTCTTTGTATCACAAACCTCATACACTCTGTATTGCACACCTGACACTCAAGAGCAGTGGTTCCCAACTGGTGGGTCGTGGTGCAAAAGTGGGTCAAAGGTCCATATTTAATGGATCACAAGTGACTTGCAAACATGTCAAATTTGTAAAAAGAAAAACCAAACAAACAAACAAAAAAAAGTGCAGTGAATTTCCAGCACAGAGCTTTTATTTTGAAGTGCCGTCTCCTGCTGTAGAATGAGTGACTAGCAGACAGCTAACTAGCTTGACAACATGGCCAAATACAAGTATGACGCTGAGTGTATTAAACATTGTGGACCTTGCACTAATGACTAAGAAGCAATCTAAACCCTGTGGCTGGGCCAGTTGGGAACTACTGCTCTAGAGAAATTTTGGTGCTCTTTGGTTCTGAAATTACATGAAAACATTCTGCTACCTCATCTTCATCAGAGCAGAGCAGCTCTGTGTGTTCATTATGGGATGTTGATTCTGAGCAGGTCCTGCCTCTGACTCAGCTGATCTATTACTTCTCGTTTCATATGAACTAGTCCTCAGCAACAAGAAGTGCCGGAGGCATTGACGAGATGTCTGGGGTTTGACTTGAGATAAAGATGGCCATAATTGAGAGCAATACAGTAAGTCTGTAATTAATTAAAGAAAGGCAAACACTGCCATGAGGAGAAATACAAAACAAACAGGCTCTGTATCAAAAGCGGAGGTGAAGGCCAAAGTGACGCAGCAGATGGGAAAAGCCCAGATCTCTAAACAACTGAGAGCGTCACAGACAACCTGAAAAATATCAGGATTACATCAGCTGCAGAAAGGTGGAGATGAGAAGCAAAATAACTGAAAACAACTGCCTTTATGATTTTAGTAGATTTTTATATTTGCATACCTGTTAGCTTGCTATGACGCCCATTACTCTGCTGAACTCTGCTTTTTCTTGTGTTATTATGAGGTATTATGCTTTGAGTTTGATGCTTGCATCCTACTTCTTTTCACATTCATAATCACTTCGTGCTCTGACTGCCGAAGGCCACATCCACACTTAAACATTTGCTTTACAAAACGAGCTTTCTAACAAAAACAATACACGTACACACAAGCATTTTAGCACCGTTTACGAGAAAAATCTCAATCGATATTAACACACCTGTAGACACATTATCAAATGACCATTCAAGTACAATGGGCATGTGGGACAGACAGGAAGCAGTTTGTCTACTCTACAGTTGGTTGCTTAGTTACAGAAAATACTGCGTAGATGACAAAAAGCAAGAGCAGAGGTGTCTTTGCTGGACCAAAGGCAAGGTGGAAGTGTTAATGAACACAGGTATTGCGCTCAAGGTGGCGTAAAACAGATTGGGAGTCACTACAAAGCAAATACGGCAATATTAGAGCAGTACCAGCTGGGAACATTATCCATCACAGGAGGAAGCCACTAAGATGGGACTAAAACAAAGTCTCTGTTTTAGGAGTTTTAGTGTGGATGCTGGGTGTGGACTTAGATATAGTTGTGCATTGTCAAACTAAACTGTGTAAGTATGAATGTAGCCTAACTTTGAAAGTTCTTGGGCCAGCGATGGCTCCTGTGTCACTTAAAAACCCTGTTAAGTGTCTCTGTGTGTGAGTGGCTTAGGTGAGGCCCCAGGTAGAGCCTCTTACCATAAGTACCATATTCAGCGGGGCTGGTGCCTGGGTAGAAGCCTGGGGTGCCTGCTGGGACTGGGTATTGCTGGGGTGTGGCCACGTAGGTTGCCGACCGGTACTACAGAAACAAAGAAGAGAGCGGGGAAGACACGACAATATTATTAGATACAATTATAACAGCAATATAAATCATAGGAGCACAACAAAATACTTTTCCTGCTCTTCACAATAAACAGCTTTAGGCCCTGATCACACAGAAAGTGGTGGTCATGACAACAAGTTTACAGTTGGTAAACAATGGAGGAGAAACTGGTGGTAGTGGTTGCTGGATACCAAGAGCTATACGACTTTACAAACCAGTTACCAGGATCTCAATAGAAAACGCAGGCGTCAAGTGCAGTACTTGAAACGTCCATGATGGAGGAGAAGCTCCTGGACCAACTGGTGGTACTCCCCATGATCCAACCTCTTTTTTAGGGTCTCATGTACCCACACAGATCTCTGTTTATCTGCTGACAGCCTCTCACCCTCAAACAGAGCCACAGCAAGTACCTTCTGCCTCGACATTTTAGGTACCAGCTACTAATAACTGTGAAATATATTAAATAAGAAATAAATACACAGGTCCTGTGTAACATTGGTTACACAGGAAGGTTAGGGTAAGGAGGTGAAGGGGTGGTTGCCTGGCATCAATAAAAAGACGCGGCAAGCGTTTTTTCACAAGTGGCATATAATTTAAAAATAAAAGGCAGTGCGGTGTGCCTTGTGTTTTGCAACCTACAAAACTCCTTCTGTGTAAAAGGTAATCACAATAATAATAATAATATTTTGGGGATAGAATGTTCACAGAATTTATCCAGACAAGAACAACACAACAAAAGCTTGATATTACAAAAGTGATAAAAGAAAAAATTTGGTGGGTGTATCGTGTTAGCCGCCAATACACCATCTGGCTCTGATAAGAAAAGAACATTTGGCAGCATCACTACTTGAACGCTCCCTGGTCGGTGCCCCCTACCTGTCCCGGTATGAAGTAGGCAGGTCCTTGTGGTGAGCTGGGGAAGGGCAATTGTTGCCCGGGGATCATCATCATTTGGGAGCCAGGGCCCGGCTGGTAGACGTGGGTGGGCGTCACAGGCCGTGGGCCGCTGCTGGGAGGGACGCCCCGAGGCCCACTGCTGGGAGGCAGGCTGGCCCTGTTGGTGTAATAGGGCTAGAGAAGAGGCAGGGGGAGCAAACCATGGCCGGAGATGAAGGAGAAATGTGGAGGGAGAGAAGCAGGAGTGGGGAGGTGATGACAGACCAAAGAAAGGTGAGGATGGACAGTGAGTGAGAGGGCAGAGAAAACGGATGGAAACGGGTAGAAGAGAAAAAGAGAGATAAATAAAGAAATTATTAGTTACCTTTCTGAAACCTCCAACATAAAAACCATCCCCCATGCCCCTCTATGATTTTATCTCTTGGACCAAGTGGAGCTGGTCTGTCCGGCCTAATAGCTAGGCTCATAGTTTGTCCATGAATCTATGGCTAGACTCCAACTGGAAACATATTGGCCCTGCCTGCCAGAAGAGATAAAGCAGCTAATGCTGGTTCATTCAGAGCCTCCTCATTGACATTCTGCTGCTGGCCTGGGAGCTAACCGCCGTAGCCAGCAAAATGACACCAAGCCAACAAAGCACAACACTGCCAAATATTAGACACACACATATGCACTCAAGATGGTGAGGAAGAAAAAACTGGAAGAAAGTGGAAATTGAGTTACCTGTAGCGACCTGAAGCTTCCCTTCAGCAGCGCAAACACAGATCACACAGAGACACATCAAATGGAAGCAAGAAGAGGGTGGGAAGAGATGGATTGAGAAAGAGAGAGCATCACAATCAGTTAGAGCAAAGCACCCTGAAACTGCCCGTTCTGAGCCAAGCCGTGAATTAACAAGCAGCATGCAGAGAATAGGTAGAGCCCTGAATCCAAATACACTGAGTCTAGTTGCTCTTAAATAAGATGCTACTACAACTAAAATTCAGGAACTGTAACTGGAAGATGGGATTGATCACCTACATTTTTTTTCTATGAAGAGAGGCTGAATTTTCTTTGTTTGTTTGATTATATCAAGCTTCCTCGCATTTATAAAGGATGTAAAACACCTTTATATAGGACACTCTTGTGCATTTATTTTAAGCTGTAATTCACTCAAGTACTTAAATGCATTCCCACATGTACAGTAGGTAAAATATTTTATTAAAATACCTCTTCTGACATGGTATGGCATATTGTCAAATATTTATTATCGATATCGATTATCGTTAAAATTCTGCGCCATCAGGCTAATTTATATTTTAGGAGTTTATTAGAGCTTTTTGTATATTTTTTAATGAAATGAAAAACAAAAATTCTTTTGAATTTCTTAATGGGTGGAACTGAGGCCCTGTCTACACGTATACAGATATTTCTTCAAAACTGATACTGATTTACGTTACGTTTTGGCCTCTTGTCTACACACAAATGGAGTTTGTGAACAAAACAGAATGTTAAAGTAATGATGACAACATCTCCTCAATTCCTGAATGTGCATTGTTACTTTGTGTCATGAAAATGCAGCAAAAATACTAACAACAATGGTAGACTGCTGGTTGGTTTACATTTTGTTCACACTGTCTGATCAAATAACTACTTGACACTTAAACTTAGTATTGCTGCTCCTATTTACAGGCAAACTGAGGCGTCTGCTGTATCTTGCCTTATTTGGTCCACATCAGCATCGGTGGTTTGAAATCCACCAGAGACAACAGTTCTGGATCAGGCCTGGTTGAACCAGCAGTTGGTGAGGACAATTTCAAGAGTGGGACTGTGCTATACAGCCAGCAGCAGCAGTGGCGACCTACCGTCCGACACCAGTACACCATGAGGAGGACAGAAACAGAGTGCTCGGCGGGGAGAGAGCACCTGCCGCAGTAAGTGAACAAACCATCTGTGGTCATTTTGACTTGACCAGAGGACTTCACTACAAGCTGATTGGCTGTTGAAACAAGTGTCGAGCTTTACATTCTAAAACCTGCCGCTGGTGATTTGACCAGCTGAGTTACAGCTGACACCATCAGCTGGCCCAAGTCGAGCTCAGACCGGCCAGTTCACACCGCTGCAACCTTTCTCTGCAATGTTCTAAAACAGTTTTGTCTCGTGGCAAATCTTAGATCTGAACTGGGCTTTATGCTGAAGGGGAATCAACGGTGATGAAATCTCCAGTATTTGTTTTGTAAAAGAAAATGTTAGCCTGTGGATTTTATTTTGTAACAAGGGGAGACTGTGGAAGAAAGCTAACAGTGGTGAGCATTTGGAGTTGTTTTTGCTTTCTAGTGTGGACAAAGATATTTTGTAAAATAAGGTATGGACAGAATTGATTTAAAGCTTAACTTGCACATGTTTAACTGTATTTCCTTTTTACCTCAGTGTTGTATGTCTTTAACCACTGTACACAATGTATTCTTTATTTATTCTATTATTCTATCAGCATGGCAAAGAAAGTACGGATGAATACCAGCTCTCCAGCTAATTCAGGTG
Source organism: Epinephelus awoara (assembly GCA_035609425.1). NCBI lineage: Eukaryota > Metazoa > Chordata > Actinopteri > Perciformes > Serranidae > Epinephelus > Epinephelus awoara. Next base: position 41,397,316 of record CM069297.1, read on the forward strand.
CACTTACATTTGTTTAAATGTGGATTTTAAGTACATTGTCCCTTCTTAAATAAATACATTTAAAATTTAAATTGAAACAGAAAATATCTGTATACATGTAGAAAGGGCCTACGACTGGTACGTGTATCACATTTCAGACACTGTTCTGGTGAGTTTTGTAGTTTTATGAATAAATATTTCCTAAAAGCGATGATGGTCAGCTGACAGATAACCTAACGTTAGTGTAGCTCTCAGTGCAGATGGTCACACCAAGGTTTTAGTTGTCAAAGCACACCTTGGAATCTCTCAATCATCTCTACTGCTTCTAATATGTGTTATAGGGTAGGAAACGCCCCACCCCCACTCATGTTAGTCAGTTGTGCTGTTAGTACCTGTTGGTGTATAGGCCTGGGCCCTGGGGCAAACTAGAGGAGGAAAGGCAGACAGGACAGAAGTTAAGGACAAGAGCCCAAGATCCATGCTTCACTCTTCACTGACATGCTTCTTCCAGTTCTGCTTCTTTTCAAAGGCTAATGTACAACTCTTGTCCAGATAGTCATCAGACAGAATTAAGCCCCGCTTCCACCAAGCAGTACACAACGGTACAGCTCAGTTCAGTACACATTTATTAATCATGTTTGGTCCCCCTCTGTTGGGGTACCTAGCACACAGATCTGGTACTAAAAGGCGGAGCTGTGAACACTGCAGTCTGATTGGTCAGTAGAGGACGGTCACTCTGCTCAGGGCTGTAATGTGGCTGGTTTTGAAGCTTATGTAACCACTGTTCATATCATGGCAAGTCTTACATACATTACTTGTTTTGCTGCCTCTCGCAGCAGCAGTGGGCTGAGAAAAAATAATTTATTTCACTGGGTGGAACATTTACTTGTAATGTTACTCAATGCATGACCATTCCATTAGTTTCTATTGTCTCTCTTAGATGACATACACTTTTAGTAATGAGCGGCGAGTATCATTCATGGTGGAAATGCTAAATCGATCCAGAGTCTAGAAAAATGTGTATAGGTGTTACTTTTGTTTCTAAAGGTGCTTTACCGAAAGGTTTTGGTGGAAACAGGGCTACACAAGAGGAGTCTTAGCTTTCTGAAACTGACAGCTGTGCCCATATTCATTAGCAACTTCCTTTTCTTGCTTGCCAATTTATTTACACTGTTATTTTAACTGTGAAAACTACATAATTTACCTGATCATTACAGTAGATCTTAATGGAGATGATAAATAACTATGAATAAGACTGCAAGTGAAACTTGTACAACTTCAATTAAGAAAGGGTTCTGCCAATTAATTGGTCGAGCTTTAATAAATTACAGCAAATGCACCTGAAACTGCTTCCAGTCAGTCAGGAGCATTTGGAAGTTAAAGACTTTAAATCATGTAGAGAGGGTCGTGTGAGCATGTTGCACATTAAGCTGTGGTATTTTGTGTGGTAGAGTACGAAGGACAGGCTGACACTGAAAGTAAAAATGGTGCAGAACTGGTGAGAAACAGGCAAACAGACATGCAGTCATTGTAAGAAAATCACAGGTAGATTCAGAAAACTGTACACTCCGTTTTCCATTGGGAAGATTTCAGAGAGCGACAGTGAGTAGCAATTGTGGCAAACTTGCAAACACAGGGACATTTGCAGCAGGAAGAAAAGACCTTGACGGACTCTATCACAACTTTTTATCCTGACTGCTTTGTCTGTCACTCACATGTCAACAGTGGAGGCTAGGAATTATACAAAACACATTTTTCATTTATAAAGCACTACAGAAAATAACCTGCACCACAAATGCACAGTTTAGCTGACAGAACTACTGCCTCTGATATAAGATGGAAGAAGTGGCCTCATTCTTTTCTAGAATGGAGCAAAGCACCACTGATGGTGTGCTGTGGTCAGGGTGAGCAGTGGGAAGGCCTACCTGTCGGGCCTGTGGTGTTGGGTTCATTTGTGGAGGCGGGGTGGCAAACACAACAGAAGGGGGCTGCCCAGGGGGGAATGAGGGCTGCAAGAGACAGGAAGTGATATTAACAGCAGAAAAGTGCGACGCAGGAGAAACACAGAGTGAGAAGGCAGTGATGAACACTGGACTAGTTGTCAACAAGTGCACGGCTCCTCAGGCTAACTTTTGTAGTGACATTCATTCACCTATCCATTTTCACCCACTTATCCAGGGCTGGGTCACAGGGCTAGCAGGTCAAGCACCAGCATCTTTTCATATTGAAGTTTGGGGAGCAGACAAGGAGCACAGAAGTGTATTGTACCTTTAAGCCGGGCTAAAACTACAGGAGTTTTAAAATCCTAACCCATTTTGAAATCTGGTTGCATCATTCACATGGGGGGAAATTCACAGCTGTTCTTCTCTCTAGTCTCAAACATGCACACACGACAAGATTTGCAAATAATGGCGCGTCACACACTACAGGATATTATTGAGATTGTCTTGCCAGAGGGAGCATGAATACACAACCTCATGTGATCTCATGGGGAAGCAGATGTAAACAAAACGAAGTCTGACGTGGTGCGAAAACTTGCTGTAATGATAACAGTGCTTTGCTGTGAGAAAGACAAAAGCAGAAGGCTAATCAAGTCTGGATGAGAAAATGGTTGGAGAGACGCAGTTGTTATGGTTTGTCTTTTCAGCTGCAACTGGAGGTGAGATTTAAACTGTTACTTTTGTTAGATATTAAAACTATAATGCTAGCTAACGTTAGCCTCAAAGGCTTCAGCATTTACTATTGCTTGGCAGCACTGGCAGGTGCTTTGTACTTGAGGAATCATTACCATAATTGCCCAGGTTTTAAATCCAACACATCAAACACATTTGAAATGGTGGGTGGGGAGTAGGGGGTGTCGATAAGTCTGTGAGCAGTTAGGGAGACCTAAAGGCGAATTTACACTTGTGCGTCAGCTCTATGCAGAGCCTACACCGGATCCTACGCACCTGGCCTACACCATTGTCTGTGTCACTCAGCAGTTACACCTCCAAAACACTAGTCGGCGGTGGGGTAGTTAAAAAAAATTCAAAAAGCACCCAAAACACACATTAAACATGGCTTAATAGAGACAATTTCAAACACAAGCAAACAATCAGCTTCACTATAACTCACAGCATTCACAGACAAACACACGGTACTAGAGTATTCCAAACGGTACTATACTACTTTGGAAAATACCGGTACTTTAAAATTGATTCAATTCATTAATTTAGTTCATTTATTTTACTCATTTATGCACATAAACGCCTTTCTTGTTCCTATTGGAGCACAGATTGCACAAGTGGTGTGTATGACAACACCTGTATCAACATTCGCAGCTGGCGCACGTGAAAAAAGACAAGAGAAAGTCTGCCTCACAAAGGGAGACAACACGAGACAACACCAACTTGGTGAAACATTTGAGAAACCAAACCGTGACGTCAGTACCGAGGTACTTTCAAACCACAATTTTTTGGTACCGTTACACCCCTACTATTTATTGTTCTAAAGGTTTGTAGCCAGAAGGACTTTTCCTTAGGAAAAGTACCCAAAAGTATCGAAATTCATATTGGTATGGGTACCGAAACAAAGATTTTGGTATCGTGACAACACTAATCTGGATCATTGTATAAATTAGCCTAGCGACTAGCTGAGATTTCCTCTGCTCATATGAAGCCAGGATAAATCACACACAAAATGTAAAAGGGCTATTTTGTGGAGGTTTTATTGTCTTCATAATTTACCATTTCTTAAAGTAAATATAAGATTAGTTTCCTCTGAGGGAAGTGGTGTCAGCTTACAGAAATAGACAGGAGGTCTGCGTCACCGCAATGTGTAGTTACATTTCTGGGGAGGTGCATGTCAGGCTACGGTGTAGGGTACGTCATAGGCTCTGCATGCCAGACTGGATTTCTCCTCTGATTGCTGGGAGGGGTGATTTGGAAAAAAAATATGTCTCAAACTGAAGTATGAGTCCAGCTTAAGCAGGGGGAGGCGGGAAAACTTTCTGAATTTGAGGATACTCTTTTTGAAAGAAGAAAATGGGGTATCTACTGCAAGTTTCTGTGGGCAACAGTGAAGATGCTGCAAACTACACTCACAGCTGAAAACACGATGACACAGCAGCAACACACGGCCATATTTATTTATAACACTAATACTAATCAAGATGGAGTACAACAACTGTTTTGTGGGACTTTCTGCTTCATGGTTGCAAGTTATACTAAAGAATGGCTCACAGCTGCTGCAACCATTTTCAACCAGAGGGAGTACATTGTTGTGTGATCTGCTTTTCATTATGTGCACACAGCCAGTGTCACCACAGCCCTTTTCCCTGAGAAACACAGTGGAATAGAGCAACAAGTCTAGATGAAGTTTATTAGCAGGGTTGCTTACCTGTGAAAGGCCAGGGGAGGGGGCAGGGTGGGGGTTGGAGGGGGGTCCTGTTATAGGCTGTGGTGCTTTATTCATTTCATGGAGTTCTGCATGGGGAGGCGGATGTGGACCTGTATACAAATCTGATGAGGGAGAAAACAGGAGGTTAAATGAATCATTGTTTATAAAAAACTACCAGGTATTTAATGAGTATTGAGATCTTATGACAGCGTAACACAAAGTGCAGCAGAGAGGACAGAGTTTAATGTGGTGCATGCTTTTAAAGAATGGGTCACAGATTACCAGCATAGGTCTCATTTGTATACTTACATTTATGAATCTTTTAAAGGTCCCAAGTGTGGTTACACTGAGGAAGTATTTTCCTAAAAAAAAACCCAAAAAAAACCAAACAGACAGAAAGAGAAACCTCGTTTAAAATGAGCATGTTCTGATACAAGGCACATTCCACATAGTCTTTTGTTAAATTAATTACAGGCAAATAATAATACACACAGCACAAATGACAACTTGACAGTGTAGTCTTACTCGCAAACGAAACGAAACAAAACAAAACCGGACTTGTACAGAACAAAGTCAATAAAAGAAAGGACATATATAAAATAGAAGAATCACATCAGTATTTCAAACTATTAAGTTGACAGTACTAGTACAAAAAAATAAATTTAAATGACAGGTAGAGCGCAATAATAATTCTATACAGTTCCACGCTTCATTCAAGCAAACAACGATGATTTGTTGTTATTTTTTCCATAAGAAACCTGACTTTGCACTGAATTTTTCAGGAAACTTAAATTCAAATTTGTTCTTGATTGCGTTTTAAATATAAATATTTTACTTAACAGAATAACTGTATTGGTGTAAGTCTCAAAGGAAAGGGTGAGAGGCCCCAGCCAGGCTTGGATATCAGTCCACAAACCAGCAGCATAGGTTTTTTAGTTGCAGTAATTTTATAGGAAATCTTCAACTGAAAGATTCTGGAGTAAAGGGCCGTCCACACCAAGAAAGATAACTGTAACGTTAACTATAACGATAACAGTGGCAGCATCCACACCACTGAATGATATCGTTGTGTTGCTAGGTTACGCCAAACACACACTGCTCGGTGCGGTCGGCAGGGGAGCAGAGTGATAGAAAACATGGATATTGATGACCTGTTATTGCTGTGCGTTGCGACAGAAAAAGAAAACCAATTTGCCGCTTGCTCCACCTGTCTGTCTGTCTATCAGCTCCATCTGTCATGAGACAAACATGAATGACGACGTGCAGTTTATTGTGTTTCACCAGCGACGAGCTGTCATTACGCGCGACAATTACGCACAGCAGCGCCCTTTATAACTCAGTGTGAACCTATGTTGCATAATAAAGATTTGCCCCCCTCAGTAACTTCATCCTGGCTCCTGAATTTTATGAATGGAGGGGAAAAGAGGAGACGCATTCCCCTGCAAAATGTATTTTATTGCAGTTATTTACCCGGTATTTGCGAAACCAAATCACTGAAGTTAAAGTTATGTCACAAAACTATATTGTTACGGATCTTTGCACATTTTTAAGTGGGTATATGGAAATCCTGGAGCTTTCTTAGTGGGTATACGTGACGTGATGAACGTCTCGACCTGTCATTTCGGACGGATTTTGATTGGCTGTCAGTGTTTCTATCGTTCATAAAATCGCTCTGAAAGTGATCCAAATGATATCGTCCACCGCTATCGTTGTCTTTATAGTTGTAGTGTGGACGCTGCTGAACACTTGAGTTTAGAACGATTTTTAAAACTGTATATTTATAGTTATATTTATAGTTATAGTTCTTGGTGTGGACGGCCGTTAAGAGTTCATTATTGTTTTGTAAACTGTTTGTAAAATTGTTTCCAAGGTATCAAAATGTCTGAATGAAGGGCAGCAGTAAAATCACTACTCTGCAAAATAAAACCACTTCTGGCACCATGCACTAGGTACACAGACCTATTGTCTATATTCACGCTTTTTAAGTTTCTGTTTCCGCTCCACTCCTTTATCAAATATTTTTTGTTTCTATGACCTCATCTTGATGACATGTTCAGTCAAAATAGTTTGCAGTCTCTATGTTAACCTGATTCTTTTCAACAAAGGCTGTACAGGCAGGTATGACACTGAGAGGAGCACATGACAAATAGTTAATGAGTTTAATGATACAAGTCTGCAATGTAACAGTCAGGTGTGATGATGTCACGATTATCTTAAAGGCAGAAAAATGATCTTCATACTGATCATTGGTGGTGACTTACAGTTTGAAATGCCCTGAGAGGTAAAGGTCCAGGTGTCTTTAAGTGGAGTACTGCAAACGTCTTGGGATTAATTCAGGTGGGTGTTGTTAGCAAACATCACCAGAGCAATGCTAACAGTTAAGTAAAGCAAGTGAGTCATAAAAATTACACCTGGAGCTCACATTACAACAGTCAGTTAGCCCACAGGGTCTATTTCAGCCAACCGCTTCTCTCGTACATACAAGCTTAGAAGAAGTCAGTTCTTATCCATCAGCTCTGCCCTTACACCCATGAAAGATTTATTTTAAAATACAAAGCATATGTTGAGTAGTTATCTTAATAATTGGTGGACCAGGCAGACGTTATTGGAGGTTACAATAAATATTTCAGGGTAAAATTAGAACTCTAAATCAACCTGTAATGAAATTAAATGAAAAAGTGAAATATTATCACAATACTTTATTCACGATTCAATGTCACTGCGATTTTAGACTGTTTATGTCATGCTAAGTATATCTATATAACATATATTGCAATTTATTACCTTTTTCCAGCTGTAAATTACGTCCCCAAAGGGAAAAAATGTCAACATTTGTTTTATCTGATGAGATAAAGCCTTAAAAATAATTTTTATTTCAGCAAAATGTTTCTAGTGGACTGAAACTGCAACTAATTTTATTATTCTAGTGGGGTACCAAAAATTTTACTTTTAATTGCAATATTTACTTATATAATAAAAGAAATCAATACTTAATGTCCATGTATCAATACAGTGTTGTCACACACAAAAATTACAATGCGATGCTTTATCGAGTTTTTCCGCCACACCTAGTGTGCGTTAATGATTTGTTGCGTTACTGGTCTCGTGACCTAGTTGTTGCTGTGTTGCCTATCTGTTTTGTTTTTTTTACTATAATCTGGTCTGTTATATTTTTACTTCTTTCCTTTTAATTATGCATTTATTTTTGTTAATCCATCCGCTCATCCAAAGCCAGGTCACAGAGGCAGCAGGCTAATCAAAGCACCCCAGACGTCCCTCTCCCCAGCAACGCTTTCCAGCTCCTTCTGGGGGACCCCAAGGCGTTCCCAGGCCAGGCAAGATACGTAAACCCCTGAGTACGTTCTGGGTCTGCCCCGGGGCCTCCTACCAGTGGGACATACCCAGAACACTTCTCACGGAAGGAGCCCAGGAGGATCCTGATCAGATGCTCGAACCTCGTCAACTGACCCCCTTTGAAACAGAGGAGCAGCGGCTCTACTCCAGAGCTCCCTCAGGATGTCTGAGCTCCTCACGCTATCTCTAAAGCTGAGTCCAGCCACCCCACAGAGAAAACTCATTTCGTCCGCTTGTATCCATGACCTCATTGTTTTGGTCCTTACCCAGAGCTCATGACCATAAGTGAGGGTTGGGACGTAGATGGACCAGTAAATCGAAAGCTTTGCCCTCTGGCTCAGCTCCTTCTTCACCAGGACGGTCCAATCCAGCATATGCATCACTGCAGACGCTGCACCAAACCACCGCCAATCCAACTCCTGCGCAGTTTTACCCTCACCCGTGAACAAGACCCTGAGATACTTGAACCTCCTCAAGGGTCCAGGGTACCGTTATGAAATGTCACTGCAAGCTCTATTTACCATATAGCAATATTTTTTCATCATTAACTTCAATTTTGATTTGTCACTGTCACTATTAATGTGATAACAAAAATCATAGTAATTTATTAGTTTGGGTTTTTTTGAACAAAATACTGTATAATTAGCTACTGTTGAGACCAAAAATGACCAAATTACCAATTACCAAAACACACATTGGTAGAACACATCGTGCCTGTTTCCACTTACAGTTTGATGCTTAAAGTTCGGCAAAAAGTGTGCATTTAACAACAGCATCCAGAGGCCAAGGTGAACTAAGTATAGTTTACTATCTGCAGAAGAAACTTTCGAGGGTCAAAACTGAATGTCTGATATTTGGAGGAGGAGGAAATTTAATGTTTAACTTTGCTCAGAGGCAGGAAGGATACAAATAAGTAAAGGATTTTTGGTACATTTCCTTCACCGAAAAAGACAAACAAAAGGGAATACTATCTTTTCAGGAAAACAAGGGCAGTTGACAAACAAATGTATTTACGTCAGGATGTCCCCTAATCACTTAAATCATCTAGCGTTTCATTTGTCAGTCACTGGTCCAGTGGATATTTCTAGGATTTCTAATTAAATCCAGTCACGTTTACAAAACCATCCATGTCCAAAACAACTGTCCAAGACATTACAAAATAATAATGTCTCGCTACACATTAAACTTTATCTGCTTGATATCAAAACCATCAGCTCAGTCTACACTATTTATTTCTATCATTTAGGTCAGAACTTTATTGTTAACGTACAAATTACTTGTCCATACTGTGAACACAAAATATCAGGGTTTTGTAACTCTGGAAATGTGATCAGCAATGTACAAATTTTGATAGATAAATTTAGGGTATCGGTGTTGTATCAGTATAGATCTGACACTAGCGCTCTTTTATGTATGTGTACTGAAACTGATAATTCGTTCTTCAGTACGCAAGGTAACAAAAGGTTGAATCATACTGCACATCACCAACACTGTTTTTAATTGTTAAAATCTGTGCTGTCACAAGTTCATAATAATAGTGACTGAGAAACTGTTTATCGTGGGGCCTGTCAGCTGATACACGATCAGTTTAATCAGGACACTACTGGCATTGATGCCAATTCAATGTATCAGATCAAGTCAAGAAACCAAAGCTACACGTGTAATGTATATCACAATGGCAGAAACTAGGTAGACATTTTTTTACGCAATACTGTCACCTCACTGACTCAAGGGTCATTTCATGATTCCAGTGTTATCATCCTCCAGAGGTTATACAGCCTTTGCAATAGTGACACATTTGGTATTTATAGCCGAAGCCTACATTATCTCCGTCACTGACACACACACATACACCCACTTTCTCTGGAACACACTCACTCACTCACACACTCACACACACACAGCAGTGTAAAAAGCCTGAGTCATGATGAATCAGGGTGTTATTTTCTTTCTTTCAAAGAGGAAATCACGCTGCAGAAATGGTTGTAATCACCGCCACTGTTACCATGACTATGGCAACACACAAACAAAAGAAGACAAAAAGATAAAGGATTTTAACTCAGCTAGGGTTTCCTTACAGACACATGAAATCCCTAGAATAAAAAAACTGTCTCACAGAAATTGATGGTAGGCTCATCATGAGAACACTGGAGCCTTGGAGAAACTTAACAATATAAGTTAGGGTTAGGAGAGACTGTGGAAAGGCGTCAGGGAGCAGTTCAAAGGCTCATCCACAGACAGAGAGATTGTCAGGCTGAGCAGGGCTAGCTGGGAGAAGACATGCTGAGTAAACAACCTCAAGGCTAAAAGAGGGTCTCAGACTAACAACCTACACTGCCTCACAGGCTTTGCTCCTCACACTGGGGAGCACACTGATAAAAACCTTTACGTTTACGGAGGAATGCTTTTCCCTAAGTCGTGAGACGTGGCCAGCTTCTTTAACATCTGCTGGGCCAGTGACACACACCGTCAACACCACACTGGTTAGTGTGCAGAATTTATAAAAATGATTAATCAGTCCGAATGCTGGGAACAGTCTGCAGCGCTAAAGACATAGCCAACAGGGGTACCCCAGAGGCTCCCATTTTTGCAGGAATCTATGTTTTAGGGGAGCTGTGTGAGCCAGCACAATGCACCCCCACCTTACTCCACCCCCTAATCATACACAGTACAGTCATTCGAGCTGGTCTGACATGCAGCAGTGTGGAGCTCCAGCCACCAGCACCACTGCTGGTGAAACATGCGCCTTCAACTGTTGCATAAGTGTCTGCGTGAACTCCCATGACCCGCTGAGGAGGAGAGGGGGAGAACATAGTTTGTTAAAGAAGTTGGCTGTCATGTCACCTAAAGAGGGTGTAGCCACTGTGAGTTTACCGCTGTCTCTGTGCAGACACCATCGTCTAGACTTACTGTACCAAGTGCAACTGTTGTTAAATAACTGCTTACTGAAAAAGGCCTTTTCCCAGTGCTATCTACGCCGAGAGCTGAGCAAACTTTACTGCCTGGTGAAGTCAGTGAAAAAACATGGCTGCTTTTTTGAGTTTGTGGCCTGCTGCAGATATCAAAGTACTCTGGAAATGCCAAATATACATTGTACATCATTACTTTAAGGAGTACTTGTAACACTGATTTCTTAGCATCTGGTAGAAGCCTTACTTATGCTTTCAGTAATTCCTCCGATAACTGGGCTGCAGGCTGTGATGACAGTACCTGCTACAGAGCCATTGTGTCGGCTGTGGTAGTGACACAGTCAGTACGTTTACATGACAGAAAATCGACATATTAAGTTAGTCTGACTAAAACCAGACTTTTCAAATATGTGTAAGCATGTTAGTCCGACTGAAATCGTACTAAATTGAATTTCTCAAAGTTGGACTAAGACACCCAGATAATGTGATTGGGAGCTGAATTCCTCCTGCATGTATACAGTCAATCAGACCTAAATTGACCGAGGTGGTCTGAGCATGCTCCACAGTTTCTGCCCCAGAATCTGACCTGGAAGTCAAAGCATTAAATGCGTGACAGAGGAAGCTGGTAACAGCATGGAGAAATCTACATCCAGAGCCGTGCATTTTTGGACGGACGAGGAGACACAGTTCATGCTGTGTTGGCTGGAAGAGTTGAATATTTTAAAATACATGGATAGGAGGAAAACATGGAATGGTCTGTGATGTAATAGGTCAACCTGAAAAAGGTCTAATACTGACAGCTGTAAGGGGGCGTATCGCCACCTATTGTAGTGGAGTCAGACATACTTCAACTTCAATAGATCAGTTCCCATCCCATGCTTGTATACTGGGACAAGGACAGCAGTCCAATAAATGGCCGAGACGAGCTGTAATTGTAGCTCCATTTAACTGTGCATGTAAATGTACTGAGTGACTCAAAAAGCTTCAGTGGTCACAAGCTTCACTTAACTCGTCTGGATCACTTTAACTGTGGATAACTATAGCTCAGATTTAGCCTGAAAGCTGGAAAAGGAGGCACAACATGCCTGTTATGTAAAACAGACTAGTGCTTTGGCCAAGCTTTTGTCCGCAAAACCCAGATATTTTGAATAAACTAGGCCAATATTCAAATTAATTTACCTAAGCAGAAAGGTGCCAAAGTTCTCTACAGTAGGAGATAGGCATCTGTGGTACCATGCAGTTTCTTAAAAGGGTATAATCCACAGAGTCGATTCTGCACTTACACAAAGTTGAGGGACTTATAGGAGACACATTTAAATTGGATTGGTCCAAACTGAAGCAGCAGAGACCGAGATATATTGAAATTTAGTCCTTAGTGTGGGTTAATATCCATAAACACCAGAAACTACAATTAACCATCCCTGTCTGTTATATGCCCACATCCTTTAAACACCACACACCCAGTTTGTAACACAAGCTTGTTGTTGTAAATTTAAAGTCTCAAGCTTGATCCAAGATAGCCTGACGACATCATCGGGGTTATTCTTTCTTCTCAGACTTTAAAAAGCTTCCTTTAAAGCCATATCACACATTGTACCACTGTCTTCACAGACTGACAAGTACTCCTCATCAAAGGTAATCTTCAAATGTTAAATAACTAAAGTGCTCCTTTGACATAGCAGCTTAAATAAACACAAAACAAACAACAGGGAGGGTTTACATGGACGTGAATAACCTGTTTATGATTGGGATTTTGGAGTATCCCATTTATGCGTTTAAACATGTAAACACCATATTCCATTTATGAGAAGCCCAGATATGCTGGCTGGAGTACTCTAGAGGAAACCAGGATGTATACAGGGTATATGAATAAACCGATATCTCTGTGGTCATGTAAGCCTCATAAATGGGTTATTTGTGTCTGTGTAATTGCTCTCAGGGATTTAACAGAACAAACATGGTCTTTACAGCACCGCTCTGCCGCTGACAAAGGTCAGTACTTAAAACAAAAAGGGTACAATCACATCTCCAGCTATGACGTGTCTGAGACAAACATTAAACAGCAAATGTGGCTTCAATCAGACATTTCAATCAGGGAAGGATGTGCAGACAGTGAAAGTTTAGCTCCAGTGACACAGCATCACTCCAGCACAGCCTGTTCCTCCCCCTGCCATGCTCCTCTGGTTAACTAACACTCTGCCAAAACCCACACATGTCCAGACTCTGGGCTTTTTAAGTTCACAACAGGAAGCTTGACAGTGTCCTTATGTCAGGCAAACTGTGACAGCCTGGCTCAGACACATCATGCATGTGTCCTGTGATTGCACTTCTGCTATTAGCTTCATTCGTTCACTCCAATTAAAGCATGTCACTGCTAAATATTCTCCTGGATTGTAGCTCGACAAAGACGTAGGATAAACATCTGCCTGGTTTAGATATATGGTGCTCGTTACCTTGCATAGGAAACTGCATCCATTTTGGACCCACACTCTCAAAGGTCACATGTCTGCAGTCCTCAACATCTGCCTAATGCCTGCTGCAGCACGCAGGGTGAAGTGATCGACACACAGCTCAAACATGAACACACCAGCAGCTACTAAACTAACAATCTGACCAGTTGTCAGTGTCAGGAAACAACTGCGACGCTCATACCAAGCTAGCTATCATTAGTAAAACGCCGGTGATTGGCCTGCTAAAACTGTGGCACACTTTTGCGATGACACAGGGGCGTGTCTGTCTGTCTACTCACACACGCCGTACAGCAAAGGCAGTTATTTGCATGGCACTGTCATGAACACGCATTTACAAAACACTCGGTGCTGCCAAAACACCTGCAAATACAGCTGCGAAGACATGCTGCTGTATGTTGTGCTGTTAGCCATGTTGCTAACTTTCCTAGGCCCCATCTGGGTTTACCACGTGGTTTCTCCTGCTGTTGGCGCGATGCACACCCCAGCTGCCGGCTTCATGCCAGCCACACCTCAGCCAACATGACAACCACCTACCTTATATAATGTAAAGCACAAACTTACTAAGCTTTAAGAAGGCGACAATGAAGACAGACATGACGACGGCCGTGCCAATGAATGAGAATACGAACCTAGATGACTGTCAAAGCTAATATAAGGTGGTGGCTCAGCTCGTGTTTTCATATCAGTAGCTCAGTCTGCTACCTCCAAGCTTCAGCTACCTGGGTATCAACACAGCAGCAGTGCTGTCAACGGTGTCGTGACAATGAGTAACGTTCCTGTAACTACCCAGCATGAGTCAGACACCTCCGTTTCGTTTCGCAGCCCGGTTTAACAGCAACATCACCAACACCGGGAAAGCCTCCGTTTACATTGATGCAATACTGTGGATGCTGATGGGCAACCCCACATTTAGCAACCCAGCTTTCTCATGTAGGGGTGCTTCACATTACAGAGGCTAACCTGGAGGCACAGCGACCTGTCAGCCACCTCAGCGAGGCCCTAATGAAGGTGTCACATGCGCCAAGCTTCAAAACAACTGCCCTGTCACATCAGGCCCCTTTTACTCACCACCGTCACTGCCTCATGATTTCCTCCTGCGTGTTTGAAATATCTGACCCCACATACTGTCACGTATTTTTACTGTCTGCCACTAACGTTAAACGCTAACGTTTGCGTGGCTGATGAACAGGAGCACCCTAACTATTCCCTACCAGATATGTCAACCGCCTTAACTACCCTCTAACCGCCGGGCACAAACGGTTTCGGACGTTGCATCGCCATCACATGGCTTCAGGTATCAAGTTATCAGTATGCATGTTATTTACAATCACAACTGTCAACAGAGGTCTCTTCACTTACAGCCAGGCTGGCAAATATTAAATTACAAACTCCATCGCTGTCTGCTGGGAGGCTGGCACCGTGGCAAAACACGGAATCGACACAACTAGAGTGATTTAACCTGCTGCTACCTATATAGCTTAACCAACCGCTAGCTAGTTAGCCAGCCGCTGGTTAGCTAGCAGCATTAATTAACCGGTGAAAACAACAACATTGTGATGCGACAGTCTATTTGTCGCCTTTCGGATAGAATATATTTCACACAAGATAACATGATTCTTAACTTTACGTGAGTGCGAGTTCGTTTAAGCTGTCTATCGGTGTGTTAGCTTGCTAGCCGGGTAGCTAAAGTGAAGAAAGAACACCCACGTCGCATTAGCATGGAATGCTAGCACCCAGCTAGCCTGCTAATCCCTGAAAACACAGCAGGAACACCAGTCAGCAGAACCCACTGAAGAAAGTCTCCACACAGACGTGACCGTCCACGATAAAATGTGACACGCAGATCTGACTGTCCCCTCAGGGTCTCTATTACACCGCGACTTGACACTTACAGGTTATTTCGAGCATTTTAATAAACAATTCAGCTCAGGACCGTGGCTTTACCTTTCTCTCCTTGAGTCCGCAGAGCCGGACGGACGGAAAATCTTCCCGGAAGCCGGTAGCTTGGTGGTTCCGGCAAAATCCCATCACGTGAGACTTTCCCAGTAATCACGCTCTCGGCTGTGTTTTATGTTTTATTGACTTGATTATCTTTATTGTGTTTGTGTGTGAACAACACGACTGTATAAATATTTCAATGCTACCTGATAAATCTGTTCTCAAAATAGAGTCAATGAAACATATTCATGTAGATAAATATAAGAAGTTTAGTTTCACTTTAATTTAAATTAGAATGAATTAATTAATTGTTTTTTATTTTGGTCACATACGTCTAGAGCAAAGAATTTTTCAGACATTGTTTCACAGTCTGTAGGCTTATTTTAGTCCATCCTATATCAACCCAAAATATCAACAATACCAAAGAAAGGAAATAAATAAATTAATACATGCATACATTATATTCTAAACTATAATCTTTAATTATTTTACATTTTAAGATTTTTTTTTGGTTGCTTTTATGAAACTCAGCAGAGAGCAACACACCTCCGTAGTTTGACTCTCAAAACTGAAACACATCAGTATTTCACATTGGTTCTCACATTACATGTTTCATAAATAAACAGAGCTCTCACATTTTCTTTTTCCTTCTCTAAATGTAAAAACAAAATTGAATACAGGCAGAGAGGCATTTGTTCACAATTTTTAAATGTATCTCCAATGTTTTTAAATACACAATGTCTAGAAATGTGAAGGTATAGGACCCTATAACTAGATTTATGTATTATTCTAGGAGCTGTTTTTTCATACATGACATTACAAGTGAACAGTACAATATATACAAACATTTTCTATTCAACAACTCCCTTGATTTATAAAGAACAGCAATAGATTGAGATAATTTAATGTGTTCTGTGTGACTTCCAACATAGTTTATGATCTATAATCACTCACAAAAATAGTTTAATATTCTTCTTAACTTTCAGCACCATTAAATTCAGTTTTATTTCACAGTTAGCCTCAATACCACCTAACACAATAAATAAATAAATAAATCAGCAACCATCTATAGATTCATGTTACACTATAATTAGGCTGTGAATATTATTACTTATATTGTATAATTAGTATAGAATAAATGTTCTACATAGAGTGCTTATTTAATTTAAAATATTGTAATGGCATAAATCTGTGCTAAAGCAAAAAAATACTTCTCAGCCACTGTTCATGACTTAAAGCAAATTCAAATCTAAATTTAAAACGTTATTATTATAATTATAATTTAAATTAGATTGAAAATTTTGAATTCCAAACATATTAATATTATTATTAGTTTCTTTATTTACTTGTTTTTTAAATTATTAAAATTATTGAATTATTATTGAATTATTTTTTACTTATTAAAATTTTGCAAATGTTCCTCAGGGTAAGCTGAACTCGGTGACATAATTTGTTTTATTTATTTTTTTTAGCACAGTTCTCATGATTTATTGATATCAGCACAGTGGTGGATCCACATTGGCAAACATTTCATCAATTTTATTGACACCTAAAAACTTATGGACATGCTATTTCTAAAGATACACTTTTTTAAATCTATCACATCTTTTCTGCAGACCTTCTGTAATATTATAAGATTTTATTAATAAACAGCAGACTCATTGACATAAATGACCACGGATACAGTGTCAGTGATGTCATACAGCTGAGAGCAGGCCCAGAAGAGGGTTCAGAGGCCATAAGTGTTACACTTGCTTCACAAAGGTTTTGAAAGAAAAGTAAATGATATTCATGTATAAATATATAGCCCAATTGCAGTTTAAGTACATAATATCCACTGAAAGTTACAGGTGCAGCAGAAATCTCACAACAGAAAAATGTCACAATGCTTTTGTTTCTTGTAGGTGACATTTATATAACTCTGAAATTCTAACCTACAGCTGCCATTACTTTCCTCTGTAAGTATACAGTATGTGTGTTTATATTTGTATGCACAGAGTACAGACTTTTCGTTCCCCTAGGTGGCGCTGATAAACACCTGCTCCTTGTGGAGGACCTGCAGCCTGCTTGATTTCAGTGACATCACTTCTGAGTTTGAGTATAATAAACCAGATGTGACATACTCGACACACAGCCATCACTTTTCCACCACGTGGATCTGACTTTTTATTTTTGAATCAACCTTTTACAGTACTGTAACAAAAACCAAAAAAAATAAAATAAAAACAGAAGCAAAACCCGGTGACGAAGACAAACTTTCATATGTTAAATTACAAAAGATGACAGAGGGTGTGTGGGGGAAAGAAAAACATCTGAAGCATGGAGTTGGACTGAGCAGCTGTTTTCATTTACTGATGACATGTACAGGAGGGTGGCGAACAGTTCCCACGTCTGAACTGGCCCCGGGTCAGTCTAACAGCTGGTTCAGTACACGTGGAAGAGGTGGATCAAAATTAGGGCAATGAGGAAACCATCTATGTAGAGTGGATGAGGTCCCAGTTTAACCCTCCCTGTGTCATCCCAGTCCAATTAACCAGACCCCAACCATCCATTTTTCATGACTGCTGGAGCCGGGCCACAGGAAACAGAGAGAGGACACAGGAAGAAGAAGAGGAAGAAGGATAGGCCTGCCGCGCTCTTTTGAACCATGCAGTAAACAACTAAATTTAACAACTGCCAAGAGCCATGGAGGGCTACCCTTACAAACACAGGGGGAGGCCAGTGAGAAGAAGAGGGCAGTCTAGGTTTCATAGTTGGGGTTCTTGCGGAGGATGACGAAGCCCTCCAGGATGGGGGTGACAGGGAGGTACTCCTCTGTGGCCAGCTCAGCCCTCTCGCCATGAGCCAGCAACACTGGCGTGGTGTGGGTCTGGAAACCTGTGATGGCCTTTGGCTTGCCTGCCTGGCCCACGACATCCACAGCCTGCAGACAAATTACGCACACAGACTCAGGTTAGACAGACGTTTCTCCCTTCACCTTCAGATCAGAGTTAGTGTTCTCCATCATCTCTACATAGAATATAGCTTGACAGGTTAAGTGTCAGATGTTGGTTTGCACTCTGACATCTTCAAGTAAAAAAAAATAGCTCAACATTTAGGGAAACGCACATTTTCAGTTTCCTGAAACACGCACATCTTTGGATGTGGAGAGAAATATGTAAAATATCCATCATGTTTATTTGTTAATGGTACTCGGTTCGACAGCGTGAAAAATCTATCACCATTGCTGTTCACTCTGTTTATCAATGACCTAAAGGATTACCTACTACAGAATGGTTGTGAGCCCATTAACTTTGATGAGATAGAAAGCTATATCCAGCTTATGGCACTGATGTATGTGGATGATACAATTATTATGTCTACAATAACAGAAGGTTTACAGAGAAGCAATCGATCATATCATAAACTAAACTCACAGTTTTCAGCAACAGAAAAACTGACGTCAGCAAATGGAGCAAATTAAGAGACTGACTGCTTTAAATATCTCGGGGTCATCATGAATCATAATGGTTAATTTAAGACCGCCACGGAGGAGCTGCACAAACAAGCCTCTCATGTTGTAGAAGATTTGATTCACCTGTAGATATCACTCTTGATCTTTCTGACAAGCTGGTGACACCAGTTATGTTGTACACATGTGAAGTGTGGGGGTTTAAAGAATAGATATATTCGTAAAACTACTGCTCAGACTTCTAAAATATACCCTGAAAGTTAAAATGACAACCTGTAGTTATATGGTCTGTGGGGAGGTAGGAGGATATCCACTCTGTGTCGGAGTTAAAAGAGAATTATTGGCTGCTGGAGGGTAAAGAAACTAAACTCAGTTGAATAATGTACAACTACTTGCTCAGCCTGCATAACTGTTGAACGGAGGCTAAAAGTTCACGTCAAGTGGCAAAGTGAGCTCAGAAATATGACATCATGTGATCAGTGTGTCGAACTTAAATATGAGTTTACACTGGAGAGGTGTGTGTTGTCTGAAAACCAAAAGTACAGACAGGTTATTTGTTATTTTAGAATAAATAAAACCAGAATTCCCAAAGTCACTGGCAGATATAAAGGGCTGGATAGGAAGCTCTGTGATGATAATCACGTGGGAGATGAGTATCATATTTTGTGTCAGAATGTAAGATTAATGACTTCCAGAAAAAGGTATTTGTCAGACTATTGTTTCAACTTTCCAGCTATGTTTAAATCAATTTTGTTATTGCAATCAGACAAGCCAAAAGTCATCTGTAAACTACTTTTTTTTGAAGAATGTCCTTCCTTTGTTTAAGTAACATTGGTTGTACTATGAAGTTTAAAGTACAGAATTTCTCCACATACTCCTGTCAGACTATTTGTACTACTACTACTACTACTACTACTACTACTACTACTACTACTACTACTACTACAGATAATGTTCCTTGGCTTTACCTGTCCAACTCTGACGGACACAGGCAGTGGTCGTAGCTCCTCATCGAAGGTGACCAGCATACGTGGCTGCATGGCTGCGACCAGGCCGTAGAGAATGTAGTGAGACTTCCCCAGGATTACTGTAATGCACACAGTGAACACCAGGGGGAATATTACCACAGGAAAATCACTGATGTAACACAACCATCAAATTATAAAACAGAAATCAGCTATGTCAAGTGTGTGTGGAAGCAGAGAGCTCAGACAGGAGCAGCAGGAGGAGAACAAACTGACTGTTCTTAACGTCGAGGAAGGAAACAAGCACGGTGAGCAGTCCAGCCACGGCGACCTGACTCATCAGCTGCCTGTCGCTATGGTAGGGACAGAGTGTCAGTGTGCCTTTGCCCAGGTGAGTCAGACCCTGTGGAGGCAGCAGACAGCAGAGTCAATAGTGACTCGTGCAAACAACACTTCCACAAAGTTCGACTTTTGTCTGGTACAGAGTGCCTTTTGTGTCACCACCCACCTGAGCCAGTCGGACCATGAAGAGATTGTTGGGGTCTTTGGCGTGATACTGTGCCAGTTGCCGCAGCATGGCAGCCAGACGGGCGTTATTTGTGCCTGAGGAAGTGGAAAAAATGAAGAGCCTGTTAAATACGCGGAGCAAGTTAACACCAGAGGCACTCAAAGAAGAGGCGGCATCGTGCATCACTGAGAATGACAATACACCTTAAAGTGTTCAATGTTTATAGTTAATATTTCTGGGGAAAAATTTCACCTGCAGCAGCTTTATGAGCACCAACACATTAGTCATTCGCAACGTTTTGATTTGTTTAGTTTCAAACTTTCAGCATATCAAGCCTCAGTAAAATAATGACAGGAAAATATTCACAGCATTGAGAACAGGGTGTCTACAGGTATCAGACATGTGAATTTATTGCTTTTCAAGACATTTTTAACCAAATTTAAGACATCTTTTTCTCATTCAAACACTGCAGGTAAGAATAATTATAAGCATTATATATGGGTCCCTGTGCAGAGGTAGGTTTTATGTGTGAATACTGTTATTACAGTGAGTTACGTTAATCTACATTGTGCCAACAGGTAAGTGCAAGTACAAAGTAAAAACACAGTTTTAGGTTCAGCTGTAGTTTTAAAGGTTTGTAACATCAGAAATGTGGAATTTCACGCAGAAACGCTTGAGTCATTTAAAACAAATAAATCTAAAAATGGACAAATTAAATATGGGTTTCAACATTAACTTTTTTTTACTTGCCTCATCAGAAATTTGGTCAAAAATGTATCTGCCCCAAAGTCAATTTTCAAATACAAATTATTTTATTTATCAGTGCTTATTAAATAACAACAAAAGGTTTAAATCAATTTTCGTGTTTAATCTTTATTGCAAATCCTTGCTCTCTAACTTCGCACACATCCTCTCACGCCACCCAACTAAACTCTTGTTTACAGGATGAGTGAAATGTTCGCTTGTGCTTCAGCTCGTAAATTTTGTCTTTATCCATTTTCTCGTACATTCCTGACCAGTATCAGGTGTGTGCAACTCTCAACTGAGATGAAAGGAAAGTAAGAGGGCTCACTCCTTAGCTACTTCCATCATATTTAGTTCTTTTTGTACCATGTGCCCGATCATGAAAGGCAATTCTTATTATTGAACCCTGAAATAAGACAAAATGTTTGTGGGAATTATGACCTCACCAATTCAAATTTAAGGCTACTTAATGACTTTTAAGGCCTAATGTTTATATAATTGAATTGAAAATATTTTAAGATGTTTAAAGGACCTGCAGACATGCTGTTAAAGCTGTCCACCTATAACAGATAATGTACGATCAAGATAATATTGTTTTGTAATACCATCCTACTGGATATACTCCACATAATGACCATTTTTTAAGCCCCTTTGTTTTTAAGAAAGTTTTTAACCCATTTCTGTGAACAACTGAAATTTAGAATTTCCTTTGGCTGAAATGAAGTTACATTTTTAGCAGTATAATCAAATGGGAAAGATTTGATTAAAATCCCTCTTGTAACTTGTTTCAATACGAAACGGTACAGAAGCTAAAAACGCTCTGACTTCTGTGTCACTGGGATTTTAATAGTCATGATGTAGGCACTTTCCCAATTCCTGACTTTGACTATTGATCAGTGATTTTTTTTTTAATGTGATCTAAAAATGTCAAAGTTAAACTATTAAAAACCCAGAGGATGTCCGTACAAATGTGGTGGCATTTTTCCTTATCATACTAAATCGTCTAAAACGTCTTTAGGCTATTTGGCAAATTTGATATTTTCCTTTTTCTTTTTTGACAATTTTATTTAAAATCGCAAGTTGTGTTATTAATACTGGTACAGTGACTATTATATTAGCCATTTATGTCTATTTCAAAACAGTCTCCTGACCATCAAAGCCCAACACTCAAAAATTCTGACAACACTGTTTCGTCCAGTCGCAGCTGTCACAACACAGTTAAACATTATTGTGTATGCTGATAACCCAACTTACCGCTGCCCACCATGCCCATGGCAAAGATGGAGTTGTGTGACACCTCGGGGTCTGCGTCGTGGGAGAACTTGCTGAGGGTGTCCAAGATGTTCAGACGGGGGTTGGACACAGATATGAGAGCCAGGGCAAGGGGCACCGCTCGCCTCAGAGTGGGTTCACCATAACGCAGCTGATGATGTCAACACAGAGGAAATAAGAGAGTGTAATCAAGACAGTGTGAATGCATCACTATAATAAAAACATATAGCTCTAATTATTCTAATTAGCTGTCACACCCCAATATACAGTTGACACTTGACTCTCTATGAGATGATCTTAGTCTGATACAATAAGGACAACAGGCTGAGTAGGTGACAGATCCTAACAGTATAGACAGAAGAGATAATATAAGGACAAGGCTCAAAAGTACCCGTGATGTAATTTGAATAAAAAGAAAAGACAAAAAAGGACAGATGCTCTGAAAATATGAAAGGACAGTTGAGTCAAGACAACCAGGCAAAAAGGTCTCTTTATCAACAGACTCAGAGGACGGACAGATCAAAAGAATAAGAAATGAGAGGTGGAACAATCACGTATTCACTAAGGTAAACACTGAGCAGTGTTACTGACCAGATGTCCAAATGTCCGCAGTGCCATTTCAGAACCAATCTCCTCTCCCATGGCAATCAGGGCAATACCCAGAACAGCTACACCCTGAGAGGAAGACAGAGAAATAAACTGTGTTTTACCTCCTGATACAAAACTTCACAAACATCTATAACATAAGGAACCGCTACACAGAGAGATGTTGGCAGATAACAGATGTCTGAGGATGATCGTGGTCATAGGTAAATCTCTACCTGGTGGGAGCCCATGTCAGCAGAGGTCTCCTTCTTATCTTTGTCCTTCTTATCCTTCTTGTCCTTGTCCTCCTCTTTTTCCTTCTCCTTGGCTTCATAGTGCTCACTGCAGATGTGGAGAAGCTGCTGCACCTTCAGCACATTACCAGAACCTGAGGTGGGGGCAAATCATTACGGTGAGTTGGAGAGTTTGATGATTAAATCAGCAGACATAACATTATGAGTAGATCTGCATATGGGTCGCTTATACCATGTTTACACTACACGACTTCAGCCCTGATTTTCTGCTCGCTGTAAGTTTTTGGAGTAGTGTTGTCACGATACCAAAATCTTTGTTTCGGTACCCATACCAATATGAATTTTGATACTTTTCGGTACTTTTCCTAAAGGAAAAGTCCTTTTGGCTACAAACCTTTAGAACAATAAATAGTAGGGGTGTAATGGTACCAAAAAGTCGTGGTTCGAAAGTACCTCGGTGCGGACGTCACGGTTTGGTTGCTCAAATGTTTCACCAAGTTGGTTTTGTCTCATGTTGTCTCCCTTTGCGAGGCAGACTTTCTCTTGTCTTGTCTGTGCAATCTGTGCTCCAATAGGAACAAGAAAGGTGTTTTTGTGCATAAATGAGTAAAATAAATTAACTAAATTAATGAATTGAATCAATTTCAAAGTACCGGTATTTTCCAAATGCAGTATAGTACCGTTTGGAATACTCTAGTACCACGGTACTATTTTAGTACTGGTATACTGTGCAACACTATTTTGGAGCTCTCCCGACAAAAGCCCAGGAGCAAATCAACACTGGCTTAGCGCTCACAAGTGGGCACTTTAGGGTGGCAGTAGCTCAGTACATAGGGACTTGGGTTGGGAACCAGAAGGGTCACTGGTTCAAGTAGCTGATCAACTAGCCACGTGGCTGGAGAGGTTCCCTTTGGGGAGGCACTAAACCCCAAACTTCTCGGGGCGCCTGTCCAAGGCACCCTCCTCACATGTATAGCTCCTGTTTGTGTGTGTGTGTGTGTGTGTCTATTTCGGGCCTGTGTGTATATGAGTTCTCCTTCTCCTTCTCCTCCTCCTCCTCTTCCTCCTCCAAGCGCTACGTGTGAACTGTTAAAATGCACGAGCTGAGAGGCTCACCAATGGCATAACATGGCATTAACAACCATTTACCGCCCCTGTTATATGGCAGCTAAACTCAGTCTCTCCTCAGAACTTCTGGAGCTCACGTTCTCCCCAATTTAAGGACGTTTTATGCTGCTGTTGTTCTTCTTTGAGTTAGCTGCTAACTTCTGCTAGTTGCATTTTAATTCTCCCAGCAGTGACCTGACCACTCTGAAAGTTGTGTGGTGTGAACCTAGCTTTATACAAAAGTAGATAAATGTAGAGATTGTGTTATGGATATCTGTGTGTGTGCAAACAAGACAATAACTTTGGAGTTGCTGAAAGACAGAGACTGACCTGCATATGCACAGATATCCACTAGGGTGTTGGCAAAGCTGCGGAAAGGTTCAGGCACAACCTGTAGAGCTGCCAGGGTCGTCTCAATCGCCTCTCCTTTACCTGTGGACGGTAAAAAACACATGTAGAATAGTTATAACACCTATACTCCAAAGGCAGGGAAGAAAATACACAATGATAGTGGAGATGGCCGTTAAAAATCTTGACCCACACAAAGGTTTAAAAAAAGCTGTCCGACATCATAAAGTACTTAGTTTTGTTCTCCTTTGAATGTTTTGCCACTGCAACTCTGTCAGTCTGTTTTGAACAACATCGAGTTATCAGTAGTGATTCTGAGGCCTGTGGCTGCCCATACTCACCCAGGTGGTTGAGTCCCAGGCCTAAAGGCAACCAGCGGGCATACGTGTCTTTCAGCTCCTGTTCGCTCTTCTCCATGATGGTCTGGACGATGGTGGAGGTCACATCACCGTTACAAGACCCTACTGCAATCATACCGCATGCCAGCGCCGTAACTCCAACAACCTGGAAATAAAATACACACACACTTTAATGTTGCTACACACACGTGGAGTGCAAGGAGCGCTTAACACAAGTAAAACATAAATACCTCCATGCTGGATTTGGAGTCGCCCATGACAGGGAGAAGCAGAGAAAGGACATCTTCTCTGTTGGAGCCAGCGTAGGCCAACCCCAGTCTGAAACAGAGAGGACAAGGATCAAGGCACAGCCAAAATGTGCTTTCACAAGATAACACTGACTCCAGAGGAGATTCAAGTGTTAGTGGCAGTGCAAGAAACAGGATAAAGAGATAAGTAGAGAAAAGTTTACAAGCCATATAAGCCTCGTTTTTACGGAGTAGGACAGTACAGTTCAGTACGCTTTTTTCCCGTTTCCACTGTGAAAAGTTGGAGCATATCTAATCCTCACTCAGAGAAAAAAAAAAGCATCACAGAGCATCATTCCTGTGGGCTACAGCAACACTAAATCCCTGAGCTTGCCTGAGAAGGACCAAATGCACAAAGCTGCTATTTTTAAATGTCCCATGGATCCCATTTATCGTCCACACACCCTTCATCCTAAGATCAAATTTTTTCTTGTAAATAACGCTCTTATGTTTAACCTTCTACATGTAATCATTCTCCTCACCCAAAGATGGCTCCTATCCTCATGACGTTGCTGTTGTGGAGGACGTAGTCAGAGAGCAGAGCGAGGGCTGGGTCACATTCATTCCTCACACCTGAGTTGACAATGCCACAGGCCAACAGGGCTCCAGACTGCACAGAGAGAGGAGACGCAGGGGTAAGAATAACAAGACAGACACTGTAAATGCTTTCGTTTTTTCTTTTCTTCCTACTGGGTTACAACCTTAAGAGTAACCATTGCAGTGGACCATAGATAATCCATGTTCAGTCAGGAAGCAATCCCAACGGGGCTGCAATCTATTCAATACAATAGATTAATTAAACTTTTAGCTAATGTGTTGTAGAGCCTTTCTTGAACTGATGGCATGTACAGTACAGTATGTCATTAAGAAACTGTCAAGATAAGAGAGGCAGAGCAAACATCTGCAGATGTTGAGATATTTTGTCAAAAAGGTTGTGTTATTATCAGCCTATCGTTATTCAAAATTATTATTAACTTTACTACAGTAAAGTTTCTGATGTGTACCTTGATGTAGTCCTCAGAGGAATAAAGATATTTGTCGATCTGCGTCAGACCACCGTCCACGTCCCACAGCAGGATCATACCCAGGGAGGCTGCAGCGCTCAACATACCTGAGGACATTTTTATCATATTTAGTCACTGAACAATCACAAATAAAGGAAAACATCATGAATATATTGATGTCAATACACCCGCTAAGCTAAGTCCAATGACTACATAGTTTATTTGTGTGTTTTCTTTTACCGTGGTCCTTGTTCTTGTACAGCCATTTGTTGCCGTCGTCTGTGAGCAGCTTGTCCTGTCCGAAGGCTGCGTTGACGAAGCCGTTCACAAAGGAAGAGGCCAAGTTCATACGAGCGGAGTCCACCTGGGAGCCACTGCCTCCGAATCCTGACACATAAAAGCACAGCGGTCATATAAAACGCCAGTCAATAAACAATCAGTAAAGAAAAATAATTTTCAGTTTGTTTGCTACAGCAGCCGTCAAATCACAAAACACAGCAGCCGTCCTTATTTAACATACGTAATGACTGTATCTAGACTGATTCAGACTGAGTTTTGTCTCTGTCACCAACCAATACACCAAACCTGAACACACACACACATCCTGATATGAACTCACTGTTGTTTTCCAAATGCGTTTTGTAGATGTCGTCTGGGACTTTGGGTTCCATGATGTCCAACTGGGGAGGACAAGATGAGTTTTAATATTAGTAAAGGTGAAATGTGTTGAGTCATCATGACAGTGTCACTGAGTTCAACTTATTATCCCACATCGACTCCTACGAACCATTATCCAGTATGATTTTGGCACATTGGTGCAGATACTGACCTCATTAATCTGATCTGGTAACCACCCATGACACAGCCAATCTGCATTTAATACTGTTGGTTTTCTTTTTGTTAATGTCATAAAAAATTGGAGTCCTGCCATCTTACCTCTCTGGCCAGGGCCAGGAAGTTGCTGTTGAGCTGCACGTTGGACATGATCTCTGTCAAGTCCTCGTAGTCCTCTACATCCTCATTAAGCTCCAGGAACATGCCATGGCGACCCAGCATGAAGGCCATCTGCTTCTGGATAACTCTGCAAGGCAAGGGAGGGTTTGTTTTAATAAACCACCCGCTATGACACAGTCAGCCTTAAATTACACGGAGGGAGCATATATGAAAAGGGCCAACCAAAAAAAAGTACAGGAAGAGAACAGGGTCATCTTGTGTGCTCCAGCAATAGTATTTTAATAGTGCTTACATGTCTTTGCAGGATGTGAAGATGTTTTCTACCAGCTCCACATCGTTGAGCATCAGGGCCAGGCGCAGGGCCTCTGGATAACGGTTGAACTTCCTGAAGATGTTCAGGGCGCATCTCAGCAGCGCGGAGTTTTCTGGCTCAGGAACGTAACTCACACAGCTGGAGGAGTGATGAAGAGGAGATTAGGAGGGCATATTTTAGTCAGCAAGTCCTGTTTTTGAAATACATACAACATGCTACAAAATAAGGTTAATGTAAAACCTGGACATACCTAGTGAGGTACAGGCAGACTTTGCCATAGGCATTTTCATCGATGTAGTCCTCCAGCATGTCGAGCCTCTCAATCTCCATCAACAGGTCGCACGCCTCATGCTCGGCATTGTGGGCCATGTTGTAAGGCACAATCTCCTTCACTAGTTTTAGCAGTGTCTCCTGCTGCGTCTTGTCGTTCTCCTCCACCTCCTGCCATTCTTTAGCCACCTCACCGGCCAGGTGCCTGAAAGACAGACGGACAAAGAGAAACTATTTGTCACCAAAAAAAATAAGCAAACAGTAGATACAGTAGAAGGTGAGCAAAAACATTAAAAATTTCCCTGTTTTTAATATGATTAAACGCCCAAACATCTGCCAAGTTTTTGTATGAATGCTGTCTCTCCAACATCAGCCATGCACTTCATAATTTCATAAACTGACCTTTATTCCGTACTCCACACACAATATGGCAACATTGTACCCAAGCAAATACAACTAGTCTACCTTACCAAACAAGATGGAAATTAATCAGAAACTCTATAGCCAGCCAATGTCCAACCCAAGCTTCTGCACCCCTAGTTTTAACTGCTCAGTGTGATATCTCATGAGCTACTGATGTGGCAGTGAACCGTATCACATAAAGAACGTTGCAGAGAAAATGTGTAGCAGTTTGAACTTGACTCAAGCCAGCTGATGGTGTCACCTGCAACTGATCGCTGGTGGCTGGTTTTAAAACACATCACCTATTTCAACAGTCAATCAGCTTGTAGTGAAGCCCGCTGGTCAAGTCAAAACAACCCCAGATGACGTGTCGGCTTGCTGCAGCAGGTGCTCCGTCCCTGTCAAGCCCTCTGTTTCTGTCCTCACAGTGTGCTAGTGTTGGACGCTGGGTCGCTGCTGCTGCTCAATGTCTCTGCTTATGCCCCGCCCTTTTCAATGTTTCATCACTACTACAAATGCAGCTGTAGCCAGTATCTCACTATCACTATCCTCATTCAGATTTTAAGAAGCTATAAATTATATTCAGCCACAAAATAAGCCAGAAGTACAGAGACTTGTTGCATAGAGACAATACACTGTCTCATTTAGTTGCACTGGAGTGAATGGACAGGTAGCTGCTTGTTTCAGCTCGTCTCGTTGCAAATCTTTGGTCCGACCTGGGCTCAACAGATAACTACGATCAAATTTCATTTTCTCTTTTTTACAATGCAGCTTCTCCAATAACCACAGGGGTGTTACAAGCACTGGCTAATGATGCTGAGTGTCTTACCTGACATATTCGTGACCCCAGGAGGCCAGCTCTTCCTGGGAGCCCAGCAGACGGTACTTCAAACACTCCCTCTCACCGCTCATGGTCATGGCCAACACTGACACCACATCCGCACAGAAACGCTGAAAATACAAACACCATACACAGCTTAAACTTAAGGCCTTAAGTCAAGACAAGAGCTGAAGTGATTAGTCAGAGAATTGATTAGTCATTTAACAGAGCATTAATTGGCCCCTGTTGATAGTCAAATCATTAAACATGGCATGTGGAATTTCCAAGAGGCCGAGGTGGCATCTTCAAATGGAACATTTTATTCGAACAGCAGTCCATAAATCCAAAGCTGTTCAGTTTATTATCATGTTTGACAATGAAAAGCATCAAATTCTCACATTTACGAAGCACGAAACCAGCGAATAGTTGGCTATTTTGCTAAAACAAAATTACTAAAATAACTATTCAATTATCAAAATAGTTCTGGCTGATCATTTCAGCTCTAACTCCTTTTTTTCATGTGGCGATTCTGCTGAGAAGTAGGCGTAAAAATGCACGACCTTCATCATTTTCTGGCAGCACAGCAGAGCCTTACCTTGTTCTCTCCCGGAGCCATGCCGTCGTAGATCTCTTTGAGCTTGCCATA
This sequence comes from Epinephelus awoara, assembly GCA_035609425.1. Taxonomy (NCBI): domain Eukaryota; kingdom Metazoa; phylum Chordata; class Actinopteri; order Perciformes; family Serranidae; genus Epinephelus; species Epinephelus awoara. The sequence goes on from CM069297.1 coordinate 41,426,633, forward strand.
GTGTGGGCGCAGGAATTTGAGGGGCTTGGGGACCGAGGTCATGGAGGTGGTAGAGGAGCGGATCTGTCTGCGCAGCTCTTCCAATGCAGGACGGTACAGTGCTGTGTTCTTCTCCTGCCAATGTGTAGAGGAAAATTAGAATTGTTTTTTTTTTTTTTTTACACTTGTGAGGACTTTACGCCCTGACACACACACAAGAGTTGTGAACAAACAAAAACAACTAAATAATACTTACACCCAGTCTCTCCACCATCATCTCCAGGTCCTCTTGTAACTGCTTGTCTTCCTCTGACTGAGAAGTGAAGAAGAAGAGAATTAACTTATCTGTTAATCAAAATCACAAATGTAAATAAACAAAATCTCGTTGGCCTCAGAGTTGACAGGGATGATCACAGTTTTTAGTCGATAATACAGTGATGACAGTGACAATCTTATTTACTCTTGCTGCCTTCTTGAAATTATCATCATCAGCTTACAATGCTAACTATCTGACTACTGCTGTTGCTGCCCTGCAGAACAGTACAATGTGCTGTTATTACTGTATAGGGACAAGTATTGGTGAAAGTGAACTTGGTGACTGAGTGACTGACCTTGTAGGTGCATGTCGAGTATTATTAGCTACTTGCCATACACATAAAACAAACATTTAACACCAGCCACCACTAAAATGAAACTAAACTTTCACAGTGATGCATTTATCTAGTCTACCAGATCATTTGGCAGGTAACCAAAGCTACTGTAGCCTGTGTTTTGCTCATTTAATCTTATGTCCCAAAAGCACATTGATTTCAGCGTACTTGTTGCTGTGCTGACTCTAAACCCATTATATGTTTGTGCAAGGTTATAATGATAATAATCTAATTCAATGCCCTTTAATTGTAATTCTTCTTTGGCAACACATCTGAAATACCATGCCAATAAAGTCTATTGAATTGACATGCTGATCAATAGTTGTTTTCACATTGCTATAACAAACTGGAACAAAATGATCTGACCAGTGACACTTGGCGCTGCTAACTGACAAAGACTGCAGCTAACTGCCAAACGTTTGTTTTGTAACGGTTTGGTTTTAAATGCAGTTTAGTAGTTGTAAACGTAACTTAGTGTGAAAGTTAATTTCACTTCACGTTAGCTGCTGTGTCATACAGCACCTTACCAATGGTAAACCTGGCTATCCGAGCATGCTAGCACTTCAGGGGGCAAAGCTAACATTGATGACAGTACATACAGCAGCGATAACAACCAGCAGGCTAACGTTAGCTTAACGGTTGAGTCAGGCTAGGCTAACGCTAGCTAGCTAACTGAGCGAGTTCATCTCTGCGACTTTAAACGGCCGCTAAATTCCACCAAATCAAAGTGACGGTGCTTTAAATGGGAAATTATTTATTCGTTACCGAGAGTGTGTCTGTCGTGTATTTTGATTTGCAATGACTTCGGCCTGTTCAACCATGTTGTCAAAGCGGCAGTGACTAAGGCAAAATAACACCTCTGCGCATGTAACGGTTGTTAGCTCACACTTGAATGAGTAAAATGTCCCAACTTACCAATTCTTGCTCCTCTTTCTTCTCCTTGTCCTTCCCGGAGGACTGCTGTCCCTTCTCCTTGTCCTTGTCCTTCTCATCGGTCTTTTCGGTTTGCTTATTCTCTTTGTTTTTCGCCTCCTCCATAGTTGCGGCTCTGTGAACTGTCGGTTAGCAAACGGAACTGAGGAGGACCTTTTCTTCTTCTTCTGTGTGAAACATGTGCTGTGATTTCACTGCAGCGCCCCTGCTGGTGGACATCAGACATGGCTGTGTGTGGGTAGTTCAAGTCCAGCAAAACGACGGGAATTTCAAGAGGTGGCCTACCTTCACGGTTAAAAGAATAAGATAACAAGAAAAATAAGGAAACAATAAAGAAAAGATATATTTAATTTCCGCTTCCTCCTCAGGCGAAACAGCTGAACTTCAACATTTTAAATGAGATTTATTCAACAATGAATCCATAAGATTGAGATGGAATTTTGATGCAAATAATTGTACATTTTGCAAAAGGGGAACTGAAAGTTCAGCACGTGTTTTTCTATTTTCAGTCAGTCAGGGGCATAAACAACAGTGTGAGCAGTGTGGAATACATCTGTGTTCAGAAAAGGAACTCACATTAAATCACAAATGCTGCAATTTTCTTTATGTGCCCTCAAAATGCAAACCCATCTCCATCATGGTTTTCTGTTTTTGTAAAATAGTATAAATCTATGACAAATTACATCATTATTCTACATAAACTATAAAGAAACCCATAACTATAAAAGACTAGTTATCTAAATTAATAATTTCCTATTTTCTTTTGTAGTTTTTGTCATATTCAGATATGTCGCGATGATTTCTGGGTAAAATGTATATTGTTGCCCAAAACCAAGTCTCTGTTAAATCATGTAATGACACAATATGATTTACAGTAGCTAGTCTAGGTGCAAAATCTCTCAAGGCTGACAAGCTGGGCACATCTGCAAGCAGATATAACATAATTACAGCAGTAGTTATACTCATGAGTTGTCACATTTGGCAGTGAAGAAAATTAAATTTGGGGTCCATGTTAAAAATAAGGATGCAGACTTGGTTCTCGGTGTTGTCTTGTTACTGGGGAAGTTTTTCAGATGTAACTGTAGATACTTTAAGACCAAATCTGGTTTGATTAATTGGAGGTAAAACTCTTGAGTAAGTAACTGAGAATTGTAAAAGACAAGAGAGCTCGTAAATTATTTTCATTACTAGATATGTTTAGGTTGATTTGAGATAGCCCTGTTTTTGTTTTATTAGTATTTTAAGTTTATTCATTTTATTTTTATTTTTTGTTCTACTGAACAAGGCTTAGTTGGGCAACCAAACGTGGCCCAACTAATGTCATCCGGCGTGCTGAGTTTCGGCTGAAGCCGGACCAGGTCATTTTTGATAATGGCCCAGTGATGGCAGTGTCAACAGCCAGAATCAGGCCAGCAGCTTTGGCCCCATTCTGGGACGTCATTCATGCTCAGTCTCAGGCTAATTTCATCCGGCATACCAAGTTTGGGCCGAAGCTTGGCCAGATTGATATCAAATTTGATAACAGCTGATTTGGCCCAATTCTGAGCCATCATCCATGCTGAGCTAATCAAGTGTACTTATCTGCAGCCTGCCAAGTTTGGGCCGATGCTGGGCTGGATCATTTTGGCTACCTGGGACCTATTGAACAGGAAAATGTGTCTTTTTTGTTTGCATCTATAGGGATCAATGAAGAATTTTATATTCAAAAAAACTTTCATGGTTAACAGACAGGAAATTTCCCTATAATTTTACATTAAAAACAATTAAAAGCACAGGAGAACTACAACTTTAACCTGCTATTTAGGCATCCATGATGCGTTTAGGGCATATTTTAAAACAGGTTGTTTGAGTGTCACGTACGGACATATAAGACTTTTTTTTTTTTTTTTTTTAGAAATTTTTAATATAATAAAACTAATAATATAACTTAACTATGTTCACGCAAGAAAAGAAAAAAGTATCATACATGTGTTCTACTGTGGTGCGTGAAAATGCGGAAGGACTCACATCTCCCATGTTTTGCGAGTCACTGAAGTAGCACAAGAAGAAGTCATATGACTCCATGGAGCAGAGTCACATGTTCCTGTCTGCTTCCCTGTGCACACCAACATGACTCTGCAGAGGTTTGGGTTGTTTGTGTGTAACGTCACCTTGTTTGTGTTGTTGTTGACTGTGCTTGTTGATGGAGAGGGACAGTTTAAAGGCTTCAGGAGGTTTAGTCGGGAGCAGGAAACCAACCAGAGAGCTGCGTTTGAGCAGCTGTGGTTCACTCAGAAACTGGATCACTTCAATGGAGCAGACACCAGAGAGTGGAAGCAGGTAAGTCTGGTTATGAGTTGTGTTTCCTACAAGGGTTTGAAGTGATCAGAGAAAGCTTGTCATTGCTCAGGACAAAGCATGATACATGAAGTCAGTGTATGATGACATGCAGCACAGTGAAGTGTGTCAGTGTGCACCTGCTCACCTGACTCCAGATGTTTTGATGCAGCCCTGACCTATATGATATATATTCTCCCACTGTAAACACTCTCTCTATTTTCCCCTCAGAGGTACTTTGTAAATGAAGCCTTCTACAGACCAGGCGGCCCAGTGTTCCTGATGATAGGGGGAGAGGGTCCGGCCAATCCAGCCTGGATGCAGTCCGGCACCTGGCTCACCTATGCTGAGAAACTGGGAGCTCTTTGCTTGATGCTGGAGCATCGCTTCTATGGAGGGAGTCACCCAACAGTGTACGTTTGACCTTCAAGTCTTGACCTTGTATGAGGGTGTGTTCACTCCAAGTCTGTTTAGAGCAGTTAATTCCTTTTTTTTAATTCTTTTTTTTTTTTGTTTTTAAAGGCTTGGCAAATACATATTATTTTCTGGGCATACATAAATCCACTGGTGCATAAACCACATGCTGCCACTGCTTCCAATAGACAGTGTTTTTAATAATAACAGCATCAAAAGGTCACATAATTATGTGTTTCTGTCCTTCCAAGAGAGAACAGGGATGAGCGAGTACACCATTATCTGTATCTGTTTAACCAACTCATTGGCCTTTGTGCTGGTCTGACAAGCTGTAAACCATATACATAATGTTTCTGAAAACATCTGAGGGGAGAAATAGGCGATGTGGTAACATCGGTGCTGCAGTTTGACAGTTTGACCTCGGCTCACAAGCAGTGACTGACATGATTTAGAGAGTCCTCGGCTTTGATTGGATTCAAGTTCCACTCTGAGGAGGAAGTGGTGGAGGAACATTATTTTTTGACACAGACTATCTGTCTCATGTAATATTGTGTGAATATGGAGACCGTTTCCTTGCATACGATCAAAAGTTTGTCTTTGTAAAAGCTGGTTCTGGTCTCTTCACCCCGTCGGTTTGATTTGTCACACTGTAGCGTCGCCACAGACTGTAAAATGTAAATAGTTTCCCAGCTGGGATAGAGGAAGTATCACTGTACAGTATGACCCGTGCCAAAGGGCCATTATGTCACCCTCAAATTAAGAGCAGCGATAGAGGTTTCAGCAGCACTACTTCCACAAAACTCTGGGATCAACAAAAGGGCACAAGCGTCATGTGCTTCCTGTGTGCAGCAGCTGAAGCAGGTGCAGCTGTTGCACCACTAGATGGCAGCCCTGCATTCAGAACACAATCCTGCCCACAGCTCAGGTCTTACTGGTCAATTAAGCCTCTCTCTTCTCTCCATTTAGTGACCTCAGCACAGACAACCTGCGTTTTCTCAGCAGCCGTCAGGCGCTGGCTGACCTGGCACACTTCCGCACCATGATGGCGCAGGCTCGAGGGCTGACCAACAGGAAGTGGGTTGCATTCGGTGGGTCGTACCCGGGGTCTCTTGCTGCTTGGTTCAGGCTGAAGTATCCTCACCTGGTCCATGCCTCTGTGGCTACGAGTGCACCGGTTTATGCTACTGTTAACTTCCCAGGTATGAAGACATAACACACACCTACATCTTATAGAGATATATGCCAAACTCTTATGGCACAGTGGTGCAGTGGTTAGCAGGGTGGGGGGTTTGAAACCTGCATGTTCTCCCTGTGTCAGCGTGGGTTTCCTCCAGGTGCTCCAGCTTCCTCCCACAGTCCAAAGACATGCAGGTTAATTGGTGACTCTAAATTGTCCGTAGGTGTGAATGTGAGTGTGAATGGTTGTCTGTGTCTATGTGTCAGCCCTGTGATAGTCTGGTGACCTGTCCAGGGTGAACCAGAAAATAAACTACGCACATAAAGAGCGACTTCAGACTGTTTAATTGTATCATTTACATAATGCATCAAACACCCATCTCTACACTGTGCTCCTCTAATGACAGAAGTTAACTGCAATTTTCCAGTTTTGTCGAGTGTGTCGGACGTTAAGAGTCCCAGACAGATCAAAGATGAGGAGGGCTTCACTCTCTATCTGCGTCTGTGTTGTGTTTGGCTGAGCCTGTTGTTTTCCTCCGGATCTGCTGCAGGCGGGAATCGAGGTCAGACTAGCTTTGTACATGAACCTGCGCCGTCCCACCCACACACCAACGCTATCTCTGCAACGCTATCACACACATTCAGACCACATTCAAGTATCTGAGACCAAACACATAGACGGTCCGTGGCACCAGAGAGTTATTATTTCCCCCCAAACATCACAGCAGTTAGTCAGCATTATTACCAGTAAGAGCTTGGCTCTTGTTCAAAGAGGAAATATTCCAGGATTTTGAAATGTGGACTTTCTCTTCTGAGACCAGTTTCATAAACTGTGAAACTCACTTTGGTTGAGACTCATCATTTCACTTGTAACCTCACTGAGACCTTTTTTAAACAAATACTTTCTCAAGCACTTGACTGGAGCCGGGATCACGAGTTCTTCTCAAGATGAATTGGTGCTTTCGCAGCGCCTCAGAATAGTCCTGTATGTTTAAGCAGGGTTACTGTGTATTATTGTGGTCTTTTTATAGCAGCCCAGGTTTAAGTGTCCGCCCCTCCCTTTGTCTTTATGTTTTGCCAGAGTACTTGGAGGTTGTGTGGCGTTCGCTGGCCTCAGAGAACGCAGAGTGCCCACTGATGGTGAAGAAGGCTTCAGATACCCTCATGCAGCTCCTGAAGGACCCCAAGACCTACGACAACATCACCAAAGACTTCAAGTACAGTAAACTCTCTGCGACCCAAATCTTCTCTATCCCCAAATGTACTAAAGCAGACCAAGGCCTTTGATGGTGCATCTTAAAAAATCTGGCAGACAAATATCAACTAATGAACTCCATGTTGTGCTCTCAACCAGCTAACCATGAAAAATGATTTCTCTTTGATTATCTTGTTATGAATGATGGTGGGAATTTCACTTAAGCGCCCACATCACTGCAAACGCCGTACCACACCGCTGATCCATCTTACGCTCCATTCTACCATCACTTGTGAACAAGACCTTGAGATGCTTGAACTCCCTCACTTGGGGCAGTAACTCTCTCCCAACCATTATACAGCACATGCCAATAACCTTGATGAGATTCTACAGCTGTAGCTCACAGTTTTATCCCAAAAACTAGTGAATGTGCTTGTTAAAATTTCCCAGAGCGTAAGATGAAGTCTCCAGATTACTTGTTCTGTCCAACCAACACTTCAAAACCCAAAGATACTGATACACAGGACAGCACTCCAAAAATTCTTCTTTTAGTTTTGATGCACTTGGGGGAGAGCGCTCACACCTTTACCAGTCCTATCAGTTTATGAAGGTTGGTGACCTCAGTAACGCCCCAGCCTCCATCCATCCTCAACCTGAGCAGAGGTCGAACCAGACAAAATGAGTGAGCGTGCAAAGTCTCAACTGACCTTTTCCTCAGCAGATATTTTGACGTGTGAAGATGGGAGAGGCACATGTGTAATTTCCAACATTAACAACGGGTCTGTTCCACTTTAAGTGTTCCAGTAAGCCACAACAGTGAGTCAGCATGCACATTGTCAGAGTCTGGGAGCGGTAAACTAAAACGGAATGTAGTCATGATTTTTGTCATTAATTACACCAGATCACAGAAAATGACCACAGTGCATGGTTATGTTTGTCACCAGAGATGAGGGGAAGATGTCATGAGCTCAATCAGTGCTGCAGGGCTGATAAAAGTCAGCTGTCGTAACTGTCCAGGGATAGTTGTTGTAGTTTTGGGACAATCATGAGATTATGTGCATGTATATGTATCTTGGGAGGATGTACAGTTGTAAAGCAGAAGTTTGACATTTTGGGGAAGTGGCTTTTTTGCTTTCTTGCCAAGAGTTGGATGAGAAGAACGATACCGCTCATATATGTCGATCTGAATATGAAGCTACAGCAAAACCCCAGTTCTTAACACCACAAAGTTAATGAAATCCACCTGTCAGTACCTCTTCAGTTCACTGATCCATGAAGACTGGAGCAATGAGTAGTCGGTTCATCAATTAGTTGACCAACAGAAAATTTGCTGGCAATTGTTTTGACAATTGAATTAGTTTAGATTTAGTTTAGTTTATGTGCACATACATATATAGAAAAGACATGACTCCCTTTGAGAACCCTTACAGACTAAAGGAATATGAATAATTTGCAGGGTAATGGAGGAATAGACACATAATCTGAGGTAGCCATTATACATCCAAAGAACTTCTATAAAAAACTGCTGAACTGCTTGGCATGGTATTTGTGTTTCTTGCTTCCTCAATGAGAGTTTGAGGCTTTTCTTTGTCATATCTGATGAAAAAAACTGAATAGCTTTAGATCTTGGACGGTGGTCGCATTAAACATACAATTTGAAGACGTCACCCCGTTGGGCTCTGGGAAATAATGCGGGGCATTTCTAACAGTTTTCTGACGTTTTGATAAAAACAGTTGATTAAGAAAACAATAGGCAGATTAACTGATAATGACAGTAATCGTCAGTTGCAGCCCTAGTGGAAACACACAACTGGGGCAGCAGTTGCTCAGTCCATAGGGACTTAGTCTGGGAACCCGAAGGTCGCTAGCTCAAGTCCCCGTCCAGACCGAATATGAAGCATGGACTGGGGTGGCTATGGCTCAGAGGTGGAGCAGGTCGTCCACTAACTGGAAGATCGGCGGTGCGATCCACCAGCCCGCATGTCTAAGTATCGGTGTGTGTGTGAGAAGTGGCACCTCTCTGGCACCATGTATGAAGGCCTCAGCCACCAGTGTCTGACTGTGTGTGTGAATAGGTGAATGTGTCATGTAGTGTGAAAGTGCTTTGAGTTGCTGGAAGACTAGAAAAGCGCAGCTGCTCGGGGCGCCTGTCCACGGGCAGCCCCTCGCTCTGACATCTCCTGTTTGTGCATGTGTGTGTATTTCAGGTGTGTGTACATGACAACAGAGTGAAAAGGTTGAATTTCCCTCAGAGATTGATAAATTATTGCTTCTTCTTTCTGGACTATTTCTTCACCAGGCACATTGACATCCTGGAGTCTTTGCTGGTTGCCAGGCGACCAAGCAGTGACGTAAAACCACAAATTCAATGCACTTTGGATTTTGTAAGGAGCAAGCTTAGCTAACTTGCTTTTGGTTTTAGCTTCATTTTCACTGTGCAGAGTGAAACTAGTTTCACCTAACTTCCAGCAAAAAAAGAAAAAAAAAAAGATATTTCCCCAAATTATTCCTTTAAATCTGCTGTATTGCACACAGTGAGCCGTGCTGCGTGTGACACGGCACCATTACATGTGAGCATCTATGGCGCCAGTTGGAGTACAGGTGGACTACAGTGATACCTGGAGCTATGTGAGAGGTTCAAAGAGCAGCTGGGGTTGTCTTGGTTCTCTGCTTTGAGTCAGGTCCTGTTACGGCTTCATGAGTGTCCCTCCAGCCTTTTTGGAGTGAGCCTGGGACTCTGGAATGTCGGACCTGCTCCAGAGAGAAACACAATGGGCAGATAGCAGAATTACAGTATGAGAAAAGAAACCAGCTGCAGTCGTGACATCCCCTTTTTACAGGAAGTATACCATCCAGCTTGTTTACATCTGCTTGTTAAAGAATTGATCAGATTTTTCACATTTTAATCACATTCCATGCACCGTTATTGTGTCTTATGTATTATTAAGTTCAAATTGATACCTTTAGTGTTTCTCGCCCCATGCTGCATCAGTTTCCTAATTTTCTTTCATTGTTTGCAGTTTCAGACATGACATTATTCTTAGCATGCTTGCACTACGTCTGCAGTCATCACAGCTGTCTCTGTGTTGTTTTATATTTGCGTATTTTAGGTTGTTATAGAGACTGTAAGGTCAGTCAACATGATGAATAAACGGTGTGGTCAGTCTCTCAGAACTAATACTGTCATGGAGCCACGCTGTTCTGCCCTGACCACATTGGACATCTATTATTTTGGCTTCTTGCAGATCATTTGGGCCGTAGATGCAGACATGTCCTCATGCAGGCACAAACACACAAAGGTCACAAAGGTGGTTTGGAGGCTTGTACAGCTTCCAAAACCACAATGCCTCAGAGGATACAATACTTGCGTCACAGTTTCATCATGAAGGAAGTATCTGCACACAAACTCATGTACACACGCTTTGTTTCTAAAATCAGCAGGTCACGACATCATGTTGCCTAAATTTGCCGGAGTAGAGGTCCGACAGACAGTCAGGGAAGCTGTAATTTACCAACTCTGTCTTTTTCCACAGGCACGTGTGCACGCCCGTCTACCTCTATGACAAGTATAGTATAACAAACACTGTCATCTCCACAATGACACTGCCCCTCATTACTGTCCATTGACATATGACCCTAATCAACGTACCATGAAAGGATCATTTTTTAATTTGGACCCTATTTCTTCTTGTTTTAGTGTTTAAGTGAAAACAATTTTTGAATCTGATCCAATATTGAGCGAGAGCCCAAACAGACTGCATTGTAATCCCTGCAGGCCACTTACCACCGTCAATGCACGTCCATTAAAAGGGTTTGTGTTTGCCACTGACAGCTCAGATTATTATTATAAGTGTCTGACAAAATTACAAAAGGATCCCTACAGAGGCCGTCGACCACTTTGCCGAAGAGTAAGATCCTTTTTGTTTCACCAGAAAAAGCTCTGATAATACTATCATCAAACTCACTAGACTCTATTTAAATAAACAGTCATTTTATCACTGTGAAACACACATCATTCAAAGTCAACAGAAGCAAAATAAAACTCACAAAAGCTGTCCTGGTTCGTCTGTCTACTGTTCCAACACTCAGCAACTTTGATGTGATTGGAAAAAAAAACTTAATTCACCCATTCAGATGTGAAATAATGTTGCCTCTGTATGCACTTAAATTACTGTTTATTTTAATGGGGTCCCGTGTGTGTGGTGTTCAGGTCTGTTTCTGGTCTCACACAATACTGGACCAATTTCCAAAATTGTTGTTCCGATAAGCCACTTAGACACAAAATTATGGGAAAATGTGGTCCAGGATGTTACCCATTAGAATAGAATAGAAAGCCTTTACTGTTATTATGCAAGAATATACAACAAGATTAGGAGTGCTACACCAGTTTCCAACTAGTCATTAAAACAAGCAAGTTAAAAACAGACAGCATACCATTCATCCATTTTCAACTGCTTATCCCAAGCCAGGGAGTGGGCGGGGGGGGGGAGTATTCCAGACGTCCCTCTCCCTTGCGGTGCTTTCCAGCTCCTCCTGGAGGACCCCGAGGCGTTCCCAGGCCGGATGAGATATGTAATCCCTCTAGTGTGTTCTGGGTCTGCCCCGGGGCTTCCCATCAGTTGGATGTGCCCAGAACACCTCCAGCGGGAGGCACCCAGGACGATCCTGATCAGATGCCCGAACCACCTCAACTGACCCCTTTCGACATGAAGGAGCAGCAGCTCTACTCTGAGCTCCCCCGGATATCAAGGGTCCTTACCCTATCTCTAATCTCTGGTCTCATGACCATAGGTGAGGGTTGGGACGTAGACGGACCAGTAAATAGAAAGCTTCACCTTCTGCTTCAGCTCCCTCTTCACCACGATGGTCAGGCCTAGCATCCGCATCACTGCAGATCCATCTCACGCTCCATTCTACCGTCACTCGTGAACAAGACCCAGAAATACTTGAACTCCTTCGCTTGAGGCAGTAACTCTCCCAACTCACAGGGGGTGATCCACTGTTTTCCGGCAGAGAACCATGGCCTCAGATCTGGAGGTGCTGACTGTCATCCCGACCGCCTCACACTGGGCTGCAAACCACCCCAGTGCCTGCTTGAGGTCACGGTGCGTTGAAGCCAACAGAACCACATCATCTGCAAACAGCAGAGATGCAATTCTGAGGTCACCAAACTGGACCCCTTCCTCCCCCCCGGCTGCACCTTGAGATCCTGTCCATGAATATCATGAACAGAATTGGTGATAAGGGACAACCCTGGTGACGGCCAGCACCCACCAAGAATGTGTTTGACTTTGTGCAGAGTATGTGGACACAACTTTCACCTTCACGTTATAGAGGGACCGGGTGGCTTGTAGCAACGACCCTGGTGCACCGTATCCCCGCAGTAACTGCTACAAGACTCGCTGTGGGACACGGCCTTAAGCTTTGTCCACTCAAGGAGTAAGCTTTAGTTTAATCATTCAAAAAACTGAAAATAAGTTATTAAAAAAATAGCTTTTATCCAGCTCTTGCATGTGTAAAATAGTGGATTGCACTTATTTAATGGTGTATAGTGGATTAAACTCTGAATGACTTTGAGTCAACTGTTCAGGCTCTCACTGCCAGTGAAAGAACAACACTCAGTCTGTGAGGCTGAACTCACAGTGCTAACACACTGATGTTTGGGAGTATCACCATGTTTACCTTGTACATCACATCTTATGCAGCTCTAGTCTAAACAACCGCTTGTGCCTAGTTTTGTACTTTCAGTGAACTCGCCTGAGGTTTTATTTCCTGATCAAACAGGAAAAGAAAAGATGTGACATGATGCACTGTACAACAGCCAAACCACACTCTGGTCTAACCTTCCTCCCATTTTCCTCTCTGCCCCCCCCCCCACACCTTCCCTCCCTTCCTCCACCTCCATTGTCCCCTGATTTCCCCCTCCTCCTTCACCTCGTCTTCATCCCCCTCCCTATCCCCTCACTTACTCTCCTCCGCCTTCCTCCTCTCCTGTCCCCGTCCAGCTTGTGTTCCAAACTGCAGATCCAGACAGAGATGGACTCGGCCTACTTCCTGGAAATGCTGGCTGGCAACTTCATGGATGTGGTCCAGTACAATGAAGACAACAGGGGGTTTGAGGTGAGGGAGACTAGACACGTGCCAAACAGTAAAACATCATAACACCAACCAACAGCTGACATTATGTGCCAGCAGCTGCTGTCTTTAATTTCTGTTGCTTTCATGCCAAAATAAGTGTTTATTGCTCAAAAAACAGTAAACAGGCCATCATGAGACTCTTTATTGCACATCATAGTAATTAAAGGTTTATAATAGTTTATAAATTAAGTACGATGCTAAAGACAGTAATAAATAGATGGATGTTTTTTCATAAACAGGCAGCAACAAGAAAACAAGCAGTTACCTAACAGCAGTTATTTCCTGCTGGGTATCAGAGATGACCACTTTCAGGAGCGGTGGAAAGTTGAATACTTTCTTTCTTTACAGAAAGATGAAACAGTTTCATTTCTCTCATTTGTATGGGATTTTTTAATAACCCATGTGATGTGAGAAGCAGTCGGCTCTCCAGGTGTTTTCACATTATCTAATCTGGTCTCTGTCAGAAGAAGTTGAGACACCTGCCTTTGCATAAAGACTGGGAGAGGGTGAGAATAGCTGTGTCCAAACCGAACAAAGTCACCACTAAGGCAAGCTAGCATTTCTCCCTGCTGACAGTCTTTCCGCTATAGACCAATTTGAAGCTAAACAAAGACCATTACAGTTGCTATAATTGCTATAAAACAAAAAATCTACATAACTTTCACATATGCAATTCATAGAGCCCTACAGTTACAGCATGAAATAATATTTAGGCTTATATTTTCATACACCTGGTGGTAGCAATACATTCTTCTAAAATGCATTAAACAATAGAGTTAATACTGACTGAGCCGTGCATTTTGCCATCATTATGTAGTCTTTGACTTGTCCACATAGCTTTGCTTTATGTCCTTGTCGCTCGCTCGGCTGCATGTCTGTCCGTAATTGATTAAAGTTGTTTGACAAATGCTAGGTATGTTAGCTACATTGCTTATGTTAGCGAGCCTTTCGTTTTTCCTTGTGCTTTTTCTTGCGGTGGCCTTTCAAAAATGAGCGGTGATGAAAGTTAATATACTTTGTTATGATCAAGCAGAAAGTGGTAGCTAGCTAGCATGCTAGCACTTTGATAAGGTGTACTTCCACATTTTATTTGGTGCTCACAAGACGACAAGATGGCCCACCTACAATATACCCCCATTGTATGAAATGGTAGGCGTTGTCCCCCGTACCCCAATCAAAGACGATGGAGAACCGCCAATCAAAGACGAGTATCCCCAACCTCGCTTGGTTATCGTAGATTAGCTGGGCTAACCGTTAGCCATTAGCAGTGTGTGTAATAACTCAGTAACTCGATAAACAGTTCGTGAAAAAAACATTTTTCCCAGCAGATGTCTCACAACATGATTGAGCTAGCAAAGCAGTTTTGTGTTGCTATGTGTGGTATGTCTAGAAAGCATCAGTGGCTGCAGCTGACAGGGACAGCTAACAGCAGCAGCAAAGCTAACATCAGCACGTCATCTGTTAAAAGCCTCCCGTTGTCGGATACGACATGAAACTGCTCCAGTTAGCTCAATCATGTTGTAACTAAGACATCCGCTGGATCTCGCGAGAGTGTGTTGTTGAGACAGAGACGGGTCTTGAACAAAGTAAATTTTCTCCTGATTTGTCCGTCTGAAATTTGCCATTTTGGTGTCGGAATGTTCTGAAGATATGTGGCTTGTGATAAATGGGTCCAATATTTGCTTTCGTGACTATGGGGCGAAAGAATCGGCCATAATCTGTAATCACGTTCATTTCTCCCACTGAAGTCAGTGGACTCAGGACCTGCTGTTAGTCTCCTAAAGGGGCGTGGTGGTCGCGAACCCCACGTGACACTGATACAGGAAACTGACTCAGTTCAACTCCGCCCACAAAATATGTAATCACTGTTTACAAACTTCTTTTAAAGGATCATTTCAGCCTTTTTTAAATGTAGATCCATTTTCTTCCAGTCATGCTAATTAATTCTAGCCAAATTTTCATCAGTTGTATCGTTATACGTCCATTAAAGGCTCATTACGCTCAACGTTAGCTATGGACAGAGCCTTCTGTTATTTGTAGGGACAGTAAAGCTAGTTCAAGCGAGACACGACCTCAAAGACATTTTGAAAATGGCGGAACGGAACAAATCAGTAATATAGTGAAAACAATTCTCTGCCCACATGTCGCAATGATTTTAACAGCCTTACACAACACCATCCTCTACAGCGCTGCCGCCAATTAAAGGTACATTATGAAGAATTCTCTGCTGTCGCCTTGTTTGTTGTCAGAAAGTTTTAACTCTTGTCTAGTGCCATCTAGTCGATGTATCTGTGCCAACATAAAGGACACATGGAAGTATGCGGGCAGTAACCAAGCCCCCAGAAACAGCACCAGGGTTTGAAGCCGGTTTAACAAAGTGGCCAAACTGAGGAATTACAACTTCAGGGTCCTTCAGGTGATGCCATGGGGCCCAAGACATATATACATCCACATATACATCCACATGGCAATAACTGTAAAGTTTGACATGTGCATATCTATTTTCATGCATAAAGGGAGTATAACTTAGCCTTAAGGCTTGATGCATGGCTCACCAGTTCAATCCTAATGTTTCAAACAACACTGAAAAAATCTACCTCTAAAATATTAACATATTGACATGCAGAGAGAATATGATGAGGTAAACTCCAGGTTGAAATAGCCGGAGCTGAGCTTGAAGCCATGTTGCAATTTTTATACACTGTATTCCAAAGTATCCCAGTGATGATTGTCATCTGTTCTACAAACATCATATCAGATATGACATGATTTATGCATGTTGACCTGACACAGCAGAGATTGTTTAGAGCCTTTGTAGGTCAGAGGTCGACCTAGTCTCCAGTCTTGGATGAGTGGAAGGCAGCTATGAGGTGTAGGAAGGTTACTGAGAGCCCGAGCAGTACACTGAAACATAATAAACCCTGCATTGTTTAGCAGCGAGGGGCCCAGAGATACTGGCCTGTAAGAAGGTCTCCAGGGTTTCTCCCGGGGCCACTTGCTTGCTTACTTTGTCTGTATCTCTATGAGAGGAGCGGAGCCCCCTCTCATAGAGATACATGCTTGTGACTGAGCATTGGAAGGTAAGAGGTAGGATTTGACTGTTTGGCTTCGGAAGAGTGACACGAGATTGATTATTGCCGCCCATATTTTGCACTGATATTGAATGTTTCAGACTCCTCTCATGTTATTAAAAAGTCTACATAACAGTAAAAATATATAACGGTAAAGTCCTCCATTAAAGCTCAGAGTCATGACAATAGTTGTGATGATGATAATAATTGAGTATGACGTGTAAATGTTGCATGATAATTGATTTAGTTTAATGGTTTCCCCATAGACAGCCATTATATTAATGGACTACATCTGCAATACATCGACCTGCATTACATCATTCAGTGCTGAGTGGACGCTAACTGGCTGATGTCAGATTTTTAGCAGCACTCTGGAGTCAGTCATAATAACTCAGTGAGATGTAGGAGAGGAGGGCCTAAATAAAAAACTAAAACTACACAACCAGAGGAACCTTTCCACACATGACACAGTGTTGTTGATTTCCATAATATTGATGCCATGACAGTGGGAGGCGAAACTGAAACCGTCCGTTTAGACAATAAAACACATGGATGTTGCAGATGTCTTTGCAGGTCCATCAGAGCCTCCATTTTATTCAGAGTGTCAGAGCTTTTGGTGTTTGGGATATGTTATGCACATTTTTCAAGTCTAAGGTCTGGTAATAGAAGAAAAGGGGAAGTCAGAGCCCTTACCTCCCAACACAGTGATGGGCAGTTAACTGTTCACTATTGTGTTGAACTCTGAGTGAGCTGATGAATTTTGGTAAGCAATGCAGTTTACATTTTATATCCCACATATGCAGTGTATAAATATTACAGAATTATCTGTGCAATGTGTACACGCTGATATTTTCCCCTTATATATTTATCAAAAATAGCTTTGGTATGATACTGAGATACACAGGTATATATTTATATTTTCTTGGTTTATTTTTATTATGACTATGGGCAATAGGTGTGCCGTGTCGCATGACTGACTCAGACAGCACGATCGGTATTTAAGACGGCTTTCTGTCATTTATCAGACATCTGAGGAGGAGCTATGTGGCTCGAAGCGTCACTCTGCATTGAAATCCTTCTAAACAAGAGCTACTTTGTGTGTGGACTTATTTGTTTTCTACTTTGCGAGAAGTTTCTTTGGCCCAACAGAAATTGAATAAGTGACAAAATCAATGCAAGAGTATTTTTTATTATTCCAGACATTCATTACGCTTGTTGCAGCTGATAAAGCCTCCAGCCTTAAGCAGAGTTTAGGAACAGGCTACAGAGGTCTGTAAGCTCATTACTTTCTAACTGCACACCCAAAGATTTTCTTCACTTTCAAACTTGTCGTCAGACCCAGCCGACTATGACTCGAGTGGCATCGTTTAAGGCATTTATCAGACTTGCATCTCCTTCTGGAGCCACAGAAGGCTTTATGCAACATTTTTCACACGTGCAGTCGTACTCCCTAATATCTGTAAACAGACTGATGTGTAAAATCGGTGGAGCTCCCCTTTAAAGTTCCTAACGGGCAACTACTGGGGGACAGACAAGAGTGTAGCGGCTCAGTTAGATAACTGATGGACAGTTCGTACTATTGTGAGCTTAGCTGTAGGTTAAATGTCTTCTGTGACATGTCTGTTTTTCTGTGCAGCAATTTCTTTACTTGTAACCTGTTTTTCTTTCAGAGGACAATTAAAGCAATCTAGAGTCTTGCAAAGTACGATTTGAATTGTAAAGAAATCTCTATACTGCTTATATTGAATCATATTGCCCAGCCTTGTCCAGATCTCATGGAAAATCTAACAGCCCTTTCAGAAAAGTCCCCATTGTGGTGAGATGTCGTCCACACAACATGCCTCACAACATGGTTTCTTATTATTTGTTACTGTACATGTTACACTGTACGTCGGTCTCATTTCTTTTTGTGTCTTGGTACATTTTATTTTACCCCTCGTCTCCCCTCCCCTTTTCCATCCCATCCCCTCTCTGTCCCCCTGGTGCCTTGAGGAGACGTGAGTCCGGTTACCAATAAGCTGATGTGAAAAAGTAACAAAAGACTCTGTGGTCTCTCTGGTTTCCTGTCGCCCCAAGCTAAAGAGACGCTTATAAAAGAACCGAGAGGAGCGGTGGGCCACGGAGTCCACAGCACTAGCAGACAAACACAGCCAACAGCTGCCTCTCTGACACAAAGGGCTGGGTATAGAGCAAACTACCAGGTTTTAGGTACCACTGAGGAATTTGGGTAAGAACTAGGAGCGAGGTGTAACTCAATCAGAAGAGGCAGAGTGGTGGCTTCACAGTCGAGGGGTTATCAATGGGGTGCTTTATAAAATAGGGACGGACATTATGTAACACTACAGCTTGTAGAACAGCTCCTCTTTAAGATGCAGGGAGATGCAGATGGGATAGTAGTCATGGCATATTTATAGTTAACAAGTCTTTGGTTTTGCACAACTAACCACTGCCAACTGTTTACTCCTCCAACTGTCATGCCAGTGCTACATTTTGTTTTCGGCAGGTTTATACCTGAAAGGGCAAAACCACAGTGTTGGACTGGTGCCACTGAGTAGCCAGAGTGCATTTCTGAGGAGCATTGTGTGTGGGTACACAGGCGAAGGATCACCGCAATTATCCAAAAGCGCTCTGAACAGCTGATCTTTAACGTTGCAGTGTACCATCAACTGCCAGAGATGCATTCACATGTCTAGTGATTGTGGAGGGGAAAGCTCTGCAGGACGGCATCCAGCTTCTTCCTTTCACCTCACGTATTTCGTTATGCACTGTAGCACTAACATCTTATGATGCGATCTCTACAGAGAGAATGTTCAAAAATGTTCAGCCACATTTGAGATGTCAGGAGCACTTTCATAAAAACAGACTGTGATCAAAATAAAATGTAAAGACAAGGATTTTTCCCCTGTTTGAAAATACACAGCTGCACAACATATAATGAAAAATTATGTAAAATAAATACAGGGCTATACGTTAACTTTTTGCACAATAACTCTGGAGCTACAGAGGTTTTAAGGTTTGCAGCAAAAGACACTAAACTATAGCATGACTATAACGGTATCAGTTAAAAATCTTTGTGAGGGGAGTTACAAGTTGTTTTCCATCTGTCGGTTAATGAATCTAGTGCTGGAAAATGATTTAAATCTTTTTATTTATTTAGGCTATTAATCTTTTTTCTGCACAGAGCATCACCAAAGAGGTCGAGGGAAGGAAGGAGACAGAGACACTTTGGTCTGCATTTTAAAAGTCCTGTATAAAAACATAAACATGGCTGTAAACATGTTTATTTCTGCTTTTTATTTATATTTATAATTTTAACGTGTGGATCGACTCACTCTTAGAGCCAGCCTCAAGTGGAAATGCAGCTTTGAGAAATGAGCTCTCCTATTGCAACCACACAGCTCAGATACTATCTTTAACTGTTGGTGGTTGATCAGTTGACTGAATCATCTGTACTATTGCATGAACTGCCATTAGATTTTGCATATTCATGACCCACAGATGATGAACCTGCTGACTTTGGTGATCCCCTGACTTTTCTTTTGTAGCATCATCATGAAGCTGAGGTTGTTGGGTCTTTTGTTTTGTTTATTTAGTTGGGTTCATAGACTGAATGAAAATAATGGACGTAGCCACTGACAGTGACGTCGCCCATTGGTTTGTGGCCTGCGGATCTGCTCTCCTGTTGCAACCACAGAGTTCAGATACTATCTTCAGTTGTTGGTCAGTCGATCAGTTGACTGAATTATCTCGACTATTGTATGAACTGCTGTGAAATTTTCCAACTTGGCTGGCATTGATTAATCTTGGTGTCGCCATCATGCCATCAACACAATGTGGAAAAAAATCTTAACAGTAATAGGTAACCCTAAGTTATAGCCTACACCCCAGCCCACATGTAAAAAGTAGAGCTATTATCAGTATTAGCAGAATGTATGGAAGGAAAATTGATGCACCACGAGTCACAGTTTGAGGAAACTTAAAGAGGAACAATGGATCTTGTGATTGAATGACTCCAGTGTGCATTGTTTCTCATTTTATTTACAGCAGTTGATGGTATAGTCTGTATACTATGATCAGAACAACCCAAAGTGGAAGTTTTGCTTTTGTCCGTTTTCCACTCATGGGGTGATTTCCTAGTAATAAACTCATTTTAATTTCAGTTTTATTACTTAATAACATGTATGTACAAGTTCATGTCTCCTATCGTAAGGGCTTGTGTACCCACAGAAAGGTACTCTGAAATTGCCATTCATCATCAGGGGTCTAATTTATAAAACAGCACGTAGGATCTATACTAAAAATATATGTACAGACAAAAGCCAAATTTGGCGTTCACCAAAAAATATCCGACAGTTTTTAAAATCAGGCTTCCACCTCACCATCTGCGTCGCCAGTGTTCGTAAGCATGGGTCAAAGTTTCTCCCATCAAGTCTGTTTTTATAGATCACAGCGTTTCCGTGGTAAGTGGCGTGCACCCTTTTCAGACCCATGTGTCAGCCCTGTGATAGTCCAGGATGTACCCTGCCTCTTGCCCAGCGTCATCTGGGATAGACTCCGGCCCCCTGCAACCCCCAACAGTATAAGCAGTTAATGAAAATGAATGAGTGAATATTTATTGAGAGTGTGATCAGAAAAGTCACACCATCTTAATTATTTGTTTTAATCTTTTTGGTGTTATGTTTTGCCAATTTAGGGCGTGATAGGCACCAACATCACCATCAAGGTGCTGTGTGGCATGATGGGCGACACCTCCCTCGGGGATCCTTACGCCCGCTATGTTGCTGTGGCTCGCCTGATGATGGACACCTTCTTTATCAAATGCCTGGATGCCAGCTACAGTAACTGCCTCAGAGACATGACTAACACGTCTTGGGTTGGGCCGGCTGCAGGAGGAGGTGGGTATGGACGTGTATTTTTGTATGTGCAGACGTGGTTATTTACGTTTGTTCTATTTTAAAATGTCACTTTAATAACTAACTGCTATTTTTACGTACCTTGTATTTTTGGGTCCATTTTGTTGGTATGCTGTCTGGTGGTGTGTTTTTGTTCTTAGGACGAGGAATATCTGGCAAAGACTGTGTGATGGCACACTGACATTTTTCCACCGTCGCCTTACAATAATACACGAGCAATCAATAGCAGCAGGGGCAGAAACACAATGTCTCCATCATAAGAAGCCTCAGCAGACCAGAAAGAAACACAGTAGCATGACAGGTTATGTGTTGAGTGTGGGATGTGGTGACAGTCATTACGTAGCAAACCCATTTCTGGGTGTTGTTGAAAGGCTGTTTTTAGGAAAGGTTAAATAAAAATAAACCAGGCAGGTTCTGGCAAAGTAGTTACACCAAAAATGCATTACATCACGGAACTACTAAAAAAGTCCTGAAGTCACGTGAGAATCCCACAATGATGTTTTCTTCCTTTTGCGGTAAAGTTAAATGAGGAGCATTACACCAGAGGTTTTATCAGGCTTTAAAGGTCCCATGTTGTAAGAAGTCTTTTTTTAAATAAAGCAGGTATCGTGTTATATATCCATCCATCCATCCATTTTCATCCGCTTATCTGGGGGCAGCAGGCCTAGCAAAGCACCCCAGACATCCCTCTCCTCAGCAACACTTTCCAGCTCCTCCTGGAGGACCCCAAGGTGTTCCCAGGCCAGACGAGATACATAATCCCTCCAGTGTGTTCTGGGTCTGCCCCGGGGCCTCCTACCAGTAGGTCGTGAACACCAGAACACCTCTAACAGGAGGCGCCCAGGAGGATCCTGATCAGATGCCCGAACCACCTCAACTGATCCCTTTTGGTGCGAAGGAGCAGCGGCTCTACTCCGAGCTCCCTCTGGACGTCTGCGCTCCTCACCCTATCTCTAAGGCTGAAAACAGACACCCTACAGAGGAAACTTGTTTCGGCCGCTTGTATCCACATTCTCTTTAGCTTTAACAGGAACTTTGCAAATTTGCAGGAAAGCCCAATCAGTGTTTTTTCAGCATTGGCAGTATAAAAACAAAATCGGGGAGTGCAGCAAAATGCCGCCTACCTACTTTTGTTTATACAGAATGTGCCTTTTTCGGGGCAATGGGGGGCGTGAGCAAGTAACAAAACGTGTAGCTCAGCGTGTGACGTAAACAGTGAGGTGGGAGGGAACATCAACAGCTCCTCCCACAAGTCTTCAACAGCCCCTCCCGTTGCAGAAGGCCGCCTCGCTCTGTTTAAACTAAAATGGTTCCGCCAATATGTCTACCCTACGAGGTGGAATATTGGGCACCTCGGATCAACTCGCCAACCTGGCTCTGTGTATCTAAATGCTCGCAACTTGCCGGCAAAGCGGCCCAACATTCACCGAAAATCTTGCAGTGTAAAAGCGGCTATTCTTTGGGTCATTATCCAGAGCTCATGACCAAAGGTGAGGGTTGGCACATAGATGGACCAGTAAATCGAAAGCTTCGCCTTCTGGCTAAAGAGATGGGCATTTCAGACAGAGGGTGAATAGACATATATTCAGGCAGACAGTTTAAGAAAAGCAATTTGTTTTTTTAACATTAAAGGGTGTAAACATGGTCATTAAAAACCCAATACAAGTATGAACCTTAAATGAGCATAATATGGGACCTTTAAAACAACCAAGGGGTGTTTGTTTTGACATTCTGCTGATGAAAATAGACCACGCTAAGATTGGGCATGCTGTTTTTTGTAATTATGTTGTCAAACAACTTTGCGTGTTTAACCAAAAATGGCTCCTCTATATTCCATGTTGTGCCCTTGCCCTGGGCTGTGGTCCCAGTTCCCAGCTTCAGTTTCATGAGTGGGAGGGCTGGAGGGAGGGTGATCACTGGAACAGGAAGTGGCCTCTTAAAAAGCCACTGGGATGTGTTCGCATTAAACTCCCCCGACCACCCCACCACCCCCCTTGTCTTGTGGGTTTCAGTTGCACTCTTTCCTCTCTTAATTGGGGCCTGAGTAACAGAAAGTAAATACGTTTTGGGTGTGAAGCCATTTTAAACTGACTGTAAACTTTATCTGCTCTGTGTCATTAGTGCTTTTGCTGATATATAACTTCTGAATTTGTCAAGTTTGGGAAAATATTGTGTTTGTGTTGTCAGGGAGACAGTGGGTCTACCAGACCTGCACTGAATTTGGATTCTATCAGAGCACAGATTCGCCCAACCAGCCATTCACTGGCTTCCCTCTTGTGTGAGTACACCAAACATTCCTCTCTGCGTACAGTAATAAACTCATTATTATGTCCCCCCCATTGGTCATTTTCTTTACAGTTTCCTTAGACGTTGCATTGTTAGTCTGTGCTTCCTCATCTAGGTATCACGTGAAACAGTGTGCAGACTTCTACAACGTCAGTGCTGAGCAGCTGGCAGAGGCCGTCGCACAAACCAATGAGTATTACGGTGCCTATGACATCCGCTCCTCCAGAATAATTCTTCCCAACGGGTCCATAGACCCCTGGCACGCCTTGGGAATCACCCAGGACATCTCTCCTGACCTCCCTGCTGTTTTCATCAAAGGTGAGAAAGAATGCCTACAGGCCTTGACACACCAAACTGACTCCAGAGAACTCTCCACACCAGCAGATGGCGATAGATTTAAAAAGAGAAACTGGAAGACCGTCTTGACGCTAGTTAGCCAGTTAGCGCATTAACAACACAATCCAGTGTTGAAAGAACAGAGCATATTTGCTGTCCACCAGTGAACAATAACAGAAACCGTCAGGAAACATTTCTGCAAAAGAACTAAATGGCTAAAGAAAAATAATCTGACCTTATGGAACAAGTTTGTTTTGGTCTCACTCCCTCTTGACTTTAGTTGTTTGTTTACTTTCCTCACTTTTGTTTCTCTTCTTGTGCACTGAGCTGAACTGCCAATCAGAGTGATTTCATTCATTGATGGGCTTCGCTGTGGCCGATTCAACCAAAAAAAGCTGACAGGGTCGACAAGGGGCAGTGATACGGGACACACCCTGCTTATTTTGTTCCTTTTTTTTCAACACTTGAATTTGTGCATTTTCATTAAAAAAAACAACATTTCGGACAAAAAGCTGAGAAAAATGCACTTTTGTCAAAATCAACTTCAGATATACATTTTTGTTTTTTTTTTCTTAATTCCTAACATCAGTTTGAATTGTAGAAATAGCAATGATAATAATAATACTTAAAAATTGTATGACATCACATTCAGTGTTCTGTTGGCTCCGTCTCCTCTGTGGTCATCCTGTCCGCGTGTCGCTGTCACCGTCATGGTGATCCCATTTCGTCCCACCAAACTCGTTTGCTTCTTCGTTCAAATTGGATTCAGAGTGTTGATCAAAACAGGAAGTGTCTGAGTTTACTTTGCAGGCCTTATAGATGCATAAAAATGCTATACAAAACACTAAAGAAAAGGCAAAAAGCATATTAGGTCCTCTTTAAGCTAAAATCAAATGTACAAAACATCTGATTACAATAAGTCCAGCTTTGTCTATTCTCATTTATATAGAGCAGTTATAGCAGGTGCCTCGAAGGTACACCTCTCCTTTGACCACAGTTCATCATGAAGTCTTTGAGGAACTTCTTTAATCAGTGTGTTTGCAGGTCTAGAATCTGTTGAGTCACACATGTAAACTGAAGACTGAATTAAATTTGTGTTGCGTTTAAGCACAGAAGCCAAGGAACAGTTTCAGAGTAGAACAATGGCTCACTTGTTCAACTCTGACTTTATTAGGTGGATAATTGTTCTCATAACTCTGAAAATCTTACTTTTACTGTTTATTGCTGCTTTATCCTGTATATTTTTTTGTCTTATCCAGGAACAGCCCACTGTGCCAACATGTACCCTGCCAGGAGCGAGGACCTCCCCCAGCTGGCTCTGGCCCGTGACCACATCTTCTTACAGCTCCAGAAGTGGCTGAACCAGTGACTGACACCCGAACGGGCCAAACGACGGCTTTGCAAAGCAAACTAATTACTCTTTTGTTCAGATTATTGACATTGGAGTGAGACTGCTTATTTTACTGCTGCATTTATGACAACTCGAAAAGGCACTTTACACAAGCATCAGTGAGTACAAAGTTCAGGTATTTTAAATGAGTGAGATGATGAATAAAGAATGCTTTTTTTAAGACGATAGAAGCTCTCTGCATTTTCAGTTTTATTCTGAGTGAACTTTTTAAAGGTCAGTATGTGTTTCTGGGCAGGGTGCACATTAAACAAGGAGTGGTAATAGAGGTTTCTTTCTGAGACATGGTTTAGGATTGTCCCAGATAGCCTACTTAAATCATTTTAAGGCGGCAACAAGTAGTATCATCCCAAAATCTTTCATGGCACTCAATAATCATCATTTTGCAGGAAAAGTTTTCTTTTGTACTGGGAAAAAAATTGTAAGTATGCGAAATTGAAAATTTTCCCAGCATAGCATGTGCTTTTAGAAACAGTTTCTGCCTTTTGTTGCATGATATTGACCAACCCTATCTGCATACAGGAGACTTTATGTAGCCAGCTCTTGGCAAATACATTTCATATTGAGAAACTATCTTTCACAGCGACCTCTGTAAATTTCAGGAGCTTTCAAAACCAAAACTTATCAGAAAGTCCATCAAAACCGTGACTGCACACATTTCACTGTAGCATTTGATGGTTCGACAACACACTGAGGATCATGTTTAAACAGGCAGCAGTGAAAAAACCAAGACTAAACTTTGCAGAAGAGAATACACTCCCAAGTGGCTCCATGTGTTTGCATGGGATACGTGTTGCACAAACACGCACACATCTGGTCTTGTTCGGCACAAGTTTAGTCTTGTTTGATGATAAGAGTGTAAGGACAGTGTTGTCTTGGCTGCTCAACAGGAGCGTGATGATATCTCCAGCAGCACCCAGAGATGGAAACTGTCTGATTCGGACAGCATATTGCAACAGTCTCATCTTTTGTCTTGAAGTAGATGGATTTAGCTTAAAAGCAGAGTCTGCAACACTAAAGCAGAGGTGGCCTTGCCTGACATGATGATATTCGACAGCTGTGTGTTCATTCACTACCTCCAAAACACAGACACAATGACCCCACTTTGCTTGACTGTGTTTATTTTCACAACAGCACTATCTCTGTATCTCAGCTGGACATGCAAGACCCCGACTCCAAGCACAAACCACACACCCACGAAGACTGTAGGCCAAAATCCTGCTCTGAGTCCAGCCCCACTATGGGTGTCCCATGCTGTTGTGAATTCCCAATGCCTCCACCTGGGTATTCAGTCAGATTGTGTGGAACTAATCTATTAAAGCGGTGTTTCGGCCCACAAAATATACACGTAGAATGTATTATTATGACAGCCCACAATCCAGTCTTTGTTAAGGTAAACATTTACAAAGGATTTAGCCATAATTGCCCATACACTCTCATTTAATCCCCTGTAATTCAAATCCCTGCGCACCTACTCATAATCCTCTCTTTGGCTGCAGCAGGCATGTAATTGAGCCGCAGCCTCTCCTCAGGTGTGTGTGTGTGTGTGTCACCACCCAACTGTATCCCCTCACCAGACAGAAAAGCATCAGGTGGTCCTTTGTGAATGGACCTCAGATGTGGGAGGGTTTGCCAAAATTTAGCCACGCAGTGTTTATCCTGAGAAGGATATGCAAATACAAAATCACTCTATGATGAAACTCCCGTAGGGTGAGGTCAAGTAATTTGGGACATCAGGTAAAATGGAACACACCAGGTTTTACATCTTGGGCTATTTGGACTACGCACCAGGAGGGTCAGAGCGCAGTGGTAACTTTGAACGCATCTATGGCTCTTTAAATATAAGTAGCCAACCACCAAGCATGTTGTTGAATTGTTGTTACAAGTGTCCTTTGCATGAAACAATCATTTTGATCAGCCTGAGATCGGCTTGAGATAACCAGTGCGGGCAGAGCAAGGATTAGAAAAATCACTGGTTCTAGATCTTGCATGATAAGACATGTGGCATGATGATTCTCTCAGTCTGATAATAAGAGTGCTGCAGCTAAAACAACAAACTTAAGGATTTACGGGTTTTGAATAAATGCATTCAGATACAATGGGACATTTTTCTGATGTTCGACCAGCATGTTGCTATCAGGTGCTATAAAATCATTAGTCACTACGCTGTTGATTGCCACCATGTTACATCATATTTGTGTCACTTAAAAAATATGTGAAAGATGATGCAGTGAGTCATGTCAGTCCAGACACACGTCCATTGTAGACAAAATGGCATCAAGGAAACAGGCAGCGAAAGAACAGAGAAAGCACAACAGAAAAGTTGGAGTAATAATAATTATACACTTTATTCATGAAGTGCTTTTCAAAACAAAGTTACAAAGTGCTTTACATGGTTGATCCTGGATTTAAAACAATGCAGATAAAAAGAGGCAATTTCAAAAAAATACCAAGAACAAAAATAAATGAATAAATAAATTATAAAGATAAAATACCATCACTGAAGCAGATAAGCAAAGTTGGTAACTAACTGCCTTGTAGATTACACTGAGGTGTATCAAATCAAACAATTAAAAGAATACAATAACTGATGACAACACATGATAATATCAATAATAATAATAAACAAACAATTTGTATATGAAACAGGCTATTATTTGCTTAATTCACTGAGAGCTGAGACAGGCCTTTAATTCCTCTCACACAAAACTGCTTCTCAGCAAAGATCAGGAAATGAATCGAATTCTTTATTTAAACCAGTACGAATATTACTTGTATAAAAATTTTGCTTCAGATAACGTATCAATTATGAATCATTCATTTGATCTAGCTCTGACAGACAGAGCATCAGAGAGCCTGAGTTACGGCACTCACGGAATACAGCAAGCGGCATACTGACACAACACCACTTTATTCTGTTAAAACAATCCTCACAACTTGGATTCATTTTTATGAAAAAACCCTTTTGATTCTTTTGATCTGAAGACCCTTACAGACTAAAGCAGGGGTAGGCAACTTGCGGCACTAGAGCCACATGCGGCTCTTTAGCGGCTCCTTGTGGCTTTGACAGAAAATTATACGGAAATGATAACTGTTTTTTTTTGTTTGTTTTGTTTTTTGACAATTAAATTTCCATTTATTGTTGCACACCTAGAGTGATTCTTATGTTTTTTAACTGTAAAAAATTTAAAAAGCAAAAACTCTCAGGGGAAAATAGAAATTTTAATAGTGTGTGGACAAATTTGTTTGCTTTCATTGACAACGCTGCAAAGTTAAAGTACCAAATAATAAAAAATAGGCAACAGCAGAATAGCTGCCTTGTGCTAAAACAAGTTAATGAATACTCATTTAGATCTATTAGTAATGTTGATAGGCTAAATTTGACTTTAAAGGCTGTGTTACTTTTATTATGGGACTCAAATAACATGTTTTGAGGCTGCAGTCAATTTCTTTTCTTTTTGGCCAAAAATGGTGCTTTTGATAGCAAAGGTTGTCGACCCCTGGACTAAAGGAATATGAACTTACAGGGTGATCGTGGTTTGAGGTAGTCAACAACTTGGTTTTAACATTGGCAACCGAACCAAAGGTCTCATTTAAGGACATCCTGAGAACGGGATGCTCCACTTCCCACACAAAAGCTATGATGTATAAAAACAGTATTTATTTATTTTTAATATTCTTTGGTGCACACCATTTTTGGCTTTTGCTCGTACTACATACATGTTTAATATAGATCCTGTGCATTGCTTTATAAATGAGACCTCAGGCATCTAATTGAGATTATTTGTCTAAATGTGTAGCCACACCTAATAAAATGAAAGAAAAGAAAACAAAGGAACTGGGCTTTTAATTGAACTTTTAAGGCACATTCCTTCATTACTGTCACTTCCTGTTGTAAACACTTTACAAGTTGTTAGCTGCGTCAAGTTAGCCAGAGCTAGCCAAAACGCACCGGAAGTAAATACACAGACTTAAATATTATTATTTTTTTTATTTTATTTTTTTACTTCTCACACAACACAAACTCGGCAAAGTACAGCAACAAGATTATATCAGCATTTGAAATGATTATGTTATATTATAAAGTGAGTGAAACTGCATTTCAACGGTAAGTCGTTTGGTTTTATTTTGAAAGTGTACCGGAAGCTGGTGCTGAGTTAACGGGAGTTTCAAAGTAACGGAGAGATCAGCTTCATGCCCGGGTGTTTGGCTTGAAGGCGGAGTTGAGTCCAATAAAGTCGCCTCTGGATCAGCGGTGGGGTCAGTGCTACTTCTCACTTTCACTGCGTTAAGGAGTTTTTGTCATTCACATCGCGCACGAACATTTGTTTCTCGTTTGGACGGCGGCGGAAAGCGGACTAATAAAGGTTATAGTTTCACCTGCGGGACAAGTCCAAGTAGCGTCACCTCGTGATAGGTAAGCTCTGTGTTTTTAACTCACTTTAACAGTAAACTCATCAAGTATTAAAACAAGCGTTACCTTAACGAGGTTTAGCACCAGCTTGTCGCCATCATTACAGCGCAAGAAGTTTCCCTGGCCATTTAAATAAAACGTGTAACGTCATATAGCGAACATTAAATAATGTAAAGCATCAGCGTCTGTCAGGTGGGGTTTGTTTGACACCTTAAATTAGATATAAATAATTACAGTGAGCATAGAAACATGTGTGAGTAGGTTTAAGTTATGTTAAAGTGAGTCACAGCAATAGTTGAGCCACAGTGCGCTTCACATCCAGTGTTGCTGCTTCCTTGGACTCCCTGCAGCAGGACGAGGTGCAGGTTTAATGCATGAAGCATGGTGGCTTTGTGTCATTTGTGCCACTGCTGCATTTCCTGGACATTTGACAAACACACGACAAACTCTGTAAATTATCTTCCTGTTTTATTGCAGCATTTTGGCAAACACAACCTACATAGCAATTCTGGGCATACAGCACTCCCTCTTTGCTCATGTATATTTTAACACAGTGACAATTTGTCACTTTGCCACCAAATGAAGGCTACACTGTGCGTCACTGCAGTCCAGCATAGCAGTTTTATTTAAGTAAAGCTCAGTGGCTGGTCATATATGTGTATTTCATTTCATCAGAAAGATCTCTTGAGATTAAAAATCTCGTTTCCAACAGTGTTGTGGTCAAGGCAGGCTGCAACATATAACAAAAATAAAACCTATACAGCTCTAAAACAAGCATTACAGAACTCCAAATGAGATTACTACAAAGACAAGCCAAGAAGCATGTTAATATATGCTATAAGTGAACCATAAAAGGCACAAAAAATAAGGGCAGTTTCACATGATTACAGCTAAAATAAAACCTGACAATGGCATATATATCATTACGTATAAAAATCTTGCAATATATCAAACTAGGGATCTCAAGTCTTTATGTGAAAAGACCATCAAATTGTTATATTTTTTGTAAAAAGATCTCGGTTCACCTTAGAACAAACTGCATGTCGAGGCTGTGTCACTGTCTTTTCCAAAGCTTGTGAGAACAATCACAGATTCAACTGCAAATCTCATCAGCAACTAAACCACACTAACCTAAACTTTGCACAGCTCACTTTGAAACGCTGGTACAATAAAGCATGGTCACCAGCAAGTATATGTAGGCCTCCAGTTAATCACATAGATGTATTACGTCTCTCTAAGCATGCAAGCCAGCGGGCATTCTGGCTGGCTCCTGTGGCTGCATTCATTCTGTTTTTGTGAGTGGGGTGCAGGCTGAATCATCTTCCTAAAATGGCCCTAAAGATTTAATTCAGTCTAAAATTAAAATGAAAGAAGAGCCCAGTTTCAGTGAGGTGGTTTTGGTTAGACTAATATTTAGACATTGTGAGTAAGAGTTAGTCAGATCCTGCAGCTCTGGATGAACTGATTTATTGCTTAACGGCAAGTGACGGTGGATGTGATAATTGTAGTTACCCTCGATGAGTCATGATAAAGGAATATCAAACTGTCATGGAG
Organism: Epinephelus awoara; assembly: GCA_035609425.1. Classification (NCBI taxonomy): domain Eukaryota; kingdom Metazoa; phylum Chordata; class Actinopteri; order Perciformes; family Serranidae; genus Epinephelus; species Epinephelus awoara. Next base: position 41,457,416 of record CM069297.1, read on the forward strand.
ATGATTTTAAGGAATGTCTATTGTTATAGATTGATGTCTGTGGTTGTTCAGGTCTCATGATGAAATATTAATAATGCTCAGAGATAAATAATACATGCCACTAGTAATCCGTGTGTCTACTGTATGAAATCAACAGATGAGACTGTCATGGTTGTTGCTACACAATGCATCCAATCTGTTCTTTGTTTCTTACCAGGTGCTGTGGTGTTGACGATGAAGCACCTCTCGTTACTCTGCCTGTACGCACTGGTGGCCTTGTATGGCAATGAGGTCGTGCAGTCTCAGGCTCCCACCTACGGTGAACGGGGCTCTGATCTTGGCATACAGGTGTTTCAGCAAGTAGTCCAGTCCAAGCCCCTGGAAAATGTGGTGCTTTCGCCCCATGGGGTCGCTTCCATCCTGGGCATGTTGCTACCAGGAGCTCATGGCGATACTCGGAAGCAGATCCTCAGTGCTCTCCGTTACAAGAAAAATGGTAAGGACTCCTTCTGGCAGGAGAAGTTCAGGTACTAGCGAGAGTTGCACTGATGAAAATTAGATGCCAGTTGTGTGTAGAATCACAAATTCATACTGTAAAACTACAATTACTACCCCGGGCTGCTATTTGCTTAAATCACTGAGCTCAACAGGCCTATATTTGGGACAGGCCTTTAAGTCCCTTTACACAAAATATGATCAAATTGTTTGTTTGAATCAATATGGATATTACTTAGGCTTCAAATAACATATTAATTATGTGTTACGTTATGGCACTTGTTTTACAGCACCTGGCATACCAACACCACACTACTTTATCTTGTTGTGAAAAACACTGTTGAATCTTTTGATTGGTGGACCCTTACAGACTAAAGAAATATTAATAACTTACCAGGTAACTGAGTAAAGGACATATATGCTGACTTAATGACAGCTATAGAGGAAGGGAGTCACCACTTGTTTTTTCGTCATGCTGTGAAATCTGAAAGAATTACGATGTGTAGCATGTCCATATTGACATATGTGTATGTGCATCTTAAATAGCTAACTAACCTAAGGCCAAGTGGGTAGCCAAAAATCTGGTTTTATACATCCAAAGAACTTCTATAAAATAAACTTCTTGGCAACCAGACCAGGCCTCTATTTGAGACAGACATTGATTTGTGTAGCTACACCAGGCAAGTAAAAGAGACTGGGCATTTAATTTGAACTCTGCTTTCAATTAAAGTTTTACAGTAAATTGTCTCTCCTTAGAAACTGAAGTCAGATAAGCCTCCACATATCTGAACATTTAAATCCTAAGCAGTAAACTAAAACATAACTTGATCCGCCCAGGCCCCTACAAGATGTTGAAGAAGCTGCACAAGAACTTGACGGCTAAGTCCAACCAGGACGTCGTGCTGATCGCCAACGGCATGTTCAGCCAGGAGGGCTTCCCCATGGAGGAGGCCTTTGTATCCACCAACAAAGCCAACTTCCAGTGTGAGAGCAGGAGCCTGGACTTCAGCAACCCCCAGGTGGCAGCAGATGAAATCAATGAATGGGTCAACAACAAGACCAAAGGTAGGAGTCATGGATGAAAGAAACTGCTGCACACACATTCTGTAAGAGCCCTTGTAAAGGCAGGTGTGAGGATGTATTCGACACAGGTATGATCAAAGTTTATAGTTGCAGGTGGTTACGTTTCAAAGAATGTACCTTTTTACACTGTTGAGAGAACTCAAACTAAGAGTAAATTCATCACAGCCAAATATATTGAGAATGGTTGATATGGAAACAGATGTGGCTGTTCTTGTGGTCCGCCTGTTGAAGCCTCATTCAGCTTTCCAATCCCCCTAGGGTGGTGAGAGTTCAGAGTTTCGAGGGGTGTGTGGGCCGCTGTGTACTTACCTGCAAGTCTATTTATATATCATACATCAAAGGCAAACACATATTCAACCCACCACTGAACAGACCACAGTAAAAAGCCCCGACTCTGTAATGTGATCAGTTTCCTACTGCGTATATCAGCATGTCCTGATGTGATGCTGCGTTAATACTTCCTTGTCTGTGCTCGAGTGAATATGAAAGAGATGGCTGGTTTTTTATCAAACATTTCTGATTGAATAATGTTCCCATGTTGCATATTTATCCAGGTCACATCCCCAGCCTGATCAAAGCAGACATGCTGGACTCCGCTCTGACCCGTCTGGTTGCTGTCAACTCAATCTACTTCAAAGGCTTATGGAAGTCTCGCTTCCAGCCCGAGAACACCAAGATGAGGCCCTTCAACGGGGGCGACGGAAATGTATATAAAGTTCCGATGATGTCCCAGCTATCTGTCTTCAGCATCGGTGAGCAGTGATGTGTGAGAGGTTTCCACTGAGAGCCTTCTGCGTCAGAGTGTTTGAGGATTTTGCTTTCATAGCATTGACTTTACAGCCAATAATGTAGATACGTCATAATAGGAGATGTCCTTTATTACATTTCACAAAGTGATGAAGATATTTTGTGCCTTAAGTAGAAAGTAAGGTTTTGCTGTAGATTGTAGCAGCATTGGATTCAGACTGGTTGAAATTAATTGGCCAGATAAGAAAGGAAAGAGCCAGCTGAGGCAAGTCAAATAAAATTACACTAAAATAATTGATTTTCTGTGTATGTTAATCCAGAGGAACTTAATTCATAGAGGCCTTCAGCACCACAAATTATAAGGAATCATTCCTGTTTTTAGGCATGCATGCAACATACAGTATGTTGAGTAAGATAACAGCTACTTGGGGTTTTCATGTAGTATTGCAGAAGGAGTGCTAGCCAGTAATTTAAAGTTAAAATTTTCTTGTGAACAAATAAAGCTGTCTGCAGTGATGCGGGCGCTGGGCAGGACTGTCGTGGTGAAGAGGGAGCTGAGTCGGAGGGTGACACTTTCGATATACTGGTCCATCTACGTCCTAACCCTCACCTATGGTCATGAGCTCTGGGTAGTAACCGAAAGATGAGATCGCGGATTCAAGCGGCCGAAATGGGTTTCCTCTGTGGGGTGTCTGGGCTCAGCCTTAGAGATAGGGTGAGGAGCATCGAGAGGAGCTCGGAGTAGAGCCGCTGCTCCTTCACATCAAAAGGGGTCAGTTGAGATGGTTCGGGCATCTGATCAGGATCCTTCTGAGCGCCCCCTGCACATCCCACTGGTAGGAGGCCCCGAGGCAGACCCAGAACACATTGGAGGGATTACATATCTCATCTGGCCTGGGAACACCTCGGGACCCACCAGGAGGAGCTTGAAAGCGTCACTGGGGAGAGGGACGTCTGGGGTGCTTTGCTTGGCCTTCTGCCCCTGTGACCCAGCTCCGGATAAGCGGATGAAAATGGATTGTTGGACGAATAAAGGTTGTGTTTACACGTTTGCATTTCCTTCCCTAAAATACATTTACGAAGTCAATTCTTTAAGTACATTTAATCCTATACTTACCTCCGTGCTTGCTAGCCTGCAGTCGGTCAAAAACACCACAGGGTCCCTGTAACTCATTATTAAGTTGGCATATGTATCTTTGAGTAGCCCCTGCATGTTTGAGATGTCTTGGTTGAACCTTCGCTCAATCAAGCTTGAACCACAGACTGTATAAATAGTGGATGTAGTTACCATGTTGTCACCCATTAGTCTGCCGACTGCCGTTTTGAAGCCTTGAGTTTGTCATTTTTGCCATTGCTATGTTGAAGGGTTTTTTGGAACAAGAAGTGACCGTATTTGGACGAGAGGGTGGAGGTGTGGAGGAGCGAGTCTGCCTGTCACTCAAGCGACCCTGTCCTTAAAAATGCGTACCTTAAGGCCTATGAAAAAATTAAATCTATGTCACGAAAACTGTTTTTTGTACCAGGCTGTAAACATGTTTATTTCTGCTGTAAAGTTGGGCTGGTTGTTGGGCCTGTTTTGGAGCCAGGCTCATGTGGCCATTTGATGAGTTGCAGTTTTTGGCACTCCAACACTGGCTTCATTTTTTTAGCCTCAGTTTGCCACCTGGTTTGAACACTTTGCATCAAGCACGCCTATTAGAAGCTACTGTTACTGTCTGATCTGCCAACTTGATGATTTAATGATTAAATTATTTTTAGTTTTTATAATTCAATCGCGTCAATCACCATTTTATGATTCATAGTTCAGCTTGTGTTGAGTTGTAAGAGAATGCAGGCTGAGACATGCCTCAATCGTAGGATATTATTTAGTCCTGTGTGAAATGAAATGATATACTAGTCAGTCGTCTATATTTAGATGAGTTGTCAGAGCTGTGTTCAAGTGCTGTGGGTAGATCCTCCTGCAGCGCTGGAGTTAAACTAAGGCCATGTTCAGCTGTGAGGCACAGACGTCTGTCTCTCTTAGCGTCCAGCTGTGTGCTGACTTCAGTGTACATAGTCTGTGACTTGTTTGGATTATTGTCCCCAAATTACCCCACTTAGGTCATAAAGAGTTTGTAAAAGCCCTAAATCATTTAGCTATGGCTGAACACAGTTATGCTCTGTGAGTATAATGGGATTTACACATACTTGGCTTTATTGCTTTAGAACATAATGTGCCGTGATTTAGTTTAATGGCCATATGAAGCATGACAAACTGTGTAGGCACAGTTGAATGGATGTTTGCTGTGACATTATGTGCTTTGTTTGGCCAAACGTAACTTTCACATCTAAGTTAAACTGTTCATTTGTCATTCTTATTTGCTGCCGCAACAGATGGAAATGTGGTGTTATTTAAAAAGTTAAAGGACCCATACAGTCCAGCGCACTAAATGCCATCTCAAGCTTTAAGCTATATTCACAACATGTTTGAATGGAGAGAAAAGCTCTCTAAAATGCATCTTGGAGGGCTCAGCAGAGGTCTACAACTATATTCCTGTGTAAAAGTCATAATTTGTGTGACTGTTTTGCTATCTCCTCTTCCTTAAACTAACAACCTGTCGAAGAGAACATTTTGCTATGATAAACATCTGCTGTCTGGCAGGTCTTTTCTGAGGAAGAATCTGTTTGTCACCAGGAAATGATGCATTTTCTGTTTCTTGTTTGTTTATCAAATAAGAATACAGAGCAGCGGCAGCCGTCGTGGTCAGAGAGACAAAGAAAATAGTGTCACCCACAGACACACAAAGTTCTTTGGTTGGTTCTATTTTGGTGGTTTGAGTTGAAGGTGTGAGAAAGAATAGTGTCAGTAACATTGTTAACACTGTGCTACATTACAGAGAAATACAAAACCGTACCAATGAACCTTCATTAATATAGGCCTATATTTTATCTACAAGTGCACGTCACACACTGAGCGAGCCGCCTGTTAATGACGCTGTGGGCTAATGGGCATGTAGCTACTTCCATGTTTCAGATGATACGTCATGTTTGTAGTCGAGCAATGAAGATGAGTTTACATATCACCTTGGGTTCGTCCTTCACCTTCTCAAAATGATCCCACACTTTGGATTTCCTGCCCGACATGTTATTAACTAGCCTGTGGAATAACCGCAGGTACCAGCCCTGGAAATGAACCTGACTCCTGTCTGACTGCTGAGCGTGGACACTTCCTGTGTCTGTCCTTTCAACTTAAACTCACACATGGTCCAGTCATATTGATTTATTTTGACAAGGTGCACTGCAATGAATGAAACAGACTGGAGGCCTGTCTATCAGTGGCCTACAGTCTCTACTGTTGTTATCACTTAATGTGATAACAGCAAACACGTCACAGTATGTACGACTGAAGTCTAGGAGGGCTCAGTCTACACGTCCATAGGGTGGACATTTGGATTCACCCATCCCTGCCATTATTACCCTGACCTTTGAAACTACTAACCTTTAACCTCTCGTCCTCCACCAGGCCTGGCCACCACACCTCAGGGACTGAAATATAAGGTGATAGAGCTGCCCTATCACGGCAACACCATCAGCATGATGATAGTCCTGCCCTCTGAAGAGGACACGCCTCTGTCCCGTGTCATCCCACACATCAGCACAGCCACGGTGCAGAGTTGGACCAAACTGATGCACATGAGAAAAGTCCGCCTGCTCATCCCCAAGTAAGACCCAAACACACAACAGTAACTCTTCAAACATCTTTGACCGAATGCGAAGAAACACTGTGTGCTTGTTTGTGTTTATGTCTGTAGGTTTACTGCTGATGCCGAAGTAGATTTGGAAGCCCCCCTGTCAGCACTGGGAATAACAGACATGTTCACCCAGGACAAAGCTGACTTCAGACACATCAGTGAGTGAAAGCACAAGTAAACCAAAACCAAGTGACGCACAGCCTCAGAGTATTTACAACAGGTTTATTTGGATATGAGCAAGGCTTGAAAATATGAGAGCATTGTTGGCTGTTTACTGCAAGAGTCAGTGAGAGGTACGTCTCGCTGTCCAGTGTGAGAAACTGAATCACTTGTGTTCTCTTTGTTTCCCACAACTTTCTGAGTGATGGACTGAGAGGAGCTCTAAATGTAACACTGCAGTGCCACCATGTGGTGTAGTCTGAAAAGGGGTCTATAGGAATACTCCAGAAAAAAAATCAGCTAGGGTATGTCTGACAGATTTCAAGTGTTACTCAAGTGCCATCATGTGGTGTAATATCAATCAGTTAATACCTTAACTTAATAATTAATCAACCAGGCTGCTACGACCACAACACATTTTTCTTGTGCTGTCATTATTTAAGACATACAAGGTCCACCTGCATGCTCGACTAGTAATGGTTGTATTACTCGTATTTTCTAAATGTTAGGTCGATCCCATCCCCTCTCTCAAACCTGCTGGGCATTTGTGTTTGCGTGTGTCCAAATTCAATCAGAGAGACTCACGTGAAGTGAAGGAGGGGGGTCAATTTAAAACCAAAACCACTTCCACATTGAAATGAATGGGAAGTGAGTTCTGGTCTGACTGTGCCATAAGGGAAATAGAGGAAGAACAACTTTTTCCACACACACACATGCACAAATAGGACCTTTACATGCATTACATGAAGAGACGAGGAGCGAGGGGGGGCTGCCTTGGACAGGAGCCCTGAGCAGCTGGAGGTGCAGGTCCTTGCTCAAGGTTACCTCAGCATTGCCTAGGAGGCGAACTGGCACCTCTCCAGCTGCCAGTCCACACTGTACTTGGTCTTTACAGGGACTTGAACAGGCGACCCTCCGGTTTCCAAGTCAAGTCCCTACAGACTGAGCTACTGAGGAGCTCCTGGGGAGGAGCTACTGGTTAGAGGAGCTCTAACCAGTCTAAAAAAACTCAAAACACCGTGTGGGTAAACCATGAGCATGCAGGGTGAGGTTTTATCTTGTACACCAGTGCTATTGCTTACTAATATGTTATCACAAGTGATGCTATCATACCATCATATTGATGTGGAGAACACTGGCTAATCAATATTAGACTGGTAATAAAAGGCAATAATGGCATGCCTGGAAAATAACCTGTTGTGTGTGTGTCCAAAGGTAGAGTTTACAGCTGTTGTTTCCTCAGGTGCTGAGCCTGTGCACGTGTCCAGGGCGCTCCAGAAAGCCAAAATTGTGGTGAATGAAGATGGAACAAAAGCAGCAGCTGCCACCAGTAAGTGTTTGTCCTGTGAAGTCTCGTCCTGGATTTAAATGTAATACAAAGCTGCTTGTGTAGTTGATGAGATTCTTTACGTTGGAAACAGTGTTGTACGTTAACCTATGCTGTCATAGTTTCTGACATGTTTCTACAATGTGTTTGTGTTTAGCTGCCATTCTGCTGGCTCGGTCCTCTCCACCGTGGGTTACAGTGGACAGGCCTTTCCTCTTCATCATCAGACATAACCCAACAGGTACAGTCGACTGTTTACCTTTAAAGGTGTACATAATATATTTGAGATCTACGTGAGAAATGTAGCTTACACAAATCTCATAAGATTACTAAAATCTTTAGGGTTAGTCAAGCCAGTTCATGAAAAGATATCCTGGGTCAGCTGATCTGGCTTCGTAGCACAGGCCTCAGGTGACCCAAAGACAGCGACTCTGATGAGTTCTTCCTGTCTCTGCTCCAGGTACCATTCTCTTTATGGGACAGATGAACCAGCCTTGAGCCCAGCCATCACTGGCCCGCCCCTGGTAGCATCAAGGCCAGCATTCTTCTACACTGCCACGCATGAACACACACACACAGACCTACACACACACACACACACACACACACACACACACACACACACACACACACACACAGACTTTGCTGTAGACTTATGTACAGTGTGGACATGTGATGTTATTTGTTTTAAATATTGCTTTTTATGTTACCCATTTTCTGTAACGCATAACATGCTTTATAAAATGTTTTGCAGACTAAATTTCCAGCTGTTTTAATTTTTTGTATACTTTTTTGAATTTATTACATTTTTAAAAAAGACTTTGAATGTCATTTGTGTATTTTCTCAGCTCTGGAGTAGGATAATCAGTTTATTTATCACATTACTGTTTCAATTTAAAGTTCTCCGCCTCAAGTCCTGTCACTCCAGTCGGTTCTAAGTTTCACTCCTAAGTTATGGCGATGTTCAGTATGAGCATCTTGAACATCTTGTTTTCAGCTACTTTACAATGATTGTTTCCCTCACTGAGGAAGTCTTCTGTTATCATACTTGCTTCATACTTGATCAAATAAATACACATATTTATAACATCATTGAGTTTTTGGCGATTGTATTTCTTACAAGGGAGTGTCTGTTTGCATTTTTAATTACTTGTTCAGTTACAGAAATTATTAAACGTGCTTCAGAACAATTCATTCAACTTTATTTGGCAACAATTCAAAGCAGATTTACTTGCGTTTAACATTTTGCTTTGACCGTGGATAAAGTGGGCATACAGTATCACTCTGGACCTGGAATCGCTCGTTCTATGACTCAATCTGTGAGTGAGTGAAAATGTGTGAGTAAATTACATTTTTGGGGATAGTGGCCATATTGGTAATATAAAATTAGAGATCATAAATGAACTATAACGTTATTAAAAATAAATCTGAGTATTCCAATTTGGTTTTAATATAAAAAAATATAAAATAGACACAGAGTTTGTCAAAAGAATTAAAAAAAAACTTATTTCAGGTCTGCCGCCATCTTGGAAATATGCGAATTAAAGGATCAGATGCCTCCAATCATAAAATTAAACATTTTAATGTGTTTCTTATGGTCAAACCATTTAATAGACACCAAACATTTGTAGCTCATCTGGTTCAAAGGTTAAAGCAGAAATGGTATTTAGCTATATATTTACCACATTTGGTGCTTTTATCACAAACTGAACGATTGTCTTGTAAGCTGTGCCATCGCAGTATCACTATATTTGCATTTTTTCTTCAGTGTTATGGCTCTTGGATGTCTGCTGCTTACGGTCTGGCACCTGGTCGCTATATTTTTACAAAGCCCTGACCTCACCTGAGCGCTGTGGGGGCACATGCCCAAAATGTAACGTGTACAGAAAATAAGGCGATCAGGAGGAATCGCAATATTTTTGACCAAATACCTTGATATCAATATTGTAGGGTTGACTGTTAGTGCTTTCACAAACTATTTACACAATGAGATTTTTGATAAATAATCATCAGTGATGTGGATATGACTAAGTGAGTAAAGGTAAATTATAGAACAGCCTGGTAAGTTCAGAAAATGACAACATTTTACTGTAATGCAGCCTTTAAGACCAGGAAAAGACAACACTTAATATATTAGGATATTCAACATCTAAGATGCTATATTGTCTCACATTATGAAATTGATAGAATATCAATTTCTTAATATTATTAATAAGGAATGTTTTTTGTGATTTTGTTTTTAGCTTGGCTGATACATCCTTGATTTATTCATTCATTTCTGCCTATTTACTGAGCGTGAATAACAGTATAATGACTGTTATAATTAAGTTCAATAAATATTGTCACGGTAAAAAATGTGCCTAAACTAGCTACCAGATACGGTATTGTCTTGACACATGATCAAGTAAAGCCTTGACATTAGGCAACATTAACATACATGTTGCCCATCACTACATACCTGTGTATGACAAAAAATATCAAAGAAAATTATTATTTACTTAATTGAACATTTTTTCAAATATACAGTTAATTAATTCATTTCTGTAACCACTTAAAAATATACATTTAATGTAAGTTTATTAGTTAAGTTCATGGGGAATAGGCATTTGAATTTTGTTACAGATTATAATAGTGACTATTTTACTCAAAGAAGAGAAAAGAAAAAGGAAAAAAGGAAAAGGAAAATCTTGATGGTCTATATTTTCTCTACATTTACGCCCCTGATTGAGAATAAAGTCAGGGTATTACGGTATGTGGTGAAACTGCCCGTGCCCCAGTCTTGCGGTGATTACGGTAATCCTGACAGCGGCTCCGGGTGTCAGCTGATCTTCCTTCACTGCGAGTGAGGAGGATCAGCTGAAGGAAAACACTGCTGGAGACTTCAAACCATGGCTGCGGAGATCCACTCGAGGCCCCAAACCGCCAGACCGATCCTTCTCAACAAGATCGAGGGCCACACAGACGCTGTCAATGCGGCCGTTTTAATACCAAAAGAAGATGGAGTGATCACGGTCAGCGAGGACAGGTGAGTTTCACCAAGCAGCCTAACGGTAACGTTAGCCTATCGGCAGTAGCTAGCGGGCTCGGTCTATTTGCTGGTTAATACAATCATAATTCCCGGTACCCTGGATGAAAACGGACAGAGGTTCAGAGGAAACAACAGGTTTTCTCTCCCAGTGTAAAATATTAAGGTTGTGATATTCCATATGGAGCCGGTGTGTTGGCAAAGGAGGGTGTGTGAGGGGTAAAAATCACTGAAGAGTAAAACGTTCCCATAACATAACCGCGATCAAACAACCGACCGTTACATATATACGGGGAAATTAAAATAGATTTTTATTTTATAAAACTGGGCTCAACATTTGTCCACGCAGTACTATTACAATGAGTGGGGCTGTGTTGACGTAGCTAGTTAGCTAGCTAGCTACTTCTCATAGTAAACAACGCACTTTCCCAAACTAGCTATTGCTACATTCAGGGGCTCCTCGTAATCCATAACGGTTTAATTCTTTTAATGAAACGGACCTTGCAGAAAAGACAATAATTGACTCATTGTGGTTTGATTTTATGAGAAAAACGATAAATAAGGGTGCCCTATTAAGTTGTTTATTTTTCTTGTTTACTTGTTGATTTACAAGGACTGACATCTGAGTTACGCATGATTTAATACGCCCTTGAACATCACATCTTGACGGTGTGGGTGCAACAGAAAATGCTGTTGGGATGATTAACAACATAAAGTAAATACCAGGTTTTCAACGAAACTTGAAGGCAGCAGATAAACTGTTTGATAGCTCTGTTCACTTCACTTCACTCTCTGTGGCAGCAGCAGGGGTGAAAATAATGCAGGCAGGGTGGGTGCACTGGGGCCCCCTGAGGTGGATATGCCCCCCCAAGCATAAATCCCAATTCAAGCAGGAGAGCCTACGCACGTGGCCGACACTGTTGTGAGCATTTATACTACTATACTACTGCAGTGTGAAGTGCCGTGAGGTTGATTTGATTCAAAACACACATTAAACACATTAAACATGGCTTAATAGAGACAATTTCAAACACAAGTAAACAATCAGCTTCACTATAACTCGCAGCATTCACAGACAAACACTTGTCTTTATCTGGACACATTTTCCCAACATGCTAACGTTATTAGCACAAGCCTATGGCATTTTACACTGAATAATTTATCCTAGCGACGAGCAGAGATTTCCTCTGCTCATATGAAGCCAGGATAAATCACACACAAGACTTAAAATGCTATTTCTGTGGAGGCTTTATTGTCTTCACAATTAATTGTTTCTTATCTGTGAAATTAAAGTAAATCAAAGCTTTGTTTCCACTGAGGGAAATGGTTTCAGCTTACAGAAACAGACAGGAGCTCTGCGTCGCTGTGATGTGTGGTTACATTTCTGGGGAGGTGCATGTCAGGCTACAGTGTAGGGTATGGCGACAATTTGACGCAGAAGTATAAATCCTGCTTGAGGCCTCCAGTAATGTGTTGGGTGGAGAATGGGCCTTTATGAGCAACATGGAAATAGACCTATGTTCAAAGAAGAACTCTTATTGAATTAAATACAGTGTCGTTTGCTTTATATGCCCTTGGAAAAGGCAAACCAGTCTTCATCATGTTTTTTCTTTATTTTTTGTAAAATAGTCAATAGCATCCATAACAAATATATATATGCTTATTCAAATAAACTATATAAAACTATTATAAGTTTTTAATAATTTCTTATTTGCTGTATTATTTTTTGTCATACAGATATACAGTGATGATTGTTGGGTAATATTGATGTTATCAGTGTCAAGTCTCATGATCTCTGATCATGTGACGAGACAACATGTGTACAAGTGTCACAGCTACCTTACACCACTGGGCGTTAGCCAGATAATCACAGATGTGAAAGTGTAAGCATGGTCACATCTGTCTTTCACATTATGGCTGTCATGCTTGGTTACAAGTGTGAAGAAGCAACATCCTCATTTATAGATAAAGGAACTTGAAGGCTGTGAAGAAATATGATGCCGTTTCCATCACACATGTAACCGACTTGATATTCAATAGGGAAGTTGCAGGTTGATAATGTAGCAGTCTTACATTCAGGTTCCTTCATGAAACAGGTGCTGGTTTTGATACTGTGTGTGTGTGTGTGTGTGTGTGTGTGTGTGTGTGTGTGTGTGTGTGTGTGTGTGTGTGTGCGCGTGCGTGCGTGCGTGCGCGTGTGTGTGTGTGTTGCATAGCAAACATTTTACTTGAACAGAAGTAAAACCTTCAGCCTGATTTCTTAAAATGGTTGACAGCAGCTTTTTTTAAACTTGTATGCAGCAAAGGGTCGTGGATTGAACTCGAACCCGCGACCACTGCTGCAAGGACACAGCCTTTGTTCATGGAGCGTCGGCTCTACCAGATGAGCTGGACGCCCCCCATAACAGTAGCTCATTTTAAATGCACTTGAACTAAAAAGTTAAAGGAATACTTCAACAACTAAATGGCCATTTGTGTATCAGTAAGTCATGCTGTGTTACCTTAAAGTTGTGAAGAAAATCTTTTTTCTTGCATGCATCCATGGAAGAGTGCGAACAAATTGATTGATTGGGGACCATGTCTAACAACAGCAAAACCATTTAAAAACATCTGTTACAAACTCTCACAACTTGTGCGGTACAATCCAAATCTCATTTATCTAGTTGTGTACTCAGTCAGTACTTCCCAAACACAGGCATTTTTGTTATAAAACCCTAGTTTTGAGGTCTGGCTTTGAAGAAAGTATCGGTAAGTTTCACTTTCAGTTCAGTTTTGAATAGTAAGGTTTTAGCTTCAGTGCATTTGGGAAATACTGAGCCTATGACTAGATAAATGAAACTTGATAAGTCTGCACAGTTGACATACAAATGGTCATTTTGTGGGTGAAGTATTCATTTAACGTGATGCTACATTTGATCTTTGCGAAGCTGTCCATTTTTAGTCACATATTATTTTTAGAGAGGGGTGCTGAAATGTGCACCATATAAGTGTTAAAATGTATCAAAGCACAGCAGGGTTTAAGATTTAATCATCAACAGTAACATTAATGCAGCTTGTGTTCATGGCTCTGGTGTCTTTGGATAATACTAAAAAAAAAACAATCTGCCAACAATAATTTTCACCAGCTGAAGTTATTCAGACACACAGTTAATGTAGTAGATTCGTCACCCTGCCCCTGCCAGTGCTGTTTGGTGAAAGAATCAAGCATTGTGTGTAAAGAGATTTAGGGCTGGTTTCCCAGATGAGGATTAAGCCCAGTGCCAATAAGGGTCTCTCTCCAGTAGACATTTCCATCATGTATACTGAAAATTCTCTCTTTTATATTAAGTACAGTATATATTTAAACTGCAGGATAGGTCCTGTAAACAGCAAGTATTATTATTATTATTATTAATCAACCTAATCAGATAACACAGACCACAGAATGGCCATTGAGAAGACACAGGAAATTGCATTGAATGTGTTGTTTTACATTTTCCCTCAGAACCATCCGAGTTTGGCTGAAAAGAGACAGCGGTCAGTACTGGCCGAGCATCTACCACACAGTGTCCTGTAAGTAAGACTGCACTGCTTCGTTTAGAAGAAGAACTGCAAATATGTGTGTGTTTACATGATTGACTGTGTTAGGTAAAAAGGAATACAGCAATACAGTGCACGCCTCTCCACAACATGGCGTGTGTGTAAGGACTTCCCTGCTCGTGGCTAATGTGTACCTCTTTCTCTCTTAGCTCCGTGCTCCTGCATGTCGTACCACCATGACAGCAGACGCATCTTCATAGGCCAAGACAATGGAGCTGTTGTGGTGAGTGAAGCTAACTCAATGGCTTCATGCTCTTGGATCACTCTTTTGTTTGTTCAAGTAGTCTAGTCTAAAAAAATAACCCACATATCTGGTTTTAATAGACCACAATTTCAATATTTGGACTCCTCTACATGCCTGCAGGGCCAGGAGAGTTATTTGATTTAAAACTTGTTTCTTTTTTGTGTGTTTGCTCACCTTCTAGGAGTTTCTTATCTCTGAAGACTTCAACAAGATGAACCATGTAAAAACATATCCAGGTGAGATATCAGATGACGAGATATGATCAACTTGCTGTCTTTGGTTTAATTGTACTCAATATTTGATGATCCAGGGGCTTTGGTTGGTTTAACAGTTGATTGATTTGCAGGATGTATGGAGAGTTGCAGGATGATGCTATGAACTAATCGTCTTGACTGTTGTGTTCAATAAAAAATCCCCAAACAAACATTCCCCCAAATAAACAAGCCTTTACAAACCAAAGTTCAGATCAATGGGGTAGTAAATGATTTCATCATCAACAATAAACTAAGATTAACCAAACACACAGCAGTCAAAGACTTTAACCCTGTGGCGTCTTCCACGCCTTCCTTTCACAGTGCACCTGCCTTTAGCTGAAGGCTCCTGAGACACCAGGTCAGGTGGTGCATTAAAGTGACTCAAAAAATAGTAGGAAACTAGAATGACTTGCTAGAAATGACTCTCACACATTTGTTCTGTGTACTGGACTCAAAATCACAACTGAAATTTCAAATATTTAATAAAAGCAGAGTATTAGCAAGATCTAGTGCAGCTGACAAAACTGCTTTCATGTTGTAAACTCTTCATTTTATCCGCTGTCTTTTATTCGTTACTGCATCAAATCAGACAGGTGTATGTGCACTTAAGAAACTAAAGAAATTCACTGATCATGCTTCTGGCTTACAGTCTTTGTTGTTCCTTCCGTTTGTTGGCACATCACTGTGCTTCTTATCGTGTCATTGCAGACAACTCTTGATCAGCCGAATACTGTGAATCAGCAGCAGGACTGTGGCCACAACACAGTGTTGATTAGTTGTAATTCAGGGGCCTGTGGTCGATACGAGCCGACTTCAGTAAACATCCTCATTGTCTTTTTCTTGGCTGCATGGCGCTAGCACACTGGCACTGTTTGAGTGTTTAGAAAGGAGGTGTACGTGTACAGAAGTGGTGACACAGATGTGCTGTGGGAATTTGAAAATAAAGGCATATGTCTGTGCAGCGATGATACTGGCTCGTTGATCGTTGAGTTGATGCATCGATCCAGATATATGTATCGTTACACCACTACAGCCCAGGCAGGCACTCATTTATATTCAATACTAGAGCTGAAGCAATTAGTTGACTAAGTGATTGGTCCATTAACAGAAAAGTAATCTTCTCAAATGAGATGATTTGCTGCTTTTTTCATCATTGCAAAGTGAGAATCTTTGGGTTTTGGACATTGGGTCTAAAGCCTCCTCCAGACCTAAGTGCACACCTCACTGTGCGACATGCATCTGATAAACTTGGGTAGAACATCAAGTTTGATGTCTGCAGACTGTACGATGACAGCGCCTACTGAATCACAGGCTACGACGTACATTAGCTTCCCATTCTGAGTGTGTAAGGACGCTGCACAGGTTATTACTTCTCCAACTGTGAAGCACAACATAGAGGTCCATGATTCGTCCTTCTTTATGTGATCATGGTCAGAGCTGGAGGACACATCATACAGACAAGGCTTCTGCTGCCACAACTCCACAAGGTTTTCCTCTTTGCTGGAATTCCACACATTTCTTTTAGCGTGTTTTGTCTCCATGGCGAGCTGCTATCAGTCTGTCTGTTTGGGTTTAGCGCCAGTGTGTCATTTCATGCTGCATTTCTATTGGTTGGTTAGTAGACGTAGGTGGTAACAGCAGTCACACAGTGAGATGGTCATCCCAAATTTCTGACACTGTCAAATTTTTACCCCAGGCTGTCTTTGATCACAGACCGTGACAATGTTCATTCTTGAACCTCTCTGACTGTGTGATGCAGGACCACTATTTTAAGCCACGATCAAAGATATCACCACGTTTCTTTCACGTTGGTCATCGTTTATCGTGGACAGCCCAAACCTGCACACTGTACATTGGGTATAAGAGAACAAGACCTCTGAAGATGTCAGTTGTGATGTGCTTTTTTTCCCACAGTTTTTCAAGCATTTTAAAGACTAAACAGTTAATAAAGGAAACAATCTGCAGATGAAAATAGTTGTCAGTTGCAGCCCTGGTCATAATCTTTGTTTGCATCTCCTGTGTCTGTTGTCAAAACTGGTATAACAGAACAGTTGCTGTGACTGTATCAGCAGCCTCTCAGCCTCCTCAGTGGAGGATCATATGGAACTAATGGGCAGCCTGTTGCTGGTAAAACATCACGTCAGCATCGCCACTGGAATGCTCCATCTGGTTTCCACCACTTGTAGCAAAATCAAGCAGCGGAGCCTGAACAGCAAAAACATGAGTCACTATCAGATCACACAGGCCTCAGGATGTTTCTGTGCACTTCAAAGACAGACAGGGCTTAACATCTTCATTTGCCTTTTGGCAGTCAGTGTTTCTTTCTTCCGAGCTGCAGACGAGGAAATATTGACCTTTCTTTTTTAAGCAGCCCATTAGCCACTGCTTAAAAACAGCTTACATAGTATGTTCAGTCGGGTTGTAAATTGATGTGACACAGTGATGGAAAGGATTTTGGAAACTCCTCGATGTAGTTCAGATTAATTAAAAGCAAATGTGTTCTGCAGTGTTATGTGAACATGGTGACAGTGTTCTTTTGTTTAGTTGAGTTTATTTCAGTCATTTTCCAACTTGTAAAACACAGATATACTGGTAGATAGACATACATAAACATTAAGTTAATAAGTAGCGTTGTAAAAACTAAACAAAACATGACCGTAAAAGGTGAGAAGGTATGTGGTTTACTCCACATACTGAAACACATCTTTGTTCTGGTCTTTGTTTTCATGAACATACAGTTTCCTCCCAGTTCATACTGACTTATTGTCTTATTTGAAACAACCTTTGGATGCAGTCTGGTAACATGCTGTTGTATGGAAGTATAAAAGAATGATAAAATATATGTGATGAATTTGAGTTGAGAATGTCTTAATGCTGTTTTGCACACTATGCTCAAAGGACAAAAATCATTGACACCAAGGACAGCTGCAAGTTACAGGAAACAAAGCAGTTAGATCTATTTAGGGAGTTTTTCACAAAAAGGTGTCTTAAATGCTTGTTTCCAATTCCAGGAGCAAAGAGTCTTTGAGCAAAAGGAGCACTAGAATAGGAAAGAGACATTGCCCAAAAAGATTGTGATTGGTTTAAAGCAGTGGTTCCCAACTGGTCCAGCCACGAGATCCAGATCTCTCCTCAGTGATTGGTTCAGGGCCCACACAGTTTAATGTATGGAGCATCATACATGTGTTTGGCCATGTTGTCAAGCTAGTTTGCTGTCTCTTTTAGATAGCTGTCAGTTGTCTATACAGAAGAGCACTTCAAAATAAAAGCTCTGTCCTGGAAATTCACTGTACTTCAAAATAAAGTGTGTTTTTTACAAACTTGACATTCAGAATGGACCTGCGACCCACCAGTTGGGAACAAAGTATTGCAAAGTAATACAAACAACCAGAAGCATTTTTCTCCCTTAGCACAGAATTATGATGGACTCAGCCAGACCTTCCTTCAGCACTGGCGCAGCACTAAAATGAAATGTGCAGAGAGGTCTGGCTATACCAGACTACCTTAGATGTGATCCCCAGATGGGCCATTAAGACTGATGAGTACAGATCGTTTGGAGGGATTCGTCTGTCTTAGTCTGGATTACAGAGACACTTAGCAGACTCTCTGGTTGGATCAGCACATGGAAAGGGCAAATTAGTCTTATCCATGGCGGCTCGGATATAAAGCCCAGTGGAACAGATGTGATCTTGTTTGATGTTCATCCATCGTGGCTTGTGCATGTTTAATAATTAATGTGTGTGTGTTTTGCAGCCCACCAGAACCGTGTGTCAGATATGGTGTTCTCCCTGGAGAGCGAGTGGGTGGTGAGCACTGGCCACGACAAGAGTGTGAGCTGGATGTGCACCCAGAGCGGCAGCATGCTGGGGAGACACTACTTCACAGCCTGGGCCTCCTGCCTACAGTATCCTTCAGTCAGTCACTGTGTGTGTGTGTGTGTGTGTGTGTGTGTGTGTGTGTGTGTGTGTGTGTGTGTGTGTGTGTGTGCGTGCAGTGTATTAAGAATGTGAATCAGCTAAGTAGTGATATGTGGAGTCTGTTTCAGCCCTGACTGCCCACTCAGATACGATCATGAGACGCAGCATGCCTTTGTTGGCGATTACTCAGGACAGATCACGCTGCTGAAACTGGAGAAGCAGACGTACTCCACCATCACTACACTGAAGGGGCATGAAGGTAACGACACACTGCACACACACCTGCCTACACATAAATAATCACATTTATCATTGGCACAGAAGTGTTTTCTCTTAGCAAAGGTGAATCACACAAAGTCTCAGAATAAATAGTTTGCCTCACATACTTCCACACACACACACGCAGGCTCCCGATGCTGAAGCCAGATATGCAGATGTGGTCGCGGTAAATAATAGATGACCCAGATTCCTCCACATAACTTCATCATGCAAGAAAATGAAAGAAATCCAATGTGATGACATATGCTCTGTGGTTTACCTACAAAGTCTAACAGCTTTTAAACATGATTAAAAAACACTTATGTCATTTAAGTGCCAAAAAAAAGAAAGGGCCTGCATACATGAGGTCAAATAGAGCATTGAGCCACAAAAGCATTACAGGGTCTGACATTGACTTTCGAAGTGAGTAGAGCTCTGATAGCAGGATGTGAAACCACTTCTCCGCAAGAAATCCCATCACTTGGTTTGGAGGATGATGACTATGATGGAAATGTTATTTCTCATTCTGCTGTGGAAATTCCCACATCTGCTTGTTTGAGTTGAGATCTGGCAGCTGTGTTGTTGTATTGTTATTCATGAAAACTCCCATGAAAATACAAGAGCTTCATCAAAGGATGAATGTGTTACTCAGATGGGATTCATGCCAAGGGTTCAGTGTGCTTGTGGCTGAGCTAAGAAAATGTATCCCACAGCAAAAAATGAGCCCCGAGGGTGCTCTACTGTGTGAAACAAACACTTCCCTCTGTTCATCTTTGGGCACTCATCACACATGTGCTCATGAGCTTGTTGAGAAGAGGGTAAGGATGACTCGTCGGACTTGATGACGATCTCTGTTTCATTTTTCCATTTCTTTATTCCTTTTTGTCAACATGAGTAAAGCTCTTGTGCGTAAACAACACCACTGAAACTTTTACTTTAAACTTTCACTTATCTGTTGGTATAATTTACTTTAACCTACATAAAGCCTGCCTCTGCACGGGTCCACATACATTGTATCCTGTAAATTTATACTTACTGAAAATCTTGAATAAGAAAAAGATGATTTGTCCAAAAATGAGTCTTAAATTTGGTTAAAGTATTGAGAAAAGGTCTAAAAAAAAGCATTAAATTTAATATTCTTATACCCGTAGACACCCTGTTACCAAAGACATATCATTTACAGGTCAGCCAGCTGGGACAGACATTGTAAGTGTGCTTTTGCCTCTTGAAATATAGAAAATATAAAATAAATTTGGCCTAAGCAGTATATGCTTTTCATGCCTTTATACTTCCCTTCAATTCACTGGAGTATACAGTGTGTAACTGCAAGCCCAGCGACCTGCGATAACTGATATATTTGTGCGGGGGTGTTTCAGTGCCCTCCTCGTAGTTTCAGCTGGGAGATGTATTCGAGCAGCAAGTTTGTCACATTCCACAAGTTAAAATGTCATAAAAGGAAATATTCCTTGCTGTACACTACAATATATCGGCTCAACACAGCATTTCCATATCAGTTTGATAAAAGAGGAGCGTCTGTATTTTTGAAGGTATTTAAAATCATACCTTTGGGATTTCTGTGAAACTTTGATAACGCTCAAGCCTAATACAAATCCTTCCGCCAATTATATATTCTTTTTATTTCCTACCTCGCTCTTTGATCTCTCCTGGTGCTCATGATGATACATATTAATAGGACTAGATAATAATACACGTTATTGGGTGTGGTGTGGAGTTCAAGCTGTGCACAAGCAGGAGTTCCACCCAGATATTTAACGGAAAATATGGTGGATTAAATTTGGAAAAACAGAATGGAAAGGTCAGAGCTCACTTAATCTTTCATCAGAGTTTTTCTATTTGCTCTCAGTGGAAATGGTTCTTTTTTAAAATATTATCATGTTTAAATATTAGTCTTTCTTTTCCCTGATGACAGCTGATGGTAGCATGCCTTCAGCAGAGGATAGTGAAGTTATATTGAGTGTTTTGTTTGGTGCTTTTCACCACATTAGCTCTAAACAATGTCAATAATGTGGCTAGGAATACCGATCCCAGTGTGTAGTCTGGCTTCCTACAGTTGTTTATCATAGTGTGCTGTCTGTGGCTCTGTCAGAATACTTTGTGTAAAAGGCAGAGTACCATAAAAGGCTTTAAAAGCCTGTTCGATGACAAGTTTCCATGGTAGTATGGTGCACTGTGTGAATGTGGTGGCCCTGTGACTCATGTACAGTCACTGCCAGCCTAATCAGTCCACCACCACCTGCCGCAGGCTATTATTCATCATATGACTGGTCTCACTTCAAGAGCTTTATTGTCCCAGAGTCTCTTAGAGTGCTGAAGGTTTCAGTGGAAACATGGAAAGCATTAAGTTGTTGCAAGTTGACTTGTTCAGAAAATCTGTGAGTCAAGAAAATCAGAAGTACAGTTACAGCATTTTTAAGGCATCAGCTGTTTGTTATAACAACGTAGCTGTGTGCTGTCGTTGGCCACAGACAGAGAACGATGAGGCAGATGGTCCGTGCTGTGTAGTCGATCAGCTGAATACAACTGCTGATTTAAAGCCAAAGGCCAAGAATAGACATGTAACTTTTAGTGATGCACAATATGGATTTTTTCAGGCGATACCGATAACGGATAACCGATAATTCCGTGCTTCTCATGGCTGATAACTGATACAATAACCCATCATTTCACATTTTTGCATTTTAAACAGAAGTGTATGGCCTGTACTTCATGCACACCGGAGAGTGAGAAAGGCTGCCGACATTAGGCTGTGAAAAAGGAGGAGATTTTCTTGGGTACTGTCACATGGCCTACCCTCAACGCCCGGTCCCCATATTTCCCAGTGCTACACATAAACATAGTAAATATGAGGATGTGAAAGTAAAGTCAACTTTAATCAGTGTATGATTTAAGAAATATCTGTATCGTCACCTACATTTCTACAAACACATCCAGGCACTGTCATCACCCCATCAAAACCTCAGTGCCATAATGTTGTTTTCCTCTGGAACAGTGAAACACCTCACGTTTTGCTCTCTAGTCAGCCTGCAGCAGTTCTTCTTCTTCTTTATGTTTATTGGCCCAGTATCGAACAATAATTGATCAGTCCGATATGTATCTGTGCATTCCTAATAAGCTTTGTCAGTAAAAAAAAAGCTTATACTGTCACTCCATAAACTGTTAGCAATGAAATCTTTCAGTGGCCACCTATATTCAGACCAGTGACAGCAGCCTTTGGTCTGTTTTTTTATTTCTAATTATGTTTCAAATATGCACCTTGTTTCAGGATTTTAATTTGGGATTGATTTTTTGGGATATCCCTTATTGTTTCTCACATTTTTTCCGACTGGGACTTTTTAGAGTGTTTTTTTTTTAGGTACCTGAAAAGTTGGTAAGCAATATCGGGAATGGCATCATCAGAGGAAACAAGAAATTTGACTCAGGTGTTTTCACAAACGAGCTGTTTGCCCGGGGCTAAAAAAGCATTAACACTGGCACAATCCTGACGCAATCGAAGTGGGCTAACCCTGACTTTAGCCGAGGACTTAATGGCCCTGCTCTGGAGTAGGGTTAGCCCCAAGTCTGCTGGGTTATCCCCTGAAAATGAGCTTACCTTAGGATATCCTATTCATTGTCTGTGGAGCAGCTCCAGACTTTATACCTTATAACATCACAAGTTTAAACTTCTCTGGTTTTCGGCTTCAAGAGAGAGTAGGTAGCTCATGTTCACAAATCTTGATTGCACTTACCGAGGCCATTAATTAACATGTTGGAATTTTTAATTTAAGCAGTGTTCTCCTTTAACATGAGTTACATGTTCTTATTGACGAATAACCCAAGGCTAGTTGAAGCACAGTGTGAATCTGGACTAAGGTTTCCTTGTTGCTTTCAGGTTAGTTAAATTATAAATGTTTATGTTAAAATAATTTGGACATTACACAATTTTAATTGGACAGCTCTGAGCCTTTCTTGCTTTTCCCAAATCAAGTATTCAGGATGTCCACTCTGTTAACAACATACTATAAGCTTACAGTGTGGTAGCCTGGAGGAGCGCCACACTCTTTGGAGGAATGAAATACTCCTATAATTGATCAAATAATGAGATCTTGGTCACATTAAATCAGTATGGTGCACAACAATAGAAAAACAGGCCTCATTCAAATTCAAAGAGAGAGCGTCCTCCAGCTCTAATAAGCTCCAGGTTTAAGGTGTTTGGTCGGAGCTTCCTGTAGTTCTCCCAGCAGGCACCAGGTGGAGCCAACAGGTCAGATAATAACTGTCCCTCAAGAGACAGAAATAACTCACGTAACAAGTGTGTTTCTTTCTCTCCTCTCTTCTCCAGGTAGTATAGCAACCCTGTGGTGGGACCCTGTCCAGAGGCTGCTGTTCTCAGGGGCCTCCGACCACAGCGTCATCATGTGGGACATCGGGGGCCGCAAGGGACGAACGTTACTGTTACAGGGACACCAGTAAGTCCATCGGTGCTGAGTTTATTTCACCTCCTTGGTGTTTGTCAGGGACTGGCAGGCTTAAAATCAGAAGGGGAGGTGGCGTCAGTAACAGCTGTCCCCAGGCACTGACTCTGCTTTCATCTCCACCTCTCGGCCTTCATACATATTTCACCACCTGTTAGTCCCCCTCCCCCAGTTACAGGAGTCATCAGCAAAGCCCGTGTACGCTGATGTGTGCAGGATTTACAGTACAGAGGTTTGTTTCGCAGACACCTGTAAAAATGAGAGTTGTAATGCCCTTGAAGTTCTGACAAGTCCTAAATCCTGGTATAACCCGGCTTTTAACTCTTTTGGCACTCCTTTGTTCTTACGCTGGATTTTGCCTTTTTATCTTTTGGCATTTGAGTTTAAAGTTTGTCTTTACACTTGGTGGTGCTCTGTGTATGAACGCAGTGTTTGTCACTTTGGGCAACAATAAATCAAAGCAAGCTGACCCTGACTCTCTAACTCTAACTTTGTGTGTATTTTGGTGCTAGCAGGGAGCTTGTAGTGGGCTGTACTGGAAATGTTTGCAAATTCATGAGAGCTGCTTAGACTCAACTACACAGTAAACAGGAAGCCTAAATACCAAGACAAACTGTGATGAGAGGCTGTAGCGCTGCAGAGTTGGGTGTTGATTCCCACTGATTTCTGATGAAAATATTGCTTAATTTAGGTTTAAATTATAATTAAATTATAATCCTCGTTGCTTTCCTCCCCATTCACTCATTCTCTGTATTCATTGTCTCCCTCAGTGAGCGTGTTCAGGCTCTGCGTTACCTCCAGTTGACCAGGCAGCTGGTGTCGTGCTCAGCCGACGGAGGCATGGCAGTGTGGAACATGGACACACAGAGAGAAGAGGTTTGCATCACTGTTACAACTGTCACATACATGAAGAGTGTAATGATTGCAAGGTGATTTTTTTTTGCAGCACTTGTGAGTTTCTGCATGTTTACTGGTGGCCTTCTACTGCACGTGTCTCTGCAGGCGCCCCAGTGGTTAGACAGCGACTCTTGTCAGAAGTGTGAGCAGCCTTTCTTCTGGAACATAAAGCAGATGTGGGACACTAAGACCCTGGGGCTCAGACAGGTAGGAGAGTCTGACCAGTGTCTTGAGCAGTATTGACGCCCTCAGCCCACCAGTCAAGCTAATATAGGAGTGTTTTTCCTTTGTGCAGCACCACTGCAGGAAGTGTGGCAAGGCTGTGTGTGGGAAATGTAGTTCTAAACGCACCACGTTCCCAATCATGGGCTTTGAGTTCCCGGTGCGGGTGTGTGACGCCTGCTTTGAATCCATCAAAGATGAAGAGTGAGTAAATGGCTTCTCTAAGTTTTGTAATATAACGTCACATGTTATTTTCAGTTTACTCAAAGCAGCTGTGATTAAATGCTGTGTGTGTTTGTGTGTGTTTTGCGCAGTCGAACGCCATTGGCCACGTTCCATGAGGGGAAACACAACATCGCCCACATGGACATGGACCCATCCAGAGGCCTGATGGTCACTTGTGGAAGCGACCGCATTGTTAAGGTCAACAACAGTTCTTTGATACCAGATAATTCATGCATGTATTCAGGCAGTGTCACACACAGAGTGGTCACACAAAGACTAAACAAACCAGCATCACTTTTTTTAAGCTTTTATATCAGATTTAGATTCCTGGTGTGGAATCAAAGTGTCTGCAGGCAGTATGTGAACAATCCTACATGCATTGTCTCTTATTAAACAACTATATAGACACTCCTTAAAACCACTGCTGCAGCATAATCTACTCCTCTGTCCATCTCACAGACTGAATAAAGAAGTGGTTGTCCGAAGTCCTAAGGTGGCTACCTTAGGAGTGATTTAGGAACGTTCTCAGAGCGCTGAGCAAGGAAGGGACAGAAAGTTTTACCTTAGTGAGGAGGTGTGGTCGTCCCCATTTCTAGGTGTGATGCTTTCTTTTATCAGATGTGATTGGTTGTCACAGACACGCCCCTTTGTGAGCCTGTAATGTGTGGACACCCAGTGGAAATGAAATGAACTGAAGTGTTGTCAGTGAGCACGTTTATATGCACACAATAAACCGATCATTATCTGATTTCTGGAGTTACTAGATTACTCAAGTGGTCATGTACACAGCATAATCCAATGTGCTTTATCAGATAAAAGCCATTATCGGATTATGAGAAATCGGATAAACACACCTAGCTTTTTCCCTAATAGTCCGTTTTATTCGGTGCATGTATACCATTAATCTGGTATCTTTCGTTCTTTTACATCTGCATATGTGTGAAAAGTCGTAGAAAATATGCCACTTGCATTTCCAGAGGTACAGGGGGACGTACTGTCGTCTCAGCGGGGCTCATGACATCCTTCATCAGATCACACAGTTTCACAAATGCTCTCTGAGACATCCTGAAATTCTCTCTCCATTCTGGATCTGAGAATTCCTTGAGGACCACTCTCTCCCACCAGTCCTTGCTCCGGACGCGCATCCAGCAAGCACAGTGTTTTGGTAGGAGTGGAGGACCCATCATGCTGAGACCAAGGGCAGATGCTTGCTGAATGAAAGCCCTCCATATTCTTCTTATTCTTCTTTGTGTAGCATTACCATGGTGAAAAAGACAGGATGTTTTGAAACTAACAGGAAGTTTCTTCTTCTTGTTCTTCTTTTCGGTATTATGGCGAGTGGCAACAAGCGTTAAGGTGCATTACCGCCACCTACTATAACAGGAAATTTGAGTTTTACGTCATGTACTTGGACAGAAATCCGACTAACGGACTGAATCATGTAAACCAGGGTTTTCTGATAATCGCATTACTGAAGTGCATGTAAACGCGCCAGATCAGATTATTACCATTACCTTATTATTCCCAGTTATCTGATTATTGTGTGCATATAAATGGGCTCAGTGTTATTGTGACCACTGCTGATGGAAAGTTGGGACAGACTCAAGTCATCTCTGCTGCACGGTTGTGTTTTTACAGTTTTCCATATATCGTAGTGTTGTGATCATTTTATTTCTGGCATTATAGAAAATGTGTGGGACGTGTGCATATGTGCGGTCTACTCTGTAGCATTTCATTAACTCACTGCCATCCAGTGCTTGGAGAATATTTCTCCGACCTCTTTGTGTTTCCACCATTTTCTCCTCTGATTAAGAAACTCTTAAGCCTCTTAAAAGTCCCCGTCCCTGCTCCTAACAGTTTGTCACTTTAGGAACTCTCTTAAGGTCTGAGATCCTTTGTGATAACTTTTATCTCTATAAGAACTTAGTCTTAACTCTAAGGAGAAATTCTAAGAAAATGTCAGGATGCCAAGAATGTTCTCAGAATTGTTTCACTAAGAGCAACTCTTAGCACTTGGAAGCTTTGTGAATACGGCCCTTGGGACTGTATGATAAACTGTCTTGATGGCCAAACTGCCAAATTCGAGGTTTCAAAATGGGTCCACCAACCAGTGGGTGACATCACAGTGGCTATATTCAAGCAGACAACTGTCTATTCTCCATTAAACTTTTTCAGTAGGGCAGAAAGAAGAGAAAGATTTTTCTTTTTATATCACTCCGATGTTCAAGTGTGGAGGTCTTGTACATCTTGTAGAGCTTTTTTTGTAAGAATCACTGCTTTCTTTCTGTTAATTTCCATTGTGCACTTTGGTTTAAATGATCAGTAAAACAGTCTCAAAGTCTTAAATCAGATTAATAACCTGAAAACATCCTGAAAGTGCTGAAGCAGTAACACTGTCCTCTCTGTGATGATGCAGAATGCTCAGACGCAGCTTTGCACCAGGCCGCTGTCATTATTATTGGCTGTTTGTCTCCACAGATCTGGGATGTGACGCAGGTGGTTGGCTGTAGCTTAGCAACAGGCTTCTCCTCGCGCTGATTGGCCCAGCCCAACTACATGGTCCCCCTCCTTCATGCTCCGCCCACTCTTCCACTGTCATGGAAACCCCTCTGTACAGTACATCTCCCCATCACTCCGGGGATCCTCTGCTACAACCAGGCCTGCTCTCAGTGAATGTGTGTGTGTGTGTGTGTGTGTGTGTGTGTGTGTGTGTGTGTGTGTGTGTGTGTGTGTGTGTGTGTGTGTGTGTGTGTGTGTGTGTGTGTGTATCGACAGCCCTCCACATTCTTGTTGCTTCTCAAAACAAATCTTTACTTTCACTAACCGTCAGTCCCACATGGAAGTGTGTTTGGCTAATTTTTCGACTTTTTGCTCTGATCCGAAACCGAACCCGAAGCACAATGGTGTGTGCGCGTGTGTGTGTGCGTGTGTGTGTGTGTGTGTACATGTGTGTGCATGTATCGTAATGGTTTCTCCTGTCGGGAGGAATGGTATTGGTATAAGTGTTTACATTATATTCAATTTTTCCCATGCTTCTTTTGACAAAGGTCATTTTTTTATTACCCTCATACTGTAAAGTTAGGTTTCACTAAAGCGCTGACCTGGCAATCCTGTACAAACATACACTAGCTTGCTTATTACTGTGGCCCACTAACTACCTATTAATCAGTCACTGTAACGTAACAAACAAACCCTAACCATCTGTATATACCCCTGCATCATGTGTATAGTCAGTTGATGGTTGCTTGAAATGACTCACTGATCAAAGCGATCAGCTTTTTCTGTCTTTCTTTCCTCTCTTTTTCAGCTTTCTTTTCTTTCACTAGTTGGCCTTAAATCACTCTCAGGAGGTTTTACATCAGTAGGTTGTCACTGGGCGGGGGCTCGTCATGTCAGTTGTAACCATAATTAATGTGTAATCACTCGAGCGCGATAAGGGAATCAATAGAACAACCTCTTTTTTTGTTCATGTACAAAGTAAATCTCTTGATACACTCAGAGATGCTGCCGTTGAAATTTGATGTGTTTGTCAGATGCTTGCATGACATCACTGACCCAGCCAGGTGAGGCGTGGGAAATATGAAAAGCATTACCATAGTAACATGCACCGAAAGCAGCAGCATTTAACACCCTGTTGCAGGCGTCCTGAGGTGGACCAGTCAAACTACAATTCAAGACTTGAGGACTTTGAGAGACAGTTCACCCCCAAATCAAAAAACATATTTTCCTCTGACCTGTAGTGCTGTTTATCAGTCTAGATTGTTTTGGTGTGAGTTGCAGAGTGTTGGAGATATCGGCCATAGAGATGTCTGCCTTGTCTCCAATATAATGAAAGTAGATGTCACTCGACTTGTGGTGCTTAGAGTACCAAAAAAATATCTCAACATCAATGTCTCTTCCAGACATTGTACACTGGTTACTCAAGATAATTCACAGACCTTGTTGTGAGCAGTTTCATGTTGTGACTATTTTCTTATCACACACACTTCCTTCTGTGTGGTGATGCAGTTGGCGGTTGTAGTTCGGTAGAAAGAAAGTGATGCCTACTTGAGCCTGCTCACATAAACACTTTGTGAGTGTTTAGAAATCCAGACAATAAGATTTTCAGTAACCTCAAAAACACCGATGCATATCTCTATTAAACTCATACAGAGAGGCTGTATATCGGATGTATTATACATAGTGCTACTGGTGGAACAGGTCAGCTGAGCTAGGAAACATGGCCACTGCAGGTGGTGGGGATAAAGTTATAGGACTGTCATTGTGAACAGCATAGAGAGACCGCAGAGAGAGATCGGTGTTATTACAACTCGCAGGATACAAAGACACAGCATTTGTCTTTATCTGGACACATTTTCCCCACAAATACAACATGCTAATGTTATTAGCATAAGCATATGGCATTTTACATTGTATAAATTAGCCTAGTGGCTAGCGAAGTTTTCCTCTACTCATATGAAGCCAGGGACAACAGCAACATTTACAAAGGTAACGTTACAAAATTCGGCTCCATTACAACTCACAAGGTTCACTGACAAAACAACTGTCTTATACTAAACACGTTTTCCAAACAAATACAACATGCTAACATTATTAGCACAAGCTCATGGCATTTTACCTTGTTTAAATTAGCCTAGCAGCTAGCGGAGATTTCCTCTGCTCATATGAAGCCAGGATAAATCCCTGAAGCATAAATCACACACAAGACTTAAAAGGCTTTGACTTTTGTCACCGCGGTGTGTAGTTTGTGTGGCATTGGTTTGATGCAGAAGTATAAATCCAACTTGACAGTTTTGGTGAGTTTTATTTTGTTTCTGTTGATTTGCAATAAAGAGTGTTTTAGGATGAGTGAACAAGTCAGTTAAGCTAGTCTTAGTTTGTTGAAGGCAAGACACTTGAATTCAGAAAGTGTATCGTTGTATTTTTGTGTTTAGTAAGGAAAATAGTTAAAAGAATAATGTATTATTACCTTTTTTGACATTTTGCTGATTGTTTTAGAGCATTTATTGTTTGTTAGACTTAAAACGTAGCAAACTGGGAGGTCTGGATTATCTTGGGTGATTGGGTCATAATTTTCTTTTTAGTTGCATTATTTATAGTTGTATATATGTATAAACAGCAATACAGGTAAGAGGAAAAATACATATTTCTGATTTTGGGGGTGAAATGTCTCTTTAAACAATGTAACAGATATTTATCAGTCTCTGTGAAGAATTTTAATTGTGTATGTGGATATCATGCAGCACTGAAGGTTTATACCCAAGATTCTAATGCGTCATGAGAATTACTATCCGTCTTTAATTTAAAAAAACAAAAACATAAATATTGCAAGGGTTTTTTTGTGGTGCAAAATTGGATCTCCTCTCACTAGAAAGGCACTTTTTGGAGAGGTACTCTAAACTACATGTAGCACTAAATGCTGGCGTGTTGAATCGTCCCCAGCTGAATGGCGGGTCAGATCAGAGCTGCCTGTGTTCCTTCAAAAGCCTTAAAGAGAGAAGGACACACTCACAAAGCCTTTTTCGTGGGTTATCAGTGCTTACGACTGTTCCCTCATGCTCATTCATGCTCATGCACTCAGTCTGTTCTGAAGCTCTGGATGTCTCGTTTGCGTTTCCTTTCATCCTTTTTATATTTTTTTTGCCCTGAGCTCTCCTGCTCCCCCCCCCCCACCTCTGTGTATTAAGGATGTCTCATAACGCTCGCACCACTGCACTGAATTGCACAACTCGTGGTCTTTTGTCTTTGAATTAAACAACATTTTTTTGTAAGTTCAGATTTGGGTTGGGTAATAGCTGGATTCGATGTAGCGTCCCTGTAAATAACGGCTAGTATCTTCTAATGTTAGACTAACGCTTGCCTTATTGTAAGTGGAAATAAATAGCATTATAATGTGGGATTTCCTGATTTTCAAAATGTAGTCACATTCCAGGTTTTTGATCATGTAGTGTATATTTATATTTGTAGTAAAGTATTTATCTATTATCATTGTAAAGTGTTGTTTACTTTTCTTTGTGGCCATTCAGCAGAGGTAGAACATGTCAAACATTAATGAAGCACATGCAAACTGAGTGATGGACTGCAGTGTCAGATCAGGCAGTATTTTACATCCTAATGTGGACAGAGATTGATTGGTTAATCAATATGACCACTGTTGTTTCCCGTCATCAACACCTTTCTCCATGATAGTTAGATGTCACACATTAATACTTGGGGTTAGACTGAAGGCTGATATTTATTCCGTCTGTCAGTGGCCAATATTTTACATGTTCATTATGTTTAATTTTTTCATTCACCTCCAAACATGAATGCTGGTCAAAGTGGAAAGAACTTTTTCTCCTTCGGCGTCTACGTCTGTATTCTGATACAATCAAACATGCCTTAAAATACTCTTCTTAATTATTAAGAAATACAAATATGTTTTTAAAGCTCTATAATTAATCGACAGTAGTTGACGTCTACAAAGATATTATGGTGAATGTGTAATCAGGCAGCTGCCTATTCACACAGCATGGAGCAACATTATAGACCAAAACGATTAACAAAAAAAAAAAGAAAAAGCTAATATGCCCCATATAGCCACATAAAACTCTAAAGCTGGGTGATGGTTCTTCTTCGTGTCACCTAGAACAACACATTTCATGTTCACATTTAGTTATCCTATCCATTGTGAATATAAAATATTGATTTCTGCAGCTTTAAGTACTTTTTAAAGAGTCAATAAAAAGTGTAACATGTTAAAGCTGTAATAACTGATTTATTCTTAGGAACCACCAGGGGTAGCGGCCCTGTTATAAAGCTGTTGTGGCAAACGACTTCCTATTTACACATCCGGTGGACAAGAAGTTAACATTCAGGTTAGCAATCATTTGAACACCTGTTCCCAGACACTTGATGAATGTGAGTCCAAATGAATGCAAGAAGAACTGATCAAGTATTCCTTTAAAGACAGAACCCTCCATACAGCTGGGGAAATGCAGAATTTGGTGATGAATCCTGATGGATTTGTCACTACAAGTGACCCCCCATCAAAATACACAAAGTCATTTGATCTGTGGTGTGTAAGAAATTTAAGAAGTGCAGCTCTTTTGCACTTTTTCTGCACTCTTAATGTCCCAGACCTCGAAGACAATATTAACTAGCTCAAAATCAACTTTAATTAAGGGGCAATATGCAGGCATGTGATTAGCAAAGGACAAAAAGGCGGGCAAAGATTCTGGCAAAATACACAAACCCCACTTACCGGAGTTTACAGCCACTCAGCATATTTGTGTTTGCTAAGATAGCCAAGGCATGACCTGCCCTACTTGCCTTACTCTGCTTCTGATTGGCTCATCCTGACATTCTTAGGGCCAATTTTCAATCTACAACCCCACACCGGTGGTGGCCAGACGCATGTCCTGGACGACACTTCACGCCACTGTCCTATTTACAGTCTCGCCGCCCCCCTGAATTAAATGCACTTTTATACCTCTGCTCCTGAGGCTGCTCGACTCCTCTCCTCACCATGGATGTATGAAAAGAACTCTGTAGTAGAGACTTGTTGAGGTTGAGAAATATCCTGAGCTAAGCAACCAAAAAAAAAAAAAAGACGAAAAAGATAGTGTCTGGCGAGTCACAGCTCTGGAGATCGGCTCTTCAGGTGAGAAATTAAGTTTAATTAGTGGGTGTTTACAAATGATGCTAAGCAAACGCAGAGGCGGAGGAAGTACAGATCTTTAAGTATAAGTAGTAATAAATTTGCGTGGTTGTCTGTTGACGAGCTGCAGCGTGACGTATCCAGTGCATGCTAGGGGTGGCACTTGATGCGCGTTAACCAATCCCACTCATCTCTTGTCTTAACCTAACCAACTCAACCAACAAAGGCAACAGGTACTAGCCAATCAGATGGGGTGTAGGGCAGGTCATGTGTTCACTATTCTAGGAAATACACATTTGGGTGGGCTGTCAATCGTTTTAAAGAATTTATAATCTTACTTTCAAGTAGTGTTAAGCAGCTAGCTAGCTGGAGTTCATCCCACCAGATGGAGTCGTGGAGTATTGACCAGCGTTTACCAACCTGTTGGCAATTTAGACGCAGGTAACTTTGTAGTTTTACTTTGAGTTACTTGTATATTTCTGCACTTTCTAAACATTAAATAAGTTTACACCAGCAGTTTCCCCCTTTCTAGAGTGAAATCCTGATCACATTGATTCTCCCAGATGTCACATACCTGAATATTGGCAAACTGATCTCAGTCCAACCCTAAGTATCACACAAATTCCCTTCACTAAGCGTCATGTGGGATCTACAGGGTTATTGACGATGCTGCCGTACAATCAGGAGTCAGAGCTCTCCTTTCCTTTTTAAGTTAACCGGACATGCTTCTTCCGGTCATTTCTTTTTATCACATCCTTGTAACAGATTGCGTTCGGTGATAAAAGGCTTTCTGGCTGCGGAGACTGAACTCTGCAGCAGATGGTCAAGATGTTAGAGGTGTGATGGACGGCAGGATCAGCTCTTTACAGAAACAGATTTTCAGAGCTGCCGGCTGCTCGCAGGAAGAAAGGAAATGGAGCAGTTGTAGGGGTCATTTTGTTTCGGTCATCTTTGGTTCATCAGACACTGGAATGGATGGGCTTCATGTTGATGAGAGGCCACATCAACACTTTTAAACATGACTCATTTTCCACAACACCATGGCCCATAATTTTAAACTCTGTAAATTGACTTTTTCTCTTCAGATGCTTGTAAAAGACATTTGCTGTTGTTAATGTATCTCTCAAAATAATTGTATTTTTAAATACTTTTGTTGACAATACAGTACTGACATACATCTCTCTGGGCCCTCGAACCAGGACGCACAGAGACAAAAAAGATGCTTAATAAAGATATTCTGATATGTTTATTTGACTGCTTTTTTTCTGACAACGAGACAAAACAATCAGTACAGTTTCTTTATTCAAGCGTGCATTTACAAATCAACTCACAGTCAGTTAAAGGGCTTTTTAAAGGTGCTGGGCAGAAATTACAGAGTCATAAATACACAGGTTTTATTGCACGTCAAGTGATGCTGCTGTGCGGTGTGTTAAAGGCACACGACTAACAGAGAGAGCACTTCACCTCCAGCCTGAGCTCAACCTGCACAGTACACGAGCTGCACTACAACATGGCAGACACACAGGTTACTCACATAGGGATTAAACACACATCACGTGACATGTTTGCAAGTCGTCGAGACATGAGACGGTCTGTTGAACTCGTAGCTGGTGTTGCGAATTAATGACGCAGGGTGTGTGCGTGACTTTGGTCAAATCAGATTCCCATCTGATTGACAACTTTATTAAAGTCACAGTAACAGACTGGGGTGTGTGTGTGTGTGTGTGTGTGTGTGTTTGGTTTATGAAGCTGCTCTCTCCATCAGCAGGATAAGGATCGTTTAAAGGCAGCATCACCATCAAACTCTCTGATAAAATTAAATGTTTAGTCCTTAAAAAGTTAAATATGAAAATTAATCGTATAAATAGTTACAAAGCATAACAGATCTCACTCATCCCTACATTACAGGTGAGTTTAATCTCTCATTTTAAGGCTGGGCTCCACAATATATCTTCATATTTCAACCACAGGAAGTGTTAGCACCTCAAATGCTGTGGATAAGACGCACCCAGATCTGTTCCTTCAGCTGGAGCAATGAAATACTGAGCCCAGCCTCGGTCAGTGTGAACGGGTGGTGTTAGTGTCGGTGGCGTGCTGGTAGCCAGTTCCTGCCGTCTCAGTGTGGCTGAAACGTCTTGGCCAAGTCCTCCAGCAGAGACATTAACTTCTGCTCCTCCAGGGCAGAGCTGTGGGTCCAGGCCAGTGGCAGGTGGGTGGACACCATCTTTCGGTCTGTGCAGAAACACACACACATAAGAAGTTGTGTCCATGTTAGAGTTGTCCATTGATCTGTGTTGTATTACCTATTCCCTAATCAAGCCCTGATGTTAAATATTGATTTCTACAAGGCGTCAGGGGGTCAGTTCTGACAGAGCCTGTGTTTACGAGGCAATAAAGCACAAGTACAAACATCAGCCTGCTACTTTAGAAGGAAATAGAAATACAAACACTGGAGTAATTGTCAGCCCTCATTCCCAGCGGCAACAGAAGCAGCCAGTCATCACCCCTGACACTGACACGTGATTCAGACACTAGGGTTCATTCAGAGTTTACTAAGAGCAATAGAAGACATTTTTAAAGGGACAGTTCGCCTGAAAATCAAAAATACAATTTTTCTATACCTGTAGTGCTATTAATAATTAATACATCTAAATTTGTTTTGATGTAACTTGCCAAGTGTTGGAGATATCAGCTTTAGAGATCTCTGCCTTCTCCAATATAATTGAACTAGATGGCACGCGGCTATTTGTGCTCAAAGTGCTAAAAAATACATTTGAAAACCTCAACAGCAATGTTTCGTTCCAGAAATCATGACCCAGTTACTCAGGATAATCCACAGACTTTGTTGTGAGCAGTTTCATGTAGGAACTATTTTCTCCTGCTTGTCACAGTGCAACATATAAACATCAGTTGCACAATCCTCGGCTAAGCTGTAATGTTATCTGGCTCAGTGGTGCTGGGTGAGCTAGCCGTAGATGCATGCTTCCTTCTGCGCAGTGATACAGTTGGTGGGTGTAGTCCGGAAGAGAGAAAACAGTTCCTTGATGAAACTGCTCAGAACAAGGTCTGTGGATTATCTTGAGTTAAAGGATAACTTTGGTATTTTTCAACTGGGCCCTATTTCCCCATGTGTATGTGTGCGATGGTTCAGTATTGAGGGAGGCGGATGCAGCTGGGAGCCGCGAAACGAGCTTACAGAGATAGCACTGGCGATCTGAACCGGTCAGTGGCAAAAAAAAAGCACTTTTAATGTGCAAACTTATACGGGACACATTTGCCCCTGTTACCATTTTAGCTTGTTTTGCGGCTCCCAGCTGCATCCGCCTCCCTCAATACTGAACCAATTTTAGAATGAGTAGTACCTATGAATCTTACGCACACATACACATGGGGAAATAGGGCCCAGGTTGAAAAATACCAAAGTTATCCTTTAAGGCTGATATACACTGCAACTTTGGGCCATCCCAGATTAAGATGACCAACGATAAAGTAACGTGGCGATATCATTGGTCGTGGCTCTAAAACAGTGGTCCTACGTCACACAGTGTGAGAGGTTCAAGGATGGATGTCGTCACAGTCTCACGATCAAAGACAGCCTGGGATAAAACTCTGACAGTCAGAAATTTGGGATGACCATCTCACAGTGTGACATAGATTGCAATATAAACCTGTTTCCCGTGTGAGATGCAGAACCAAGTATGTGGGGCTCATGTGGGTAGTAAATGGTGTGAAAAATTGGCCCTATATGGGATTGTCCATGAGTTCCATATCAGCCCCATGCCAGTTGCCCAGTGGGTCAGTTTACCCAAGTGGGCCCCAGATAACAGGCACATTGTGGGCCCATACCCACTTGGTACCATGGAAGCTTTAGCATAACCCATTTTGGGACCAAGTGGGAAACCCACCCATTGTACACTGGACAGCAGATACTGTTTCCAGTTTTGATCTGAACATATACAAGACTGGATCCCAGGTTTTTCTTTTAACTTGCATGGGAATGCCAAAATCAAAAATAATCAGTGTTGCTATGATAACAGTAAAGTTATATGTCACATTATCAGCACCTACAGCAGATGGGCTTAGCGAATGTTGACGTAGAGCAATGTAAAAGCGATGGGAAAAACACACTGACAGTTTGACTGCTGTTCAGGAAAACACTTTAAATATGAAGTCTTATCCTTCAAAAAAGTCCAAACAGACTTCTGTCAGCCATCCTCAGTCAAGTCTCCATGTCACTGTCACTTCATACAAGTATTACATACACACACTGAAAACAGGACGCTGGACCAACCTGCCTAAAATAAGAAAAAAGACGACACCAGACATAACTGCCTCATATTACAGCACATTAAAAGATGAATACAGTTCATTTGTGTCTCTGTTGAAGTGAGAATTTTATATGAGGCTTCAGTCGCCTTCAAGGCCACCAAGGTCATTGTGAGTGTGTGTGTCTACACTAAAGTGCACTGTGTGTGTGTGTGTGTGTGTGTGCTCACAGAGGCACTGTACTCTCTAGCAGTATCTGGCACCAAAAGCAGCCCACTCCAGCTGCAATGGACACAGGCCAAACCCTCACACACACACACACACACACACACACACACACACACACACACACACACCATGCAAACCCACAACTGATCCACACAAAATTCAGCCAGTAGTATTCGTCACTCTTCTCTTCTTCTCCCCTTCTCACTGTTTTAACAATCTTGGGATTTTAAGATTGTATTTATGTGTCTTTATTTTAACACACATCCCTAATAGATGAGCAGGTAAATTAAAATGACAGAGATTGGTTTAGCAATACAACATACCCTGGTAGAAACGTCCACTGGGGTTTGTGCTTGCAGCCTCAGAGACGGCCAGCCAAACCACGGTGTCGGCCCCCTGCTCTGGGGCCCGCAGACTGTCCTTCATGGAGCTATGGAAGTCTGGCATGGCGTTGGCCACCGCTGGGACAGAAAGACATTGACACAGAGGGACAGGAACAACCTTGCAAGTATTAGGACACTATAACGGCTAATGATTGTTTTGAATACAGAATGACATCCATCCATTTTCATCCACTTATCTGGGGCCGGGTCACGGGGGCAGCCAGGCAAGCAAAGCACCCCAGACGTCCCTCTCCCCAGCAACACGTTCCAGCTCCTGCCGCAGGACCCCAAGGCGTTCCCAGACCAGATGAGATATGTAATCCCTCCAGTGTGTTCTGGGTCTGCCCCGGGGCCTCCTACCACTGGGACGTGCCCAGAACACCTCTAACTAAGCACCTCAACTGATCCCTTTTTGGCATGAAGGAGCAGCGCCTCTACTCCGAGCTCCCTCCTCCCAGACACCCCACAGAGGAAACTCATTTCGGCTGCTTGTATCCGTGATCTCATTCTTTCGGTCCTTACCCAGAGCTCATGACCATGGGTGAGGGCTGGGACGCAGATGGACCAGTAAATTGAAAGTTTCACTCTCTGGCTCAGCTCCCTCTTAACTACGATTGTCCATGGATAGAGAATGATTTTGTTTAATTTGTCTAAAAAGTTATGGCTGCTAATTATTAGTTGTGCGTGTGTGTGTGTGTGTGTGGGTGGTACCTGGAGTGTCAACCCAGCCAGGATGCATGACGGAGAAGTGGATGTTTGTGTGAGCCTTCGCCAGCTGCTCTGTCATCACCACCTGCTGCCTCTGAAACGCACACACACACACACACAAATAAATGCGTCTTAAGTGAGATCCTGAGGACGTCAGAAAGGTTGGACCCTCAGCAGGTGACACTCACATGTCAGTGTAATTTAAACCAACCATCCTAATGCTGCACATTTCAAATTATCACCATAAAACATATGGAATAGACTCAGATATGACGCATCTTTGCCCAGGTGGCATGTGATGAATCACAGCTCTCTATGACATCAGTCAAAACAGGATTCAGCTGGCTTTAGAAGACTGGTACTCTTAATAATGTTTTCAGACTAAAACTTCCACTTGTCAGTATTGTGATGCAGCATCTTTATATGTGGCGTCTTGTCTGTTTCCTGCATTCCTCAGTTGAGTCTTAACACATGGATCAGCATGTCTCAATCTCACGTCTTACTTTGTGCTGGGCGTAGACCATGGTGCCGTCATAGCGGCCCCTGTCAGACTGCAGGTTTCCTGTCCGGAGCTTCTGCACCAACATTCCCCCTGATGATACTGTGATCTGAAACATGGACGAAGGGAAACACGGGTGAGGGACAGAAGAGGGAGCTGGGGTTGATACAGGAATGGTATAATATCCAGTTTCATATGATATTTATGTACTGTAAACAACATGGAGGTGGCTGAGCTGGTGGCTAGCAGCTAATGGTGCCTAAAGGCAATGAGCAACGAAAGAAGACATGACCCACAAAATTAGCAAGAAATTAGTAAAAAGAGAAAAATAAAAACAAGAAAATTATTAAAAAATGAACACAAACAAACAAGGAAATGACCTGGAAAAGCGCTTAAAAATTATAATTACTCTGTCCCACAATTTTAAATATGTAATAATAATAATTATACATGTAATTTTCCTCCAGATTTCTTCTTTTTACCATACATTTTTTTATTATTGTTTTTCAACAACTGGTTTTCTTAGTTGTTGCTCATTGTATTTATTCCCATTTACCAAATTAGTAAAAAACAAAAAAACAATATATAATAAAACTTCTAATAAAAAAAGTTATAAACAACCAATGAAATGACCTGGACCTGCAACGAACCATTAAATAGCCACAACCCAGCAGCCATTAAATGTTCATTAAAATGATGGATTACGCTGCAGTATTTAAAGTCTGTTAACTGTTCCTAAAAAGTTTTTAAAATAGTAAGCACAGTAAAACTTCTGTGAGGTCAGATGAACCCACAGGCTAACGCAGGCTGTGTGTCAGACTCACCACTCTGGGATCTGTGCTCTTCTCCAGCAGAGGGACGAGGCTCTTGGTGAGGATGTAAACACCTAATGGAAAAAAAAACATCATAACTTTCCCATCGTTCTACATCATCATCATTTTCTTCACACCTCACCCCGTCCTTTGACTCACTGAGGACGTTGGTGGCAAAGCTCTTCTCAAGCCCCTCGGCGTTTACTTCCCTCTGACTCATGATGGAGCCTGCGTTATTGATCTGCACAGATTACAACACATGAGGTCATTACGTCTGGTTTTTATTGATCCAAGACAGACCAAGAAAAGGGAACAAAGAAAGAGAGAGGAAAAGTGAAGTACCTCCCGACAAAAAAATAAATCAATAATCACATTACTGTGTATTTCCAAATGTGAAAAAAGGAAACTCACCAGTACATTGAGGGTCTTGTACTTCCTCTTGAAGGCCTCGGCGAACTCCCAGACCTTCTTGGTCTCAGACAGGTCCAGGATGTGGACGTAGACCTCCTGTAATGACGCCAGCAATTTAGAATAATAAACAGTGTCACATTGTGGAACCAGACAATTTGAAGGTTGTCTGTCCCTGTGTGTTTTTAAATTGCCTGTAGAGAAGTGACTCATACTGTACTTTATTTCCCGTCTCCTTGACGATATCAGCCCTCGCCTCCTCGGCCTTGTCCTTGTTCCTGCACACCATGTGGATCGTTCCACCTGTGACGGAGATTGAACATATGTCATTCTTTCCCAGCTGAGGAGAACAGTATTTGAAGACATATATTCCTATTAAAGGGGAATGAGTAAGAGCTAATGTTTTTTACCTGGACATATTTAATGTTTCTGCTTTACTTTACTGTAGCGTGTGACATTTACAGTGTGGGAGATCAGCTGCCATCAAGTCATAAAAGGCAAGACTGAGGTGCAGCTGGCCTGTTTGTCACGCTCCATGGTGGGAGAACTGCTGTGCATGAGTTTAAGGTTTCACATGTGACGTGTAACTTGGCTCGGGAACCAGAGGTGAGGGGGTAACCAACCTGCGCCTCCAGCCAAGTGTGACAGACCGTTGCTACAGACAGAGGGAGATTCCTAGCTCCGAGTATGGGCCAAGAAAAGTTCATACAGAGATACAAAATGACAAAAAAAAATCACAAGGTTTTTTGACATGTTGCATAATTTGTAATTTAGTTTTTGCATGGCCATTTTTCAGGTGTTGAAATAAATGGTTTTGAACAGCGTTAGACTTGAACGGTGACAGCCGACCCACAGAGTTACACAACATTGTTTGTAATTTAGTTTCTTGCACAACAATGTTCAGGCATTGAAATAAACAGTTTTATATTTATTACATACCCATGGCTATTACCACTTCTCTTCATTTTCATCTCTTAAGTACGGTGTGCTCCAGGGGTTAGTTCTGGGACCAATTTTATTCTCCTTGTACCCGCTTCTCCTTGGGCACATTATTCACAGACATGGTGTCTTTTTATTTTTATGCAGATGATACACACATGTACATGCCTGTTAGAGCCACAGACCCTTGAATGATGTGTTCACTCAGTGTCTGCCTTACTGACGTTAAAAGACAGATGTCAAAACATTTTCTTCAGCTGAAAAAACAGAGCTTGTTGTCATCAGGCTCCAGCATGTTACTCAACAAATTCTGCCTTCGGCTGGTGCTCTACTGGATAATAACAAACATGTTGCTTCGAGTCTGGTTTGACAGTAATTTAAGTTTTGTCACAAAGCTACAATCCATTTTGACTTTTAAAGACACAGAGACAATTTTACATGCCTTCATGTCACTACAACAGCTTCTTTTCATGCCTGAATCAAAAATCTCTTAATTGACTCCAGACTGTAAAGAATCCAGCTGCCAGAGACATGATGACATCACTCGAGTTTCAGCCTCTTTACTGGCTTCCAGTATGTTTTAGAATAGATTTTAAGATTTTACTGATTACTTTTAAGGCTTTTCATGGTTTCTCTTCCAGCTAAATCTCTGACCTCTTAGTACTGTACACACCAGGACGTACTTTGGGGTCCTTCTGCCTGTTCCAGAGGTCCGATTGAAAACTAAAGGGGACAGAGCGTTTCCTGTCAAGGCCCAGAGGGTCTGTCTTGTCTGTTTAAATTGTTGACATGTAAAGCATTTTGTAACTCTGTTTAAGAAGTGCTTTATAAATAAAGATTATTAATATTATTATACTTATTATTCATAATAATAACAATAATAATAAACCCATTGTCTTCATATGAAGACACTGATGTCTTTTCAGAGCTACTCACTGTTCAAAGAAAATGTTTAAGTTTTTTTTATACTTATCAGGTCCAACTAATTAAAAATAAACTAATGCTGGTGTCTGAGGAGGATGTGAGTTGATCTGTGGTAGGATCGGCACCTTTCTTAGCGATGGCCATGGCGGTAGCTTTCCCAATGCCGCTGTTGGCTCCTGTTATCATGAAGGAGCGTCCAGCCACAGACACCTCCAGGTCCTTCTCCACAAACCTCTTGGAGGCTGACAGGAAGGCATTCCTGCAGGACATATGAGCATCGACTGCGTTATATTCATGTCAGCAACATCTGCATATTTTAATGCATCCGCTGTGAAGCTCTGCCTCAGTGCTCAGCTGAGTGACGCTGAGATTAAAGGGCTGTACATGGAGAGATAAAGTGTGAGTGTGTGTGTGTGTGTGTGTGTGTGTGTGTGTGTTAGTTCAGTTCAGAACGGGTCAGTGTTTGAGGTCAGCCTGTGTACTGTACGTCTCCTCACAGCTTTACTGTACAGATACAATGAAGACGAGAGTGTGCCTGGCATCATCTCTGGTGAGAAGGGGTTTGGGGTGAGACTACCGACAGTGACAACAGGATCGGTGTGTGTGCGCGTGTGGGTGTGTGAGCGTGTGTAGCACCAAGGACTTCAATTCCCCCCATTGTCCTGGATGCCATTGTTGAGGGCGGCTGAAGTGGGGGGATAAAGGGACAGGGCGGGGGGTAAGTCGGAGGCTAAATGCCCGCTCTGTTCGATGGTGTCATGCAGAGAGCTATTAGTGTAGGGTCAGAGCGGGTTGTTGGGCAGCTCTCTGGGAGAAAAGATAACACAGAACAAAGGGGAGAAGGGAAACAATCACAAAAGCACCTCTTCACACAACTTGGCGTGCTGCACGCTGATGAGGAAAGACGCCTTCGGGCCACCATAGATCAGATCAGGACTGATAAAGCGTTTAGGGCCTCTTTGGGGTTGAGCAGCTGATGTATGGTCTTACATGGCTCCTGCTGAGTCACGATGAAGTTTGCTCAAATCAAAAATCAATAATATTCAAAGCGGTGCCGCCGTTACGTTCTGTTCACTGATGCAGCGGCAGACAAAAGGGCAAAACCTCATCTTATCCCTTTCAAAGATCCAGCCCTTAAATAACCTTTGACCTCACCTGCACGAACTTGTCTGATATCAATTATTATTTTCTTTAGACGACTGCATTCTCAATTCTTTGAATAATTTGGTCAATTAAATGTCAGAAAGTAATTTGAAAAAATTGCCATCACAGTTTCCCAGAGCTCGAGGTGAAATCGTTGAATGTCTTGTTTTGTCCGATCAACAGTCCAAAAAGCCAAACACGTTACGAAGCAAAGAAAAGCAGCACATCCTCACATTCAGGGGTGTAAATATGGACAGCGCAGGCAGGGCGGTGGCACTGGGGCCCGTGAGGTGAGGCAGCAGGCCCTCTTATAATATGTAGGGCAGAAAATGGGGCCTTGTGGGTAAATCACTTGATCTATTTATAAGTAGAAAAAACATCTGAAAAGAACTCCCTTCGCACTTCACTGGTT
This sequence comes from Epinephelus awoara, assembly GCA_035609425.1. Classification (NCBI taxonomy): domain Eukaryota; kingdom Metazoa; phylum Chordata; class Actinopteri; order Perciformes; family Serranidae; genus Epinephelus; species Epinephelus awoara. The sequence goes on from CM069297.1 coordinate 41,500,391, forward strand.
CATTTGAATTTGTTTGTTTGTTTTTGTGTAAATTGTATATCTCTAACTATGTCGTATCACTTCTTAGTCTGTAACTCTTGTTCAGTCATGCAATCTTTTTCTTTAGTGTATGATCGTTGTAAATTAATAGGGGAGGTACCTTCATATTTGTCTTCTAACGTCTTCTGCAGAATTTTTCAACTGTTTTAACTGTATTTTCTATCATGTTTGTGTAAATAAATGGGAAAAAAAAGCCTTAATTATTATCTAGTTTTATTTTGCAGAGAATGGCGCCTGTAAATGTTAAATATCAGAACACTTATCTGTGATGTTTACTCCCATTAGAATCAGAAATACAAAATCATTAAGCAAAAAGCAGAATTTAATATTAGGAGATATTATTAGCCGTTACATCATAAAGTATTTCATCTAGGGCTGCAACTAACAGTTATTTTCACTATCACGATTAATCGATTAGTTGTTTGGTCTATCAGAGGTCAGAAAATGGTGAAAAAGTCTGTCAGTGTTTCCCAAAGCCAAACATGACGACCTAAAACAAACTGGTTTCATCCACAACCCAAAGATATTCAGTTTACTGTCACAGAGGAGAAACAAGGACAGACAAGATTCACGTTTAAAAAAAAGCTGGAATCAGAGAATTTTGACTTATTTTCTCCTTAAAAAATGACTCAGATCCAGAGACACACTGCAATATTTTGAAGCTAGAAAAGATAAAGTTTGCTTTACGAGGACTTCAGGACAAATTTTAGAAGGGTACGCCAACCCTTCATCACATATCTGCTTCAACAGCTGTGAGGTTGTCTATATTATATATTCAATTTCTTTTTATGTGGGCACATTAATATCTCATCTTGATTTAATCTGACTGTTTGTTCCCAGGGTGTGAGGAAAAAATGTTTTCCTGTACTTTTGTGTACATTTTCTTAAATATGAAAACTAATAAATAAAATAGATTGATTAATAACTTATCAGATTAGTTGGTGATCAATTCAATAGATGGAAACTAATCGATTAATCTTTGCAGCTCTGATTCAATTTGTTCTTTTCTTCCATATTGAGTTTCTTAATATTTTCCGGTCACATCCTATGATGCATTACTGTTTCCAGAAAAGTTATTACTGTGTACTGATCTGAATGAATGATAATAAAATGTTCCGACACACACACAGTAGGGAGGATGCCCCCAGGACACAGCAGCAGGTCACAGCCTCTCTCCATCCTCTCACACACCTGAGTGCAGTCTCAGTCAACACACACACACACACACACACACACACACACACACACACACACACACACACACACACACACACAGATCAGATGAAGACTTTATCTTACCTGGTGAACTCGGTCACTCCCTTCAGGAACCAGGCGGAGTTGCGGTACAGAGACATGGTGCTGCTCTGGAAGCCTCTCGCTGAGCTCAGCTCTCTGCTCCGCTTTTACCCTGGACCCAAACCACGTGGAGCTCCTCTGGATCAGCATCAGTGGGCGACAACACGTCCTGCGGCCCCCCAGCGGCAGCAGGGAGGATGCAGCGCCTCACATGACTTATTTTAACAAACACAAACATGAGCATGATATCGACATGTGTAGTCCAAACTGTCAAAGTGAATTTACAGAACTCTGCGTTGTCAAACTCGTGCCGTTTATTCCTACTTCCTACTTCCCTCGTTCTTCTTGGTGGCATCTCCCAGGTAAACAGCTTCAGCTCCTCCCCCACAGGTGTACACTTCAAAGGGGCAAAATATGACATGAAATATAAACTCATGTACAGTAAAACAGACCTGGCAGGCAGACAATGAGGCAAAAGCTAAGTAACACTGGCTCCAGCTCCTCTGCAAATTTAGCTAAAGTTAGGGACTGTACCTTACTTGTTAGATGACGCAGGTGGCTGAGGTGTGACTTGTTTTTGTTTTTTTAAATTTTGACCCTCCCCAAAGCTAAAAGTATTTTCTCCCTTCACCATAACTTTTTTAATTTTATTTGTCAAATTTTATTTCATCTTATTTTATTTTATTTTAACATACCACATAATATGTTGGTATTGGAGCCATTGCAAGGAGTGTGAGGACGTCAGGACCTCAGGGATACACTGGTTTGAGTTGGACATCTATGGAGTGAATGATTTGGGCCAGAGAGTTGAGTTTGAGAGGATACTTTAATCTCCAAATGCAGGAAGTTTGGTTTGACAGTTTGACAGCCTGACAGTAGGCTACATGTGTGGTTTTGAAGATTAACAAAGGAAAATATATTTAAACTCAATTCTTATAAAATAAAAATTCATGATATTACTCCTTCAAACAAGTCTGATAAACAACTTAGAGAGCTAATAAGCATAACCTAAACAAGCCGTCATCTAAGCTAGTGCATCTCGTGATGCGATGCAGTACTTCATTAACCAGCGCAAACTGTAAAATACACAAAAGCATGCATGTTAGCTGAAATTAAACTTACTCTACAGTTAGGGAAACAAAGACAGATTCTCACCTTAATCACTTCAGCACACATATCAGAAGGGAAAAGGAGAAAGGCAGTAATTGTCCGAGCTAAACTTTTAGCAGCAGAGCTCTTACAGCTGAACTGCTGATGCTTAAAGCTATAGCGCTGACGATGTGCACGTCAATGTGCTCATTGTCGGGCGTGTCCTCAGCCGAGGGCGCGCTAAGGGCTTTTGTACAATGAGCAAACAGGGTAGTTAAAATAAATACAAAATACAGTCATTTAAAGATGTATGTAGGGGAGACCGGGGATGATTAACACTTTTTGTTTGAGCAAGTGTAACTCAGTGGGGTTTTTTGTTGGAGCTCTTAAATTTTGATACGTGGTACCCGTATTTGTCTGCTATAAATAACACACACTTTGACCTCTACTACACCATCACAGATTATGGAAATTAATGTCAAATACAAAGAGGTATATTGTTACAATGTATCGCAGTACCGGGTTGAAATGCATAACATAAATACAAAAATAAGTACAATAAAATAAATAAAAATATATAACATAAAATAAATAAAATCAAGCATAATAAAGTATAACCTCTGTGTGTGTGTGTGTGTGTGTGTGTGTGTGTGTGTGAGTGTGCATTGTAGCCTGAATGAGGTTGATGTTTGAACAGCATTTTAACAGCTGAACAATAAACGCTTCCCAAGAGTTACAACCCTCCCCATGTCTAGCAGCCATGAAAGAGCTAACCGTTTTTAGCATTTAGCTTCAAAGCTAGCACTAATGAAACACATCAAATTAAACTAGAGAAACTACTACTTGAACCTATGTAAGTGAAACAATTGTACATACAACACAACGGACACTATGCAAAAAACATCTGTGATGAAAATGTTTAGTTTCTCACCTGAAAAACTGTTTTTGGGCTCTAGAACAGACAAATTTGGACTCAGAGACTTGCAGCTTCACCAGTGAGCTCCAATTGTAAATGGGCATGGACTATGTTGATGATGTCACCACAGCTCGTTTCTAATTGGCCAAACTGAGAGTGTTACAACTATCCCTTTGTTACAACCATCCCCGGTCTCCCCTACTTACCCTAGGCCAAATTTAAAAAACACGTCTCTTCCCAGAGCTTAAAAATTATTCAGTTGTTCATCACCCCTTCATAACGAACAGTCCCTTAGCTTAGTTCACTAGAAATTTGAGGTAGTAGACTTAAGCTAAAACAAGTGTGTATGTTGTGATGCCACTGTGATGAGCCCCCTGTAATTTCACTGTAGTACTTATATATTGACAGTAAGGCATATTGTATTCTATATTCTATTCTAAGACAGCGACCATTTTTCTGTCAATAATTCAAAACGTTATAATATTTTTAAATTCTGTGGCACAAGAATTTTCTTCAGAATAATTAAAGTTCTATTGAATTAAATTGAACTGGATGAGTAACAAACAGTTCCTGAGCTCATTACTGGAAATCTAAGGTAGTAGTCTTTAGTTAAGAATAACAAGTGTCAATAAACTGAAATATTTACATTGTCAGGTGAAAACAGACTAAATGATCTGGAAGAGAACAAAAACTATTGAAAACAATTAGATGGTTAATGATTTAAAGACGTCCACCTCGACCACAGAGACACAGAGAGAAAGCTGAAACATTTGACATTTGATTTAAATACTGAAGCTCCTGGCTGTCATCATCCGATAATACTGATGTTACAACTCAAAATGTTGGTTTTTATCTCACAATGTGAACATTTATTTGGGCAGTTTCTCTTTGGACACCCCAAACTGGATATATTAATATCCAGGCTACATAAACTCACCTGTCTGTGTTTGACGGCAGCTCCTCTGCAGCCAATCAGGAGCGCAGCGGGGCGCGGCTCTGACCGCAGGAGGTGTGAGCGCACTGATTTCTGGGAAGATCAACAATGTCGCCTCATCTCACAACGCGCAGGGTACAGTAGGACAGGACTCTGTGGCTGTGACATCATAACCCTGAAGGATCTGAATCTCTCCTGCTGCTGGGACAAAATGGTGAGTGCTGAACTGTCACACCTGTTGGTAACCAGATGTGCTGCAGTGCAACAGATGTGCAGGTCAGGTGGTGCCTTCTGATCAGGTTAGCGTTACTTTCGTCTATGAAGTAAATGAAGACGTGTTGTTACTTCTTCCGTACAGCGGTTTGACAGGACACTTCCTTGATCACAGGTCGGTGTGGTGGCGTTACTCATTAAAGATCCTGACACGTGTAACAGGTGGAAACACAGCAGGATAATTTGAGTTGTATCACATTTCATTATCACATGAGCTCAAAGAGGAGAAGCTTGGAAACGAAGGGAGAGTTTTTGCATGTTGTGTCTGACAGGCAGATGGATGCAAATCTCCACATGTTGGTTTCATTTTCAGAAGTTGAAATGTGATTTAATTTTTTTTTTGCTTATAAAAACGAGCAATAATTTTTACAACATAATTAAACTGAATCCAGAATTTTGCACAAAGCTATCCTGGTTTATGTTGCTGCAGGCGGGGGCAGTGCTGCTGGCTGCTGCACCTCAGTGCTGCTGGCTGCTGCACCTCAGTGCAAAGAGCTCTCATTAATTGCCCTTGCACAACACACACATTGTATTTACTGTTATAGCACCCAGAGGTGACAGAGGTGTGTTGTACTTCCCTGTTGAGCTTCATTCACATTTCTAGTTGTGAAATCTAATTGCTGTGTGGTGCAACCCTCAATTATGGGTGGTTTCGCTTTGGCTGCAGGCAGCTCTGACTGTAGACTGAGTGTGTGTGTGTTTGCACATGTACACTCACTGCCCACTTTATCAGGTACATCTTGTTAGTTGCCTTCAGAGCTGCCTTAATTCTTGATGTCACAGATTCAACAAGGTGCTGGAAACATTCATCAGAGATGTTGGTCCATATTGACATGATGACATCACACAGTTGCTGCACATCCATGATGAGAATCTCCCGTTCCAGCACATCCCAAAGGTGCTCTGTTGGACTGAGATCTGGTGACTGTGGAGGCCATTGGAGTACAGTGAACTCATTGTCATGTTTGAGATGATGTGAGCTTTGTGACATGGTGCGTTATCCTGCTGGAAGTAGCCATCAGAAGATGGGTATTATTTGACTTCCTGTTGCCTTTCTATCATCCTGAACCAGTCTGGCCATTCTCCTCTGACCTCTGGCATCAACAAGGCATTTTGGCTCACTGGATATTTTCTCTTTTTGGGACCATCCTCTGTAAACCCTAGAGATGGTTGTGCTGAACATCCCGTCTGGCACCAACAACCATGCCACATTCAAAGTCACTTAAATCACCTTTCTTCATCATTCTGATGCTCCGTTTGAACTTCAGCAGCTCGTCTTCACCATGTCTACATGACTAAATGTTAATGAGTTGCTGCCACGTGATTGGCTGATTAGCTATTTGTGTTAATGAGCAGTTGAACAGGTGTATGTGTCTAAGTGTAGGTGATTGCTTCATGTTGTGTCTGTGCTGGCTTTCCTCTGTTGACAAGCTGTATAATATCCACACTTTAGTCATGTCTCACCCTCATAAGTCTGTTTCCTGCTCCTCTTCAGATGCGCTTCCTGTTGCTGTTCAGCCGGCAGGGGAAGCTGCGGCTGCAGAAATGGTTCACGCCAGTCACAGACCGGGAGAAGAAGAAGGTGATCCGGGACATGATGATGTTGGTGTTGGCACGTCAACCACGTTCCTGCAACTTCCTCCACTGGAGGGACCTCAAGATCGTTTACAAGAGGTGACTTTTAATTTTTTGTTAAAATTACCAGCTACTTTTCAGGTTTCTGTCATCATCAGCGATCCTTTCCTGGCAGGTGAAGACGTGGGTGTTGAGCAGAAACCACTGCTGATTGTGTTTATGCTCAGTGATTAACTTGTGTGTCCTCTTTGATAATGCTTCAAAATACACACGGGAAACAGACACACCCATGTTCAACAATGAGTTAACAGGTGCTGGATCGAGTAAAGGTCATGTGAAACACACAGAGAATGACCTCGTTGTGAAGGGACTGTGATAATGAAGGTGCAGCACGGCGCTTATCCTCTTATGGATAGATATAGCCGCAATCGGCCATTGCACTTGTTTGGAACTTGCGGCGCTCCCAATTGACCGATTTCAAAATAATTTTACACACGTGGTTCATCATTATTAGTCAGCATACCCTGCAAGTTTTGTAATGATTGGCCTAAAGTTTGTGGAGTTATGTGTTGAGCCACGCCCCTCTAAAGATCACTGGTCAATATCATCAAAAAGCAATGAGATATCAATAACAGTAAAAGCTTGGGTGATGAAATACAGAAAAAAATCTTGCATCATTCTGCTGATTTCAGGTGTGTTGTCAAATATTTTAGTGACATTTGGTTAAGAATGAGATGAAATCGAACATGTGTGTGTACTACAGATTACAACAAGATATTGAATATTACTGTTAAACCGATCTGAACACCATTTGAAACATGTGACATCTAGAATCCAAAGAATGTGTGTGTCAGTTCTGGTTGCTTTTGAATGAAGACTTTTGGAGATATAAAACAAGAGCACATCAAAATAAGCGCAAAGACAAAATAAAACACATGTCTAATACAGGGTAGAAGCTTTCGATATTGCAGTTGTTTATTCAAACTCACTTCCATACAAGCAGTTATATTAGAACATGTTCTCCTCAGTGTTGTCAAATGTGCCTGTAATGTTTCTTCACAACGTTGTGGCAGCCATTAACTTCGTCCTCGTTAAACGCAGGTATGCTAGCCTGTATTTCTGCGCTGGTCTGGAGGAGCAGGATAATGAGCTGCTGACCCTCGAAGTGCTGCACAGATACGTCGAGCTGTTGGATAAGTACTTTGGCAACGTAAGTAGAGCCTGATGTCATGACCTGAGCAGAAGTCAGAGGAGAGGTTAAAAAAAAGTCTAAACGAGCAAGCTGTATACCAGCTATTTTATGACGATGATCTCCGTTCTCAAACTCTGCTTCTGTCTAAGAACGTGTTTTATACTGTCATATTTTTGTATGTCTTAGCGATTATGGACAAGAGCTACCTTATCGAGAAATTGAAAATTCATGATTTCATTCAGTCTACTGCCACGTGTATTTAAACAAATGGTAACAAAGAAAATTGAGAAAGGAGAATTCATTCATCCAGGTCACAAGGTCATCTTGTGCTGTGGAGGTAAGTCAAGGGCGATTTGTGTGGTCATCTTAAAGATGATCCAAGAAGCTTTGTCACTTCATCAGTTTGACACTGAAGTAACAAACATGAACAACATTGTAGAGTAGATGTACAAGAAATGATTTACTGTGACTCCCTATTTGAAATTTATAAGCAGTATATAACTATACACTATATGTCTACAATTATAACTACCCCTATAATGACATATTCTATATTGTGTTTTACTTTGTCATTCTTCCTCTGTTATTCGTTATCTATTTATACAACAACCTTCCCTTATGGGTGCCCACAGGAGGAGTTAGGGGGTGATCACACAGAAGTGAGACACTAGAGACGCCGATGCTTCAAAGACGCTTGAAACACTGGAAGTGCTTATTCAATGCGCGCTAGCTACTGGTGTCTGACGCTCAAAAAGTTGAAAATATTTTAGCTTTTCAGCGTCTATGTGCGTCTAAAAACACCCGTCTAAAAAGACGCTTGAACGCCAGTCAGACGCACCGTATCATAGGAAAACAATGGTTTTACTGGCGTCACATTTCTAGCGTTTCATCTTGGTATGATCGCTCCCTTATAGTTATTGACAAAGAAAGAAAGAATTAAGAAACAATTATAATATTATAATATTATTTATTGTATGCGTAATATAAGGCAATATAGTGGCTGCACTTTTGATTTTGCTGTTAGCTTCCATGCTGCTTCCTACGGTTTACTTACCTGTTTTCCGACCTGTTCTTGAATCTGACACACCAAAGAAACCCTACACACATACAGGAAGCCGTCTGTTGCAGGGCCGTGTACTCAGCTCTGGTCTACTGACAATTAGAAAGGAGCCTGCAGACTATTGTACTCATGAGGGGACCGAGCGTTTTCGGCTGCAGCTCCAAAATTGTGGAATGAACTGCCGCTGCACATTAGACAGGCCTCCTCACTGTCTAAGTTTAAAACTCTTCTTATAATGCACCTCTTTTCTTTGGCTTTTAACACCACGTAGGTTGTTGATTTTATGTAGTATTTTGTCTTTTTATTATGATTTATTGTGTTTATTTTACTGTACAGCACTTTGGAGACCTTTGTGTTTATTTAAATTGTGCTTTATAAATAAAAATGGATTGGATTGGATGTTTACTCATGTCTAAAAAATCTGTGTACATGCGCTGATTTTGGCAGAAAAGGTTAATACGTGATTGTTGAAGAGCTCATTCAGAAACTATGGGCATTAATATACTGCTGTAACAGCCTCCACTCTTTTGCCAGCACCAGATTTTACAACCTGTCTGCAGGGATTTGTTCCCATTCAGACACAAGTGAGTCCAACACTGATGTCAGGTGATAAGATTTATCTCACAGTCGGTGTTCCAGTTCATCCAGAGGTTATTGGATGGGGTTGAGGGCGGGGCTTAGTGCGGTGCGGTCACAGCAGGCTCAGAAATCCATTTCTCTATGGACATTATCATGTTGAAACTCAAACTGTTGCCACAAAGGTAGAAGCAGAGTAGTGTCCAAAAAGATCTCCCTTCAGTTGGAGCTCTATGACAGCTGTGATAAAGCTGTGTGTGCACCATAACAAGGAAATTAACAATATTCAGTAGAGAAATGTAAGCTCAAAGGTTATTCAGTGGGAACTACAGTGCAGTAGTTCAGTAAAGTCCCTGTCCTCTCCTCTTTACTGTGCACACAGATACTGTGCTCTTCACCAGTCTGACTCCCCCTGCTGTCCATAAGGTGCTCTGCTCCTGAGCCACTCGGTCCTACTCCGTTTGATTTCCTTTTTTTCCCCAGCTTTGTTTCTCATTGTCATTACGTGTTACATGCAGCCTGGCGCACACCCCTCATAAGCAAAACAGACATACAAAACAGGAGAGTAAAGTACAGGAAGGAAAAATGAAACAGAAGCAAGACAGTCGTCTTCAGTCCAAAGCAGTGTGACAGGCCACGCTATTATCATATGAAAAAGAAAGGGATTCAAGGCCTTTTCAAATGCTTTGGAGAAGGAGGTAGTGGTGTGCTCGAGGACAGGCGCTCTTAAAGAAAAGGGTCAGCAGCACATGGGAAGAAAAAAATAAACCTCAGGCACTTGTGCTTGGAGCAGGAACAGATGCACCTGAATGAAGTTAAAAAGCCTCTATGCAAAAAACATGGCTGCTTACATTAAAACACAGACCAGCTTTGACCCTAAGGTCTTCATCAGGGTGCAAAAGGGTGGACAGGAGTCAAGCAAACATTTTCTAAGCTTGTTAAGGGGGTGTTACCCAGTCCTAATGCAGGTTAATGACAGCAATGGGTCACAATGGGAGGCCATTTTGAAGGTGACACTCATTCACAAATGTTCAGGAAAAAAAAGATAAATTACTAAACAAACATCAAAATTACATCATATAATAGAAAAATAAAATAGTAAATAAATACTAGTAATAGTATGAGGAACCACATTATATAACATGGCAAAAATCTCAGTCCAGTGCCAGAACATATGCATGTAGTTTGCTGGGGTTTGTTGACATTGATCACATGAAGGAGACACTGTTTCAAATATTTATGCGAGCTGAGCTTTGGTATAGTGAGCCCGGTGCAGAATCCTGCACTGAATAAAACTGTGTCAAGCACAAATAGATGATCTGTGTACTCTCTGCAAAATATCCGTCCATATCTGTCTCTCAGATAGTCTTGAGGGCCTGCAGGGAATCCCATCAAAGATTGTAAATATTTGAGTAAATAGTTGCGATCGCCCAGATGTTGTGATGTTTGCCTCCAGAATTTGCTGGACTTTAACTGAATCCATTCTTCCCTCTACCTGTGAAATGTTCCCCGTGCCACTGGCTGCAACACAAGCCCAAAGCATCATCATCCACCCCGTGTTTAACAGTCTGTTCTCCAAACATACCTTTGCTCATTGTGTCCAGAAAGTTCTGTTTCACCTTCATCAGTCCACAGGACTTGTTTCCAGAAAGCATCAGGCTTGTTCAGATGTTCCTTTTCAAACTTGTGATGCTGAATGTTGTGGTGAGGACACAGGAAAGGTTTCCTTCTGATGACTCTTCCATGAAGCTCATATTTGTCCAGGTGTGTCTGCACAGTAGAACAGTGCACCACCACTCCAGAGTCTGAGAAATCTTCCTGCAGGTCTTTTGCAGACAAACAGAGGTTTGATTGGCCTTTCTAACAATCCTACGAGCAGCTCTCTCACAGAGTTTTCAGCTTGACCTCCACAGTTCCTGTTAACTGCCATTTCTTACTGACATGACCAACTGAAAACACTCTGCTATCTTCTTCTAGTCTTCATCAGGCAGCTGTTTAGAGGAGCCCATGGCTGCTGATTGTTGGGACAAGCTTTCAGGAGTCAGAGTATTTATAAAGCTTTGAAATCAGCATCACCTGGCCTTTCCTAACGATGACTGTGAACAAGCCAGAGCCCTGACAAGCTCATTAAGGTCTGAGACCCTGGGAACAGTTGACTGCTTTTCACTCTTAAATTGTACAAAACAAAAATAAAACACTGATCTTGCTTAAAATGTTAAAGAGCATGTTTCATCTTTAACTTCATGCCTCCTGGAGATCAGTTCATCTTCTACTCACTCAAAGTAAAAGACATTTTGACCAGGGATGCCCAGACTTTTCCATGCCACTGATATGTGATTGTGTTTCAGGTGTGTGAGCTGGACATCATTTTCAACTTTGAGAAGGCGTACTACATCCTGGACGAATTCCTGATGGGAGGAGAAGTTTTAGAAACATCCAAAATAGCTGTGAGTGTGTCTATGGAGGACGCTGACACACTGCAAGAGGTACTTTAAGGTTTCACAGACTCTTAGTGAACGTAGGTTTTTCTCATTAGTCATATGAAACGTGTTTTTATATATAAATATATCTGCTTTTATCACAGACAATGGAGGAATACATGAGCAAACCTGCCTACTGAGCCAACACGATGATGTCTCACATTTCAAGACCTGAATCAAAAGGTTTATTACTCCCGCAAAATTTTTATTTAGTGAGTAATAATGACTCATTTGGCACGATGCCATAACCACAACCTGGGTGATTTATCATGTTTCTTATTACGTTTTAAGAGTTGTAATTATGTCTGGATCTGTAAGTGCCTTTTAAGCCTCGTATTTATTAATCTCAGGGTTTTATTACAAGAAGATATGACTGAAAATACTCTTTTGTTTTTATGTTTAAATATGTTTGTGTAATCTGAAACGTCAGGCAAGACTAATGTGTGATGGTGAGTAAATGAAGAAACACGACACAGTAAGGAAAAAATAAAGTCAATGCTTTATTAACCTCAGGTATGTCACATATGACCACATTTAAGAAAGAATTACCAAAAAGAAAACACAAGTGAATCTGAGGGATCCAACACTGATTTTGGAGAAGTGTGTGTGTGTCTGTGTGTGTGCATTGAAAGGCTGGTGAGTCACATGTACTGGCTGTTAAGTGTTGTTGAGCAACAAACATTATTTAAAAAAAGCATCAAGTGAATGTCTGAACACTCATATTTCTGCTAATAAATATGAACTCTTGTAAACCTACAGAAAGTCGACGACTACTAAAGTTGACTGCATGTTTTTATTCTTCAAAATACTTTATTTGCACCCTCTCCCTCCACCAAAACAATAAATATATGTATGTATATAGAGCCTCCTGTTAGATTCCGTGGGGAGTTTTGGCATCAGTATCACTTTCTTCAGTTTCTGGGTTCAGGTAGCTCAGCAGTTTCATCACCGCGTCATTATCAAAGCCTTGCATTTGCATTTCGCCGCCTCTCTCGTCATTCTCAGTCTGTCTTTTTTCATTTGGGCTTTTCTCTGAGTCCATTTGATCAAAATAAGCCTGTATCGCCTGTTCAAAAGAGTCCGTCATGCTCTGTCCAACCTCGTCCCGCTTCTGGCTCGCCTTGCTGCTGCTGCTGCTGCTGCTGCTGCTGCTGCTGCCGCCGTACACAGGGTTTGGGTACTGTGCCAGCATCTGAGCTGCTAAATACGCTGCCAGTTCATCCTCGTCTACGGTGTCGTCATAGTCGTCCTTTAATGTGCTGGGAAGGCGCCGTTGCGTGGGAGCGGATTCCCCCGAACGCGCCGGAGGCTGAGTGTGAAGTCGTGACAGCGAGCTTTTGTACTGCTTCCTGACGGGAGCTTGATCCTCCCCGTCTCCTAACCCCAGGATGTTTAGTATCTCTTCTGTCCTCAGCTCTTCTGGGGTTTTTTGTCTGTCAGGAAAGCGTCTGCTGTAGATTTTAGCTTCGGGGATCTTGTGTGCCTTCTTTGAGGATATCTGGGAGAGCTTGTTTCCTGCTCTGGCTAACTCGTTGCTCTTTCGTGAGTTGTCTTGCTTTGTCATTTCTCCAGTTTTGAGCATGTCCACCAGGTCTTCGGGTGGGATCTGGTATTTTTGGGAGATCTGAATGAGCTGGTAGATGGCCCGTGGATCTATATTGTCACTGTACTGCGTCTGAGCCACTCTCCTCTCTGCCCTCTTTTCCTCCTCTTCTTCTATCTCTCGTTTCTGCTCTTCTTCTTCTGTTTTCTCCAGAACTTTCAGAAGGTAGTAGTCGACCAGGTTTGCAACGTCATCTGGATCTTTTGATCTCTTGACTGGGTAGCTTTCATCATCTTCCTCTTCATCGTCCTCATTAGCTTCCTCATCATTGTCGTCGACGTAATCAAGCCCTCGGCTCACTTCATGCTTGTTCTCTTCCTCTTCGTGTTCTTGTAGCGGACCCCAGTCTGCAAGATCCCCGCCGAAGTCATCATATGCCACATTCCTCACATTAAACATGTCATCATCTTCCTCCTCCTCATCCTCCATGTCATCCTCCTCATCTCGACGTTTATGCATGGGCTTCACACTCGTCAGCTTGTCCAGTTCGTCGAACACAGACTGCAGAGTGGCGAGGTTCTGAGGTGTGTACTTCTCCTCCACGTTCTCGTTGGTGCGTTTAAAGGGGCTCTCGTGCTCCAGATCTGGCCCCTCCTCATCCTCTTCTTCATCCCCCTCACCCTCTTCGTCATCCTCAAACATTAGTGGCAGCTTCTTGTGAGGCTTGATGCTGTACTGCTTCTGCTGCACCCTGGGATGCACACCGTCCTTTAGGCCTGCGCCTTCGACGCTGGGGCGAAGGGAAGCTGGTTTGGAGGCCTTCTCTGTCTGCTGGAGGGTGCTGAGCACAGCCTGGAGCAGCTCTTCACTCTTGTCCTCCCTTCCCTCCCCCTCCTCCTCCTCTTCCTCCTCCTCCTCATCTTTGCTCTGCGGGTTAGAAGCCAGTCTCAGCATGGCACGCAGCTTCTCAGCGTCATCCATGTGGCTGGCATCGTACCCTGTAGCCAGAGGGGCGTGCTGCTGGGAGTCTGTGCCGGTCCTTTGACGGAGGCTCTCAATGTACTCCAAAGCTTTGAGCATGTCAGCATTAGGAGCCTGGTGGACGTCTCCTCTCTGGGAGTCTGGTTCACTTCCGCGCAGTCTGTGCTCTCTGAGAGAAGCCCCGTGAACGCCAGAGGAACTGAGGAAGAGGAGGATTAAGAGGAGGTTGGCAAAACAGATGAGGAAAGGTTTGCCTGTGGCGAAGGTCTGGGGGAGTGACGGCATGATGACGCCTGCAGAGGAAAGACAAAGAGACACATGTCAGCAGTGACCTTTACACATTAAGCTAACAGGTTCACAGCAGTTACCGCTCTGGCATTTCTTAAATGTCTTTTGCTCTTATCGCTTTAAATGTCTGGTCTGATGATCGCAGACCACAGAGACATCTGGACTGATTAATAGGCCGGAGATCAGGTTTAAGGTCTGGACTTTTGCTCCACCTTAAATACATCAATTTATCTTAACAAGATTTCTGTTTAATGTCTGAACTGCCTGACAGAATCCAGTCAAATAGAAAGAAACTGTAAATAAAATAAAATTAAATAAATGGTAAAGGTTTTATTTTTATTTTTTTTTAAAATAATGCTTGCTTTTTTATTTCATTTTTTAAATTATTTTTTGGTCATGTTTTGTAGCTCTTATAGTTGGTATCAAAACAAAAATGACAGATGCAGCATCATAAACAACAACAACAACAACAAAAAGCTGAAAAGCAACTGGTGGTCAATCTTCTATTTAAATGAATAAATAAATTAGTAAATAAAAATAAAAAAAAACTAAAAATAAATTATTTATGTTATTGTCATTGTGATCATCATCATCCTTATTATTATTATTATTATTATTATTATCATTATTATAAGTGATGCTGGTTCATGTGTGTCACATCTAACCCGGGGTGTTTGTCCTCTCCTCCATCTCCTGCCTGTTGCTGTTGTCTGAGGATCACACTGGAATCCTGCCGCCTGTTTGCCAGCAGCAGTAATAGCAGCGGCATTCAGCTCCCGTGCAAATCTCATTAGTCCTCAAATTGCTGTTCTCCGTGAGTCACGGCCCCGTTGTCAAGGTAACCCGTTAAGGCTGATGTTCCCATGGAGCCTCTCCTTTAATCGCTGAAAACCTCGAAACTCCAATTACAGCTGTTTTTCAAGCTTTAACTCAAATTAAACACTGTTCGGCTGCGAATAAAAATGACTCTCCAGAGGGATGAATTCTGCCTTTTAAGAAGCGTGCGTGCAAAATGCATTAAAAACATGTTTTTAATGCAAATGCATGCAAAATGGACATTATGTTTTTTATACTTTGCTCAAACAGAAAGCACTAAGATTGATGCATAACAGCAGAATCGACGTTGCATAAGCAATTTGATGTCATTTTGTGTTTACTTTTTTCTTTCTTTTTGCGACCTAAATTAAAAAAGCCAAACTCCACGCACTTAAAGCCCACTTTTTTCTTTTTTAACACGAAAGAAAAGTGGTAATTGTAAGATATGAAGCGCAAACAAGCCTGAAGCGTAATGAGAACAAAGAAACGACGTGCAACACAACGCAACCTCTTCGCCTCCACAGCTGTGGCGGTGCATCAGGTTGGCAAACAGCTCCTGTAACACAAGCTCAACTACAAACACCCTCTGTGTTTGTGTGCTGCGGGATATAGGAGACACAGTCAGAGGAGTGCACACGTCATGTGGCTCATGCAGGTAGCGACAACCAAGTCTTACCTTGTGTGATTAGTTTCTCCGGAGGCTCGTGAGTGATCTGAGCATCTCTGTCTCGCAGTGTGTGTCTGGTTTCAGCACCGCGGACAGCTCCTCATGCTATTAGAGCAACCACCTGACTCGTGCGTCACAGAGCGAGGGGATGTACGCAACACGGGCGCGCGCGCATATGCATAACACGCACGCGCGCGCGCGCACACACACACACACACACACACACACACACACACACACACACACACACACACACACACAGAGTTCATTTGAGTCAGCCAAACAAAACTGCTTCTCTCTGTGAATATGAACTGAAACAAGCTCTGACCCAGCGGCTGCATAATAATAATGGCTTTTGATGAAATGAATAAATTCATAATAGAGCTATATTTAGGACTGAAGGGCAGATAAGTCTGTTCTGTGTCGGCTGTGTGCAATAATGTGAGTGTTGCTGGTGTTTATGAGCCTGTTTATTCACAGCATGTACGGAGGCAAACATCATAAGGCGTCATCTTCTCCAGTGATGGTAATAAAGACGCTTAAATTAACTTACTCAGCTAAACTGTGACCTAAATTGTGTTTCATTGCTGCAAGAATTAATTTAAAGACTCATTTTGTCGTTTCACTTCTTGTACCTGAGGCTCATGGTATACTTATACTCCTCCTCTGTAGTTGTGACAGTTGAATGGCTGTTGTCATTGACTGCTGTTGTGTCTCTGCTGCAGCACTGAGGGACAGAGACAGTTAAAAGTCCACCGATGACTCACATACGGACTCCGCCAGAGCCTGAGACGGGCGGGGTGACAGAGGGACTGCAGGGGTGTGCATGTGTGTGTGTGCGTGTGTGTGCGCACGTACATGTGCATGTGTGTGTGTGCGTGTGTGTGCGCACGTACATGTGCATGTGTGTGTGTGAGAGATGGAGAAAGAGAGCACTTTTGTCGTCAGCCAGCCTGTACTGTGGTCTCTATTTTTGGCTGCCTGTCAAATCGTGTCTAGTACAGATGAGTGTGTGTTTGTGTGTGTGTGTGTGTGTGTGTGTGTGTGTGTGTGTGTGTGTGTGTGTGTGTGTGTGTGGGTTGCTCATAGATTCATTCATAAATCCCTCTTGTTGCTGTGTTTGATGTGAGCTCAGGCTCTCCTCCACTGACCTGCTTCTCTCATATTCAGCGATCTTGTTTTCAGCTATGTCACAGTTGCAGTGTAAAAATAGTTATGCGTATACAGAAATAAAAGGCGTCTTCAGCATATTTAGGTTTGACATTCTGCCCACAGTGAATCACAAACCATCTGACTGTTGGGATACAAATGTAAACAACTGAATCTGAATGGGGAAATCTGTTGTTGTTTGTAAAAATTTCTGTCGATTTCTGGTTTGCAGCATTGAGGATTACATATAACCTTTCATAAGATGCTCTTTATGGCAGCAGGCGAGGTTCTGATATATTACAAACCTAAAGAGACATTTTCTGGGGCTTTGAAAACCACTGTGTTTGCAGTGTGGAGGAAAAGAGGAGCGATGAGTCATACTCCAACATCCTTTCAGACTCATTATGAAGGTCCTTTAAAGGCTCAGTCCTGTCACATTCACAACTACGAGATATGGATTCATACTGAGGCACATTAAATATGTATACTTATAGCTAATCAGCCAATCACGTGGCAGCAATTCCATGCATTTAGGCATGTAGTCGGGTCAGGACCAGTGGTTCCCAACTGGTGGGTCATGGTCCAAAAGTGGGACGTGGGCCCATTTGTGAATGGACAATAAATGACTCACAAACAAGTAAAAAACACACTTTCATTTTGAAGTATAGTGAATTTCCAGCACAGAGCTTTTATTTTGAAGTGCTGTTTCCAGCTGTAGAGTGAGTGCCTAGCTGACAGCTACTTGACAGAGACAGAAAACTACCTTAACAACATGACCAAACACTAGTATGATGCTGAATGTATTCAAATGAACTAATGACTGAGGGGCCGGACACCCTCAAATTCATTGTTTTCAATGAAGACATGCAGCAGGTGCGCTCAAACGCCAGAGCAATGTCGCCACCATGCACATATGTGTCAAGCACCTACTTTTCAGGACACAATGGCAGCGCGCACCACATGTCATGTGATAAGGAACAACCAATCACAGCCAACATATATCTTTCCTTCTTACGTAAATATCAGTCTGTGATAAATATGGAGGAGAAGTTGTTCATGTTAGTGCAGAGCTGTGAGAGCTTTACATCTGTCCCACAGACAATAGGCTGACACACAAACAGCGCTTGGAAGAAGATCAGCTCTGCACACAGGATTTAAGGTAAATAGGCTATTATATGGTGCTAGTTAAGGTTGCTTAGCAACCTCAGACACAACCTGCTGCCGCGCTCTTGACAGCTCGCACTGAAAAAAGGCACAAGAGCAGCACCCAGCGCTAGACCTTGGCTTTTCCTGGCGGTTAAAGACACGGCATGTGTACGGCCCCTAAGAAGGAATCTGGATGTTGTGGCTGGACCAGTTGTGAACCACTGATCAAGATGAGCTGCTGCTCAAACGGAGCATCAGAATGATGAAGAAAGGTGATTGAAGTGACTCTGAACGTGGCATGGTTGTTGGTGCCAGACGGGATTGTCAGCACAACCATCTCTAGGGTTTACAGAGGATGGTCCCAAAAAGAGAAAATATCCAGTGAGCCAAAATGCCTTGTTGATGCCAGAGGTCAGAGGAGAATGGCCAGACTGGTTCAAGATGATAGAAAGGCAACAGGAAGTCAAATAAGCACTGGTTCCAACCAAGGTGTGCAGAAGACCATCTCTGAAGCAACAACACCTTGTCCAACCTTGAAGCAGATGGGCTACAGCAGCAGAAGACCACACCAGGTGCCACTCCTGTCAGCTAACAACAGGAAACTGAGGCTACAATTCAAAACTGGACAATAGAAGATTGGAAAAACCACATTCAGATGGAAGCATGGATCCATCCTGCCTTGTATCAACGCTTCAGGCTGCTGCTGGTGGTGTAATGGTGTGGGGGAGATTTTCTTAGTACCAACTGAGCATGGTTTAAACACCACAGCCTACCTGAGTATTGTTGCTGAGCGTGTCCATCCCTTTATGACCACAGTGTACCATCTTCTGATGGCTACTTCCAGCAGGATAACGCACCATGTCACAAAGCTCACATCATCTCAAACATGACAATGAGTTCACTGTACTCCAATGGCCTCCACAGTCACCAGATCTCAGTCCAACAGAGCACCTTTGGGATGTGCTGGAACGGGAGATTCTCATCATGGATGTGCAGCAAGTGTGTGATGTCATCATGTCAATATGGACCAACATCTCTGAAGACTGTTTCCAGCACCTTGTTGAATCTGTGACACCAAGAATTAAGGCAGTTCTGAAGACAAAAAGGGGTTAAACTAGCAAGGTGTACCTAATAAAGTGGCTGGTATAGACATATATATTTTCTCTCAGTGAGAGTAACTCTTCATTAGAATAAAGTCGACCTTTCTAATGTTGTCATATGAGGCACTGAAGGAGCAGAGGACCAAAAGAAACCAGGACAAAAGAGCTGATTTGAATCTCAGCCTAATTACATTTTCCCTGCTGACTAACGCACACATACACATGCGTACACACCCAGTGCCAGTTTTGTTCTGACAAAGCCTGAGCTGTCTGGCTAATTGCTTGTGGTTGTGCCTGTGGCAGGATTACTGGTAAACAGAAACCAATTACAGCTCAGTTCCTCCCCCATTTTCACTGCCGGTCCACTAAAAAAGTAAACAGGAGGTTTTTCTCAGGTCACATAAGAAGTTTCTTACAGCCAATTAGCCGTTTTCCCCTTTTCACACAGCAGTGTGGTGTGACTGTTTGGGGTCACATTTTTCGTAATATGATGAATCTGAAACTTTTTTAGCGCAGGAACTGGTACTTGTCCTTTCACTTCAGGCTACAGTCTCATTACTCGGAATATAAAGCGGCTGGTGTGACTTTTTATTTCTTAGTGCCTTTTTATACAAAAACTGGTATGAGTATATTCTGCACTGGAAACATAACATTATTAATGCTAAATAATAAATCTTTAGAAGTTACTGTGACCTCAAATAAGGATGGAAATTATTTATTTTTATTTTTAATTATTCAAATATAAGATATTTAAAGGTGGTGCAGTGGTTAGCATTGTTTCCTCACAGCAAGAGGGTTCCTTGTTCCAACCCTGGGGTGGGGGAGCCCCTCCGTGCGGAGCCTTCAGTCAATAAAACCATAATTAAAAAAAGATAATATTAACAATAAAAATATCAGAGCTAAATGAAAATTTCACGTGACATCAGTATAGCTCTGTCTCCTCTTTTCCTTTTCATACTGTCCTCTCAGCTCTTGTTGTTTCTATTTTTCTGCTGTCCACTGCGAATCCATTAAATATATACAGTCTATGGGCAAGACAAGAAGTGCAGTGTAGCCAATCAGAGTCAGAGTAGGGTGGGTCTTGCCAAGAAAAGCCAATAGTGAAACAGCAAGCAGAATAAACTGAAGGATTAGTATGTGATGTCATACAGGAAGTGCTTCCCTCGTCTACATGCCTCGGTGTGGCGCTGGTGTCGGTCACATTACTTTTTGTTATCCTTAATTTTATCCAGACCTCTGCAGAACAAGAGCTGCTGCATTTCAGAGCTTTTCCTGAGAAAAATAGCTTCAGACTTATCAACTTTACTACTGCACTGGCATTGTGTACTGGGCGGCAGGCAGGAGTGGGGCGTGCTAATCCCTGGCATCGTGGACTGGCTCTGGGGAATCATGTGCGCCTCCTGTTAGAGGTGTTCTGGGCACGTCCCACTGGTAGGAGGCCCCGGGGCAGACCCAGAACACACTGGAGGGATTACATATCTCATCTGGGCTGGGAACACCTCGGGGTCCTCCAGGAGGAGCTGGAGAGCATCGCTGGGGAGAGGGACGTCTGGGGTGCTTTCTTGGCCTGCTGCCCTCACGACCTGGCCCGGGATAGGTGAATGAAAATGGATGGATGGAAAGTGGTGACGTTACCACAACGCTACTGGGAAATGCTAGTAACGTCGCTACTTGTAATGACGCTTCTGCCCAGCACTGACAACAGCATGGCGGAATCTGTGGAAGAGGACCTGCTCCATATGTGGATATAAACAGGTCATTCTAAGGTCATGAAAACACGTTTACTATTTTCAGGTGATTATAAACTTGTGAAAAAATAGTTATGAAGATTTTATCATTCTTGCCAGTTGATGCCCTCAACCGCACACGCTGGGGCTTTCAGTATTCAAACCTTTTCTAATTTTCGTGTTATGTAGGACTCCTGATGCTAATTGTAAGAAGCTAATTGAGAAAATGTGTTTTCAATGACAGGATTTTACTGAATAAGTCATGATGTCTGTGGGACTCAGGCACATCACAGAACGTGACAATCTGTAGCTATATGTGCTCTTTACACACAAACACTCACCTCACTGGTCACCTCTTATCTTTACCTTTTACTCTCTGTGTGTTTGTCCCCTGGCGACTCAGCGGCTGCTATACCCATTCATTACCACTGGTCCTGACAGCCAATAATTCTGCTCTTTAACTCAGGTTGTCAGAAGCTTGGCAGGCACAATGTAGAGAGAGGGAGGGAGGGAGGGAGGGAGGGAGAGGTTGTGAATGGGTCTACAGGGTTTGACGTCAGCCTCTTTTCTGCGGTCGATTATGTGTGTGCGTGTGTGTGTTTGGGAATAGGTGTGATGCATCAATTTTTGCTCTTTTGTGAAATGTGAGATGTGGCACCAGAGTCTCTCCGAGGCATTTATAGTTCTCCAGGGCAGATATACAAATTGTTCCCACCACATTTGTCACACTTCCCTGAAATGATGAAAACAATTAAATTGCCCAGTTCGCAAAACCACATGCGTCTGTCTGCGAGGTCTGCACACGACAACAGCAGGAGGCACGTGTGCCGCAAACAGAGACTCAAAGGGATCAAAGAAAGAACACAAAGAGCCCTGATGTTTATTAAATGTTTTTATGAGACAACTAGGAAAATACCCCAAGGTGCTAATTTTGAAGTGCTTCATCCAAAAACATCCATTTATGTAACTGTGCCCAAACCCATTTTCATGTTTGTTGTTCTGATGAGCAGAAGAGCCCCGCTGCAGGTAGCAATGATTTGTGTATCCACAGAGGCATGAGTCACCGGGTTTACTGACGTTTTGTGAGGAGAATACAGCAGAAACAATCTCACCACTTTGGCTGTTTATGAAAATCAAAATGAAATTGGCAGGACCTTCGGCACGTATGGGAAATTAAAACAGGAGCTACGTGATGTAGGAGGGAGTCTGAATGGGTAGTCTGAGGTATGACTGAGATTTGTATCATTCCACAGATAATAGCTCCGAAGCTTCGGTACATCAGTACATGACCCATCGAATTAAATGCATTAATCATCAAGTCTAACAACAAAACCCCAAAGACATCATGAAATAAATAAGCATATGAATCACTGTTTAGCACTAATTTAAGGAATCATTAAAACCTCAGGATCATCAAATGTTATGTGATCGTTCTAGTTGTTTCTTTTTATTTCTTTTTATTCAAAAAAGTGTGTTTTAATTTCATAAGGGCATTTTCCCAGTGACACTTGCTTTTTGATAATGTCACATTTTATATTACAGCATCAGTTTTTATTTCATAATGTCGCTTTTCATGATGTTGACGTTGTCACCCCTCAATTTTCATCCAATCACACGTCCTCAGCCTCAATTTACTCCCTTTCTGACACACTTTTTGGCTTGTGCTCTCCTTAAAGGAATAGTAAAGAATTTTTTTTAGGTAGGGGTGTAAAACTCCGACCTTGTCGCATTGGTCATGGACTTTCCACGTCCACATATGGCGTCCAAGGTACCCTGGGTGTGTTGGTTGTTGACGTTCTGGGACGCTGTGTCAACTTCAGCCTGTTACATGCATTGTCTGTTTTCAAAATACACTTCTGTTTTCACAGGAAATGTACAGTTTGCAGACAGTCTCTTTCAAAATTAAAGCACTATGTCAGTACAACACTGCCAACTGAGGGGGGTTTTGTCCTTTTTTGTCCCTTTTTGTCCAACACACACGTGGTTGGGTTTTGGAAAAAAAAACAAGGTTTGATTTTACAATCATACGAGAAGCGAGCGAGAAGCGAGCGAGAAGCGAGCGAGAAGCGGCCTCCCGGGGGAAGGCGGGCAGTTTTTGGACCCATCCACCACCCCTCCCACTCACACTACTCTGACTGGCTGTGTATCATGCCAGTGCGAAAGGACGGCTTTTTTGGTTGGTGTCTGACGCCGGAGGTCACTGACCAAGCGCCGGTATTCCACGACTGCAGAGTGAAACTGGTAGGTGGTGGTCAACATGCTCCGAGTACTGCCATGGAGGGCCACACACATTTCATTTCCTGTAGATTCTTCCCAATAAAAGTCCCACATTATTTTGACATGTAAAAACTTTTATTGTGAAACGGCAAAATAAGAGAAATGTTGAGTTTTCGAGCAGCAACTTAACACAACTTCTAATATGGCTGATAGTGAACATGAAACATCAAAGTAAAGCAGATATCTAAAGTAAAGACAGGACACAGGAGAGAAACTAAACTCCAAACACAGAGATTCAGTCAGAAGCTACAGACGTACTGAGAGCTGAACACAGAGACTTTTGGTTGGCTGTAGTCGGAGAGATGTCACCACTACCTGCTTGAAGGTGGGTGGCCTGACTTTTGGACCCACTCAGGAGAAAGTCCATCCCTGGCTCAGCTCAGTGTGGCTCAGCATGTCTAAACTGATGATGAAAATGCAAATCGCCACAGCATGGCTTGACTCAGCACGACCAAAAGTGACAGCGGAAAATGCGTTTAATAAGTACGTCATACAACCCCACTTCAAACGATCCCTTTAATACATCCATGCTATGTGCCAAGTGAGCCACTGTCATAGGCCATTCTCCTTCATACATCCACAGTGTCAACCCTTAAAACCAACCTGGCTTCTCTCAGTTGTGAGCAATTATTGTTCTCTCATACTTGACTCTCTGTGAAGTTAACTTCTCCACACCTGTACAGAACAACATGTCTCAGGATTTCTATAAGACAGTGTTCTCTTGTTCACCACCTACTGTTTTGTGTCTATTCTCGGCCACTCTTTATCAGTGTTGTCACAGCACATCATGCAGCAACTTGGCTTTCCCACAGTTATGGTACAATGGTGCACGATCTTTCTTCTCTCCTTTGTCTCTGTCTTACTTGCCTGAGGCGGCTGACGAGAGCCGGAAAAATAGGCAAGATAAAAAAAACAGATGAAGAGAAGTTGTCTGAAGGGATTATAAAGAGGGGAGCACATTTTCTTTGTGTCCTGGCTTTATAGACCTCTGCATCTTAACGTATTAACATCTATTCTCGAATTACTGCTGCCAAGTTGCACGATTAGGTTCGCTAAATTTGTTTAAGAAATATATTTTTAAAAAACAGCCTCATTTGGTTGCTTATGAGATACAGAACAGCCTCATGCAGCCTTTCCTGCCCGGGCTTTGATGTTGCTGTTTTTGAATAAGACCTCTGCTTCATTCCTCCGTCTTAAAGTCACAGAGCAGATGTTGTGTTGTCGGCACGTAAGGGAATATTTGTTGTTTACCTCCTCCTGAATGACAAAAATAAACCTGCCCCTCCCTCCTCTGCTCCCCCACTGGCATCTCTGAGAAACAGCCTCTTTCTGCAGCAACACACAAGATCACAGCGAGGATACTTGTAAGGGAGCAGGGGGCGAGATGGGAGGTTTCTGAAAGATCCGTATTGCATTACTATTCATCATTTATACGGGAGGGAGAGGAGATAGAGAGGAGAGGGTGAGCCCTGCTGCCTCAGAGGGTAGTTGACTGTTTAGTGTATCTGCAGGGATAAAGCCAGTTTGAGCTCTCTGGCTTCATCGTCTACTTACAGGGAATTCACCCTCATCCCTGGGGACACAGAGGATAGCAATTAGAGGCAGGGAACCCACAGTATAGCCCCTGTTGTGCTACTGGAAAAAAGAACACGTAAAACAGTGACACACATTAGTGCCAGTGTGACTTAAACAGAGGCTTTGGCTGAGAAGCTATAAGCATGTACAGGATTTGATGTTGCAGTTCTTCGCACTACAGTCTGACGTCAGCATTCACGCAGGAGCACTGTTTGGATGTTTAAAGAATAATGCATAAATTAGCATTCACTATCAAAGTGCCAGGATCTCCTCCAGCCCTGCTTGGGGATTCATGAGGAAATACATTTCTTGTTGTCTACTGAACAAGTGTAGCATAAAACGGATTTCCATCCACAGAGTACTGGGATAGCGTATACTGGTACAGTCAATCAGTCCATCTGTTCACTACTTTGTTCCAGACTGAAATGTCTCCATAATTATTGGATGGTGTGTCATTTTTGCATTAACATTTATGAATCTCAGATGATGAATCATAATGACTTTCATTAAGTTTTCCTAGCTTCACCATGGGTTTGGCAGTTTTAGTTTTTATCTTGAGGTCCATAGAAGATTATTAACATCATGACTTTGGCGGCCCTCCTGGTGCAGCGGGCCCTGGGTTCCTCCTGGTGCAGATGGCCCTGGGTACCTCCTGGTGCAGAGGGCCCTGGGTTCCTCCTGGTGCAGAGGGCCCTGGGTTCCTCCTGGTGCAGAGGGCCCTGGGTTCCTCCTGGTGCAGATGGCCCTGGGTTCCTCCTGGTGCAGAGGGCCCTGGGTTCCTCCTGGTGCAGCGGGCCCTGGGTACCTCCTGGTGCAGAGGGCCCTGGGTTCCTCCTGGTGCAGAGGGCCCTGGGTTCCTCCTGGTGCAGAGGGCCCTGGGTTCCTCCTGGTGCAGAGGGCCCTGGGTTCCTCCTGGTGCAGCGGGCTCTGGGTTCCTCCTGGTGCAGAGGGCCCTGGGTTCCTCCTGGTGCAGAGGGCCCTGGGTTCCTCCTGGTGCAGAGGGCCCTGGGTACCTCCTGGTGTGTTGGCAGTTCCTGGTCTGTGAGTTTCCTGGTCACGTAACCGTTGCTGCAAATGCGGCTCCAGTTAAAATAGAAATGCTCCGTCAACATGTATTAAATCTTAATAATTTATCAGGTAAAGATCGGGGTCCTGATAGGATGCTGTCTGGGTCTGCACCTGGGGAAATGGAGAGGGATTGCAGGTTGACAAAGGGAGAGGCATTTAGGTCATAAAATTGCCCACTGACCGCAGCAACCCATGTATAGGCCTCTACTTCGGTGATGTCTGGACACACAAATCCGATCTGATCACTTGCAAATAACAGCGCAGACAGTCTGTCCTTAAGATCTGATTTAAGAAACAAATCTGATTTTCCTGCCATCTGAACGCAGCCTGAGACATTAGTCAGGAAGCACTGTTTATAACCCAGCATGTAAATGTTATGAGGTTGTGTTTGTGAAGGCTGCCTCATCCATTAGGTTGAGTTTTTGTTTTTCATTAGGCCCATAACAAAGCCAGTTATATCCATACCTGCTCTCACCACCAGTGTTTGTTATAATCACATTACATCTCTCTTTAAAGCAGTAATGAATTACTACTACTGAAGTCAGTAATCACATCACAGTCACTAATCAGTCTATCCTACCAGGCCGAAACTCATCAGACATGCCGACAACATTGACTTCAGCGTGTGCAGACCTGTGCTGACTCCGAGGAGGAACAGGTAGTCTGACATATGATTTGAGGATCTCCTCCTTGTCACGTATTTTTATTTATTTTATTTACTTGACAAAGACAGATGCATAAGACATTTCTTCAAAAGTAAAAGACAAAGTAGATGCATACAGGTTTCAAACCCCAAACCCCTGTCCCTGGTTAGGCTTTTATAATTATTATTATTATTATTATTATTATTATTATTGCACAAAGGTCCAGTCTCATGCCAGATATCCTCAGCTGTAAACTCAAGCCAATAGTCCTGATGGTGGTGCTACAGCAAGCGTATAAAGTTCAAAACTTTGAAAATGCATAACAAATCAACCATACGTGCTACAACTTCACAACTTTCATCAAACTGTAGCCCCAATACTGAAGAAACTTTTGTACATTTAAACCTATTAAAAATTATGAAATTCATCACTCTGTTTTTTTTTTTTTCATAAACTGTAAAACTTCTTAAACCTATCTCCTCCCACAATTTTTGCTCAATTGACACCAAACTCGCTACAGAGCATCTTCAGACTGTCCTACAAAAAGTACGATTCTCAGAT
The DNA here is from genome assembly GCA_035609425.1 of Epinephelus awoara. Taxonomy (NCBI): domain Eukaryota; kingdom Metazoa; phylum Chordata; class Actinopteri; order Perciformes; family Serranidae; genus Epinephelus; species Epinephelus awoara. Next base: position 41,527,363 of record CM069297.1, read on the forward strand.
CTGGCTTAGTCAATTTGTGAAGCTACACATGAACTGTCGCTGACTAATTAGCTCAGTGAGATAGAAATTGAGTCTTAGTCTCAGAGGTTGTGAGTTCAAGCCTCAGCTGATGCAAAAGGCAGCTTGTGTTGCTGAATTCTTAAATGTCTTCCAATTCTTCTGCTTGTTGCTCAGAATTGCCTAAAAATGCCCGGACCCGACCCATTGCTGCGCAGCAGCTATAATTATTATTATTATTTTAATTATTATACCCCTACTTTAGTGATAAACATGTCAGATAAGCTGGTCTACTATAAAGCCATGGTTTGGTGAGCAGGTTACTCCAGTGAGTTTGTTTAGTGTGTTTGGCCGATTAAACACAGTTCATATGTCATTTAAACATGTTTTTTCCCCCTTTCAAGTATCCACAGTAGAGTCATCCTCTAATAGAATTAGGAAAACCAATCCTTTGTATTATATTATTGCATGTTCTCTGATATTATTTATTTAAAGCTCAGTACCTCCCAAAACAGTGATATTTAAAACTCTTCTAAAAGTGAAACTTATCTATGCTCTCTTCAAAGCAGGACTCCAATACTAAGGGGTTTTTTTTTAAGCAAAAACACATGTGTTTAGGAAGTACCAACTGGATAAATGACACTTGAATTTTGCAGTGTTTGGCTTCTTACTCTAAAAATGTAATATATTACTCATTACTTGTTACTCTTTTCAAAAGTAATAATAGTACGTTACTTACTTACTTAAAACCCCAATAAAACTGGTGCTTGTGTATCTCTCCAAAATTCAGATGTGTGCCTCAGCCTCTGTGTGAATGTCAGCTGGTAATCACCGGTAAGTGTGACGAAGGCGAAATAGCGTGCAAATGATTTTTTTTTTTTTAACTGGGGGTCAGTTGGCTGTGACTGGTATTTCCCCAAGGCGCTGTCTGAAAGATGGAGAGTCACTTGTGGAGCAACATTTCATCCACATATCCAATCATGAGCTTCATTAGTTTTTTGCAGCCTGCAGCTGTGCATGAGTAAAATCCAGTTTTGGTTGTTCAGCCAGTGCAGAGCTACAGCTGACTTTTGTGGCAGAGGAAGGCTCCCCTGTGGTGGGGTGTATTTCCTGGAGCTTCATGGTGTTGTGCTGTTGGCCGTAGTAGCTGAGGTGTTCCAGACTGGAGATTTGGGGATTTGTTTTTTGCAGTGGAAAGAGTTTTCAGATAAGTTTTAAGGGACTGCTGATACCACAACATATGATACAGCGAGTGTGAAACTGCAGCTGGGTTTTTGTCTAGTTTTAGGGTGCCAGACCTGAGGCATGAGTGCCCGTCATTGCTGTCACAGAGATAATCGAAGGAGAGAGCAGCAGGGAGAGTCCTGGGAATAAAAGGTTGCATCAGACGTAATGTGCAACCTGTGAAGGCTGCAAAACACTCTGTGGTCTTTCTTGGTTGCTCACCCACATTCCCTGAGCCAGTTTGTACAACAGGCCTACTGAAATACAGCTAGCATAGGGGTAGTCAACCTGCAGCTCCAGAGCCACACGTGGCTCTTTAACCCTCTCCAGGGGCTTTTACAAAAACATATATGGAAATGAATATTGTTTTTTCATTTATCATTGTTATAGTTTTGACATTTAGTCAACTAAAAAGTGCAAATATGGCTCTTTTGATAATAAAGGTTGCTGACTCCTGAGCTGGTGAAACCACAATGAGCTAGAAGAGTCCAAAGTTGACAGTTGTAGAAATTTGGAATACTACCAAACGTGGCTGATTTAACCCAGCATCTCTTAAACGCAGACATTAAAAAATAACGGGAATCATAACTTGATTCATTTATACTTGAGCTGAATTCTGTTGTTCAACCTTCCCATTTCAGTTTTGTTGCACTTTTTGACCTTCAGCTGCCACAACCTTCCTTTTTTATCCCATTTCATAAATTTGCAGCAGATCTGGTATCTGTTGCTCCTGGTTATTGATTCTCCTCTCGATACCAGAGCTCCCTCTGCACAGATCTCTTGAATCATTTATTATCAGCTATTTCCCTTCTCAGGTCAGGATAGAGGCAATTCAGCCCTACTCTCTGGCCTCCACTATCTGTAGTACAAATTAAGCTGTAGCAATAAATTCTTAGACACATAGCCAGAGGAAGGGTAACAGATGTAGAGATCCTTGTGGTCGGACTTAACAATTGCTCCCAAAGGCGCGATGCAGGAGATCTGTTGGCATGTTATGTTGTTGGAGTAGAACACCATCATATAGCTGGGTTTTAATGTAATATAGAGACACTGATCTCTATTTATTTCTCCTTTGATTAGAGATGTTGGAGGTTTCTACTCAAAATCATTTGTGATGAAACATTTCTCATTGTTTTTGATATAGACTTTAGTTTTTAGAACAGTCTGAGTTTGTTTCTTTGTTGGATATTTATCATGTTTCTTATGCTGCTCGTTATTTTCATTCACTGACACCAGTGAAGTAAGCTGAACAAGAGAGGTTCTCAAATGATTTATTGTCTTATCCATGTTACTCCAACAAACAGCTCGTACTCTAGAGACGGTCTGAGGGGGGTGAAACATTAAATTGATGTACTGATTCAATAATGTCAGGAATGCAGAGACAGTGAGCAGGAAAAGATACTGAGCATTCTGACTCATGTGTTTCCCTAACCTGCTAATATTTCCTACACAATAAATCTCAGGTGACAATATAGACAAAAAACAACCTGAAATTAAGGAATTAAAACTGATAGACAAGTCAAGCTAACTCTCATGCAGGAGCAGTTGGGATTCATTTTAGGTGACCTCTACCAGTTTTTAGAGATCAAAGTGTACCAGTCAGACATTTAGGATGATCCTGCTCCGTGCTGACCTATTGCATTACCAAAGGCATAATGAGAACGCAGACCATCAAAGCCTCAGGTCCCTCACACTGTAGCCTGGCACATCTGCAGGTATCTGATAGGTTTGTTTCATGAAAACCGCACAGACGTCTCGATCATGTGGTGCTGGCCTTTATCGCCCCTTGCAGTGGGATCTACACAAGCGGAGAATCAGAGCAGCCATAAAAACAGAAACACGAGACCATTTTAAATTCTAATTAAAAATAGCCATGTGTCTCTTGTGCATGCATTTTTAGATCTGTTCCTTCACTACTTTTATGTCTCTTAATTATGTTTGTAGTGGCATCTGTGAAAAAATCCCTCTTCTCTGCTGGAGTCAAACCCATCATGCATTGGGTAAAAGGCAGGGAAACAGGAAGAAGTCATTTGTGACTTTTTCTTCAGACAGAGGCAGGCATATCACTGCTTGCAGGTGACTTGATTTTGCAGCTGCAATGGTTGTCACAGGCAGATTTAATCAGCTGTAGCTACCTAGTTAAGCTAATGTTGAGTTGGTTGACGCTTCAGTGTTTCCAACAGGATTTAAAGAAAATGTCCAACAGAGGCGTTTATCAAAGGGTCAGTTTTGCTTATAAATGAATCTGACTGTGTGAATGTAAACTGAATCTCAGGGATGAACAACCTGCTTTTGTTTTCCTGCAAACCTCACATGAGCAGCACTCACCTTATGAAGGTCAAACGCCACTTCCAGTAAGAACAGCAACCGCTGTGAACCTCTCAGGCTGGTTTAACAACACACAAGACTCAAATACCTTTTGTCAAGATTCTCACTTCGTTTTTTCCCCTTGGCTTCTCCTCAGCCTTCACAGGTACATAAAGTGGTCAAAGTATTGTTGTGCAGTATCTTGCTGCAGCACCATAAAGATCACAGGTTCCTCAGTCGGAGCTGTCAGAAAATAACAGTCAACAATATCGTCCGTGATCTTAGGACACTGGCAGGGCTGTAAGCTCTCAGCCCTGATGCTCTCCAGCAAGCTGTTGATGGATGGCAGGAGGTTCAATGTCGAGTTCGTCATAAAGGAAGTACTGCCCTATCTTTACACATAATACTGGAGGCACAGACAAATTTAATTGGATCTCTCTCAGCACCTCATGTCCTGTCATGTCTACTATCATAAAGGCATAACATTTATTCTTGAAGGCCAGTTGTCTAAGATTTTATTATAGTGCAACATGTTCTCATCCCACGTCATCACATATCGCTGCTTTGTCAGAGGACTTTCAAGTCTACACATTACGTGCTGGGTATCCTCCTGCGTCTGCTGTTGACGTTCCAGGACTCTGCAACCAACGCTGCTGGGATATCTCAAAAAGCGTTGTGGTTTGGCCTGTTAAAGTGAACACCGGGCTCCCTGGTGAAAGTCTGGTGAAAGACCCGTCCACCACCTGTCCAGCCCACATTACGTCATCGCCGGAAGCATGTCAAACTAACGCCTGCCGTCCAGCCATGTACCGTACCACCTGGACGGGTATCGTCTGGCTATGTTATGTACTGATGCCGGCTATCCGTATACAATGCTGCTGCGAGAGGTGCTGTGGCCAACTGGCAGCGTACCGTTATTCCCCGAAAGGTTCCATCCAGTCACCTTACAAAGTGACGCCGCCTGGCAGCTTATCAAACCACTGCAAATGGTGGCTTTTGGCATCTGACACCAAAATCACTGGCAAAGCTGTGGTATTTGGCAACTTTGGATATTGTAAAGTTGTTCTTGAGCGTCCGATCACATGCGCCTCCTCAGCAGATTAATTTCAAGGACCTCTTATTCAAGTTGGCTTGAACTTGATATTGAGATATCATTCTTAGAAACAAACTTGTGGTGAGATTGTTGGTTTATTGTGCACATTACCTGTTGATCCTGAATGAGAAAATAAACCATGCAAGTCGTTTTAACTTCTTTTTAGTGCTGCCTTTATTGGGCACTGAACGCCATCATTAACTAAAGTCTACATGTGTGTAGGGCACCCCTGTGTACCCACCGCGCACTTTCCACCTCGCTGTCTCCCAGTGTTTCTTCTCAGTCCCTTCTGTCAAGGCATGTAAAGGCAAAAAGGCCCCAAAATACTCATCTTTAAAAAAGTATAAGTAATTTCTGGATGTGTCTGCAGCTGCTCCCATCCTCACAAACACATCCTTGAGTTTGCCAGACGTCCCTCTAGACTTGGCTCGGACCAAAAACCTGCCATAACACATTACATCCACAGCTGTGACACTTCCTGTTTAGAACTCGGTGTCTGGAATGCCACACTGCTGTCATATGGGAGTAACATCAACTTGACAGGTCTAACACTTTTTAAGTGTACACATGTTCAGGCTCATTAGAAGCAGTTAAGATATGACAGTATGACTCAGCTGACGTAAAGGACATAGGCTGCCCTTTGTCTGCCTTTTCACATGTGAGTCAGTGAGGCAGTGGCATCCAAATAGAGACCCTTATCATAATTCTGTCGTTTATGCAAATAAACAACACAACTAAATGAGCACAAAAGACGAATTCAAGCATTTTCAAGATTATTTTAACCTGCTCTGGGACTGTCTGTGATGCCGGGAATCAGCACACCTGGGGCCCTGCCCCTGCCTGCCGCCTGGCACGCAAAGTCCATGTATGCCAAGCCATCAAAGTCATCTTGAATCGCTCTTAGTGTGGAAGACAAAGCTTTCGATTCACTGGTCCATCTACGTCCTAACCCTCATCTATGGATAGCTCTGGGACTGAGGAAGACTTAATTATTCCTAAATAACAACAGGTACATGTATTTCCTTTTTATGTATTTATTTACTATGTCATAGTAATGTGAAAACACATTTAAAGTATAATTATATACCTTTTGTCTTCAGTTACCGAATGACCTGTTTGTCACTTCTGCATCGGCATCATTTTTCAGGGTTGCCACTTGGTAGAGGGATATTTTTGCCACAATTCTGCAAAAGGGTTGACATGTGGTTAGCTAGCATTAGTTTACAGTAGAAAATCACAGACTGTTTTATTGGAAGAGGATAAGCCAGTGCTGTCTGCAACGTAGCCTACATAGCTGAAATTGTTTGAAGGGCAATGAATGTGAAACTACAGCTTTAATGTTTTGCAGTGCACAAACATCATCAGAAATAACTGTCCTTTTAACATGTTTATTTAATTATGAAAAAAATGACTGCATATGCATCACCTACACATACATATGACCGCTCACTGTTTCCCTTTATTTCTTTGTTTTTGTTAAGGCATTTTAAATCTAAGACGTAGGACCACCAGAGCTCACACCAGCCTGATACATTTGTAAATGACTGGCCCAGCGGCATGCAGAAAGGTGCCTTTCTCTTTTCAACTTGCAGTTAGCAATAACCTGACCACAGAAAATCAATTCAGGAAACAGACTGACCAATTTCAAATTCCCATAAAGCAGTGAGTCACTCTGAACAAAGAGTCTGCCAGTTTTAATTCCAGCCAAACCCTTTAGCAGCTGATTTCCCACATTAGTCCCTCCTTTCGGGCTCGAGATGTGATTGATTGAAATCCACTTTCACACTCAGTGTTTGTGGGTAATTTTCCAAAGCTTTTGTTTTGGTTTATCCAGCCCTGCACCTTCTCTGTGATGTTGAGCGATGACGAATCGCTCCTTTAATTGCCGGTTAAACTGGGCCTGAGCCTAGTGGTTGCTGAGTGCCCAGAGAGAGACAGGAAGCGGCATTAAGACTGCGGCTGTCTGCAGCATCCATCTGTGACATCCAGTGGGTTAGAGAGGGAGGGAGGAAGCGAGCAAGAGAGAGAGGGGCATCTGGAAGTGCAGCCAGAATGACTCATAGGTCAGATTTGCGTGAGTGAATGAGAAAGTGTGTGTGCGTGTTTTTGTGTGTGTACCTGTGTGTGCATGTGAAATCACATGGCTGCATTTGCACATTATGCAAAATTGTGCCTCGGTGTTAATTTGTTTCTGAGGGAGCAGAAAGCATTCAGGTCCCTCCGCCCTCCACTCTGTCGTCAGTGCGTGAATCATTCACTGACTGCGGTTTTACAACGCTGATCAAAGTGATATTTGTTTGATGGAACATTTACTTTCTACAACACTTGCATTTTTAGTGTCAGTCTGTCTCCTTTTGCTTCATTCATGCTCGTATCACAAGTATTTTACGCACAGGCTGAGACAGCAGACTTCACTGTAATGCTCAGTGATGTTTCAACAGGAAATGTAGCTATTTAGAGGAGACCTTATGAAACCATCTCCGGTATTACTAACCACCCTGATTACTCTGAATTACTGCCAGGACTGTATTTACAAGAGTCCAATAGTAAAGGTTGGGACAGGAGCAAAGATCAAAATAGATCCATTGTGCTCCATGTTGAGCAATACTGAGCAGGGACCAGAGTCATTCCTTTACGATGGACTCTGTCCCCGATATTCACAACAGACATTTTGTTCTTTTAAAGCAGCTATAATCAAGATTTTTCTAATTACAGTGGCTCAGATGACTGTGTAATGTGAAAGGAGGTCATTGATATTGGCCTACCAAAATAAATTGTCACCACACTCTGCAGTTTATGTCAACTCTATGGAGTGTTTCAGCATCCGTCAGCTGAATGTTTTGGTTTCACAGCCTACAGCTTTCCTGCTTTGGCTCAGTCTCATGTCTTCAGTGAAAAGCTGTGCACTACCTGCCCGGCTCCAAACCACAGACAGTTAATGGTGAATATTTAGCAGCTAAAGAGACAGATTTTTCTCTCAGGAGATAGTGGGGACCCAATCTGGGAATGCATCTGCTATTGCTCTGACAATGATAAAGCCTCTGAAGGCAACCGCCAATTTTTCTGGTGTAACCAGCAGATATCTGAGCCAAGACCTTCTCTTCCTCCATGTTGCTAATTGTTTACAGTTTGATAGCATCGTGAGACAGGTCCAGACAACATTTGGGCTGATCTCCCTAAACAGATATCTGCAAATTAATGCATATAGAATAGAAAAAAGCTAGCAAAAAGCTTAATCATCATTAGACGATAACCGATGGGTTCCCCCTCTTTTGCTCTCAACATGATTGTTTACCTGCATGCAAGGAAAGCCAGCTTAGACTTGATTGGTCAATACTAGTCTGACTATGAGCAGCAACCATAAGGCTTCTGATACCTCAGTCCATTCGCACTCCCAACTCCTTAAATACTGTCAGATACCGATGTGCAGAGGCACTTTTTGCAGGGGTATAATATAATATAGTTCCCCCCGGACGGTGGCTATTTGTGATACCGCCGGCAACAACCAAATTCATCAAATATCGGCACTTTGTTGGTGGATGTTGACGTCAGACACCAACGCACAGAGACGAGATTTGACGAGTTGGGATGAGAACGGGTTGGTTGTCCACAGATTCTGCAAACAGATATCTATAGACAGGTGTGGGGGCCACAATGGAGCTAAAAAGAGAGCAAACACTGGATTTTGGCAGGTCACCAAGAACACATGGTAACTGTTTTCAAATAACTTCTCAACCTAACTTTACTAGTAAGCACTAAACACAGAGGACTGGGAGTGTCATATGTTTTGCAGGTATTTGATGGCAGGTATATGATGATGGCGCTAGATCAAAATCCAAGGGATTAGCAGTTTTTTATAATTCATCCTGAGGGGGACATGATTGTGTCCATCATATTTAATGGCATTTCATTAAATAGTTATCGAGACCTTTTGCTATAACCCCAAATTTCAACCTCATGTCAGCACTAAAGGAAGAGTCAGGGGATCACCAAAGTTGGTAGGACTCATCCTCTCGGCCCTCTGAAATGTTGTACCATATCTCCAAGCTACCGTCAGTCTACCCAATAGTTGTTGAGTATTTCAGTCTGAACTGACTAAAATAATGAGATGAATTCAGTGCGTGATAGTCTCAGAGAGCTAAGGGAGAGTCATACAGGATGTCTGAGCTCTGACGTGCGTCATGACTGGTTGACTGCCTTGTTACTGAGCTGGGTGTATTTGCAGCTTGACAGAGCAGACACCAGCTGCACACACACATCCAGCAGCACACATTCATTTTCTGCGACAGAGCAAGGTTGTTAATCTGAGAAAGTTGTAAGGCATTACCTCTTGGGACTGGCTTTCAATACAAGAGATCAATATAACTAAATTAGTAAAGTCTAAATAAAAATTGGCCACACTGAACAAATGATTGAAAATCAAAATCTGGCTTTGATTTGAAAAGGACAAGCAAATACTTAATGCTCTTTGACAACCATGTCAGGGATGACTAAACTGTCCTCTCTCTCTCTGTCTCTCTAATCTTTCTCCTCAGGATGTTTGGACCAGTCAGGAAATCATTTAGCTAACAAAACACCCCAGGCGCACCGACAAATTAGTTCTTTCTTGGCTGTCAGAATCAGTATACGCATATCCGTTTCCTCTCCCTCATCACACATCAGACGGCTGCCTGGCCTGAACTGTTGAAATACTCGGTTGATATCTCTCTTCATTAGCTGTTTCATCTTTTCATTTCATGTCTCCCCTACTGAGAACAGAACTACTGCCAGAACCCACAGGCGCATTCACAAGGAGAGAGGGAATTCATTGTGGAAAGTGTCAAAACAACTGGATTATCTGAGGTGTGTTGACAGAGGTTCATTGTGGATTCAATTAGCTCCCTTGGCACCGGAGAATGAGAACTGAGACCCTGTACTTTTCGTGTCATGTCATGCTGATGCCCACACAAAGAGGTCGATTACCGGGAGAGAAAAATGACTGCAATTATATTGAGTCACTGGACAGAGAGAGAGGAGAGGGAGTAAAGGACTGTGAGGGGAGAAAGTGCAAGAGGAGGGTGTGTGTGTGTGTGTGTGTGTGTGTGTTCTATTAAACATATTACACATTGGTTTTACTGTTACACGTCATGTTAAACTCAGTTAAATGCTACACACTCAAATACACCTGCTAATCTCATGTGTCATCTCCAGGCTCTCTTTTATCCTCTTCTAACAATGAATTCCACTTTGCTCAGGTGCACAGCTGGTATCCATGGAGACCAAAGATGGCTCGTCTCTGGATGGACGCCCTCCAGAGGAGTGGCTAACATGTAATATCAATAGCTGTGACACTCACGGGAGGCACAAGACAAAGATGCGCTAATCACTTACACCCAAGACTAGATATCTTCTAAACCAGCAGTTTAAGGTGCCATCAACGTATATTATGTAACATGTAGGGCAAAAATAATGCTTTATATACTGTAAAGCAATTTTTAAAAAAAAATAAGTGTCATGCTTGAACTGTTTTGAGCATTATGTAGTGATAGGCGGACCGATTCCTTTTACAGTATTGATTGTATCATTTACGGGTGTGGGAATCATCAGAGGATCCATGATACGGTATTATTATGATACTTAAGTCACGATACAGTATTACTGTGACTTAATTATGTCGGGATATGCTGAGTATTGGGTTCAAATATATTGCGATATGATGTAAATTAGTACCTTTTTTCAACTGTAAATGGTGTCCCCAAAGGAAAACATTGTCAACATCTGTTTTATCTAATAAGAGAAAGTTTCTGTTCTGTTCATCTCACTTCAGCCATTTTTTGCATCAGCATAATTTTTCTAGTGAACTGAAAAAGCAATAGATTATATTATTCTCGTAAGCTCTCTAAAGCTTAATTTGTATTTGTAGTATTAATAATTTCTATATTAAAAAAATTGATACCTGGCACTGTGTGACGATACAATAATGCCACACAAAAATATTGCAATACTATCTACCATGGTGTATGGTGTACCCCTAATTATTTACCTGATGTTTTGTATGTTGACTTTGTCAGTTTAATTACATAAATAAATAAGTCAGTTGATCATATCGGCAGAAATAATAATAATAATAATATTAATAATAATGATAATAATATAATGTTGACTAGTTCCAGTATTTTATTTTAAAGTATTTTATTTTAAAGCCAATATCAGCCGATTCCTATGATGTGCCTATATTATTGTGCATCCCTAATGTATTGATACTTTTTGCAAGATATGGTGTCAGTTTTTCCGTGACACTCCATTATAGCACACAGACATTTGACAGCTAGTGCTGCCCACCTCTCCACCTTCTTCCCTTCAATGCATTACCAGTTATCATGTCTAAATGTACATTAATAAAGATAAAAAATTAATCTTAATGTATTGAACCAGCATCCCGCTTGCATGCTCATGTCATCGAAATGTCACTGACCAGTGAAGTGTTTGTTCTTTGAGGTGGCAGACAGTTAACCTCTGCAGCCTTGTGCTGCGTTCCTGTGGTCTCCAAATCATTTGAAAAATTTGTTCCTGATGATATTCCATGGCTCACATGATCAATTTTCTGCTAATTGTTATCAAAATGTAGGTAGAAATAAAATACAACACATCTTGGTAGCATCCACATTACAACTTAAAGCTCACCAAATTTGGAAGAGTGACCATCCGAGCAGCCCATAAATGCGACATTTGCCTCAGCTGGCTGACTCAAGTCTGATTTGATCAGTCCTCGCCTTTTTTGCTGCATGACACGTTACAGATTCATTATCAGCAGGCTGACCTGGTACATACTGGACACTAAAAAGAGTTTCAAAAAGATTTGTTCATTAATTTTTGCCCGTCACTAAAATTTTGACTACATTTATAAAGGATTTCATTACAGGATTTCAGCGGCATCAATCTTATCCTTAACTTACATTTCAACTTTAGTTTTTGTTTTGTCATTTTGGCTAATGTCTTCTTTTTGAATCACAATTGAATATCAGAGGCTTCAGTTAATAGCTTACAACTGTAGACACTGAACTGTAGCAAAAGTTTGTGGAATATAATCTTTTACATGTTTAGGTATAAACTTTCATTTGCTTTCAGTTGTGATAATTTGCACATCTAGCAGACACAGCAACATCGACATTAATAAGTCATTTTTCTGACCACCAGACAATTCACTTTTCCTTTTCTCTTACTCTAGCTCTGTTTTGGTCTCCTACAACTGTTAATAAAAAATGACTCTAGCTGCTAAATGTTCCACATTACTACCAAGTTGCTGCTGACAATGTCTGTTGGTAGTTTGATGGTGAGCAGGTACTGCACGGTGTGTTTTAGAGCTTTTTTGCTGGATGTTGCTGCTCAGAAACATCACTGATAAGGATGTTGAGAGTGGAGCAAAGCAGTTAAACCAGGCTGTAAAACCAAAACAGTCAGTTTACGGATGCTTAACGCTCCATAAAGCTAATTTAAGGGAGGCAGGTGATCATTATCTGTGGGTTCATCACTACAAGCGACTCCTTTTACATCACACAGCCTTTTGATCTAATGTTCAAATAAAATGTGTGCTTTGAAGAAATGGTGTAAATATGAGGAACATGCAATTGTGGCAGTGGTGTGAGAAGCTCCCTGACCTTGACCATTCAATAAGAATACATTCACTTATAGAAACAAGTCTCACAAGAGCCTTGACAATAGAAAAGCCTCCATAACAATAAATGCCTCTTCGATGATGAACTGATGTGTTTTAAGAGTAATCAAATGTATTTAAATATGGGGTAGAGGTCATGTTAATAAAATCACAATATAAAGCCTGATGGCGTTAGGTGATCGTTTGGCAAGCAAAACTTGCACAAAAGCACTAAGAACAGCCAAGATGCAGATGACCCAGTGTTACGGGGTTAATATTCCCTCCACTTTGGTTTTAAAATGCACAAAATCCTCGTCCTGGTGATCGGCACATCTGGGTGATGTGTCCTCAGTCTCAGTCAGATCCACTCCTTGCTTCTCCGCAGCTCCAGCCTCTCGCCCAAATATGGTCACTTCTGGCTCCAAAAACCAAGATGGCGACGGGTGTAATGCTGAACTCGAGGCTTCAAAATAGGTGTCCACACACCAATGGGTGACATCACAGTAACTACGTCCATTATTTTTACAGACCATGGGCAAAATCTAGCAGCCGCTTGAATATTTTACCAACATTTGGCTGGTGGCCGGTGCCTATTTCCAATCCTGGATAAACTGGTATTCATTTAGTTTTTCTCCACAAAGGAAAGATATTCAAATAATCAAGTTACTAAAAAGAGTTTCATGAACTTTTTTAAATGGTTCTCAGGATTTAATAATTATTCTGTGAACATAGACACAGTGTGACTCATAAGATATATGTCGAATGTAGTACATCCTAGTATGTTGACACCTCACACGAGTCATTGCAGTTATGTAATAGTTATTGTAAAGCAGAAGCCTTGACACGTGGCTTTATCTTAAGTAAACTTTTCTCTGGAAATGTCAGGGAAGTGATGATGCTGTTCAAACATAATGAGACAGAGAAATGCAGAGCAGTAGCCTATTGATAAGAGACATTTCACAAAGGTTGCTATTGATGTGGAGATCCATTCTTGAATGTGTGTGTGTGTGTGTGTGTGTGTGTGTGTGTGAGTGGTGGGGGTAACACACTCTTAAACTTTTTTATTTGCACTGAGTGAAACTATCCTGTGATTTAGGGGGTGAAGGTGCCTGTTCTCATTAAGGGTGGAGAAGTACTGAATTCATTTGGGGATACTGGTGGATGGTTGAAAGGTAACTTTTAGTTTCCTCTGAACTGTTATGGGAATATAGTTGGAGGCTTTCTTTTTTCGTTTGCAGAGGTCACTGTAGTCAGTAAACTCCTCAGGGGCCCGGTGGCGGAGGTGGATGAGATTGGTCCACAAATACTTGAAATTGTCAGGCGACTGCAGGCAACACGTTGTTCGGTGTTGTGTGGCTTTTGGGATCAATGTCATGGGATTTAAGTTTTTTCTTTATATTGTAAAGGCATTTAAATGTATTTTCTTAGGTGTTCTTGGAAGGTGCAGCAGTCATTTAGGGTGCCGTCACTGCAGCAATCACTTATAACGCTCACAGTATTGAAGTGATTCTCCATCCACAATCTCTCCTTTGAGTACCAAGCTTTTACCTATAGTACACTTCAAAGGTGACTTAAAAGGATTCTTTCACCCACAGAAAATGTTTTCTCATATACTCCTGGTGGTGTCTCGCCATGCTGATAAGGCCTCTTCTGAGACTTCTTCCACCACCACAGTGCAATGGAGCTGAATGGAATTTAATTTATGGTGCTCAGCATGGAAAATAAAATTCAAAGAACTGGGAAGGAACATTTTTTTTAAAAAACAATGTCCCATTTGCTCTGGATAATCCCCAATCCCTATTTGCAATGGTACCTTTTCTTTTGTATGAAGATACATTTGTCATAAATCCACAAACCTAGCTGTGGAAGTAAAAAGAAGGATTTGCACTTTAAGCTGCACAAACAACCGAATGCTTCTGCTCAAAAGTTCAAATCTGAGGGGAAACTTTCAGTGTGCATCTTACATATAAACAGTGGAGAACTGGATGAATGCTGCTGTCTCACCTCTTTAACCACTGTGAATCCGAACTGAATACAGCCAGCAGCAGTCTGACTGATTGATGCATTACATTTATTTTCCCAGAGAGAAACTAGTTTTTATCGTAGGCACAAAGTTGAACATACAGCACACAATAAAAACATACAAGTCAGGTTTCAATTCAGATATAGATTGCAAAAGAAAATATGAATTCATTCATTTCCACCCACTACTGCGAATTTTAGGAGTTGAGCGCATTAAGGTGAATGGTTGGTGGCACTTCCACTTTCATACTTTATCTGTTTGGTGCAGTTAAAACGCAGGTCCGTTTCTGCAGTTAGTACAGTTCGTTGGGCTGGTGTGAAAGCTGTCAGTCGAACCTTGGTGCGGACAAGCAACCGAACCGAGACTGCAGAAAAAGGTGGGTCTCGGTCTGCTTCTGAACGAACTCTAGCCCAGTTTGTTTCTGGTGTGAAAGAAAACGAACCAACCACAGGATTTTATGACAGCAGATATGTTATTTTAATAACAGCTAAACCAATAATAGATCCATCTGCTGATAATAAAATCTATCTGCGATCTCATAACTGATCCTGATTAAGGCAACATATATCCTGTAACCTGTTTATGCTAATACATACATGTAACCATGGTAACACATATGTACATCAGTGTGTTTTTCCTGATTCAAACTGCCAACACTGTATCTGACTCAGTGTACTCTCTCTGTTCATTAAGTCCATTAAAAAGTGTGTGTCAGTGATCCCACAGTATTAAGCCCCGAATCATTACCGTACAAGACGCCTTCCTTTCATCCTGTGTCTGTGTTCGTCGTTATTCATAACGTGCGATCGATTTGTAGCCCAACAATAGCCTGCTAATCATGCTTACAATCAGTTATTTCTCTATGAGCTCTTTGTGAAACCAGAGAACATAAATATAAACACTTGAGAAGCATCATAGTGCTGCTGCGTGAACTTCAGTCAGTGTTGATTTCCCCACGTGGGTCCTGATGATGCAGGATGACAAACACCAAAACTGTCCAATCAACGTGTTACCTGTCTGTCAGTAGAACTTCATGTTTACTCCGCTTGGTTCGTTTGCAAAAAGTCAGTGTTAACAGGAACTGAACCAAAATTAAAATGCAGCAATGTTTTCCCTCCACTGCGAACAAATGAATCCATCAACAGGTGTGAAAATGACCTTAATCTCCTGTTGGGTGTCATTAAATGGTTGCAAACGGAAAGGGCATAACGAGATGACATCAGTAACCAAGCAACAGTCAAACCTCAAACTGTGGAAAACAACGTAGAAAACATGATGGAAATATGGCATTTGTGTTTGTTTCATGTATTCAAGACAAAACACTCAACACTGGAAACTGAGCTGATCACAGGACTGCTGTCAGATCAGGAAACACTCCTGTGTCGTTCTAGAGGACATAATCCACCTTTGTATTTTGTTGTTGCCCAGTTTGGATGAGAGGGGAGCAGATTCTGACTTCTGGCTGACTGCACTGGCCAAAGTAATGTCGGAGTTACAGTATACCTAATTACTTTAGTGAATAAAAACTGAGCTACAGAGCCAAGCTCTTAGGTCCTTATCCTCTGCTCTGTTCACAAGCTTTCAGTGCAGACTGAAGACATTATATCATAGATATGACCTGCCAAGCAGAGATTCCTTCACCCAGCAGGATGAATGGATTACAGATAAATCCACTCTTACTAATCACTGTAATGTCGTAAATTATCCCTTGCTGATTTCACCTTCTACCACCAGTCAACACTGGTTTCTTTTAACAGGTGCTGTGGTGTTTTCCTGACCCTCACCACAGCAGTGTCATCTCAGAATGCTCAAATGTGCCATTTTGTAAGGCAGTTACCTGTTGTTGTTGTAGATTGGAGGATTTATTGCTTTTTCCCTCTGTCAGTGGAAGAAAATGTTGGCATCATATGTTTCTGCAAACCACAGATGCCTTTCATTTGTACATTTCGTACTTTGTCATTGTCCCCAAGGTGAGAGGCCTGCAAAGCTGCAGACAACTGCAGACCATTGTTTTAGACCAATAAACAACAAAACTGGTTGTTTTTCAGCAAGCCATCTCTGTGGCTTTTAGCAGCTTTTTAAAAGACAAACGTGGGTGTTATTTAGCGACCTGTCACTGCATTTCCAGTGGGGGTAGTAACACGAAAACTGGTGTTTTTTACTGAGATGGCCCTGCAGTTTTTACAAAGAAATTGCTGCGTGTTCAGTCAGGGTTGGGTCACTACTACCGGTTGTCATCGCTGCATTTCCGGCTCCTTTTTAGCCATGAGCTTGGATGGGTTTGGGCAACCCATCACTGTGGTTCTAGTAAAAATAGTGCCACAAAAACTTGTTCTTTAGTGAGTCATGTGTTTCTAGAGGCTATTTAATCAAGAGTCAACGGTGTTTTTCAGTAGGGATGCTGCGATCCAACTTTTTCACTTTCGATCCGATACCGATCCAGTACCAGCGCATATTTCTCTCTCTCTGCTCTGACCAATAGGTTCACATTTTTAGTACTTAGTTTGTAATGTGGAATAATAGAAAAGGCTTGATCAAGTGCTATTACTCAAAATGAGAATAACATACTTCCCGAGATGAATAGTCCACAACAGTAGGTTATTAAGACAAAACTTGAGCCATGTATTAGATATTTAAATTTTTACATGTTTATACGTTTAATATACATTTTGCATTTTGCCGTTACGTTGTTTTCACTTTTCAGAAGGAAGTACTGCCACATGCTGACATAATTTTAATTATCCACGCTGTTTTTCACCCGGTTGTTCTATCACGTGACCTCTCCCAGAGATAGTGCCACAAAAATCAGCTGCTTTTTATGGAGACATTGCTGTTTCTCCAGCCAGGATTGTGCCATCAAATACGGGTATTTTAAGTCAAAGCATGATCTTTCCCTAACCATATTAAAGTGTTTTTTGTGCCTAAGCTTAACTAAACATTAACATCAGCATTGTTGAAACGTAAAGAAATGTTAAGGTCTAAAATATCTGCTCCATGAAAACATACAAATGTGTCCATGGTTTGCAGAAACATACCATGCCAACATTCATTCTGGTGATTGGGCTGTTTTTCTCTGGCTCTCTTTTGCTTTTTCTCTTTACTTTAATTAATCTCCACTCTGGTGGCAGAAGGATATTGAGTAAAATTGTGTTTCCATGCAAGTTATCATCTTGTGACATCCGCCCCTAATGATTATTGCTCTGTTTTGTCCCTTTGTCTATAAATACACTGAGTGGATGAGTCATAATTCACTGCTTTCATTGTATACCGCATCTCTTTCTCTCTCTCCCTTGCGACACAGACACGCTCAACAGATCGAAGTAATGCTGGGAACAAAAACTTTAATTAAACAAATGCGAGTGTTAGCAACAATAATATAATAAAGATTTAATAATTAGTTGCTCTTTCGATTTGTGTTTGTCTTTAAAGTGCAGGCTCCACAGAGAATAACAGTGCTGGGGCTGAGCAGTTATCTGACAGATGAAGGCAGCCATTTGGAGAATCTGATGGAAGTGAGCATAAGGGACATATTTCATTTTACACACCATTTATCAACAAAAGAAAAACTGACAAGCTTTTCTCTAGAATTCTTATCATGTAAGGGTGAAATAGAAACGCTGCAGGAGAATAAGGAGGAAAAGAAAGGGACTAAGACATAATGCATGATTGGAGGATTGTGAATTAACATACAAACAACTCAGCTCATTTGTTGTCTTGTTCACAGAGACAGAGCAGGTTGATGTATTTCTGGTCCATTTTAATCTTAGCACACAGTTCAGCAGCATTCATCTGTGTGTGTGTGTGTGTGTGTGTGTGTGTGTGTGTGTGTGTGTGTGTGTGGCAGCAGCAGCAGCAGCAGCAGCGGTTCAATAAAAGGGCTGGCTTGTGCTCTTTCTTCTTAATGTTCCGCGTCTTTAGATGTGTACAGTCTTTATTTCTTCCTTCACTCTGTCAGTCTGACTCTTTCCATCTTTCTCTACTTTGTTCTGTCACCTCCCCACACACCCTTGCACAGCCCATGTTCATTAGTATGAATAACTGCTCGGCTTCCACTCAGCTATCGTACACACTGTTGTTATGCAGTTAGTCCCCAAACAACCAGTTACAGCATCAGCAGCTCAGTGTTGAAGGCTGCTACCTGCCTGGTACTAATTAGGTGCACGATGCTGTTACATGATCTCGGTGTTAATGAGAAACAGTTACAGAATATAAACCGGGTTCAGCCCACTGGTTCAACTTCATCAGTAATCAAGTGATATAATTATGTATCTTAGCATGATGAAACATTTGACTATATTAGGATAGGAGGACATTTCTTCTGTAGAATAAGACCTTAGACACAGTTTTATTGCCAGGTTTGTACATCCAAGAGACATAAAAGAGGAAAAATCATTAAATAAAGTATGAAAAAAATATATTCTTACAAATGCACAGTGTGTGCCTAACTGTCTACACTTAAAGTTCTGAGATTTACACCCAGGAGTGCTTCAAAGAGCCAACTTTAAGAAAGGTGTTTTACTAAGATTGAAGAATGACACATTTATCAAGCGGCGACTCACTCCTACTTACAGCAAACTGCAGAAGTAACCTTTAAGAACAGCTCATGATTAATCCCAAATGAGAGAACCAAATACAAGGATACCAGCTACATTCACCCCACTGTTAATCACAATATCCCATTCTTTTCCAAATTTTCAGTGATTCCACAAAAGCCTTTATTATTTCTAGGGCTGACCCTGACTTAAGAATTTTCCTAGTCGACCAATAGTCGTCATTTATGGCCATATTTTGATGCAGCTCCTGATGAGAGTTTCACTAAAAACAATATCTGCGACAAACCAAGTAACCAATTAAATCTTGCTGACTAATGACTTCCTGGTCTACGAACGTTTGTCATAGGTGTGTTTTGGGTGTAACATGATTTCAGCCAATCAGAGTGTCATCTCACATTCCCTTGCGGCCAACTAATTTGTAGACATACACAAAATTATGAGGGGTGTAAATTACAGGTTCAATTTAAATATATTGATTTTTTTTGGACAGAAATTTGCTGATACTACAAAGTTTGCCACCAGATTTTCATCAGTACTTTGTATGTATTCATAATACATTTTAAAATTAAAATATTGTTAACCTATTCACATAACTAATAGATGTTGCTGAATGTAGGAGGCACAAAATATTTAATATTTAATACATATCCTTGTCTGACAATCATATTTGATTTCCATGATATTCACACGGTGTGGTCTAACTTGACGTACAATTAGTGCGTTCTCAGCACCAAATAGTGGACACAGGAAGTGTTACAAAATGTGAAATAGGTCTGTGCAGCATCCACACTTGATTTTGTGAAGCAAATATTTTGCTCAGTCCCCAGGGTGGAGACCAGTGCTGCATACTGTTACTTTGTGGTATATTTATAGTGTATCTTATACTAAATAGACTTTAACTTTGGAAGATACCCACACTTGTATTGTGTAACAGTTTCCAGAAGTGAACAGTAGCGATGACACAAACACAGATGAATAAATCACTTGTACAGCTGAAATAAAGAAAAACGTTTTTATTGGAAAACAGACGAAACATCGAGGAGGTCGGCCAGATGTTTGTGTGTGTGTTCAGAAGCCAATAGAGAGCAGGATCACAGTGACGTTGTCGGCACAGCCCCGCCTCACCGCCTCACTGGCCAACTGTTGGCAAGCAGCTTCAAACCTCACCTCCTTGTCCGTCAGCCCCGGCTTCGGCTCCACACTCCCTTCCTGCAAGGGGGAGAGGGAGGAGGATCATTAGCACAACACAGACTAATAATAATGGCATGAAGATATGAACAATAACGTCCAGTTTATTACAACTCTGCTCTTATTTTGGTAGTTTTCACTCTCACTTCTGTTAATATTCTTTGTGTTAACATCTATTCGGGATATAATCATGCTTTCTTTTTTTAAAACTACAGTTCCCACGATGCTTTGGGGGATGCAGAATTAGCCAGTAGGGGCTTCTGCTTGCAGTGCACCCATGGATGTACAGAGAACAATCACTGGATTACTTTAATACTGAAGAAAAGTTAAAAACGTGATGATTCTCATGTAAGTTCTGCAGGTTTGTCTTTTGACCAAGGGAAAGATTCTTGGCTCATGTTGACAATTACCATCGGCTGTAGCCTCAAAATACTTGGAAGAGATAAATAAAAACTAATCTCTAGGGCTGTAGTCTCCTGGTCGACTAGTCCATTATTTGGTCACTGTGCTCTCGTCTGACCAAAATCTCATTCGTCAAATAATCGCTGTGTTACTTTCATAAGGAGAAAAGTGCTACATCAACAGCTTTCCAGGATTACTCCATTATTTCCTGTGGCGGGGGGACAGGCTAAGTTACCTGTTGTTGACAGAAAGTTGGACTTGCCCACCCTCAAACTCAGCATCACGGTGACGCAGTCCTCCTGTCTGTTTCTGTGAGCTGAAACCATTTCCCTCAGTGGAAACAAAGCTTGTATTTACTTGTATTTCACAGATAAGAAACAATAAATTGTAAAGACAGTAAAGCCTTTTAAGTCTTGTGTGTGATTTATCCTTCAGGGATTTATCCTGGCTCCATATGAGCAGAGGAAATCTCAGCTAGTCGCTAGGCTAATTTTTACAGTGTAAAATGCCATAGGCTGGCGCTAATAACATTAGCATGTTGTATTTGCTTGGAAAACGTGTTTAGTATAAGACAGTTGTTTTGTCAGTGAATGTTGTGAGTTGTAAATGAGCCAAACTGTGTAACGTTACCTTTGTTAGATGCTGCTGTTGTCCATGGTTTCATATAAGAAGAGGAAAAGATGGCTAGACGCTAGGCTAATTTATACAATGTAAAACGCCACAGACTTGTGCTAATAACATTAGCATGTTGTACTGGTGGGGGAAATGTGTCCAGATAAAGACGAGTGTTTGTCAGTTCTGCGATTTATAGTGAAGCCAGTTTGCGTACTTGTGTTTGAAATTGTCTCTATTAAGCCATGTTTAATGTGTGTTTAATGTATCTTGAATCAAATATATAAATAAAGTTTGATTTGAACTAAACTTTACAGCACTTACACAGTCCTCCACCGCCGACTAGTGTTTTGGAGGTGTAACTGCAGAGTGACACAGACACACCACCGCACAAGTAAAAATAACATGCAGTTTTTTGCCTCCACGACTAATCGATGAGTTGATTATATGTGACTTTAGTCGACCAAAATTTTCTTTGGTTGACTACAGCCCTACTAATCTCAAAATCTGGACTAATATTTCACTTTTTGAAGTTTTTGTCAACAAAATCTAAACAACTAAACTTTTACTTAAACTACTAAAAATGTTCTTCTAAACATTAAGGCTAAATGAGAACAAGTGAGCACAGCACAACTATGTGCACACACAACTACATGTACATCAGAGCTGTAATCAAATCAAGACCATCCTTAGAAACAGAAGACAGAAACCTGCAGGACGTTGAGGACGAATTTAACAGCTTCATCAGCAGAAAACACTTTGAACAACCCGTCACAGGCGAGGATGATAAACCTATTTACAGAGAGAGAGAGAGACAACCATCAGCACCTGCAATCCCACAGTTTCTGCAAGAACTAGTTTCAAACGTAATCACCCACACACTTCAATTAAACAAACAAGATTGAATGTTATTTTGGGAGCTCTCGAGGTAGGTGGAGGTTTATTAAATTATGACAGAGCCAGGCTAGCCGTTTCACTTCATTACCAGTCTTTGTGGTAAGCTAAGCTAACCAGCTGTAGCTTCATATACAAGGTACAGACATGAGAGTGGGGTTATTTCTTAAGTTCATGAACGAATAAATAAATGCTAAAAGAAAGACATAAATACATAAAAATAAATGCAGAGGTTAAGCCCTCCTACCTCAACAACATACAGACACAAACACAGAAATAAATGTAGTTTTAAAAATGAAGAAATAAAACTAAGATATTGCTGTCCTGTTTAACTATTTATTTCATCATTTAATTACTTAACTAAATTATTTAATTAACACATTTTTCCTGCATTTATTTCTGCATTTATCCATTCTTTTATTTATTTAATTTTTGTATTTGTTTAGACATTGATATATTTATTTCAATACTTATTTATTCCTGTATTTATTTACACATTTATTTACTTAGTCCTGTATTTAATTTAACATTTATTTGTTCACATATTTATCAGTTTATTCCTGTATTTCTTTATTTCCACATTTACTCCTGTATTCATTAATACATTTGTTTACTTATTCCTGTATTTATTTATATAATTATTTATGTACTAATTTACAAGTCATTTTTTATCCTCTACAGTGGAAGTTCTGTTCTTGCCTGTCATTGGCTGTGAGCTGACACCTCCTCACGTCGGGGGTTGAAATGACTCCACAGCGTTTGTACTGACCATCTCCGATAGACCGAGACACCTCGAGGACACCCAGCACCCTGCCATCTCTGTAACACACGCAAAAATTAATCAGCAACTGTTTTCATAATCCATCAATCCCTTATGACAGTTTAGCAAGTAAAACATGCCAAAACATCTCCAGCTGCTCAAATGAGAATATTTTTTGTGTTTCCACAACGAACTGAACATTTTTGTGTTTTGGACCGTTAGTTGGACAAACCAAGACATTTGAAGAAGACGCCACTCTGGACTTTGTTGTGCCTGTAAAGAGCTTGTCAGGTATGAAAACTATCAGGATCTGGTTAGTTTTCCTGACTTTGCTTTGCCAAATGTTTTAGTGTCGTCCTTTACATGCAAACCAACCTGCAGCATGTCCTAAAACACAAGTCACCAAGTTTTTTTCAGAGCTAGAGGTGGGAAAATATATTTGTTCTTCTTCTTGACTATCTGTTTTTTCCATGCTCCTTTTTCTACTTTTTAGCATTAATTCCGTTGGGAGATTTACTCACAGCTGCTTTAAAACAAACCAAACAAGTGCATTGGCCTTACACAAAATTAGGCCATAAATTGATGACAGTTTAAACTGAAAATCACCAAACTTGGTAGATATTTGGAACTTAACATCTGCTCTCAAGTTAAGTTCTAACTTAAGAGCCAGAGGACATCCTTCAGACCTGATCCCTTCTTTATGAATGTAGGTGGTGTACCTAACGGTGCCTCCTGCCCTCTGGATCCTCATCCTCTCCTCATAGATGGTTGGGTTGTGTTCTTTACTGAGAGCGAGAGTCACCGACCTCCTCTGTCCGTCTGCTCCTGATGTCGCCTCCATCCGACACAACACGGCCTGCAGACACAAACGCAGACAGACATGAACCACGATGTCCTGCAAAATTTATCTGGTGGTGCACTGAGGCAAACATCAGATAACCTATATTTAAAAAGGTGTCTGACTGATGATGATTAAACCTCAGTTTACCCTGCTGTCTCCCAGATTGGCCACATATATCATGTCATCCACCACCAGCACACAGGTGGCTGTGGTGCCGTCCTTCCATGCTGGCTTCCTGTTGCACAACACAGCAGAAAACATGAGACAAAAGTCCATTCACCAACATTTGTTGACATTGTCTCTATTAAAAGTATGCCATCAGCAGCTCCCGTTTGCGGTGTACTCATGGATGTACAGTCAATTATCACTCTGATACTGAAGAAAACTTAAAAATGTGATGATTCTCAGGCAAGTTCTTTTCTTCTGGATGTAAATGTCTCATCTCTTTCAACACTTACTGGCTGGAAGCTTTCTTCAGAAAGTCTTCATCTGTCTGGCGGAAAGTGTCCAGGAGACATTTCTTTATCAGCTTGTCCACGTTCTCCGTTTCTCCTGGAAGAGACGACACGTTTCAACCACTAAGGAGGCGTCCTTCCTGAAAATACTCTGCGCACTATTTACAATCAAATTTAAAACTTTTTGAGTCATCAATCATTTCGAGACATCAAGTCATCAATTTGGACAAATACATAACTTTTAAAAGGTAATTGAGTACTAGTCTGATATCTGTAAACTTAACATGAAGACCAGCTGTGTGATCATTTAAAGGTGGACTACCCCTTTAAAACTCACCGCTGGGGAACTTCTTGGCCAGATTGTGGTGGAGATGCTCTGCAGCGAACCGAGAGGCTCGAGCTCCACCGTGACCGTCAAACACAGCAAAGTACGAAACATTAGATCTGCAGGACAAAGAGAACACATCAGAGACACTTCCTCCACTGATGACTTTCTTTTGGACAGCTGTCTAGTCAGAGAACTTACACTTGTCCCGGCAAAGTGGACAGACAGCTGCTCATGTCCGGCTGCAGCACGTGGGCATCCTGCATCTCCTCTCGCTCGCCTCGCCTTGCGGCTACGTAGCCTTTCAGCACGGGGAGGCCTGGATGATGACACACACGTCAGTCTTTAAATGCATCATCTCTAGGCATCATATTTCCATATACTCTTTAATTGGAGGAGAAAAAGCAAACAAACATTGTGGTGGAAGAGATGAAAACCTTCTTTACAAACTTTTTTGACCTCCTCCTCCCTCTCCCTTTTATCACACTCTGCATCTTCTCTTTTTCGTTTCAATCTTTTCTCCACCTCTTCTTCTTCTTCTTTGGTGGATTGTGGTTGAGCTGTGACCGCTGCAGAGACGAGACCTGTGTGGAGAGAATCCAGAATTTAAAAAGTAAAAAATGGTGGTTTAAATGTAAAAGCTCTTTAGATGTACAGATGTAACAATTAAAAGTTTTAAACAGGGATGGACGATATCAGATTTTTTGCTGATGTCCAGCATGCTGATATATAACAATTTTCTTTCTTTCTTTTTTTTTTTTTAAAGATATTTTTTGGGCATTTTTAAGCCTTTAATTGGAAGGACAGACAAGCGTGAAGGGGGGAGGGAGGGAGAGAGAGAGTGACATGCAGCAAAGGGCCACAGGCTGGAGTTGTACCCAGGCCGCTGCGGCAACAGCCTTGTACATGGGGCGCCTGCTCTACCACTAAGCCACCGACGCCCCATTGAACAATGTTCTGGCTGAAAATCGATACCAATATCAATATATCCACTATCTTTCCCACCTAATTTTAAAGATTAAGTCTCTTCTGTGGTGGAATCAACATCATATTATGCATGCTTACTCTTATCACGATGGCCCACCAGCAGATGGAGACATGAAACAGTGATTTTCGGTGTATGTTATATTCATTCATTGTGTAGAATAAGAAAAAGCATGTTGGCTATTTTGATGATGCAACAATATTCTTGTGCATCCCTCGTTTTAAATCTTAAGTAGAATCATGCAAATACTACTTCCCTGTACTGCAGATTTGATATTACACACACTGTTAGATAAATACATGATATTTTCAATCAGAATCTGAACAGTATATCTGTCACATAAATGTAATGGGGTAAAAAGTACAATATCTATCAATGAGCTCTAGTGGAGTAGAATTATAACGTTACAACAGCATTTACTGGAAATACTCTAATACTGTAAGGCACAGCACTTAAGTAAATGTACTCAGTTACAGTCCACCACAGTTTATTGATTACTTAACATTTTACAGCATTTTCCCACCGGTTTAGTAGTGAAAATACTCCCGTGCAGTACAAGTGCCTGTATAAATCAACTGATAATGAAGGCAATGACCCTTACTGGTCTTACTGCATTTTGTTTTAATCAATATTCCACCGTTAATTCGTCATAACTCACCGGAGGTCTGTGTCGGTTCTGGCAGGTCGTCGAAAAGATCCATTCTGCTCAGTTAGCTAACTAGCTAACTAGCCTAGCTGCCGGAAGGAGCTAACTAGTTAGCTACCTGTTTGTGCATGTACGGCTCAGTGTCTGTGTGTGTGCGAGCTGACGGTAAAAAAAAATGTTTAAAAGGATCAAAATATTCAGAGTGCCGTTCAACGGGTTCGTTGGTTTTAAAAGCAGAAACGTGGACCGTTAGCTCCGGCGTGGGAATATTATTGCGGTTTATTTCTAGCTGCTGCTAGCTTCTTCTTCGTTGAGTTTAATGGCGGTTGGCAAACCAGCTTTCAGGTTCATTACCGCCACCTACTGGAATGATGTGTGGCGCAGTAGATTGGCAGGAAATAAAACAAAACTAAATTTATTTTGTTTCCTGTTACTCTTAAATAATTAAATACACAATAAATAGATAATCATAAATACCTATTAACAGAAGTACTAGTTTTAACATTGTAGCACAATGCACATTTTTTATTTCTATTTTATTAAATTTATTACCTTATATTTACACACTTCTATTTCACACTCATTCGTACTCATTCTTTATAATTCTTTATTCTTTACATATGAGCAACTGTAACAAATCACAGTTTTCTCTTGGGGATCAATTAAGTATTTCTGATTCTGATTCTGAATCTGAAGCTTAGATGTATTCCTCGACGTCTCTCCTAGTAGATTCCCTAAAGTAATACTCTGCTTTTCCTCTGTTATTCCTGTTATTAACTCTCTTCTTTCTTCATCATACCTGTTGCAATATATTAGTACATGTCTGACTGTTTCCAGTTTGTCACAGTGTGTATACAGTCCAATAGGATGCTTCCCCATACTATGGACAGTTTCATTTAATCCTGTATCCTCAGATGCGTAATGATCATCCCCTCCCTTGGGCTCCCACTATGCTATCTACCAACACTTACCTGTTTTTGAATACTGTAAATGTGTCTTCCTGTGTCTCTGCATTCCCAAAATGTTTTGCTTTGATGACTTTCCAGACTAACTGCTTGAAAGTGCTGACAAGCTACCAGAGACGGTTAAGACACTGGGTTTGTTATTATCTTCCACCCATTGTAATGCTAATAATATTCCACTTCCAATCCAGCTTTGAACACTGACAGTTGCTACCTAACAATGAGGCATGAAGAATCCAGCAGACTCTGTAAATATGAATGTCTTGTGTTGGTGATGGTCAGTATATCTTTGCACTATTGTCCACTGTGGTACTTTTTTATAGGTTTCTCTTTCCATTCCTTTCCTTTTTATTTTTTTAGACAATAAATAATAACATGCTCCTCTCTTTCCTGCATGTTATATCACAGATCAGATCCCTCTCTGAATATACAGTTACATATTGTAACCTGCTGGAAATAATTAGCAACAGGTGCATGTCAACCAGTAGCTCTCTCAATAACCAGGGTGGAGCAACAGACAATGGTGCAGTGGTTTTGCAGTATGTCTCCTATCCCAGTTCCATTAACTGTGTTACCTTCCCCAGTGACTAGACCTTCATCAGGCTAACAGTTTTGTAATGAAGAGAAACCCTCATAAGAAGTAGCTGAGAGTTTGCAATCAGTCACATTACCCATGTTCAGTAGAAAGGCATAAATACCAAACACCAATTTGTGTGATAACCTGCAATATTATACACAGAGATAGAGAAATAAAGAAGTAAAAATTAAAAACTGCACTGAGACAATCATACACATACTCCATAAGTAAATAATTAAGAATAAATGTTTAAATCCTTATTGTTAAATTGCATTCTCAAAGAATATGCATTGAAAAATTACGAAAATATTCATGACCATAGCTGTATAAGGTGCAGCAATCCCAAAATGGGATGAAGTGATGACCACATTAAATGCATCAATATTTGTAATCCAATAATATAATAAAAACTGATCTAAAATGGGCCATTCTGCATAGGGAGTACTTTTCATTTTGCTACTTTAAATGTATTTTGATGCTCGTACGTTTGTACTTCTACTCAAGTAAGAATTGAAATGCAGGGCTTCCACACTTGTACTTTTACCTGGGTTACATTTTGAATTTAGGCCTTTTACATGTCATGCAATACTTCTGTTTATTTCCTCCGCCATTTAGTGAAAATAATAATAAGGTTAATAATGAAGTTTGGACTAAATTCACCACTCAGACAACAAGATGTTAAATTATCATCAGTGTGACTTTGAACGCTGTTGAAATAAAATCTTCACTTCCCTCCTTGTTTCCTTTCCTTCCTCCTGGGCTCTTATTGGCTACTCAGAGGGAAGCAGCTGTTCTCTGCTCCTATTGGCTGACAGGACAATAAAGCCAGAGGCCGGACAAGTGTGTGTGAGTGGCGTCAAACTTTCAATCAGTCACACATCCGACACTTTCAGTGAACTGCAAATACACGCGATGCATCAGTCAGTGTTGTGATTGATTATCAGTAAGATATTGATCATCATCAGCTCTGTAAACATGCAGGTTTCTCTCTGGTGCGTTTGGATTTTAACTCTTCACACCGCAGCTCAGCATCCTCCTGAGCGGCAGGAGGGAGGCGTGCAGTCCGGAGGGAGGAGGAGGCAGAGCACCGGTACACCGACCCTGCTGCGGCCGGCGGCGGTGAGGGGATCCGGGGAGAAGCTCGGCGGCAGGAGGGCGCCCTTGAACGGGTGAGCAGCACATACATCCAAACACTGCAATCAGTGTTTGTATGGGTGCCATAATATTCACACAGACTTTATGTTAAATGGTCCAAAACCTGCTGAACACTAATGTCAAGTTTGGAGAAGAAGGACCTCACTGAGTTTTGCTTTTATACTTAAAGACGTAAAAACAAACAAAGCCATCAATCAGGTCATCTAATTATGATTTAGTGTCTGCAGCACTTCTTCAGACTGCATGTAATATTATACATAATAATATTGAAGATAAGATAAACGTTTTATATTTTTTCTGTGCAGCAATATGTCAAGAAGTTCTTATGTAACTGCTAAATTTCTGTAAAAAATAAAACTTTTTTCCCAGTTAACCATTAAATCATTTACTTTATACAATCAGGTGATGGTCAATGCACCTGAAAACATAGATGGATAGATAAGTAGACAGACAGATATCATAACACGTAAACATTAGAGGTGTAAATCACTGGTTTAATCATGATACTGTGGACAACCATATGATAATTGCCGAAATAACAAAGTCTGTCACAGAACGATTTCCATTCAGTTTGATTCAGGGGCCTGCGATTGATATGAGATGATATTATCTGCCCATGTAACACAGTCTGTTACAAAAGAAGCTGCCACCCCTTTCTTTTTTATTCTTGGCCATAAAAAATAAAAAAAACAGCTTCAGCGTGTTCACATCACATGAATTAGCCTAGCAGCTAGCGGACTTTTTCCTCTAGTCAAACCTTAATGAATTACACATATTATTATTATTTGTCTTACTTACCTTTGGTTTAAGTCACTGCATCTCTCAACAGAACATCTTGTTGAATTTCAGCATGCATGCACATTGTTTCTGCCAAACGTTGTTAAAACAGAGCAGCTAATGCTGCTGTACTGAGAACATAGTGGAGCGAGATACCCGACCAGGCAGGTACGTCATGTTTTATGTCTTAGGGGGCGTCGGTGGCTTAGTGGGAGAGCAGGCGCCCCATGTACAAGGCTGTTGCTGCATGTTACTCCCTCTCTCTCTCTCTCTCTCTCTCTCTCTCTCCCTCTCTCCCCCTTTCACGCTTCTCTGTCCAATGAATTAAAGGCTAAAAAAAATGCCCCCAAAAATATCTTAAAAAAAAAAAAAAAAGTTTTATGTCTTAGGGGGCGATCACACCTACAAGGAGCGCTAGAAATGCAGACGCTTCAAAGACGCTTGAAATGACTGAAACACCCTTTCAGTGAGCGCTCCTTATGAGGAGTGCCTGTAGAGCGGGGGTTAGCCATCTAGCTAGCTAACATTAGCATGTTTATCATCGTAGTAACGTTTATTGACATTGTACTCACCAGACAAATTCACTTGGCTGCTCACACAGCTCCAGGCGTGTGCTCTCCGGTGCTTATTGCTATACTGAGGTATTGAGGGACTGTATAGCTCCTTGTAATTATAAACAGTCAGGATGAACCGTTCCTCGTTGCACTGCGTTACCATTATGTTTACACAATTTACCTCAGCTACTCTCAACAACAAAACATGAATGACGTGATAGCAAAGCCAGCCTCTTGCTTGATTTCATGGATTTGATTGTGCGTATACAATGTCTACATGAGACCCTTGATCTACCAAAATATTGGCCATTGCCCCCAGTCTGATCAAAAAGATTGACATATCAATACATATCGATTCTGAATATTTAAAATGGTTTCAATACTCATTTTCTGCAGTATGGATACACTGGAACCAGATTCGCTTTCTTGCTCTCTGACTGTTAAAGTTCTCTACAGTCATTCTGCTGTTCTCTGCTACTAACCAAGAAAAGAAAAGTCTTCATCATGTTATAGCCTTGTCATATCGATCTTTTTATTACATTTTTAATTTAAGTAAGTATCACTCAACCTCTGGAGAACATGAACGTCTGAAATAAGTTAAATCCGTCCAGTTGTTGTTGAGATAGTACAGTCATTGCCAAGTTCACCCGAAGAGAAATTTTACCTTCCAGCTGTTTTTGTACCTGTGTGTGAAAGCATCCGACCAATCAGCATCTGTCAGGTGTGTCAGACTGCAGACACCTCAGGAATGTGTGAAATTCTGTGCGTGTGTGTGCGTATGTGTGTGTAAGCAGCGTCAAGTGCAAGTCTGACTGACGGTCAAGTGATGGATGCAAAGTCAACACACACACACACGTACTAATCCTAAACCCTGTGAACTGACTGACTGGGCTTATAAACTATAAGTGTGTGTGTGTGTGTGTGTGTGTGTAAACAGCAGATTTAAAGAGGTTTGTATGGGTGTGTGAAAAGAGGAAAGAGTCCTCCTTGACTTCAAAGTCCTGTTGGACTGTTGACTTGTTTTTAGTGTCACTGTGAGGACCGGCTGTGCTCAGGGGACTCTTTCAGATATGCTGAAAGTTTGTAGACCTCCTGACCTCAGCACCCCTTCACATTAATCTGAAGACAATCTAACATGTCGGTCTGAATAAGCACCAGAATTGCTTTTACAGGAAAAGTCACAAAGCCATATCTTACAGGTTGACAGTGTTGGAGGAGGTATATGCAGGGTTCCCACGGTTATGAAATTCCTGGAAAAGTTATGAAGTTAGAAAAACTGTTTTCCAGGCCTGGCAATGGTTTGGAAAAGTTTTCAATAAATGCTGTTTTAGATTGTTAAAAATATGTTCATAAAAAACAAGCATGTTGAACGCTTCATGAAATATATTCCCAGTACCACTAATTTAAAATCTAGTGCTGTGCTGCGTTACTGTTGAAACATCACTAGTATCAAGTGATACACATAGACAAGACTGGCATCGCGCCATCGCCAATGCTGTGTCCCCTTTTAGGTCACTGATCAACTTGGACAGGGAAAGCCTAAAGGGACACGATGGCGATTACCTTCTATTTATTAGGGTAATGCATACGCTCAGGTTCAGGCAAGGTTGCAAATCCATTATCAGGCATGTCAATAGAATAAATGGTTGATTAACAAGAGAAAAAATGCAAACAGCTTGTCAAAATTATAAGACAGACACATCAGTTGCATTGAAATCTATATGATCTTTGGTTTTCAGTTCCCCTGATGCGGGCGTGGCCTTGACATTTTGCAAACTACACGATTGTACCGGTCTGGTCTAATGTAATGTTTCAAGTGGCAAAGCGTATGAGCTGACTTTGTCATCAGGAGGTGGAGGGGATGTTGGATTTCCTGCAGCTCCTTAGGCCCCAAACGTGGCTGTTTTTCAGCGACCTGTTGCCACAGACGGCTGTTTTTATTTTCACACTTTTAAACGGAACAGACAGAGTTTTGATCTGTCATAAAGCATCCCTTCTGTTTTCATCTGTGAAGATGAAAAGTGAGAGCCAACAGAGCGGTCAGTGTTCTCACAGGAAAAAGAAAGGCGGGCTTTTTATTTGAAGTTGAAGGTGTTGTTGAGGAGAACACAGACGACACGCTGTTACTTGAGAACTTTCTGCTGACACAAGTGTTTTCTCCTCACAGTGACTTTCAGTGAGCAGAACAAGAGAGCATCTGTGAACCCGTTCAAACCTGATCTGAAGTGACCGCCTTCATTCAGAGGAGCAAACCGCTGATTGTGCGTGCTTTAACCACTGTTCACTGAGAAACTGTGACAAAAGCACGCAAGAACTAGATAAGGAAAGACCTCCAGCAGCTTTTTGCATCTTTAAATAGGTGTTTTTCATGACCTCAGAGGTGTTTCACTGACGACATCTTTGCCCGCTGCTAAAACCAACTTTTAATATACAGTATTTCTAATGATCTCAGCTTGTTTTTTGCATGTTTGTGTGTTTGTTTGTTTTTGGTGCAAAGGGACATTAACTCAGACGGAGGTACAGACATAGAAATAGACAGAGGTAAAAAGTGTGTATTTTCAATCAGAGAAAAGAAAACTGTCTGCAAAAGAACTGCAAACAAGGCTGCCATTGCAGCCTGGTATAAACATGTGAATGTCACCTTTTACGCTACCTAATCCCTTCTTTTTTGGAAAATGTTGATGAATATGTAATATGTGGTTTTACATTTTTTCTTTTGTAAACTGTGTTTGAGATATTGGCCGTACAGATGTCTGCCTTCTCTCTAATACAATAGAACTAAAAACCTTATAGGCAATGTCCCTTTCCAGAAAACATGACCCGATTACTCAACCCAATCAGCAGAAGAAAATACTGGCATTCTACGTTTCTGCAAACCACAAATACGTTACGGTTGTACATTATTATGTAGCAGATATGTCAAAACTTTATGTTTCAGCGGTGCCGTGATTAATGTGTGGTTATGTTTAGGCACCAAAACCACTTTTGAACAGTGGTCTCGCGCAGGTGTCACCTAGGCCTAAATTGAAACTCGAAACTTTCCTCCACTACTCCCTAAAGGTCTTGGGCAGGTTTGGATCTGCAGAGGCTGAACTGAACTGGAAATAGTCATCAACATGTATGTATATAGGTGTTATTAAGTGGCAGCATCACATTAGAAACAGTCTGGAATTAAACAAAAATCCAGCCTGAAGCAAAAAACAAAACAAAACAAAAATGCTTTTGGTGCCACTATCCCAGAAAGAAACACAGCAATGTCTTGGTAATGAACAACCCCTTTTCATAACACTATCCTGGCAGGAAATGCAGCCACGTCTCGGTAAAAAACAACCGCTTTTTCGTGCCATTGTCTCAGCAGAAAACGCAGCAATGTCTGTAAAAAACCAACTGCTTTTTAAAGACACTATTCGGCAGGAAATGCAGCGACATCATGGTAAAGAACAACCATTTCTTGTGCCTCTATCCCGGGAGGTAATACTGTGACATCTTGGTAAAGAACAATCACTTGTCATGACACTATGTCACTAAAGACTTTGTCACTTTAGAAACGATGTAACGTGTAACGTATTTGTAGTTTGCAGAACATTTTCCAGCTGTAGCCTCAGAAAGCGTTTGAAAACGTGAAAATTAAAAGACAAAATACAACTTAAATTTCACAAAAATATCATTTAGGTTTTGTCTGAAATTTGCCTAAAACTAATGAGCAAATCAGGGGTCAAAAATATATGGTGTATAAAAAAATATAAATGTACAGACACAAGATTCAGACACTCAGATGGCGGCAGGTTGATGTTGATGCTCTTTATATTAAATAGGGAGCGATTTCACAGACTGGGGCTCTGACCAGACTGTCTGTGTGTATACAGGTTTAATACTGTGTGTGTGTGTGTGTGTGTGTGTGTTAATGCTAAAACTCTGTTTTGACACACTCATCTGCACACACACACACACGGGTCTTGGTGTGTCAGTGAGTGAAGTGGGGCCTCCTCTGCTACTACAATACACCCAGTACACTGTGAGTAATGATTAAATCCTCTGCAGAGAGGCTGAGTCCACACTGCATTTAAAAAACACACCCTTCTCTCAGTGCTCTCCATCCTCTGCTCCCGTTTTAATACTGCGTAATCGGTTTGGATTCTGCTTGTTGGGTCTTTTTTAAAATCTGTCATTAGGTTTTACTTTCAACATGTGTAAACACTTAGTCTCCGGATGGATCTGTCAGATTTTCTTTTTTTAAACAGTGTAAATGCATTAAATATGTAGTTGTGTCTCCCTCCTGGCTACATTTTGCATTCTAACATTATAAATAAAGTTAATTGATCAGCCTCATGTTTTTAAGTGAGGTGAAACTCAAACAAGCACACACACACACACACACACTTCCTGTTACACACAGCTGTGAAGTCACTTTGATGAAGGTGGGGGAGTGGGAGGTAGTCCAACCCAGTGTTGATCTGCTAATTAACTGCTTTTCCCAGAAGGTCAAACACACATTTTGAATAAAAACGCAACAGTCAGTGAAAAGCAGCTGTTTAATAAGTGAAAACAGACTTCAGCAGTTGGTCTCGATGTGAGAGGAGCAGATGACAGGAACTTTAAATCCATCGATAACTTCACAGAGAACACAAGCTCCAAATCTCCACCAGATGGCCGAAAAAAAAAATCCACTTGTTAAACGTGTTTTACTGCAGAATAACCATCTGAAACAGCCACAGGCTGCAGGTGCTTTTCTAGAAGGCTTTCTAGATGGCGTGGGGACTCTGGGAAAGCACTGATTCCTCTGTGCCTGCAAGCTCTATATAAAACAACACATTTTAAAGTCCATCTTATGCTGAGTCAGTATGCAGTTGGTTAACAGTGTGGATGTTTATTTCCAGGGTACCATGAAGAGAAGCACTTTTTACACAGAGAGTCCCTTCTTCATGCTACCTTTGCATTTTTACACAAGCAAACAGCTGAGTTATCATGCCACCATTCCACTGTGGAATCAAAAGATGCGTGACAGGTGTGACATGTAACACAACAGCATCGGCCTCTAGTGTGACATTGAAAACACACGTCAGCAGCACTTTATAAACAATAACAGTGACCTAACATGTCAATAAACTATCATTTACTGTCCCTGTTATATGGCGGCTGATCTTGTCCTCTGCTTGGAGGGTAAGGAGCTCCCGGACTTTGCAGGCATTTTTGACCGCTATTCTTCTTATTTGAGTTAGCTGCTAACTGCTAGCAGCTGCTTTTTACATCTCCCATGGTGGGTCACACACACATAACACGTCGTCAGATGTCACACCCGTCCTGCTGACTGACACATGTATACAGACGTAGATTTGCTGCTGTTACTACGTCTGTTCCCGGCTCAGAGGTCAGACAACTCTGTCCCTCCATGACGGGATCATGCCTTGCGTACAGAACGATGAGGTGACAGAACATAGCAATATTCCCGCCTTCAACAGGCACTGTAAGAGGGGCTATAGGTTGAAAATGAAAAATGATCATTTGTATATCAGTTACTCATCTCGTGCTACGGTGAATTCATGAAGAAAACTAACATAATTTGTGACATAAAATGGAAACTTATTTTCACTGTTATCTGGAACATAAAAGACTTAATTTGTTATTTAAACTATTGGACACTGTTCACTAATTTAGGGAAAAATTATATGTTTTTATTTTTTAATTTTCTTGGTGACGGTTATGATCAGGAAAATGCCAAATTATTAACAATATAATACCAGACAAACTAAATAGAGAATGAAAATTGTAACTCACTCTCTGTCTGTCTGTCTGTCTGCAGTCCTCATGTCTGTGGAGCTCGGTGTTGTGTCGGCTGGACTTTGTCGCCTAGAACCAGACGATGCACCAAACGTGAGTACAGACTGCTGTCACCATTTGTTGTCCCACTCTGAATCAAACCTCAGGCTCACTGCTCGGGACTCAAAATGGCTCCTGAAACAAGGTATAACGCTACAAAGGCTTATGATTGGTTTATGCAGTGTGGCCATGTAACTTGAATGTAGGACCTTTAATTGTGACAGAGTATCTCTACACTGTGGTAATAGTATTTTACTTAGTTATCTGAGATCTGAGTACTTCCACCTCCACCACTGGTCAGTATTTGAAGGTCTGGTGAATTTACATTTTTCTTCTCAAACTAATATAATGTAAAGAAAACAAACACTGTGATGACAATAACTCTGTTTTGTCCCACAGATTTAATCAAAGTACAATTTATTCAAACACATTTTCACCACATCTGTATTTTTTTTTTCATCTTTCATCTGTGTTCGGTTGCAGTTGCAGTCATGTTGTAGTAAAACAGCGGAGCAGCTGCAGATATCAAAGTTCCTCTAACAGGAAACTGCTGTTGCTCCTCAGTAAAAACTCACCTGAATCTCAGAAACATCCGATTTCTTTTAGTTTGAAGTTCTTTTACTTTCTGAATAGAATATAAAAGCATCAGAAAAGCCTGGATAGGTCACGTGTGTCAGCTGATTATGTATAACACACAGTACATGTCATTTTAAATTATTTTATTTTTATGTTATAGTAAAAAATACGGGTGCACGTGTGTAAATTAACAGTCCCTTTATTCCAAAAGTTGTAAAGAAAGCAAGGGAGGAACATTTGACAAAGCCCTGGAGGGCGGTAGTGGATGAACCCGGTTAAAGAGTACCCGCCCGGATGGGAGGCTCTAAAACTAAAGCGAGCGCGCCTGCAAGGAGGCAGGGATCATTTCATTGGTCAACAATAAACCTGGCGTTCTATTGGTTTGGGGATTTTGACAGGGTTGTTACACAAAAATCCAAGAGCAGGGCAGAAATCTGAGAGCAGAAATTCCACACAGAAGTAGCTTGAGCGCGAGGAGGAGAAGAGCTGAAGCTGGAGCAGGAAATCTGTGCAAGCAACATTGTATCTGAGTGCGAGCGCTAAGTTTGAGCAGATACAGAGTCGATCTAAGAGCACGCAGAGGCTATTTGAGTGCGAGGGCAGGGTTTGAGGGCCAATATTACAAAATCTGAATGTGAAATCAATAAAAAATGCTCTCAAATTGATATACCACTCTTGAATAAAGACAGGAAAAAAGCTCCATAGTTTTCTTCTGACTAATCGTTGCAGCACAACTCTGATATAAAACACTAAAAATGTCTTTATAGCAACTTGAGAAATATTAGAAATGTGGCTCTGCCCATGTACATCACTTTTTGATAAGCACTGTTGCTGCAATAACTTCAAACCTCCAACATGGAGCAGGTTAGTTGAGCGCTGTCACATCCATCCTGAGTGTGAAGCTGCTGAGTCACTACAGATGTGACTTTATACACAGCAGACTGATGCTGCGTCACATGTTCATGGTTCAAAGGTGGACTCTAGAGTCCACACGCAGAGCGGGATTTATGACCGGATCAATGCTGCTTAAGGGATTTACAGTGATTCTGTACTTTATGGTTACCACACTGGATCTAAAGTTTATATATTCCACATGGAGAGCTGACAGTGAAGCACACACACACACACACACACACACACACACACACACACAAGTCAGATCTGTTTCTGTTTATTTCAGGACCCAGTGAGCAGTTAATAAAATATTAATGTGCCTTCTTTGTATTTTTCTTTGGTGGTGGAGGAAGTGCTCACATCCTTTGCTGCAGTAAAAGTACTAATGCTGCTCTGTTAGAGTCAAAGTCCTGTGTTGAAAGTGTTCCTTCAGTAGAAGTATGTATCAGGAAAATGTAGTTAAAGTATTTAAAGTAAGGTGAAACTTTATAGTCCCAGAGGGGCAATTTGAGATACAGACAGTAGTCATGAGTCCAACCAAACAGGCGTAACACAAGTGTCCAGTATCACACACTGTCAGGGATAAATCATGGACATAAAGGGTCAGTGCTTGTTAAAATAAGCAACAGTACAACAGCACAGAAGATGATCTGTAACGCTTTGTGCTGCATTTAGGGAGGCAAAACCTCCGCGCTAATAAAAACTCAACACAGGCTCAACAGGTGACCCTCTCTTCTTACAGATGCTGGACGTATTCAGAGTAACACCAGTGATCTTACAGCACAACTTGACCACTTTTTCCAACACACAACACACCATTAAATATGTACAATTTAATGATATATATGTGATACAATGGTGAAGTTCTTGGGACCCTAAATTGATGCCCAGATGCGATCAGCTCCAACTGTGAGTGTAATTGATGTGAGGCATCTGTAATTAAATGTTTGGCCTTCCTGCTTTATCAGATATATTGCTGAGTTGTTCCTGTGACGTGCCACTCACCTTCCCTGCATTGCTGATAGTCTTAGAGAGCTTTTTGCCGCACCATGCTTGAATTTAAATTATAAAATGCTTTTAACCAGGCTTCTGTGTGCTATGTCAAGTATGTGCTGATTAACACTGAAGCTCTTCAGCTTCCTGATTAAATACAGGCACTGATTGGCTCTTGTGAAAATGCTCTCTGAGTTTCTATTAAATGTTAATGTCTAATCAATAATTGTGCTTAGTAAAAAGCACTTAAATTACTTAAGTGTAGTACTTAAGTACTTAAATTGTTCTTAAGTGTAGTACTTAAGTACTTAAATTGTTCTACATTTTCTACAGGCTGGTTATTGATTATGACTGAGAGGATGTGACTTATTCCATTTGGTTTTGTTTAATGTTCAAACTGATGAACTTTATTGTTTTTTGCAAAATATACACTTACTCTGAATGTCATGCCTGCAACATGTTCCAAAAAAGTTGGGACAGGAGCAACAAAAGACTGGAAGAGTTGTGGAGTGCTCAAAAAACCCACCAGTTGACCGGTAACAAACGTTCGTGTCATTAATAAGTATGAAGGGGAACCCTTGAAAGGCTCAGTTGTTCACAAGTAAGTATGGTCACTTTGTGAGAAATAGTGTGGACAAAAAGTCCAACAGTTTAAGAACAACGTTTAGAATTTAAGGATGTGACATCTACAATCCATAATATCATCAAAGGATT
The DNA here is from genome assembly GCA_035609425.1 of Epinephelus awoara. NCBI lineage: Eukaryota > Metazoa > Chordata > Actinopteri > Perciformes > Serranidae > Epinephelus > Epinephelus awoara. Next base: position 41,566,320 of record CM069297.1, read on the forward strand.
CAGAGGATCCGGAGAAATCCCTGCATCTTAAGCCCAGTTCAGACCAAAGATTCACGACAAGACGAGTTGAAACAGGCAAGTACTTGCAATGCACCGTTCTGCAACGTCGTAAAATCCTGCTGGTTCACACCAAATGCAACTAGATCAGGCACTAGATAAGCACATACAGCGAGCAGCAACCAGCAGGGCTCAGCGGGGACGGAGCACCTGCCTGCTGCAGCAAGCGAACACGCCGTCTGTGGTCATTTTGACTTGTGAACTTCACTAGAAGCCAATTGGCTAATGAAACATGTGAAGTGCTTTACGTTCTAAAACCAGCCGCTGCCAGTTTCACTACCTGAGTTGCAGGTGATCATCAGCCGGCTTGAGTCGAGTTCAGACCAGCCAGTTCACACTGCTGCAACTTCTCTCTGCAAAGTTCTAAAATGGTTATAGTTCTTAAGGTGCAAGGCTGAAAACCAATTTTAAATGGCAGCGACCACTGACGTTTCAGGCAGCGCTGCCTTAAAAACCAGCATGACTGTATAAAGGATATTACTGCATGGGCTGAGGAACACTTTGGAAAACCAGTGTCAGTAAACGCAGTTCATCGCTGCAAGTTAAGACTTTACCATGCAAAGTATAAGCCAGACATCAACAACATCCAGAAACACAGCGGACTTCTCAGGGCCCGAGCTCGTGTGACATCCTTGACACAGAGTGGGAAAGTGTGCCGTGGTCTGACTTGAGTCCTTCATGGATGTCGTGTCCTCTTGGCTAGAGGGGAAAGGAACCATCCATATTTGCCCATGCATGGCAAAAGAGTGCAGGTGTTAGACTGGCCTGGCTGCAGTCCAGACCTGTCTCTCATTGAACCAGTGTGAAACATTGTGACACACAAAATATGACAACAGAGACGTCGGATTATTGGGCAATGGAAGTCGTATATCAAGCATTTAATATGGCGTACAAAGCTGACCAATTTAAGTAACAGTAAGAAGCTAAGTTATCTTGAAAGAACTCATTTGAGGACATTGGGACTTTATTATTGTATTTCAGGCATTGAAATAAACAGCTTTATACTTTATTACATACTCGTGACTGTTAAATATTACCCACAGTCCCCGTATGAGGACGTGTTTTTTTAAGAAACTACACACTGTTCAAAGATGTTTAGTTTTTCATACAGAGCCAAGTGGTTTCTTTCAGGGTTATACAGCTCGGCTTTGAATGTCCTGCAGAGAGTAGAAACTCGTGAATGGAAACAGATTTACCCTCTCTGTCTGGAGGCTTACACACACACACACACACACACACGCACACACGCACACACGCGCACACACGCACACACGCACACACACACACACACACACACACACACACACACACACACACACACACACACACACACCTACACACGCCTAAGTCCCACTGGGCTCAGCGCCCACAGAGTAAAGCTTTACTGTTTGGTCACATTGTTCTGATAGAAGGAAGCTGGTTGGGAGTCTGGAAGCACACACACACACACACACACACACACACACACACACACACACACACAACACACACACACACACACACACACACACACACACACACACACACACACACACACACACAATGAGCAAACAACAGTGCAGTAAAAGACAGTGGAATCGTCTGTCTGTCAGGTCCATTTTTTTAAGTCCTGTTAAGGTTTTTAGTAACTAAATATCTCTCTGTCTCTGTCTCTCCTCTCTGTCACCCCTCCTTGTCTCCTCCCTCTCTTCTATCCTTTCCTCCTCTCTCTTTGTCTCCTTTTCTCCTCTCTTCCCCCCTTTTCCTCTTTTTGTTAACTCTTTTCCTTTTCTCCTCTGCTCCTTTGGCCTCTCTCCACTCCTTGTATCTTCTTCTCTTCTGTTCACCTCCCCTTGTCTCCTCTCCTCCTCACCACACCTCGTCTTCACTAAAAATAAACTAAACTAAAAATAAGCTGTTCTTCTCCTCTCTAATTTCATTGTCTCCTCCCCTCCTCTTCTTGTGCCTCCTCCTCTCTCCTCTCTTTGTCAACCCTCCTCACCTCCGAAACAAACAAACCCTCTGGGAACTAACTGAGACTAAAGTGAACTGAAAACAAAAATTAAAAATGAAATACAAATAAAAATAAATGAAAAATACAAAACTAGAATAACTGCTCCTCTCCTTTCCTTCACTCTTCTCCTTGTCTCCTCTCCTCCTGTAGCCAGGTGTGTTCCTCGTTGCCACAATGGCGCATTGTGCCGGCAGTCTAACCGCTGTGTGTGTCGACGGGGTTTCCACAGTAACCGCTGTGAGGTTTCCTCTGCAGCGCTGATCACCTCCGTTCCTCCCAGCGTTGTCCCACACCGAGAACTCACCTTCACCTCCTACAGAGACACCAGACTTGCTCAACGCCCCGCCATCAGGAAGACCAGAGTCCTCTCAGCTCGCTCTGGTCCTGCTGTCACGGTAACGCCTCCTGCCTTCATGACAACCACCAAACCCAAACCAGCACCTGAGACCCACAACAAGCAGGAGGACGCAAAGATCCCAGAATCTGCTCCTGAGAAGTCTGGACAGTTCAGAGTAAAACCTGAAACTAAAGCTGAGGACAGAGGAGGTGTTTCGAAGGAGCTTTTAATGCAGGAGGAGAACCAAGCCTCCCCGAAACGACCACAGGTGGAGCGGAGAGCAGAGAGGACACCCAAGTTCAACAACCTGCAGCTGCAGACAGGAGACAGTGAGGAGGAGAGAGGAGAAGTCACAGCCGGCATCACAGAGCTTAAAACACAAGAAACTCCAAAGTTAAAATCAGAAGTAGAGGAAGAGGAGGAATCACACGCCTTCAAAACCCCAAAGCTGGAGTCTCTGTCCTGGTCTCACTCTGAGGGAAAGATGTCACTAGATTTAAACGAAACTTATAAACCAGAGGATAAAAGATTAACCCCACAGTCTGACTTAGAATCTGAGATGGTGGAAAGATTAACGGCCTCTAAAATCCCAAACCTGGAGTGGAGGTTTAAAGCTGAGGACAGACTGAACTTGGAGTCAAATGCTGAGGCTGGTGAAGAGTACGGCCTTCATCTGGGGTCTGATCCTGGGCAGAGGTCGGAGAAAAAGGTGGATGACGACGGGATGGCGGAGGAGGAGGAGAAGAAGAGGAAGGAGGAGGTGAAGACTGGAGGAGCAAAGACGCAGCCTCTGAGGTAAGGTAACTCCTCTCTGCTCCTCTTCTCTTTTCTCACTCTTTGTTTGCGCTACATTTGTCTGTCAGCTGCAGTTACTAACAGTGGTGGAGGAAGTATTCTAATACTACACTGTAGAAATACTACTATACTAATCCAATTAAAAGTCCTTCATTTATATTGTTACTTGAATAAAAAATTAGAAGTATGATTGGGAAAATGTACTTCAAAATAATTAAAAAAATAAAAATAGATTAACTTAAATTCAGCTGTTTATTTTCATGTTTTGTGACCAAAAATCTTTATTTATAAAGTAGCTCAAGCTCTCAGACAAATGTAGTGAGATACTTCATTTCAAAAGCTGTCAAATTCTACAATATTTAGACATTTTAATCTCTATTTTTTGTGCTTGAAATAAGAAAGATAAAGTTTAACACCAGAAAACAGCGACAGAAATTATGTTGGAAACACAAGAGAATAAATTTGCATTCTTCCGTTCAGACAGCAGGTGGTGCTCTTCATCTGATAATACACACTGTAAATACTGTAAGGTACATACTGTACCGTACACACACACACACACACACACACACACACACACACACACACACACACACTGCAGGCTGCTGTGGACACATGGGATTAAAGTGTATTTTAGTCTGTAAATGATTATAATAAATAATTTGGGATAAAAGTCCTGTGGTACTCTGGGTACCTGTCCAGGGTGAACCCCGCCTCTCACCAGGTGTCAGCTGGGAACGGCTCCAGCCCCCCCACGGCCCTGTACCTGGATAAGTAGTTACAAATAATGACTGAATGAATGAATGAATTTGGGATTTAAAAAAACAGACAACAAAGGGGAAATATATAAATATATAAAGGACCTTAAGTTAAAGAAATGCCAGTTTCAGACCTGTGATCAGAGCTTGTTGAGCAGCTGAATGCTGCGTAGTCGAAAGACTTGATGATGCTCACCTGTTTAGATTACGAGTTTACATTGAAGGACATTGCCATGGCGACACCTTATTTGCCACAAAACAGGAAGTTTTGTAACTTCTGTGTACCTTGTCTAATGTGCCCCAAATCTGACTTGTTTTATTGTAAAGCTCCAGGCCTGAAAGCATCAACATGCAAACAGGTGTCACAGTGATTGCACAACCTACTGGCAACAGGAAGTAAGACTTGTCAGACAATTACCGTGATTCATTGCTGTAGATTAAACTACCCAACAGCATATAAAGGAGTTAAAATGTGCATAATCTTAAACATCTAAAGCAGTAAAATGACACATAGACCTCAGATACACCAGGAAAACTTTTTACTGCAACATATGTACTTTTGTTTTAGGTACTTTATGTACATTGTGCTGATACATATTTTTAGGACTGTTACTGGTGGTGGAGTATTTCGACAGGGTGGTGTTAGTACTTTTACTGCAGTGAATGATCTCAGAACAAGATGTGTGGAGAGTTTTCTATCAGTGTGTGAAAGCAGAGTTCCCTCAAACTCTCCTCAGTGTAAACAATCAACACAACCCCGAGTCAGAGGTCAAAGGTCGTGGAGGTCAGTGGTCAGAGCCAGGGTCAGGACGGACTGTGGGAAGACTGACACTGGGTGGTGGTGTGGCTTACGTGGATGTCCGGGGGCCGTATTCACAAAATGTCCTCGTAAAAAATTCTTAGAAAATCATTAGAATGGTGACGTTTTCTAAGAATTTCCCTTAAAGTTAAGACTCGGTGAAGATAGAAGTTATTTCACAAAGCATCTCAGCCCTTAAGAGAGTTCCTAAGGTGAAAAACTTAGGAGGAGGTAGGAGGACTTTAAAGAGGTTTAAGAGTTTCTTAAACGGGAGAAAACAGTGGAAACACAAAGAGGTTGGAGAAATATTCTCCAAACGCTGAATGACAGTGAGTTAATGAGATGCTACAGATTAGGTCATACAGAGATAATGTTTGTGGTCGATCTGATTTGGGATACACTCACATTTCCCACACAACACAACAACTCTATAATGCCAAAAATAAAATGATCACAACAATAAGATATTTGGAAAACTGGAGAGATGCAACAGTGCAGCAGTTATGATTTGGGTCTGTCTCAACTTTCCATCAGCAGAGTGATCACACTAACAATGACAACACTTTCACTGTTAGCAGTTCACTTAATTTCCCCTGGGTGTCCCCACCTCGTAGGCTCACTAAAGGGTGTGTCTTTGACAACCAGTCATTTCTTTTTAAAAAACTGTGTCATACCAAGCAACGGGGTCAACCATACCTCCTCACTAAGGTAAAAGTCTCTGTCCCGTCCTTGATCAGAGTCGCTCTCAGAACTTTCTTAAATCACTCCTAAATTAAGACTCCTCACTAAAATATTTTATGCTAAGTTAGGAGCTCTCTGAGAGTGTTCTCATAATGTTGGTGAATATGGTCCCTGGTGTTTAACCCACTGTCGTGATGACAAAATATTCTCTCTGCTGAACATTAAAAAGGATTTTTAACCTGTTTTTCAAGTCGTGACCTTTACTGTAATCCAGACAAAGTTTTTACTGCACAGTTTTGTGGCTACCTGGACATGATTTACTGTCACAATAATATTTTTTATCCCAATGGTTACAATAGTCCTTAAAGACTCAATCACGGTGAACACGGATTACAAAGAACCCAGTTTTCTAAAAAAAACTGGCATTGTACATTTCTGCAAAACATGGACATGTTACATTTGTGCATTAATATGTAGCAGGTACTTTAAAACTTTACCGGAATAAGATGGTGGTTTGATGGTGTCGAATATTGGTCTGCAGGGGTCTCCAGCTTGGCAGGCGTCTTGCCTCGGTGGCCCGCCGTCCACCATTGCCTCCACCTCCAGATGACAAAGTCAGCCCATATACTATGAAACATTGATATGATCCGTATCAGAAGTACAATATATCTGTGGTTTGCAGAAACAAACAATGCCAACATTTTCCTCTGAAGACGCTGCTCTAAAAACATTTCATCACAATTCATCCAATAATAGTTGTTGACATATTTCATGCCAGATTCAGAGGTTTGGTTTATACTCTGTCAAACTCCTGGAGCAATATAAAGCTGATGTAATGAATTAAATATGAGTTGCCTGCTGGAACATAAGCATGTGTTCAAATATGATAGTTTCTCAAAGCATTTCAGTTTTATCCGTCCACCTCTGCATTGTGTAACTCGCTATAAAAAGTGTCTCTTAACAAACCAGCAGCTGTAACATGTGAGATCATGGATGAAAAATAGACTTTCATCAGACTGCAGGGTGTCTCTGAGTGTGTATTCGTTATCAGTGCAGATTGATGTGTGTTGTTTGTTCTCCGAGCTGCTTTTCATCAGACTATTTAAGGACATTTAAATCATTCTTTCAGAAACACAGTTTATCACACAGAGAAAATAACAGGCCCACATTTATACTCCCTCCATCTGAGAACATTCTTACCGTCATACCAGTCAGTTCATGTCGGTGATGACTGTGTTGTTTTAAGAGCTGTGTGGTGAAGCCAAAGACGAACTGCCAAACTAACCAAACAAACAAAGTTACAAAGTAACTAAAGTAACCATATTTATACCAAATGCAGTAATATTTCAGTGTATACTTTGTATATTATGTGTCTTTCTGTGTATATAATATGTGTGTATTTATTGTTTGTAACAGTCTGAGGGAGGCCCAGGCGGTCCTGCTGAGGAAGACTTTGTCACGGGGAGGAAGAGGAGACAAGATGGCCGCCCTGCTGATGAAGCACATTGAGAAGGAGAGGAAGAAAGTCACTGTGACCTCCTCTTTCTCCTCCCCTAACGCCTCATCCTCATCAACGTCATCGTCCTCAGTAAAAACCAGCGTGAAGACCTTCTACACTCAGAAGGGCCAGTACACCATCCACGTCACCGCACCCTCAGGTCAGTTAATGCACACATCACACACACAGTCTGTCAGCTGCAGTAGATTAAAATCTCTTCATATTAAACAAGCCAAAGTGTTAGATATATAATAAAATGATGAAACAGTGATGGTGCATCACGGAAAGTCAGAGGATTATTAAGTTATCACAATTCATCCTGAGGGGAACACGATGTGTGTGTACCAGTTGTGTAATGTTTGTCTGGTGCTGCTGGAGGGATTCAGGATACGAGAGCAGACGTTATAATCAAGCTTCCTCATGTTTGGACATGTTAACATGAGCTTACAGTGTTTTTAACACACATACCAAAACACATGGGTCATTATTTAGTGTAATAACTGGTGTGAAGCTGATAGGGAGGTACTGAGAGATAAAGTGTACAACACAGTCAGGTCAAATCTGTCAGCCATACATTGTTGGAAAAACAGGCTCACTGTGATTAAATGGAGCTGGAATGCCAGTTTGTTACTGTGTGTTAGCTTCAGATAAGGTGAATGTTAATACAGTGTTATAGTGCAGGCCTGATCACTCTGATTAGACCCATACACAGTTCCTGTGATTGTCCAGCTGTGGAGGGGACTGACTGGAGAACTGCTGCTTTACTATGAAACTGATGAAGGAAGGGATGAAAATTTAAGATGGAGGTTATTGATTGATCAGAAGAGGATCATTTCTGAAATGATGTCATGAAATGTGGAGCTGGGGTTTACCTCTTAACACAAAGGAACCAATAGAGGACGATAAGGAAACACAGGAAAGTGCAGTAAAAAACAAACAGGTGGAAACAGCAAAGAAACACAGTAGAGTGCACTGAAAAGTTGGCAAAGAGTGCAGTAAAGGAACACAGTAGAGTCCAGTAAAGGAACACAGTAGAGTGCAGTAAAGGAACACAGTAGAGTGCAGTAAAGGAACACAGTAGAGTCCAGTAAAGGAACACAGTAGAGTCCAGTAAAGGAACACAGTAGAGTGCAGTAAAGGAACACAGTAGAGTGCAGTAAAGGAACACAGTAGAGTCCAGTAAAGGAACACAGTAGAGTCCAGTAAAGGAACACAGTAGAGTGCAGTAAAGGAACACAGTAGAGTCCAGTAAAGGAACACAGTAGAGTCCAGTAAAGGAACACAGTAGAGTGCAGTAAAGGAACACAGTAGAGTCCAGTAAAGGAACACAGTAGAGTCCAGTAAAGGAACACAGTAGAGTGCAGTAAAGGAACACAGTAGAGTGCAGTAAAGGAACACAGTAGAGTCCAGTAAAGGAACACAGTAGAGTCCAGTAAAGGAACACAGTAGAGTGCAGTAAAGGAACACAGTAGAGTCCAGTAAAGGAACACAGTAGAGTCCAGTAAAGGAACACAGTAGAGTGCAGTAAAGGAACACAGTAGAGTCCAGTAAAGGAACACAGTAGAGTGCAGTAAAGGAACACAGTAGAGTGCAGTAAAGGAACACAGTAGAGTCCAGTAAAGGAACACAGTAGAGTCCAGTAAAGGAACACAGTAGAGTGCAGTAAAGGAACACAGTAGAGTCCAGTAAAGGAACACAGTAGAGTGCAGTAAAGGAACACAGTAGAGTCCAGTAAAGGAACACAGTAGAGTGCAGTAAAGGAACACAGTAGAGTGCAGTAAAGGAACACAGTAGAGTGCAGTAAAGGAACACAGTGGAGTGCAGTAAAGGAACACAGTAGAGTGCAGTAAAGGAACACAGTGGAGTGCAGTAAAGGAACACAGTGGAGTGCAGTAAAGGAACACAGTAGAGTGCAGTAAAGGAACACAGTAGAGTCCAGTAAAGGAACACAGTAGAGTGCAGTAAAGGAACACAGTAGAGTCCAGTAAAGGAACACAGTAGAGTGCAGTAAAGGAACACAGTAGAGTCCAGTAAAGGAACACAGTAGAGTGCAGTAAAGGAACACAGTAGAGTCCAGTAAAGGAACACAGTAGAGTCCAGTAAAGGAACACAGTAGAGTGCAGTAAAGGAACACAGTAGAGTCCAGTAAAGGAACACAGTAGAGTGCAGTAAAGGAACACAGTAGAGTGCAGTAAAGGAACACAGTAGAGTCCAGTAAAGGAACACAGTAGAGTGCAGTAAAGGAACACAGTAGAGTCCAGTAAAGGAACACAGTAGAGTGCAGTAAAGGAACACAGTAGAGTGCAGTAAAGGAACACAGTAGAGTGCAGTAAAGGAACACAGTAGAGTCCAGTAAAGGAACACAGTAGAGTGCAGTAAAGGAACACAGTAGAGTCCAGTAAAGGAACACAGTAGAGTGCAGTAAAGGAACACAGTAGAGTGCAGTAAAGGAACACAGTAGAGTCCAGTAAAGGAACACAGTAGAGTGCAGTAAAGGAACACAGTAGAGTGCAGTAAAGGAACACAGTAGAGTCCAGTAAAGGAACACAGTAGAGTGCAGTAAAGGAACACAGTAGAGTGCAGTAAAGGAACACAGTAGAGTCCAGTAAAGGAACACAGTAGAGTGCAGTAAAGGAACACAGTAGAGTGCAGTAAAGGAACACAGTAGAGTCCAGTAAAGGAACACAGTAGAGTGCAGTAAAGGAACACAGTAGAGTCCAGTAAAGGAACACAGTAGAGTGCAGTAAAGGAACACAGTAGAGTCCAGTAAAGGAACACAGTAGAGTCCAGTAAAGGAACACAGTAGAGTGCAGTAAAGGAACACAGTAGAGTGCAGTAAAGGAACACAGTAGAGTGCAGTAAAGGAACACAGTAGAGTCCAGTAAAGGAACACAGTAGAGTGCAGTAAAGGAACACAGTAGAGTGCAGTAAAGGAACACAGTAGAGTCCAGTAAAGGAACACAGTAGAGTGCAGTAAAGGAACACAGTAGAGTGCAGTAAAGGAACACAGTAGAGTCCAGTAAAGGAACACAGTAGAGTGCAGTAAAGGAACACAGTAGAGTCCAGTAAAGGAACACAGTAGAGTGCAGTAAAGGAACACAGTAGAGTCCAGTAAAGGAACACAGTAGAGTCCAGTAAAGGAACACAGTAGAGTGCAGTAAAGGAACACAGTAGAGTGCAGTAAAGGAACACAGTAGAGTCCAGTAAAGGAACACAGTAGAGTGCAGTAAAGGAACACAGTAGAGTGCAGTAAAGGAACACAGTAGAGTCCAGTAAAGGAACACAGTAGAGTGCAGTAAAGGAACACAGTAGAGTGCAGTAAAGGAACACAGTAGAGTCCAGTAAAGGAACACAGTAGAGTGCAGTAAAGGAACACAGTAGAGTGCAGTAAAGGAACACAGTAGAGTCCAGTAAAGGAACACAGTGGAGTGCAGTAAAGGAACACAGTAGAGTGCAGTAAAGGAACACAGTGGAGTGCAGTAAAGGAACACAGTAGAGTGCAGTAAAGGAACACAGTGGAGTGCAGTAAAGGAACACAGTAGAGTGCAGTAAAGGAACACAGTGGAGTGCAGTAAAGGAACACAGTGGAGTGCAGTAAAGGAACACAGTATAGTGCAGTAAAGGAACACAGTGGAGTGCAGTAAAGGAACACAGTGGAGTGCAGTAAAGGAACACAGTGGAGTGCAGTAAAGGAACACAGTAGAGTGCAGTAAAGGAACACAGTAGAGTCCAGTAAAGGAACACAGTAGAGTGCAGTAAAGGAACACAGTAGAGTGCAGTAAAGGAACACAGTAGAGTGCAGTAAAGGAACACAGTAGAGTGCAGTAAAGGAACACAGTAGAGTCCAGTAAAGGAACACAGTGGAGTGCAGTAAAGGAACACAGTAGAGTGCAGTAAAGGAACACAGTGGAGTGCAGTAAAGGAACACAGTAGAGTGCAGTAAAGGAACACAGTGGAGTGCAGTAAAGGAACACAGTAGAGTGCAGTAAAGGAACACAGTGGAGTGCAGTAAAGGAACACAGTGGAGTGCAGTAAAGGAACACAGTATAGTGCAGTAAAGGAACACAGTGGAGTGCAGTAAAGGAACACAGTGGAGTGCAGTAAAGGAACACAGTGGAGTGCAGTAAAGGAACACAGTAGAGTGCAGTAAAGGAACACAGTGGAGTGCAGTAAAGGAACACAGTAGAGTGCAGTAAAGGAACACAGTAGAGTGCAGTAAAGGAACACAGTAGAGTCCAGTAAAGGAACACAGTAGAGTGCAGTAAAGGAACACAGTGGAGTGCAGTAAAGGAACACAGTAGAGTGCAGTAAAGGAACACAGTAGAGTGCAGTAAAGGAACACAGTAGAGTGCAGTAAAGGAACACAGTAGAGTGCAGTAAAAAAAAAAGACCTGAGTGAAGCATGAAGGAACAAACATGTCACCTGCAGGTGGAGTGTGTGATGAAGCTGCTGTAATAATGTGCTCAGTGTTTCTACTTTGTTCCACTGTTCATGTTTATAGTTTTTCTGCTTCATTGGTTCAGGCTTCACACTGTGTGTGTGTGTGTGTGTGTGTGTGTGTGTGTGTGTGTGTGTGTGTGTGTGTGTGTGTGTGTGTGTGTGTGTGTGTTCAGTCTGCAGTCAGTCAGGACATGAGCTCATAGACAAACAGCAGCAGAAACAACCAGCCTCTATTCCACCTAAACACCACCACGGCCCTCTGCAGTGCTGGGGCCCCTGACCAGTCTGGGGGGTCCTACAGTAAAACAAGAACTGGTCCAGTCACACTGTGAGGTTATGATTTGTTTCCATTCAGCCACAGTTTGTGTCCCACGTGTAATAAGTACATCAGAAGGTTGTTTAACAACATTTATCACAATCGTTCAAGTTTGAGACAAAGACCGTAAAGCAGAGCGCTGTGGAGGCATTTTCATTGTGGGACTTTGTGTTTAAGCAGCTGTCACGTCAATATTGATTTTGAACAAACTAGTTGGTATGTTAGGTTTTCGTGAGAAGAAAGTCAGTTTGCTGACACTCATCTCTGCACATTGTAGTCTATTGTTAAGAGGTTGGTGATGTCAGGCTGTCATGACCCTCGCCCTCAAACTGAATGTTTAACGTCAACCAAACCGACAGAAATCCAACCAAACTCTAAAGTTAAGGAAAACCAGATCAGGTTTGAAATTCGGTCACTACCATGATATTCTGCAGCTGAAGGAAATAGACCCCACAACCCCTGTGTGTGTGTGTGTGTGTGTGTGTGTGTGTGTGTGTGTGTGTGTGTGTGTGTGTGTGTGTGTGTGTGTGTGCGTGTGTGTGTGTGAATAAGGTTATTGTTAGTGCAGAGCTGAGTGGACTTATACAGCTCAGATCAGCTCACAAACACAACGAAACAAATCCTCCGAAGAATCCCTCACACACTTTCACTCCCTGTTTCCACAGCTGTCAATCACTGTCATTGTTGCACAGGATTTAACCTCTGGCTGGTCAAGGTCACAAGATTTAAACACACACACACATTTGTATGACTTTTTCGTGAGTAATCAGCTCAACCTGCAGCTCCTCTCAGCTTTATGGTGAGTTTCAGCTCATTGTTTATCTGTTCAGCCACAACTTCACTGTTCTGATTCACTCTCAGCACCCTCATGGTGTTGTTTTGAGAGACGACGCTGTAAAAAGACACTGAACTTCACTTGCTCAGCAGCAAACAGCACACTGACACAGTTAAAGACAGCCTGGTGAACATAGTGGAGAACTCGGCAGCTAATGAGACATTTTTCCTCAGCAGTTGGTGGAGACCAAAAACAGGGCTACCAGAGAGGAGATATTAGACGGAAATTCTTCAGGTTACACAAACACAAAGACTGCTAATGAATCATCACGTTGATCTGTGACTGCTGGATGTTGAAGTAAGCAGCTGTTCGCTCTCAAGTTCAACATGATGAGGATTTTATCAGCTGTTATGTTCAACAGTCCCAGCAGGATTTCACCAACTTTTTTTTGGGACTGTTTTGGCCCGAAATGTATAAATTCACTGCAGCTTTTCTTTAAAAAAATTACCTTATTTTTAGGTGTTAAGCAATGAAAGTGTGATTGTAAAATTCATGTAAAGTCGAAGGCAACTTGTCCTCAGCCTCATCAAGGCATATTTGTTTGTAAATGTGAGACATTTGTGTCGCACATGTCTGCATCTTCACAACTAGAAACAAGGAAGTGAGTTTGGTGACATTATGCAGACAAGATGCACAGAAATTGAACACAGTGTTCGTTCAGGGAGGACAGCTGATAGATCACATGATTCCTTTCTATGCAACCAATTTGCAAATCTCATTCAGGGCGTATTCCTCTGCAAGCTGCTTTGCAACCTGCCTCCACCCCAGCTCCTCCTTTTCATGTTGTGTGTGACTTATCAATGACATTTCTGTTTGTCATTAATGCTGCTCTGTTCTGTTCCCGGGGGTCTTTGCTGCTGCTCTATCTGCCTTAGGCTTTCCATGTAGGCGCATGGAAGGGCAGGGAGTTGTACTCTCTCTGCCTCAGGCTTTCTGCATAGGCCCGAGGAAAGGCATAGAGGCCCCAGAACAGAGCCATACCACCAAATATAATACTGCAAATAGGAATAACATTTTCTTTGACTGAAGTGGTCCTGACTGAATTCACAGCTGCCAGATAAATTAGCGTTAATTGTTGCAATCGACACATCAGAAATGAACCCTGCAGTAAATCTCACCCCTGGACACAGACTGGCCAATCAAGACGTAGCATCAGGCGGCTCAGACCAGGGTCTGACACCAACACAACTGTGCTCCATTGACTCTAATGTTTCAGATTTCCTGATTTTTCAGGCTGGTTTTGTGGATTTGGAGCTAAATGTTGTGCCTGGGGCACGTCGTGTGTTAATGATACTCGTTACCTGGGGAGGTTGGAAAAAGATATACGTTTCCTCTCTGTTCCAAAACCAAAATCAAACCCTGAAAAGTGTAGGGTTAGCTAGCTAGCTACTGGAGATACAGCCTACTGAATGTATACACATGCTGCTTTTGCTTTTAATGATTATAACAGTGAAACACAGACCGACCCTGCTGTACAGGAACCAGTGAAGGGAAGCAGGGACACTTTGCTGATTTCAACCAGCTGTGATTCAATATCAGCAAAGTTTCCCTTTATATTCATTGTCTTGTGTGGCGATCAGCAGTGATGTGGTGGTTCACTTTTACACTGTGATCTGTAGCCTATAGTTCGGCTTTAGCTTCTAACTGTCTTTGTCTTTTTAACCTGTTGTTGCTGAGTCAGTTTGACATCCTGGATATATCCTTTAAACACAGACTGTAGACCCCTCTGCTGCTTCTCTCTGGAATCAGTCTTTCATTTTTCCAAAAATATGATAATATATCTTCAGGGAGTGCAGTTAGTTACAGTGTGGGCTCTATGCTTACTCTGACAGCTTGTTGGAGTATCACAAAGGGGCGGGGCTTAGCAAAAGGTCAATTGCTGAAGGGGCTGACTGATGTCTTTTTTCCTTTCTTCAGTAATAACGATTTTAACAAAGATAAAAACCATGTAAAAAGGAACTTTAGTGCAGAGCCTCCAGTTTCTTTTACCAATGACTGCCGATGTCTTCTGTCCTTCTGTCTCTTCAGCTGTCAGTCTGGTTCAACTGTTGTGCAGTACTTTGTTCTCCATTTATGAACCAAAACTACATACTTAGTAACATTTTTTTATAATGATGACAACCTTAAAGCATCATAGGCTTATTTTTTCTGCTGACAAAACCGTCACTTATTTAAAGTTAGTTTCAGAAGTTCTTCCAGCTCTGCAGTCAGGAGCTACTTTTAGCTTCAAAATGTTTGGTGAATGTCGTCCTCTGAAACCCAAACCAGGGTTGCATCATCAGCCTGACATCCTCTAATGTTCTGTTATGAAACTGTTCAGCAGCAGCAGGAGAAGAAGAAGCTCTCCGCTCATACCAAGAAAAAGGCCAATAAAAAAAAAGAATAGAAGAAAGTGAAGGAGTGAAAGAGAGAGAGAGAAAGACTCCTGTGCTAATACTCTGTCTCTCCCAGTGTGGACTGATGGACCAGATCCCTGCTAAACATTTTGTTTGGAGTGGGGCCCAGTCCTGCACACTGCTTTCAATTATCTCTCTACCTCCCTCTCTCTCGCTCGGTCTCACTTTCTGCTCAGACACACTGTTGCTCACTCGCTCACACACACTCAGGAGTGTTTGGGAAAAAAACAAGAGTGCGGAGCAAGAGGGGGAAGCGTCTGGTCGTTTTCTTCTTCCTTCCTTCCCTCCTTTCTTTCCTGCGACGCTCGTTTTCACTCCGCCACAGAGAGAGGGAGGCGGGTGAGGGAGAGTTAGAGAGGTTTGGGGAGTTTGGACGATGCAACACGCTCAGAAACTCTGACTGCAACGCTCAACATGCTGCAGCCTCGGCTCTCCTTTTTTCTGTCCTCTGTCCTCATCGTCTTCGTCTCTTCTCTGCCAGCTGATGGACAGACGGTCTCAGGAGGAGCAGGAGGAGCAGGGGGAGGGGTGGAGAGGATCCAGGTGATGTTCACGCCCACCATCTGCAAGGTGCGCTGCAGCCAGGACAGATGTGTCAACTACTGCGAGCGAGGCAACGTGACCACGCTGTACAGCAGCAGTGAGGGTGGAGGAGGAGGTGTAGGAGGAGGAGGAGGAGGAAGGAGAGACAGCTCCCATGGACCGGGCTTCAGAGTCTGTAAGTCGAACTTTTTACCATCCACTCTCTCTCTCTGTGTAGCTGTGGGGTTTTCATGTGACTCTCAGGTGGTATATCCAGGTAGTGTTGTGATGGGGAGGTCGTGCACATGATTAAATCTGAAATCTATGAGTGTGACATAAAGCTGGAAGAGACAAACTCTCAGTTTTGTTCTATTAAATCATATTTGAAATAAACCCCTTTAAGATATCAGCTGATATTTTATGCAAACTCCAATGTGTACAATATATCTATTAAAAATTAAAGAGCTGGAGAGTTTTAGACATAGTAGTTCTGTGCAGGAATGTGCAGAAGTTCACAGTATGAAGTAGGGGTGGGAATCACCAGAGGACCCATGATATGATATTATCATGATCCTTAGGTCACAATACGATATTTTTGCAATACAATACATCGTAATATATCGCAATTTATTACCTGTTTTATCCAACTGCAAATTATTTCCCCAAAGGAAAACTTTGTCAACATCAGTTTTACCTCATGATAAAGTTTTCAGTCTGTTAATCGACTTTAATCATTTTAATTGCGGTGAAATATGATGCAAAGCAAACAGACTGACCAACACTGTCATAACACCTGTCGCCCTCTGCGAGGACAGATTAAGCTCATGAGCGAAACACTTTACATGCAGGTATCCTGATAGCGTTGTATGTTCCATTCTTGTGCTGCATTTTTCAGGATGTCTGCAGTGTTTGCTCTGGTGTGACTTTCGTGACTTTCGTCAGATAATGTGCCGTTAGTCACATATGAATCCACTGACCTTGAAGTCAAGGCGTCACAGGTTGACGCCACCCTTCCTGCTGCACTCAAAGAGTCCTCAGCTTTATGCTTCACTTCTCTGTAGAGCTTGGGTAAGGCTGTGTCGGTGGAAAAACAACGCAATGGAATCACATACCTGGGTTCACATGTTTTTGGCATGTAACAAAAGCCTTGGTTTTCAACAGTGCTGTGAGGATGCAGATCTTTGCACATGAAGTAGGTGATGGACTGTGTTATTTTCTTAGCTCTCACAGAGTTTGATGCTAGTTTTGTCGTGCTAAGTGTGTCCAGTGTTGGTTGATTTTTCGGCGGCGCGAGTTTAGCGTTAGCTTGGCCGATAGCGGCTAAAACTATCTCTGGATAGTTGCATGTCTTTACAGTTGAGAGGTTGCTCATCTATTAGCTGAAACCTGCCTCAGAAACAGCACTTCTCTAACAGGCTTTCACATGTACAGACTCAAGCTGGGGCAGTGACAGGCTATGTCCTACAACTACTAGAATGCACTGTGCTGCACCAGACCAATAAATATTCCCACTGGTGGGTGACATAATGCAAACATGACTGTTTGAAACAATGGCGGATGGCTGGAAAGAAGCAATCTTGATCTCTTGCAGTTAAACAGTTAACTAAAATTTGTTTCCTGTAAACATTTGATATGAAACCCTGTAACAGAATCTAGGTTTATATTTGATCAGTGCTGCCTAGTTTTACCGTTTGATCTCCATTTTCTGTTTCCATACTGTTTTTCGCTGAGCATAAAACAGTATGGCGCCCACTCCCTGTTCACAAACCGTCACTATTACAGATAAACATTGCACTAAAATATGTTTATAAAAACATTATATGTAGGTGATAGGCAGTGCAGTAGCATAATATTGATATATAATTTGCTACTGGGCAATACAAAAATGCGTAAGTACAACCTGTAGCTCAAGCAATAGCCTGAGAGCCAGCGAAACTCCACTGGAAGATGTAAATTACGTCATCTGGCTGAGTTTCGCCGGGGGGCGAGGAGGGATATCTCGGCACTGGTTTGATGGTGGGAAGTTTACCACAGTTCATTCACACATACTACCCACAGTGTTTTGATACAAAGCTGGTTGAAAGTCGGCGAGGTACCCTTTTAAGGAGAAAACGTAAGGTGTTTTGTGCAACAGGCCACAGAGTGTTGAAGCTGAAGACCACAGAAATCTCAGCTTATGAGGTCACATGTGTAATGTGTGAAGCTGCTCCAGCTGCGATCATGTGACCTGCAGCTGTTTGATGGTTGGCCTGAGCTCAGCGTCTGAGGCAGAGCCAGTGAATAGTTGAGTTATCTGAACTGATCGCAGGTCAGATTTATTTTGACTCACCTTCTTTCATTTCTGTAAAAATCAGCTGGCGGAGCCTTGAAATAGAAAGGAGATCCATCCCGGTCAACATGTATTCAGCTCAAATTAAAATGAGTTGCACATTTTATATTTGTGCATAAAATAAACCTCCCAGGAGAAGCTGTAAACTGAAGAAAAGACCTCATCTCATTGTGTCCTCTTCTCCTTCTGCAGTGGTTTAATGGCGCTGCCTGCAGATTTAGCTCCACCAGCTATTCTTCTCCATCAACTAAAACAGTGCATTCATTTGTGCTTTTATTTTTCATTGATTTTCTGGTTACTTGGTGTAAAACTTTGTGCTGCATTTGAATGTGAAATTGGACTAAAGAGAACAGAGAGGAGCAGGAGAGGGAGGAGAAACACCACTGACATATGGCTTTCATTTATCATTAACTTAACCCCCTTCTCACTCACACACACACTCACACACTCTGCAGCAGAGGACAGGGAGGAGGAGGTGATGACATCATAGGGTCAGAAGGTCAATCCCCTGGTCCCCCGTCAGCCTCTTATTTTTCTTTCTGTGAATTAACTTTATCGGCACATCTTTACCTGCTGATGCATGTTGACACAACCTGTCCTCCATCTGCTGGGAAATCCCAAATCATTTCTGTTTTAATTCCACTGTGAAATCACTCCTTCGACTCACCATTTCTTCTTTGGCACTGTCTCTTCTTCTTCTCCTCTTTGTTACTTATTCTTTTCAATCATGACCTCCATTTCCTGCTTTCCTCTCTATCATTCGCTAAATCCCTCTGTTTTTTTTAGCAACCAGTGGAGACCTTTCCACCAGCATTTAGGCCACCAGACATGGGTGTTTTTTAGCAACCCATCGCTGCATTTCAAGCAGCTCTGCGCCTCAGAACATAAATGTTTTTTATCGACCTGTAGCTACCTTTACACTGGCTTTTGTGCCGCAGAGCGTGGATGATTTTTAGCGACCCCTAGCTGCGTTTCTAGCAGTGTTTTTGCCACCGAATATGGGTGTTTTTTAGCGACCTGTTGCATGTCAAGCGGCTCTTGTGCCACTGAACATAAGTGTTTTTTAGCGACCTGACCCTGCATTTCCAGCGGAGTTTTAGCCACCAAACATGGGTGTTTTTTGTGACCAGTGGCCACATAGTGTTAGTGTTTTTGGGCACCCATCTCCTCATTTGCAGCAGGATTTGTACAACTGAAAATTGTTGTTTTTTAGCGACCAGTGGCCGTGGCAAGCCGCTGCATTTCTAGTGACGTTTGTGCCACTGAACATGGGTGTTTTTTAGCGACCTGTCACTGCGTTTCAAGCGGCCCTTGTACCCCTGAACATGAGTGTTTTTTTTAGTGACCTGTAGCTACATTTCCAGCAGCGTTTTTGCCACCAAACATGGGTGTTTTTCAGCAACCCATCACTTGTTGTTTTGTGGCTGCATAGTGTTGGTGTTCTTTTAGCACCCATCGCCACCCTTCTAGCAGCGTTGGGTGACCAAATGTGGGTGTTTCTTTGTGACCAGTGGAAGCATAGTGTCAGTGTTTTTGGACATCCATCTCCTCATTTGCAGGCGATGTTTGTGCTACTAAGCATGGGTGTTTTAAAGCGAACTGTGGCCACGTTTCCATTCGCTTTTGTGCCATTGAACATGGATGATTTGCAGCTACCCGTTGCTGCATTTCCAGTGGCGTTTGTGCTACTGATTTTGGGTGTTTTTTGGGTGACCAATGGTCACATTTCTAGCGACATTTGTGCCACTGAATGTGTTTGTTAGTGACCAGTGGTCGCCTTTCTAGCAGCATTTGCACTACTCAACATGTGTGTTTTTTAGCAGCCTGTCACCTTTTGTCCAGCAGCTTATGTGTCACTGAACGTGGGGGTTTTTAAGCAAGCGATTACTGTATTTCCAGCTTTGAACCACTGAATATGGGTGTTTTTTTAGAAACCTGTCAAGTTTCAAGCACCTTGTGTCCCCAAATGTAAGTATTTATCAGCAATTTGTCAACTTATGTGGATGTTTTTTCTCCTGTCAGAGTTTACAGTGGATTTAGTGCCAGTGAACAAGGGTTTTGTTGTTTTGTTTTTAGCAACCCGATGCTGCAGAGCAAAGATATAGACGACCTGCTAGCATGACTGTAGCCTGGTTGTACTAACGATGTCTTCAGTTAAAAAAAGTCACCAACTCTGCGGCTCTGCTTTCTAGCTCCTTGTACCTTCTAAGAAGGGTTTCTTTAGGTTGAATTTTATACCTTCTAAAACCTGTTTAATACCAGTTTACTATCTGTTTCACAATCATTCTGTCGTTTTAGATGGAAAACCAGTCGGCCAATATGGCCTTATAGTTTGTCTGCACTCCCCAGCAGTGTGTAACTGTAATTTTTAATTATATAATTAGTGACATTAATGCAGTCTAGATCCCATTTAAACATTATTAGTTTATTTAACTTTTGCTAATGCTTCCTAGCTGCAGAAGTAAACAGTAGAGCAATGTTTAACTGAAACGGGCTCCTACAATCAACCGACACAACAACCCTACTGTTAGTTTAGATGTGTTGAACATCTCTTGACAAAAACATTTCATAACCAACATTACTGCTCACAGCAGCCAAGAGAAAAGAAAGATGTTCGTTCATTACATTTAAGACTCTTTGATACCTTCTAAGGGCTGAACATATACTGCTGGTTGTGGTTTTGCAGCTTTGCTTTTGTTTTCATCAAACTGGCTCTGACAATATGTCAGATGTTGCGGTGTGAGCCACGGAGTTGTCAGATCAGAACAAATCATTCCACAGTTTGACGTGTTTCTTTCTGTGTATTCTTTCTTTCTTTTCATAAATGTTTATATAATTTCATCCCTTTAATCTCTCCTTGTTTATGCCTGAACACTCCTTTTTTCCATCCGTCTGTTTTTGTCTGTTTTGCCGCAGTTATCTCCAAAAAAACCTCCTACCAACTGTGTGTGTGTGTGTGTGTGTGTGTGTGTGTGTGTGTGTGTGTGTGTTGATGGAGTCCATCTGTGGGGCGATGTCCAGGATAATAATTAGGTCACAGTGTTTACACCAACACACACATGCAGAATCTCAGTGTGTGTTGAAAAACTTGTAGAGTAAACAAATATTTTGCACACAAGATGACACGCACACACACTTGGAAAAGGGTGTGGACATGAACTCACACACACACACACACACACACACACACACACACACACACACACACACACACACACACACACACACACACATAGTTGGGCACATGCAAACAATAGCCAGCAGAGACAGATTCACACATATGATACCAGGAAGAGGAGCTCAGATCCTCCACTTAGTATAAAGCACCAATACAACAATTTTGAACTACTTAAAGGCTAACTTCAGTATTTTTCAACCTGGACCCAGTTTCTCCATATTTTTGGGTGACTGATGGGAACAGCATTTTTTTGACATTGGTTCAGTATTGATATAGAGTGCTGCAGCCAGCAACCGCGAAACAGGCTGCAATGTAACAACTCGGGGTTAAAAAAGTGTTTTTGCCACTGACATGCTCAGATTGTTATTATGAGTGTCTGTAGGGATCCTTTCCATAAAATGTCAGAGATAAACCTTTTGGTTTCAGAGTGGGATCCTTTTTCTTTCACCATAAATCAGCACTGACATTGCCATCGCTAAACACACCAAAGTCCTTGTAAATAGACAGTAATTTAAGCGTGTATAGAGCCAGCATATTTTCACATCTAACTGCATAAATTAAGCTTTTATTCCAATCAGACAAAGTGTTTTACAATTATTAAATTACTGTTTATTTAAGTGGAGTCTGGTGTGGTTGGTGATGGCACTTTGGGGGCTTGTACTGTTCAAACAAAAAGGATCTGATGCTTTATCCAAACAGTGTTAGATTGTTTAGCCACTGGTGAAAATGTTGTGGGTATCTATGGACCTGTAGGTTGTAAATCCTTGCGTGATAACTCTATAGCACAACGTCAAAACAAGGCTAATGGTGCTGAGTAACGTTAGTGCTGCTATAAGGTCTTGGAACGTGTATTAAAGTAAATAAAACATGCTAGTCTATAACATCATGGCATTCATGGCTGTAGGGTACTGATATTATGCTAACTTCAATTAATCACATCTATAGTAAATGTAATGGTGTCTCTAATGCAGGTTTAACTACTGCACTTTGCAGAATTTACAGGCTGGAGGAAAGGAGTCTTTTCTCTCTCGTCATCTCGTCCCTCACCACGTTGCCCCCTAACAACTGTGTTTATTATCACTGTTAATCATGGCTGCAGATGAACTGTGTAACCATGCTAGCAGCTAGCGTTAGAGTTATCTCCACCCTCTCGTCCAATTATGGTCACTTCTGGCTCCAAGAAACCAAGATGGTTGTGGCCAGGATGCCACACTGAAGGTTTCAAAACAGGAATCCAGAAACCAGTGGGTGACATCATAGTGGCCACGTCCATTATTTCATCCAGTCTATGATGTGGATGTATCAAGAGACCGGGATACAGCGTTGTTGGAGGTGGGATCCTGTTTACTCCTATAAAAGCTGCTCAGTGGCACACGAAGCCACTGTCTGTGGGGATTGACTTATGTTTGGAGCCAGCCTCCAGGGGCCATTTTGAGAAAATGCAGTTTTGGCCTGTTTTTCAGCCCCAGAGGTCATAATCTGAGCCTGTCAGTGGCAAAAACAAACTCTTTTCATAGAATTTACTGTGCAAACATACCCTGAGTGGTCACATTGCAGTCTGTTTTGTTGCTGCCAGCTGCTGCCCTTTGGCTCAATACAGGACCAATTTCAAAAATTGTTCCCACTAGACACAAAACCATGTGAACATACAGTCTAGGTAAAAAAAAAAACGCTGATGTGACCCTTTGAAATCATCACAGTATATCTACATATATGTAGTGTTTCTAACTGGTTGTTGAGCTGCTGATCGAGATCACAGCAAGAGAAGAACCCTGTGTCAAAGAGGCAGGCTTCCTTCCTGCCACACAGGCTTTTAGGTATTATCGGCTAATTAGTGGCAGCTTGAACACCAGCTGAACTCTGGGTAACAATACACCAGCATCCTGTAGCACGCACTCAAACAGGAAGTAGGAAAGTGGCTGGCTGGCTCTACTGGCGCTCCCGTCCACTCTCACCTCCATCGCATCAGGGCAGCAGGCTTTGTTTTACATCCATACATCACCTGACCTCACCCAGTGGTCTCCTAGCAACAGAGAGGGGAGGAGCCACACCCACCACTTCTACCAGAAAGCATCAGTGTAACAACCGGAGAGTAAACAGTAGAGACTGTTGCGAAACAGACAGCGAGTGTTTCCAGGCCGACAGTAAACATGATGGATGTGTGTTAGTGTTGCCCTTAGAACTGTGTGTGTGTGTGTGTGTGTGTGTGTTTACGCCTGGTACTAACTGGCAAGAATGTGAATTTTGATTTTAGCATTTGACTGTGAGCATGTTAACCTTTAGTGCCAGACTGACACACTTTATGCAAAATTAGATCTAAAAGTTGCTACAGCACCTCAGTACAGTACCTGAGTAAATGCATAGGTGCAGATTTTGGCGGGGGGGGGTCAATGGACACATCCCCCCCAACACGTTTTCATCCCAACTCAACATATATTGCCACTTTATCAGTGACCAGGACATGCATTGTGTCTTTTCAAAATACACTTCCATTTACATGGATATCTAACACCAGGCTCCCTGGTGAAAGTCCCATCTAGCACCCCTCCCACAGCTGGCGGAGTGTCTTACCTCCGTGAAAGGTGCCTTTTTGTTCTGGTGTCTGACGCCAAAATCACTGACAAAGTGACGGTATTTGATGAGTTGAGAATGAGAACGGCTGGTCCCCCTCAGTGTTTAGAACTTAGCATTTGAGCTCTACTCCCAATAAAAAACAGAGGACTTATATTTCAACGAACTGCTAGGGCGTGACTCAAAGATGCAACAATGCCTCTGGAAAAGTATCTGCATAAAACAGAAAGAAGGAGCAACTATGCACGGTTGAAGCAGGACGTACCAGGACATTTCCACCATACATTTATGCAGAAAAGGAACAAATCAGTGCATACAAATTCACCAGAATGACTCAAACATATAAACCATTAAACAAAATGTCTGTCTTTGTTGTGTCTCCTGCAGTCCTCTGTCCTCTGCTCTGTAAGAACGGAGGCATCTGCCTGCAGAAGGACCGCTGTCTCTGCCCGCCAAACTTCACTGGGAAGTTTTGCCAGATCCCTGTTGCCCACACAGCCGTCGCTGCATCTGCATCTGCATCTGCATCTGCATCTGCATCTGCCTCCTCCACCTCCACCAATGAGATCGTCAAACCTGCGCTGCTGTCTGCCATGGCAGCCAATCAGGAGCTGACCCAGTCTGAGTTCCTGCTGCCGCTGGGACAACACCAGGAGACGGGAAGGGCTGGTGGTGAGTCTGAACTCCAGCTCAAATTATCCTGTGGTTGTTTGGACTGAAAAGTTTTTTTCTTTGTTTATTTAACAGTGAAAAAGTGTCGTCAATCGTAACGTCTGATGCTCAGAAAGAAAATCAGTTGTTATTTTATTAAGCAAAATCTTTGTGTGCGTGTGTGTGTGCAGCTCCCGGCCCATCCATGGTGAAGGTCAGAGTGCAGCACCCCCCTGAGGCCAGCGTGAAGATCCACCAAGTGCGCAAGGTAACAAAAACAAACAGCACTAAAGTTTTACGTTGACAGTGTTTCATATGGTCAGTTTTCCTCCTCATCTGGTTCCAGGTGACTGGATTCAGCCCCACACTGCGGACTCTCTCCTCCTTGTCCTCGGGGTCAGCGGGGGCTCCAGCTCCGGCTCCGGCTCCAGCAGGTGGGGAGGTCCAGGCCCAAACAGTGAGAGGGGACGGCACCTTCACCCAACAGTCTGGGTTCAAGTACTGCTTCAGAGAGGTTAAAGACGGACAGGTGAGAAGGAGTGGGAGGACTCACATTTGGTTCCAACATCTGTTCTCTGTTCAGGAAGCCAGAGTAAAGTCAAGCCAGCGCCCCCTAGAGGCTATGAATACTGCATTTTGGTGGCATAATCCCAGCCAGAAACGCAGCGATGACTGTAAAAAACATTCCGCGTTTTGTGGCACTGCCCTAATGTGCAGGTAGTACTGAGGATGGCGCCAGAGAACGGGTCCCAAAAATCATCAGTATTCATGCTTTTGGGGATTAATTCCAAATCTGGTCATTATTTCTGCAAAATATTTTTGAGCTAAAGTTTATCATTCACCAAAATTATACGTATGCCAGCCAGCAAGATTCTGTCAGTGTTGGACTAAAGAACATCTCACCCAGCCAGACCTCTGTGCTGTCAGCTCGTAGTTTTGCAACATACCTGTGATAACTTTAGTGACCCTGAAAGTATTTACAAAGACAGTCTGAGGATGGAAGTGTTGGACCAACACTTCCATCCTCAGACTCATGCCAGTAAAAATAGTTCTGTGTCACAGAATTAAGGCTAAGCAAGGTACTAGAGATGTCCCTCTCCCTGGCAACATTTTCCAGCTCCTGCTGAGGGACCCCGAGTTGTTTCCAGGTCAGATGAGATATGTGATCCTTCCAGTGTGTTCTGGGTCTACCCTTGGGCCTCCTACTTGCTGGAAGTACCTGGAAAACTTCTAATGGGAGGCACAGAGGAGGCTGTGCATGCTGAAGGTCATGGTGTGGTGAAGCCAACAGAACCACATCGTCTGCTAAGATATAATTCTGAGTTCCCCAAATTGGACCCCGTCCTCATCAAGAGGCTCCTTGAGATTCTGTCTATGAAAACCACAAACAGCATTGGTGACAAGGGACATCCTGGCGGAGGCCAACACCGACGAGAACACATTTGACTTTACGCTGAGTGAACGGCCGAAGGACCAGATGTCTGTATCACCGCAGTACCCCTCGAAGGACTCCTCAGGAGACACAGTCGAAAGCCTTCTCCACGTGAATATCCAAAGTAACTTTAGTTTTTGAGACAAAGTGTTGACTCTCTTCAGATGGTACCAAGAATTAACACTTCAAATATGTTTTAATTAAATAAAACGTGTCTGTGTGATGGCGACCGGTTTACCGGCATGTAATAAAATATACTTGTTGTTTTTAATGAGCTTAAATTAGTTAAATATCGAATGAGCAGCGTGTGTTCTTTGTGAGATCATTTAATTTTTTAATAATGGTGCAGTATGAAGCCTTTTATGGTGAAAGTAAATGAGTGATTTATAGTTTATGATCCTGTAATGAGTTGTAACTACTAACTGAAGCCTGAGAAAAACTCCTCTCTGGTTCACATTAGCTCTCTGGCTGCAGACTCTCAGCGTGTTCGCACTTCTCTGTTTTCTGATAGAAAATCCCTGCTCAGCCATATTTCATGCCGATAATGAAACGCAGCCTTTGTTTCGGCTGCTGTAACTGCTGTCGCTCAGTCCTGATGTCCAGCAGACTCCTCAAACTGCAACAAACTACGATGTGCATCAGAATACCTGCACCTGACGGTTTTTTTTTTAGCTGTGTGCGCAGCACTGCTTTATGGGTAGTAAAGGTAGCTGGTTTGACCCAGACTGACACATCTCAACAACTATTATTGGATGGATTGTGATGAGATGTGGTTCAGTATTCATGTTCCCCTCAAGATGAATTATAACAACTTTGGTGATCCTCTGACTTTTCATCTAGCGCCATCATCAGGTCAACATTTGAACCAGATACATGTAGAACTAATGACAATCACTTCAACTGTCTTATCTTTATCACTTCTAATTGTGTATATACAGTACAGTTAACATGTGTTTGTGTGTGTGTGTTGTGTGTGTGTGTGTGTGTGTGTGTGTGTGTGTGTGTGTGTGTGTGTGTGTGTGTGTGTGTGTGTGTGTGTGCAGTGCAGCTCTCCTCTACCCGGTCTGAGGAGCAAGGAAATGTGCTGCAGAGGGATCGGGAAGGCCTGGGGCATCTCTGATTGTGTCCTCTGTCCTGAGAATAAAGGTACACACACACACACACACACACACACACACACACACACACACACACACACACACACACACACACACACACACACACACACACACACATCAAGTACAAGCAATGGTGGAAAGAAAGTACATTTATTTATTTATTTCACTTTACTGGAGTATTTCCATTTTCTTTTCTTTTTTTAAAAATTCTGATTGAGAGATACAGGTTCAGATTATTAAAACAAACTGTGTTTGTTTGTTTCTGATTGATTGTTTGCCCCCCCCCCCCAAAAGGAAAACTAGTAACATTGCAGAACAAAAACAGTAGTAATATATCAGACAAATATTTGTAAGATGTCCATAATAGTGTCTGTAAAACATTCAAAAAATATTAGTAAAATATCCTCAAAAAATATTAGTAAAATATACCTAAAAAATATTTGAAAAAAATAACAGAAAAAATCAGATAAGAATTAGTGAAATAACTATAATTATATATCTGAAACATCATATTTGAATCATCAGAATAACAGTAAAACTATGCTGAAAAATTAGTCAAATATCAAAAGATTATCAGTACTGTCACAAAAATATGTCAGGGTTGTGAAAAATATAGGAAAAAAATAGTAAAATATCTAAAAGATATGTTAGTAAAATGTTTTTTAAAATTAGTAAAATATCATAAAAATTGTAAAATATCTATAATAATATCTGGAAAGCATCCAAAATATACATTAGTAAAATGTCCAAACAAATATTATTAAAATAGCAGTAAAAAAAAAAACATTGTTAAAATAATAATAAAATAACCTTACAATTTTAATAAAATATCCCCATTTTTCAAAAAAATAAAACATAACAGCAGAAAATTACAAATATATCTTAAAATTAAAAGGTAAAATATCAGAAAAATATCAGTAAAGTACATTTAAAATATCAGTTAAACTTGGGAACAATATTAATAAAATATATTGTAAAAAATATTAGAAAATTGTCAAAAATAATGGAAAGAAATCTGAAAAAAAATTAGTCAAATATCTAAAGAATTATTAGTGAACTTCTACAAAAATATTTGCAATTCAAATTGAAATACTTCTGTAGATAAGTACAATTTTCACTTTATTTCTTTTGATTCTTTTTTATGTATTTACTTGTTTTATTTTATGCTACTTTATACTTCTACTTCACTACATCTCAGAGGTAAATATTGTACTTTTTCCTGCACTACATTTTTCTGACAGCCTAAGTGACCTTACAGAATCAAATTATTAATACAAAACATAAATCAACTAATAGATGATGATGTATTATTACAGGTTAATCTACCCAGCAGTATAAAAAGCTATTAAAATGAGCTCCAGCTTCACCAGCTTCAGCATTGATGTGATGCAAACATGAATGCATCAATCATTCTAATCCAATAATATATGTTAGTCTGAAATGGACCATTCTGCAGAGTAAGTACTTTTACTTTAATTTTGTTGCCAAGACTTCTAAGGTAAATTTTGAAAGCAGGACATTAACTTGTAGCAGAGTATTATAACTGTGTGGTATTCATAGTCATGCACAGGATCTAAAGTTGACTTTGTTCAAAGTGTTCAAAGTACTGACACTGTTTTCCAAAAATACCACACTGTGATACTGATGGTGAGAGATTTGACCAAAAATAACAGAGCGCTGCCAACTTCCAACACACACACACACACACACACACACACACACACACACACACACACACACACACACACACACACACACACACACACACACACACACACACACACACACACACACACACACAGCACAAACACTGAGACACACACTGAGATATTTCTCCTTCTCTTACTGTGAAGGTCTGATACTTTATGACTGAAATATTTTGGAAATATTCCAACAGGAGCTGCTTACATAACTATCTGACATTATCACACACACACACACACACACACACACACACACACACACACACACACACACACACACACACACACACACACACACACACACACACAGTCAGTCAGTAATGATGCTTCCTCCATGTTCTTGCAGAGCTGACTAACAGTAAAGGAATGTTGCTCTGTGGGACTGTAGGACTTTAACACACACAAATCAAACATCTGCACGTGTGAGTCTGTGTGCATGTGTGTGTACAGACACATAGGGAAATTGTGTTAGCTCACTTGCTGGGCGTCCAACTTCACATCAGTCTGTCAAATCAGAGAGAATGACGCAATACACCTTTAAAACCAAGCAGAGAGTCGAAGGAAAAAGAAAACAAGAAGCAAAGGAGAAACACACACACACACACTACTCTGGTGTTTCTGTTAAAACGTCTAAAAGATCAACAGAGTCTAGTCTTTGAGTTGTGTGTACAGCCTGATTTATCTTCTTCCTCAGTTGTTCTTAATAATTCACTTTATGTCTCTGGATGACATGTTCCTCCATCACCATGAACACACACACACACACACACACACACACACACACACACACACACACACACACACACACACACACAACACACAGGGGTTGTCACAATACTAGAATTTCTTACTTGATACCGATACCCAGAAAAATACTCAATATTTAAACAGTTACTTACTGTAAGATATCAGTGAGTACAATATTTTTAGGTTCTCTCAGACTCAAACGTTAGTCATCTTATTATGACTAAGCTAACCCTTAGTTTAACGATAGCATAACGGAAGGCTAATGTGGCTGTCTGCTGATGACCAATAAGCAACCAACGGCTAATGTTACTGTGCCACAGGCCACGTTAACATTTATGCAGTGCCGGCCCATGGCATAGGCAGTGAAGACAGTGTATACATGAACATATATTATATAGACAGGAAGTCAGGCAGTTTTTGTTGTTATTAATTAGTAATTGATCGTTAACTATCATCATCATCAGCTCAAGGCAACAACAGCTGTCCTGCTGGTTTTGAACGAGCCAACGGAACGCATGGAACACACTGTGTCGGTGAGTTTCACACACACACACACACGCACACACACGCACACAGAAAGTAGGTCAGAGGTCACAGTATCTCAGGTAGCAGAGCAGGTCGTCAACAGATCATTGGCAGATTAATATATATATATGTATATGTATATGTATCGATAGATAGGTAGATTTGTTTAACTGTTACAGTGATAAAGTACAATAGACATTAGACAATAGATTACCTATTCAGCCTTTCAGTGCAATAAAGTATAAAAAAGTATTTTGTCCTCATAAATTGATGCTCCAAATAGCTTTCAATGACAAACAAACATTACTTTAATTTTAACTTTCATTTATCACTTTTTAAAAATTACAATAACACAGTCAAATGTAGTTTCTTACAGTTGCATCTTTCCCCATGCTGTTTTCTGTCTCAGTGACCTGTGACCTCACTATGGCTGTTCTACCTGTTGTTGGTAACATGTCTAGCAGCCAACATTGTGATATGTTGTTCCATTTACAGCACTGGTTATCTGGATTTGGTAATCTTGGAATTTTTCTATCTGGATCAGGATGATTTAATCCAATGCTTGCTTTAAAAAAATGGTATAAAAGTAAGTTGGATTAGCTGATCCTGGATAGCAAAACATGGGATCTCAAAATCAGGATCATTCTGATCCAGATTAATGTTTTTTCAACAAACCTGGATGTGATGTTTTTTTGGTGAGAAGCTGTGACTGAAGTTTCCTTTCAGTGTGAGAAAGTGTGTCCTTGTCCACTCATGTATCCCATATTCATATACATTTGTGTGTCTGTGTGCATGTGTGGGTGTGCGCACATATTAATATGTGTGGTTGTGTGTGTGAATGTGTGGTAATGTGTGTGTGTGTAGATGTGAATGAGTGCCTCCATCCGGGGCTGTGTGAGAACGGGCTCTGTGTGAACACCAGGGGGAGCTATAGCTGTGTGTGTAGGGCGGGGTTCATCCTCGACGCCACACATGGAATCTGCATCTGTGAGTAACACACACACAAACACACACACACACACACACACACAAAGCCGCCGGCTTGGGAATGACATCAGGAATAATGCAGACTCCAGGTCCGAACTTCCTAAATCCATCTGAGCTCACAGTATCTCTAAAATCTGGACGACTGTTGATCTTCAAAAGAAACATCTGAGCACCCAATACTGGCTGATTTCTATTCAAATATAAACAAACTCTGTGAGGAACCCCCCCGATTTAAAAAATGTTAAAGCTAAATACTGAGACATTTTATAGTGTAAAGATCATCTTTGCTCTGTAAAGGACAAACTCTTGTTCTGTCAGATGCGTCTGGTCCCCCTCAGCTTTGGGCGGATTTCCCTTGGCCTGAGACATGTTGGGAGGTGTTTAAGACGAAGACTATGGAGTGACGATGCATTTTCTGGTGTGACTTGGAGTTGGTTGATTGGGGCACAACGTTTTTAGATCCATCTGCGTCTCTGAAGGATTTTGCTCCATTTATCTGCTGCTGTTGATGATTTGTCTGACAGATCGGCTTGTTTTTCTTCTGGTAAATCCTGATGATTTTTCGTAACTTTTTGTCAAAGTCAAGCCTAGATCAATCTCGGAGCCCATTGCAACAAGAAAACAGCATGTTTGAAGAATAGCGACCCACCAATGTCACTGTAACTAAGTACATTTACTCATGCACATTACTTGAGTACAAAGTTGAGATTCATGGTCTTTGCTTTACATTGTGTTTTACCAAAAGTCAGCAGAGTTCATGAATCTCTTTGTTCTCCTGAAGGTTAACAGACGTCTTTGTGTGAAAGTCAGTGAGTCTCGTTGTTCCATCAAAAGTCAGTGGGTTCTTTGTTCTGTTCAAAGTCAGAAGAACTCTTTGTTCTGCTAAAATTCAGTGAAATGTGGGTGAAGTTTGGTGCTCAGATGGGTTTTGTGAAGCCAGACTGGTGTTCTGCTTATTCCGACCGGCATTTGCTGAAGAGGAGGAAGAGGTAGAGGAGGAGGAGTGGGTTTGCTGCAGGATGCTGGTAATCAACGCTCTAATCAAAGCTGATTTATTAAACCTGACAACATCTTGTCTCTTTGTTGCTTCCAAACTGGCTGGAAATGCTCATGGAGGGGTGTGTATAATATATATATATCTATGTGTGTGTGTGTTTGGTCATTGTCGGTCAGGTGTGTTTCTGTGTCTTTTGTGATAGATATTTGTTGGGTTTTTTTGTCTCCTAGAAATTACAAAATGTGCTTTATTCTCAAATTGTCAAAGTATGTAAATGGTTATCACTAAAACTGCACTCTTTCAATATTTAACTGAGATCATGATCTTCCTCTGACTCTGACTGTGGAGTTTAACCAGGTTTGAGTTGTTTAAGGTTGACATTGAAAGAAAACTAATGTGTTCAGCGGATAGGATTTATACGACCATTTGACCAAGGCAAAAATACCTTTATCAAAATTGATATTCCTTTTGATTTCCCAGAAAAAAACAAATGTAATTTGGTGCTAATGTTAGAGAAAATAAGAATGTGCTCTGAAATAAAAGCTCCATTTAAACCAAATTATTTTTGGAAACTTTTTTTCCCCCATTAAATTATATACTCTCCTGTTAACACTCACTTGTTTGCATGTTTGGCTGACTCCATGGTTACTTAAGCACTTAATTGGAATTAATCAATTTGATTCATACCAGTGTAACATTATGGTAATAAATTACAAAGTTCTGTCCAGGAAAACATCCTAGGAAAAATATGAGGAACTTATTAAGAGATTACAGACCTGAAAAAGCAACCCAGTCAGCAGAAAAATATTGGCATTGTACTTTTCTGCAAGTCATTTGTTATAAGTTGCAAATGTTAAACTTTACATTTCAACAATGCTGTGGTTAACATGTGGTTAGGTTTAGGTACAAAAAACACTTGGTTAGTAAAAGATCATGTTTTGGCTTAATATACATAATTTTGTGGGCACAATCTCCGCTGGAAAAGCAGTGATGTGTCTGTAACAAAGACCTCTTTTTGTGCCTAAAAAGCTGCTGGAAAAACTGCAATGACTCTGTAAAAAACTGCTGGTTTTGTTGTTTGTTGGCCCTGAAGAGTGGTCTGCAGCTTGGCAGAAGTGTTACCTCAGTATCACGCCATCCACCCTCCCCTTCACTTCCTGATGACGGTCAGCTTATATACTACTTCACTTTGGAAACGTTGATATGATACATATTCAATGTGCAATGTATCTGGAACGTACAATGCCAACATTTTCCTCTGGCGACTGGGTTGCCAAAACATTTCCTATTGATATTAATAAAAAACTGTCATAATTTTCTTTCGCAGATTTAGAGTGTTATGAGTGTAATTTCTAGGAGACAGGGTTGCTCTGTCCGTCCAGGCTGGCCTGATCAAACTCTGGGCTCTGATCTTTATTTGGCTGTTTGTTTGAGATTGTGCTCAGTTGTTTGTTGCTCGTCCTCTCAATGAGGAAAACTGTCCGACTGTCTGTCTGTGTCGTTTTCCTTTTTGTTTTCAAATAGCTGATTACCAGGCCCCTCGAAAGACTTGTTTCAGCTGACCTCCAGAGACTCGTGATATTTGATGATGGACCAAACATTAAAATCTGGACTGATATCAAACAGGATGTCATCTACTCTCAGCTTGATGACTTGATATTCAGACACATGCAGACCTTGGATTCTTAACTTATGTGAAAAGTTTAAACACCTTTACTTTTTGCTTCATGGACAAGTTCTCTGTTTCTGTTCTTGCGTCATTGTTCTTGCTCCTCATGTCCAATCAAGCCACCGGGAAGTTTGTATGGCTGTGATGTCAGAGCTTGCTTGATTTGTGTCGAGTCTCCATCGGGGCTGTTTGAATGTTGACTCAAATGGAACAGCATGTACTGATTTTGCATGCAGTGCTCTACTGGTGCCTCCGGCTTCAAGTCTGTTTAAACTCCTAGACCAGCTTTGTGTCCAGTCCTTTGTGTAACGTGTCCCCTTTCCTCCTTCCATGTGTCCTCTGCAGCCCAGAGTGTGATATCAGAGGAGAAAGGTCAGTGTCACCGGGTCCTGGGTTTTGGACAGGGTCCGTCCTCCTGCTCCCTACCCATCCTCAGGAACATCACCAAGCAGATCTGCTGCTGCAGCCGAGTTGGCAAAGCCTGGGGACCCAACTGCCAGAGGTGTCCTTACTTTGGTTCAGGTTGGTTACCAGCGACCTGCTTCCTCTGGCTGCTAACCATTTACATGCTAATCAGCTAATAACATTATTATAACCTTTATTGAAAAGGGGAAGGATGCTCTGACTGTGGGCACATATATAACAATAGAAGCACATGCAAGTTACTGTATACATAAACAAATCATACCACAAACAAGACAAGGACCTCAACATAAGGGTCAACATCTGTTCCAAGAAAGAACACACATTCAAGCTGCACTTAGTCAGTCAAAAGGAATTTAAATTAATTCAAAGGGATGAGCTAATTTTCTAGTTTTACAAGCTTCTGCAGATTGTTCCACTTTGTAGAGCATCATATTTAAGAGTCAGTTTCCCAGTCTCAGTTTTACCATGATGATTTTCAAAGGCCATATAGTCTAGGGACCTAGTGCAGTGTGAATTTGATCTGTAGTTAAAAAGATACGTAAGATACTCTGGTAGTTTGCAAAGATGTGCTTTGTAAACAAATATAAAGCAGCGCTGCTCTCTTTTCACTGCCAGCACTGCCACTTAACTGTCTTATAAACAAGGATGCATTCTAAAGCCATCCTCAGTTATGAGCCTAAAAGCGGAATGATAGACTGTTGTATTTAAAATGGCATCATCTGCATATCAATTAATTGTACTGTTTTTAACTTTAAAACCTAATTCATTTATAGAAATTGTAAATATAAGTAGTCCCAAAATAGAACCTGGTGGCAAACCTTTGTTAACAATCATAAAGCTGGATTGATTGCCATCAGCCACAACAGCTTGTGTTCTAACATTGTCATCAGTTCCAATTTGATGATCTGCAATAACAAAAGCCCTATCAGTGAAAACGGGGACCGCATGGTGCCATAGCCTGCCACGATAACATATCGATGCTAACCGGACAAAAGGTTAATTTCTTCTACAGACTGCAGATGATGTTTCTTCTGTGGAACAGTTAAAACTCCAGCAAAGAGTTATGAGAAATACTTCACTTTACTGTTGTGACTTTCTCAGTAAAATTGGCAACTTTAAAAGGTCTAGGTCAACTTAATATTCATATCTGTTTTTTCATTACTTTATCATAACCTGAAACTCAGAATCGTTGTGTTTTTGTTACCTTAGATTAAGCCATTCCTATCTTCATATGCTTTGTACATGGGCGAAGCTCCAGTTGGTTGCAATGTGCAACCTTACCACTAGATGCCACTAAGTCCCACACATGAGAACTTTAACACTTTGTTGGCGATTTTTATTTTCCAAATAAGAGCCTATCCACAAAGTTTGTGACTTTTTATCAATTTTAGCAGCAGGGCTCTAGAGATGGTGATGTTGTGATGATGATGTTCTGTCGGCCAGTCCAGACTGAAATATCTCATCAGCTATTGGATGGATAGCCATAATATTTGGCATAGATATTCGTGATCCTCAGAGGATGAATCCTACCAACTTGATCTTCTGACTTTTCCATAATGTCAAAATCAGCCAATACTTTAATTTATGACCCAGTATGTGCAGAATTAATAACATTCAATGATTGTAATGATCAGCCTCAGTTGTTCTTTGTATTTACTGCTGATTAGCTAAAGTTCTAACACGATAAACTAAGATAGTGTTACTTACTTTTAATTTTTATTTTAGAATGCGTATATATGTATTAAAATCGTTACACCTATTATCACATCACATCACACCTATTGAATTAGTGTGTAATATTGTCTAGCTGATTTTACAGCGGCCTTAAGGTACTTTAGCAGGTGTTTTATAAAGCAGCAACTGTATAAATTCATTTCTGCAACAGGAAACCAGTGTGAGCATTGGAGAACGGTCAGTTTCAATGGTCTTTTTGAGAAGACAAGACAAAGTGTTGGAGTAGTGGTATTGACCCCTCTCTGCCTCCTTCCTCCTCCAGTGGCTTTTAAGGAGATCTGTCCGGCTGGTCCTGGTTACCATTACTCAGCTTCGGCCCTGCAGTTCAACCAGAGAGTCAACGAGCAGCTGGGGAGCCGAGGAGTTCAGCTGGTCACCCACAGCAACCAGGATAACCAGGGTACCTCATTTAGATCGACCTAGAACTTATTGTATGTTGGCTTCTTTTAGTTTTAATGTCATTTTATGATGGAGTTTTCATGTTTGCATGGCCCTGCAATCTTTGGGAATCCTCCTGACTTTCCATCTAGTGCTACCAGCACAATGTTTCACCTAACAGCAACAAACAGAAAGGAGCTTTTCCAGGTACCCCCTGGTTCCTGCAGAGAAAGTGATTTATTTTCCCATTAATTGATGGAGGGACGTGAAACTCTCCTGAATGAATCATCAGAACAAAAGATTAACAACAGTGTTAGAAAATATCTGGTTCTTTGATTAAAAGTCAAAGGCAACACATTAACAGACTGCAGAAAAGCAGAATAACTTAAAGCCTGAATGCAGCAGCGATGATAATAAAGCTGCTAATGTGTGACAGAGTGACGGAGAGAGAAACAGAAAGAGGGGAAGAGAAGGTGTAAGTTAGATTATTGCACAGTGGTGATCGAAGTTAATAACTGGCTCAGAGCGCTGCTTTGTCACTAATTCACCTGCCCAACCGAGACCTGTGATATTTTCAAACAAGCTTACTTGACCCGTGTGCTGTTGATCAACCTGCACATCACTAGTATTGCAGCATTTAGAGCCGACCACCAAACTGACAGATAAAAAACCTGATTCATTAGAAACAAGGTGTAAATAATCTCAGCTGGTGGTCAGAACATGAACCTTTATGACTGTGACATTGTCTGCCACATTTTGCTCACACTAGCCACTAAAAGCTAACTGTCATGCAGCACAAAGAGAGGTTGTATCAACAAAACTTAATGGTGCGTTGGTCTGAAGAAGGCTGTAGTTTTCTGCTCATCAATCCTACATTTTATTTTTGTAAGGAAAAAGGTGTTATATTTCTTCTGCCAAAACTACTGTTGAGACATTTTATCTTGAATGGATGCTTCTTTGCTTAAATTTGTAAATAAATATTTTCTTTGTCTCTTTTCCTTTGAGTCACTACACATGCAGCCTCTAAAATTCAACTTTTGACTCTATTTTTTTACTTGAAAGCTAAAATAGATTTATGTGTGCTCTAGTTGCAAATTGAGCACCCAGAGGACACAAACCATTCACGCATCCATTTTTTGTCCACACCTCCGTCCACCAGGTCCTGGTTCTGGGACCAGTAGCAGCGGAGCCTCCAGGTCTCAGCAGATACCCTCTTCCTCTGGAGCGAGTACTTCGCTGAGTTCTTCTTCAGGTGTCGGGTCCAGTACTGGATCAGTTGGTACCAGCATAACCCACATCAGACCCAGTCTACCCCAGCCCTACCCTCAACCTCAGCCTCGGCCTCAGCCTCGGCCCCAACCTCCATCTCAGCCTCGACCTCAGCCTCAGCCCCAACCTCCATCTCAGCCTCGACCTCAGCCTCAGCCCCAACCTCCATCTCAGCCTCGACCTCAGCCTCAGCCCCAACCTCCATCTCAGCCTCGACCTCAGCCTCAGCCCCAACCTCCATATCAGCCTCGACCTCAGCCTCAGCCTCCATCTCAGCCTCGACCTCAGCCTCAGCCTCCATCTCAGCCTCGACCTCAGCCCCGGCCAGCTGACTCTTCCCCTTCCAGGCCAGTGCAGCCTGGCGGCACCGGCACCACAGCCTCCCAGGACAAACCCCAGACTCCCAGCAGACCTGGGACCCAACAGAACCAGCCCGACCCTGCCCTGTCATTCACAACACAACAAAGAACCCAGCCTCCACCCACCAGGACTCAAGGTAACAGAGGCTCCAAGAGCGAAATACTGCTTTGTTTAATAAGAGTCAGTTCTGTTACAGTGTCTTGAATGCAGTACATTTAATGACATGACCTCAGTCAGATGAGTCCCCTCTGTCTTCAGCAGGTGGTCAGTC
Source organism: Epinephelus awoara (assembly GCA_035609425.1). Taxonomy (NCBI): domain Eukaryota; kingdom Metazoa; phylum Chordata; class Actinopteri; order Perciformes; family Serranidae; genus Epinephelus; species Epinephelus awoara. The sequence goes on from CM069297.1 coordinate 41,604,093, forward strand.
CTCCTCGGTATCCCGGCCAGATCAGCCAGCAGCCAGAGGGGACTCTCTCCCCGCTCCTGCCCAGCCACAGAGCCCTGAGCGTGGGTCGAGTTCCAGCAGAGACCTCCCTCTGCAGAGCAGACCAGCTGTCAGCCCAACGACCCGACCAGCCCGAGTCCAGCGTGAGTACCAGCAGACTCAAAGCACAGCCTCAGACCACACAGAGTACATGTGCTTATGTATCAGTGTCTGAAGATGAGCATGCATTCAGTGGTGGAGACCACAGGGACGCCCTCATTTCTGTTTTCCGATATTATTGAACGCTGCAAAGCCGTGAGCACACCTGCATCTGTGTTCACTTAGTGGAAACATACCAAACACACACCTGTTGTCCACATGTAAACAATTTCCACCGGAGTTTGCTGCCAACTAAAATCTGACTCTGAACTAAGAATCAGACATGTAGTGGGAATGCTTCAGCCCCAGAAGTCCCAGTTTTATGTCTTTACATAAAAAATTAACATCAAAGTGTTAAATTCCTGCAACAGCTTTATTAGAAATACGAGATTGTGTTGTTAACCTTAATCAGACATCATGTTCACAAGCATTATACTAACGTAACCAAATCACAACACTGGAGGCAATCACATCATCAATTACTGCAAAAAAAATACATAAAACGAGACAAACAATGAAACTAAAGATCCCAATAATAAAGACCGTGTGTGTGTGTGTGTGTGTGTGTGTTTGTTTATTTGTTTGTTTGTTTGTCTGTGTGTGTGTGTGTGTGCGCCCATGCAGCAGTGCGAGGTCTGTGTGAGAGCAAGCCAGGTGTGTGTGGGCGGGGACGCTGTGTGGACCAGCCAGGTGGAAAACACACGTGTGTGTGTGATCAGGGATACCAGCCCAACTCTCAGCGCACATATTGCCAAGGTGAGAACTATTATTAGATTATTATTGATTTTATTTGACTTTTTTCAGGGGAGGACATTTTGCCAAATTTTCTGCTATTTTGCAAATAATTTTCATATATTTGACCAACATTCTCTGCATTTTTTTAAATAATGTTTTTGATATTTTACTAAAAGTATGATAAATACTCTATGAGGGGTTTTTAAAAAATATATTTTATATTTTACTATCTTTTCATATATTGACTGATTTTTTTTTTAATATTTTACTTTTTCAGTATTTTAATTTAATTTCTTCTGAGTATTTTATTCATGTTTTATGGATATGTAACTGCATTGTTTTGGTATCCTTTACTAATATTTTTGTGACATTTACCTTTTTTTTGCATATTTTACAGATTTTTTCAGAATATGTTGCACATTTTTGTCTGATATTTTAGTAATATTTTTCTGATATTTTAATAACATGTTTAAATACATTTTACTCATGTCAAGGGGATGTTTTCCTAATATTTTTGAGGATATTTTACTTGTATTTTGGGAATCCTTGACAGATATCTTTGGAATATTCTACTTTTGTTTTTTTGAAAAATTTCAGATTTTTTTGCTCATTTTTGTGAATCCTTTACTAACGTTTTTTTTTTTTTTTTTTTAATTAAAGTTCTTTTTGGATATCTCACTAATATTTTAGGGGTATTTTACTATATTTTACAAGATGGGGTTATGTATAACCCCATCACCTTATGTATAACCCCATCTCACTAATATTTTAGGGGTATTTTACTATATTTTACAAGATGGGGTTATACATAAGGTGATGCACATTCAAGCTCAGGTTTCCGCCGGGTACCTGATCAAATTTGTCCAAACATCTGAAACATTTTTTTCAGAGCACAAACATGTATTTATAATAATTTGATAAAGCTCCATCCATGTGAGACAGCGAGAAATATTCACTGGTGTGTCATATTTTTTTAATAATGTTTTGTGTGTGTGTGTGTGTGTGTGTGTGCATGTGTGTAGATGTAAATGAGTGTATCCAGTCTCCAGCTGTGTGTTCAGTGGGAGAGTGTATGAACACCATGGGAAGCTACAGATGTGTGTGTCCATCTGGATACAGGAGCAGCAGCCAGCACACCAGCTGTCAAGGTAATGGCCACTTCCTGTTGTGTCTTTATTTGTTCAGGTTGTTTATGTTTCTTGTTCTTCTTCTAACTAAAAGACTCTGTCACTTGCTCAGACATCGATGAGTGTCTGCAGAATCCCTGCACCAACGGTCGCTGTGACAACACGCCAGGCAGCTACAAGTGTGTCTGTCGCCTTGGCTACAGGGTCATCGGCAACATCTGCACAGGTAACCAAAAGACTCATGATTTCAAAATTCAAATGTTGATAATAAAAGACAGAAGTTAGATTAGTTTAATTGTTATAATAATCTAGGACCATCCTGTACAATGAGCGAGAAATGTGTATGTGTGTGTGTGTGTGTGTGTGTTTCAGATATGGACGAGTGTGAGGATGCTCTGCAGTGTCCAGGTCAGGAGTGCATCAACAGTCAGGGCTCGTACCGCTGCGTGTCCTGTCAGCCCGGATACAGACTGGTCAACAGGCTCTGCACAGGTACACACACCTGTTGGCAAAATTACAACTCGCAATACCACAAAGTATAAATACTCTGGTGCAAGTGAAAGAGTAATTATAGTTGCCAGATAAATGTTGTACAGTTAAAAGTTTTCTAATGTTTTTTAAGATGTTTTACAGATAATATAATTTGAGATTCTTTACTAGTATTAGTTGGACGATATTTTAAATTTCAAATACCAGTAATATGTAAGTTGTGTTGAGTGCAAAGAGGCGATTTCTGATGTATATTAAACTGAAAACACAAAAAAATTACGACTTGTCAGTTTATTTGTTTGTTTATTATCTCATATGTCAGAGAAGAGTGACACCAGTGAGGGTTTTATTACCACACAGCACACTTTACTTTATCACAACCAATGTCAGTGATTTGAGTCTGTCAGATTTATTGATTTAATGAATGAAATCTGAGTCTCATCATTCTGTCGTGATGACTATCTGCAGACATCGACGAGTGTCGCCAGGCTCCCTGCTCCAATGGTCGCTGTGAAAACACACCAGGAAGCTACCGCTGTGTCTGTCGTCATGGTTACAAGCTCCAGAACAACACCTGCACAGGTATAGTGAGGAAGGGGTGAAAGAAGTACTCAGATTAAACAAATGAGATATATCATGTTCATTTTTGCATATTTTACTGATTTTTTTTTACAATTTTATACTTAAAATTCTCATTTTTTGCCTCATTTTTTGGTGTATTTTGGTAATATTTTTCAGATAATTTACTAATATTTTTCTGCATATTTTACTGATATTTTTCATATACTTTTCAAACATTTTTCTGATATTTTCACTTTTTTTTTTTACAGATAATTTTTTCCTATTTTTGCTTTTTCTTTCCTTTTTTTTAGTAGTGTTTTATGTTTCCGGTCTTTTTGGTCTAAGCTAACTGGCTGTTGCTTTATATTCAGAGTGACATCAATCTGAACATTGTCAAATGTGAAACTATTCCCTTAATGAGATATTAGTGTGTGTGTCTGTGTGTGTGTGCAGACATAGATGAGTGTGCAGAGCCGTCTCAGTGTCCTGGTCAGATGTGTGTGAACACTGTGGGATCGTACCGCTGTGTGTCCTGTCGACCAGGATACACACTCACCAACAGACAGTGTACAGGTACACACACAGACACACGCACACACAGCACTTTGAATCCGCTCGTCATTGAACTGCGCTGAACAGATATACTACTGTTTTGCAGATGTAAATGAGTGTGAGAACAGCGAGTCTTGTCCTGGTCAGCGGTGTGTGAACACTGAAGGGTCTTACAGCTGTGTGGACTGTCAGCAGGGATACCACAGCGTCAACGGAGTGTGTGTAGGTCAGTGCTGGAAGAAGTATTGTACTAATAACACACTCAATTACAGGTAAAAGCCCTGCATTCAAAACCTTATTTGAGTAGAAGTATGATTTGTCTACTACTTTACTAATATTTTTCTAAAATTTTACTTATATTTTCTGATATTTTAGTGATCGTTTTTGTGTATTTGATTAATACCTGTCATGTCATCCATCTTTATATACAGTCTACAGTGGAAACACTGATTACATTGGGCTAAAGGAACCTTTTAAGATCTTGAATAGATAAAGACATCCAAGCTTCCCAGAGGATGAATCGTAATGATTTTTTTGTATGCGTGTGTCAGATGTGGACGAGTGTGTGCAGGCCTCTCAGTGTCCTGGTCAGCAGTGTGTGAACACTGTGGGATCGTACCGCTGTGTGTCCTGTCAGCCTGGATACAGCAGGAAGGACGGCTCCTGCCAAGGTAAAACACAGACACAAACACACAATGTTTCCTGACCATCACTGACATAGTCTGAGTTTAGATCATGTGCATACAGGTGTTTTTAACCGATCAGTGACAAGTATTCAGACAGACCTCTCTCCTGTCTGCAGATGTAGATGAGTGTGCCAGTGCCGGGGCGTGCGAGGCAGAGCGGGTGTGCGTGAACACCATTGGCTCGTTCAGGTGTGACTGTCCACCTGGATACCGAACCTCCAGCCTGGGAAGACAGTGCAGAGGTAAGTGGAGGCCACTGCCTGAAGGGGACGTCAACAACATAATAAACCTCAAGCACACTTTGAAACATTTAATAAGTTTAACTATTGTAATTTTTGTTTGTTAAATGTGTGTTAAAGACATTAACCTGTGTGTGTTTATATGTGTGTGTGTGCGTGTGTGTGTGTGTGTGTGTGTGTGTGTGTGTGTGTGTGTGTGTGTGTGTCCGCAGACATTAATGAGTGTTTGGAGGGAGATTTCTGTTTCCCCAGAGGAGAGTGTGTGAACTCACTGGGGTCCTACACATGTGTGTGCTCTCAGGGATTCACACTGAGTGACAACAGGACCGCCTGCATCGGTGAGTGAGTCACTGCCTGAGTGAATGCACGTAGTGCTGTTGTTGTTGTTAACGTGGATCCAAACAAACACTGTGGAACTCTGGGGGATCATTTAATCTCATTTACATTGCTCTGTAGTTTCTGCCTTTGAATCACAACAACACATGAAGGAATGTCAGTGTGACCGCCTCCTCAGAAGTTCTGTTCCAGTCAGAACCATAAATACATTCGAGGCTGTGTAGTCACACACAGCTGTTTATCATCCACACTGATCCACATCCTGCATGTCAGAGTCTCTGCAGGCAAACAGATGTGACTGTGGTTCTGCTGTTGGATGTTTGTGGTCCTGACTGAGATGTTTGTAGTTCCTTTGTTGGATGTTTGAGGTTCTGTTGTTGGATGTTTGTGGTCCTGTTGGAGATGTTCGTAGTTCCTTTGTTGGATGTTTGAGGTTCTGTTGCAGTCATTTACAGTTGGGTTGTTAGAGGTCTGCGGTTCTGTTGTTGTATGTTGAGGTCTTCTTGAATGTCTGTGGTTCTGTTGTTGTTTGTTGGGGTTCTGGTGTTGGATGTTTGAGGTTCCATTGTCAGATGTTTTTAGTTCTATTGCAGTCATTTAGAGTTGTGTTCTTGGACGTCTGCAGTTCTTTTTTTCTGTTCTTGGATGTCTGTGTTTTGTTGTTGGATGTTTGTGGTTCTGTTGTTCTGTTGTTGAAAACCTGTGGTTCTGTTGTTCTGTTGCTGGATGTCTTGGGTTCTTTGTGGTAACACAGAGCTCAGTGTTCATCTTGTTCTGCCAGCAGTTCTCAGGTCAGTCTTTTCCTCCTCTGCTTCTGCTTTTAGAGCTGATGTAATGGTGATGTCATGTTTGGCCCGTCCTTGTGACGACGACATGTGTATATATGGACTGTGTGTGTGTGTGTGTGTGTGTGTGTGTGTGTGTGTGTGTGTGTGTGTGTACATGTTGTGACGGCCTCTCTCTGTCTGCAGACGTGGACGAGTGTATGAAGTCTGGTGTGTGTTTGGACGGTCGCTGTGTGAACACTGAAGGCTCCTTCCATTGCCAGTGTCAAACCGGCTTCACCACCAATCCAGAGAGAACTGCCTGCCTCGGTACACACACACACACACACACACACACACACACACACACACACACACACACACACACACACACACACACACACACATTCCCATTGTGTTACTCTATACTTCTCCTCCACATCTCAGAGGGAAGCACTTCAGTTTTTACTACATAATAACATACATATAACCACAAGACAACAAACAAACTGTAAACGGTACACTCTGCCATCTCTGTATCTCTCAGACGTTGATGAGTGTGTCTCGTCCGGCGGCTCGGTGTGTACATCGCAGCGCTGTGAGAACACGATTGGCTCGTACCGCTGCCTCACTTCCTGTGAGCCGGGCTACCAGGTCACACAGACAGGCAACTGCGTAGGTGAGTCTGACTGCACATCACATCCCTGAAACATGTATTTGTGATAATATGTTTGTTTGTGTTTTTTTTTACTGTGTGGTTATAGTTCTTTTACTGCAGTGAAAGATCTGAATACGTCTCTCTCTTTCAGACATTAATGAATGTGCCAATAAGACAGTGTGTGGACAACACGCCTACTGTCAGAACCTAATAGGAACCTACCTGTGTGTGTGTGACCAGGGCTTCACCTCCACCAGTGACGGGAAGGCTTGTGTGGGTAAGTGTCTGTCTTCAGTTTTTATACGTAGTGCAAAGCCTTTAGTGTCTCCAGAGGCAGCTGACTGATAAGGCCCCCACACAGAAAGGTTGCAAAAGTCAGACTTTATGTTTGAAAACAAAAAATCTGGCGGTGTGGAGTTATAAAGAAGTGAGCGTACCAGACCTCTGCAGCCTGCCACTCATCTCTGCTGCAGGATAGCACACTGCTGTCAGACGGAGAGGTGCATTGTGGGTAATAATTGTAGGTTTTAACAAAGAAGAAACGTGTGGAATGATAAAAGACAATATCTCTGGTCCTGCTGCATTGATTTTAATCTTTTTTTGGGGGGGGGGGTGTGATGATAAATGATTGTTCTGTCTCTTTCTCTCTCAGATGAGGACGAGTGTGTGTCTATGCCCGGTGTGTGTGGTTCTGCTCGCTGTGAGAATGTGGAGGGTTCCTTCATGTGTGAATGTGACAGACGGGGAGAAGAGTTCGACCACACCACAAGGCAGTGCGTCAACACGGCACAAGGCGGTACAACAACGTTACTTTACATCTGTCACTGTTTTATTAGTGTGTTTATGTACCATGTTGCATGCATCCACCTATCCATGTGTTTATAGCTAGATAGATAGTGTTTTATTTATCCCAGCAGGAAATCTGAGAGCAGCTTAGAGTGAAACACAATGCAGTATTCATTCATGTTCCGTAACCACTTGTCCTGTTGGAGGTCGCGGGACTGGAGCCTATCCCAGCTGACACTGGGTGAGAGGCAGGGTTCACCCTGGACAGGTCGCCAGACTATCACAGGGCTGACACACAGAGACACACAACCATTCACACTCACATTCACACCTACGGACAATTTAGAGTCACCAATTAACCTGCATGTCTTTGGACTGTGGGAGGCAGCTGGAGCACCTGGAGGAAACCCACGCTGACACAGGGAGAACATGCAGACTACACACAGAGGGGCTACCCAAGCCTGGAGTTTGAACCCACCACCCTGCGTCCAAACCAGGAACCTGCTTAAAATAAGAACAGAACAGAACAGGCTGCAGTGAGAGTCTCTCTCCATGGGATATTTAAAAGTAGCAGCTTTGTGCATTTAGTCCTTCTCAGGCAAGCTCAGGGGTTTAGTGTTGCTGTAGCCCACAGGAACAACGCTCCACCAAGTGAGGATTAGAATATATGCAGTTCACATAATCCTAACTTCCTAATTTACCACATTATTATTTTTATTTTTAAACTCATTATATTCTCTTTTTTTTCTGCAGCAGGGTTACTACCAAGCTCCACCTCCATCTCCTCCTCCTCCTCATCCTCCTCCTCGTCTTCGTCGTCCTCCTCCCATGTCAGTGTGGTGGAGTTGGCTCCAGTGCTGCCCCCACTCCCTGCAGCTCGTCCTGGCGAGCTGAGGGAGTGTTACTACAACCTGGCTGAACGGGGAACCTGCAGCCTGCTGGCCACCAACACCAGCCAGCAGGAGTGCTGCTGCACGGTGGGGGAGGGCTGGGGGCTGGGCTGCCAGTACCACACCTGCCCCACCGCTGACACAGGTGAGACACCGGGCACACTGGAAGGTATTCCAACAAACAATCCAAAACCCAAAGACAGCCATTTTACTCTGATGTAGAACAGCAGAAAGGATTTATCTGGACGTTGAGATGGAACCATGTTTGAAGATTCCCATAAAGTAAAACGAAAATACAAATTATAAATGATCTCAAACTTCTCAAGCTGATCTCACAGCTTGTACAAAAAGAAGCATGAAAATAAGCGTACACACTCTGCATTAGAAAACCTGGAGTTGCAGCGTACATATGAAAAGGGATAGTCATTAACAATAGTAGGGGGGCGGGGACAGATAAAAGACGGAAGCTGTCAAAATCAAAAGTAAATAAATGAGTTGATAAATAAATGTTTATTGCCATTAAATGTACCAAAAATAATGTTAAAAATAAACATAGTCGTTGATTAATTAATGAAAAGTGACAAATTGATTTCTGTTTTCATGTTTGCATTTATTTTTAATTTATTTAAAATGTATTTTAACATTTATTTATTCATTTTCAAATGTATTTATTTATTTATATATTTATTTATTTATTTATTTGGCATTATTTTCCCTTTGTGTTTACCCCCTATTTATTTCCCCAAACATATTTTTTACTGTTATTTTTTTATGAATAAATTTGAAAATAAACAAAAATAATTTCAAAATAAAAATAAATGAGAAAATAAATTAAAAGATAAAAAAATTAAATAAATAAAGATACATAAAAAAATTAAATAGCAAAGTAAATAATTGATTTAATTACATTTTATTAATTAATTAATGCTAATATTTATTTTTAATATTATATTTGGTAATTAATTTATTTATCAAATAATTTATTTACTTTTTCATTTTGGTGGCTTCTGCCCTCCATTAGAAACACTTAAATATGTACTCATCGTTGTTTTATTCCTTTTTTGTGTCTCTGTGCAGCCGAGTTTCTGTCTCTGTGTCCCAGTGGGAGAGGATACGTTACTACTGGACCAGGAGCCTTCAGCTACAGAGGTAAATATTTATACATAGAGGTCAAAGTGAAATAATCAGGAACACCGTTTGTCTCACCTCGAGGTTTGTTTGTACCAAACATTGGAATGATCCTTTTTTGTCTCTCTCTCTGCCAGATGTGGACGAGTGTAAGCGTTTCCAGCCGGAGGTGTGTAAGAACGGAGTGTGCGTCAACAACATCCCTGGATACAACTGCTACTGCGCCAGTGGATACGTGTACAACAGCACCCTGCTGGAGTGTGTTGGTACGCACAACACACGCACACACTGTAACTAAGCATAGGAGGTGTGTCTGTGTTTGTACCTCTATACAGTACATGGAGTTACAGGACGAGCGAATGGAGTCTTTTCTCAAGCACATTCCAAAACCAAAACAGCAAAAGTTTAATGAATGGATTAAACCATGCACTTTCCTGCTCCACTGTACAATGCTAATGTTAGCGTACTCAGCATCTCCAAGGCCAATCTTTGTGGCTCAAACAGTACAGAGACGAGAAAATGAACAACAGGTCACTCCTAAAACTTTGTGAGCGTACAGTAACTGTCTGTCTGTCTGTGTCAGATCACGATGAGTGTGAGGAGGAGAGCTGTATCGGAGGACTCTGTGTCAACACGGTGGGTTCTTATTACTGCAGCTGTCCACATCCTCTGGTGCTGGACGACACTCAGCGCAACTGTGTCAACTCCTCCCACCTCACTGTGGGTAAGACACCTGCCTTCATCCTCCTCTCGCTCCTCATTTGCATACCTCACCACAGTGTACGGTGTATGATGGTATGCACTACAAAATAACGTACAAATGTAGCGTTTCCATGGTTTGCAGAAACATTCAATGCCGACATTTTAACTGGTGACTGGGTTGCTCCTTTTACAGAAATCTAAAAACAACAATATGCTAATTTACAGGGGGTTATGTGTCAGATAATTTCTTGTCTCTGAGCAGTTGGAGACTTCAGGAAGTTACTGTGTCCAGTATTTCTACACTGTAGTATTGTTACATTTACTTACTTAAAGCGTTGTCCTCTCTGTGGTTGTCTGTGCTCCAGATGAGAACCTGTCTGTGTGCTGGCAGCATGTCACGGCAGACCTGGTGTGTCAGAGTCCTCTGCTTGGAGCTCAGGTCACCTTCATGGACTGCTGCTGTCTGTACGGGGAGGGCTGGGGGATGGAGTGCGCCCTCTGCCCCTCCACCGACTCTGGTAAGTACCTCACTTTACCACAGAACACCACCATGTGGACAGACCAACCTGCATCAGGTGATTAAAGCTGGATCACAGGAACAAGAAAGAGTAACAGGAGGGACTTTAAAAGGCCAGTTCGTGTGTACACAGATACTGATACAGGTGTTGCAGAGAGTTTTCCAGTTTAAAACTCAAATTCTGTGTGTTTGTGCAACTGTGTCCACAATAAGGACATGAACCAGGATTCCATTACAATGTAATGCAAATTAAACCACAAGAAAATGCAAATCAATTCAGATGTTAGGGGAACAAAACAATATTATCTCTTTGGGGGGAATTTGAATTAAAAATGACTCAAAATAATTGAACCAAAATGTTAAAACATGTTCACAACTGATTCAATTAGGACAGACTTTTAGCATGACGTCAACTTTCTGTACTCACGAAATCACTGCGGTCTTGGCCAATAATCAGGAGTCCTGAACTGTTAGCAGCAGAGATGTGGTGACAGTCAAACAGAGAGGAGACAGGACTGCCCTCGATTTAGAATTAGTCTTAGAAATAGTTGCCTGCATGTTTACGATATTAATTCAGTTACTGATTTTTTTTATTTTGGTCAGGGCAACAAAATGGTTTGAGTTAAAGGTGTGAGAAAAAGTAGTATCAGTAACACTGTTAACACTGTGCTACATTACAGAGAAATACAAAACCGTACTAATGAACCTTCATTAATATAGGCCTATATTTTATCTCCAAGTGCACGTCACACACTGAGCGAGCCGCCTGTTAATGACGCTGTGGGCTAATGGGCATGTAGCTACTTCCATGTTTCAGATGATACGTCATGTTTGTAGTCGACCAATGAAGATGAGTTTACATATCACCTTGGGTTCGTCCTTCACCTTCTCAAAATGATCCCACACTTTGGATTTCCTGCCCGACATGTTATTAACTAGCCTGTGGAATAACTGCAGGTACCAGCCCTGGAAATTAACCTGACTGCTGTCTGACTGCTGAGCGTGGACACTTCCTGGTTCTGTCCTTTCACATTAAATTCACACATATAGGTTTGGATTTATTTTGACAAGGTGCAGCTCCTAATAGAGTTTCATGTTTGTTTGTTTGTTTGTTCTTTCCGACTAATTACGGCCCAAAGAGGAGATGTTTGATAATCACGATGACCTCATTAAAAGATACCGTTTCTGAATAAAGTAAAAAAACAACCAACAGTGTTTTGAAGGACGTTGTGCACGAAGTCCAGACCTGGTTCAGAGTTTTAAAAAGTAAATGTGAAGGTTATGTTTTATAGATCAATATGAATAACTCTCTCTGTGTGTGCAGAGGACTACGGCACTCTGTGCAGTTCGTTTCTTCCTCCCTTTTTGCCGGAGGGTTTTTCAGACTTTGGAGCTGAAACGGGAGTTAGACCAGGAGCTGGACGAGGACGAGGAGGAGCCAGTGAGCAATGTAACTAAAATATTACACCTCAAATAATATAAATGTCTTTTTGAATTTTATTTATGACTGTTTTTCTTCCTAATTTCTCCAAGTTATTTGTAAATATCTCCAAATGTCTCTTGAGTTTATTTATTTAGCTTTTGTTTTTTGATTTTTGCTTTAATGTTTTTTCCCTTATCTCCTTCCCTTGTTTCTTCTCCTTGTCTCCTCTCTGTTCCCTTTCTTCTTCTTTTTCCTCTCCTCTCCTCTCCTCCCCTCCTCTCCTACCCTTTTCTCCTCTTCTTATCTCTTGTCCTTGCCTTCTAACCTTGTCACCTGTAATTTCTTCTTTCCTCACCTCGCCTCTTTTTCCCTCCTTTCCTTGTTTACACACCTTGTTTCCTCTCTTGTCTCCTCTCCTCTTTTGTTTCTCTCCATGTCTCCTCACCTTTTGTCTCCTCTTATCTATTCTACCTGTATCGTCTCTTCCTCTCTTGTTCACTTTCCTTGTTTCTTGTTTGTGTTTTTTTCTCATCTTGTTTCCTCTTCTTGTCTCATCTCCTTTTCTTTCTTTATTTACTTTCCCCTCTCACTTTCTCTTCTTGTCTGCTGTCTCCTGTTTCTCCTCTCCTCCCCTCTCCTCGTCCCCTCAGCTCCTCCATACTTCCCTCCCTACAGTACGGACTCCTTCCCTCCGCCTGTGCTTCCTGACTATGACGACTACTCTCCAGCAGGAGACAGCAGGTCAGGTTTCAGAGGGAGGACACCTGCCACCTTCAGCCTGCCGGACGGAGGGTATCCCAGGTTGGAGTACAGGTGAGGACGTCCGTCGATGTTTTATATCCCTGACATGTTCTTAAAGTTGAAATGTTCAAACTTCTTATTTTTTCTGAAGTTCCACTTTAATTTTTTGGGGGGAGACAAATAAAACCACAGAATATGTTTTCATTTGAGAAACAAAAGAACCAAAGAATTTGTGAACTTTGATCTTGAGAAAATCACTTAAGATGATTAATCTATGACCCTCTGCCTGTCTGTCCGTCCCTCAGCACTGGTTACTACTCTGAAGGAGACTTCAGCCCCCCTGATGGCTCCCAACCCAGGCCTCCATCCTTCCGCCTCCCTGCAGACCCCAGGGCTGAGAGGGCATTTGGGGCCCAGCCTCCTCCTCCATCGCGACCTGACGGGCCTCCTCTCAGCCTGGCCCCACTGCCTGGTGCTTCCTATGAGGTGGAGCAGGAGGAGGAGGAGGAGGTGGCGTGGAGGCCGGGCCCGCCCTTCCCTCCGTTCACTGAGAGGGGCAGAGGAGGTGGAGGAGGAGGAGGAGGAGGAGGAGGAGGAGGAGGAGGAGGGGGATCACCGAGGAGGGTGTATGAGAGTGAGTGGTAACTTTTTATTTTACAGGTCTGTATTTTTCAATAAGTTTTGCAAAAAGAACAATATGATTTAGCACCAGTTAAAATAAACAGAGACAAAATTGAATAATTTTGATTAAGTTGACTTCCACAAATATTAATTTATTATTGGAAACGTTACTCTCCATATGAATTGTATTTGTAAAAGGAAACGGGTGTTGTTTATTTGCACATTTCTTCACTTCATTGTTAATAAATTTGATTTCATTGAGTAGGAGTCACACTGATAAACACTCATTTCAGTTCACAATTAGTGCCAAAAAATGGCATGGGATCATGCAGACAATGATCTCCTGCGGCCGACCATGAGAGGTCAGTTTTTAAAGGGTTAATACTTTTTGTTCAAGATTAAAAGAAATCTCATGTCTTCTTCCTCCTCTCTCATCTTTCAGGGCGTTATGAATCCTACGCCGGCCTAAGCACAGCAGAGGATTGTGGGATACTACATGGCTGTGAGAACGGCAGGTGTATCCGTGTCGCCGAGGGTTACACCTGTGACTGTTACCAAGGATACGAACTGGACATGACCTCCATGACATGTATAGGTATGCAGAGACAACTGCTCTGACAGCTCAGAGTGGGAAAGGGAGGAATTTAGTTATTGATAATGTGATCATTAGTACGTTATCTTGACTTGAGCTTATGCACTATGCAAAGAAGCAGAGCTGAACCTGTGATGATTTCTGAGCATTGTAACTTAAAAAACAGGCATTTATGAAAATCACAAGTTTATTTATTTGTTTTTTATTATTGTTTTTAATGTTATGTTAATTATTTATAAAGTTTTTTTATATTTGACGTCACATCTGAAACATGTTCCTAAACCTTACTTTACATAAAAAGATATTTATATATGGTATAAATTATGATATTATTGCAGTTTATATAAATCCTACATGCAGTATATACTGTATAAACATACACATACCTGTGGTGGAACCAAGTCATTGTTTTGCAAGTCACAATTAGTTATTTACACACAAGTCCCAAGTCCTAAACTTTGTGCTCTTCATCATATGAAATGCCCTTTTGCCAACAAGTAAAACATATATGATTTACAAAACACATGAATGTTAGTTAAATTTGGATTTATTTGTTAAAACAAGTTTGTTAAAAAGTTACCTAGCTGTGGGATGTCGGTGGCTTAGTGGATAGAGCAGGCGCCCCATGTACAAGACTGTTGCCGCAGAGGCCCAGGTTCGAGTCCAGCCTGTGGCCTTTTGCAGCATGTCATTCTCTCTCTCTCTCTCTCTCTCTCTCTCTCTCTCTCTCTCTCTCTCTCACACTTGACTTTCCTATAAATGAAAGGCAAAACTGCCCCCCTCCCCCCCAAAAAATTAACCATAGCTAAGCATTTGCTTGCTAACTGTTATTATTACTCTCGACTTACTGATTTTTACAACTTCCAACTTTGTGCAACTTTTAACTTACCACTTCATGCAACGTCAGACTCCGTGCAATTTCCAACTTTATGCAATTTCCAACTTCATGCAACTTCCAACTTCCAACCTCATGCACCTTTCAACTTCCAACTTCGTGCAACTTCCAACTTTATGCAACTTTCAACTTAAAACTTCCAGCTTCCACCTTCGTGCAACTTCCAACCTCATGCAACTTTCAACTTCATGCAACTTTCAACTTACAACTTCGTGCAACTTCCCACTTCATGCAACGTCCGCCTTCATGCAACTCCCAACTTAAGTGGAAGTTGGGAGTTGCACAAAGAACCGTCCGTTATATGTAATTTTCGACCTTCACATGTTGCATATTGTAACTAACCAGTGACAGCATGTCAAGTCACATAATCATAACCGTGTTTTGTACATCTCCATAACATGTGACGTCATTTTGTGTGTGTGTGTTTCCAGATATAAACGAGTGTGAGGCTGGCATCACATTGGACTTCCCGTGTGTGAATGCTCGCTGTGTGAACACCGATGGCTCGTTCAGCTGCGTCTGCAGGAGAGGATACGTCATGTCCCGCAGGCCAAACCACTGTGTGGCTGCATAGACTAGACCAGACTGGACTGGACTGGGCTCGATTAAACCAGTATAAACTGGTCTAGACAATCGAGACTGGACTGCACAACAACAGACTGGGCTAGACTAGATTAGACTAAAGTGGCTATGGGACCTGATTTGACAAACTAGATTATACCAGGTTAGGATGAACTGGGTTTAAAATAGTCTAGATTGCACTTAACTGGGAAAGGGTGGACTGGGCACCAGTTACACCAGGTCACTCTGGATAAAATACCAATTTAACACCCCTTTTTAGCTACAGTGTCTCCACGTCTTTGCAAATTTCAACTTGTTTTTTGTGTTTATATGTGAACACGATATTTCCTTGTAGATTTTTCTCAGATTTTTGATGTCTAGAGAAAAAATTCTCTGGAAAAAAACAAAACTAACTTTTGTTGCAACAATCCAGGATAAATTAATCGTTTAGTAAAGTGACTGTAAACATGATTAACCAGCTCTAAATCTGAATTCCACTAAATGTTTTAATGTGAGGAAATATAATGACGTTGCAAAAGTTTTGCATATTTTTCTGTTATGCAAAAGAGGATAAAACTGTATGGATTGTCTCTTTCCAACATTCATCATTGTAAGGACCCAATATATTAGATTTTAATCTGATTTTTCAATATATAAAATATACACTTAAACATCCTCAAGCTTATTGACAGAGCAACAAAAATTTATCCCACTTATAAAACAAACATGCTCGACCTCAGTTTCTCTTTGTCATCGCCCACCTGTCCAAAAAATACAAGAAAAAGATAGAAAATGAACAATGATTTGAGTGAGGAAATTATTCATACGGTCACTTTATTACACCATTAGTTGGTCCCAGCGTATAGTCTGCTCTATCACCCCATACATTATCTCCTCATATAAAGGTCTACAAAAATGTGTTGAACAAGTTAAAAAACAATGTTTAAAGCTTGATGAAACCCCACAGCGTCTGGTCAGTTTAAACCAGTCTAGCCCTGTTTAGCACCAGTGGTTCAAACCAGGCTAACTCCGCAAGTAGACTCCAGGCCTGCTCTGATTAGCCTCCGCTGTGAACCACGCTGTGCCAAAGTTCATCTTTATGTTTCTGATGACCATGACTCTTTCTGGATGTTTACCGTGTCGGAGTTAAGTCTGGTAGGTTGTTCCCAGTGGGAGAAAAAAACATGTTTTGAGACGCGTGAAGTAGAAGAAGAAAACAGTTGTGTGTGTATTTTTCTTGTTTGTTTTAGGAATCCAACCAGGCTGCAGAGAAACACTGAGCTCACATCAGTTTGAAAAACAGCAACTTTACATTTTAACCATAGATGGTAAAAAAGAAGTGGACGTAGCCCCCAGGTCAAGTGAAGTCAACGCTGAAGTGCCTTAAAGCTACATTCTTTCTAATGACCAGCAGGGGGCAACTCAGCTGGTGGCAAAAACAAATTCAGTTGTGTAGAAGTCAGTGAGAAAATGAACCTACTTCCCACTTGATTTATTACCTCGATAAACATTTTCCTAACTAATTTATAGTCTCAGTCTCTAGTTTCAAGTCCTCTTCAATACAGCATGATGTTCATTATGTAAATGTTGGTCCCTTTTAGATAATAAAGGAGGGTATGATTTAAGGCATGGCTACGTTGCGATTGACAAGTCACTACCATAGCAGTGTCCTCAGGTTCTCAGTCAGATCCATCCTATACTCCTCCACAGCTCCACCCTCTGGTCCAAATATGGTCACTTCTGGCTCCAAAATTTAAATGGGGATAAAATTATTTAAACATGCGACTCTTCTAGACTTTAGATATGTTATCAGACTGTATGGATCAAATTCTGATGGTGAAGCGAGTCATTTTGTGGAGGCTATGATGCCAAAACAATGTATCCACTAATTTACAGAGGCCTGTTTGGGGTTCAATAGTGTCGCGTGATAGACCTAAATGTTGTACTGCCACCATTTGCATCATAACTTGGCTACTACAAAAACTGGCCTCAAAGCCAGTGTTGTTTATTGGGGCTTGGGTGTAGCAATGTGTATTCTCGACAGCTCCACCCTTTCTTCCAAATATGGTCACTTCTGGCTCCAGAAAACCAAGATGGCAACGGACAAAATGCCAAACTCAAGGCTATAGAATGATAGTCCACAAACCAGTGGGTGACATCACAGTGGCTACGTTCATTATTTTATACAGTCTATGGGTTTAACTGAATAGAAAACAGATGGAACGACATTGATAAACACCAAGTTTACTGTTTACACAACCCCAATTTGTTCAATGAAACAGATTTGAAGGGCATCATCTGCAGACATAAGAAAAAAAATATCATCTTTAGAAATATTAATGAATTCATTATTTGAAGTAAAAAAAAAAATACAGCAATGATGCCAAACAATGCAAATCAGTCATGTATTAGCGTTAGCATGACAGCTGTCCCATTGTAAACAACAGATTTTTAACCATCAAGAAGTAACTAGCATTTTGTTGTTCCTCATCTAGAAAACTACGGTTACCCACGTCTCCTGAGGAAATGTTGGCATTGTAGGTTTTTGCAAACCACTGATACGTTACATTTGTACTTTATTACGTAGCGGATACACTAAAACTTAACCCTATGGTTAATGTGTGGTTTAGTTCAGGCTCAAAAACTACTTGGTTACAGTTAGAAAGAGATCAAGCTTTGGCTTAAACTACCTGATTTTGGGGGCATAATCATGACAGGAAATATAGCGATAGGTTGCTACGAAACACCCACGTTTGGTGCCTAAAACGCCGCTGGAAACTGAGTCACAACTCATTTTATCATTTGTCTAAAACAGTGGTCTGCAGCTTGCCAGCAATCTTGCCTAGCTGACGTACCATCCACCATCCCCTCCAAAGTCAGCTCATATACACCACAGCACTTTTAAAACATTGATATGAAACGTAGAAATGTTACTTATTTGTGGGTTGCATAAATGTGCAATGCCAACATTTTCTTCTGGCAACTGGACTGGGTATGTTGTGATAAAATTAAATTTAAACGTGCGTCAGTAACGAGCCATTCACTAGCTAGAAACTAATCGCAAAGGTACCAATTGCTGTGAGCTCATGAGCTAACCCAGCATATTCGTTAGCATAGACTCTCGCCAGGCTGTGGCCACTGAAATACTGACGTGATGAGTCCAAAAACCTCCAGCTGAGTAATTTTAATCACTGAATTATATATTTCAGAATTTGTGAACCACACCACAATAACTCAACATTGACCACAACTTCAAAACTGAGTCTGTGCTTGGATGTGTCCTTGCTTAAGCGCACCTTGTGGCTGACTTCTCTTCTTCAGTTTTTATTTCCACAAACATCTTATAGCCTTGATTTTTTTTTTTTTTTTTTTAATCGACGAATCAAGCAGGAGAATTTCACATTGATTCAAAGATGTGAAAGTCGTGTATTCGTGGAAAAAATGTATGAGACTTTTACTCGTGGAACCAGTGGTGCCTGAATTAAATACTCCTACTTTTCATCTACATTTTCTGGGTGTAAATGCAAAATTTAAAATCCTGCTTATGCCGTTAAAATCCCTCAAATTAGGATTATTAATTAGGATTTTCTGTGACTGAGATATTTTGACCCATTACAGATGTGATTTACAATCTACTTCGACCAGTTATTCAAAACGTCTTTTTCTCAGTATGCAGTATGTACATTTATATACCCTGACAGAGTTTTATAATCAACACTGTCTCTGTGATAAACTAATTAATCCACAACGCCATGATTTATCTTCACTAAACCAAATTCAGCGAACTATGAATGTTTATATTCTATAATTTTCTTATCGTCAACAAATTTCACGCAGATTCAAAACATTGTTTGCTACCAGCAAGTGTTTTATATGCCCTCTTTATCACCATTACCACATACACTGTAGTTTATTTCGACTCAGTCCCACACACACCGTCCTGCTGCCACAAATATTCACCAGAGCACCAAATGCGGATTAATCTGCTGCTGAAAACAGTCCTCAACAAATGCACTATTTCCACCTGTTTGTTTAATTAAAAACTACAGTGAGCGTCTGTTTTGGGAAATTACTAACAAAACTTTTTTTTTTTAAATAGATTTACATCTTCTGCAACTTTGATCTGCGCATTAAATTTGTTGACGATAGAAAACATATACACCAAATTTGATTTAAACATTACCGTAAGTTGACTTTTTAAACATCTAGTCGCCAGAAAAAAGGTTGACATCGTATGTTTATACAAACCATGAATATGTTACGTTTGTACATGATGTGACATGATGTGACAACTGGTTAATATCTGGTTAGATTTAAGACTCATTTATCCTTTACGTATGAAAGTACAATAAAACTTTGACTAAAAGGTTCTCTGGATGTATGAGACCAGGTTGTTGGCTACCTCAAATTATGTGTCCATTCCTTGATTATCCTGTAAGTTATTCATATTCCATTAATCTGTAAGGGTCCTCAGATCAAATGAATCAAATGGGTTTTTCATAGAAATTACGTTTCAAGTTGTGAGTATTGTTTTAACTGGATAAAGTGCTGTTGTGTCTGGTGCCGGGTGCCGTAATCCTCAAGTGCCATAACTCACTCTTTCTCTGAAGTCTGTCGGAGGTAGATCAAATGAATGACTCATAATTGGTGTATTATCTGAAGCGTAATTTTTAAACAAGTAATATTCATACTGGTTTAAAGAAACAATTTGATTGTATTACCCAATCTATGCTGACCAACAGTTTTGTGTTAAAGGAATTAAAGGCCTGTCACAAATATAGGCCTGTTGATTTCAGGGATTTACACAAATAATAGCCCGGACTATTAATTCAAGTTTTACATTTCACATGTTGTAAACATCACTGCCCTCATACTTCAGGTTTACTTTATGTTGGCATAGATACAGCCAATAGATGGCACTAGAGGGCAGAGTTAAAAGTTCCACAGAGCAACAAAGGAGCTGACCGTGGAGGAGGTCGTAACAGTGTACCTTTAAACGGAGGCAGTGTTGTTAACCGTGGTCTTCTGTATGATATCACACATTATTTTTTTACCAAGTCGTTCCTTTCCGTCATAATTTACATTTGTTTGACGTCTCCTATGGTCACATCTTGCTTGAACTATGCGAAACTGCCTCCACGATCAGGAAATCTGCACAAACAGATTAATTGGAGGCAAAGTAAGGACAGACGACTCTGTCATCTCTGTCTTAGTTTCAAACGTTGAGCATGAATGAACCCTTAGGCACAAAAACTAATTGGTTATGGTAATATAGGAAAAAGGCAATTTTTGGTTTTAAAAACATGATCTTTGTGGCACTATTTTCTCTGGACAAATAATTGGAGGCCCTAAAAAACACCCACACTTGGTGGCTACAGACCTGCTCAGAACACTAGGATGTCTTGGTAAAAAACAACTGCTTTTCCTGGCACTTTCTCTGATGGAAAAACAGCGAAGCGTTTGCTGTTTTTTGGTCTTGAACAGTTTGGTCTCTCCTAGGTGACACGCCATCCATCATCTCCTCCACCTCCCAGTGACAAAAGTCACTTTAGAAACATTGGTATGATCCATGTGAAACGTATAAATGTAACTTAGTCGTGGTTTGCAGAAGTGTACAATGACAATTTTTTCTTCTGGCGGCTGGGCTGAGTTGATTAATTACTGACATGTCTGTACTTATACTTGGTGGCTTCCTCTCCTGAATGTCGTGGAGGCTGCTTTCAGTCATACTGTGTATATAACAACATTCCTCCACAATAATCCTGTTATATTGTTACCAAATGAATGAAGCTGTTACAGCCTGTAAGAGAGCGTGTTGATTGTTTTTTATCATTAACTTTCTGATGTAGTTAACATGCAGAATGTGATCACCTAAAGTTTGATGTATAACATGCACTGTATCTGCCAGAGACCAGCCTTTTGTGTTCACACAGGATGTTTTGTACATTGTTTAAAATTTCAGTCTCTGGTGTTCTTTTTTTTTTTTAATTGTTCATTTTTATGGTTTATGATTCACTTTTTTATCTTTGTTGTTTGTATGACAAGAAATGAAAATATATTTGCACACACTTTTATTGAATCCTGTCTGTTGTTGGTGTTTTGTTCGTGTTTGTTAGGGCAGGGAGAGACTGCTGGTTTGAATCCTCCGACTCCAGCTGGTGAAAGTCAGGTCAGGGAAGAAGTGAGGCAAGGTACTGTAAGTCTGAACGTGTGAACTAGTTGACTTCTATTTCAGTATAATCTAGGGATCATTTTTTGTCCCTTGTTCCTGAGCAGAGTCCTTTCTTCCTCTTAGATCTTTATGATGGAAACAAAAATCCATAATTTCCTTCATTCATACTGTCCGGTTAATGGATCTGTTTTCAGCTCTGTTCCAAATAAGTCTTGTACACTACCATTCAGGAGTTTTGAATCAGCTGTTTTATGCCTCTGCGTCAGTGCATCTGTTCGTCGTCTTGTCCATCTGTCCTTTTTTCATGGAGAACAGGATATCAAGAACTCCTTGATGATTGTTTTTTAAATTTGGCACAGACAGGGCGCCCACTAGCTCACCTGGTAGAGCAGGCGCCCCATATAAAAGGCTGTGTTCTTGCCGTAGCAGCCACAGGTTCGATTCCAACCCACAGCCCTTTGCTGCATGTCATCTCCCCTCTTTCTCCCCCTTTCACACTGTATCTGTCCTCTCAAATTAAGGCAAAAAGCTCCCAAAAAATATCCTTAAAAGAAATAAAAATTTGGCACAAATGTCCACATGGACTCAACGATGAACTGACTAAAACTTGGTGATCAAAGGTCAAGGTCACTGTGACCTTGCGTCCATCTCATTCTCGTGATCATGATATCTCTTAAATGCCTTTAGGGAATTTATTCAAATTTGGCAAAAATATTCACTCGAATTGAAGCATAAACTGATTAGAATTTGGTGGTTAAAGGTCAAAGGTGAAGGTCAGTGTGAGCTCACAGAACATGTTTTTGGCCGTAACTGAAGAATTCATATGCTAATTATGGAAAAACTTCACACAAATGTCCGATAAGATATACTGATGAAGTGATGACATGTTATATCCAAAAATATTTAGTTTGTTTTGCTCTGGACCCTCTGAAGTCCCCACAGTGATGGCATTGGAGGATACTGTTGGAACTTTGGTTTTGAATATTTTATTTAATTTTTATTTTTTATATATTTTTTATTTTTATATTTATATTTTTTATTTTTATTTATTTATTTATTTTTATTTTTATTTATTTTTTCTATCTTTTTTTCAGCCTAGAAAAGGGTAAGTAATGAAAACCCTTGCCCTGATAGGCAAGGGGATTTTTTTTTTTTTTTGTGGATAATGTTGGCCAAAAAAAGTTTATCTCATATGTATGAGATATTGAGATAATATCTCCTGCGTAGGATATAATATATTGTACATAGGAAATTAAAAAAAAAAATCTCCTTGCTTCTCAGGGCTTAGGTGTGTGAATGACCAAAATGGTGTAGTTGGTCTCTAAATATTTATTTTTTTGGGACCACTGCAGTTTATTATTGTTATTTAAATCCTTTACTGAAGTAAAAGTACTTATACTACACTGTGAAAGTACTCCATCACAAGTAAAAGTACTGCATTCAAAACCTTACTGAAGTGAAATCGGCTGAATGTAGCATATGAACTTAATGTAACTAAAGCTATCAGATAAATATAGTGCAGTCAAAAGTACATTATTGACCTCTGAAATGCAGTGGAGTAGAAGAATAAAGATGCATAAAATATAAATTCTTAAGTAAAGTTTTTCTATCATTTACTGGTTTAATTTATTCTTCTTCTAACAACATTCAGTTTGTTGACACTTTATCTGCACCAGCATGCTGCTAACCAGCTTGTGTTGTATGTTGAGTCACCTCAGGTGATACTCGCGTGCTAATCGCCTCTAATCCTCCACCTGGCTCCATAACCTTAATGCCTGCACTGTTAATGTAGATCCAGGCCTCTAAACCACTTTACATTATAGGCCAATCTGTCCACACACACACCCACGCATAGGAACACACACACACTTTCACCCTTAGGCAGCATTAATGGGATTATAGAGGTTCACCCAGTACTGAGTCTGAAACTGTGAGCCAGCGGAATATCAGCTTTCACCCATACACACACACACACACACACACACACACACACACACACACTCACAGACATTGCATTACCAACTGCCACCGCCATTCTGTCAATTTATGACCTAATACGACAAAAAAATTACATATGTTTAGGTCTAAAATGAATAAATTAATTAAAATAATTAAATAATTCTGTTTCACTTCAGTAGCACAGACTAATAACACTCTTTTACAAGTAACGGTCCTGCATTCAAAATCTTACATAAGTAGAAAAGTATCAGCATCAAAATACACAAAAGTTACAAAAGGAAAATGAATCATGATGCATAATTATATTTATATTATATCACTGGATTTTATTGATGCATTAAAGTGTTGATCACTTAAATGTTCTGCATTAGCATGTTGCTAACAAGCTGGTGCTAAGCAGCATGGGAGGAATCTGCAAAGTAACTAAAGCTGTCAGATAAAAGTGTAATATCTCCCTCTGAGATGTAATGGAGTAGATGTATTAAGTAGAAAAAAAGGGAAATGCTAAAATAAATTGCAAGTGCTGTGTTCAATAATGCCAAATTATGTGAATTTAGCGTAAATTCAGAAGACACATTTTTAAATACATCTTATCCCTGCAGAGTATTTCAACGCTGTGGTTGTAGTACTCTAACTTGCGAGGGCGGAGGTGCTGTGAGGTGAAGGCAGCGTTGACTCAGAGCGGCAGTGACCCAGATCTGTTTGAGGTGAGTGGGTCAGCTTGTGTGTGATCACTGTGTGAATCCAGATTTACTCTGTTTATCTCAGGATATTTTTACTCAGATTATCTGGCTGTACTCAAGGATCATTTCACGGCTGTATTTATTAAATGTAGCAAGGTACTGTAGGGAGGTTTTGGTACCAGCCGCTGTGACATCACAACGACTGATATTGTTTGTTAGGTGGAGTCACCTACTGTAGCAGGAACAGTTCCTCCAAGATGTTGCAATCACAACAGTTAAGGCTTATTCAGCTAATCCTTGTAAATTCTGTGCAATTTATTTAAGTCCAGTCAACTTTAACTATTTCAAACAGGTAAAATCACATGACATTGTAATGCTTTGTGCAGCGTATTGATTCGTCGGGTCCGTCTCCCGCTCTCTGTTTATCATGACACCACTGCTGCAGGACCGGAGCTCTGTGCCTGGAGTCAAACACGCAGCGACAGAGCTAACTGTTAGCTTCACACTGCTAATGTTACACAACAGTTATTAACGGTTTTAACAACAGAGTCGAGCTGTTTCAGTCTGAGATTATAGCCCAGCTCAGACCAATGATTGGCGACAAAACAAAAAAAATGGGGATTGAGGTCATGATTGACAGTTGTGTGTGTCGAATGGTATGCTCGCTAACAATGGCACTGCTCGTCATTGGTCGGATGGGTGTATAGGCAGGTGCTCGATACTGGCGGAGATCCCTACTGCACAGTGTCTGACTCCAAATTACATCACCAGCGTAAGATGGCAGCCATATCTGGGGTATTTTGGCTTCATTTTTGTACAGTGGGGGTAAGTGGAGATGCCTCTTCCATCTTTACGTACAGTCTATGGACCTGCCATTGTGAGGTGAACCGAAAAATGCAAAGTGATCCTGTTTGATTAACTAATATTATGTGATGGGCCCCATAAGGTGTATTTTAAAAGACAAGCCGCAGGCCATTTAAAATCAGCCCGCAGGAGAAACATCCCCTTGCAGAGCCGGAGAGCCACAGATTTAGAAGTGTGCATATGCGAGTTCCAGACCCTCAGTTTTATGTTGTATGGATGGAGGTTGTTCAATATACATCTTAGATCGATGTTGTAAAAATAACGTGTATTTGCAATTGTTTGTTTAAAGTGGAGGCAGAAAACTTTTCTTGTAGCTAGCGTACTAGCTTGTATGTACATGTCCAAAACGGTGGCTCTGGAACTTGTGCAAGTGCACATCTACAACGGTGGCTCTCCAGCTCTGCAGGGGGGTGATACTGGCCTGAAGGCCACACCTGGCCCCCGGGCCAGACTTTTGACATGTCTGTTTCAAGAAATGATGCCTGCACAACAAACAAGGTGTTGTTTTTGTAAAAGTTTAAGAACAAACTTTATTTAACCCAGTGGTGAAACTGTTGTACATCAGCTGCAGTACAAAGTAGAAAAGAGTGCAATTATATGAAATTTAAGAATAACTCATGAGAGGGTTTTACAGTATGAATCATAAAAATATTAACAGGTTAATAACTATAGACGCATCTTAAAAAAGAAGAGTACGTGTCAGACAGACAGAGAGACCTCGTTATGTCGCTCTTATGAAACAGCAGATATAGGTGAGACTCAGCTGAGCTGCCTTCACGTCTGGGGTGAGATTACGACACCGTGTGTGTGTGTGTGTGTGTGTGTATTGTCACATCTTGCTGCTTCAGCACCCTCACAAACATTTACACACACACACACACACACACACACACACACACACACACACACACACACTCACCATCAGGTGTGTATGTGTGTGTGTGTGTGTGTTAATCCTCAGCTCTCTCTCAATGTATCTGCCCTAAATGCAACCCTTCAATATTTTTCACATATTTTATTTCATTTTCACGCCATGATATCTCAGTTATTTCAGGCCTTTACACACCAGGGGGCGTGATGAATAAACAACAGGAAAACATGAAATACGTACTGCTGAATATTTACACCTGCAGGGTTGCAAAGTTGGGACAGCTGCAGGACAGAGCCCTGCTCATTTCTGTAAGAGTTGCTCAGCAGCGGATGAAGCCAAAATGGTTCAGCTGCTGTGAACAGAATACCCTGGATGATCGGCGCTGCTTCCACATTATGTGGCCCATTGAGCAGGCGCACTAGAGAGTGCAAGCGAGTGCAGCTGATCATCTTACTCCCTCCGGCAGAGCGGCTAACTTCTGATTTAGCGCTCTGCTAACTTGACTGGGAATAAAATCACGTGACCGTGTAATGAGACTGTTTGGCCACTACAAAAAATTTCTTCAGAGCCCGCCGCACCTCCTCTGGGCCTGATAGATTTGCATCGGCTCATTCTTCAGAAAAAAATAATGAATTCAGCATCCAGTGATGATGATCTTCTCAACTTGCAGGAGCTAAAGTGCTACCATGGCCGGTTCCAAACATATTTCAAGATGTCTGTAATAAAGTTTGAGGTCCTTCTGGAGGTGCTTAAGGCAGAGGACCAACTGCCATATGATCTATATGGTCAGACAGGTTGGAGGACTTGTTGCATGCCGTGTTGAACAGGGCTTCGTCTTGTGGGAAACATGCTCTGTTACCTGTGCCTGCTACGCTGGTCACCTGCTTACCTTTTGGTTAGCCAGCAGTCAAATCTGATGGAGATGAATAAGAGAAAGAAAAGAAACCCTACAGAAAGAAATAGAATTGCAATGCCAAGCACGTTCAAACAAACACAAAAAAGTTTCTACATCATATTCATATCTAAAAATAATGTTCGTAGCCAAACTCAGGGGATGGTGGATGGTGTGACACAAGGCGAGACAGCATTCATACAGGAAGTTAACAGTGGGCTCTTGGGTGAAAGTCCAGGGTTTGTTGGATCCCTTTCACCACCTCTCCCAACCACCCTATAGGGACTCTCCAGCTCCTCATGTTACGTCGCTACTAGCAGCGTTTCAAATTGAAGCCGTCCATCTGCATATCATACCTCTGCAACTGACGCTGATGCTGCCGTCTGCGTATCATATTGTTGAGACTGGTGCTGTCAGGTCCAACCAGTGGTGTTTCATAACACTGTGAAAGGTTCCACCTGGCCGTGTTACAAACTGACAACACCTGACAAGTGGTGGTATTTGACGACTTCCCTTCCATCGCTCCTAATGAAACACTCAAAACAGGAAACTGGTCTTGAGGCCTCGAGGAGCCATCACACATCGGAGAAACCAGGGAATGTTCTCAGTGTTTTTGCTTGAAATAAATGATTTGAATAAATAACTGACTCTCTGGTAAGCCACTGGGTAAAATGTCATACTTATTTATAAATCAGTTGAATGATAGGTGTCAGTGACCAATCACTTATTGATTTGCTGAAGGATTCTGATTCAGCCTCGTGACGTCAGCACATCTCTGCTGTTTACTCAGCTCTTCTTCTTTGTTTGCTGTAAACACACACACACACACACACACACACACACACACACACACCAAAGAGTTTGGAAGTGTTTATTTCATCAACAAAAACCATGAAGAACAAAAAAAAGACAGGATGTTTGAGGATGCAGAGAGTCAATTAATCGATTTGGACTGCAGGTCGAGCAAGACGACTATTTAATACATCTTCTTTTTAAGACCAGGCTTAATTTATTATAGGTTTCCACATACATATATTTCTTTGGTGGCATTTATCTTTATTGTCTGGGTTTCCTTTTTTTTTGGTTGTGTTTTCCTAAATCCTGCATTGTTTTAAGTCCATGTTCAACCATGCAAAACACTTTATAACTTCAAATAAGGATTATAATAATTATTATTATTGTTATTATTATTAGATGTTGCCTTGTGGTGTTTTGGTGCAGTAATAATATTGCAATAAATATAGTGCAGACAGGAAAAAGAAAAGTCAAGAATCCTAAATTGAAAAATAGAAAAATTCCCAGTGAAAGAAGAAGGAAAAATACAAGAAAAATATTTAATATATATAAAGATATGTAAAATACATTTTAAAATGTTCATAATATAAAAAGGAAAACAAATAAAACATGTAAATTTTATTAAAAATGTGTAGAAATAAATGAAAAAATAGTAAAATACATGGAAATATGTCAAATAAAATGTAAAAGAAAATATTACTTAATTTAAAAAAAAGTGTATGGAACAAAACATCTCCCAAGGATATTTACATATTTCCAGGATATAACGCTTAATTAGAATTATTTATTTTGGTCTAAAAATAATTTTTGAAAGTCTGTAAAAGTTTCTTAGAAACAACACATGGGACGTCTGTGTCCTCAGCTGTGATACTGATGTTTTGTAAAACTAATTAAACTTTAAGTTTTCATATTTTTCTGTATAACAAGGGGCCTGTCAGTCAACTTGACCTGATGAAATGCTTTTGATCTGTTGTTTTTTATTATTGATAATAATATAAAATGTTTTCAAGCTGCAGGTCAACATTAGGAGAGAGGTTCAGGTTGCCGTGGCCTACATCTGTCAAATCAATAGAGATGATAGAAGAAGTCCCCTGACTGGAGATGCTGCACGCTGATTGGCTGATCCTCTAGGCCTCGCCCTCTTCAGATAGGACAGATAAATAATCCTGCAGACACCTCTGAGTCCTCAGATGTCTATCTGTGTCCATATTTCCCTCCTCTCTGCAGGAAACACAAGGTCAGAGTTACTATCTCCCACTTTTTTAATTGGACCTAAAAGCATCATCAGAAAACCTTCTTTCACTGAGTGTGTGTGAACGCACCACAGCAGCAGGTTTTTACTTTACTGTTTGCTGGATTTGTCAGTTTGTTTGTTGAAGCTGATCTGGGATCAGGTTCAGGATGGAGCTGAAGGATTTTTGTCTGACAGACGACTGTCACTTCATCAGTTCACAGCGGTGGGTTTTTCTACATCTTCTGCTCCTCTAAACACTTTAAGATGAAGTTATGCATATTTTTCCCTGCAACTGCAGCACCAGGAGTACTTTTAGTACCACTAAGTTGTACTATGACATTAGAGGCAGTTTTAAAAATATACTTTTGTGCTAGTTATCTTAGACTGATGCTGAATTTTTAGAGTTGAAGAAGTTGAAAAAAAATGATGAGGATTAATCAGCTGTAATTTGTTTTATTATATAAAGAAATATTTGTGTACTTATTTTGTGTACTGTGGCGACATTAAACAGCTGAAAAACTAAACCTATTAAAAACAATTACATTAATTATAACGGTAAACTTCACTGGAAAATAACTTTCAAATAAAAACGTCTTATACATGAAATAAAGAAAAAATATAAAACTTAAGCACTGAACAATGAAAAAAACATCAACAGAACATTAAACACATTTCTCAATAACTTTTACTTTAACATGTTTTCTTTAGTTTGCTGTTATTAGCAGATTTAATCTTTAACCTAATTAGCTGTCACACTGTAAATGGACCTGCATTTGTATAGCAGTACAGTAGTACAGCAGCTGTAGTGCCACCACTAGTTTTAGTACTGTATGTAAAGTATTCACTACTAGTTTTAATTGTAGTACCAGTTTAATTTCCTGATATGAGCAGGTTAACTTCACTAATTTGCTTAGTTTTACTTTAATTGAGTAAGATTCTGAATGCAGGACTTTAACTGAGTATTTCTACATGGTGGTATCACTACATAGTTCAAAGGAACAACAACAGAACAAAAACAAACACTCATAAAACTCTACAGCACCACTAGTGGTCAAAACCTCCACAGAGCAGCTTTAACTTAAAGACCAGACATCCTCCCAGGTGAACACATGGATTTAATAGGAGACTTTGAAGGGTTAATTCAATTTTGGTGAAGTAGATACCTTTGGTTTTGTTTTTTGACACCTTGTCGAGACACCTACTACGCTGCAGACCGCTGCTCGAGACCAACAAATGACTAAACTGGTTGTTTTTGGACGATATTCGCAGAATATTTCAGTGGCGTTTGTGACACCAAACCTGGGTGTTTTTTACTGAAACTATTTATTTATTTATTTAGTTATTTAATTAACTTATGAGCTGAAGGTTTTACCAACGTGAAGAATTATGAAAATCATTGATTTTTTAAATTTTATTCAATGTTATGAGTATAACCTATCTTTGGTGGGGTTTTTTCTCCATCACTACTGCTGCTGTGCTCCAGCTGTTTATTCTTACTATTGTCTTCCTCCTCAGCCTCTTGGATTCCTCATCCTCCTCCTCGTCCTCCTCCTGTCCTGCTGATGAAGCTCGGTCTCCGGCCTCGTTCCTCCACTCCTCCCCCCTCAGTCCCTCCTTCCCCCTGGACACCACGCCCGCTCTCAGCCCCTCACACCGAGCCTTCCTCCTCCCCAGCCCGGCCTCCTCCTCCTCCTCCTACAGCCCCCTTGGTGGAGCAGCAGAGCTCGACTCCCCAACAGGATCCAGTTCCAGTGGAGGAAGCGTCGGAGGCAGCGCTGTGGTGTCGGGGACTTCGGTGTGTTTTTCGGTGTCACAGACCAATTCATTTTCAGCACAGGTGAAGAACATTTTTATTATGTCCATTTGTGTTGTCCACACACTGCAGGTTATTTTGATTCAACCTCACATACACCATCTTGCTGACACAAATACACACAGGAGCACCAAATGTGGATTGATCCGCTGCTGAAAATAGTCCCCAACAAAGTCACTATTTCTCCCTGTTTTTAAAAAAAATACATTTTATGAAATTATTGACGAAACGATATATTTGTAAAAAATGTAAGTCTTCAGGAAAAACCAATGAGCCGCACTCAGACAGTATTTAAAGGAAAGCAGCAGAGACTTGAGTGTGTTGTCTCTCTGCAGGTGGACTCCATCCTGAGGGGAGACTACCTGTCATCGATGGGTGCTGTGGGGCCCAAGAGGCTCTGTTTGGTGTGCGGTGACTTTGCCTCTGGGTATCACTATGGCGTGGCCTCCTGCGAGGCCTGCAAAGCTTTCTTCAAGAGGACCATACAAGGTGAGAACCACAGTGTGTGGTTTGATCAATATGGGAATTAATAGGCAGAGCTGATCAATAAAGCAGCGCTCAGTGCATTGATTAGTGTGTGAAGCAGAAATTCTGTTGATGATGACACAGATGGAGGGAACAGACACACGGATATATAAACAAGTAGGAAGAAATATAATCTTAATATCCAAAAAACACATTTATTTGTGTCACTTACTGTTGTATCTTTGCACGCTCAATATGAACACTGTAGTCAGCTGTGTCATTGATGTGATGTTATTTACCCTCCTGTATGTACTTCCTGTTTGTGGTTACCTAGGCAACATCGAGTACAGCTGTCCGGTGATGAACGAGTGTGAGATCACCAAGCGGAGGAGGAAAGCCTGTCAGGCCTGCCGCTTCCAGAAATGTCTCCAAGCTGGGATGATGAGGGAGGGTACGTACCCATGAGTCTTTGCAGTGTTGATGAGCCTCTGTTTGTAGTGACTTGTTGGAAAGTCACAGAACTCAGTTTACAGGTCACAGACAACCACAAAGATATGCAAAACAATCACTCAGAGACTTGTCACAACTTCAGCGCCTCAAAACAACCACAAAGATGCTCAGTGACCACAGGGTTTACACTATATACAGTCAGATTATCATTATGCCTCGCCCAGCTGTTCATACGTCTTTTTAATGAGAATTTCACAAAACATGCAGCATACCTGGCAGGCTGATATCCTCACTCATTTGCTGCCATGCAGTATTTGTCCTGTTTTTATACTGGTGATGTTCCAAGTGCATTTTCCAAACTACTGGATGGCAAAACACGGACAAAATTAGCCTCTCCCCCATGGCTACAGGTAGTTTCTATCAGGTTTCTATCCATCCGTAAGGAAATGCACTTCCCTGCGTTGGACACTAGAGGCATCATCCGTATATTTATGGATATACAGACACCAGTCACATACTGTACATAAGTGGAAAAGTGGCGTCAAGGTTATGTAGACTAAGCTTAGGAAAATAAAGACTGTGAAGACACACTGGTCTCCTGGGGGGAAAGACCTGTGTTTGTTTGACCCCCACCTACATCCTCATGCAGGCTTTAACTCTCCTTCCTTCTTTACCCCCGTCAGCGCACATCGCAGCTATCTCGTGTGGGTTATAAATTACTGGCTGATTACATGGGTTGTTATCTAATTTGGGTGCATTGTACATGTTTGAACAGTGCATGAGCAGCCTGAAAGGCCACAAAGAAACTGAAAATGACTTCAAAGATGCGCTCTTGGTGCTGCAGTGTTAATGTTTGACTTATAGTCCAAAGAAATACTCTTTGAAGTCATAGCTGCATCATTCGTGATCATTTTGTGTCTCTTTCACTGAACAGATTCTGACTGTAACGTCCTTTCTTTGTTGCAGGAGTTCGTATGGACCGAGTGAGAGGAGGACGGCAGAAGTATAAGAGGCGGGTGGAGTCTGGACTGAGTTTATACAGCAGAGCGCCGCACAGTCATCCTGTCAGCAGCAGTGAGTTCACATGTGACGCTCCAACATAAAGAACTAAAAGTGTGCATTAAATTAAACCGTTGCATGAGTACGATCTTTAATTATTATTGCCTTTCTTTTAGGAAACAAGGTGATTTCCCATTTGCTGCTGACAGAGCCCGCCCCACCGGCTGCCAATCTGGACGATTCCACCAATGACAGCAGCCTGCGGACCCTGCTGACCCTCTGTGACCTCCTGAACCGGGAGCTGCTGGTTCTGATTGGCTGGGCCAAACAGATCCCAGGTACACATTCAAATCACACAAAGGATCTCCTAAAAACTGAGAGAGCTCGTTGTAATTTCTTCTGTTTGCACAATTATATCTTATAGTTATGGCATCTCACAGTTATGAGATATTTAATTTTCAAAATTAGTTTTTTAATCACAAGATCTTTTCTTGCAGTCAGGAAAAATTTATTGTAATTTTGACAAATTTTCTTTTAATTACAAAATCTTGTATCTCATCATGAAATATGTTCTTTCAGTTACTGTTTTTCACTTGAAGTTATGACATCTTGTCTTGCATTTCTGGGATTTTTTTTTTTTTTTTTTAAATTTTGAGACCTTTTCTTTAAGTTAAAACATCCTTATCTTTTAATTACGAGATCCTGTCTCACAGGATTTTTTGTTTGATTTACAATTTTGAAAAAACAAAACAAAAAAAACAAACATTTTCTTGCGGTTACAAATTACAAGATTTTTCCTGGAAGTTACCACACCCTTCACATTTACAAGAAAAATTTTATAATGGCCTGATTATCCTCCATACTGCCTGACACACCTGAGTAACACTTGCTCTGCCTCGCCCCTCTCAGGTTTCTCTGGGCTCTCATTGGTCGACCAGATGTCACTGCTGCAGAGTGGTTGGATGGAGGCGCTGCTTGTAGGGGTGGCCTGGCGGTCGCAGGGTGCAGCAGGGGAGGAGCTTGTGTTCGCTGGTAACCTGCGGCTGGATGAGGCTCAGTGTCGAGCCGCGGGATTGGCTGACCTGTATGAGGCACTGCATCACCTGACGGCAAAATACCAGGCGATGAACCTGAGCCCAGAGGAGGTGGTGACCCTGAAGGCCATGGCACTCGCTAACTCTGGTACTGAAGCATTTAAAAGACCTTATATGTTTGTA
Organism: Epinephelus awoara; assembly: GCA_035609425.1. Classification (NCBI taxonomy): domain Eukaryota; kingdom Metazoa; phylum Chordata; class Actinopteri; order Perciformes; family Serranidae; genus Epinephelus; species Epinephelus awoara. The sequence continues at coordinate 41,637,666 of CM069297.1, forward strand.
TGTATATGAATACATATAAGTATATACTTTACTACTAGCACTTTCTTCTCATGACACTATAGCCTACTTCTACTCCACTACATCTCAGAAGGAGATGTTGTACTTTTTACTGCATTACATTTATTTGATTCAGATTATTAATACAAAATATAGTTAATGATATTAAATATTAAACTACCTACCAGTATATAAAATAATTAATATGATTGCCACATTAGTGGCAGCAACATTAAAGTGATGAACACATTAATGCAATAATAATCATAATATAATAATATGACACCTGATATTTCTGTACTGTTAAGTAACTTTTTGGATGCAGAACTTTTGAAGTACTGTGGTATTACATTACTTTTCAAATTAAAAAAAAAAAAAATCATACATAATTATAAAATCCTGCTCATTCGTAAAGATTAAATCAGTTGTTTCCAACCTTTTGGTCACATTTCAGATGTCTATGATTTGTCAGTTTTTGAAATATCTGTAGATTCAGTACTTTTATGTAGGTTTACGGTAAATATTGTACTTCTTACACCTTTACATTTGTCTGACAGCTGTAGTTACTTCTCAGGTTCTCATTTTGTCAAGTTATGTACTTAATGTAAAGTAAAGTTGCGTAGAAAAGGAGAGCAAAGTAACATAGGTTAGGTTTAGGCAAGCAAAGTTATGTAGCAAGGGTTTAGAAAAAATTATGTTGCGAAGGTTATATTTAGAAAAGTAAAATTGTGGAGGTTCAGTTTTGGCAAGTAAGGTTACATGGTTAAATTTAGGAAAGTTAAGTCATATAGGTAAAGGCAAGCAAAGTTACATAGGACAGGTTTAGAAAAGTAAAATTACATAGCTTAGGCTTTGCCAAGTAAGGTTACGTGGTTAAATTTAGGCAAGTAAAGTTATGTAGGTTAGTTTTAGGTAAGTAAGGTTGCGTAGGTTAGGTTTTGACAAGTATATTTACATAGGTTAGGTTAAAGAAAGTCAGGTTATATTGGTCAGATTAAGGCAATGAAAGTTACGTATAGGTTAGGATTACGAAAGTAAGGTTACGTAGCGGGTTAAATTTAGGAAAGTATAGGTTAGGTTTATGCAAGTAAAGTTGCACAAGTTAGATTTAGACAAGTTAAGATGCGTAGGTTAGGTTAGAAAACAAATCATGTTGTCTGACGTATCCAAGTCAAAGTACATTTGGTTTCACATGGGACACAAACACCCATCTCCCAATGCAAAGTCCTGTGTTTGTTTGACCCATCCAGACAAATCACAACCTGTCTCTGTATGCACACTCTCACTCTTTATAATATTACTCCCATCAGTAATATATATAGAAAACACTGAGTGGGGCCATTTCGCATAACGAGCACTTTACTTTTGATACTTTTAACAAATTTTGCTAGTAATACTTTTACTTAGAGTAAGGGTTTACTAAGGGTTTTGAATATCTGTGAGTGTATTTTTATATCTTAGAATTGATACTTTCATACAGGGCTAAGTAACTAAGCTTTAACATAATATATAAAATATTCCTAAAATTACTTCGATTTTTCTATTGTCATATTTTATGGCTTTATCAAATAGATTTGCCCTTAAGTTCCATGTGGAGTGTCTGTTTATACTAGAGGGGATAAACCTCACAGTGGGGTGGCAGATGCCCCCGATGCCCCCCTGTACTGCAGATCTGCCCCAGACACAGCAACAACATAAAACAGAAGCAGCAGCATGAATACTCATATTGATTTACAATTTAAAAAGAGAAGAAGTTTGGGGGAGGATGGAGGGGGATCTGAAATTATTGATCCCAGAGGAGTGGTTATTGATATTGATCAGAGGCTGGGAGCTGAAGCAGCGCTGTATTGATTAGCCCCGAAACTTTTTGGGGAAGGGGGTCGTCTTTGGAGTGATTTTTTTTTTTTTATTCTACACGTGCCCTTTGGTTCCTACTGAAGAAGTAAAGCTTTAACAAATAATTTCATGTTTCCAAAATCTCCCAAAACAGCTGCTCACTGTAGTTTGTGTCAAACAGTAGGAAATAGTGCTTTTGTTGGGGACTATTTTACAGTGTGAGTAATTTCAAGATAACACTTGAGCTCTATGACACAGAAGGAGACGATACATAAAGCACTTTGTTGAGGCTAACAGCTGATCAATAACATCTGACTGGCAGTGTATGATTGCATAAAACACTCCTGTTGAAGCAGTGCATGATGGGACACCTCCAGCTGAAGTCTGGTCAGTCTCCCACTGTCTGAGCCTCAGATCAATAAAGTGTATTGATAGACTCGGTTCTGGATCTATAAACTGTTAACTGTCTGCTGGAGGACACAGGGTGTGTGTGTGCGTGCACTGTACAAACACCCACAGGCTGACCTTGACCTTTTTTTAACTCCCACTTGACCAACAGTTGTACCCTCCCTTAGTCTTTTATTTTGAAGTTGAGTCACCGTGGAAATGAAAATGCGTAAGCTACAACGTAAAAAAAAAAAAAATTAAAACATGTTTACAACACAAGAAAACATAAATAAATTACACACTATTCAATAAATAATAGAGGTAAAGTCACCGCAGACTGCACTCTGTTGTATAATTTTCAGGAATACTATATAAATATCATAAAACGCCTTCACCTCAAAACTACAATACAGAACAAAACACACTTTAAATCCACCTATTTAGCATTTATAAGCAGTTTCTAACCATTTAATAAATGTTTGTAATGCAGCTATAATAACATTTTAAATGTTTACCTAGGTACAGTATTAGTAAACAATTATAGTTTGCCCTGTGAAGACATCTTTTATGTTTTGAATAAATGTTTGACAAAATTATTAAAAAATAATAATGAACATTTTTATGTATAAAGTTATTAAAAATTTAATAATAATTTTGACCTAATATCTCATATTTGTGGTTTAGTATCAGTACTGATTTACTTAGTCAAAATTTTTGACTTATTATAACACTTTTAATTTTGACTTTGACTTAAAACTTGAAAAAAAAAATTGACTTAAATTTGTACTTAACACACAAGTGTTTTTATTTGAGTTATTCTTAAGTTAGTTTTTAAAATTTCATTTTCTGGCAGCAACAGGCCTCTATGGGTTTGCATAATATTTAATACTGCATTGCATTTCATAAAGTTAATATATGTATTTTCATGTAAAATCTTAGTCTGTAAAGCAACTATAGTGGTGAGATAAATTAAGCAGAATAGAAGTTTAATTTTAAGTTTAATGAGCTGATTATTGATGTTGTTTGATTATCAAAACCCAAATATATTTATTTTTCATTCATATTTGACATAAGAAGCATCAGATTCTCGCATTTTAGAAAAGTACATTATAGCTTTAAAAAAAATTGATAGTAGCAGATCAGTTTTCTGTGAGCCGATTAATCGTTGCAGCTCCTCAGTAGCCTACAGCACTTGAGTAAATGTCCTGATGTCTTCTTCTCTGATCTGTCAGATGCCGACCCAGTGGACTGTCCAGACTTGGTGCAGAGGTTTCAGGACGGGCTCCATGAGGCCCTGCAGGAGTACGAGTCATCCCGCAGAGAGCAGCACCGGACAGGTCGTCTGCTGATGAGCCTCCCCCTGCTGCGGCAGACGGCCGACCGAGCCGTGCAGGCCTTCCTGCGGCTACACCGCCACCGCTGTGTCCCCCTCCACAAACTGCTACTGGAGATGCTCGACGCCAAGGCCTGAACATGTGTGATCACTCTGACGACCACCTTCATCATCATCATCATCATCATCATCATCATGAGGACACAGACTTTTATTGAACTGTTGAGCTGAACACTGAGACTATGAGACTATCCATGTGGAAGACATGAATATAACATTTGTCTGACAACTTCAGTTACTTTTCAGGTGACAGTTTTTCATCCTCTTCCTGTCCAATGAAAACCATGTGTCTCCAGATGTGTTGGTGCTCAATGTTTGTGATAAACTGAAGGATGAAGTGTTCCCGGTGTGTTGAGAAAATTCTCTTCCTTCTTAAGCTAAAATAAACTCTTTAAAAACCCTCTTGGATCAGCTGGAAAAGTCGTCGTCACAAAGCTGACAACAGACTGTTCTTCTGACTTTTTAGAGATGTCTGGTTCTCACAGGACACCCATGTTACAAACATATGATGGTCTTATAGAATATGATGCGTTGCTGTCGTTTAAACTACCCAACAGTATATAAAGGAGTGAAAATGAGCACAACCTGAAACATCTACAGCAGGAAAATGACACGTATACATTAATGCAGCAGTGAAATTAGTCCAAAACCATCATGTAGAATAGGAAAACACTGACAGCATGAAACTAAATACTCTGAATTATAGACGTATATAAACTGTGGGCTATATAAAGATATTTATAAACAGTCTACGCTCTAAATACACAACCTTTAATTGTAGTGGAGTATTTTGACAGTGTGGTATTAGTGCTTTTACTTCAGTTAAGGATCTGAATACTTCCTCCACCACTGCCTGACTTCAGAGGATGGAAGCTGCCAAAACCCAAAATAAATAAATAAATGACTAACTAAATTAATATGCCATTAAATGTAACAAATATAATATTAAAAATAAACACCAACATTAATTGATAAAATGTGACATAAATTGATAATTCAGTTTTAACTTCTGTATTTATTTCAATGCTTATTCACTTTCCAATTTAATCGTCCCTTTTATTTATTTTTATTAATTTTTGAATTTATTTATTTATTTTTGCATTTATTATTATTATTTTTTAAATAATGTATCTATGTATTGTGATTTCTGGACTCATATAAATAAAAAACTTAAGTAAAGACTTGCTTCTGTATTTATTTACCTTTGTATTCATTTCTCTGCTTATTTACTTTTCAATTTGATTACCCCTTTTATGTGTTTTTTTTAATTATTATTTTAATTTTATCTATGTATTATATATTTAAAAGCAATTTATCTATGTTTTGTGATTCTGGGAGACCTCAAATAAATAAAATAAATGACTCAATAAATACATGAATATGACATTAAATGTAACAAATATAATATAAATGTAGGCATAATTTAATTGATAAAATGTGACAAATTGATATTTCTGTTTTATTTATTCTCCTTTGTATTCATTCCTCCATTCATTATTTAGTTTTAATTAATTTATTTATGCATTGTGATTGCCAGACACTTAAAAGAATACATTTAAAAAATACAAGAACAAATAAATGGCTCGATAAATATATTAATATGCCATTGAATGTGACAAAAATAATATTTAAAATAAATGTAAGCATTAAGTAATTGATTAAATATGACATAAATGAATATTTCTGCTTTAATGTGCGTCTTTATTTATTCATCTTTGTATTGATACCCCTTTTAATTAATGTTAGTAATTTTTGGATTTATTATTCATTTAAAATGTATTTATTTATGTTTTGCAATTATCGAACACTGAAATAAATAAATAAATAAATAAATAAATAAATAAATAAATAAATAAATAAATAAATAAATAAAGTCGCAGTACCACCCCAGGTCGCAGTGTGTCGCTGTTTCCCCACTGCTGTCTGGATCTGATCCAACCCACCCGGATGTTTGGCGGAGCAGCAGCAGCAGCAGCGGGCTGCAGGATGCACACACACACACACACAGACAGCTGTCACACTGAAAACACACTTAACACGGTTTTAATGACACTTTTATCCAACATGCGTGACAGTCAGGCGCGCGTGCACGATGCTCGACCGATCTGTGGTATATGAAACTATCGATACGGCTCGTGGAAGAAGTTTATCGGCGTTTTTTCACAGATTGTGGACGGAGTTAAGTATGAGGAGTGAGAGAGGAGCTTTTGAATGGAGCTAACCAGCTAACTGTATGCTAACAGGGTTTAATTAACTTTATCAACAGTTTGACTCAGTGACAGTAACAGAAGACAACATGGACACACTGCTGGACTTTGAGGAGTGTGTCAAAGACTCACCTGAGTTCAGGTAAGTACACATACACACTTGAGCATCTCCAAACCGCGCATGTGCAGAAGACCTGATGATGTTTTATTTATTCTGCTCAGGCTGAAGCTCGAGCTGTTTGAGGCGGATGTGTCTGCGCTCGAGACACAACTGGATAAGGTACAAGTACTACTGTTACTGTGTTACTGTTACTACTGTTACTGTGTTACTGTTTGACTGTTACTGTGTTACTGTTACTACTGTTACTGTTTGACTGTTACTGTGTTACTGTTACTACTGTTACTGTTTGACTGTTACTGTGTTACTGTTACTACTGTTACTGTGTTACTGTTTGACTGTTACTGTGTTACTGCGTTACTGTGTGAATGTTACTGTGTTACTGTTTGACTGTTACTGTGTTACTGTTACTGCTGTTACTGTGTTACTGTTACTGCTGTTACTGTGTTACTGTTTGACTGTTACTGTGTTACTGTTACTGCTGTTACTGTGTTACTGTTTGACTGTTACTGTGTTACTGTTACTACTGTTACTGTGTTACTGCGTTACTGTGTGAATGTTACTGTGTTACTGTTTGACTGTTACTGTGTGAATGTTACTGTGTTACTGTTACTACTGTTACTGTGTTACTGCGTTACTGTGTGAATGTTACTGTGTGAATGTTACTGTGTTACTGTTTGACTGTTACTGTGTTACTGTTACTGCTGTTACTGTGTTACTGTTTGACTGTTACTGTGTGAATGTTACTGTGTTACTGTTTGACTGTTACTGTGTGAATGTTACTGTTTGACTGTTACTGTGTTACTGTTTGACTGTTACTGTGTTACTGTTACTGCTGTTACTGTGTTACTGTTTGACTGTTACTGTGTGAATGTTACTGTGTTACTATTTGACTGTTACTGTGTGAATGTTACTGTGTTACTGTTTGACTGTTACTGTGTTACTGTTACTGTGTTACTGTTTGACTGTTACTACTGTTACTGTGTTACTGTTTGACTGTTACTGTGTTACTGTGTGAATGTAACTGTGTTACTGTCACTGCTGCTCCTGCTACTACTCGTGTTGATACTGCTGCTCCTACTTCTGCTATTACTGTTACAACTACTACTGTTACTGTTAATACTACTACTGTTATTACTACTACTACTATTACTGATACTGTGTTACTGTTACTGTTACTGCTGCTACTGTTACATTTAATAGTACTGCTGCTGCCACTACTACTGTTACTACTGCAGCTATTACTTCTACTACTACTGCAGCTACAACTGTTACAGTGGTACTAATACTGTTTTTGCTGCTACCACTACTACAACTGCTGTTACTGCTGCAGCTTCCCCTCCTACTGTTAATGCTGCTGCTAGTACTACTAGTAGTACTACTGTTACTACTACCGCTATTACTGTTACAGTGGTACTGATACTGTTTTTGCCTGCTACTACTACTTCTACCGTTACTACTGCAGCTACTGCTATTACTGTTACTGTCAATACTACTACTACTACTGTTATTATATCACTGTCACTGCTGCTACTACTACTGCTACTACTGTTAATACTGCTGCTGCTGCTGCAACTACTACTTCTTTCATTACTGCTACTACTGCAGCTATTTCTTCTACTTGTAATACTGCTGCTGCTACTACTACTACTGTTACAGTTAATAGTACTACTGCTGCTCCTACTTCTTTAATTACTGCTACTACTGCAGCTACTTCTTCTACTGTTAATACTGCTGCTAATACTACTCGTAGCACTAGTGTTGCTACTACAGCTACTACTGTTACAGTGGTACTGATACTGTTTTTGCCTGCTACTACTACTTCTACCGTTACTACTGCAGCTACTGCTATTACTGTTACTGTCAATACCACTACTACTACTACTACTACTGTTATTATATTACTGTCACTGCTGCTACTACTACTGCTACTACTGTTAATACTGCTGCTGCTGCAACTACTACTTCTTTCATTACTGCTACTACCGCAGCTATTTCTTCTACTGTTAATACTACTGCTGCTGCTGCTGCTGCTGCTGCTGCTGCTACTACTACTACTACTACTACTATGATACTACCACTGTTCGTAGTATTATTGCTACCAGGCTTCTACCATTGATTCACCACCAATGATACGAGTAGGGTTAACACTGTTACCATGTAGTGTTACCACTTACTATTACTGTTAGTACTACTACTGCTATTTCTATTATGACTAATTCTACCGTTTCCATTGCTACTATCACTGTTACTTCTACTGTTACCACTATTACTTCTACCATTACTGTTAATACTGCCGCTGCTGCGACTGCTAATGTTACACCTGTTGATACTGTTACTGCCACTATGACTACTACTATGACTACTACTGCTACTGTCTCTTTCACTGCTGCAGATACTTCTCCTGTGGTGTGACTCGTGTGTATCTGCTGCCCCCCCGTGGCTGACACAGTTTATATATCAATACTCAATTGCTTGTTATTTTATCAACACTTATTATTGTATACCTGTCCTTATGTACCTGTGAGGAGATCTTATCTGTCTGTAATCTTTGTCTCTGACCAATCAGGTGATGAAGCTGTGCAGTAAGATGGTGGAGGCGGGTCAAGCCTACAATGCAGCCAATCAGCTGTTCCTGACCGGCCTGGCTGAACTTTCCACGTACAACAAGAAGGATGGCGTCATCACCGTATGGAGCTAATTAATGCTAATAAATGTGATGTTTTGTTATAAATTGATCCGCCAGTAGTTTGTATAAGAGTGGAAAAGGCCTCTCGGCAGTGTGTTGGTTCTGGTGGCAAATGTTTGGCATCTCGCTATTGTTTTCACGGTTTCCTGTGAAGTGTTTCTTGCTGACTTCCTGTTTGCTTCCATGTCAGAACTGTCTGAACCAGTTCAACCAGGGCCTGCAGGAAATGGTCAGCTTCCACACGGTGAGTGCACGCACATCCTGTTTTCTGTGTATTCAATGTTTAATCCCTGTCTTTGCTTTAACATGGTGTAAGTCCGGGCTGCCACTATTTTTTTGAGTCGGGGATGAATGACCCTCCTTCTACTTCAGTGTGGAAATCTGTGATCTCCAAGGTTGCGACAATCCTGTTTGGATGGAAGGACTTGTCTTCATTGTGGGGCAGTAATAATATTACTTACAGTAAGGAGTAGTGTAATTAATTACCAAGAAAAATTCAGTAATAATGTTACAGTCACCCCAAAACCAAACAACTCCTTACAACATTACTTTTTGTTATCACATCACTACTGATTTGAAAAACAGCATCACATCAGTGGTCTCATTTTTGTATTTGGCGCACTGCGCATGCACGTCTCAGAACAGCAGGCTAGTGTGGAAGATGGAAATGCTTACCTTAGCAACTGGAAATATTACATTTACTTTGATATTGTCAGGTGGAATGAAAACAAGAACACTGTTGCTGCAGGCAGTTGTACTAAAACTCTTTCCATTGTGAAAAACACATCCTCAAACCTCTGGTCTGAAACACCTACTATGACTATACACCCCACCGTGGAGGTCTGCTGTAGCCTGTTTTGGTTAAACAACCAAAACTGGATTTAACTCGTGGACAGCTGCAGGCTACAAAAAACTAATGAAACCTGCAGATGGATATGTTGTGGAGAAAATGTTACTCCACAAGTGACTCTCCGTCTTTCACCCTGAGGGAATATAATGATTACTTAAGAAAAGAGAAATGAATAATATATTACATTTTTAGAGTAACCAGCCCAACGCTGCTCGCCTTGTTCAAGAGAAATGGAAGAAATTGCTGAAATGTCTGGTAGTTCAAATGGAAAATATCTGTGAACAAATGTTTGAGTTGGGGACAGTTCAAAAAATCTCACGGATAATAATTAAACAGGCCTAACAGGCTCTGGTCCGGGGGCCCCCTGACGTCTCAGGCCCCCGGACCAGAGCCTGTTAGGCCTGTTCAGTATCCATCCATGAGGTCGATGCAGCTGATGATGTCGTTTCTCTGTCTTTCTTTTGTCCTCAGATGTTGTTTGATCAGACTCAGAGAGCCATCAGTCAGCAGCTGAGCAACCTCTGTACACAGTAGGTCCAACACACTCAGACACAGTCAACAGTTACTTGTACATATCAGGACCTCTGGTTGTGCTAAAATACTAAACTAAAATAACTGATGAAGACTATCTTTAGTTTCTTTAGTTAGTAATGTCATTAAGAAATGGCAGTTAACAGGAACTGTGGAGGTCAAGCTGAGGTCTGAAAGACCAAGAAACCCCCCCGAGAGAGCTGCTCGTAGGATCGTTAGAAAGGCAAATCAAAACCCTCGTTTGACTGCAAAAGACCTGCAGGAAGATTTCTCAGACTCTGGAGTGGTGGTGCACTGTTCTACTGTGCAAAAATATGACCTTCATGGAAGAGTCGTCAGAAGAAAACCTTTCCTGTGTCCTCACCACAACATTCAGCGTCACAAGTTTGCAAAGGAACATCTGAACAAGCCTGATGCTTTCTGGAAACAAGTCCTGTGGACTGATGAAGGTGAAACAGAACTTTCTGGACACAATGAGCAAAGGTATGTTTGGAGAACAGACTGTTAAACACGGGGTGGATGATGATGCTTTGGGCTTGTGTTGCAGCCAGTGGCACGGGGAACATTTCACAGGTAGAGGGAAGAATGGATTCAGTTAAAGTCCAGACATCACCGCATGTGTAAAAAAGCTGCAGATGAAGAGAGGATGGCTTCTACAACAGGACAATGATCCTAAACACACCTCCAGATCCACAATGGACGACCTCAAGAGGAGCCAGCTGAAGGTTTGGCCACGCCCCTCACAGCCCCCGACCTAAACATCATTAAACATCTGTGGATAGAGCTCAAAGAGCAGAGCATGAAGACGGCCCAAGAGTCTCACAGAGCTAGAAGCCTTTTGCAGGAAGAACAGGTGAAAATCCTCCAAACAAGAGCTGAAAGAGCTGGATACAGAAAGTGTTTAGAAGCTGTGATACCTGCCAAAGGGGGCGCTACTGAGCACTGACCATGCAGGGTGCCCAAGCTTTTGCTTCAGGTCCTTTTCCTTTTTTGTTAATTTGAAACCGTAAAAGATTTTGATCAGGGGTGCCCAAACTTTTGCATGCACCTGTATCATCATGATGTTGACGATTACAATAACGATGTGTCTGTGAGGTTCCTGCCCCAGCTGCTGGAGACCAGGAGGGAGTTTGTCCGGATAGGGGACGACCTGGAGACGGCGGCAGTCAAGAATGCTCAGGTGTCTCGCCACAAACCTGGTGATGCAGAGCGGGCGAGTCACCTGCTGCTTGCCACACGCAAATGTTATCAACACTTCGCCTTGGACTACTGTTTGCAGGTACACACACACACACACACACACACACACACACACACAGCTGCCATCATACCGCATCACCACACATTTTATTTCCATGTTTGAACAGAGAATGAAATATTCCGCACGTTTCAATTGTTTTCAGCTCAACACCTTCAAGACTCAGCAGAGAATCGACATCTTAAACTCAGTGAGTTGTTTAATTTTACAGCCATATTTATGTATGTTGTTGTTTTAAAGGAGTAGTTCAACATTTTGGGAACAAAGCGTATTCTTTCTGTGAGAGTGAGGTGTGGAGACCAATCTTGTGCCAGGATGTGGTTAGCCTAGCTTAGCATCAAGACTGTAAGTTATGAACGTGTGTATTGTTGTCTGTTGTCAGGTGTTTTCCTTCGTCCATGCTCAGTTCACCTTCTTCCACCAAGGCTTTGACCTGCTCAGGGACCTGGAGCCCACCATGAAAACCATGGCAACACAGGTCCTGACCTCTGACCCCTGTCTGTCTCACCTTTATCTTAATTATCACCTACACGTATGAAATCCACCTCACTGTGTTTGCTTGTTTTCTCTATCCAGCTGTCGCAATTATCATCAGACTGTGCAGTTAAGAGAAAAGACCTGGAGAACAGACACCTGCTGGTGCAGCAGAGAGTAAGAACTTCACCTGTATTGGTCCATCTGTCTGTCAAGATCTCTGCCGCTTATAACTGTATCTTTATTGTATAGGCCAGTGTTCATTTTGAGTTATTATAGATTTACTCTTGTGTTGTTGTCTGTTGTCTCCCTACACCACTCTCATGTCTGTGCAGTGAATGTGAGGCTACTTAGCTTAGCATTAAAACTGGAAACAGGTGGAAACACCTTGTCTGGCTCCACTCAAGTGTAATAAAATCCTCCTAAAGCTCACTGGCATGTTGTATGTTTAATCCGTACAATAACCAAAAGTGTTCTGCGCAAAGCGCCACCTGAAATTGTTGTTATGTGTGTTTTCAGGATGCTTCAGGAGAGCCAATGGTCTGCCCTTGCCCAGGGAGTGATGACATCATCCAGGGTTACCTCTTCAAACGCTCCCGGAGGAAATCCAAAACCTGGAAGAGGTACAATGCTACTGGTTTTTCTGCTGATCAAGGAGAGCTTCAGTTAAAGGTCCAGTGTGTAATATTTAGAGGGATTTAGTGGTGTCTAGTGGTGAGGATTGCACATTGCAACCAGTTGAAACTTCTCCTGGTTAGAATTCTTACAGTGTTTATTGTTCAGGAGGTTTTTATCAGGAGCTGAATTATCTGCAGACGTCTTTTCCTCTCCAAAACAGATGGTCCAGTTAATTTAAACCAATAAAAACAATGCATAAAGAAGTTTCACAAAAGAGGCCTGTAATTAGAGTGGCTGATGAGAAACTGTGAATGACCCCATCTAGAGCCAGTGTTGAGTTTGTCCATCCTGGGCTACTGTAGAAACACAGTGGTGCAACATGGTGATCTGCATAGATCATCTGCTCCCCATGTAGATATAAATGGCTCATTCTAATGAAAACACGATTCCTTATTTTCTGGTGATTATACACTAAAGAAAACATACTTTTTGCCAACATGTCCTCCTTAACCCGACACACTGGACCTTAAAAAGTGTGTATTTAATCTCTGTGTGTGTGTGTGTGTGTGTGTGTGTGTGTGTGTTTGTTAAGGTCTTACAGTATATTATTCATAATAGGACTAAACTTTATTCTAATATTCAAACTCATTTCAGGTGCTGGTTTTTCATCAGAGACAATCAACTCATTTACAGGAAGTCACACAAGGTACAACTGCTCATTTATTCAAAGTAGGGCTGCCACGATTAGTCGACTAATCGATGACTAATCGACTATTAAAATAATCTGTGACTATTTTAGTAGTCGACTAATCGGTTTGAGTCATTTTTCATAGAAAAGTACTATAAAAGTACCCCAAAATACTCTTACTGCAGCTTCTTACGTTCAGATATTGGCAGCTTTACACACTCTCCCGTGACAGTGAACTAAAACACTTTGGCGTGAGTATGAAACAAGACATTAGATGACGTAATTTTGGGGTTTGGGCGAGACAGATCGACATTTTTCAACATTTTAACACATTTTTCGATGAAATGATTAGTCGACTAATCGAAGAAATAATCGACAGATTAGTCGACAATGAAAATAATTGTTAGTGGCAGCCCTAATTCAAAGTGATGTGGCAGGTCTTGGCATGTTTCGGCAGGTCTCAGTTTGGGTTAGACATACTAAACGTTAACAGAAACTTAGAACCATGTTTATTATCCCTGACTGAGGTCTGATTCTTGATAGTTACAGAATATGTTTTTGCATCTTTACAAAGTGCTTTATTATTGATTGACTGCAGCTTTTTTTTTTTCGGAGAATATTAACAAAACCTCAGACGTATATGATTACTTTAACCTGGAAAACGCACAGAGGAGATTTAAGTGCTACATGATGTTATTTTGGTGCTGAAATAAAACAAATAAATCAAAGAACAGATGATGAACGAACAGAAGGAGTAATATTGGAGCGTTTTGTCTTCGTGCCGCAGGAGGAAGCCGTGGTTCTGTTTGAGGACCTCAGACTGTGTGCTGTCAAATCACTGGAGCACATCGACCGACGTTTCTGCTTCGAGCTGCTCTCTGTTCAGAAGTAAGACTGTCACACGTTCACAATGAAGAATCAGTGGGCTGTTATTCTCTTACTGTTTGTTTTCATCAACAAATCTCATGTCCTGTGGATCTAAGCTTCAAGCCCTTTGGTTTACTGAAGATGTAGATCTTTAAAAAACACAAACACATAGTTTTATTTTTCTTGTCAGATGCTGTGCTCTGCAGGCAGACTCGGAGCAGCTGAAGCAGGCCTGGCTCAGCGCTCTGCAGGGCAGCATCGACCTCGCCTACAGGGAGAGAGCCGACGTTCATGTCACACAGGCAGGTTCACTCTGATATATTACATCATCTCTTCACATTCATTTTCTGTCAACAAAAAATAAGCTATTATAAACTTTGAATATGTTCTAATGTAGAAATATAAATCTGTCAAGTAAGTAAAGCTGTCAGATAAATGTAGTGTGGTAAAAAGTAGCATGAAAAGAAAATACTCAAGTGAAGTACATCTAAGTGCAGCACTGTTATTATTGTAACATACAGACTTTATCCCTGCCTGTGCACAGCCTAAAGAGCTCCCCCCTCTCCCGTGTGGTGGGGACGCCTCCCCGGGGCCCCCTGCTCAGAGGCCGCCAGCGCTGAGCATGGCCCTCAGTGGCCCTGGGAACCTGCGGTGTTGCGACTGCGGCGAGGAGGATCCTCGCTGGGCCTCCATCAACTTGGGAATTACCATGTGCATTGAGTGCTCTGGCATACACAGGTAACAGGAGCCGCTCGACATCACAATATTATATTATATTTTATACCAGTGGTTCCCAAATGGTCCAGATTTCTCTCCAGTCGTTAGTTCAGGGTCTACACGGTTTAATACATTCAGTATCTTATTAGAGTTCGGCCATGTCATTGAGCTAGTTACTCACTCTACAGCAGGAAATGGCACAAAAATAAAGTGTGTTTTTTACAAACTTGACAGGTTTTCAAGTCATTTTGTGGTCTATTCAGAATGGACCCAGGACCCACCTTTGGACCGCGACCAATCACTTGGGAACCACTGTTTTTTACTATAGAAAGTACATATTTTATTCAGTACACTTTATTGTTTGACAGGCATGTCACCATACTAATGCAGAGGCTGGTTAACATGGGGCTGTCCTCAACAACCGTGGTTCGAAAACTCAGTCAATCCTATCAGACTTTAACAGCCAGTGCATAAAAGGTTGGGTTTCACTTTCACTGCGCCTGACGTTTTGCTGCTTTATCCGTTCCTAGCGTGCGCTCTGTGCTGTAAGATTGTGAAACGGTCAATAACCAAACGATATATATATATATATATATATATATGTGTGTGTGTGTGTGTATATATATTCTGACAGCGCTCCAAATGAATAGTAGATTTCAAAAAATAGAAAATCAAAACATCGTTGTCGGTGCAGCTCGTTACCATGTTCCACGTGTTTTTGTTGTTCTTCCTTTGGCATTTAACTGCAGACTAGAACACTTGTTGGTGTACATGTATATGTTGCCCTGTCAGCTCCTGAAGAATTGCATCCCTGCTACCTACAGTACAAGAGAAAAACTAGTGCTGCCATGTTGACAGAATTTTGGCATCAACTTGGTACCCATCAGTTCCCATGACACTGTATGATATTATTCATGTGATGTGACTTAACAACATGAATCTAACAAATATATATGATGTCATCATGTTTCCAGGAGCCTGGGTGTCCACCTGTCCAAGGTGAGATCTCTCACTCTGGACTCATGGGAGGCTGAACAGCTGAAGGTAATGGCAACCCAAAACTCTCCCATTGTATACTCGAGATCTTTACCCTCTCTGATGGTGTATATTGACACCAAACTCTTCTTCTTCTTCACCTGTAGCTGCTCTGTGTTCTGGGAAATGATGTCATGAACCGGATCTATGAGGCACGATGTTCAGAGGAAGGGCGGATCAAACCCAGAGCCGACAGCCCGCGGTAAAATCACTTCTAATTGATTTTTGTATCTCGTTAGTGAGACATTAAAGGTTAACTGGTATTTTTCAACCTGGAACCCATTTTCACATGTTTTTTTGTCTAATTGACCAATGGCAACAACAGCTTTTGAAAATGGAAGGCTGTAGCCAGTAGCGAAACAGTCTGCAATATAATCACTCAAAGCAATTATACACTGTCATTTTTTTTGTCATTGACAGGCTTTGATTGTTTAAAGTGTCTGACAACATTATGGAAAGGATCCCTACAGAGATAAACCGTTTTGTTAAAGAGTAAAATCCTTTTTGTTTAACCATAAACAGCCCTGAAATTGCCATCGTCAAATACACCAGACTCCATTTAAATAAACAATAATTTCAGCGTGTATAGAGGCATCATGTTTTCACATCTAACTGGGTGAATTAAGGTTTTTTTTAACTAATGCAAAAGGAAAGGGGTCCAGGTTGAAAAATACCAGACTTGTCCTTTAAGTGTTATTTACAGCTTCAGAAATGCTTAACTTTAGCCTGCTTTTCTGTCGATCTAAAAATAATAACGCAGGGTGTTTTTGGCTGCTGATAAGTAAGAAAACTAAACATAAAAAAAACAAAAATGTTCTTTTTTTCATCCCTCCAGGACAGAGAAAGAGACATGGATCAAAGAGAAATATGTGGAGAAGAGATTTGTGCAGAGCAGCAGCTCAGCTGGAGCTCGTAAGTCTTAACAGAAAAGTGAAGTTATTTAAAAAGATCGAAATGTCTCAACAACCATTTGGGAGTTTGCCATGAAGTTTGGTTCAGACTCAAGATCAATCTGTTCGGAAAATTTCTCCAGCTAGAGTTCTCCAAAACAAAGAAAATCTCCCACCCTGATTTCATACACATAAACAGGTTTTAAATATCAGCTTTTATTGGTGTTGTCTTTTTCAGATGGTGGAAAAGGCGAGGCCGGGCTGCGTCTGTATCGGGCTGCGCTGGCTGGAGACCTGATTGCCATGGCAGCAGCATTGGCACAGGGGGCAGAGGTCAACGGGAGTATCGCTGAGAAAGGGGGACACACAGCTCTAATAGGAGCTGCTGTCGGGGTGAGGAGGCGCCATGAACACAAAATATAATGATGCAATTATAAAAGAACTCTGCTACAAGTAAAAGTCGTGCATTCAAAACTGTATGTAAAGTGCAGTAAAATGTTGAAGGTTGTGCTCATTTTAACTCCCTTAAATACTGTTGGGTAGTTTAATCTAAAGCAGTGCATCATATTCTATTAGATCATCTCTAAAAAGTCAGACAAACAGCTCCATTTTTAGCTTAGCGATTACTTTTCCAGCTGATCCAAGAAGATCTGAGAGGATTAGCTGAAAAACATTTTGTCTAGCTTAAGATGTAGGAAAGTAACACTTGCAAGGTTCCTAAAAGTCCAGCTGATGTGAAGCCTCAGGTAAAGCAATCCAATTGCCAGGAGAATATGTTGGCATTGTTTCTGAAAATCACGGATACTTTACCTTTGGTCCCTAAAAAGCTGCTGGGAAAAACAGTGACGGTTTGCTAGAAAACACCCACATTTGGTGTCTAAAAAGCTGCTGGAAAAACAACGACGGGTTGCTAAACAAACAACCAGTTGTGTTGGTTTTTGTTCTTCAACAGTGGTCTGCAGCTTGGCAGGCGTCTTACTTAGGTGACATGCCATCCACATTCCCCTCCTCCCCCCAGTCACAAAGTCAGCTGATATACTCCATAACTTCAGAAATGTTGATATGATACATATAAATGTGACATATTTGTGCTTTGCAGAAACGTACAATGCCAACATTTTCTTCTGGCGAGTAAAAGAGCACTTCAAGTCTTCACCTGTGCCTGTTGGTTGTATTTCTCTGCACTGTCTGCAGGGGTCACTGTTAGCTTGTGAGTTCCTGCTGCTGAACGGAGCAAACGTCAACCACCGAGACCAGAGAGGACAGGGAGCACTGCATGCTGCTGCCACCGCTGGACACACCGGGTAATCACAAACACACACACAGCCACACACTGGCCCTGTTTAAATAAACTGGGATAAACTCCTCTGCTTTTCATTGGCTGTGTGTAGACAGGTGTGTTTGCTACTGAAGAGAGGAGCCAATCAGTACGCTGTAGACGAGAGGGGACAGGACCCATTGGCCATTGCCGTAGAAACAGCCCATGCTGACATCGTCACACTGTGAGTGATCGCTTTACATTAATATGCAAAGAGTGTTTAATATGGTTGTGGAAGCTTCAGTTCATATTGAGTCAGGATGTAGTTAGCCTAGCTTAGCATAAAGACTGGAAGCAGGAGGAAACAGCTAGCCATGCTACATGGCTCTCCTTTGTTGCATTTTTGGTCCTGTACCTTGTATACGTTATACATGGTCCAGAACAAGAACCCTACTGTCCACTTGTGTCATGAGCTTCTTCATTGATGAGTTAACTTTTAGTACAGGTAGGCTACCAAACAATAGCCGACGACTTACATGTTGATTTAAATGTTTCAGACTGCGGATGGCCAGGATGAACGAAGAGATGAGAGATTCAGAAGGAGTCTTTGGAGCTGTGGGTGAGTAGACAGCCAACATGAAAAAACACACGCTCTAATATACACTGTATGTACAGTCTGTACACAGAAGCACACTGACTGTAAATCTTTCCTCAGGAGACGACCAGACGTTTCAGGACATCTTCCGTGACTTCAGCGACATGGCGTCACATGACCCGGAGAGGCTCACCAGACGGCAGTTCAGCCGCGGAGGCGAGGAAGAGGAGGAGGAGGAGGGGGTGGAGGGAGGTGCAGGAGGAGGAGAAATGGTGAATAGCCAGCACAGTGTTGAGAAGAGGACAGAATGACAGAAACTGAGAATGGGAGCCTCTCGGACTGCAGACCCTCTCCACTCCATGACCACTGGGTTACCACGGTAACAGTTTGGATGGAGAAGCGTTAATTTTAACCTCTAGAAGAGTTGACTGACTGCTTCATGTAAACGATGTCTATAAAATGTTCTAAAACATAGCAGATATGAGAATATAGTGGAGTATACTCTTCACAGTAACATTGAAAGTATACTTTATGTACAGTTACTGCAGTTGGAAAAAGTGTTACTAGTGTTCACGACAACGGAGGAGAAACTTAATTTCATCATCAATTAATCTGCAGATTATTTTCTGTGTAGATCGTTTGCTCAAATAGTCACATTGACTTAATACTCACATACTCAAGTAGAAGCAGACAAGTGTTTTTCTTTAACTTATTATGACTTAAATATTGTGTGCACAATGCTGTAGGATAATGACATCATCGGCGTTTAGGTTGGTTCACTGTAAGCCTCCTTTTTATCATGCAGCTCTGTTTGCCACAGAGTACGATCTCCCTGGAACATGAAAGCTCCATTTATAACACAAAGAAAGTGCATCAAACACTCAGCAACCAAAACAGGAAGAGAATATTGCTGTTGTTTTCCCCTAGTAGCTATCGGTAGCTATCTCCAGTTACCAAAAAGTACCAGTGCAAGTTCACTGCAGTTCCCAGTGGAGGAAATGGAAGACTGAGGAACAACTCAAGTATCTGTGGAAATCAAAATGCAGTGTTCCATGCTGTTGATAGTTTCAATGCATCATTTATCCTGTTCTTGTACCGGCAGCTCATTTAGGTTTTATTATAAGCTCTTTTTAGAGATCGTTCTATAGAGTCGCTACGAAGTCCCTTTATCACAGCACCTTCGTTGTTTGACACAGAACCAAACAACAGTGGCATCATGCTACTCTAGTATGTGATTTTAGACAGCTTACCGGCATAACGGGCATGACAAGTACCACAACAGCATTGGCCTCTAGTTGTAGCTCTTATAACATACGTGTCGGCAGTGCTTTGTAAACAATAAGAGTGGCGTAACATGGCAAGGACATCATTTACCTTCCCTGTTATATGGCAGCTGATCTCATCCTTTGCTCGGAGGGTGAGGAGCTGCCGGACCTCCTTTTTTCCCAATTTTCGGGCATTTCCGGCCGCTGTTCTTCTTCGAGTTAGCTGCTAACTGCTATCAGCTGCTTTTTAAATCCCTTGTGGTGGGCTGCACACATAACATGTCATCAAAACACCCCACCCAGGCCACCCACGATCCCGTCCTGCTGGCTGTCGTCTTTATACAGACATTGTTTCAGTGCTGTTACTACCTCCGATGCCAGCTTAAAGGCGAGACCACTCTGTCCCCCCATTCCGCAGTTGTACCCTGTACACAGCACAGAGAGGAGGCATTACGGCATGAAAGTCACGCTTTGAAGATGCAGTATAAAAGGGTCTATAGAAAAAGGTCTTTTACATAGCGGAGAAAACTTACAAAATATATAAACAAAGAGTTAAAACCAGCTGATTGGTTGTTTTCTAGATTGTTGCTTAGTCCATTGTTGACTTTTCATCTAGCGCCATCGTCAGGTCAGTCAGTTCTGTAAAGACGGACGCCAGGCAACTGGAAGCAAAGACTGCTTTTGAGCTGTTGATGGCTGTTCCAGATGATAGAGTTTGAGAGTTTGAACAGAGTTCAGCAGGACGTTCAGGGTGACGGTGACGTAAACAGGTGAAGTTAGCTCTCCAGGCTAATGTGCACTAACTTTGTTTATGTGAATTGAAATGTGACACCAGTAGGGTGGCAGCGGTGCAGTAACCATCTCAGAAAATATCCCAGTTTTACAGAATCATTAGTTCTATCAGTTACAATGACCTTTAAAGTAATGAAAATAGTAGGGCTTTTTTTTTTAGTTATAAGACTTTTTATTTCTATAATTGAAACTTTCACTCACTCACTCTGCAGCTAAATCTGGGGACTGAAACATTCCCACAAGTACACAGCACACTAAGTGACCAAAAACTGCTCAACTTCAAGAATCTCTCTGACTAATTAATCCAATCTTTTAGGGGGCGGCCCTAGTTGAGGCAAAATACATCTGGACTGAGACACAGCTGTATAAATTTTATTTGAATTACATTTCAAACCTCCTATGAGTTTCCTACACATTCATATATTTTTGGCAGCCCGCAACTATCAAAACATCCGCTGCCACAAATAGATTGTCTATTTTGGGAGCTGGACTGTTAGTTAGAAGCGCTGTTGACATATATACTGTTGAGTTATTTATAGCACTACACTGTCTGAGCGCAGAGTGTACTTTTACACAGATGGAGCAGCAGAACGTCAGGTGCATTGAAAGTGAAACTTTAACGTTTATTCTACTGGGTCTTAACTGGGTCTTAACTGGTTCTAACTTGCCTCTGCAGCAGCCGCTCCTCTCGATCTGATCTGGTCAGCTTTGAATTGATAAACAGATCAATTATCCACACCGCAATTCACAAAGTACTGCTAAGGGGATAAAAGAGCTCCATCTGCATGGACCCGCAAAAACGTCTGAATTTAGATAAGGGACACACACATTTAAAAGGAAAAAAAAGTTTTTTAGTATCCCATGTCATAATACCATACTACTACAACCCAGTTGTCAGCTACCGCCACACATAAACTCAAATTCTGTGGGAAACGCTGCGCTACACTTCCAATGTGGTTTGCATCTGATTTGCAAAAGTTTCACGTGGTGTTTTACAGTCCAGACTTTAACTCAATTTTGAAATGACAAAAAAACCAACTGTTGCTGGCAGTCTGAACAAGCCCTGAATCTTGTTACATTTCTGTTCATAACCAAAAATATAGTTTGTCACTTCCAGTCTTTATGCTAAGCTAGGCTAACACTTCCTGACTTAATCTTGCTGTTTGCAAGAAAATGAAGAAGCCTTATTTGAATGCAGTTACTGTCAGAGCGCTAGAGACCCCATAAAGCTGATTCATGCTCAGTGTTGGATACGGACACGGACGGACCCCTCTCTATACTCTGCGTTCTCTGTATTTGTGCACTTTCTCTGAAAGCTTACGGGTACAGACAAAACTGAGCAGTATCATTAGAGATCATGGGGGCATTTTAGCGTACTTCAACAAGATAGGACCACTGGACTCAACAAAGACATTTTAAAAATGGTGTAAAGGATTGAATCATTAATACTGTAAAAATAGTTCTTCGTCCATACTTCCCAATGTACTTAATGGCCCTTATAAACCACAGCCATTTACGACACTGCCTCGGTTAAAAGTTACATTATCAGGACCTCCTCCACCATCGCCATGTTTGTTGTTGTCAGAAACTTTTGACCCTCCAGTGCCAGGTAGTAGTGTGGCACTGGGGTATGAGAGCAGTAACGGTCTCAGTGTTTGAAATGAACGTATCTATTTTTGTATGTAAAGGGAGTTTAAACAAGCCCTTACCTGTTTACAGTGCTGTGATGATGTCACAAAGGGAGCTGGTCACCTGTTCAGCCTCCATCATGTTGGTGCGGTTACATGAATCTACGCCCCTAAAATGTTATTTAAGAATATGAATGGTTTCCATCAGTTAAAGTCCCTTCTGTCTGTATTTAATGAGCAGCACACATGTTTACTTTAAATCCTCTTGTTATTCCAAGAAAAGATGCTCTAACTGTTTCACTGTGACTTAAAATGATGTCAGATATATCTGTTCATGTTGTTGTTAACAACAGTATAAAGAAGAAACTGAAGTACACTGTGTTGAAAGCTCTGGAAACATCCCAGAAATCCAGAAGTACAGTATGATCACAAGTTATAATCCTCTAATAGTTAAATGAAATCAAACCCTGCTTTTTTCAGCCACAGCAATTTAATGTATTATTATTATTACTATTTTTTTAAATGTAACTTAATGAATGATTATCTCTCTTTATTGCAGTTTTCATTGCTTGTGGTGGAGTCTGCCATTCTTAAACATTGCTTTTAGCTTGGGCACAAACAGTAGGACGGTGTAATAGACTGAGTTTCTTGGGGGGAATTGAAGCTGTGATCTCAAGCCACCAGACTCCACTGACAAAAACAGTCATTTTACTTGGCAGAACACAAAGTTGCAGGTCTACCCAAAACTGATCTGTTAGTGTGTAAGGTGAAGCAGAGCAAATTCTCAAATGCAGCGTACCCTTACACTGATATTGACTGTTTTTTTAGGTGTCTGAAATACATTTCTGTCCACAGCAGTGCATTGTTAAGCTGTCATGCAGGTAGATTTTGTTTATCAAAGATGATAACAGGACAACACAAAATATGTTTAAACTAGGGTATGCAGCAGAGTATCGCAATATTTTTGTGAGGCAATATCATATGGTCACACATTGCCAAGTATTTTTTTTATTATTACATGAATTAATGATATTAAAATTCAAATTAAACTTAAGGTAGATGACTACTAGAATAATAAAATAAATTGCTTTTTCAGTCCACTAGATACATTTTACTGCTGCAGAAAATGGCTTAAGTGAGATGGACAGACTGAAACAGGGTGTCTAGTAGTGTTCATTTTGTTGTGTGCGTGAAATAGTACTTAAGATAATAAGAGATGAGAGCGCCACAATCTTCGGCATCATTTAAAAATGGGCTTAAGACTTACCTTTTTACTAAAGCTTTTTCGTGATATTTCTTACTGCTTTTTAATGTTTTTATGTTTTTTATGCTTTTATGGTTTGCTTTTAACTCTGTATGCACTTTGAGATTCGTTAGAATGTAAAGCGCGTTACAAATAAAATGCATTATTATTATTATTATTATTACTTATACATGTGTCTCACACACACATGCACATAAATATATGTTTATTTAATGTGTATTTCTGTTGCAGGTTTGGTCTTAAAATTCATATAAAGTGGTATTTAAAAAGGCAAGTCTTATATATATATATCTTATATAATATTGTATCGTGGTGCCTCTGGTGATTCCCACCCCTTCTGTAAATGTTGACAACAGCAATCAACAGTTTTGTGGATTTCACACATCTTTGCGTCTGTAATTCGTGTGACGTCACGGTGATATATTGGTGGTATAATTTAACGCAACACATAAATAAAGTTGATTTGATTTTGTGATAAATCCATTAAATGGCTATTGCTGAAAAAAATGCAGCCCATAAATAGAATCAAAAACTGGGTTTGATTTCATGAAAAACTGCTGAGTGAATAATGAACAGCTACTTAACAGAGACACTGAGAAACCATGTGAACCTTGAACTAATCACTAAGGAAAAATCTGGACAATTTGGGAACCATTGGTATAAAGTGCCTTCTGGCAGAGTTTACTCCAAGATGTCACCACATTTTCTAGGTCAGGATTCAACCTCACGACCCCGTCCTTCACTCTGTGGAGCTGAACATTTGACTGAAGTTTTATTTGATGTTTTGCTTCCATCTGTTTGTTTCTTTTCTCATTTGTGTTCATAAAGGGATTTAATATGCAGCTGCTGCAGAGCTATGTTTATCTGTTTCTTTAGACACTTTATCAATGTGTTTCAAGTGTCTCAGTTCAGTTTGCTGTGTCTTTGGGTAAAACCAGGTTGAAATATTTTTGTTTTTATGAATGAAGACTGATGTGGACCAACAGAGTGTAAAGACAGAGTCCATCCCTGAAGCAGAACACAGCTGCTGTAACAGAACATCATGTTTTTACTGATTTATCAGGAAATGTTCATTTTTAAAGCCTCAGACCTGCTGAAAAAACTTCACTGCATCATTTAAAAATATGATGGAGGAGCAATATGTTTTATTCTGCTTCAGGGGGGATTTTCAACATTTCATTCCAGGCTGTTACTAATGTGATGCTACTGCTTAATAAAAACTCTTAATACGTGAAGATGACTGTCTGTTGCTTTCTTCAGGGTTCAGTCTCTGTAGGCACCTTTGGGCAGTGGTGAAGTTTGACCCTATTTATTTATTGTCATTTGCACTCTTACAGTGAAGCAGTAGTTGGCAATGAAAATCTGATTATTATGATTGTTCTTTTATTTATCTTACAGGACCACCCAGTGATACTGTTCTTAATGCATTCTTGGTTTTCAAAACACCCTTAATCTGACTAATTAACTAATTAAAAATGAAATGAATATGGATTGAAATAAAGGGATTTAAATGCTAAAGTGCATGTACTGTATTTATTTGTATTAGGTTTTTGTCAGCCACATTTGCAAATATTCTTTTTTTAAATATAATTTGTTATGTATTAAGTAATGATAACTGTTTAATTCAATTCCAGGAATATTACCCGATTCTTGACGACATGCTATGCTATGACGTTTGTTCATGATATTGTATCACAATTTACTTAAAATAATATTATAGTTATCATCATTACTGTCTGCCCTGCATCTCTCTCTGGCTCTGGCTCTCTCGGTCTCTGTCTCTCTTAAGTATGAATTTGTCAGGAGAGACTCGTTTTTAGGTTTGGAAAAGAATTTTTGATGACAAGTGCACATGAGAATGAAAATGTGAAAATGTGAAAAGTCTTTGGCGATTAGACCCCTTCAAGATGGTGAGCTATAAGGAGGGTAATGGATCTGTAGCCAATAAGGGAATGTTTTTTTTGGCCATTTTTCATGACGTATGACGTTTTTTTCATGATTTTTGACGACATACTATACTATGACATTTTTTTCATGATTTTTTACAACATACTATACGATGACATTTTTCAACATACTATACTATGACATTTTTGGCAACTTTTGACGACATAGTATACTATGACATTTTTTGACATCTCTTCACGACATACAATACTATGACATTTTTGGACAACTTTTGAAGACAAACTATACTATGACATTTTTTTTCATGATTTTTAACAACATACTATACTATGACATTTTTGGCAACTTTTGACGACATACTACACCATGACATTTTTTTCTTAATTTTTGACGACATACTATACTATGACATTTTCTGGCAATTTTTGATGACATACTATACTATGATGTTTTTTTCATGATTTTTGACAACATACTATACGATGACATTTTTTTCATGATTTTTTACAACATACTATACGATGACATTTTTCAACATACTATACTATGACATTTTTGGCAACTTTTGACGACATAGTATACTATGACATTTTTTGACAACTTTTGATGACATACTATACTATGACATTTTTGGACAACTTTTGAAGACAAACTATACTATGACATTTTTTTTCATGATTTTTAACAACATACTATACTATGACATTTTTGGCAACTTTTGACGACATACTATACTATGACATTTTTTGGCAATTTTTGACGACATACTATACTATGACATTTTTTGCAATTTTTGACGACATACCATACTATGACATTTTTGGACAACTTTTGAAGACAAACTATACTATGACATTTTTTTTCATGATTTTTAACAACATGCTATACTATGACATTTTTCAACATACTATACTATGACATTTTTCAACATACTATACTATGACATTTTTGGCAACTTTTGACGACATAGTATACTATGACATTTTTTGACAACTTTTGATGACATACTATATACTATGACATTTTTCAACATACTATACTATGACATTTTTCAACATACTATACTATGACATTTTTGGCAACTTTTGACGACATACTATACTATGACATTTTTTGCAATTTTTGACGACATACTACACCATGCCATTTTTTTCATGATTTTTTACAACATACTATACTATGACATTTTTTGGCAATTTTTGACGACATACTACACCATGACATTTTTTTCATGATTTTTTACAACATACTATACTATGACATTTTTTGCAATTTTTGACGACATACTACACCATGACATTTTTTTCATGATTTTTTACAACATACTATACTATGACATTTTTTGACATCTTTTCACGACATACAATACTATGACATTTTTGGACAACTTTTGAAGACAAACTATACTATGACATTTTTTTTCATGATTTTTAACAACATGCTATACTATGACATTTTTGGCAACTTTTGACGACATAGTATACTATGACATTTTTTGACAACTTTTGATGACATACTACACCATGACATTTTTTTCATGATTTTTTACAACATACTATACTATGACATTTTTTGCAATTTTTGACGACATACTATACGATGACATTTTTTTCATGATTTTTTACAACATACTATACTATGACATTTTTTGACATCTTTTCACGACATACAATACTATGACATTTTTTGGCAACTTTTGACGACATACCATACTATGACATTTTTTTCAAGATTTTTCACAACATACTATACTATGACATTTTTTTTCATGATTTTTAACAACATGCTATACTATGACATTTTTGGCAACTTTTGACGACATAGTATACTATGACATTTTTTGACAACTTTTGATGACATACTACACCATGACATTTTTTTCATGATTTTTTACAACATACTATACTATGACATTTTTTGGCAATTTTTGATGACATACCATACTATGACATTTTTTGCAATTTTTGACGACATACTATACGATGACATTTTTTTCATGATTTTTTACAACATACTATACTATGACATTTTTTGACATCTTTTCACGACATACAATACTATGACATTTTTTGGCAACTTTTGACGACATACCATACTATGACATTTTTTTCAAGATTTTTCACAACATACTATACTATGACATTTTTTGCTATTTTTGACGACATACTATACTATGACATTTTTTTCATGATTTTTTACAACATACTATACTATGACATTTTTTTCATGATTTTTTACAACATACTATACTATGACATTTTTTGACAACTTTTGACGACATACTATACTATGACATTTTTTTCATGATTTTTTACAACATACTATACTATGACCTTTTTTGCAATTTTTGACGACATACTATACGATGACATTTTTTGCAATTTTTGACGACATACTATACTATGACATTTTTTGACAACTTTTGACGACATACTATACTATGACATTTTTTGGCAACTTTTGACGACATACTATACTATGACATTTTTTGACAACTTTTGACGACATACTATACTATGACATTTTTTGACAACTTTTGACGACATACTATACTATGACATTTTTTGGCAACTTTTGATGACATACTATACTATGACATTTGTTTCATGATTTCTTACAACATACTGTACTATGACATTTTTTGACAACTTTTGACGACATGCTATACTATGACATTTGTTTCATGATTTTTTACAACATACTATACTATGACATTTTTTGACAACTTTGGACGACATACTATACTATGACATTTTTTTCATGATTTTTTACAACATACTATACTATGACATTTTTTGACAACTTTGGACGACATACTATACTATGACATTTTTTTCATGATTTTTTACAACATACTATACTATGACATTTTTTTCATGATTTTTTACAACATACTATACTATGACATTTTTTTCATGATTTTTTACAACATACTATACTATGACATTTTTTGACAACTTTTGACGACATACTATACTATGACATTTTTTGGCAACTTTTGATGACATACTATACTATGACATTTGTTTCATGATTTCTTACAACATACTGTACTATGACATTTTTTGACAACTTTTGACGACATGCTATACTATGACATTTGTTTCATGATTTTTTACAACATACTGTACTATGACATTTTTTGACAACTTTTGACGACATGCTATACTATGACATTTGTTTCATGATTTTTTACAACATACTATACTATGACATTTTTTGACAACTTTGGACGACATACTATACTATGACATTTTTTGCAATTCTTGACAACATTCTATACTATGACATTTTTTGGCAAGTTTTGATGACATACTCTTTTATGGTGTTTGTTCATGATATTGTACCACAGTTTACTTAAATCAATATTATTGTAGTTATCATCATTACTGTCTGCCCTGCATCTCTCTCTGGTTCTGGCTCTCTTGGTCTCTGTCTCTCTTAATGTATCAATTTGTCATATGGATAACTGCAAAGTTATTATGTGGATCTGATCTGTTGCACGTCTGTCCGTCCTGGAAGAGGGATCCCTCCTCAGTTGCTCTTCCTGCTTATTCGTTATCTGGTGTGAGGGTCCAAAGGACAGGGGGATGTCATATGCTGTAAAGCCTCTGAGGCAAATTGTGATTTGTGATATTGAGTTTGATAAATAAAATTGAATTTGATTGAATTGAAATTGAATACTGTGACTTTTTTGACATGATATATTCAGCTTCTTTTTTCATTTACTTTTTTCAACATAATATACCTTGACTTTTTTCCCTTCTTTTCAAACATACTATACTAAGACTATTGTCGACATGCTGTACTAGGATTTGTTGTTGACATCGTATACGATACTACATAACGTTTTGCTATGAGGTTGTTTCGCAATTTTTGACAAAACTATACTATGACTTTTTTTAGGTAATGTTTGGCGACATACTATGCTATGTTTTTTCGTTATTTTTGATGACATACTATACTGTCGTTTTTTTTCATGATTTTTGACGACATTTTATACTATGATGGTTTTTGGCAATTTCTGACAACATACTATACTATGAGTTTTTTTCTGCGATTTTTGATGATTTTTTTTCACGATTTTTAACGACATACTATATTATGACGTTTTTTTTGGCAATTTTTGACGTCGTATATTTTTTTGCCCATTTTTGACGACATACTATACTATGACATTTTTTTCATGATTTTTGACGACATGCTATACTATGATGTTTTTTTCATGATTTCTCACGACATACTATACTATGACTTTTTTTCATGATTTTTGACGACATACTATACTATGACTTTTTTTCATGATTTCTCACGACATACTATACTATGACTTTTTTTCATGATTTTTGACGACATACTATACTATGACTTTTTTTCATGATTTCTCACGACATACTATACTATGACTTTTTTTTCATGATTTCTCACGACATGCTATGACTTTTTTTCATGATTTTTGACAACATGCTATGCTATGACATTTTTTCATGATTTTTGACGACATACTATACTATGACGTTTTTTTCATGATTTTTGAAGACATGCTATACTATGACTTTTTTTCATGATTTCTCACGACATGCTATACTATGACTTTTTTTCATGATTTCTCACGACATGCTATGACATTTTTTCATGATTTTTGACGACATACTATACTATGACGTTTTTTTCATGATTTTTGAAGACATGCTATACTATGACTTTTTTTCATGATTTTTGACAACATGCTATACTATGACTTTTTTTCATGATTTTTGACGACATGCTATACTATGACTTTTTTTCATGATTTTGGACGACATACTATACTATGACTTTTTTTCATGATTTTTGACAACATGCTATACTATGACTTTTTTTCATGATTTTTGACAACATGCTATACTATGACTTTTTTTCATGATTTTTGACGACATGCTATACTATGACTTTTTTTCATGATTTTGGACGACATACTATACTATGACATTTTTTCATGATTTTTGACGACATACTATACTATGACATTTTTTCATGATTTTTGACGACATGCTATACTATGACGTTTTTTCATGATTTTGGACGACATACTATACTATGACATTTTTTCATGATTTTTGACGACATACTATACTATGACGTTTTTTCATGATTTTTGAAGACATGCTATACTATGACTTTTTTTTTCATGATTTTGGACGACATGCTATACTATGACTTTTTTTTCATCATTTTGGACGACATGCTATACTATGACATTTTTTCATGATTTTGGACGACATACTATACTATGACATTTTTTCATGATTTTTGACGACATACTATACTATGACGTTTTTTCATGATTTTTGAAGACATGCTATACTATGACTTTTTTTTTCATGATTTTGGACGACATACTATACTATGACATTTTTTCATGATTTTTGACGACATGCTATACTATGACTTTTTTTCATGATTTCTCACGACATGCTATACTATGACTTTTTTTCATGATTTTTGACAACATGCTATGCTATGACATTCTTTGGCAATTTTTGACGACGTACTATACAATGAGGTTTTTTTTTCATGATTTTTGACGAAATGCTATAGTATGACTTTTTTCCCCCCAACATGCTATTCTATGAGTTTTAAAACTCTTTGCTATACTATTTTCATGTAGTTTATTATGACTTTTATTGTCATGGTATACTCTGACTTTTTTTCACTTTCTTTGGGAAATACTACACTGACTTTTTTTTCAGCATGCCATATTATGACATTTTACAGTTTTTTTTGTCATACTATGCTATGATTTCTTCGTCATCCTCTACTAAGAATTTTTTTTCCACTTTTTACAAAATTTTTTGACCTGCTATAATATGATTTTTTTTTCTTCACTTTTTCTCAACATGCTATACTGTGACTTTGTTCAGTTTTGTTTTGACATGCTATGCTATGACTTTTGTTTTTGTTTTGATGTGGTATAGTATGACCAGGCTATTTTAATTATAAATTCCAAATACGTTGTCTTGAAATATTTACATTATTTTCATTTTATGCCAGTTAATCTGCCTGTAATTCCTGCATTTTTCTAGCCGAAGGCGTCATTACATCAGAACCATCAATTGTGATGAAAAACTCACCAAGTGAACTTCAAAGGTTAGCAGATTAGCCTATTTATATTTTTCAAACTCAATATGGCTGGCAAATTAACACAAATAAATACAATACAAGGGCTTTGGTATTTAAAATAAATATATCAAAACAATACATTTGAAATAGTTGATATTTTCTTATAATTTTTAAGTATTTTACTATATTCCTTTAACACAACAATGCCATTGTATTGATTTATCTTAATTTTTGCCAGCACCTCTGCTTGTAATTTCTGCAAATATTCACCACAGAAACAAACAACTGAGGAGAAATACTTTAAGAAAATGTTTTCTTTAATTAATTATGAAAATATTTTGTCCCTCACCACATTTCCTCTACAGTCTCTCATTATTAAAAAACATGACACATGATAGATGATGGATAGATTAACCAATATGGCTGACAAAAACCAAACATACGATACATTTTAAAGAATAAAATACAAATAGTACAAGGGCTTAAGGATGTATGACATGATGGCGACTTCTGGAGTGATGTGATGATGATGATGGACAAAATATTTTAATAAATAGTTGAATAAAATGTTTTAAAACCTTTTAAGTTCACTGAGTAAGTTTTATCTGTCAGCTGCTGGTTTCTGGTGTAATGACGCCCTCGTGTGGACACAAGTGAGAACTACAAGCAGAACTGCAGACACAAATACACACGTTTATATTTTTTTCTCTAATGTGACAATTTTATTCTAATATGTGTGTGTGTATATACACAAACACACACACACACACACACATATATACATATATATATGTGTGTGTGTGTGTGTGTGTTTGTGTTTGTGTGACACACACACATATATACATATATATATGTGTGTGTGTGTGTGTGTGTGTGTGTGTGTGTATGTGTCTTTAAATGCTAAATAAATGTTTTTTAATACTAAAATTTGTTTAAGGTATTTCAAATTAAAACATTGAAGAAATGAATGCATTAATGTACTACATACTATACAATGACTTTTTAAATGATTTAGAAAATATTTTTCATGTAAAACTATACTTTGCCGTTTTTTTAAGTTGTTTATCCTCCCTTTTTCATGACATACTATACTATGGCTTTATTTTGATTTTAAAAATATGTATTTCATGACATACTGAAGAAAACCTTTTTCAATGATATGTGATCTAAATAACAATTTGTCAAATAAAAGGTTTTAAAACCTTTTAAGTTCACTGAGTGAGTTTTACCTGTCAGCTGCTGGTTTCTGGTGTAATGTCGCCCTCTTGTGGACACAAGCTGGAACTACAAGCAGAACTGCAGACACAAATACACGCATGACAACAAGTTCACTTTTTTCTCCTCTTATTTGATTAATTTAATTTAAATGAATTAATCTAATATACATATCTGATAAATATTTGTTTATAATTTTAAGAATGTGTTTAAGGTATTTCAAATTATAACTTTAAAGAATTTAATGTATTAAAATATTTTATGAGAAACAATACCATTACATTTAATAATTCTTTAAAAATACATATATTCTATTACATACTATACAATAACGACATACTATGCTTTGGCTTTATTTTGATTTAAAAAATAGATTTTTCATGACATACTATGCTATGGCTTTATTTTGATTTAAAAAATAGATTTTACATGACATACTATGCTGTGGCTTTATTTTGATTTTAAAAAATAGATTTTACATGACATACTATGCTATGGCTTTATTTTGATTTAAAAAATAGATTTTTCACGACATACTATGCTATGGCTTTATTTTGATTTTAAAAAATAGATTTTTCACGACATACTATGCTATGTCTTTATTTTGATTTAAAAAATATATTTTTCATGACATACTATGCTATGGCTTTATTTTGATTTAAAAAAATAGATTTTTCATGTCATACTATTCTATGGCTTTAAATATAAATAATTAAATAAATAAATCAATAATTTAAATATATTCATCTAATATACATATTTGATATATCTATGTATCTTGAAATACTTAAAAAATATTTGTTTCAGATTAAAACATTAAAGAAATAAATGCATTAAACTATTTTATGAGATACAATACCATTACGTTTCATGATTTTCCAAAACATATATTTCATTACATACTATACAATGACTTTTCAAATTATTAAATATTTGTTATGATAAACTATACTTTGACCATTTATTTTTAGGATTTTTCCCCTCACATTTTGTAGCCATACTAATGTTTGACTTTTTCCCATGAAATGTTATACGATGGCTTTATTTTAATTTTAAAAATATGTATTTCATGACATACTTAAGTAAAACTTTTTTTTTTATGATATATGATTTTATATTGTATATGAAAAACTAAGCTTTCAATTTTTTATGATTTTTTATTTTTTATGACATTTTATATTGTGGCTTTTTTATGACACTATGCTTTCACTGTTTTTTAGGAATTTAGTTTTTCACATGTTTCATGGCATACTAATGTTTAATTTTTTTATGACATACTTTACTTTGACTTTTCTATGATTTCTTGTTTTTTACATTTATATGATATACTAAAGTATGGCTTTTTAAATAAATATTTTACATGTTGCATTTCTTTATTACTATGGCTTATTTGTTTCTTACATTTTTCTCTTTAGGAGAGTTTATCATCAATCATAAATAGTAAAGAGTTCCAGTAATCTGTCCAGTTACCAATAACCTTATCAACCTTATCAACCTCATCAGCAGCATCACAGGCGGGTTTTAAACCTGCCCACTGACTGATACTGTTGCTCAACACATGAATTCAGATAAGACTGGATTTGACTCTTCTCTCTGCTGCAGGATGAGCTTTCATCTCCAGTCTGGATGGCCGGGTCCAATAATTTACTGAAATTTAGGAAAATGATTGGTAGATCATTGAACGTGTCAAACATATAAAATGCAACTGCTTTATATCGGTACATCCAGCGGGAAGATGCGTGACTATTGGTACAAACCACATGAATCTGATGAGACGATAAAAAGATGGAGAGGAAGCTGATGTGTCGCAGCTGATGGCGCTAAGTCACGCCATAACAACTTGATATCTAACCACCTCAAACTCAGGTGTTAAACTCTGTTTTTAGAACTTTTGCAAAATGATGCCAATAAAATGTTGAGCTTCAACAACATCAGAAGCATCAAAGCACAATCTGGCAGTATTAATATGCAACAGTGGTGGAAAATATATTTAGACTACTCATGTACTTCACAGGTCTGCGGTACTTTACTTGAATATTTCCATTTTCTGCTACTTCTACTCCTCGACATCTCAGAGGGAAATATTGTGCTGAAAGATAAAAAGCAACAACTGACCAGCTCAAAAAAAAATACATACTACAAGTGGGCAGTCCAAAAAAGTATCCGAAGCACTCTGACTGTAGTTAAAAACCCTTTATTAATACATGGATAAACCACGTTTCACTGGAGAGTCTTGATCAGAATTTTGGGCCCAATCCCAACACCCCCCCTTGTCCACTACCCCTTGGCCCTCGAAATGAAGCAACGAGGGGTAGGGGTTGAAATCTTTCCCTAGGAATTGGGACACCACTCACTACGTCACTGCGTCAGTTACGTTCACGCATACGTAACTATTTTAAACAGGAAGCTGCGAACCATCTACATTTCCAACTGGCATCTACAATGGAGTCTCCAGTTGAGTTCATCCTACCGATCTCGTTTGCTGTATTCATCATGCTTCATTTGATGAACGACAGACGACAGGGGACTTCTGCTAGCTAGCTAACCAGTTAATGCGCCAATGGGGCCAAGGGGTAGGGCTAAGTATTAGGGCCCATCCCAATACCCCCCTTAGCCCTACCCCTAGATTTGTGCGTTCCCGCGAGGGGTAGGGGTGTCCCAATTCCTTTTTGCGTGTAGGGGTAGGGGGCATAACCAGGGGTAGTGGCCCTTGGGAGCGAGGGATTTCAGATGCTGACTTGCCAGTGAGGGGTAGACGTTGCCATGGCTACCACCGAGCAAGAGACGGGGAAAAAGTTCATACATAGCTAATGTTACCGTCGTCAGGTTGCTCTGGCGTCTGTCATCTGTCCTGTTCTGCAAAATTGTCGGATTTTTCACGTTACGATAACGCGCCAGCTAGCATAACTATGCTGCCTCGTAATGTTAGCTAGCTAGCAGAAGTCCCCTGTCGTCTGTCGTTCATCAAATGAAGCATGATGAATACAGCAAACGAGATCGGTAGGATGAACTCAACTGGAGACTCCATTGTAGATGCCAGTTGGAAATGTAGATGGCTCGCAGCTTCCTGTTTAAAATAGTTACGTATGCGTGAACGTAACCGACGCAGTGACGTAGTGAGTGGTGTCCCAATTCCTAGGGAAAGATTTCAACCCCTACCCCTCGTTGCTTCATTTTGAGGGCCAAGGGGTAGTGGACAAGGGGGGGTGTTGGGATTGGGCCTTAGAAACAGGTGTGCAATTTTAGAGATCATGTGAGGGTCACGTGACACAGGTCACATGATATATTGGTGTGGCCCTACCAGACAAAAACAAACAAAAAAACTATATTGACAGAAATTGAAAATAAAATGACATAAATGTAGAATATAAATAGTCAAAATATTTAGGAACAAGAAAAAGGTTCAATGCCAAATAAACATAAAGGAAACAACAGTGAAATAAAATAAGAATTGTTATATATTGTGACAAACCTGCACATAAAGTGGCAGAAACAGAACAATATAAGATAGGTATGACAAGGACATAAAGCAATATGTGTGATCGGACAACAAACTCATTGTGTAAAGACTATAAAGTGTATAACTGATGATATCTAACAGAAGAATAAAGTTAAACCTAAATTTTCAAAGGCAGGAAAACTTCACATGGTCTTTTTTAAACCATATTTTACTGAACTACATTTATTTAAGAAACTTTATTTTACAGAATCTGATTATTAATACAAAACATCCAATGCATCAAAACATTGTTTTCTAGTTGGAGCCGCGCCTCGTTTTCAAACTGTATGGTTTGACTAAAGTGAACAATGACAGCAATATAGTCCACGATGAGCAGCGCTAAAATCAACCTGCGTAGTTGTCCCTCCATTGTGACATTACAAAGTGTCACATTTATCTTGCAAGTGTTCTCTTCTTCAACGTTTGCTTTACTTCCTGGATTTTTCCCACATGGAAATTCTGACCAACCTAAAATTTTAAGGCAGCATTGAAACCTACTTTTTTTTTTTTTTTTTTAGGTGTAAATGACTTGTTACTTTTTACAGTGTATGTTACAAGTATCAATATTATTTGAATGTACATATTTCCCTGATAAAGTATTTGATGCTTTGAGAGTAAACAGCCCACAGTCAATGTGTACAGGAAATGGTTTAAAAAAATAAAAGATCAGAAATCTGTGAGAGGGCTGGAGCTGTGTGACAAAGTGATGTAACGAGCAGAGACGGCACATGAAGAAGACACAGTGTCAGGTACACTGAGTGGACATGGATCTCAGAGCGCTGATTGGGTTTCTGTCTCTGTGGAGCTCAGGTAGGACGCTGCTTTGAGACTTTTTAGAAGGGAGACAGAGTGTGTGTGTGTGTGTGTGTTGATATGTGAGGAACCTCTGGACAGGATACACCGACCATCAGTCCCTATATTACATCAGTATGTATATATGTTTAATAACTTGTGTGGAAATAATACTACAGCAGGATAAACACCATGATCCACGTGACTGAGGACATTTAAATCTCTAACAAGCTCAGCTGCTTCTGACTCAGAGAATAAAAAAGAAAAGTATCTTAGCACTTACTCTGTGGTCTCAGATGTCCATCCAGGCAGCTGTCCAGTGCACAGACATTTTCCAAGGCAGGTACTCCAGAGGAAAAAAGGGCATCCCGTCCACAATTTATTCACTGTTCTGGTATTTTCTTCTGTTTATGCACGCCCACGTGCTTCTGCTTTGCCAGCACTAGAGGGTTTCTTGAGCTTGAGGCCTGGTAAACCTGAATCTAGCAGAGAGTTGAAGGGAGATGGTGTGATTTCACGGCAAACTAGTTTTTGTTGAGCTTAATGGTGGGTTATTGCCTAAATTAGACTGTGCGGAGTTTGCATGTTCTCCCTGTGTCAGCGTGGGTTTCCTCCAGGTGCTCCAGCTTCCTCCCACAGTCCAAAGACATGCAGGTTAACTGGTGACTCTAAATTGTCCGTAGGTGTGAATGTGAGTGTGAATGGTTGTCTGTCTCTATGTGTCAGCCCTGTGATAGTCTGGTGACCTGTCCAGGGTGAACCCTGCCTCTCACCCAGTGTCAGCTGGGATAGGCTCCATAGAAATAAAAAGTCTTTTTTTGAAAAT
Source organism: Epinephelus awoara (assembly GCA_035609425.1). Lineage (NCBI taxonomy): Eukaryota > Metazoa > Chordata > Actinopteri > Perciformes > Serranidae > Epinephelus > Epinephelus awoara. The sequence continues at coordinate 41,675,365 of CM069297.1, forward strand.
CTATGAATTTGCACAGAAATAGAAAAATAAAATGTATTTATTTATTTGACTATTTTTTTCTTATCTCTTTACAATTATTTCTCATTTTATTTATTTGTTTCTCCATTTATTTATTTCCCTGTTAGTTCATTTATTCTTTTATTTATTTCTGTATTTCAGTGACCATATGTTAATGAGGGGGCGTGTCTTTATGTGTCTTAACAGCCATTGGTTTATCGACATGAGGGTTTAAGCCATACGCAGATATGACAAGATGTCATATTAATTTAAGGCTGCGCCACGGCTCGTAATGGGCTGTGAGACAAGTATAATCTATCTACGACCTGTTATGTCAATAAACCAATGGCTGTTAAGTGACACATGAAGATACCCCCCCTCATTAACATATAGTCACTGAAATGCTGAAGTAAATAAAATCGGAAATGAACAAAAAGGAAAATGAATTAATAGGAAAATAAATAAAACAAGTAATACATTTAGAAATACATAAAAATAGATAAGAATGAATTGGAAACTACTTAGTTATGAAAATGAATAAATACAGAAATAAATATCAAGTTAAATAAATATATTCATTTTATTTATTAAGTTTTCCATTTCTTTGCATGTTTATATATGTTCAAAATAAACCTGCATATTTATTATGATAATTCAGACTTTATTTCTAAATTTTATTCTTTCATAATTACAACTATTTATTTATTGAGCCATTATATAATTTTTATTTTTTCATTATGGCAGATTTGGTCCTCCATAGTATGTAACTTGTAAATAATTACAGTAAACAATATAACAAACAGAATTGTCATCAAATTGAATTAAAGGTTGGCACATTCAAGCAGTTATTTACATTTGTGGGTTTTAAAATACAACTAAAAATAAAAAAAAAAGCATGAACCCAATTATGTTCCAAACAAACAAACAAACAAAAGGTTGCAACGGTGGATTTCTGTAATATAACATCTCATGTTTACTTTGAACACAGTTTAAACACACATTTTGTACTTAACCAATATATTTAAGAGACTGAGACCTTGTTGTTCCTCCTTGCTTCACTGTTGGGCATGCTTGTTTATAAAGGGGGCGTGGCTCTACTGCAGTCCACTTAAGATGATGTGGAACACTGTGATTGGTTTAAAGACGTCCCATCAGATAAGTCTGTGCATTTGGGTGGAGTCAGATGAGAGTAATCATAGATCTAGACGTCCTAGAAAAGATATGTCCATTGGAATGGACGGGGGATCTGGCTCTGGCTCTATGTATATAATATTTCTCCATTATCATAATTGTGTAAATCAGCAGACTTTTGAGTTTCTTAATCCACATGTGATCTGAGCTCAACAGATGAATTCTTTTAACAACTCTTTAGTTTGTTTCCACTAAATCTGGGAGAGGAAAATGTATCCATGGTTTCAGTATCTGTATGACATTCCTGACAAACATGATTATCATATATTTAGCGACACATTTATGAATTTTGAGTTTCCTTTGCTGATCCTCATCTTTTCCAAATCCTCCTCTCCTCAGGGTTCTGGGCTGAAGACACGCAGAGGGCAAAAGGTAAACGAGATATCACAGTCTTGTTTTGCACAGCTTTTTAAGATAAGTGGAAGTAACTTTAGCTCATGCACTGATTATTTTGGTCTGTGTTCAGAGTTGCCTGGTGATGTCAGGCTGGTGGGAGGAGCCAGCCGCTGTGCTGGTACACTAGAGATGAAACTCCAGGGAGAGTGGAAATCACCATATAGGCCTAAAACAAATGATGAGAACTTCCCTGTTGATCGAATAACGGTTGATCGCTTTGGGAAAACAGTGGATGGCCAGTACATTGACTGGGACATGACATCCCTAATTGAAGTGTGCACACAGCTCAACTGTGGCTCACTTGTTTCACAGCGAACAGTACGGGGTTTCCCTGGTGGATGCATACATGACTATCTGCCCTTTAAGTTCTCAAACCCAGAACTGTCTTCTCCCAAGGTGGAGATCACCTGTTCAGGTCAGTAACTTTCCAGTTCAGTTTCTGTCTGTGGTGGCTGACGTAATATGAACCATTTGAGCACAATCTAAACTAGAATAACTAAAGACTTGACAAGAATATTTGAACTGACTTTTTGATGAAACGTCATTTATTCAGCAGTGTACACTGAACTGAAGAGATAAATCCTGCAACAGTCGGCTGTAAAGTTTAACAAAAAAATTCTTATGTGGTTCAGTGTCATTTGATCTGCAGTTGGTGAGTTTTTGTCTCTGTCTCCAGACTCTGTCAGGCTGGTGAATGGGACCAGTCTGTGCTCAGGCAGACTGGAGGTGAAGCCGAACCAGTCTAACCAGTCTAACCAGTCATGGTCCCCAGTGTGTGAAGCAGACTTTGACCAGCAGGATGCAGAGGTGGTCTGCAGGGAGCTTGGCTGTGGGGCTCCTTCAGTCCTCCAGGGGGCGCTCTATGGAGAAGTGGAGGCTCCAGTGTGGAGCAAAGAGTTCCAGTGTGGAGGCCATGAGTCTGCTCTCCTGGACTGTAGAAGCTCAGGCTCAGATAGAAACACCTGCTCACCTGGCAAAGCTGTTGGACTCACCTGCTCAGGTAGAATAAACATCATCACCAGTGGAGTTTAAAGGAATACTTATAAAGTGCTTACAAAGCACCATAAAACAGGCACACTCCATTAACTTGAATGGGGAACACGTGATTCAATGTTGCAGCTTTTCTAGACTTTCCAGATGTTGTTGGACTGAATGGATCAAATCCTGTTAGTGTAACAAATCATTTCGGAGGGGTTGTGATGCTCAAAGAAATGTATCCACGGATTTGCAGACATTTCTTTCACTTTATAAGTCTATGAGTCTTTCTGGGGCACAGGGCATCGCACGAAGGTATAATTACACTGTTCGGCCACTTCAGTAATTGGCTTCAAAGTCTGGTGCCCTTCCTGTGGGCCTGGGTCCAAGCTGCAAGTGTGTTGAAGAATGAAGAGAATGTGATAGCGCCAAAAACTGCAGTTCCTCAAATGTCCACTTGAGGCTGGCTCCAAGAGTGAGTCACTCCCCATAGACCCCCATAGACCCTCATGTTCAAATGTCCAACTTTACAGCAGAACTAAACATATTTACAGCCTGGTACAAAAAAAATTGGTCTCTATAGCTAATTTCAACATTCATGACAACTGTAAGAGGGCTACATCTATTTTACTAGGGCTGAATGTAAGGCATAATTAAGGGCAGCCTGCTCTGAGTGACAGTGCATCTCTGTCAGTTTACAGTGAAGTTGGAGTGTGAATACGAATGTGCACAGTTTTCTGTCTCTATGTGTCAGCCCTGTAATTGGCTGGCGGACTGTCCAGGTGTGTCCTGCCTACAGCGCAACTGTCACATTGGTTCATGTCTGTCTGATGATGTAACTTAATTTCTATTCAAAGCTTCTGTCTTGTTTCTACCCAGAACCTGGTGGTGTCAGGCTGAATGGAGGGGCCAACTGGTGCGCTGGCGTGCTGGAGATGAAACAGCTCGACGAATGGAAACCAGTGGTTGCGAACAACTGGAACCTGCAAAAATTAGCAGGCGTAGTGTGCGGAGAGCTGGACTGTGGATCTGTTGTTTCATTTAGAGAAAGACGGGAGTCCGCCAATGAATCCTGGGCAATCAGACATGACTGTGATGCATCTTCACTGATGAATTGTTTTAAAGATTTTACATATTCTTTTACCGTTCAAGAGATAACCTGCTCAGGTAACACCATAAATGATATTTACTAGCAATCTTTACAGTATCTCCCTCTGCCAGCCCAGCTTGCCACCAATGTTTTTTGACAGTGATATTTAGTTGAATTCATTGCAGCGTTGGGGGACCAGAATCCAATGTCAACATTAATTGATGTAGAATACTGACGACAGATGATGTTGATATTTTGTTGAGTTTAAGTTGTGGTGTTGTTGTCTCATGCCAACATCATCTTGACACTGAACTTTTAGTTTTAAAGTGTGAAGAACAAAACCCAACATCTGCAAATCATCATAATGTTAACGTCCACACAACATAAAATTTGAATGTTGTTAGACATTTAAAATATTGTCAAACTGATTTTCAATCCGACCAAAATGTAACATTTATCTGACGTAAGAGTCCAATGTCTTTGTGATGTTATTTTGACATCCGGGGTCAGCAGGGGGTGCTTGAGTTCCCTTGCAACACTAACTAATCTACTGGAAGAGTGTGCACTTTGTTTTTCACTGACAATCATATAAAGGCGAATAGAAATTATACTTGGTTTCTGGTGTTTATTACCAGTCTGTGATCCTTAAAGCTGCTGAAAGATGACTAGGGTTGTTGGTGGTGATGAACCCTGAGAGACAAATCAGCGAGTCTTGAGTTCCCCTCAGCTCCACTGAGCATTTTAGTGTCTTCCAGGTAAATGTTTTGGTCTTAGGACGCCCAACTTTATTGTTTACATATAGCCTTTGAGAAAACATCTACAATCAAAAGAAGCAAAAAGCAATATAAAAAGTCACACACAAAAAAAAAAGATTTTAAAAAGAGTAAACTAAATAAAACAGAAGATGAAATTAGCTAAATAAAGTAAGACAAACTACTGAACTGGGTGCTGCCTCTCTCTCCATTTCAACTCAAGGTATCAAAGTTATATATTGGCACAAATCCTTCAGAGTGATGTTCCAAAAGCAGCAAAAAGCCCCCATTTTTGTAGTGTAGCATCCATAAAGTTGCTCTGTTTCTGTCTCTCCAGACTCTGTCAGGCTGGTGAATGGGACCAGTCTGTGCTCAGGCAGACTGGAGATGAAGTCAGACCAGTCTAACCAGTCATGGTCCCCAGTGTGTGAAGCAGACTTTGACCAGCAGGATGCAGAGGTGGTCTGCAGGGAGCTTGGCTGTGGGGCTCCTTCAGTCCTCCAGGGGGCGCTCTATGGAGAAGTGGAGGCTCCAGTGTGGAGCAAAGAGTTCCAGTGTGGAGGCCATGAGTCTGCTCTCCTGGACTGTAGAAGCTCAGGCTCAGAGAGGAACACCTGCTCACCTGGCAAAGCTGTTGGACTCACCTGCTCAGGTAGAAGACAAGCTGCAGCTTTGATGTGCCGTGCTGTACTTCCTCTGCTAATTATTCTCATGTCTTTGCTCAGATCCTCCAGGCGATATCAGGTTGGTGGGAGAGGCCAGCCGCTGTGCTGGAATGCTGGAGATGAAAAACCAGAGAGAGTGGAGATCTGTGGCTAAAATTGATGATCATGGACAGGATCATACATCTGCAGCTGGAGCTGCAGTGTGTAGACAGCTCGATTGTGGTTCTGCTCTTTCAACGTTTGAATTGTATTATGGAAATTTAGTCAGATCTGTGTGGTGGATCAACTCCTCCTGTGTTGAGTCAGGATCGACACTGAAGGAATGTACGACAACTACAGGGAATTCATACAGCTCTGCCAGCCTGAAAATCATCTGCACAGGTAACACCATTAGTGACACCTACTGTATGGTAAAGACGATGTTACATTACATTCCTTTGCTTATCCTGTTGTCAAACAGACCATGAATACATTACATTCGCTTTTTTCATACGAATCATATGAGTGTTTCTAAAGTGACATAGTATATGAGGTCACTTTGTCACTGGGAGGTGGAGGGGACACCAAGGAGAGACGCCTTGATTTATAGTGACCCATCGCTGTGTTTCCAGCAGCTGGAGTGTGGATATTCTAGCATATTTGCATGATTTGGTTGAGTTTAGCTAATCACTTTTTGTTTACAGACGTGCTGGTGGAACCAAACATCTCCTCCTGTCCCTCCCCTGACGGGGTCTCTGATGCCAAGCAGCAGGGGCTCCAGGTGCTCATGGGCTCCAACTTCACCCTCAGGTGCTCTGTTGAACCACAGTTCCCAGGAGGCTACTTCCAGCTTATCGCCACCTCCTCCAACAGAGCTCAGAACTACACCTTGCCAGCTGTCAATCATTCCGCCCATTTCCTGTTCTCTGCTGCAGACCACACCCACCGAGGGGAGTATCGCTGTGTTTATCACAATTATGTTTTCTACCATAACTTCTCCTCTGAGAGCCAGCCACTCTACGTCACTCTGGCAGGTAACTTCTAACACAGAAATGTGACACTGACTATTTTAACATGCAAGCTTTGCTAAGTTTGTCCAGTTTAGATAAAACTTGTGCAGATATGCATGACAAAGTCATCTCAAATCTAAAGTCCACTAGCTTACCTTTTTTTGATTTTTTTAATAAGATACTATTGTCTAACTGCTGTCAGCATAACTGGTACAAACCTGTTCTCATCCCAACTCATCACATATCAAAGAAATACTGTGCAACAAAAACACGAGATTAGGTTAGGAGGTTGTTTGGCTCTACATTCATATGGAAAGCGAACACCAGGCTCCTGGATGAAAGTCCAGAGTTTGTTGGACCCATCCACTGCCCCTCCTGCCCTACAGGGACTATCCAGCCCTTTACATTACATTGTCATTGACAGCATTTCAAACTGACAATGTTCAGCGGTGTATCATACGCATCATACTACCGCAACAAGTCCCGTACAGCCGACTGGTAGCGTATCATAACACTGTGAAAGGTAGCTTTTGGCATTGGTGTCTGACGCCGACAAAGCGACGGTATGTGATGACTTCCAAATGATAATGGGCTGTTGGTCCCTGCAGTCCTGTAAACTTAAAGACTTGTGCACTGTAGTAATTTTGTGCAATATTGCTACATTGCTGTTTCACACAAAGTGCCAAACCTGACTGTATGCATATACTGTTTATGTATTCTCCTACATGTACCAGTAATAGACCTTTTAAGGGTCGACAACACTATGATGTCATTTTATTCACTGGAGGCAAAACACAACTGGCCCCTGCAGGGCTGTAGACTACATAGGAGTCTTAAAGTGTCGTCTTGTTGTGTTATTGGGAGCCAGAATAGAAGGACTCATGGCTCAAAACTTTAATTTTATCAACACGACTGAGACAATTACGGGTCAAGATGAAAGGACTGGGTGGAGGCGATCATCAAAAATGTTTGCATGTGTAGCGCACTTCATATCAGGTTAGGGAAAAATATTTCCTCTTGTAGGGATGAATAACGTTATGTGTGGTGTGGGTTATCATGTCCACCTCATCAGAAACTGGGGAGGTATTAAGAGAGTGAGTGACCTGACATGGTGCATTTGTAAATTCAGTGTGACACTCTACACTAAAACGAGATCCCTGTTGGTCGAAGAAATGGTTCGAAAGCGTTCTATTTCTACATTAGTTAATTAACGGTTAAATTAATCACACATTCACTCCGCTCAACACTCTGCTGCTCCGTCACCCCAGACAGAATGCCTAGAGTGTGCTCTGCCGTTGCGACAGTGCAGTGCTCTGGATAACCAAACAGTACATTCAATTTACAAATGATCCAGTTTGTGCCAGAGTGCGCTCCGGCATTCAGAATGGATATTTCCGAATGCACCACTCACATCATCTTCCTCCACTGTCTAAAACAAGACAACAAAACTTGCTAGCTAGAGCTAGCTAACGTCCATGGAGAATTGTTTTGCCTCCAGCCAAGCCCCGCCCACTAAAAAACGTCATACTGTTTACTAACAGTAAAAGGGTTTATAGTTTACAATGCTTTATTTAGTCTTTTTATGGTGGAGGGAGGGTCATGCATTTTTCCACCAGTCACTCACGGAGGCTCAACGAAATATATTTGCAGCTTCGAGTAGGGTTAAATGAAGTCATGCCCCATCCCTCCACCTCCTCTGACAAGTAAAGAACAATCCCTTATTCAACTAAAATTTCCATTTAGCTCCTGACAGCTATTTTAGTGTCGTCCATCCGTTTTACAATTTTGATATAAGCTTGATAAATATGGGTTGTTTAGCTTTAACTTTAATAAAAATGATGCGATTTTAAATCTGTTTCAGTTTCTCTGACTGCGCTGATCGTCAGACTTGTTGTCATCCTGCTGGGTATGATGCCACTCGTCACTGCCCTCATCCTCACCTCTAAGGTACATCATCTTCATTCATTTCAGTGTGATGTGCGTGATGTGATTAGTTAGAGGAGACCAGATATTTTAGCAGTAACAGCCCATGTTTGCTTGTTTGTGATTCCAGGCCGGCCAGAAGTTGTAACAGGAGACTGAGATTAAGGATTATACTCTTGGTGGTTCCAGTTCTAAGGGTCAGAGGTGACTCCGAGGACAGAGTAGTATCTCTGAGAACAGCCTTACTTGCCATTATTTGTGTAATGTCTTGAGATCACAAATTAATTATTTATTTATCTCGAAAAAAAGCAAAGCTCATTTTCTCATGATAACATTTAAAAATAATAATAATTTTTGGTTGATTGTATTTGTGCTTTTGATACAGTTTTTTGTGTACGTAGTAGGCTGAACTTTTATACGTTTCAAAAGCCACTGCTTTACTTTCTTGATTGACTGATCAGTATGACCTGTTACTATTTACTTTTGATGTTTCTGTTTACTTATAGAATAATGGAATAATAAGAATAATATTTAAATATATAAATATGTGGACCGTATAAAGGTTCTACTGCTATATTCATGCTGTCTCTATGTATTTTGAATATTTGTAAAATAAATTAAAAAAAGAACACAATGCTTATCTTGCCTTTTCTCATCTTATCTCATTTTATCGCATCTCTTTTTACCTCTTTCCTTAGTCATTCAACTTACTTGTAAGGATAGACCGATACATCGGCCGGCCGATATATCGGGCCGATATTTGAGTTTTTTACTTGTATGAGCATCGGCCGATACTCGCGTGGGTTTGCGGATTTATTTTTCCCTGGCATGATTTACGGACAGGTTAAGTTGAACAAAGCTGTTGAATCCTACTGTGTACAGCAGTTGTTGTTTTATTTATGCTTCAGCTTAAATATTTGATTATTTTATAAAGACATTACTGGAAGATTTAAGAGCACTGAACTCTTTTTTTTATTTGAATGTATAATAATAATAATATTCTACCTGTTCTACCTCAACTTTCCATCTTATTTTAGTATTTTTTACTGTTCAATAAATGTTTCTTATTTAAACTTGAGACCTGTAATATTTGTTATCATTGTGTCATTTTTTTTATGTAAATTGAGGGAGCAAAAGCAGTATCGGCCCCAAATATCGGCTCAAGAAAATCGGCAGTCCATAATCGGACATTGGCTAAGGTTGATGGAAAAAAAATCGGTATCGGCATCGGCCCTAAAAAATCCATATTGGTCTATCCCTACTTACTTGCGTATGTATTCACTGACAAAAGGTGTAACTGACAAAAAAATCGACACGCTGAATAATTTCCCCCCTCTGTACAAAGTAATCTTTTAGGTAACTGGGGTTGTATGTATTTTTTTATTTCTCTGTTACCTTATTATTGTCATCATTATTATTATTGTCATTATTATTATTGTTATTATTATTAGTATTATTATTTAAAACAAAGTATTTCTTCACTGTGGTATTACAAGTTTTGCTAAAAAAGATCCGAGAGCACCTCTTCCACCACTGCTGACAACAGATTTTCATCTTTACAACATGACAAGTCAGAACTTGAATTAATCTTTAAATGTCCCACGGCCTCTGAAGGCATCATTCCTCCTCTGGTGACGTCGGCCGGAACCAGGAAGTACCGAGTAGCTTGTTGTGAGTTGTCGCGGTGGCTTCTTTCTGTTCCTGGTGTCTTCTCTCCTCCTGGCTCATAAATGGCGAGCTCCTCGGGTCCGGGTCTGACCGGGCCGGGACTCTGGTCCTCGGCGCTGCTCCTGCTGGTGCTGACGGGTCTGATCGGCCCGATCGGTGCCGTATCCGAACCGGGGAAATGGGTCGTGAACGTCGACAGCGTGAGTTTCCTGTTTGTATTTGTTGGAGCTGACACAGTGGATGCTGATCGTGTTGTTGTCTTAGCGTTAGCTGACAGTTTGTCATGTAATTATACAGGTCGAAGTTAAATGTGGTGTAAACAACGTTCATCAGATTCAGTCCAGTCCGCTCGTTTTATTGTGAAGCTTGTGTGTGAAATAAGTGACACAGCAGACAGATGTTTACAGTGGTGGAAAGTAACTAAGTACATTTACTCAAGTCATGTAATTAACCAAATTTTGAGCTATTTGTGCTTGAATACTTTCATTTTCTGTGTCTTTATACTTTTACTTATGTACCTTTTACTCCACTACATTTATTTAATGTCTTAGTTAAAGGTTTAGATTAAAAATACAACTTATAATCAACAAATTATCATTGTCGATCCTCAGGGGTAAAGTCACAAGCTACCCAGCGGTGTATAAAGTAATATTACACAGGCGTAGATTTCAGGGGGGACGCAGGGGACACGTTCCCCTGGAGGTGTTTGACATACTTGAATTGACTCTTCATAATTTCAGTACTGGATAAAATACATTTTGTTGCTGACCCCGTCCACATAAGTACATTGTTTAGCTTCCATGTCGGACTCCAGCCTTGCTACTCCAAACTGGGGCTGTGCCGACTAACATCAGCTCTGTGTAATTCACTGACTGTAGATAAATGCCCCGTACAACCCCACTTCAAAAAATCTGAACTATCCCTTTAATGCATGTGAACAGGTCCTGTTCGTGCACGTGTCTGTATTTTGGGCCTGTGTGAGTGTAACCTGGAAAATAACAACAGAGTGAAAAAATTGAATTTCCCCTTGAGGGACTCATCAACGGATAATTACAGTCCAAAAATATGATATATATAAAGTTTGGGACTTTAGATATATTTTGTAGGGGTGAGAATCATCAGATATTATGTCATGATACAATGTTATTTCGATTTGTATTTATCATATTAATGATTTATATCAGAAAAAGTCGATACTTTGCACTCTGTGACGATATGATGTTGCTATTGATATTGCACAAAAATACTGTGATGCTATGCTGTATTGATTTTTTCCCCACCCCTGATATTTTGGCATGCATTCTTTTGTATGTAGAGTGATATTGATATATATGATATGATTTAAAATAATATTATCAGCTTCACAAACATGAGCATGTTTATGTCTTAAATATTTATCGATTCTGAAAATTGAAATCCATCCATTTAACTAATTTCTTCATTCATACATTTAACCTTTGTTTATACAGGGCGGTCCAATGAGAGCAGTTTACTCTTTTTAAAATGAGATTTAATCAAAATCAAAAATACTTGGGGCGTCTGTGGCTTAGTGGGTAGAGCAGGCACCCCATGTACAAGGCTGTTGCTACAGCGGCCTGGGTTTGAGTCCAGCCTGTGGCCCTTTGCTGCATGTCTTCCCCTGCTCCCCAACACAGAGGAAGCACTGCTTGGCTTTCAGGAATTATGCAAATGTGCACTTCCTGAAAAGCTTAAACACGATACTGAAAGTTGCTGTTTGTATTGTGAGATAAATGAGTATCTATCGTCACACTGGACAGCACATTTTAAACATCTTGTCACTGAAACATAATTAGAAGTTTAGTTCTGTCAAAAGCATTCAACTCCAGCTTACAGTAGACTTTGAGAGCTCCTGGTATGAATGAATGCTCACAAATGAGTCATTGTTTTATCTCTGTGACAGTGACCAGGTGTTCAGATTTCACTGCCCAGTGTCGTGGTAAAAAGACACTATTTTGATTTAAGATAAAGAAGGAGAAGCTCAGCGATATGTTTTAGTTTTTGAAAAGGGCCACTCGTCACAACACATTTAAGAACATTTCTCTGTTCTTAAAATGTTTTATTTTGATGGTTTTAAGAGACTCCAAGAGTTCAAACTAGTGTTTCTCAAATCTGTAAACAGAATTTTGAGTAGTGTAATTTTACTTTTCCTAGTCAAAGTTATGTTATTTCAGTGAATGGTTTAGTCAGCACTCATGTGTGAGGTGTCATGCCACATTGTGAGCATTGAAACGGTCCGACACAAAGATTATTTTCTTTAGAAAAAAATCTAATCAGTTGTTTGTGTTTGTTTTGTTCCAGGAAACTCTTAAGAAGCACAACCACACCTTCTTCTTCACTAAAACTCTGTTCAACAACACCTACATCAATCTGAAATGTAAGTCCATAAAGATCCCCGTCTTCTTCTGGTGTAAATTTTTATGCCTCCGCGCCGGTGATAGCCGTGGTGGGAATTAACTGATTAGATTTTGGTTGTCAAAGGTCGCCATGACCTCACAAAACATTTTTGGCCATAACTCAAGAATTCATCCACTGATTATGACAAAACTTAGCACAAATGTCTAAGATGATAAAGGGATGAAATGATGACATTTTATAGTGATTTTATAAGTGATGCCATTTTGTGTTTTGAACCCCAAAAGAGAGAAACATCAACAAAAACGTACTTAACATCTTAGAAACATTTCTCTTGGGGCGCTAGTGGCTTAGTGGTAGAGCAGGCGCAGCATGTACAAGGCTGCTGCCGCAGCGGCCCGGGTTCAACTCCAGCCTGTGGCCATTTGCTGCATGTCACTCCCTCTCTCTCTCTCTCCCCCTTCACGCTTGTCTGTCCTATATGTTAAAGGCTAAAAAGCCCTAAAAATATTTTTAAAAAGAAACATTTCTCGCGTATGACCTTTTTTTTTTAATCTAAAGAAGACACTAAAAAACTTGTTTGTGCTTTTATGTCTTTTATGGACCACTTTAATGCCATGTTCTCAGACCTCTCAATGAAACCTTTAAACAAACTGCAGATGTACTCACAAAGACTAAACATGGAGAACACATTACTCCGGTTTTGAAGGCTTCCCGTTGATTTTAAGAATTAATTTTAAAATTTTGCTTTTAGTTTTTAAATCTCTTATTGAACTGGCTTATCTCATCTACTCTATCTTATACTTTATTTCCATTTCACACTTGACAGATGTGTCTCAATGTATTTTGTTTGTGTGTGTGTGTGTGTGTGTGTGTGCATGTGTGTGTGTGTGTGTGTGTGTGTGGGGGGGGGGGTCAGTGGTGGCAGAGAACTGTAACGCGTCGTCACCTGTCCAGTTGAACGTTTCCTGGTATTTGAGGAACTCGCACTGCCACGATGAAGTCTTCAGCCTGGACGTAAGACACTGTTTTCTACTCTACTGTACTCTACACCTGTCTTCTGTTCAGAGCTGCAACGATTAGCATATTAATCGATTAATTGAGAAAATATTCTACAGATTAACTGGTAAATTACATAATCATTAATTGCAGGCTGACTTCTCTTTAGGTGTTCAGATCCTCAACCCGTAGCTCTGGTTTAGATGTGTAAAAACATAAATATGTATTTACATAGTGCCTGGAAGCATTAATCCAGGCACATTTTTATTTTTAACCCACAGAGGCCCACCTGGTATGCAGACAGGAATGCAGAAGACCTGTAGTTGTTTGATTTAGTTTTGAAAATTACAAAAAAATTTGAAATAGGTTTAAATACATTGACTTTTATCTCCAGTACTGAAGTAGAATGGAAGTGGATGACAAAGTTATTTATTAAGTTAATTTTAGTTTATAAAGTTACCTATCGAGTCTTTTATCTGTTCTGCTCTCCACCACTGTGTTTGTTCTTTGTTCATACACAGTGTGGGGTAAAACACTTGGATATTTTCTGTCTGGTTTGAACGCACAATATGTATTCGTCTGCCGCTACAGGTCTCAATCAAACCATTAACAAAAGATGCAGCAGTGCAGTTGGTTTCTCCTGGTTAGGATTCTGTCAGTGTTCAATGTTTGGGAGGTTTTTACTAGGAGCCGAATTATCTGCAGAGGTCTTTTCCTCTCCAAGACAAACAGACCAGGTGATTTAAACCATAAAAAATACACTGAATAAAGTAGTTTCACTTTAGACATCGGTGTTTCTCTGATGCTGTTTGGCACGGCAGGGGCTGGAGCTGCACTGCTGCTAACGTTTGCTCAGCTTGTTTCTCGGATAACTTTAGATCCAGATGTTTAGGAGGTTTTTAACATGAGCCGAATTATCCACAGTGGTCTCTTCTTCTCCAGGACAAACAGACCAGGTGTTTTAAACCGGTCAAAACACTGAATAAAATAGTTTAACGTTTAAAACCACTGTTTCTCAAATGCTGTTTGGCACGGCAGAGGCTGGAGCCGAGCTGCTACTGTGTTTGCTCAGCTTGTTTCAGACATTTGATGACTAAAGTCCTTTATCAGATATCAGTCTTATACAAATCAATAACTTTGTCATGTTTATTATTGTTGGTTGGTTTGTTTATCTCCAGGCGAAGCAGGTAGGAAGTTACTTCAAGTCGACGGAGGTCAAACCAGGAGGAGGAAGTGGATATTATGTTTTTCACCAGTATCGTGCCATCGTCTGCCAGCCACACATAAGCCCCAACCCGGTGATACTCACACACACGACACACACAGTGTACACATTGACTCACAGTGCAAACACATAGTGATGAAGTGAGTGTATGTGGTGATTATGTTTTTAAAGTGTTTGTCTTACGACACAGTTCAGCCTGGATACATTTGAGAAGATAACACGACTGACGGAAGCGCCGCAGCAACAGGTGAGACATTTCCTGCTTCTGCAAACAGTAGTCTGAGCTGACCAATCACAGCTCAGGCTATCAGCTGCTGTGTAGCTTTAATACAGGCAACGTTAATGCACAACTATAAGCACAGCTTCATTGCTCTGAGAGGTGAAATCCAGCTTTATTTCCTGTGTTGCAGTAGTTTGAGGATGTTTTTGGAGTCTCTCCAGACTCTCCAGGCCTCTTCTCTGTTAACTATCAGTCACAGCCCTTGTTTTTTGTTTCCACACCTTGTGTCAGACAGGATCATATTCTGCTGTTCAGGTCCGTTTCAGCTCTGAACGTCAAACTGGTTCTCGTTTGCTAGAATAACAATGAAGAATCTGTGTGTGCACTGTACTTTACAGTACCAGTGTTTCTACTAAATCTCTGTGTCTCTGTGTCTACTGTCTGTTACACAGAGTGATAGAAATATTTGAAAGTAGCTGGTTTTAACATATTCAGTCCCTCCAGGATTTCATGGGCTTTTTGGGCCTATGTGCTGGCGATAGCCAAGGGTGGAGGCATACGCTCACTTCGACTTCACAATGAACTGATTAGAATTTGGTGGTCAGAGGTCAAGGTCACTGTGACCGTGCATCCATCTCATTATCTTGAACTTAATATCTCAATAAGGCCTTGACGGAGTTTCCTTGATTTTGGCACAAATGTCTATTGGACTCAAGAATTAACTAATTATATTTTGTTGGTCAAAGGTCACTGTGACCTCACAAAACATGTTTTTCGTCACAACTTAAGAATTCATCCTCTAAATATGACAACATTTTGCACAAATGTCTACTAGGGTAAAATGATGAAGTGACATTACATATCCAAAAGGTCAAAGGTCAGCTTCACTGTGACTTGTTCCAGTGAGAAAAAAACAGTGCATTTCTCAGAGTTTGTGATTTATACTACACTAACGTCATCACTAGCCCACATAATTAATGTAACTCACATTGATTCTTTCAGCAGGAGCAGCAGATCTGATGCAACATCCTCTATCATGTTGCTTTATCTGTTGGCAACACATTTCAGCCGTGTCTGTAAAACGTTTTCTCAATCAATGACTTTTCATTTCTGTTTCACCACGAGGTTGCATGCGGTGCAGTTTACCCTGCTGTCATGCATAACATCAGGGATTTGCTTTGCACAGTTTTTAGCAGTAGTTTTTGTTGGTAAATGTGAGACGTTGGTGTGGAAACTCACAGGAAACTATAATGTATGGTCACATTTGCAGAGAAGTTGAGGTGACTGGACAAAATTGCGAAATTGTGCAGAATTCATGGGGATTGGTTGAATTTGTGTTTATGTTTGCACTTGCAACATTGCAACGTCCTGGAGGAGCTGCAGATTGCAGTTATCTTTAAGAATCTTTCAGAATTGTTTCATTTATAATCCCCAGCTTTGTTAAACATATTTTCTTTTTCTGTTTGTTTGTCAGCCAATCACAGAGCAGACTTCAGGCAGGAGGAGGAGACAGCTGGAGCCTCCAGAACCAAAGGTGTGTGCACCCAGTTCACTCAGGCAGCACACCAGAAAGTAGAACATGCACTAAAGAAAATTCTGTCATACATTAAAAGATGCTCGGCCCACATGGGCTTACATGACATTACAAAACATTAGAAACAAGAGCAATAACACCATGGTGCAAACCATATCTTTAAAATGTCAAACATAGGCAGCTGGTAAGCATTTGACATAAACTGAGCTAACTGAAACACTTTGTCTGTAAACAATAAACTCAAGTCTACATTCATCAGACTTGGAAAACAAATCAGGACAATCTGCAGACAATTTAAGGAAAAGCTTATATCTGAGACTGCAGTAAAGTGGACAGTAGTACAAGAAGTGTATTTCGTTTTTAATCTCTCAGAGGTCACACAAGGGACATTTTATATTCTCCTCTGGAATTGAATGAATACGTCTGTTCTTCACTGCCAGAGGCAGGATACCACATCTCAACTGGGCACAGACAGACCTCTGCTCAAGTCAAGGATGACACAGTGCTCTGGGTGGTATATATGCTTAATTAGACTATATGTCCTCGGTCTTGAGTGTATCTATAGAAATAAATCATCTTGCAGAGTAAGTCAAATTAAACAATATTATTTGAAAATTATAAACATAAATGGTGAGGAGAAAATCTGTGTAAACCAAAACTAACACTACCAATATTTTTGCAAGCTCCCTTGTCTAGGTGTAATTATTGGAAAAATCCCAATAGAAAATTTGTTTAGTCAGTCTACAATCAAGCATGTCGACTAATCTGTTTTATAGATATGTCACCCTTATGCTACACTTTACAAGGCATATAATAATACACATAGTGTAGTAGAACCTGCAGTAAAAACTTTACAACATACAGTTTAACATGAAGCATGGAAAAGAAATAGGGCGGTTGAGCTCATGGCACAGGAAAGTTAAAGTTGGAACATGCATCATGATGCTCTTATATGTGCAGAAGAGAATACAACAGTATTATGGCTAAAACATAAATAAATATAAATATTATAAATAATAAATATACAATATGACCTAATCCTGCCCGGCCAAGCGTTTCTTTGGCACCACTGTCACCCCTATTGGTCACTTGAAGAAACATTTTGGGGACATGCTTCAGCGGCTTATTTCAAAAAAACAAAACACTGAGTTTGTTGATGTTTGGACAAACTTTGATTGATTTATGGACAAATCTTTTGCGGAAATAGTGGTGCCCCACTATTGAGCAGTTTCAGAATAATTTTACACACATGGTTCAGCATTGTTATGAAACATATCCTGTGACTTTTGTAAGAACTGTAAATTCCTGATTTACAGTCTGATTTGTGTTATGCCACACCTGTTTTTTCTTTTTCATTTGTAGCGCCCCTGAGTAATCAGTTTGAAGGAAATTTTCAGGTTATATTTCAGGTACTTATGTCGACATCAGCACATGAAAGTTTCATACTGAGCAGCCCAATGGTTATGGAGTTAGGTGTAATAAGCTGTGAGCCACGTCCCTTTAATGTTCATCGGTCAGTGTCTTTTTTGATAACTTTTGATAAGCTCAGTCCAATGATGATACACAGAAAATTGGGTACACATTGGATCTAAGGTTTAGGAGGAGATGTCAGAAATGTATTTTTCAAAAAATTTAAAATACTGGAAAATCTGCAGAGGCAGACCTCAGTGGTTCTTGAGGCTTTTCTGTAGAGCACATTGAGCTGGAAGTGTGTGTGTCGAATTTCAAGTCAAGCAGACTTATGGTGCGAGGGGCGAGGCCTTTCTAAAATTTTCTTGGCCGTAATTATAGCGCCCCTATTTGGCCGACTGGGGTCGTATTTGTAGAGCAGCACTTTGTCAGAACTTTCAATCATGGTGAAAATTCTTTGTGCGTACGGTGTACTGTGTCACAGGAAATTGCACAAATATTTGGGAAGAAAAGAAAGCAGCACAAAGACAACAGGGTTTTAAGCCCCTGATTAAATCAAATTAATGTAATAATGGAAGTAGATAATTTTTCTCTGTGTTATCGATTCCTGCAGCGTTGTTATTGTTTCTGTCCTGCAGTGAAACATGCAGGATTCAGGGTTCTCTAAAAAGTTTTCTTGAAGAAGAATTCATGTTCTTTAGATGCTGAGTTATTAATTATTGTTTGACTCACTGGTTCCACTGCTCTCTGTGTCTCAGGCTGCTGCAGCAGCAAAGGAAGGTGCTTCGACTGAAACAGGAAAAGCTTCCGGCTCTGATAAAGAGGTCAGTCTGGTTTGTCCAGTTGGATTAGTTAAATCTGCTTATTACAACGGGTGAGGTAAGGTTGCTGGTTTGAATCCCAGGATACATAAATGGGGCGTTACACAACCGTATTTATCATGCAAAGATGGAACACTGTGCCAGCAATCTTGTCAGGTGACATTTTAGCTCCATCCATCCATTTTCTGCTGCTTATCTGCTGCTCCAGCCTAAATGCCACAAGTGTGACATTGAATGTGTGTCCAGGCTCGGACTGAACAGTCAGGTGTCAACAGGCAATTAATTTTTGTTTCTGTTAAATGTTCAATATGTAATTTTCTACAATGTCGTCATTGCAGTCAGTTTCTGCAGTTAGGATTCCTTTTGGGTTCAGGAGGTTTTTACGTGAAGCTAAATTATCCACAGAGGTCTTTTTGTCTCCAACAGTAATGGACCAGCTTGTTTCTCAGATAACTTAAGATCCAGACGTCTGATGACTAAAATCCTTTATCCGGTTAAAAACAACTAATTAAATCTAAAAAGTGTTTTGTGAAAAAGTGGCTATAACATATTGGTTCTAGAAATTTTTAGACATTTTAATATGGAAAAGTTACATTTTATATAATCTAACCTCCTGCGTGTGTTTGCTCAGGTGGCGCCTGCTCATCGTCACTTCGATGCTGTGGCTCTGAGCTGGGAGGACGGACCCTACATGTTCATCCTGCATATCAAAGAAATCAAAGAAAAGAACCGAGCCTCCGCCAACCCCCCCGCACCCTGGAGCCTACAGTGTCAGTCAAACTCACAAATAAACCCTACACACATGCACACACACACACCCACACACACACACACACACCCACACACACCCACACCCACACACACACACACACGCCCACACACACACACACACGCACACACATTACCACTCATTTGTTTAAACATTAACCATTAGTCATTTCCTGTTTCCATTGCTGGGAAACGGAAAATGTAGCAGTGACAGATGCTACATTTGCACCAGATTTCTGTTACACTGCAGGTTTTATGGATGCTGCCATCGTGATGCATTGTGTCCCCAAACAAAATACTTGACTGTATTCTGACAAACTGAAGAAAGCGGCACAGTGCAGACTTATCTTACAGAAAGCTTACAGTCAAATGAATCACACAGTTTTGTTACACAGATGAATGCACGAAGAGCTCGTCCTGCTCACTAGGGATGCATGATATGGATTTCGGCAATACCGATAAAGGATAATTGCCTGCTTCTCATGACCAACAACTGATTTTTTTCACATTTTTGTATCTTAAAATGAACTTAATAACCTGTAGTTTATGCACACCTGAGGGTCGCCCTGGTGCCCTCTTCAAAAAGCTGATGGGATTTCTCCACTGAATTTTGGATTATTGCAGAAAATAAACTCTGGCAAACAAACGTTTATGATACTTAGATGTTTTGTTCAGCAAGATAACCTTCACTCTTGAACACCACTTTTATGATGTTTGAAGCCTAAATCAATCAAGTAACATACTTACTAACGTAAGGCTATGAACAAACTACTGTATGATCGCATGACTTAATGTCACCACCACAGCACAGCAGTAAAGCCATACTTGGCGTGATGAGGACTCAGCCTGACTGTTATTCGGTCTGTTATCTTTCGGCCGTCGTCAAAAGATAATCATGAGCTGATTGAGCTGCCAATCTGAAAGTGTCTCTTTGTGTTTGCAGTGCAGGTCAGCATGAAGGGTCCCCATGACTACATATCAGCCTCTGAGTGGCCGATGATGGTGGTAAGAACACACACGCACAAAACACAAAATAACACTTCAAGAACAGAAGTCAAACATTCATCTTTGTTAAGTAAAAAGAGAAGTCTAGTGTTATTGTTGATTGTAGTTTTTAAGTCAACAAATTCCATGTTTAGACTCAAACCAACGATGAGATGCTCTTAATACTTTCTGACTTCCTGTCTGTGGCGCCTCGGCCCCAGCTCATTGCTTCCAGCTTAAGACATACATATTTAAAAACACATCACAAATCAGGACATGAGGTACGAGGTTGATGCGAACAAGTTTGTTTAAATATTAGGGGGGACACTTTTGTCCTCTCAAAATATTGGTAGGGACATGTCCCTACTTTCCATATGCAAACTTATGCCCTTGAAGAAAATATAAGACATCACCAGACTTATCCTTTAAAGGAGCATTTAAAAGAACAAGGTTCAAACACTGTTTCATGACCAGTCAGGGCCTACAGGAATACATGAGTGCCGCTAATTACACTTCAGCAGGTCAAAGTTGAAACTCCAAAACTCATTTTTAATAAGCATCTTAAATATTTGACAAACTCTATTTCCTCTTTGTGGGATTGTGTCCCCAGTTCTACATGGTGATGTGCATCGTGTACGTGCTGCTGGCAGTGCTGTGGTTGGTGCTGTCAGCGTGTTACTGGAGGGATCTGCTCAGGATCCAGTTCTGGATCGGGGGAGTCATCTTCCTGGGCATGTTGGAAAAAGCTGTCTACTACGCCGAGTTCCAGAGCATCAGATACGACGGCTTGTCAGGTAAGTGCGGATGCAGAGGACTGATGGAGGGTGAATCTTTGAGCCAACATGTGTAAAGTAATGTGTCCTCCTGCAGTCCAGGGGGCCGTGGTGTTTGCTGAGGTGCTCTCTGCGGTGAAGAGGACTCTGGCCAGGGTGTTGGTGATCATCGCCAGTCTGGGTTATGGCATCGTCAAGTAAGCACAGTGCTCTCTCGCTCTTTAGTAGTTTTAACATCATGAGGTTTCCTTGTAAGATTTTTAAAACCAACTTTATACCTCTCACCTTTTCATGAACTTAAATTTGAAGTAGGAAAAGGACCTGAGTAAAGATAACTTTCAGATCATCCCTCAGACTATAAAAATGTGAAACATTATAATCACGCGTTATTTCAGGGTGATTTGATCTGTTTGTCTTCCAGGCCCCGACTTGGCGCATTGCTTCACAGAGTGGTCGGAGTCGGTCTGCTCTACTTGATCTTTTCCATCGTCGAGGGGATCCTAAGAGTCAACGCTGTAAGTCACACGCACGGTGTGTATTTGTGTGTGTGTGTGTTTGTGTCTCTAACCTGTTTCTCTCTCCAGGATCGAGGCATGAAAAACAGCAGTACATTTTTGTGTGACGTAGTGCTGGCCTTCATTGACTCCTGTGTTGTCTGGTGGATATCCTTTAACATGAACATTGATTGAGCACTGACCACATCGGTGACCAGTAATTCTTTAGTTCTTTAAAGCGTAAAAGAATACTTCACCTCCAAAACGACCATTTGTATTTAAGTTACTCTGCCTGTGTTGTGTTGAATTTGTCAAAAAGCTTTGTTTTCCTCATATGCATCCACAATGAACGGAGGATCCGTAAAGGGGACCTGACATGCAACTATTTTTGTGAACTGAAAAACCATTTCCCTCGGTGGAGACAAAGTTTTGATTTATTTTTATTTCACAGATAAGAAACAGTAAATTGTGAAGACTATAAAGCCCCCACACAATGGGTCTCATTCATGAAAAGTGAGTAAATCTGTGTAGATTTGCACATAAAAGCCGACTCTACTAAAACCTACTCTGGATTCAGGAACGCCGCGGGAAACTCAGATTTGATCGTAAACACGTGTGTATGATCATGAATGCCAATCCATCGTAAATCAGCAATTAGCATAAATCCCCGCCCATGAATAGCCAATGACCACCATATAAGGAGGTGTAGGTGCATCCAGTTGACATGTCAGTCAAGGCGCAAAAAGAAAGAAAGAAAAAATAATTTTTCCGAAGCGGAGATTGAAATAATTTTGGGTGAAGTGGACTTAAGAAACAACATTTTATTTTCTTCAGTTAGTGGTGGTGTGGCAGGGACAGGCAAAGCGAAGGCCTGGAGGGAGGTAACAGATGCTGTTAATGTTGTCTCTGTAGTACAAAGAACCATGTCAGAGGTGAAGTGTAAATGGTTTGATATGAAACTGGAGGCAAAGAAACGCATAAGCACACACACAAAAATACAGCAGTCACCAAACAAACAGAAGATTCATTTGTGGGGTTCTGAATGAAGTGGGAACGGGAAACCAGAGATGTTTTGTGCGTAATGGATAAACTAAATCAGTGATGGCTGTCGGAATGTAGAGCTATTTAACATTTATTTTAACAAATGATACGGATAACATATAGCCTACAGCAGTTTGTATGCATCGTCTTCAAATTAGCCTATTTGAATCTTAATAGCCTAAAGCTCCGTTTTATACAACGTAAATTAAACATTTTTCAAATCAGATTTATTCATTCAAATGATCAAAAAGCCACAGAAAAACGAAGAAACAAAAAAAAACAAAAAACGTGTTGTCTCAAATAATTCTTTCAGCTGGCGCGTGCTCCTTCGTGGCTCCACCACCTGCTGCCCCTGCTGAACCCAGGCACCGAGGCCGAAGAGGCTGTGATCCAGCTGTCCTTACGGATATTTTTATTGTCATCATTCAACATGTAGAAAGAACGTGTAATTTATTGAGTCGATTTACATAGATAATTCACAATCATGAACCTAATCTGGATCTTAAACCTGCTAATTGCCAAATAATTTATGTTATGTTTGTGTTATATTTTTAATATTTTGTCATGTTTAGATTACGTGTTTCAAAGGCATCTGTGTATTGTGTACATAACAATACGAATTAAAATTGTAATTTCCAATAGTGACAAGCAATATTTACTAAATTTACACAAGCACTACGAGTGGTCAGGAGCAGGAGTAGATTTTGTTAGTAGCTACGAAAAGATCGGAGCTACTAAAATATTGATGAATGCGGACATGCACGTAAATTTCCGTCTGCGAACAGTTTACACACAAATTCCTTCTGCTCACGTTTCATGAATGAGACCCAATGTGTGTGTAATTTATCCTGGATTCATATGAGTAGAGAAAAACTCTGCTAGCCACAAGGCTAATTTATACAATGTAAAATGCCATGCTGAAATGCTATAAACATTAGCATGTTGTCTTTGTGCGGAAAGCATGTTTAATATTAGACAGTTTGTTGTCTGTGAATCTTGTGAGTTATCAAACTTTACTGCCCTTCACAGAAACCCGACTGCCGACTAGTGTCTTGGAGGTGTAACTGCAGAGCACATTCTCACAACGGCGTCACAGATTTGTGTTACCAAGCCTGTTATCAAGCCTGATTTCACAGTCTCAAAGTAACTATTGTTTTATTATCGGACACTTTTTGAAGATGTCAGCACCCCAGCCTGCTGCTGATGTTGTGCCTGCTGCCACTAGAGGGCTGGGTGTAGGCATGTTTAGGCATGTTGTTTGCTCAGCAGATTTGACCCCAGGATGTTGTTCTGTTGATGGGATAAACCCCACCCACCTGGTACAACCAGTTTAGCGAAACAAACTCTTTTTTTTTGTTAGAATGAACTGTAGCAGCTTATTGAGCGTGGCACTCTGTGTCTGCATCTCTGTTCCGTCTTGTTTGCCTCTCCACATCTTCCTCTTCTTCCCCTAGCGTTCAAACTTTCTTAATCCTTTTTCACATCCTGCTTTCTTGGCCTCCGTCTCTCCATCTTCCTTTTATCTGTTCTTCTGTCGTTCTTTTCTTTCCCTGTAGGCTGAAGATGATGTAGTTCTCCTGGCTGCTATTCCCCTGGCTGTGCTCGACTCTACCCTCTGCTGGTGGATATCCGCTACTGCACATTCCCCTTTTTAGTACAATTGAAAGTTTTTTTCTCTCTCTCTCACTTTCTCTCACTTTCCCTATTCTTCTGTTTTGTTCGTCTGTGCGTATAGTTTTTTGTGTCCAGCAGAAACCCTGTGGAGCTACAATGTGCAGCATGTAAAATGTTAAAAAGAACTCTTGAGACTATGGTATCTTGTTTGTTGTACAAACCTCTCCAACCACAGGAGTCTGGGAGGGTAGACATGTGAACCTTTTCATTGCTCAGTCATTAAACAGAAGAAAACAATCAGATACAGAGAACTTAAATGGAGAGAAAAAACAAAATCCAGCTGGTAGTGTTTATTGAATGTGCCGTTGATGTTCCTTGACTGTGTCGTCACATCTTTGTGAGTCTGGCTCAGACGATGAAGCTGCTGAAGCTGAGGAGGAACGTGGTGAAGCTCTCTCTCTACAGACACTTCACCAACACGCTCATCTTCGCTGTCATAGGTATGAAAAATATTCTGCTTGTGTTTGAATGTTTGCTGAAACATGTTTCACGTCTTTAAAGCTTGTGTGTGTTTTTCAGCTTCGGTCATCTTCATCATTTGGACCTACAGGACCTTCAGGATTTCTAAATGTCTGTCTGTGAGTATTTGAGATTTTTGAAATACTCAGCAGGATCTAGAGCCTGGGCTACTCAGCTTGATAAAAAGCTTCACAAATGTCTAATAGGATAAAATAAAGAACTGATGACATTTTACAGGAGGGATGAAGGTTTTTCATGTCCCCCAATTTTTTTTTGAACACGTCTAAAAAGTGTGGAAGTGACTGGCATCCATGTGTCTGCACTGTAACACTGCTGTTGTGACCGGGATAGTTTGCCCTGAATGTAAGGTGTGACGAAGAAGCTCGTCAAGTGTTTCCGGAACTTGTGGACGATTGCTGTGTTGCAAGTGTTCATTTTATGGTTTTGTCATCTTCGTTAGGATATTTATGCGACTCTCCTCTATTGATCAATTTTTCAACCGACTGCATTCTTTGATATTTTTTTTGCTCAGGGAGATTTTCCATCCAGCAAAAAAAACAAACCATTTTCTTCCTGTAAATAAAGATTTCAGAATGCTTTTCAAGTGTTGTCATTAAAAGCATCTCTCTCCATCTGTGTCTGCAGGACTGGAGGGAGCTGTGGATCGATGACGCATTCTGGCGCTTCTTGTTCTCCATCATCCTATTGGTCATTATGTTCCTATGGCGACCGTCAGCCAATAACCAGAGGTAACGGGAGATGTCAGGGACGTCTTCTGACAGCTTTGCTCTCTTTTTGACTGTAAATTAAAGCCAGTGTCTTTGTCTCTCTTTGTCAGGTATGCCTTCAGTCCTCTGTTGGATGAAGAGAGTGAGGAAGAGGAGAAGGAGCCCATGATGAACGAGGCTTTTGGTCAGAAACCTTCCTCCTTTACTCCCTTGCGTCCTCTCTACCTTCCTGGCTCACCTGTTGCCTCCCCTCTTCTCTTTCTGTGCTGTTTTCTGTCTCACCTCTGTTTGAATGTTCTTGGTGCTCTCCTATTTGTTTCTTTATTTTTTGGTTAGATAGTTAGTTGGGGTGACACTGTGACACTTTTTAATATTTGTCTCTCAGCCAGTTGTTAAATTATTAATTTAAATTAAAAATGAAACATAAAAACTTCATGGAGTCGAAACCAGCTTCTGTGTACGATCAGCTTTCAGTGAAATATGCTTCATTTTAAGTTATAAATGTGACTTTGATACATCCTCACTTTCATATTTTCCTTTTTATCTGTGTGTCTTTGTTTTTTTATTCCTGTCTGTCTGCAGAGGGGATGAAAATGAGGGGCATGAAAAATGAAGCCAACGGTACGGCCAAAGCCAACAAAGTGGTGAGTGGCGATCCACATCAACTGCCTTTTTTAATAGATTAAAACCATACTTGCTCTCCAGCATTCTTTTCTAATTTAGTATTCACAAACTAATTTGTTTAAATGTTGTCAGCGGTAATTCCAGTTTTACCTCAGATTGAATTATTATTTCTCCACAGTTCAGAGTGCAGTAGGTGAGTCAGGAACAATACTGTGATAGAGCACCACTGCACTCGCAGCTCCGCAGCGATGAAAAGTATAGTTGAGTTGTGATGTGTGTGTTTAGAGTCTCTGTGTGGATAAAATTATAAAGGTCGTACATGTGAGTCATACTACTGCAGATACAGCTCAGATATTCAGCACTTGCTTTTATCAGGAGTGAAACAAAGCACCAGTTGACCTGTTGTGCAATTCTAGTCTTGTCTTTAAACATGTGGGATATCATTAGTCCCACATGCAATATAATACTTCTTTTTCAATAAATACTCATAGAGGCAATACATCAGCTGATTTGATTATTTTTCCAGGATGAGGATCTGAAATGGGTTGAAGAGAACATCCCCACATCGATGGCAGATGTGTAAGTCATCATCAGTATGAACTCAGCATCTTGGCACTGACTATTACATATCAGACATGATCATAAATTATTCCGAGTTAATGTTAAAAGTCTTTTTGTTTTTCCCTCTCACAGCGCCCTGCCCCCGCTGCTGGACTCCGATGAGGTAAGTCATTAGGTTGTCTAAATTATGATGTAATACAGACATACGAGAAGATTAAACTTCTTAGATCCTCATCCAGCATTGAGGTCATTTCAGGGCCAAATAAAAATATTCAGCAACCCAAAACTGAAAATCAGAGTAAAGTAAAATAGTTTTTAAGTATCGTTTGTCGCCCATATCTGGCTGGTGAGCAGGAGACTGAAAACTGTTGGCATAAATTCAGAGAGGTTAGATAAAAATAGTATACAGTATGTCAAGTGTTAAATGACGGCTGTTTTTTTCTCTCTGTAAATATGTGTTTTAATTTCTACTGCTGCCTGTCTTGGACAGGTTCTCCCTTGAAAATCTCAGTGGGACTCTCCCCGTAAAACAGAGATGAAATAAAATAAAACATATAACCTATCTTTAACCCTATATGGTACCGTCTTGCCTCTAGGTAATGTACCCATTTTTACAACATTTTTTTAGTTTAACTGAAGACAAACTTTATTTATATATGTCCGCAGGACACACACACACACACACACACACACACACACACACACACACACACACACACACACACACACACACACACACACACACACACACACACACACACTTGTTTATCCTATTTGCAGTTGTGATTGTGAGCAGCAGGGGGCGGCAAACAATCAGAGCAGAGAGCAGCTGTTGCTACGGTTACGTCACACTGTTGTTTATCCTTCTCTGTGTTGTCATGGCGAGCAGAACAATGTGATGGCGACGTGTGTGTGTGTGTGTGTGTGTGTGTGTGTGTGTGTGTGTGTGTGTGTGTGTGTGTGTGTGTGTGTGTGTGCGTGCGTGCGTTTTGGATGTTCGTGCTCCTGCAGACATTAATGATCATCTTTAACACAAATACACTTTATGAAAGAAGCTGATTTTTCTGATGTTGAACATAAATCCTCAGTCAGAATCTCCTTTGTCGTCTTTTATATATTTAATATGTGTTTATTTTGTTTATCTTCTGTGTTGACTGTTTTTCGTACCATTTTCTAAATTATTTACTCTTTGATCTCTAAACTGAACCTTTTTTAAGTGACCCAGCAATCAACAGAGTGCCTCTTATGTAGAATCAATTTTTTATGTAAGCTGCTGTATGAACGCTGAGAGATATTAAATCCATAGAAAGTATTAAGTCCTCGCACACTGCAGTGTCCTTTATGGTGTTTCTGTTTTAAGGAAAGAAGGAGGAAACGTTTTGAGTAGGCTTAGATTAAAATCGTTTCCATCAGAGTCATCAGGTGTACTTGTCGTAGTAGTTGAAGGTCACTTATTTTTCTGTCACATCAGTGATTTTAAACTGCAGGCTGTTTGACATGTGAGTGAGCACTGACAATGTGATGAATCTCCCTTATTAGAAGGTGAAATTAAGGGGAAATAATCGCCTTAAAGCTGGGGTCGGTTCCTTAGCGTCCCCATGTTTGGTCCCCCCTCTGTTGGGGTACCCAGCTCACAGATCTGGTACTAAAAGGTGGAGCTGTGAACGCTGCAGTCTGATTGGTCAGTAGAGGACGGTCACTCTGCTCAGGGCTGAGTTGTGTCTGGTTTTGAGGCTCATGTAACCACTGTTCATACTGTGGAGAGTTTCATTAGTAAACTGTAACTATAAAATGAAAGGATGTGTTGCTGCCTCTCACAGCAGCTGGAGTCTGAGAAAAAATAACTTCATTCACTGGGCCGACTGCCGGCAACTTTTAAGGTGGAACGTGAACTTGTAATGTTACTCAATGCATGAGTTGATGACGTGAATCCATCAACACACCTTAAATTTCACTGTGACAACTTTGACCATCACTTTAGTTTTTATAGTCTCTCTTGGATGACACAGACTTTTGGTAATGAGTGGATCTTCAAGATTAAAAATATATATTAATTTTGACAGGACAATACTGTGGTCTTAGCTTTCTATTGCAAAAAAGAATGAATGCTCTAGTTATTAGAGTTGTTTATTTTAGATGGATTTTAAACGTGATTTTTTATGTTATGTTAGTTATTGTTAGTGAGTTTCAGGGTCAGACACCGATGAAAAAAACCCATCCGTTTACAACTGCATGATACGTGGACAGTCGCCATTTTTTTCTGGCGGAAACACCGCCAGACAACCATGTAAGTTAAGGGGGTGAAAGTCTGATTAGGGTGGGAGGTAGGGGTGGTGGATGGGTCCAACAACCACCGACTTTCACCCGGGAGGCTGGTGTTCCTTCCCGTTTGATTATAAAGCTAAACCCTGCTCTTTTTTCGTAAACCCAACCAAATGTGTTTGTTGTTGAAGGAAAACATGTTAATTTGTGGTGATGAAGCAATGTAATGCTTTTATTTTGAAAGAGACTTAAGTGTATTTTGAAAACAGACAATGCATGTAACAGGCTGAAGTTGACACGGCGTCTCAGAACTTCAACAATCAACACACCCAGGGTACCTTGGACGTCATATGTGGACGTGGAAAGTTCACAACCCATACAATGATATGTGACGAGGTTAAAGTCTCATGCTTGCTGTGCTAAAACATCACTAGTATCATGTGATACACATAGACCAGACCGGCATCTGGCCATCGGCAATGCTTTGCCCCCTTTTGGGTCACTGATCCACTTGGACGGTCTAAAGGGACATTACGGTAATCAACTTCAATCAAATAGGAAAGCTCTCTCTCTGGAACGACCTGTGATTGACCCAAGTCTCCCGTCACAGGTCAGATTTTTTAGAGTCTGAAAACAGCGCTGAGAGGAGGTGCAGGAGTCTACTTTTCTCTCAGACCACTTGAATTACAATGTGCTCAAATGCTACATTTTACCCAATGAAGCCAAAATTAAACTGCCTTCTCCAGCTTTGACTCCATAATATTCAGTCCTTATGACAGATTATGTAATGTACTCTCTTATTTAAGAGGGAGACCCTACCCTGCCCATTATCCTTATAATGATAAATTATGTAATTCATCACGATTAAGGAGGGAATTAAAGGGAAATTGCTTCACCCTGCCACCACCCCAATGCTCAGATATGCTCTCAGTGGTATTAACCTGGATTCTGATAGCTTCACTGGTATCAGAGCACTTGTTTGGTTATTGTTTTGTCACGAATAAGATTCATTCAACATTAGATCCACATTCACATGCACTCTTTATCATCCTAGAATCTTACACTACTTAATATACAGACTCTGATAGAATTAGGCAACCACAAAGGACACAGTTAGTCCTGCTAATTTTTAGGGAGGAAATGGAGAAAAAGGGAAAGTTTCTTTTGTAGCCGCCCATCAGCTGACACATTTCTCCGTCAGCCTGCCTAAAATGGTGAATTCGAATTGAAACCATGAAGCACAATTAGCTCTATTTCAGACTGGACTTCTTATTAAAACTGGACAAATTGGATTCTTCATGTGGAATGTGATCTTCTCTGCCACTCTGTGGTTTTCATCCATCATGTCTGCAACAAAAGGAATCATCTTAACAATGTCGGCCTCCTCACTGAGGGGTGAATAGAAGATGGAGGGATGGACAAAAGAGGGGATGGAGAAGGATGAAGGATAGGGTGATTCAGTAAGTCTGAAATACTGAGACGTCAGGTCCATGAAATTGCCTGCCGCTGATTAAAGATGGAGGGAGAGCGGTGGGGAAGAAGATAGTAATGGCAGTAAACCGTCCACTTTTCTGTCTGGAGCAGCAATGTCACCTTATTTTGATCATAGACTATGAAAACATGAATATATTCATCACTGAGGTCAGACAGAGTTTCTGAAGGGACATTTTAAACCTGGAGTTTTGGTTTACAGCCAGAAAGGCTCCAGTAAACACGCTCAAACATGCCTCCTTTTTAAAAAAAGTTCTATCTCAGTAATATTATGAGGAATTGAAAATAACTATCAGAGAGCTTCTTGTGCAAACAGTTATCGATTTTCTGGAGAAATGTTCGGTCTTCTAGTTCACAGCAATACAGTCAAGAGTTTCACTGGAGTAGCATCTAGTGGCCATTAGTGGCACTGCACCTTAAACCCCTTTGGT
This sequence comes from Epinephelus awoara, assembly GCA_035609425.1. Lineage (NCBI taxonomy): Eukaryota > Metazoa > Chordata > Actinopteri > Perciformes > Serranidae > Epinephelus > Epinephelus awoara. The sequence continues at coordinate 41,705,883 of CM069297.1, forward strand.
TGCTTTCTGACCAATATTAAAGGAGTAGTTCATTCAAAAGCAATAAAAATTGTATAGAATATTCACCTTCCTAGGCTCCTTATGGTCCCAGAAAAGGAGAGCAAAGCACGTGAAAGATGAAAGCATATTGGTGCAGAAAAGACTTTGATAGAATCCGAACAAAAGACAGCAAAAAGGTCATAAAACATCAAAAAAAAGTTATGAAAATTCTTGCTCAGCATTATCTAAGTGTCTTGTATCCCTTCGTGGGGTCATGGAAATCCAAACACAGCATTTCTCCTGAATGAATTTTTTGTGCACACACCATTTCCTTGATGGGGACGATAATCAAAAAAAAAGCTTTGTTTTAGAAAGAATAGTTCTATAACCTTTTTTGATACCTTTTTTTTGCTCTCCATCAAAGTCTGTTTGCATTAGTTTGGTTGATAACACCGTTTAAAATGTTTTGGGGTGAATTATTATTTTAAGGGACCAATACTTAAGTCCCCACCCTGACATCTGTCCAACATTAGATTAGGGAGAGCTGTGTCCACAATTTTGGCAATATACGCTTCTGAAAACCACGGAAACGTTACATTTGCACATTTCATACATATCACATTAATGTTTCTAGAGTGATGCAGTACACTTTGCGTGGTGTGACACCTAGATGAAGCATCTGCCAACTGCAGACCACTGTTTAAGACCAACAAACAACAAAACTGGTGACTGTGATTTAGCAAGTCACTTTTTAACCTCCAGACATGGGTGTTTTTTTTGCAACCCATTGCTGATTTTTCAGTGAAGATAGTGCCACAAAAAACTGTCCATCATATTCTTGGGAACACGACATTTCAAGAATGCCATGAGGGAATTTCTTCAGCATTAGATTTTGGTGGTCAAAGGTCACTGTGACCTTGTCTGTCTCATTCTTGCAATTGCAATATCTCATGAAAATCTTGAGGGAATTCTTCAAATTTGGCACAAACATCCACTTGAACTCAAGAATGAACTGATTAGAATTTGGTTGTTGTAGGTCAAGGTCACTGTGACCTCTCAAAATATGTTTTCGGCCATAACTCAATAATTCTTTAGCTAATCATGACAAAAAAATCACACAGATGTCTGATAGGATAAAATAATGATGTAGTGACATTTTGTATCCAAAAGGTGAAAGGTCAACTTCACTGTGACATCACAATATTCTGCATAAAACACTTCTCGGGCCATTATTCAGTGCCATATCTCAGGAACAGGAGGACAGACATTTGAATTGGTGACTCTAATCTTGAAACTGTGCTGATTGTTTAGATCTTCTCTGCTGTTGGGGGAAGATGTTTGTGAAGCATCCATGTTTTTACAGACATGGATGTAAACTGTAAGAGAAGCTTGACTGGTTTGCGGTGGCATACAAATGCAAAGTGGTTATTCTAATTTGCTGAGACAATGCTTTCCAGTGGGGATTGTGCCAAACCTACTTCTGAGTTAACCATGGCGACAGGTTTCCCAGTTTCAATTTATCCGCTACATAACAATCTTGGAACATATCTGTGGTTTGCAGAAGCATATAAACATTTTTTCTGATGATTGGTTTGATGTCCAACAATTTCTGTAACTTTCTGAAACCAGTGAAGACACATTCAGGCACTTCAGGCTGTGATTGCTGGGCTGTGTGGAGGTGAGAAAAGAGCCAGGGTTTTAACTTCCATCACTAGCTTTCTTTTTTGAATCCTCACACAACTTTTTTTGCTTCTCAGTCAACGTTGTGAATGTCTGAAAATGTGCACCGTGTTATCCCTATTTAAATAATATCACATCCCCCACCCCGCTATGGAGGCCAGATTCTCACCCTAGCTTTGAGTGTAGCTGTTCAGAACAACTATAAACACTATGATTCATAAATCTAGTTTCTAGAATTATTATCACAGTCGAAGTTTCTTTTTTGTAACCAAGGAGTAATTCAGTATGATGGTGTGTTATCTGTTGCAGGAGACCATGACGACTAAGTTTGAGATGTCCAAGATGGAGTAAAGCAGAAGAGGAAGGATGGACGAAAGGAGGGAACTTGGAGGAGTGTTTAAAAAACACCAATCTGGTAAACAGACGGATAAATGATACAGATTAGTATTGGCGGAGTAAAAGAGAATGATGGCTGATTTAATGCACATGTGAGGAGAGATTGATCGACTGGATGAAAGAGGGAACGCAGAGAATAACGACTGTTTGCTTTACGAGACGGAGAGATTTAACCCCTGAATTTATGAGCTTTGTAAGCCTTGACTGTACATACACTGGGAGTAAAATCGATGACAGCGGCACACAGTTTCTTTTTCTTTTTATTGCCTGTTTGTATTTATATTTCTATATATATACAGTATATTTGGACAGATTTGATGCTAATAATGTTTTCTGCTACAGGAGTGGCTTGTTTGCCTTTTCACTGTTTACATGCGAAAATGTGATTTTTGAATATTGTCTCATTAGGCATATTGTGTGTTGCCACAACAAGAGCACTCCCCGTTTCTGTTGTCTGTGTTTTTTTGAGTTGACACCTGTTGAGTGGGTTTCATTTTGATCCTTTAAACAGGCAAAACCAAAGTTGTGAATTTAAAAGTAAAAAAGAAACAAGGATGTGAATTAAAAATATTGTTTCCTCAGTCTTACTTTTTGTGTTGTGAGGTTTGTCATCAAGCTTGTTCCAGCTTTTGTTCCAGTGAAATTTATACCATCAGATCACAGACTGTGTGTGAAGATTATTTTATTTAATTGTTTCACTGTTTCTTTGTGTCTCTTTTAAGAAATTTTGGCAGTTTTTTTTCTGCAAAGGACAGGTGTGCTACAGCTGGCTAATTAAAGGGATAGTTCAGATTTTTTTTAAAGTGGGTTTGAATGAGATACATAGTCAGCTTATTATCTACAATCAGCACGACCCCAGTTTGGAAAAGCAGTCTCAAGTACAGCAAGGAAGCTTAGCAATGTACTGCTGTGGACAGGTCAGCAACAAAACGTATTTTAGCCACTTTACCTTGCCATAAAACAGTGATTTCCGATGAGGAACTGAAGCCATTATATTGCTCTCTTTAAAGCCACCAGACTCCATTGAGAAAAACTGTGATTTAGCATTGCTGAACATTGGTTAGTTTGTTTGTGCTATTGTGTGACTTTGGTGTTTAAAATGGTTATTTTGGATGCACCAAATTCACACAATAACACAACCTAATTAACTGATCAAAGCGGTTGTAGATCAGCAGCTCCAGTGTCTAGTAAGCTAGAATTACTGTTTTTCTCATCAGGGTCTGGTGGCTTTGATGAGAGCATAGATGAGGAACTGAAGCTGTCGGATTGGTCTGTCTGACGGAAAGCAGTGGAAATGCTGTCAATATAGCATACAGTGTTCTGCAGCTCTGCTCTCTGTTACATTCACACTTTAGAGAATTTCATTAACATTTTCTTCATTGATGATGTATTATTTCACCCACCTGCAACCCATCTGCACATCCCTGTGCGTGTGACAAGCAGTGTCTATGTATGTTGTGAACCCGCCTATGGAGGCGCATCTCACCATCTGAATCATCATTGTGGTGGATGGGTTCAGCAACCACTGACTATCACCTGGGGGGCCGGTGTTCGCTGTAAAGCCAAACCCTGTTCATTTTTTCTAAACCCGACCACTTGCATTTTTTGTTGAGGAGAAGAAAAGGTCAGCTTGCAGTGTTGTACTGGTATATATGTGGCGGATGGGCCCAACAACAAGCGACTATCACCCAGGAGGGGTAGATTGTAAAGCCAAACCCTGTTCTCTTTCCTAAATGTAACCATATCTTTTGTTGTTGAAGGAAAAACATCAATTTGCAGTGTTTTACCGACATAGTTTATTTTGAAAGAGACTGTATGCAAACAGTGCATTTCCTTTGAAAACTGAAGTATAGTTTGAAAACAAACAATGCATGTAACAGCCTGAAGTTGACACGGCGTACCAGAATGTCAACAACCAACACACCCAGGGTACCTTGGACATCATATCTCGATGTGCAAGGCCATGACCAAACGTCAAGTTATGACATGGTTGGAGTGAGCATGTGTTGGAAAATACCATACCATTCGTAATGACAGGTAATGGGTCGGTTCTGGTACTGAGCTTTAAAGATATGGGCGGGTGCGGGTTTTCAAAAATGGCCCCATGCAGTACTTTGATGCCAACATCACGGAAGCAAAAGAGGCGTGACATGTAACAAAACAGCCTCGACCTCCAGTGTGACACATAACATACACATCAGCAGCGCTTTCTAAACAATAACAACGACACAACATTTCAGTAATAATCATTTACCATCTCTGTTGTATGGCTGCTGATCTCATCCTCTGCAGGGAGGGTAAGGAGCTCCTGGACCTCATTGATTTCACTATTTGCGGATATTTATGGCCGCTGTTCTACTTTGAGTTAGCTGCTAACAGCTAACAGCTGCCTTCTTGTGGTGAGTCACCAACATAATGCGTGATAAAAACATCACATCCGTTCCACCCATGGTCACATGTTTTTGACACTGTTACTACCTCCAGTCCCGGCTCAGAGGTGAGACCACTCTGTCTCCCCGTTCCATGATTGTACCTAATATACGGAACGGCAAGGTGGCATAACGGCGCGATATTTCTGCCTTCAACAGGCGGTGTAAAAGTGGCTATCTTCTCCCTGTCTCCATGTCTTCTGTCTCCATTATTTAAATGGAAACCCTGCCAGACGAACCCATCGAGCATGCCCATCTATTTCAATATCTGTCCTCCCCGTACACAGAAACAAAACTTTATTCATTCAATTATTTGCTTGATCACACACGACCATGGCCACTTAGTATCTGCTCTCACACACACACACACACACACACACACACACACACACACACACACACACACACACACACACACACACACACACACACACACACATTACTCCTGTCCCAGTCTTGTGTGTTTTCTATGACAGCAGCCATTATCGCTCTGAGCGTCCTGCAGCCATGTGAACATATAGACTAGTGTGTGTGTGTGTGTGTGTGTGTGTGTGTTTTCCAGCCTGCTAAGTGTTGACAATGACTTGTCTGAATGGACTAAACGCTCTATACATCATGCAGTTGCGCCGCAGGGAAAAGTCCACTCTCCCTCTTTGCTGTCGGCTCTCGTCAGCCTGCAGCAGCTCGCTGTTATCAGGAACATCACATCCAGTGCTTTAGGTTTTTTTGTGTGTGGCTGATTTCGGGTTTGAGACTGAATTTATGGTTGTTTTTTCCTCACAATCCTAATCTGAATATCTGATTCAGCATTTATATTTTCTTACATAAAGCAGCCATGATGGAAATTTAGATAAAGCATGTTTGATGGCTCGTACTGTTTCATTTTAAATTCAGTGTGCAGGAGTATAGAGCCATTACAGCTGTCTGCAGGCTGCGGAGTAAAACCCAAGTATTGTAAGTGACAGGATTTGAGAATTATTTTTTTTTACCCACATTCAAATCTCATTAAAGCAAAATATCTGCCACAGTGTGAGAACATGGAGCAGTATTTGTTTATGGGGCTATTAAATTTAGATGAAAGGGAAAAGTAATGAAAATGGTTTTAAGAACTAAACATCTGTTCCTTCTGAGTTGTTTAGTTTGTGGTGTGAAATGTGGAGGCAGGCGTCACTTAAAGTAATTAGACGTATTTAAAAAGCCTTTGTGATTACTTTCTCCTGTTAATCAGTCTGAAAGACTTAAGTGTGGATTTTGTATCATGCCTCATTTTGGAGTAAAACTCTTCAGTCTGGTGTCTCCACATTAAAATGTGTTCCAGTTTTGTCTCACTTCATATCACACAGCAGCATCTGGTTGTTGTTGTCAGAAAAAAAAAAAATCTTGATTATGTAAAGTACCGTGCTGTTTGGTTTGTAAATAAATCAAAAAAGTTAATAATAAAAATTTGGAAAGTAAACTATTAGCTTTGTTTTCTGTCTGTTTTTTTCCTTTTGGATATTTGTGGAAAAATAAAATGATAACAGTTCTGGGACCTTAAAGGGATAGTTCAGATTTTTTGAGGTGGGATTGTATATACACTCACTAGCTACTTTATCAGGTTTACTGTGCTAGCTCCAGGTTGGACCCAATTGGCCTTCAGGACTATTCTTGGCGTCACAGATTCAACAAGGTGCTGGAAACATTCCTCAGAGATTCTGGTCTATATCGACATGATGACATCACACAACTGCTGCAGATTTGTCGGCTGCACATCCATGATGAGAATCTCCCGTTCCAGCACATCCCAAAGATGCTCTGTTGGACTGAGATCTGGTGACTGTGGAGGCCATTGGAGTTCAGTGAACTCATTGTCATGTTTGAGATGATGTGAGCTTTGTGACATGGTGCGTTATCCTGCTGGAAGTAGCCATCAGAAGATGGGTACACTGTGGTCATAAAGGGATGGACACGCTCAGCAACAATACTCAGGTAGGCTGTGGTGTTTAAACCATGCTCAGTTGGTACTAAGAAAATCTCCCCCACACCATTACACCACCAGCAGCAGCCTGAAGCGTTGATACAAGGCAGGATGGATCCATGCTTCCATCTGAATGTGGTTTTTCCAATCTTCTATTGTCCAGTTTTGAATTGTAGCCTCAGTTTCCTGTTGTTAGCTGACAGCAGTGGCACCTGGTGTGGTCTTCTGCTGCTGTAGCCCATCTGCTTCAAGGTTGGACAAGGTGTTGTTGCTTCAGAGATGGTCTTCTGCACACCTTGGTTGGAACCAGTGCTTATTTGACTTCCTGTTGCCTTTCTATCATCTTGAACCAGTCTGGCCATTCTCCTCTGACCTCTGGCATCAACAAGGCATTTTGGCTCACTGGATATTTTCTCTTTTTGGGACCATCCTCTGTAAACCCTAGAGATGGTTGTGCTGAAAATCCCAGTAAATACTCAGACCAGCCCGTCTGGCACCAACAACCATGCCACGTTCAGAGTCACTTCAATCACCTTTCTTCATCATTCTGATGCTCAGTTCAGCAGCTCGTCTTCACCATGTCTACATGACTAAATGCATTGAATGACTGGCTGATAAGCTATTGCGTTAACGAGCAGTTGAACAGGTGTACCTTATAAAGTGGCCAGTGAGTGTACTTTCCACTTTACAGGTCTATAAAGTCATCAATGAATATTCTTTCATCATTTGTAAAATCTTTGCACATCCTGACCTGTTGGCCATTTGATGGGAAACAAACACTGGTGGCTTATGATGAAACACCCGCACCCATTTCTCTATGTAAGCCTATGCTCTCATGGCAACTTGACGTGTCAGCTTATTCAGTGCAGCATACATCAGTGGCATCCCATGGCATTGCATCAAGCTGGAATTATGCTTCTCTGGGCTGCCATCGAGGTGACAACCCTGCCAGAAAAAATGTTGGCATTGTGTGTATCCTGTAAACCATGGATACGTTACAGTATGTTGTAACTTAACATCCACTTAAATGCCATGCACTGTAATGAATGTTGCAGCCTCTAGGGGACTAGCAGTATATAATGAGCTCATTCTATATTAACTATAACATGTCCACTTCTGCCGTATTAATATTACACATGCAGCATGTACCAGCTAGTGTTAACTCTGCTCTCCATCTGAATCATTTCTGTGCTTAAAATGTCTTTAAACTTGACCCCAAATCCTCCATCTGCAGACTCTAATTTGATCTAATGAGAGCAGCTGTAGCCTAAATGTCAGTCACTTCGCTGCAGTCAGTTCTTTGCTAAACTCCTCACAAATTTAAATGTCCTGATGAAATTTAATCTAAGTATGAAGACAGAAGCCTGGTATGTGAGCCCAGTACACATTCTGTAGGTGTAGATTTAGCAGCTGGTGTCTTCACGTTATAATCCTGACATGTAATCCATCTGTTCAGCCTTTTTTCCGTGTCTTTGACCTCAAGTGTGGCCCAATGAGAAGCAAATCTAAAGACGACTGTAACCACTCAGACTCATCATTATCTCGACATATTCTCCATCTGCTGTTCAAGGCTGCTTCCAATTCAGTGATGAAGCTATTTGTTAGATCGCTGTTCACTTACACTCCGACACATCGTTGAAACTGACACGATTATACCCCACTTTGTCCATTAAAATGCCTTTAAACCACAAAGCATCAGTTTTCAGTGTGTGTGTGTGTGTGTGTGTGTGTGTAGCTACTGTACTCTGGCATTACGGCTGTAATAACATAATCCCAGAGATTTGGCCTGACAGCAAGACAGTATGCTGCCGATTTCAACTGACAGTAGGGAATTATCGTCACCGTGCACTTTACAGACGGCTAGACATGTGTTATTATTGCTGCTGTGAGTCTCAACATGTGGCCCGTCGACCCTCTGAGGACGCTGACGGCAGCACTTTAAGGATGAGTGAAGTCTAGAGAGATTTGGAAGTTATAACAAGGAAATAAACTTCAGACCATCAGGTCCATTTAAGCTTTTTAAATATCAGAACTTTAGTTTATTGTTAATAACTTTAATTAGGCTAGTATTTGTTTTACAAACCAATCACCTTAAACAACATTTGGTGGCTAAAAAGAAAAAGAGGACTGGCAAAAGAGCCACTAGTCCCAAAAAAACACCCACATTTGGGGGGCTGAAAAGCAGCTGGAAAAACAGCCACAGGTCCCCCAAAGAAACCCATGTCAGGGGGCTAAAAACCCGCTTAAAAAAAGAGCCACAGGTTCCTTTAAAAACACCTAGCACCACCAGCCATGGGTCCCCAGAAAACACCCATTTGGAAGCTAAAAAGCATTTTGAAAAACAGCTATGGTTCCCTAAAAAACATTACATATAGGAGCTGAAAATCTGCTGGAAAAACAGCCATGTGTCCCTGAAAAATACCAAAGTTTGGGGGCTAAAAAGCCGCTGGAAACACAACAGTAGAAGCAACACAGCAACACACAGAATTGGCTCAGAATTCTGCCATGGGTTCCAAAAAAACACCCACGTTTGGTGGCTGAAAATGTAATGTATTGTTGTTTGCAGAAATGTACAATACCAACATTTTCCTCTGACGACTGGTCTGAAATTTCTTACACAGACTACACTGGACCTAAAATCCCACACCCCGGCTGTGCTTCTGGATTGTCACAGGCTCAAATCTACAAAATATCTTTACATAGTTACGACTTAACTATTGAAATACATGAGATAATTAACATTGTACAGTTTCAGTTCTATTTGTATCCTCACTGCACATGTTCATGCTTTTTTTTTCAGAAGAAGAGTTAGCATCAGTTTAAGTTGGATAAAATTGAAACATCAAATTAAAGTGCCATCCCAACAGAACTAGGTTAACTGATATGAGTTGAGATACACTGCAAATTTAGATTTGACTGGAGTCACTGTGACGAACCTCCACACCCTGAAATGTGACCTGTATGACCACCGAGTCCTCCTGAATATGCTCACATTGTGTCTGAACGTTTGCCTGACATGTGTTGCAGTTTCCTTTGTTCATTACAAAGGTGTGTCAGCAGCTCACATTCAGATCTGCTTACACTGAGCGAGCAGGTTCAGCATTTGGCTCAAGGACACTTTGACAGGACGCTTCTCTACCAAGCAGTCGCCTTGGTCTTACTAACAATGCTTTGGCCTAAACAGGATCTGTAGTCTGAGTAGCAAACACTTATTAATAAAGAAATACAGCTGTAAATAGCAAACATCCACAACTACAGTGATAGATTCCACTTTGAAGAATAAAATTCACCTTTTATATTTCTCCTCCTATTTCAAAACCACCACCAAATGTCCAGACTGGTCATTTTTTATGCTTCTAAGGTGCTGCTAGTCTTAAAATGACTGTACATGTACTTGCTACAACACAGGAAACAGTGTAAAGATGCTGCTGAAGACATAGAAATGAAGCAGATCATGAAAGCACTGGACAGACTCGGATACAAATGGCTCTTCAACACCTTCCAGAAGAGAGAAGAAGCCCACGCAGCAGCTACGAGGACATCAAACGTTCCCAGAAAAAGAGGTGAAAATCTGAAGCCGAGATGGCGAGGAAGAAACTGTTCTTTTAATTTGTAATAGCGAGAAGAAAGAAGACACTAGAAATACTGCATTGTGGTTGAATGCCTCTGCAGAGCAGTCAAGTTGCAGTTACAGTTTACATCTGTGTCTGTGAAATCATGGATGCATCACACACAGAAGATCTATACAATCAGCACAGTCTCAAGATTAGAGTCACCAATTCAGTATCTGACCAAATGTCTCCCCTTCTGTTCCTGAGATATGATGTTGAGTAATGGCCAACTCACTGATTTATACAGAACCTTATGATGAAGTTGACCTTTGATCTTGGGATATAAAATATCATCACTTCATCGTTATATCGTATTAGACATTTGTGTGAAATTTTGGTCATAATTAACATATGAACTCCTTAGTTATGGCCAAAAACACGTTTTGTGAGGTCACAGTGACTTTGACCTTCGACCACCGAATTCTAACCAGTTTATCTTTGAGTCTAAGTGGACATTTCTACCAAATTCGAAGGAAAAGCCTGCAGGTGTTCTTGAGATATTACGTTCACGAGAATGAGACAGATGCAAGGTTACAGTGACCTTTGACCACCAAAGCCTAATCAGTCCATTGATGAGTTCAAGCGGACGTCTGTGCCAAATTTCAGGAAATCATATCAAGCTTTCTTGAGATATCATGTTCACAAGAATGAGACGGATGGACAGACGGACAGACTGATGGATGGACGGACAACCCGAAAACATTAGGCCTTGGCCATGGCTGACAAATTGAGACAGAGGTAAGCAGGGGTTAAGTTTTTTCTGGAAACCTACTTTATCTTCATGTTTCTTTTTTCCCACAATGCTAAAAGACAAGATTTTTTTTCCATACAATTTCAGTGTTTCGCTTGTCTTTTCTTTAACATGATGGTGCTCAGAACATTTTCCCACCTCTGTGCTGTATTGAGCTTCACTGTTTGATAAATTTGGGTGCTTCATTTCAAAGAGTTTTTCTCATCCAGCCCTGAGATGGAAATTCCTACTAAGACATTTCCACATTACCTGAAACACAGTGATTGTGTCAGTTTCAGATAGCTTAAAGAACTTGCATACTCCTAGGAAAGGAACCTTTGTGGATAATCGGGTAAAAACCTCCTGAGCAATAAACACCGAAGGAGTTCTCACTGGGAGAAGTTTCAGTTGGTGGCAATCACCACTAGACACCACCAAATCCCCCTGAATCCTACTCACTGGACCTTTAAATTTCACTTTGATGTTGTCACTAAAATGTGGTGCAACTAGAGGGCCAGAGGTCACTGAGTCCATTTATAGTCTTATCTGAACATGTGAAATATAAATATAGTGAGATAAAGGACAGTGGCTGGCATATGGACGTCCCCTCCTGCCTACATGAAACACCAGCAGCCTGCTGCCAGATAATACATACAGATCTACTTTAATACAAAGAAATCTCGTATTATTCCGCCCATTACGTAAAAGGATGAGATTATCGATACACAGATTAATGAACATCCAATGGTATTCCAGCGGAACGCCCCGCCCTGCCCTCCACCCTCCACCCGCCCGTCTGCACACAACACTTCCATCATCCAGATAAAAATAGAAACCCCCACAATGACTTGCAGTTTAGTTGTTAGATTTTAGTCTTTATTGTACTATTTTTTTCTTGACAATTTGCTAGCGGACATGTGAAAACTTGGACCAACAAAACATCATCATTATTATTATTATTATTTTTTTAATTACAGCATATCGCCAGACTGCGGTAACAGTGAGAAGATGTGTTTTTAAAAAATAAAACAAGAAAGAAAAAAAAAAAGAGAATCCAAACCAAAACAGGAAAAAGAAAAAACATTTTGACTTCAATATTTGATGGTGTTTTTTTTTTAATTCATGTACACAATATAACAGTCTAAAAACATTAAACACACAGAGCTGAAGACATTGCAGTGTTGGTTGGGAAGTGGCAGTCCTCAGGGCAGTTTATATACTGTAGCAACATGGTCCTGCTGTACTGTCAAATATCTACTGGGACGGATGGGGAGGGAGGGCGAAGGGGGGGTTGAGAGGGGACTACAAACCAAAATGGCCGTCAATATAAAACTAACAGTCTTTTTTTTTTCTTTTTGTTCTTTAAATCCACCAATCAGGAGTCGGTAGAGACAGAGAGCGGAGTTAAGTAGCTTGACGAGGAGGAAAATAGGACGGCGGGGGGAAATAGGGGGGGTGGAATGTCTCGATTTTCATTTTTTACATTTCTGCATTTTTCTTTTCTCTCGTAGACAATATAAAATCTCACAGACAAGCAAAGAAAAAAATAAAAACACTGGATGTTTGTATGTATGTATGCATGTGTCGGACGGAGGGGATGATGAATGGAGGGATGGATGGGGGACGAAAAGAAGGGCTTGAATTATTGCTTTCTGAGGAATTATTATTTTTCACTTCTCATCTACATGAATTGCATCGTTCTCATTCTCTCAATCTCTCTCTCTCTCTTTCTCACCATGGCGTTCTGTTAACACGTGATTACTCTGTTTACTCGGGAGGAAGGAGGAGGGATGAAGGGAGAGAGGGGGAAGAGGAGGGGGAGGAAGGAGGAGGAGGAGTTAGGGTAGGGGGTGGGGCTCAGAGCTCCTTGCTCAGCGAATCCCGGGCAGTTCTAATCCTCTTTGTGTGGCCTCACACGTTTCCCGCCTTTTTGTCTGGTAAATGATAACAGAAGAGATTGAAAAAATGTATTAAAAAATAGGTCTTGGAAAAAGAATAATAATAAACAGTCATATAAAAAAGGGTTATATGTGTGTTTAGTGGTTTAGTACAGATGTTGCTCACTCTAGTGTTGGGTTAGTTTAAGTTATTTTTGTGTTAAGGACAAAGCAGACAACATCAACACAACAGTTTCATGACAAAAATAAGTGTTGTCACGTTATAATAAAAAAATCATCACATGATAACAACAGGAAGACGTACAGTCTGTCTTTCTTTCTGCCTGTCTGTCTCTGTCCTGTACCTGGATTTGTGCCTTTTATGTTTTTGACTTTTGTCTTTTGTGCTCAGAGCTCACAGACTCTTAAGACTTTTCCCTGAAATCAAACGACCTGACCATCCACTCATCTGTCTATAGTTGTCGTTATGTTGGCTTCCCCCCCCAGAGAGAGACGGCAGAGGGAGAGAGAGAGAAGGCTAGTTAATCTGGCTTGTTGAAGAGGCTCCGTGACACTTTGATTTTGCTCGCTAATCCGTTGATGGACTCAACTCTATTGATGTCTGCTAAACCAGCTTTTCTTTTCCCGAGCAAACAGAGAGCTAACTATCTAAGCTACGGCTAGTTAGAGCTAGCAGCCAGCTGCCCATCAGCTGGAGGATTGAGGAGGGAGGCCAAAACACGAAGGCCGAGGGTCTGCAATGAAGCTTTCGGTGGTTGTGAGTGGTTTCATGTCAGCTCTTCTTTCTGTGTCCCTCCATCTGTGCATTGAAATCCAAAAACAAACTCCCAAAACTAAACTGCTTGTACTTTTTTGGATACGTAACAAAAGAGGAGTTGTGCAGCATCCATTTTTTTGTAAATTGGTAAAATAGTTTAAAGGAGAACTCTGATATTTCTTAACTTGGAACCTGTGTTCCCATGTTTTTGTGTCTAAGTGACAATGGGAACAACATTTTTGAAACTGGTCCAGTATTGAGAGAAAGTGCTGCAGCCAGCAGCGGCTAATCAGGTTGCACTGTAACCATTAGGGGCAACTGTGCACTGTCAGCGTGCATCCACTAGAAGTGCTTGTTTTTGCCACTGACAGGCTCAGAAGTGTGTGACAATATTAAAGAAAGGATCCCTACAGAGTTAGACCTTTTTGTTTAATCAGAAACAGCCCTGATATCACTGTCACCAAACACACCAGACTCCATTTAAATAAATAGTAATTTTATCCACGTAAAACACACGTGATTCAGAGTCGACAGAAACAAACTAAATTCACAAAACACATCACACTCTATGTTTCCACGGTTCCAACAATTACCAACTTTGGTTTGCTTGAAGTGAACCCTTATTCACCCAGATGGTTGTGAAAATATGCAGACAATATACACACTAAAATTACTGGTTGTTTAAATGGAGCCTGGTGGGTTTGGTGATTTCATGGCTGTTACTGGTTAAACAAAAGGGATCATACTCTTTAACATAAAGGTGTATCACTGTAGGGATCCTTTCCACAGTTTTTTCAGGCACTTAAGGCCCTGACACAGCAAGCTAACAGTTGGCCGTTGGTCAGTGTTGGACTGTTGATGAGGGTCTGCTGCCCTAGACGGTGTGGTGTGTCCCACATCATTGCACCTCATAGGCCTCCATGGGCTTTTTCCCAGCAGATTCAGCGTGTTGAAATGGTGACTGGGGAGCCCATCAGTGAATAAAATCACTCTGATTGGCAGTTCAACTCAGCGCACAAGAAGAGAAACGGAAGTGAGGAATGTAAGCAAAGACCTAAAGTCAAAACAAACTTGTTACATAAGGTAAGATAATTTTCTTTATCTATTTAGCTCTTTAGCAGAAATGTTGAAGGTTTGTGTTTTTGTTCACTGGTGCACAGTAAATATGCTCTGTTCTTTCAACACTGGCTTGTGTTGTTTATGTGCTAACTGGCCAACAAGTGTCAAGACAGTCTTCCCTTTCTTAATGATCATAGACCAGCTCTCTGCTGGTGTAGGCTATGATTTCCTCTAATGCAGGAGTACAATGCACGCGCTGGCTGGCCCTTGACTATGCTCTTTGTGGTGTGTTCGTGTGCAACTTTTTGACCGAGACAGGTGACACAGCAGGGGGCCTTTTGCTAGTTCTCTGAAGTCGGTTTAGTGTGTTACAATAATAATCTGAGCCTGTCAGTGGTAAAAACAAACACTTTAAACTGACAGTGCCAACATGCCCCGAGTGGTTACATTGCAGCCTGTTTTGCTGCTGTCGGCTGCAGCGCTTTCTCTTAATACAGAACCACTTTCAAAAATTGTTGTTCCCATTTGTCACTCAGACACAAAAACATTGAAAAATAGGGTCCGTGTTGTAAAATATTTAACTTAGCTTTGCTCTTTGGAAACATAAACATTATCTTGCAAAAAAAAAAAAAATCCTGAGATAATTATCATTTTGGTGTCAGTGCAGCTTGGGCTCATTCAGCATATCAGCATGGAAGACGACGACAAGACAGCAATCAAGAATTACAGTCACAAACGCGTTAGCAACAGTTTACAGTGAGCTGTTTCTGTGGAACCTTTCAGTATTGACTGGAAGACTATGATAGCGTAGAGAGGTGAATCAAATCTACAAAAACAATGTTATCTTCAAATTAATAAATCACTTCCTTACAAAATGAACTGTGAAACTAACTGTGCATGGGCTTACAGAAGCAATAGTTTCTGGCAGACTGTGGTAGAAAAGAGGAGCTGCATAATGTAGAAACACTTAGGGCCCTGTTTAGATGGTCTAAACGCGAAGTGCCAGGCGTGCGGCGCATGGGCGTGTCCCAGTCACTTGCTAGTTAGGCAGCGCGTTTTTTGGACTGTGTGCATGGCGCAGAGTCTAAAAGGGTTGGACTTATTCTGTGAATTAGTCATAGGTGTGTTTTGGGCGTATCATTCAATAAGCCAATCACAGGCACCCAAGCTCCCCGAGGTAAAGCAGGCGTGGGATCACTAATACAAGAAAGATCTTACTAAATATCTGTGGAATATTATTCAAACCTGTTTTCATCATATACCAGAGCACAGCTGTCAGGACTGCCGCAGAGCTCCCCAAGGTGATGATCCTGCAGCTAGGACCTGTTCAGCGTTTTCTCCCCCACCCACATTTGTTAACTTTATTCACGTGTTTCCGAGAGTTGTGTTCTGCCTCTTATTTGCATGCGTGTCCTTGCTACACTCAGATAACAATATAATAATATAATATAATGTAGCCTAGTATAACATGTTAAAATAAACGCAATGTGTGGGCTTTGGTTTTCAATCAAAAAAATGATTGATTGGTCAGATAATTTCACAATTTAATTTCATTTTATCATTGTTACAAATTATGATGATCATTATTACTGCGATTAGATCATTCTGATCAATGACTGACCATTAAGACGTTTTTCTGATAAATATTTTAATGTGCACAATAATAACCTTTCACATTGTAATCATATTTTTATTTGTTATCTTTTGTGTCTGAGCAGAGTGCACGCGTGTTGTGCACCCGCCTTGCGACGCATATTACTATCTTGTTTAACAACGAAATACTGCGCCGCTGACTTTAGACCAGGTTTTTGTTGGCCACTGGCGCATTTGCTTTATACATCATCTAACTAGCAACGCGCCATGACTGCGCCTGACCACTCCTCATTTTTTAGACCAACACACCCAGAGAAGCGCAAGTTCATTTTCTAGTTAGACGACGAGGGTGCAGGGCGTGAGGATGACTGCGCCTGCATCTAAATAGCAATGACACTTGCGACATAGATTATGCGCCCAACGCCGTCTGCTTTAGACCATCTAAATAGGGCCCTTAAAGTCTGAGAAGACTAACTTTAAACGTAACCAACTCATGCACACCAGACATTTTACTCTAGGGTCTTTTTAGGTTTGCTTTTCTTTTATTTTACAGGCATAGCTAAGGTGTTTCTAGGTGTCTCTACAGGCTGCAAAAAGGCAGGTTATCTGCTCAGCGCCATTTTCAGTCTGAACTCCCACTAAGTGCATGCATGTCAACAAGCTTAAAGAGCAGAATAGGGCACCAGTTTTACAGTTGTTCAGTTGTGTGGACTTTTGTTCTCTACTTCTGTGCTGGCAGTCAACAGAAGAAAATGTTGCCATTGTATGTTTCTGCAAACCATGAATATGTTACACATGTATGTTTCACATCAACATTTAAAAGTGATGTAATATATGAGCTGACTTTGTCATTGGGAGGTGGAGATGATGGTGGATGGCGTGACGCTTCGGAGAGACGCCTGTCAAACTGCAGACTACAGTTCAAGACAGACAAACAGTGGAACAGGTTGTTTTTTAGTGAGTCATTGCTGTGTTTCCTGCCAGGATAGTGCCATAAAAAAGCTGGTATTTTAAGAAAAATCATGATCTTTTCCAAACCATAACCAAGTGGTTTCTGTGCCTAAACCTCCCCACACATTAACCAAAGCTGCAGACCAACAAACAACCAAAATGGTTGCGTCATTGTGACCAGTCGTTGTTTTTAGACACCAAATGTGGGTGTGGTTTTTGTGCCTGAAACTAACCTCACGTAAGTTTCAATGTATTTGGTTTGCAGAAACGGACACTGCCAACATTTTTTTCTGCTGACTGTGTTGGTGCTGGTGGGCACAAGGTCGTACATATTTTAACTTAAATCTCAAAGGTGTCTTACATGCTATTGTTTACTGCTTGATTGGGTCATTTGAGAGGCAGTACTCGGGCGAGAAAGCCACATTCATGTCATATGAGAGTTACCGTAATCACCTGCTTCTGAGTTGTAAATAATATTGTTTACACCAATTTCAAAGTCGTCATTACTATAAGAAAACTCCAATATGTGCCTGAAAAATCTAAGAAAAATGGCTCCCATGCATCAGCCTTTTCTTTAAGGACATCAAACCCAAATTTAATGGATATATTTTAATTGCACGGTATATAAACTAACCATCACACGACTAGCTCTACAACACGTCTAAAGTCATCCAATTAAATTGTAAATGGGAAAGCTAGCATCCCACATGATGTGACCCTGATATACGGGTCTATAAAACAAAGTGTCCTCCATCTAAAACAACTAAATGTGACCTCAGCTAATGCAATTAAAAGCATCTCATTTGGTACTGGACATCTGATGGTGTATCTAATGTGCTTTCAGCTTAAATTGAATTTTATTTTAAGTAAAAAATCAGTTGCTGGTGTGCAGAGAGCTTGGCACAGTTTCAGGCCTCAGTGAGCCGAAGACTAGGTGTTAAACAGAGTTCAATTTTAGCAAAAGAGTCAGAGCTTCAAAGAGGCTTCCAGTAAGCCGCGCGGCAACAGCAGGAGCTGCGGCACTCTCCACAAACATCTGTTGGGCTGTGTGAGATCAAAGTGAGGCGGGGTTGCTGGACACCGAGCCTCACACTGCACTTGAATAGAGAGGGAGGCTGGGACTGATAAATAATGGAGGAGGGAACAGAGCACCTTCTGGTTCACAGGCACTTCACCTCCTCGTGCTCGGTGTCCAGCAGCTTCTGAGCTCCAGCTCCCAGGTGGGAACGTGTAAAACGGTAGAAGTGAAGCTTTGCTAGGAAAGAGCTCAGAAAAAAGCCACAAAAAAAAAAGCTTAAGTGGAGATGTAAAAACTTCATCTAAATCCCTTCATGTCTGCAGGTCATGATAGACTGCACCAAATAAAAGCTAAGAAACATGTTACTGCTTAATCTCCGTTTAAAGAACAGTTTAATGGGGGCTGTAGTTAGCTTGCACTGACAGGCTGTGCCATGTAGCAGTTAATCTGATATTTATATTTTTTAACAAGTTCATGAACAGTCAGCCTCCAAACGTAGCTGCCCTGGGAATCCATGAGTCCTTGTTATTGTTAAATGGTTTCGTCGTTTGGCTGTTCATGAACTTGATGAAATCAGAGGTGATTAAATGAGAAGGATGCTTCTCTCTCTCTTTCCATCTCTCTTTCTCTCCTCTGTTGAAAACTCATTGGATATTTACAGGTGAACAAACACTTATTCAACAACTACACTACTTTAAATTCTTTAAAGGGATTTAGGAAGAACTGCTGCATTAGTTTTTTATCATGCAAAGTTGACATGCCTATGTATATGTGGTACTGCATAAACAATGGCTTTACTTATGTGTGTGCAACTTAAAATAAAAAGCTCAACTTGTGTAGTTTAAAGGGTAACTGCAATATTTTTCAACCTGGACCCTGTTTTCCCACATTTTTGTGTCTAAGTGATGAATAGAAACAACCGTTGAAACTGGTCCAGTATTGAGAGAGAGTGCTGCAACCAGCAATGCTGAAACAAGCTGCAATGTAACCACTCTGGGCATGTTCGCCCCATCAATTTATGTCTATTGAAAGTGCTTGTTCTATCTCTCACAGGCTCCGCCCTCTACCGGACTCTATGGCTAATACTCCTCTTAACACACTGAGAAAAGCATAAACATGTCTGGCCAATTAGGACAAGCCTACCTGAATATGTGTAGGCCCCACAGGCGGATTCCCGCCATCAGACATGCTTTTTCTCTTAAGTGAACAGTGAGTAGCACACTGAGCCAGTCAAGATCAGTGTGGCTGGGTCGATGTTATGTCGCGACAGGGCGTTCATTCTTTGGGCTCTACCCACTGTACCCAAAGAGTCCAGTAGAGGGCGGAGCCTGTGTGAGATAGACAGACAGGCTCAGATTGTTATCATGAGTGTCTTACAACATTACGTATCAGACCCGACAAAGAAATGTTACGTTTCTCTGTACCTTTCACTTGTTCTGTTCTGTTCAAGTCAAACTAATGAGCAGTCTCGTTCCTAAATCGCAGACTTTTTCCACACGGTCGAAAAAATGCTGAACATTCAGCCATGACATGGAAAATCTTTTAGGTAAGAGTAAGATACTCCTAACACAAGAAACTGTAACTAGCACTCCTCTTTCCAACCCTGACTCTTGTTTCCACTGTTTACTCCCAGCAACAAGTCCCCAAGTGGTGACTTGTTGCTGGGAGTAAACAGCGGGTGAAAGTTGGCAAAGGAAATGTCAGCAATGGTTTTGTTGTTTTGGAGTACAGACGGCATATTTTACTCTTATCTAAAAGATTTTCAGTGTCATGGATGAATACTGATTTTGACAATGTGAAAAACTCAGTGACATTTCAGAGTGAGACTTCCTGTTCATGAGACTTAGAGCAGAACAAGTGTGGTATCCTTCCTGTAATGTTGTCAGACACTCACAATAACAATCTGAGCCTGTCAGTGGCAAAAACAAACACTTTTAATGGACATGAATAGATGAGGTGCACCAGCCCTGGGTGGTTACACTGCAGCCTGTTTCGCCACTGCTGGCTGCAGCTCTTTCTTAATACTTGACCAGTTTCAAAAATCTTGTTTTCTGATTAGTCACTTAGGCACAAAAACTTGGGAAAACAGGGTCCAGGTTGAAAAACACTGACTTTCCCTTTATGCAAGGAGTTGGAGTCAGAACATGGAGCCAAGCTAGCCATTTCCTCCTCCCTCCAGTCTTTATGCTAAGCTAGGCTAACCATGTCCTGAGTCCTTGATCTTGATCTTGATCTGCTCATCTATCTCTTCGGGGAAAAAAGTGAATACTGTTAAGCGTCCCAAACTGTTAAACTATTCCTTTAACGTGTGTTTTCATGCCTGTGCTCATGTGTAAACTTTACATTTGGCACATTTAGGAGCATTTCATGCAAGTAAGAACTTACATGAACAGTGTGTTTTCACACACGTGTGTTCACCTGTGCACAAATGTGTGTGTTTGTGTTCTTAGTATCAAATATCAGCGTCGAAACACCCATTCAGACCGTTGTCGACACACAGCTCCCTCTCTAATTGGTCAGTTGCTGCTGACATCACGTTCTGAACGATGGCCACCGCTGCCTCTCGAAGTTCCCTCTTCCTCATCTCCTCCTCCTCATCCTCATCCTCCTCCTCTTCCTCCCCCTCCCTCTCTCCCTGGTCACATGACTCATCGTGACAACCTCCATTTCGTGGAGACTCTGCCTCCCCTCCCTGCCCCACCTCCTCCTCCTCCTCCCTGCTAAAGGCTAGTGCTAGCTCAGCTCCATGGCAGCTGGTTTTAGTTTGGTTACTGCTATCGTTTGTTAGTGCTGGTACTTGTTGTTGTTGTCTGTTGTTAGTATCTCCTTCTTTGCTGCTGCTGCTGTTTTGTGGCTCATCAGAGTCCCGGTCGGCGTGCTCTAACTCACCGCTGTTCACGGCTGCCGTGGCGTTGATGATCTTGGCGTTGGCGTCCTCTTTCGCTCCTCCTGCCTCCTTACTCTTCTTCACGGGGCTGCCCCCCGTCGTCTTCTCCTCCTCCTGGTGATTGTGTGTGGCATTCTCCTCCCCTGTGCCGTTGGAGCAGCCATT
The DNA here is from genome assembly GCA_035609425.1 of Epinephelus awoara. Classification (NCBI taxonomy): domain Eukaryota; kingdom Metazoa; phylum Chordata; class Actinopteri; order Perciformes; family Serranidae; genus Epinephelus; species Epinephelus awoara. The sequence continues at coordinate 41,726,993 of CM069297.1, forward strand.
CTCCCCGTTGGTCACTGGAGCTTCAGCCGGCGTCTTCTCCACCTCCTTTGCTGCCTCCCCTCCGGTCTCTGCTGCCGGCGTCTTCTCAGCCTCCACTGCATCTTTGTCATTGGTCTCCTCAGTCGCTGTGGCAACTTCACCGTCGACAGCTGCCTCCTCTGCTGCTTCTCCTCCCTCTGCGGCCTCCTCCTCCTCCTCCTTGGCACCCTCACCCATGTCCACACTGGTGGACTTGCCCTTTCGCAGGATGAAGTTCTTCAGGGAAACTGCACGGCCAAAATGTGAGCGCTTAGCCTTGGCTGACTTGCCGTCTTTGCCTTCCTCTGCTGCTCCATCCTCACCTGCAGGGAAGAAGAGAGTTAAGGGTTAAATCCTCTTTGTCAAAAAAGAGATTCTATGATTTATAATTTTATTAGGATCCCCATTCGCTGATGAATAACACTGACCACTCTTCCAGTCTATATGCCTTGTACATGACAGTTTACAATCTAAAGTTACACCAAGGAGGTTTGTTTCTTCCACTTGCTCAACAGCTCAACTGTTCAACATCAAATTCAGCTGGGTTATTTCCTCTCATGCAAGCGCAGAGCAAATGTGCTGGTTGGCTGTAGTCAACTTTTTGGCAACATCAGGTGACGCAGCAGTGGGCCTTCATCATCTAGTTCTCTGAAATTGGTTTTGTGTGCCTGGGCCTTAAGGCTAGTTTATTACTAATGACCCATTCTTGTACTGTCTACAAATCTTTGTTGAGGGTTAAAGTGATTACAATAACTGTGGATGTGCATGCATGTATATTGTTGTATCATCAGCATACATGAACACAGCGCCAAATAAGATCTCAGGACGCACAGTTGCAGCCCAAGCGATGCAGGCTCAGCTCACTGTAGGATTGAAAGTCTGCGCAATGATTGTTGAACAAAGAAATACTTCCACAGAAATTTTACAAGCTTTTTTAGAACACCAAACAGTGAGTGGCAGCTCAGCAACAGCTACCTGAGAGGAAGTGACACTGACAATGGATTTTTTGTTCAAAAGAAGAACAGATCACAGACTACCAGTGCTTCTCAAAGTCAAGGATGTCTCCTTTGGTAGGATGAGTCCTTCCAAGTCGGGTCCTACAGAGGCTAGGCGAGACTCCTTCCTTGCATTCAGTAAACACACATTGGCACAGGTTAGTGAGTACCCAAGTGTGTGTCATCGAAGATGCCCTTCAGTTCCAGCAAATAGTGCGAAGAATTGTGGGTACTTCATGCCCACTGAGGATCCACACATGCATCCTGGAAAATACTCTAAAGGAAGGACTCGGATCCTTGACATTGGAACAGATGGGATTCAGTGACACAGCCTCCTTGAAAATCAGCTGTTTAAGGATCCTTCCTTAACTTTAAGAAGCATCACATCTCTAAAAAGTCTGATATTTAAGAAGCAGCACTTCCTCCTGCAGAATGATTGATCGCAAAGGGTTGAAATAAATTCATCAATGGGTGAGTTTATTATTTTTGCAAGTATAATGATTAAGATGATTATAGTTATTTATACACATACAGCCACCACTGTTTTACTGGCTTAATAAATTGATATGGAAGAAGACTGTGACCATCTGATGAATGTAAGTTCAATATTTACTCTACATTTAGCTCCGTTTGCGTCTTATCTTCTCTAACCAGCCAAACTGAATTAAAGAAATAAATACATTTTATAAATTCCAGGTGGAAATCAAATTTGAAAAAAGAAAACCATCTACAACTCTGTTTCTTACCTTTTTAGACACAACACTGCTGGTTAATTAGCATCACATTTGTGTTTTCTGCCCATTTTTTGCTTCACATTCTTTTATAGGAAATTGAGTTAAACCACTCTCCTCTGTTTAAAAATGTGTATATTCTCCACTGAAAATCAGAAAAAAACAAAACACAACGAGCCCAGCATTCTGTCTTTTTGTGCCTTTTTTTGTGTAGCCAGAAAGCAGAAAGTCGGCTAAATTTAGTCTTTACTGTTGACTGAAGCCACAGTGTGACTTGAATTTCACATCAGATGTTGAATTTTTTATTTGGGAGAATGTTCAATTACATTACCTCCTCCAGAGTTAGCAAGCCACTAACTCCTGTCTGTACTCCCTGGACAGGGACAGACACAAAATGTGTGTGAACACACTGTCGGCTTCTGAGTCTGAATGTTTTAATGGGCCCCGTGTTGAACCCTTGATACGAAACAATAGGCTCGCTGTTTTATGCTCTTGAATCCATTTTTAAAGTTTTTTTTCTGCAGCTTCTTATAAAATGAATGTCAGCATTAAATAAATAGAATTACTGCATCATGACCACCAAAATGTAATCTGTCCATCGCTGAGTCCATGTGGATGTTTGTGCCAAATATGAGGAAATTCTCTCAAGGCGTTCTTGAGATACGAGAATGGGGCGTCTAGGCTGACAGACAAGACATGTTTTGTGAGGTCATAGTTACCTTTGACCACACAATCTAATCAGTTCAGTCATCCGTCATTCATCAGTCATCATTCAGACCAATGCTGCCTTTAAATGTAACTCATGAGTTTGCGGTTATGACATGGAAAGCCGTGTACACTATGTGCTTGACTTTCAAGCTGTTATGCATGAGAGCACCGTTTCTAGGCAATGGTGACAGATACAAGCTCACAATGACCTTTGACCACCAAAATCTAATCAGGTCATTGTTGAGTCTAAGTGGACACTTGCACTCATAAGTTTACCTTTCTTAAGCTCAAGTAAAACCTGAATTTGTCAAGTGGTCCCAACCAGAAGCTGCTCTTTATGTGAGGGGTCACCATGTTTGTGTCGTCTCACCTGAGGCAGCAGCTGCATCCTCCTCCCCGCTGGGGGCGCACTCTGTGTTGGCGCGTTTCGACTTTGGAATGACACGCTTCTTGAAGGAGGTCCAGATCTCATTGGCGTGTTGCGTCACCGTCCCGCCTCCTGCTGTTGCTGCCTTCTCCTCTTCCCCGCCCTCGGCCTTCTCTTCCTCTCCCTCTGTCTTGGCCTCCTCTGCTCCTCCCTCTGCCTTGGCCTCCTCTCCTTCCTCAGCTCCTCCCGCCGCTGCTGCCTCCTCTGGCTTCGTGTTGTCAGCAGAGTCTTTGTCGGAGCCCTTGGCCTTGCCGCTGATGCCGACCATGGATGGGTCCCTCTTCAGGCCCTGGAAGGTCCAGGAGCGTTTCAGCTTCCACCTCTTCTGTCCCGACTCCTTGGAGTCCAGTGTGGAGGAGTCTCCGCCTCCTTCTCCCTCTGCCCCCTCTTCCTTTACGTCCTCTGCTCCTCCTCCACTCTTCTTGTGCGCCTTCTGAGCCATGAGCTTCTTAAAGGAGTGCCAGCGTTTCATGTGCTTGGTGGCTGCCGAGGACGACGCTTTCTGTTCTCCCTCTGCGCCTCCCTCTGCGCCTCCCTCTGCTCCTCCTGCTGCTCCTCCCTCCTCTATGGTTGAGTCAGCAGTGGTGTTAAGTGCTTCTGGATCTTCCAGTCGGTCCAGGGACTTGGATCGAACCTTTACTTGTTTCTGGGGTTCTGCGGCAGCACCGTCCTTCTTCTCAGTGCTGCGATGAGAGAAGATCCTCGCCACTGGCTTCCTGATCAGATCTCGAACTGTGGATTTAGCCTCCGCTGGTTTGCTCTTCTCTGCTTTTTTCTCCTCCTCCTTCTCTCCGCTTTCTGGAGCTTTCTCTATCGCTGCATCGCCCTCTGCACCTCCCTCTGCTCCTCCTTCAGCTGCTGCGGCCTCCTCACCTCCTTTCTCTCCCTCTTTCTCCCCTCCTTCAGCTGCGTTCTCCTCTCCTCCAGAGGCTGTGCTCTGCTCCTTCTTCTTCCTTCCTCCCATCACCTTCCCCAGACCGCTCTTGTTGAGGAAGGAGTCCAGGAATGAGGTCTTGGGCTCAGCAGAGGAGGTGTTTTCTGAGCTCTGAGGAGCTGCTGCCTCCCCGCTTGCTGCTGCTTCTCCCTCCTCACCTCCTGCCGCCGCCGCTGTGTCATTATTCACAGTCTCTTTGTTATCGACAACCTCGTTGTTGACAGCGGTGCCATCTTTATCGACAACTTCGCTGTTGACAGTCTCTGAGTTTGCGTTTTTAGCTGGTTGCTCGGCCTCCGTCGGCTTGCTCTCTGGGGTTTTCCCATCTTCTTGGACCACCGGCGCCGCGTTGGCCTCCGTCGCCGCCATTTCCGAAAGGGAAAACAAACAACAACAACAAAAAAAGTGTGTTCCTTCCTTCCTTCCCTGGCCTTCTGCCCTCCTCTTCCTCTCTCTCTCTCTGTTGTTTCGTTCCTCCCGCTGTGGTGGCGCTCTCAGGTCATGGAGAGCAGGGTGGAGAACAGTGGCGAGGAGGAAAGATACTCAGCATCCTACTAGTCCTCCAAACTCCTGCAGAGGAAAGACAAGCAGGGAGCAGAGGAGATAGTGGGGGTGAGGAAAGAGGGATGAGAAGAGGGGCAGAGAGAGGAAGAGGCGCAGATGGTTAATAGTCTGAATCAACACCATAGACACTCAATTAGTCTGGTCTAGACTGTGCCTTGAATGGGGAATGAAGTGTAACAAAATAGAGAATCTCAGCGGGAAATGCAATGCAATTATGATGTTTCCTAATCAGTCACACTTCCAAAATTCACACCCTGTGCGATCAGTGAGGACACACACACACACACACACACACACACACACACACACACACACACACACACACACACACACACACACACACACACACACACACACACACTGCTACGTTTTCTTTTTAAATGAAATAGCTGAAGAGGTTTTTGGAGATGCAAAACTTGCACCAGACAGCAGCAATAAAAAGGCCTTGGAGTTTGCTGCTTAACTTTCACCAACTGGTGTTTCAAAACCACGGATGAACAGCCTTGAGCTGAGTCCAGATACTCTTACTCGTTTTCTGTTTGACAGTCTCATCCAGCTCAGACGTGTTCTTTAGGCAACATGGTGATGCATGCTGAATGTCGTCTAAGTTAAGAACTCTCAACCTCACTTAAAAAGGCTGTAGAGTTGATTCACAAGAAACAAATGAAAACAGAATGGCCATCCTTGAGATATCCTGAATTTTAGTCCCTTGCATGGTTCAAGCTCTAAAAAATCTGGCTCCTGCATTTCGAATAAAGACTAACACCTTTAGTTAGATACTCCACACTTGGTATACACCCACAGCTTTCAAGGGGTCATCACATGATCAGGGTGAAAGGGTAACTTTTTCAACCTGAATGCTATTTCCCCATGTTTTTGTGTCTAAGTGACTAATGGGAACAACAACTTTTGATGTTCGTCCAGTACTGAGCTACAGCCAGCAGCGGCGTCGGCAGTAACGTCAATATACGTCCACTAAAAGTGTTTGTTTTTGTTACTGACAGACTCAGATTGTTATTCCAAGTGTGTGAAGGCATTATGGAAATGATCCCGACAGAGATAGACCTTTTTGTTGAAGAGTAAGATCCTTTTGTTTAGCTAGAAGCAGCCCCAAAATTTGTGAAACAGTAATTTTATCATTGTAAAACACACTTAATTCAAAGTTGACAGAAACAAATCAAAACTCACAGAAGCTGTCTTGGTTCGTCTTTCCACTGTTCCAACAGTGCCAACTCTGATTTGTTTAAATAAACTCTTAATTCACTCAGATAGATGTGAATATATGCTGCCTCTATACATGATTTTGGGGCTGTTTCTGGACAAGCAAATCGGATTTTACTCAATGACAAAAAGGTTTATCTCTGTAGAGATCCTTAAAATAGTGTTGTCAGACACTTGGAATAACAATCTGAGCCTGTCAATGGCAGAAACAGGGCTATTAAGCACTGTCAAAAATTGACTTAATAGCCTTGGGGATTACACTGCAGCCTGCTGCACGGCATGGCAACACAGGGTCCAGATTGGGAAATACCAAAATACCGGCCTGACAAAGCAGTATACAAAAGTTACAAAGGTTTGGTTTCTCATGAAAATGCTTCACAAAAGTCTTTGTAATTTCCTAAAACAGCTGTTCACTGTAGTTTTCAACATTATTCAGAAGGGTTACAGTCAGTCATAGTTCATTTATGTGGGTTTGTTTTCAGTGGTAGATGAATCGACATTTAGTGAGTATTTGTGGCAGCAGGACGGTGTGTGCAGGATTGAGTCAAAAATAAACTACAGTGTGTTTGTTCATGGTAATGAAGGGAGGGATAGTGGGGCTCGCTGATGTGTTTTTAATACAGCACAGAGGAAGAAGATATATCATTCTTTGACACAATGACGATACTTGTTAGAGAGGTGGAGTTGTCTTTTCATGGGAGTTGTTGACAAAAAGAAAAATACAGAATATCACCAGAGCTCTCCGTTAAACACCGATGCTCGGTTGTAACACCTTTGGAGAATTTAATGAATGAATGAGCAGATCAATGAATCTGTGAGTCACACGCTGATGTGTAGTAACCGACATTCAGCTGCGAGAGACTGCAGAGAGTCCAGACGCTGAGCGAACACAGTCACACACTCTCAGAGGAGAAGGTGAAAGAGTGAGTCAGACTGAAGGGAGGTAGAGAGATGCAGACAGAGAGGCACTCAGGTGGAGAAGCAATCACACAGGGAAGATGGAGGGGCGAGCGAGGGAGGAAAGCACAGTCAGACAGATGAAGAGAAAGAGAGAGAGGTGTAAACACATACATCACATGCTCCAGATAATCTCACGATGTTGTTGCCACAACTGACTGACTGACTGACTGACTGACTGACTGACTGACTGACTGACCAACTGGATGGCTTACTGGTTGATTGGCTGCCATATTGGCTCACTGGCTACACTGGCTGCTTACTGCCTGATGGGAAGGCTGACTGACTGATTCACTGGCTTCATTCACTAGCTGCCTGGCTGGTTAGTTTACTGCATAACTATTAGCACAACCTATATTCAGACAAGCAGCTTACATGAAACTAGAATTACCACCCTGCAGTTGTATGCCTCGCCCTCCGCGCATCCATTTCTTTTACGGTTTACATCCCTGTGTGTGAAAACATGGATGCTTCACACACAGAAGATCTATACAATCAGCACAGTTTCCAGATTAGAGTCACCAATTCAGTATCTGACCAAACGTCTCCACTTCTGTTCCTGAGATATGACGTACAAAAATGGCCAAAAAAATGTTTAATGCTGATAATTATAATGTCACAGGGAAGTTGACCTTTGACCTTTTGCATATAACATGTCATCACTTCATCATTTTATCCTGTTAGACATTTGTGTGAAGTTTTGTCATAATTAGCGTAAGAATTCTTGAGTTACAGCCAAAAACATGTTTTGTGAGGTCACAGTGTTCTTTGACCAGAAACATCTGATCACTTCATTCTTGAGTCCATGAGGACGTTTGTGCCAAATTTGAGAAAGCTCCCTCACGGCCCTCAAGAGATATTGTGTTGATGAGAATAAGAGGGATGACCCTGACCTCTGATCACCAAGATCTGATCAGGTAAGTGGATGTTTGTGCCTAAGCTGAAAGAAAATCCTTCCAAGTTTTCTTGAGATATCTCATTTACAAGAATGAGATGGATGCAAGGTCACAGTGACCCTTTGACCAATAAAATCTAAACAGCTCATTGTTAAGTCCAAGTGGATGTTTAAGAAATTCCCTCAAGGCGTCCTTGAGATATCGCTTTCATGAGAATGGGACTGAGGCACAGATATACAGACGTACGTACGTAAGGACAACCCAAAAACAATAACATAAAAATGATCGCTTTTTGTGGCACTTTTCAGGCAGGAAAAACAGCAACGGATTACTACATAACACCCACGTTCAGGGGTTATAAAGCTGCTGGAAACACAGCAACATATACTATGTCACTTTAGAAACCTTGATATGACATATGACACCAACATATTCTTAGTTTGCAGAAATGTGCAATGCCAAAATTTTCTCCTAGTGACTTTATGACAAGCAACCTGTTTGAGGTGAGTGAATGCTCTCTCCTGCTGCTGTGACACTTTAAAGTTCATAGGTTAAATGCACCTTGCATGCAGGTGCAGCAGTCCTGCAGATAAACATGACCTGACAAGCTCCCTAATTATCCCGTTGCATGACTGGCCAGTGGCCTCGTCCTCCTTCTCATGCCTTAATGCCACACTGTACACTGTCTCTTGTTTACTCCTCGGAGCTGTTAGCCTGTTAGCTGCTCATTTAGCAACTCATTTACTCTGCCTGCTAGTGGCCTAAAGATAGAAATGAACACCTCCACCTCTGCACACAGACACAGCTACACACTCTTACTATCAGGCAGTATTAGAATCAAAGTGTTATTCAGCAGGTGCAACAAATGTACACAAATTAGTCTCAGTGACATCAACACAAAGGCTAACAGCGACACCAAGAACACTGATACTTTCAGCTATCTGCAGATGTCAGTTGTCGTTTTTTCTTTGCCGGGACTGAGTGATTTATCTCAGAGTTCACACGACTTCAGCAGTGAGTGATTTATCCCACAGCCATTACAAACAAGTGCACCATTAGAGCTGCTCAGCGCCGGGCATTTCGCCTCTTCAGTTTGTGTTTGCAGTTACAACAGACATTCGTTGGCCGACACATTTGCTCAGACTGTTTGGAAAGTGACATTAGCAGCTGAATTTGGATGGAGATTATGAGGCTCTTGATCTAATATTCTGCTAATCAATAATTCAGCCTTTGATGTCTGGATTCTTCAAAATACTTCACATGCAAAAGTAGGGTCTCCTTTGCTCTACGCTGTTCTGCTCTATTTTATTCCTGCAGTCTCTACTTGCTGCTCCGACCTTCTCTTTTCCTTTCTGTGTTTTTTTGAAAGTGTCTGCAGGACTTTGAAGTGTCCGAAAATATCTAAAATTATCTTGAATTTTCTACAATAATTAAAAAAAGACATAATTTTTTGTGCACCATTATTCTGATGACCAACAATTTGCATGAACTCTGTTTATTTCTGGTAATCTGACCTGTTTTATTTCACTCTACTCTAGATTTCCGTTATCCCTTTAAGTGAATGATTCCTGATTATTGCCCCTCTCTATAGCCCTTTTTGCACAGAGATGGCGCTATGGAGCTGCTACCAAGTCCCTTCTTGACACCGCCTTTGTGTTTGTACACAGAACCACAACAGCATGTCACTCCAGTGTGTTTTTAGACAGCATGCCATCATCATGGAAGCAAAAAAGCATGATGAGCGTTACATGTCACACAGCAGAGACAACCTCATGTCTGCTTTCAGCGATCGTAACTTTTTTAAAGAATAAGGCAGCTCGTTATTCGTGCATTGAACAGACAGTGTATAAAGGGCTTCTGATGGCCAGCTTTTCACCACACCTTCAGCTGTGGTTGTATAAACATTTTTGCCTTTTTTCAGTGTGTTCAGATGACATGTTGTATTAACTTGTTATTATTAAATATATCTTTGTCTTTAAATCACAACGCAATCTCTTTTCCAAAGTCATTGAAATCCGGCGCTTCGTCAATGACTTCCCGAGTCAGACACCGACGTAAGAACCCATCTTTGCACGGCCAGTTGCCAACAAGACTGAAAGTCATCATCGATATGTGACGAGGTCGGAGTGAGAGTGGGTCGTAAATCCATGATTCTGTTCTGTCAAAGCTGTTAACCACAGCTGTCCCAAGAGGCAGTGGGGCTGATGGGAAATGTAGTCTTAATTCAAAAGAAAATTGTAGCTCAGACAAAACAGGAGGCAACCGATCGTCCAAACCCTGAATTCACTGGTTTGCAGTCATTAAACAGGATTTAAGGATGAATCAAACAGCAATACACTGAGGAATAAAAATCCCCAACATCGCAGCTTTAAACCGACGTTACAGTATTAATAAATGTAAGTTTCTGCTGGACTCTACCCAGCTGTGTGAGGCACGTTCAGCCACACGAGACAGAGCCCCACCACAGCTCGTCTTTGTTTCTCTTTATTTTGGGTTGATTATTTTTTTGTCTTGGTGGCTGATTACGCCGCAGCAGCAGAGGAGCATTAGTGCGTTGGATGGTGGATGTGAGGCTGAAGCCCCGAGGTGTTGGAACAGCATCAGACAGAGGAGGACGACAAAATGGAGGGAGGGATGGGATGGGAGGAAGAAGAGGAGGGGGGTGCAGGATGGGAGGAAGAAGAGGAGGATTGGTGCAGACATGGGCTGATTGTGAATCGTCTCTCTGTTTCAATTCGCCCGTCTCTGCCTTTCCTTCTTCACCTCCGTCTGTCTGTGTCACTGTCTGCTTTTTCCTCTTGTCCATCTCTTTTACTTCAGTCTGTTTTTCTGCCTCCATCTCTTTTTTTGCATTTGCTCTTGTCTCCTTTGTTTACCTCTGTCTGTCTCTGTCTCGTTTTACCCCCCCATCTTCCCTGTCTCTCCCTCCATCTGTCTCTCTGCCTCTTTTACTTTATGTTTTCTCCTCTTGGCCTCTCTTTTCTTTTCTTTTTGCCTTTTTCTCCAGCTTTCATTCTGCGTTTGTCTCTCTCACTTAATTTCTCTCCTTCACCTCCCCTCTGTCTGTCTCTTTTCAACTCTTTCTGTCTCCCTGTTGCTCCTCTTCAGCAGGACTTATACTTCTGCATTGAAATGACGTCGTACACTCTGCGCAGATGTGTAACCTGATGGTGATGTGCACCTCTCCAGAAATGTAATCACACGTCGTGGTGACGCAGACCTTCTGAATGTTTCTGTAAGCTGAAACCATATAAACCAATAAATTGTGAAGACAATAAATCCCCCACTCAAAGGCCTTTTAAGTCCTGTGTGTGATTTATCCTGGCTTCATATGAACAGAGGAAATCTCTGCTACCAGCCAGTCTTCGTCTCTTTTTGTCCATCAGAGTTTCCATTTGTGACTTTTTTTCTCTGACCTCAAAATTCATATTTAAAAAAAAAAAAATAACAGAAAGCAAAGACCAAGCAAGTGTCCCCATTGTCTCATTACAAAGTCAAATTAAAAACAATGAGCGAGAGTATCAAGGACACACTTTGTCATTGATGTTAAACAGGTTGAAACCAGGTTCAGTAAAAATCTTCAACCTGCAGTTTCAATCCTACCTGCGCCTTCTGCAGGCAAGGAAAGTAACAGCTGTTGCAGTTTTAACACTTATGCTACCTAAAGGCCATGAGCTGTGTGGGGATGGTGGATGGTGTGTCATCTAGGTGAGACGCCTGCCGAGCTGCAGACCACTGTTCGAAACCACCAAACAACAAAACTGGTGACTTGTTGCTGTGTTTCCAGCAGGGTTTTGCGCACCAAATGTGTTTTTTTTTAGTGACTCGTCACTGTTCTCGTCACTGTTCACAAAAAGTGATAGTTTTTTACCGACATTGGTACAGTTCCTGCCAGGATGGTGCCATAAAAACAGGTATTTTAAGCCAAAATACGATCTTTTTATAGCCATAACCAAGTGTTTTTTGTGCCTAAACATAAAAAGTTTCAACATATTTGCTACATGATGACTTGCAAGTGTGATGTATATTGTGGTTTGCGGAAATGAACAATGCCAACATTTATTTTGATGATTTAGTTGGAAGATTTAACCAGATACTACCCAAAATAACCTAATGAACCCTCTACCTACTTTTGGGCAGCTGTGTGTTAAATCGAGTTTTGATGCTCAGACAGGGAAATAATGGGAAATAATAAATTAATTTGCAAAATCTTCCAAAGTCAACATTTGGTGGTTAACCCACTTGTCACATGTGCAATTAGAAAGGGACAAGAAGCAGTTGGAAGTCAGTCACTTTCTATGGAGCCCTGCGACACCTAAACTGAGGTGAAACAATATTCTTTGTTTTTAATTCTCACAGAAAGCAAAAAGCACAGCAACTGCCCAATCATTGCTTCATGTGTAAATAATGTGGTCTGTGCATATACAGTACAGATTGACTGTTTGTCTCTTTGTATTTGTGCGTGTGACCGCATCATTACAGCCATGAGCTGATTTCTATTTCTGGATTGTGACACAATGTTCAACTCTGTCGCCTAGAAACTATCTGCTAATTTGCAGCAGCAAATACATTTTGAGAAAAATGTAATCTAGTTTTTTCCTTAAATCAACATAATGGGAAATCATTTTTAATTAATGTATCTACAAAGGCACAAAATCTTCACTGACAATGGACTTCATTTGTTTTCCAACAATATCTGCCTGTAGTGATTAATGCATGATTAATCATTTATGGTAGCCATGTTTAGGCAACTCACGCTATGGTTACAGTACGAGAAAGGCAACACTAAGGTCGCAGGATTTGAGTGACGGCCTCAGGTGTCAAATCCTTCAGCTCTGTAAGCGCTGAACATGTTTACAATGTAACACGTCACCTACTGAACAAAGAATTACATTTACATTTGTTCCAAAATGTCATTACTACAACACATTTACTTCTATTGTATATAAGCATAATTTCTAGGGACACAGGGTTGCATTATTTATTCCAAAACAGCACCTACAAGTAAGAAACTGTCTGCAGGTGGTGCAAAAGTAGAAATTAAAGCATCTTTGCTTGTAGGTGGCAGCACTTGTTGGCACAGATTTGCATGCATAGAGAAATAACAGCTGCCTCTGTTGGAGACCCTGCAGCTCTATTAAGTGTATGTGCACATCTAAACCTCAGAGTCAGGACCAATCTGTCTTTTACAATTCTAATATTCCACTACATTTACACAGATTAATGCAACCCAGTCACCAAGAGAAATGCTGGGAAACGTTTCTGCAAACCATGGGTATGTTACATTTGTATGTTATTATGTAGGAATGTATGCAGGAAACACTGAAACTTCACGTGTCTGTATGTTTCAACAACTGTGTGGTAAATGTGTGGTTAGGTTTAGGCACAAAAAACACTTGATTATGGTTAGGAAAATATCAGTGTCTTCATGGCAGTATCCCAGCAGAATATGCAGCAGTGTTTCTGTACAAAACAACTGCTTTTCATGGCACCATTCCCGGTGGAAAATCAGCAAAGGGTCAATACAACTCACCCATGTTTAGTGCCTAAAAAAGCTGTTTGAAAAACAGCGACAGGTCACTAATGAACACCCAAGTTTGGTACCTTAAAAACTGCTTGTAAAACACTGACGGGTTGCTAAAAAACACCCACATTCGATGCCTAAAAAGCTGTGTTGATAAAAAATGCCTAAAATTGGTGCCTAAATAGCTGCTGGAAAAACGACTGGTCACTAAAACACAACCTGTTTGGTGGTTTGTTTGTCTGCAGCTGCAGTTAATGTATGATTATCTTTATGCACAAAAACCTCTTGGTTAAGGTTCCAAGATCCTGTTTTGGCTAAACATAGTTTTGGTGTCACATTCGCGGCAGGAAACACTATGACGAAAAACAGTCAGTTTTGTTGTATGTTGATATTGAACGGTGGTCTGCAGCTTGGCAGGCATCTCTACGTGTTACACCATCCACCATACCATCCACCTCCTGATGACAAAGTCAGCTCCTCTATACGTCACTTTAGATACTTTGATATGATACGTGTGAAACACACAAGTGAAACATACTCATGGTTTACAGAAACATGCACTGCCAGCATTGCCGTGACTGAGTGGCTCAAACAGACCAGTGCAAAAATATCCAAAAATCTACAGAGCCAACCAGGTATTGCTCAGAAAAAAAGTATAATTTTTTTGTTCTCTGGTTTTAATCCGTCCCCAGTACTGATCATCTGTACGTGATTCATTGTGTATTTGACATTTCTCGGGCAAGAAAGAAGGAAGGGCCCAATTAAAACAAATCAAGGCCACAATTAAGTATTTCAAGTGTAGAAACTCTTAACTTGAGGGAAGAAATTATGCAGTTAAAGGGTATAACATAATTAACTGAAGCAACAGAATATTGAGTGCATGAAATAGTAATTTGAAGGAATTATTTGTAAGATGGAAGTAGAACGAATGTGTTCAGCCGGCCATTAAATAAGAACTGCCTCCTTGTTTCTACCAAAGCAGCATGAAACCCTAAAACAACCACCTTAACAGATCTGACTGGAGCTGTTTGTGTTGTCTGATTACATCTCAAATATTTGTGTATTAATATTTTTACACAGATTTTTTTTTATATTTGCACACTTTTCTACTTTATACTGCAGCTGCTGCACAACATTTCCCTCAAGGATACATAAAATGATCATAATATGTCTCATTGTCACACATTCTACTTTTTAACTCTTCACTCTCCATGTCTGACGCTTGTTTGAGCAGGAACGTTTCCATACTCAGGCCCTGAAAGGTCGCACATCTGCTCCACAAAGGGTTAAAGCAAAGCCGTGTGTTTGTGTGTGAATGCAGTGAGGACATGTTGATAGCAGGAAGGTGTGAAGAGGAGGGCTATTATCACAGTGTGAAGAGGGAAACAGTGATTGGCCACTCCACTGCCTCCCCATTGACCCCCATTATGACTGCATTAACTGTGGGATTAGATTGTCATCAGAGAGGGAAACAACATGCAGCTGGAAATGGACCCAAGGGAGTTCGAAAAAGACCTCACATAATAACAAAGTTATCTGCAGCAGAAGCAGTTTGCCTACAAAACTTTAGAGTATAGACACAGTAAATCTTTAAAGACAGGTGACTGACAAGATACCATCCAGCCCCGTCGCTAGAGGAAAATGTTGGCACGTTTCTGTAAAACCAATTTTTATTTTTTTTTTTACATTTGTGGATTTTATTCACATCATATGAACGTTGCTAAAATGACGCAGTATATGAGCTGTAACTCGTAACTGGTTTGCAAAAGAGCCAACAAAACTGAACTCCACATCACAGGCTGGTGGCACATAATGTGTTCAGATTATGTGCCAGCATCACGGTAACACTGATGGGTAGTCAGTTTTAAATGGTTGTAGTTTTAAACACAGGGTTAACATGAAATGGTTGCAGTTTTGGGTTTATAGAAAAATAAAACAAACAGAAAAGGGGAACTACATCACAACATTCTTACATCTTCTACGTAACAAATGTACATATTTGAACTGAAACCACAATCCTCTCCTAAATCTAACCAGGTAGTTTTGGTGCCTAAACAAAACTGTGACTGCTTCAAAACATTAATCTCGTCCTAAAAACTCCTGTGACCCTGCGTCCTCATCAACACATCAACACTCTGACCTCATCGACATCGACATTTGGTCATGGACTTTCCACTTCAAGATAAGACGTGCAAGGTTGACGTTTTAAAACGTCGTGTCACCTTGAGCCTGTTACATACATTGTCTGTTTTCACGGGAAATGTACAGTTTGCAGACAGTCTCTTTCAAAATAAATGCGCAATGTCGGTACAACACCGCAAATTGATGTTTTCTTCCTCCAACAACGAACGCACGTGGTTGGGTTTAGGAAAAAAGAACAGGGTTTGGCTTTACAATCATACCGAACGCAAACATCAACCTCCTGGGTGAAAGTCAGTGGTTGCTGTACTCATCTACTACCTCTTACACCCACCCCACTTAGACGTTTGCCGCCTTAACTTATCGCCACGTGCTGTTAAACAATAACAGTGACTGACCACGTATCATGCTGATGTGAAAGGACAGCTTTGGTGTCTGTCGCTGGAAGTCCCTGAGTGTTGGTATTCGACGACTGTCACGGTCATCCTCATGCTTCCATTCAATGTGATCATAAACATATATAATTATTGAGCCTGGAAAATATTAATAAGGCACAAAGTGTTGTTATAAAGTGTGACAAAACTAAAACTATATTTGTAAAGGGCACTGGATGACTTGAGCTTTTTGAGGCCATTGAATTTAAAAACTATTTTGCATATTGAAGCAATAATGACACTGACAAAAAGCTTAATATGTAAAAAGACCACTGAAGGTGACATTTCAGGTGATATATGGTGTTATACTTGTGGAATATTGAGCCGGGAACAGCGAGAGTCTGCAGCATTTTGTAATGAAAACCTCCAGTCACATTAAACCAAATCAGGCCCAGTCAGAGCGTTCACACTTCACGGAGCTGTCGGAGCTACAGTGATAAAGAGCTGCTAGACATTCAGCCTCTCGCTCCAGGATGCAACGATGGGACACAGTAGCTGCTGTGGGAATTGAACCTGTGACCTCTCAGACGAAGGATAAGCGGAGCGGAAACCATGTCCGGACCGAGACGAGAGCGAGTTATATTCATTTGTGTGGTTAGTTTTTAATCAGGTCATTCACGGCGATCCTGTGACCAGATGAAAGCTTGCAGCAGAGGGACAAGAGAGAAGTGGAAATATGTTTCCCAGGACTGCAGCGTTTAATCAGCACAGCAAAATCTGACTCTAATTGGAGGAAAATGTTCACTAAATGTGCTTCATTTGAAAAAATGCATTTAAACTCAAATAAAAAGTTTTTTGATTTGTTGAATTCAGTTCCACAATCTTATGGATTTAAGTTTTAAATCCATGCCAGTTATTTAAATGTTTCTTGCTGGGTGAGTTGCCTTAATGTAACCATATTTGAAAGGCCTCTGTGTGCTTTGAATCAAGTGCTTGACAGAGCGTCTAAAGGTTCAGCCCATTCTCATTCTGAAGTTGGGAAAAAACACTGCTCTGTCAGTGATTTCTGCGTCACACACCTGATGCCAAAAGCCACCTTTCACAACAAAGCCGTACAGAACCTGTCGAGGCAATATCTGCCGCTGGATGGCATCAAGTTGAAACACTGGCGATAACAACAGCATATAAGGACCTTACAGACCTTATGGGATGGGTGGAAGGGGAGGTTGGTGGGTCCAACAAACTTAGGACTTTCACCCGGTAGTCCAGTGTTCACTGCCTGTGTGAATGTAGAGCCAAACCTTGATGTTCTTCTCTTAACCTAACCACATGCTTTTGTTGATGCATCCAAGAACATTAGCAGCAGCGCAGGATACCTGGCGTGTAATCTGCAGATGTGAAAGGCCACTGACAAAGTGTTCACTTGTGATGATTTGGGATGAGAACACGTTGACAGGGATGAGGATGCTCCAAATGCTGGTCCAGACCAACAACTTCTCACTGTGACCTCATCACATATTGATGTTTGGTCATGGACTTTCCCTGTCCACATATGACATGCAAGGTACCCTGGCTGCATTGGTTGTTGACATTCTGGGGCACCGTGTCAACTTCAGCCTGTTACATTCATTATCTGTTTTCAAAGTACACTTCTGTTTTCACAGGAAATGTTTAGTTTGCATACAGTCTCTTTCAAAATAAACGTACTATGTCGGTAAAACACTGCAAATTGATGTTTTGTCCTTCAACAGCAAAAGCTTATGGTTACATTTAGGATAAAGAACAGGGTTTGGCTTTACAATCTCATGGAAACATGAGAGTGTGATAGTCGCTTGTTGTTGGGGCCATCCGCCACATCTCCCACCCTGTTGTCCTGCCATGTTTCCCCCTGACACCAACAGGGACCAGCTGTGTACAGTGTGTAAAAGGCAGTTTTTTTCATCACTGTCTCACTTCAGAAGTCACTGCCTGAACACAGTACTTGTGTGAGTATTATAAGAGAATGAAAAAGAAAGCCTGAGACAGAAGTTCAATCCTCGGCTGCTTTCACTTCCACACACCTGACCAATCATTGCTCAAAGTGGGCGTCAGTGTTCAGACAATTAAAACATTTGTTGAATGCAGTAACCCTGACTCCAGTGCTGGAAAGACAGCATTTCAGGATGCTGTTCATTGAGCTGACAAGCACTTCGTTTGAAACCTTAACAGCATCTGAAAAATGTTTGTAACTTTCTGAAATAAGCAATCCAAAAATCGCCAGACAATCACTTTACACGGCGATTAGCCGAGTGTGCAGAGGTGTAAAATCAATCTCAATCTCTTTTTTCATTCTACAACTACGTGTAACACACTGAATGTCTTCGAGGGGAGACTGTCGGAAAGTGTGCGCCATTATCTCTGTTTGTACGATCCATTGTGTCGAGACTACAAAGACAGACAAAAGACAAAATTATTGCAGAGATATTGGGGCGGCAGTGTGATGCAGCCAGGAGCAGGCTATGACTGCAGCCTGTGTGGCCATTCAGAACAGGTAGGAACACTTTGTACAACAGACCTGAACCACAGCTCAAAATCACGAGTCAGCAAACATTTGTAAGTTATTTTGTCAACTAGGTTTTTTTGATTCTCCTGCCGCCAAATTCTACTAATTTGGCGGCAGGAGAATCAACAAAACCTAGTGCACACAAAGCCATAAACTCAAAGATTATTATCACCAGAAGAACAGAAATAAGGTCAGACTTTTTCGGAAATACTGTGTTATCTGACAATGTGAATTTTATAACCTGCGTGGCCAATCTCTCTCTCTGATCTGCAGCTACTGGAAGCCAGCAGATTTCTCTCAAACATTTATTCTATTCCCAATTTCAGAATCAAAAGGTCCAGTTTTGTTCTTGGCAATCCAACATCACAATCGACTCTGCAGCCCTGTGTAGAAACCTCCTGCCCTTCTTTCCTTTCGAAATCCAGTGGGTTTCTCTCGATCACTAACTTTTGGGATCATCCAACTATGAAACCAATCCAATCGCCAGACAAAATCACACCACAGATATGTTACCTTTGTACATCATTATGTAGCAGATACGTTGAAATGTATGTCTTTACATTTCAACATGTTTTGGCTTAAACACCTGCTTTACATGGCACTATCCTAGCAGGAAATGCAGCAATGTCTTTGTAAAAAACAATCACTTTTTGTGACACTTTCCTTGGTGAAAAAACAACATTGGTTTAGGCCTAAACAGCCACATGTAACAGCGAGGGGATGCTAAATAACAAATAACGCTGAAAATGTTTGGTGCCTCAAGAGCTGCTGGAAAATCAGGGATGGGTCACTAGAAAACATTCTTGGCGGTGATGTATTAATGTCACTTTAGAAAAGTTATAATAGTAATGAAATATGCAAACATAACATGCTCATGGTTTGCAGAAATGTACAACGCAGACATTTCCTTCTTGTGATTGGGCTAGAAAGCTACTTGGCTTATGGCTTTTCTTGGATAGCTTTCCGGCTGCTGTTGTCTAACACAGTTTGGGAACCACTGGCCACTTACGGCAAGTAATTATGTGCATTTCATTGCATCATGATCTTATTTAAATGCAGTCAAAAAGCTGATTGCTTGACCATGAGTCATTAGGTGTCTTATTAAAGCTGTTGTCAGCTGCTGTGGTTTGATTTAATACAGATTTCAGTGGTGGTAAGGAATATAACACATCCTGAGTCGGGCGCAGCGATCAGCAAACATTTGGTCTGTTCAGTGTTAAGTGGCTAAAGACTGAAGAGCAGCAGAGATAACAAGTTAACCACCTCAGCTATGGCTGAGCAATGATCCAGCTTACTGTTCCACCCAAACACTTACTTCTTCTATTTAGGATAAACTGAGTTTATTGATGCTGAATACATCCCTGTAGAAATTGAAACCAAAGCCTCTTTTACTTTCATAGCTACAAAACAAAACCTTAAATCCAAATCACTATAAAAATCTAATCAATCGTTCCCTGGCGCGAGGCCAAGCTGCCTGGCAAATTTCATGGAGATCTGTTCAAAAGGTTTTAAAAAGATCCTGCTCTCAGACAGACAAACTGATCCTGCAACAGCTCCTGCTGACATATTTCACATCAGTGACTCTCCACCTGCTGCACAGTTTCATTTGGAGGACTGAACCGTACATGCAGCAGTGTAACACTAATACAGCAGCTGTCTGTGTAATGCTATCTCCAGTTCTGCACTAATGCCTCTCTACATTAACGCAGCAACATCTCATCTCTGCTGCAGCTGCTTTAACCTCAAACTGTTGTGCACAGGTTTTCAAATTTACACAAAATGACCACTTGGTAGCTCAGAAAAGTAAGAATTATGAGAGGATGCCATTTAATCATTGCTCTAGGAGTTCATTTACCTTCAGCACAGCACATGAAGCCACTACCCAACTGGGCCTTAAAAAATCCTCATCTACCCTCCCAACACATGCCACATGAGGGTAAAATTGATGTTTGAACGAATCAAAATCCTGAGGCGATATCACTTCGATTACCTTAATTACCTGCCTGATTACATCTTTGTTCTTTGCCTGCAGTAAAATGTGTCTCTGCTGGACACCATACACAGTCTGACTGTGAGCCAATCAGATCAAAGCAAGACAAAGGCTCCTGATTGGATGCTCTGCACAAAGCTGGAGGACTCATCCAGGAAATGAGTTGTCAGTGAACACAGGGGCTGATTTTACTGAGAAATTACCACTGCAAAAAGGTAAGGTGGGTTTTACTTTGGCAGGAAATGTGTTTATTCACTGAAAAATGTTGATTTCTTGGGAATGACTGAGCCAGGAAGTTGATTCCTTGCACCTGTTGATGCCATGAAGCAGGTAAATCAGTCTGAGTGTGGTTAGCTTCAGGGTTTCATCACGGTTTGATGAGCTGCTTTGTTGGAGCTGATGGTTTTTCTCTCGTCCTTGACGTGTTGTGCCTTTCACAAAAACGTCTGTTGCACATTTGACATTTTGCTTTTTTGAATACTAGTTGAACAGACTGCAGTGATATGGTGCTTCTCTAGTCTTTGTGACCACTCAAAGCACTTTTCAAAGGCATTTACCCATTCACACACATTCACACACATTCACACAACAGATCGAAACCACAGACCTTCTATTTAGTGGACGACCACTTTACCTCTTGAGCCACAGCCACCTACAAGATTCATAATCCTCACAGTCTCTTTGAGAGCAGCAATCATCATTAATCTGATAATTAATTTTTGGATTAATCATTCATACTCTAATATTAACGCTGGAATGATGTTTTCATTAATGTATAAATAGATCAGCAGAATATTAAAGGTTCAGTGTGTAAGATTTCGGAGGATTTATTGACGTCTAGCAGTGAGGATTGCAGATTGCAACCAGCTGCAACTTCTCCGGGTTAGAATTCCTTCAGTGTTCATTGTTCAGGAGGTTTTTACTGGGAGCTGAATTATCCACAGAGGTCTCTTCCACTTCAAAACAAACAGACCAGGTGATTTCAGCAGGTAAAAACACTGAATAAAACTGTTTCATGTTTAAAATCAGTGTTTCTCCAGTGCTGTTTTGCACATCGCAGTGTGCCATTTTCTTTAGATCCAGACATTAAGGAGGTTTTTATCAGGAGCCAAAACATCCACAGAGGTGTCTTCCTCTCCAAAACAAATGGACCAGATGATTTAAACTAAAAAACTGTGGTGGTTGATGCGAAAACGTGAATGGACCCTGTGTTCAGGTGATTATCCACCAAAGAAAACATACTGATTATATTATATTTCATTTCTGCCACTACATCCCTCTAAACCCAACACACTGGACCTTAACGTGTCAACAGTTTTGATCAGCTAATTATTTAAATAATATATTCAACAATTTTTTTTTTTTAACTTTTTGCAGCTTCAACAAAGTGAGGATTTGCTGTTCTTCTCTTTGACTGTTGGTCAGACAAAACAAAATTTCTCAGGACGTCTCCTTGAACTCTGGGAAATTTTTGATGGACATCTGTATTGACTATTTTAAGACACCTTGTAGACGACAGTTGAGGGTTGCAGCCCAATCTATCAGATAACGGTAAAGACACACACATTACACGTTCCCAAAGCCAAGAGTGACGACTTTAGATGTCTTGTTTTGAGATATTCAGTCTACAGTGATTCAAAATAAAGAGGGGAAAAAAAGAACAGAAGAGAAAATCTTCATCTTACAGAAGCTGTAATTAGAGGATATTTGACAGTTTTGCTTGGTAAGATGTTTATCAGTTATCAGAAAGGTTGTTGATTCAATCTGTGTCAATGAACTCATCTTATTGGCAGTCTCTTCTGTCCTGCTGCTGTTACAGACCTCGTAATCATCCCACAAGCTGCTTCTTCTCTGGCCCAAACAAAGATGGCTGCCAGAAATTAAAGCTGCTTCCACTTGTCTGGTTACTCGTCTTTTTGCAGACGTCGGGCCTCATGCAAGAAACAACATATGAACAAATTTCCTCTTATTTTTGTTTATATCTATAATTATTCTATTATGGGATTCAACAATGTTTTCTTATTTTTTCTCTTGTCTGAGGTTAGAGAACATTTTGCGAGTGGTTGAGAGCAATCTGAAGAGAAGAACTGTACTTGGTCTTTTGATCCTAATTACTGTACTTTCAGTTACTCTGTGTCCCTCTACTGACCAGTACAGCAATTAAATACATTTACTCAAGTACTGCACTAACGACCCAATTGGAGGTACTTTTACGTACCTTGAGTATTTTAATTTCATGTCACTTTCTACTTCTACTCCACAACACGATTATTTGAACTTTAGTTACTTTACAAATTAAGATTTCTGTGCACGAACCAAATGAAAATATACAAGTGCAGCTGAAACAATTAGGTGATTAATTAGGAAAATAATTGGCAACTATTTTAATTATCATTCAGTCATTTTTCATACAATAAAAGATTTCATGGTTCGATACAAGATAAAGACTTGCTGCTATTAATTTTAATTAGTTTAATTATTTTGATTTTTAAAATTTATTTAAACTTTTCTGGATTACGATTAATAGCCTACTTTAAATGTATTTCTCTGATTGCACTAACATACTTTTTCACTCAGCACTTCTGCTGGTAACAGAATGTTTTACAGTGTGGTGTTAGTACTTTTAGTTCAGTAAAGGATCTGAACACTTGCTCCACCACTGCTGCTGACTCGGCAAAAGTTTTGTCATTGCTGGGTGTTTGATTTTCCTGAAGCACCAGTACTGACACTCTGGGAAATTTAATTCTCAGTTTATATAACAGTACATCGATTTTTCTTCTTCTTTAATTCTTCTTCTTGTAGCTTTTTTGGTGCAATCTCTCCAATTCTTGTTCATATGCCAGAATCGATGCACATGTCACAACACCTGCTCTTATATAGTGTTAGGGGGTGTTACCTGTGCTGACAGGTTACTTGTGATCATTCAGCACACCTGGGTAAGAGCAGATTTGGATGGTTGAGGGCGTTTGGTGCATCTGAAGTTGACTTCTTTAATTTTTTTCACTTAAAGGAAAATTGAGAGAAATGTAAGAGAACGTTGCTGCATGGGGCCCATTTTGATTTTTTAAATTTTATATGCTGATTTCATCAGATCTGAGGCGTCCAAACTAGACTCTGAAACATAGACATGGCACATGGACGAGCGAGGCTGGCGTGGTGTGATCCGCCCTGGCGAGCTTCAGCCAGATAAACTGTTGTTGTTGTTGTTGTTGCTGTGGATTAAAGGCTGGTGTGTTCCTGCAGCAGATTGCCCTCGGAGGGAACGGACAGGCCTTTTAGTGTAAAGGTATTAAGCCCAGGTCTAATCCAGAGCTAGGAGAGCAGCCAATTTAAACTGGATTCGGCCCACAGGACAACACATCACTCAGTCTGTCCCTCTCTAGTGTCTGTTTGTTGCTCTGTCTGAGATTCTCCCTCCATTAGTACGCCTTTGTCACCACCTCTTTATTTCATGATTCAGCGTCTTAAGGAACAAATGGGGTGATTTTCCATATTTTATTTCACTGTCAACACACCCGTGAAATAATTCAAACCAACAGCGAATGCTTTATGATGTATCTTCTCCTGTGCCACTGAGCTCTTAAAAACACATCAGTGATCCACACTGTGTCACTGGGTGACATGTTCTTTCATCACCACGAACACACACACTGTAGTTTATTCTGACTCAATCCCACATACACCATTTGGGGGTGTTGCAGGGAAGGACTTTCCCCTGCGGTGATTAGAAGTGGCTCAACAGCTCGATATGCTGTATTACCGCCATTTGTTGTGTTTTACAAATTACTTAATTTATCCTGATTTTAGTGCTTAGTAATTAAGCTTTATTGAGAGGCTATTAGTAGGTATATTGCTGCTTTTAAAAATGACAAAAACGACACAGTTTTAAACAAATTCAATGCTTGTTCACCGTTAAATGCAGAACACAGAAGAGCAATGAGGCGCAATAAGGGGCACAGCGGTTTTTCAGGTGAGGTGCTTAGGTTGTGTCCGATTGCTAACACAGAATATCTGCAGAGGTCAAAATGTTGGCATGAGGTAGAGTACTCGCTCTGGAAGAAGGGAAGGCTGAAGCATGTAGGGTAGGGGTGTCTTAACTTTTTGAATGGGGGCAAGCCGCTTCTCACATTATATGGGCACAGCTCTACACCCTTCCACATGCCTGCGAGGAAAGCCTGAGGCAGAGAGAGTGCACACCTCCCTGTCCTTCCATCCGCCTACAAGGCAGGGAGGGCAGCAGCAAAGACCCCCCAGGAACACAGCAGAGCAGCATCAATGACAAACAGAAATTACATTACGTCAGACACAATGTCAAAAGCAGGAGCTGGGGTGGAAGCAGGTTGCAAAGCGGCTTGCAGAGGAAGCAGCAAGCGTCCTGCTATTTTTTTGTCCTATCAAAAAAAAAAAGGTCACATACAAATGCGACAAACTGTTTTAGCTTTCAGTGTAAAAGTATTGACCTCTCACTCCTGAGAACAGCGCCCCTTACTGTTGACTTTATTGCATATTTGCTGTGGCCATGTCTGCTACCTTGCAGGAAGTGTCTGCTGTTCGCTAATCATTAGTTTGCTGATTTACAGTCTGTTTATGAAAGCCAATAGTTTCGTCTGCGTAGTTTCTACTTGGTGCATGTCTGCAAACTGTATAATAGTCCTGCATAAATAAGCATTTTGTATGTCAGGTCGCATGTGGCATGTTTTATATTCGTGTTTGATGTTCACATTTTGAATAAGCTGAACTTTGGACATGTCTGACCAACATATTCTTACTCCAACCTCATCACTTATCAACGTTTGGTCATGGACATTCAGTGTCGAGATATAGTGTGCAAGGTACCTTGGGTGTGTTGAAAACCGGTGCTTGGTCAGTGATTTCTGGTGTTACACAGGAAGCAACCACCAGTGCTTTTATTTTGAAAGAGACTGTATGCAAACTGTACATTTTACACAGAAGTGTATTTTGAAAACAGACAATGCATGTAACAGGCTGAAGTTGACTCGGCGTACCAGAACGTCAACAACCAACGCACCCAGGGTACCTTGGACGTCATATGTGGACGTGGAAAGTTCATGACCAACTGTTGATATTTGAAGAGGTTGGATTAAGAATGTGTTGGTACACACAACATCTGTTGCACGTCTGTCTACCCTGGAAGAGGGATCCCTCCTCAATTGCTCTTCCCGAGGTTTCTACAATTTGTTTTTACCAGTTAAAGGGTTTTTCCTTATGCACTGTGAGGGTCTGAGGACAGAGGGATGTCATATGCTGTAAAGCCCTCTGACTTTTTAAATAAAATTGAATTGAATTACGTACACTGTCCTGGTGCCCCAAATTCTTGCTGGAGCACTAAATGCAATATTTCCTCCTGTTTGTTTGATCAAGATAAAAGTGAGCAGCTGTTTCAGTAAACTACTCAGTTTTTGTTTTTTTAATGAAACAACATATTTGTGTTTTTAAAGATTTATGTCTTCAGTAGGAACCGATGGGCTCAGAGCTGAGAGCTACAGACAGAGAGTCAGACAGTACTGAGAGATGTGCCAAGACATTGTCAGTTTGCTTCTGCATGTGAGATTTGCTAAAATAAGAAAATATAGAATAAAATCAGTCTTATCCTTTAAATGATGCAACAGTTAAGAGCAAAAATGCTAAATATGAACTGGCACCAGCTTCTCACGCTTAACCATTGGTGGTTTTTCCTCTTTATCTGGGTATTAATCAATACTGGAAATTCTTAGCTGCAGCCCTCAACATGTACATTGTTGTTCTCTGTGATCTTCCTTTAGTATTTAAATAAGTTGCTGTTATTCCATTTCTGCAGATGTCACAGCCCTGTGGAGACTTAACTGTGTGTGTGTGTGTGTGTGTGTGTGTGTGTGTGTGTGTGTGATCTGTTTTTAATCCACAGTAGTACATCTTTTTTCTCAATATCTGCCTTGAAGCCATTTGTCTTCTTTGCGGCTCTCGAGCAGTTTGAGCTGAATTGAAGGTTTTTTTTTATTCAGCTTTGTGCCCTCATTACCATGCAGACCTATATTTTCAAAATACAATTCCCTAATTATCCCTGCTGTCGTAGTTTTGCATCAGGTTGGGGAGGGTGGGGGTGAGTGCTCTGAAAAGGCTTTCATGTGCAACGCTGTTAGGGTCCATTTATTTTCAACTCAGTTCCTCCACAAAAAAGAAATGTTGAGCAAGATTTCTGTGTGCTGGTTCACAGCAGAGCGTTTGTTCGTGATGACTCCGGGAGAGAAAGAAATACACAGCTCTGCAGGAGTGTTAAAGAATTTCAGTTTTGATTGAACACCATTAAAACCATATAGAATGCTTTCTCTCACAGTTCCACAGTATCTTTCCCATCTTCTGTAAATATCAGTTTGTGATATATATATGGCGAAGAAGTTGATCATTTTAGTGCAGAGCTGCCAGAGCTTTACATCTGTCCCACAACAACAGGCCTACACACAAACGGTGCCTGGAGGAAGATCAGCTCTGCGTTTAGGATTTTAGGTAAATAGGCTCTGATACGGTGCTTCTTTAGGATGCTAAGCAGCCTCAGACCTAACCTGCTGCCACACCCTTAAAAGCTGACACAGAAAAAGCACAAAAGTAGCACCCAGCGTATGACCTCGGCATGTGTTCAGGCCCACAAACATGTTTTTGTGAGGTCACAGTGACCTTGACCTTCAACCACCAAATTATCATCAGATCATCACTGACTTGAAATGGACGTGCCAAATTTAAAGAAATTCTCTCAGGTGTTCTTGAGATATTGTGTTGACGAGAGTGGGATGGACAGATGGACAACCCAAAAACATAATCCCTTCAGCTACGGAAGCCTGGGTGGAAACAAAACAATATAAATATTGTTCCTGCTGATTCTCATGTGAATTTGTCGCAGTGTTCTTTTCAATTTCTTGTCATTTCTTTTTGTTGTTGTTTTTCTTTCAAGTGATTTTCTTTGAGTAGGAGCTACCATTCCTACTGTTGCCAGGCAGCCTACTTTTCTGGTGATGTTCTTCCATAACACTTGCTGATTTACTGCCTACCCACAGAATATGTTGATTGTACGTCACCTGGTGTTGCAGCAAACTATGGGTTGAACATAAACTGAGCGTGCTCGCAGCTAGAGGCGCCTGCACAACGGTGTCTCACGCTAGTAAAAAGACCAGGCCAGGCCAGTCCATTTTTAAAAAAAAACCCATACAGATGGTGAATACCCATGAAAATAAACATTTTAATCCTATCATCATCATATTAATAATTTCCAGTATGTTTTCCAGATGCACAGCATTGAGAAATAGTGACTACGAGCAAGAAATGTAAAGATGGGTAGCTGTACATAGAGCTCAAGGTGGAGAAACTGGCGCTGGCCAAAATAACTAAAAAAAAACAGTCAGAGCTACTTGACTAATGGCTTTTCATGGATAGTGGATTTAAACTAGTTTGGGAACTGGTGACCTACTGTGAAGCGGCTCCAGTCCTGCTTTTGTCTTATTTAAATCACGGATTGTGCCTTTAACATGCTGGCAGGGCTGCAGGATGATGTAACGTCACAGAAACTGTCCTTCAGACTCCCTGCCGATGTGTCCTTGAGCCAAACCGCTAAACCTGCAGACCGCCAGTCCCGCTCGCTTTGCTTCTGACCGTCACCTCTGACATCTGACCTCCTGAGAGTCGAGGGGTCAAGGGAAAAGAGGATTTCCCTGCAGGGAGCAATAAAGTTTCAAATTACATGACACTTGATTTAAGCCTGTTAAATCCATCAGAGGGATCAGGAGAGGCTGCACGCAAAGCTCGCACACAGGTTTACATGTGAAGGAAGATATCTGGTAAACACAGAGAGAGAGGGAGGCACTCGGTGCAGCACAATATATCAGTCACACACCCTCAGAGCCTGAAAACACAAACATGATCAGGTCTTAACCCCATCAGTTCGGTCCTGGCTGCAGTCTGGACGAGTAAAACCAGATTCTGTTTGTTTTCTTCTGCTTTAGTCAACAGGTTTGATGACATCCTCCAAATGTAAAAATATAGCTGTCAACTGTCAGTAAACAACTAGACTAACAAACACCTACTCACGACTTTCACCTGCCAAAACCAACAAATATTTGTCAAAAAAATATATAATTTTACATAGATTCAGTGTACTGTGATAAAAGAATAAAGTGAGTGACACAGCAATGAAACACCTAGGGCTCTAGTTTCACAGACTGGGCGAGGCGGAGGTGCAGCGCACCTGCACTTTGCCAGCTGGGTGTGGCCAGGCGGATTTTGCAAGTTTGGCACACCGTGCGCGCTGGCGCAGCTACTCCTCTTTCCCACCTCCGTCCCTCCTACACGCGCAAGTCGGAAAGAGGGAGGAGAGAAGGCGTGGAGTGGGTTTTACACACATCACACCAATCAAATGAGACACTCTCCTCGCCCTTAAATGCGCCGCGCGAAGGCGTAATGCGAGTTTACTCAATTCGCCATGGCAGAAGAGAGCAGCAGCGTCAGACAGCCAAACTTCTCCCAGGAGGAAATTGATGTTTTGGTCCAGGAGGTCCAAGCTCGCAGTGTCTGAATATACGGAACTGCGAGCAGACCTCCACGGGCTGATGATGCAAAGGTAGCCTGTGAGGAGGTCACCACAATTGTAAATCAATGTTGCGTTTCTCTCGTGCGCATGTGCTCTCTTTCTCTCTCGCAGTCTCACTCTGTTTCTTTTCTTTTGACTTTTCTAAGATGACAGATGCTGAATATATGCTCCCTATCTGATGCTGTGGCTGTTTGTGGTTGGCTGAGAGGGATGTGAACTCATTAGTTTGCAGCTGTGTTCATCAAATCAGGCTGGGTTTCCATTACGCGTGCCAAACGGTGCCAATCCCCTTTGATCTGACATCAGA
Source organism: Epinephelus awoara (assembly GCA_035609425.1). Taxonomy (NCBI): domain Eukaryota; kingdom Metazoa; phylum Chordata; class Actinopteri; order Perciformes; family Serranidae; genus Epinephelus; species Epinephelus awoara. Next base: position 41,755,895 of record CM069297.1, read on the forward strand.
TGTGACGGGACACTCGATATAGAGATACATTTACACCGGCTGCGCTCTGCCTGCGCTGACAGTAGACCTGGTTTCAGCTGGCGAGCTTTTGGCGCACCTTCAGCGAAGCCTGTTGGCACAAAACTGTCACTGTGCCAAGCTGGATCTGTCGACACCTCCCCCTGCTGCGCCGCCACACCCATCTCAGCGCACCTCGGCCTGCCAAACTACCAAACTGAGCGCGTCTCGGGTTGTGCTGCTTGAAACTAGCTCTGCGTGGGGTTCACCACCCTGTGCCACCCTGTGCCACGCCGGGAAACTAGAGCCCCTAATGTCCAGGAGCAGACTGATTTAGTCAGCGGCTGATCGTTACTGGGAAACATACTAAAATGAACTTTGGGATGAAGCTTAGATAGAACCAGGATTTTTAAGTTTCTGGGTCAAAATTTGACCAGAATTTCTTTTAAAAAAAGACAAGGTTTGATATTATGATCTAAACGCCATGTGTGCCTTTTGGAGAATAATACATGGCTTTTAAGGGGAAATACCCCAGGTAGCCACTTTTAACTCAGCCTCAAGTGAAACTTCCCCAGCTGATTACTTGTAGTAAGATCACAGGAGTGACACAAATCCTTCAGAAAGCCACGAGTATTTTCTTCTGGACAACATGTTCTTGCAGGCAAATTTTCTCTGTTGTCATCAGGGTGTTGTTACGTTTTACCTGCTTGTAAAACTACTATTCAAAATTTTTTATTCGCTCTGCTATTCGGCTTTTAAATTCTCTGTAAATATTATTTTTGTTGTAATTTTTTACATTTCTTTTATTAATAACCAGTCTGTTAACCTTTTAAAAATGATTTATAGATTTCTTTATTCCACTGAACTCTTTGGCATATTTTTTATTTTTGTTTTTATTTATTACTCTTCTATTTATGTGTCTACATGATACTGTATGTTATGGTACATGCGCAAGGCAAGCTGTTGCCCCTGGTGGGATTAATAAAGTTGTCTGAATCTGAAGTGTATGATCTGAGTTTGTCATCAGCTGCAGACCACTGTTTCAGACCAACAAACAACAAACCTAGTTGTCTTTTAGAGAGTCATTGCTGTTTTTCCTGCAGCTTTTAGCCCCCAAACATGATGTCTTTTTAAGTGACCCATCACTGTGTTTCCACTGGGGATAGTGGCATGAGAAGAGGTTATAATTTACCGAGAAATTTTACAGAGCATTTCTTGTTACCTATTGATAGATACTGATGCCAGTAGTGACATATATGTGCACCAGTTTTGTTTTTTTAACTTCAGATACTAAGGATCTAGTAAAAAGACTTAAGAAACATCCACTGAAGCAGGAACGGCCAAATTTGCCAAAACGCATATAAGGGTTAATTTGACATCAGTCTCTTGCCTTTGGTTAATTTTCAGAGATCTGCCTGCTGTGAGGACAAAGTTATTGATCTGATTGTGAGACTCTGCCACAGACAACCAGCACACACAGAGCAGGTGAAGTCTGAATATACCATAAGACAGAAGTAGAGGCAGCAGTGTTTGTTGTCCGGCCCACTTTGACTGGATGCTAGACAAAGAACAAAGACTGTGTTTGAGAGGAATTTAGATCATCACTGGGTGCTACTGTAACTGGACTTTGCCACTTCCTGTTTGTTTAACAGGAGAGTTTACATTTTAACCATCTCCCCCTCCAGTTCAGAAGAAACTGCAGTGAATGCTGCGGTAAAAGAAAGTTTACTCATTAGGTAAACTCAAATCACACTGCAGTCAGAATATTGAAAGCTTCTGTAAGGTGTTTTTTAATGAGAAACTGCAGTACAGACATTGGGAAAGGAGTTTATCTCAGGATCCAACATTATAGACAGTTTAATTGTGTTTTTTTTTCTCTGTGACTATCTGTGCTGCGGCTGGGGAAAACAAACGCAACATTGCCTAAAGATTCTTCCTTGAGATGCAGAGAGCGTCTGGACTTTGGTTTGGATTCATGGTCTGTTTATTGACTAACTGCTTTACCTAGTAATAATTCAAGCACTTAAGCGTTTGGTGCTGCCAACCATGACTTATTGCAAAATTGCATGGATATGGATTTCATGGAGATATCCTGAAGTGGCTTATGTTTATAATAGACGGGCATGTACTAACATCAATGGTATAGAGTCTGAGAGAGGTGTGATACAGTGTGGGGTACCACAAGGGTCCCTGTTAGGACTCCTATTGTTTCTCATCTATAAACACAATCTTGCAGCTGTGTCTAACACAATAATGCTAATATTATTTGGAGATTATACTTATTTAATTATCTAAAAAGTTGTCAGTATATGAATAAATCATTATCAGTTTAAGTGTACGCTATTTTGAGGCATTTTTTTCTGCTTCACCTTTATGTCAGACAGTAATTTCCAACTGCATAAGCTGTTACTACGTTGCTCTCTTCAAAGCCAGACTTCATTGAGAAAAACAATAATTTAACGCTGCTGAATACAGCAGCTACTAGTTTAGTTGGTTTGTGATATTATGTGACTTCAGTGTTTAAAAGAGAATTAAAAAGAAAAGAGAAAAAAGCAGTTGAACGAGCTGTCTAACAGAAAGGTAAAGCGGTGATAATACTCTAATAAAGTGTACACTTAAACTGATATTCAATTTTTTAAGGTGGCTAAAATATGTTTTGTTGCTGCCCCCTCCACTCCACAGCAGCACATTGCCTAGCTTTTGTGTCAGACTTCAGCTTACTACTTCAAACTGGGGGTGTACCAGTTGACATCGTCTGTATCTAACACACTGACTTTGGATAAGTACAGCATACAACCCCTCTTTAAATCCAAACTATTCCTTTAATACCAAACCTAATTCAGCCAGGTAGCGGTTTAATTGCAACTATCAAATAACAATGGTTGGATATAAAGATGTTATTTATAGACCAATGCTGTCCAAAGTACATATCTTTTATCCTGATCTTAATTCAAACAAAATTATTCCATTTTTCTTCTGATTGTTCGTCCAAATTCCAGCTCAGTGCTGACTGACTAAAGCTGCAGGAAAATCTCCAAAACTAAAGCGTTACAGTTTGATGTTGGCTGGATGGCTGGAACTGTGGGCTACTGGAGGCAGAAATGCATGATGAACCCAAAGATGACTGAATCTCCATTTTCTGTTTCCAAAACTCCACCTTAATTCTAAATGTGATCTTCCTTTCTTTCTTTCTGAAACAATTCAAAACATTATTCAAACTGCAGACAGGTTCTCTTCAACCATCAGTTCTAATGACGTATCTTGCTCTTTAAAGCCAGAAATAAATTAGTTTCAATAAATAGTTTCAGGCCCAACATTTAAATCCTCCCTGAATTTATGCCAACTAAAGACAAACCAACCAACATGAACCTTATTTTCATCCAGACAACATCAGGTTTCCATCTCTTTCTCCAGAAATTACATTAATACTTATAATAATAATAATAATACTTTACACGGTCAATGTACGTACACTTAAAGTGTTTGTTTTTGTCACTGACAGGCTCCTAGTGTTGCTCTGTCTGTGTCTGGAAACATTATGGAAAGGATCTTTACAGAGACAGGCCTTTTTGTGAAAGAGTTACAGTCCTTTATTTAACTAGACTCTCAGCAAACCCACCAGACTCCATTTATATAAACAGTCATTTTAGCGTGTACAGAGGCAGCTTATTTTCACATCTAACTGGGCGAATTAAGGGTTTATTTCAACCAAACCAGAGTTGGTGATTCATGGAACAGTGGAAAGACAAACCATGATGGCTTGTGAAAAAGTGTAAGATGTGATCGCTTCATTCAGCCTGCTTAATTTCGCATATTTCCTGTCATTCGTGTTGCGACCATCGCACCGCTCAGCAGGAATTTGCTAATTGCGTCTTCACGTTCATTTTACATGTAATTCACTTGCAAGAATTGTTGCACTCGTGCTCGGTGTTACGACACCATCAGTGACAAAAACAAACACTTTGAGTGGACATACATTAACAGGGCGCAGCTGACCCAAGTGGTTAGACTGCAGCTTTTTTCAAAGCTGCCGCTGCAGCAATCTCACTCAATACTGGACCAGTTTCAAAACCTGTTGTTCCCATTAGTCAGTCAGACACAAAAACATGCAGGGTCCAGGTTGAAAAATACAAAAGTTACCTTGTAACACTACAGATAAGGGTCCACAGACTAGTCTTTATCTGCCCATCATGTGCTACATGTGGTCAGCTTTAAGCTGCCAGTATATATGCCTAAAGAAGTTCTTGTTGTATGGCCCCCACGCACAACTTTCAGACATCAGATTGTCCACACCCACTTCACATGGGAAGATGTGATTTTTCACACAACTACTTCCATCACTTTTCATGTGAACAACTGAGAACAACACCATGAATTTCTCCAGGAGAGACTGTCTGAGGATGCGCTCCATTATCCCTAAATTCAACATGACCAATCGTTATATTTTGACAGTAGGCAGCCTTTTGAATTGTGTCTTGACGCAGAACAGGTCGCTGTTAAGTCACACGACTAATGCCGGGTTCAGACTACACTACATTTTGTCCATTCCGACAGTCACTATGTCAGATTAGGCGATTGAGGAGTCATTAAATCTTGCTGTGACTTGGCCGACAGACATGACAGACTGCTAGAGCTTGAACGCATCACAATGTAATTCAATGCAACTCCATCAGCTGTTAAGACCCAGACACACCAAACCGACCTCAGAGAACTAGCAGCAATAAACCAATGTTCAGCCAATAAATCAGTGGGCTCATTAGATGCTCCAGTGTTCACATGTCCGGGCCCCAAACTCTCACCCAGATCAGGCTTTCTCTTGTTCCTACCAATCATCCAACAGCTCATCCACCTCCATCACACTAGAGGCATTCCTACCAACAAGCCCCCAGTTAAAGGGACATTCTGTGTTTTCTTTTTTCCCCTATCCCTCTCCATAGTGGCATCATTATAAGAGCCTATTATGGCGTTACAGAGGCCGACTCACAGACTAAATGCCTTGTTTCTGTCCGCCATGGGAGCCTTCTATAGAGCCGCAACTCCCTCCTTCAACAGAGAGGCCCCTTCATCATGCTGCCCTCCTCCTCCTCCTCCTCCTCTCATCCTCCTCGCTCTCTTCTCCCTCAGACACAGACAAGCCTTTATCTGCCCATCATGTGCTTGCTCTCTCTTTCTCTTTTTTCTCCAGCCTGACCCTGTTTTCCACAGCGAACAGGCATGCCGGTTAGGATTTGGGGGGGAAACACACACACACACACACACACACACACATGCAGAGCGAGAGGGGAAAAGGCTGATTTGGAAAGCCAGCTAAATATTTTATCCATGGCCACGCTATCTGTCTGTGTAGCTTAATACCGATTTGATGTTATCTCCTAAGTCTTTCCAGCAGAGGTTTTTTTTTTTTTTCATATTTTATTTTCTGATCAAATAATCTCTTCATATCTGCTGTGCAACATCTAAACTGTGCACCATGTCATCTTGTTGTCTTTTCTCTAGCTCTGTGGAAATGTGTAGACGCTGGACTGTAACGTCCAGACGATGATTGGTACGAGGCAAAAGACCACCACAATAAAGAAAAATCATCCGCAGAGCTGCAGCATTTTGATATTTGTACCAAACTCTTGTTTTTGTGAAGCAATTCATCATTTGGTCTAAAAAAGACAAGAAATCTTCTTTTACAGTTTCTCAGAGCACAAGATGACATCTTCCGATCACTTGTTTTACCAACAATCCAAAAAGGCAGCAGTCGACCGGCAGCTCCTCTGTTCAGTGAGCTAAAGTTACTGTTTTTTTCAATGGAGTCTGGTGGGTTTGACATGAGCTGTTAAAGCTGTGAAAATATTCTCAATATAGCCTACACTTAAGCTGATATTGAATTTTTTTTGGGTGGCTAAGATGCGTTTTGTTGCTGCTCCAGAAATTTTAGTCAAATTATCTCAAAACTCAAAAACTGTTGACTTAACATAAAAACATGTCAAGGTCGCAAGGGATGAGTTTTTATGTCAAGTAAGCATAAAGTTTTTATGTCATTTTCACAGTCCAAGACATTTGCGTAGACTTTACATTAAAATTTAGTGTCATGGATTCGGGGTCTACGGTGCAGACAAAACTATCAAGCTATAAACTAATCAAGTGTATCTCCAGAGAGACGATTTAATTATGACAGGAACGAAAGAGGAGGTCAGGTGACATAACACAAAGAGTGAGAAAGTCCACATAGGGCTCAGGTTGGAGGATGGGTCAACCAAACACAGGCCTTTCACTCAGGAGACTGCTGTTTGTGTCTCGTCTGAAACCAAAAGTCGATATGACAAATTTTAACCCAAACCACGTTTTTTTTCTAAACATAGCCACATAGTTTTGTTGCCTATATCTCACCATGTTGTTTCGGTGCGTATCTATGACTGTTTTTAAACCACAACTGTTCATGCAAATGCCTGTCACAGCTCTAGCAGTCATATATAGTTTTCTGAGTCATTGGCAAACAACCTATTCTGTCATTAACGAAGTATTTCACTGTTGGAAAGACAGTCTTTTCATTAAACTGGGCTGCCTGTGCAGTAGAAAGATACAAGTACTTTTGAAATTGGTGCTACATGACCAGAGGGAACAGAGAAAAGGGGTGGTGGCATTCACTTTGGCTCAAGAGGTAGAAAACCTACAATTACCTGAATGCACTGTGCTACAGACCAATAAACACTCCCAGTGGCAGGTGACGCAATACAAGATAGTTTTGGCCGGCCCATCGAAAAACATGGCCCTATGAAGAGAGGGGCGGCTCTATATCTCAATCTGCTGCTATACTCTTTGTATGTGAGTTGGCGGGCAAATGAAAATGAGGAAGTACAATCTGTAGTTCAAGTTTTTTGTAGGTCAACACGGAGGGTAGCATCACACTGGTTCCCTCGTCAAAAAGCGCAACAGATTTTTCCATCGGATTTTAAAATTAAGACAATAAGCTCAATGACAAACAAACATTTATGATACTTACACTTTTGTTCAGCAAGATAATCTTCACCACCCAGAAGTAAATAGTTAGCATTAGGCTATAAACGAACTACACCACGGTCCCATGACTTCAGTGTCGCCTCCACAACTAGATTGTAAAGCCATGTTTGGCATGATGTTCTGTAGTCTTATTTAGCCACGTGATATCAACTGCCTTTTTTAAGACACAAAAGCTTCTAAATTCACGGTGGGGAACAATTCGACATCCCATTGTTCCGAAGTCCCGTGGTTCTGAAATCATCATGATGCCCTGTGGTTACGGTCTGGTTAGGTTTAGGCACAAAAACCACTTGGTTAGGGTCAGGAAAAGATCATGGTGTGGGTTAAAATGAAAAAGAAAGTGGCAAACTCATAAGCCGTGAGCCTGCTTCGCCTCAAGCTTTCCCAGCTGACCCAGAGCCGGTCGCGACGCACCATCAAGGCTGAAATACGCCCACCGGGAGCCGTTCAGCACCGCGGAGAGCTCCCTACACAACCCCGACCCCAGAGTTAATAACAGTATAGCCTAGTATAATCACATATTGAAACAACGGGACGTTGGACTAATGAGACCAAAAGGAACTGGGAGTGAAAAAATCCAAACTCATTTCCGGGTTTTAGGACCCTTTCCTGCAGCACTCTTTTACTGCTGCCAATTTTCCAAAATGTATGTTTTTACATCTTTCAGGCAGCCAGTGGCTTTCCTTCACTTCTCTGCAGTATCAAAAAGCAACTTGCAAAGACTTGAAATCTCCTGGAGCTGCATCATCCATCACAGTGAACACCATCATGTCAGAATTATGACACCGTTATGTGGTAATGAATCGCAGACTTTCACAACGTGTCTGCCTTTGCCACACAACAATGAGATATATGTGACAGTGGATTACTCGCGCTGATTTTCTTTGCATATTGGGAAAAAAACTGTAAACTAAAACAAAACTAGAATTACAGCCTGCAGTTGTATGCCTTCACACACTAGTCCAGTTTCTCTGACAGTCTCCATCCATGTCAGTGAAAACATGGATGCTTCACACACAGAAGATCTATACAATCAGCACAGTTTCAAGATTAGAGTCACCAATTCAGTATCTGACCAAATGTCTCCCCTTCTGTTCCTGAGATATGACGCTGAATAATGGCCAGAAAAGTGTTTTTGCAGAACACTTCACTAAATCAATTTAACCTGTTAGACTTTTGTCACTTCACAGTGACCTTTGACCTTCAACCACCAATTTCTAATCAGTGTATTCTTCAGTCCAAATGGACATTTATGTCAAATTTAAAGAAATACTCTTGAGATATCATGTTCACGAGAATTAAACAGATGCAAGGTCACTGTGACCTTTGACCAAGAAAATTCAAATTCAGAGAAATTCCCTCGAGGCGTTCATAAGATATCAGGTTCACAAGAATAAGACGGATGCAAGGTCACAGAGACCTTTGACCATGAAAATGGAATCTGTTCATTGTTGAGTCAAAGTGGATGTTTGTGCCAAATTTTAAGAAATTCGCTCAAGGCGTTCTTGAGATATCGCATTAATGAGAATGGGAAGGATCCAAGGACAGCCCAAAACCATAATGCCTCCAGCTATGGCATATAAACAAGTCTAAAAACAAGTGCTTTGCAGAATGATCACACAAGTCAATGGGCTAAACACTGAAAACCACCGGTGTGCAGTGTTTCCTGCAGTAAAACAAAGAACACCTCAGCTGACTCCATAAACATTTATTACATTTTTTATGAAATAAAACATTAACCTTCAGGAGCAACTTCACTGGTGTGTTCAGTGACTGTTGTTTAGGCTCATCGAGCTTCACTGATCACAAGTCTGCAGAAAAGGCCATACGAAGGAAAACTTTACATTCTGTTAACCCTTCACGGAGATGAAGTCAATTATTTCTGCACGCTGGTTTCATGTGTTACATGGAATTTACAAAACCCTCATGATGTGCATGTGATGTGAAGAGAGTGGAGGAAAGTGTTGCTTTACATTACTGAACAATTTCCTCCTTGTCTTGCCACAGCAGACGCCATGTTTGATGTCTAAACAACCATTTTCCTCCATGTGCTCGGCGGATTTTTCGTGGTTAGCTGGCGTGCACGTGACGTTGAATGCCCCCCCTCACCTTCTTCCTCAACTCCATGTTTGTCCACTGAACTCTAATGTCTCGTCTTTCCCCTCCAGTCTTTTTCTTCTAATTTGCCTCCATTGTTCATCTGCCTCCTGTCTTTGTACCCTGACTCCTTTCCTCCTTTCATTCATCTCCTCTCCTCCTTAAAACGTCTCCCTCCCTCTCCTCTCATTTCATCATCCTTTACTTTTTTTGTAATGTAATGTCTTCCCATTTTACGTCTTTGTCCCCATATTCCTTTCTTTTCCTCCACTTGTCTACCCCTGTCATCATCTCCTTTTATCTCCCTGTTAAATGTGTCCTCCTTCACCTCCTCTTAATTCTTTCTCCTACTCCTTTCATTTCCTGTCTTCTTAACCTCTTGTTTTAATTCTCTTCTCCTCCTGAAGTTGTCCCCGTCCTCTTTCTTCTTCTCTGTACAAGCACTTCTTTTTGTCTACTCTGCTCTCCGTCAGTCTCTTCTACTTTAGAATATATCCTTTCTTCCTCTTTACATCCTCTTTTTTCTCCTCACCATTTTTCCCAGTTTCAATCTCTCCCCTTTTCTGCTTTCACTTGTCCACCTTCCTCCCATCCTCCTTTGTCCCCTTGCTGTTTATCTTTCTTGTCTTCCTGCACATTTCCATTAATTTTGTCTCCTTTCCTCCCCTTTAATGTCTTCGATATTCATCTCCTCGTGGTCTTTTCTCTCTTGTTGTTTCTCATTTTTTTAAAAATTATATTGAATCCTCCCATTCTCAGTCTTTGTCCCGCCTTTCCTTTGTATTTGTACCTTTCCTTTCTTTCCCCTTTGAGTCCATCATCCATCCTTTGCTCGTCTTCCTTCCTTTCCTGTCATGTCCATCTTTATACTCTCCTCCTCTCACCTGCCTTTTGTTGTTCTAACATCACACTCTTTTTCTCTTGTTCTTCCTTAATTTGTCTCATCTGTATCTTATGTCCTTCCATCTTTCTTGTCTCTGCTCATCCCCTCCTCATCCTTTTGTCCTTTAACTCTTTTGGTATTTTAACATTTGGCTTTACTTATTCATATTTTCTGAACAATTGGAATGTATAAAAACGATGATAATAATTGCAAAACCACCAATTCCTCCCTTTTCACTTGACCTTATTGAAGATCGTCTGTACAGGGTTCTCGCATATTTTCATGGACAAACTTTCAAGACTTTTCCAGGACTTGACTCATGATAAAGGTTTTATTTGGGAAAGGCTGTCCTGGTTACGGTACATTCTACACACGCATAAGAGTCTTGCTTTCCCGTGACAAACGCCGCCACACTACGTCACATATACACTTAACGTCTAGAAGCGTAAGACTTGGCCGGTGTAAGTCCTGGAAATGAGAACTGTGCAAGTTTTCAATTTGTATCAAGCATCAAATAAGTTGTTTGAGTTCATTTGTCTTACTTGACATTGCACGTCCTTCAATGGCGACTACTGAGCATCACAGTGTTGATGCTGAAACAATATATTGTGCAGCCCTAAGTTAACGCTTATTAGAGCTACGTTACGTCAACAGCTAACTTACAGAAAATAAATATTATGTGGAGGTTTATCCCCTGAAGATTACTGTAACAATTAATTTCATTACAACAAAATTCCAGATTTTTCAATGATTTTTGCTAATATCATGACTTCTTCAGGCCTTAAAAATGGGACTGTGAAATTCCATGACTTTTCCAGGTTTTCCATGACCTTGGGAACAGTCAAAGAGCAAGAAATGCTCAGTATCCTACATGCTAGTGATGTTACTGATGCCAAATGTTGGCTTTGCACATTTCAACCACGGATACATTTGTACGTTTCATACGTATCATATCAACATTTCCAAAGTGTCATAGTGTATGAGTACCACTGTTCAAGACCAACAAGCAACAAAACAGGTTGTGTTTTAGCAAATCATCGCTGTGTCTTCCAGCAACTTTTATCCGACCTGTCACTGTATTCCCAACAGAGACTGTGCCACCAAAACCTGACATTTTAAGCCAAACATGATCTTTTCCAAATCATATTGAGGTGTAACCACACCATGTATGTGAGTGTCACGTTGGCATCACAGACAGGCCGGAAAACATGTCAGTAAACAGTAGAAAGCAGCATGGAGGCCAGTGGAAACTTTGTGGTGGTTACTTTTTTTTACTTTTTACTCTTTTTCTATATCTCTTAACTATTCAGTCTCTCTTGGTGCAGACTAATTTGGGCCGATGTTTGAGCACTGCTTGGGCAGAGATGGACGGTATTTTGTGGTGCATTCACCTGTGTTAAGTTTCCATCAATGCTGATCAGAGCAGGAGCCGCCCAGCGTGTGCATGGCGATTGTAACATACATAGTACATTAAAAAGCCAGATGTTACTGGGTGATAGCGTGCAGTGGAAAAGGGGACAAAGACCACAAAGAAGTTATACTCCATGCAAGAAATCTTATGGCTAAACTGTTATAAAACTCCAATGGGGGAAACCCAAATAGAGTTTTTCACTCACTCTTACAGAGCAGGTAAAGTTTCCATAATTATAGCTGAGGTCAGAAGTCATGTTTATAAGCAACTCTCATCAAATACCCTTAGAATAACTAAGCAACTAATTACTGATTACTAATTCACTCACGTACTGTATTTCAGTACAGTTTTGAGGTACTTCTTACATTTGATGCTTCTTCATACTTCTACTCCACCATATTTTGGAGGCACATTTATTTTACAGCTAATTAGTTAGGCTGCTTTTCAGGTGAATGTTTCGTTAGGTAAGTTTTGTTATTTCTTTGCCTCCTCATCTTCTGTTTGGCTGTCTCCAACTCAACAACATTTTACACATGAGAAATAGTATATAACAAACTATAATGTATTTGTGCACCGATTTAACTGTTTATTAATGATTTTACCGGCCATTAAAAATACAAACTGCCCCACATGAGAGGTGTTTGATTCATTTTTATGCACTCTGGCATCTTATTACCCTTTAAAAGCTTATATTATTTTCCACATTAATGATGTATTGTGATGTTAAAAAATAGCAGTAGTTGTCAGAAATTAGCATTGAGTAGAGACAGAATTCTTTGCAACTGCTACCGTTCAAAATGAGAGGATTTTGAGGTGCTTGTACTCGAGTATTTCCATTTTATGCCACTTTATACCTCTACTCCTACATCTCACCTACATTTTACATTTTATTCCACTAAATTTATTTATCAGCTTTAATGCTTGGGTTAATTTAGATCAATAATACAAAGCATAATCAAGTAATAAATGATGTATATTTACAGATTAAACTACTCAGCAGTATATAAAGCATTTAAAATGAGCTCAACTTTTAGCTGCTGCCTGCAACATTAACAGAAAATATGTGTGGACCCAAAACTTGTTTTTGATCAATGATATTGTGCTATTTTTTGAGGGCTTTAATGCATGAACTAAATGACCTTTTAAATTATTATTATTAGTCCTATTAATGTCTTCAAAAATATACATGCAGCCTATTTAGATCTAGTCATAAAACATTTGGGGCTGAAGCCTCAGAAGTTCAAGCCGAACAATGCCACTGGATCAAGTTGTAATCGGTGACAAATACTGAATGAATAAACCCTTAAAATGACCTTAAATGTGCGCACAGCTGTTTAAATAGATGATGGAGTGGATTCTGAATGCTTAAAAACTTTTCCTTCACTCTCCTCCCATCCTCCATCTTTGTCCTTTTTACTTCTTTCTTTACTTCCTCTCCTCCTCCTGTCTTCCCTCTAATTCATCTCCTCCCATTTATTTTATTTCTCCCTTTAAAACTCCCCTGCTTTCCTCCTCTCCTGTCATCTCTCCCCCTCTCCTCTCCTCTTCCCTTTGTTATGCTAAAGGCAGTCGCTGCTTGAGCTGCGCGAGACACACAGAGACGCTTTTAAAGGAGGAGAGAAGAGCGCTCGAGCTCTTCTTCTTTTTTATATCCGTCTAAGCTCCAATAGCGTGTGTGCGCCGCGGACAAGGAACATAATTCTAATGAGAAGGAGGGAGGGAGGCGCGCTCCCGAGGCTGAGGCTGAGGGGGAGGAGGAGGAGGAGGAGGAGGGGAGGAAGCCAGTCAGCCATCCAGCCGCGCGCGCATGCTCGAGACAGCAGGTGCCCGAGCCCCCGTTAAAGAAAAAAAAAAAACTAATTTGCATTGCTAATGAGCTCCTCTGAGCCTCCTCCCCCTCCATTTTGGGGGGCAAAAAAAAAGCCTCTAATATGGCGACATGTTTTTATTCCTGTACTCCTTTTCCTCTCCTTCCAAAAACACAACAAAGATCAAATAAACCCTTTGGTGATTTTATGGTTATCCGAGAATATTTTGCAAATTTTGCAACAATAATAATAATAATAATAATAATAATAATAAAATGTAATAGAAACATCAAAGGAGAAGGTCACTGACTTCACAGCTGATTGGACTCACATACTGTAGCAATATTATATGAAACACAACAGCCACTTTTCATGATGTGTGTGAGCAGATTCATTTGGGTTAATGAGCCAATTTAAAGGTGTTTTTCACCATCAGATTTACAAGCGGGAACAATAGAGACTGAGTGTGACGCCACAGGGAGACGAGTCACCCCGGCCGTCCATGCAAAGAGCGTTAAATGATCGATTAATCAGCCAATCGAGAGGGATGTTAGTAATAATCGGTGGTGATAAAGAGCAGTGAGGGAAGGGGGCTCTTGGAGGGCTTCGACATCAACAACAACAACAACAGAGAGGAGGGGGCTCACACTGAATTCCTCATTGAGCAAAACAAGTGAAGCGCCAAATTCCCAACAAGCAGCCCCCTTGTCTATTGTGGGGGGAGAGAGGAGAGAAAAGAGGCTAACACACTCCTCCCTCCAACCCTCCAATCTCCTTACAGAAATGATTCTGCAGCACAACAATAACAATAATAATAACGATGTTTTATTGTAAACAGAACCATGTTTCCTGCTTTTTCCGCGCTGACCTCGTTTACATCTCACACATGGACACCAGGCTGTGATTATGATGTGATTTCAGTCTGTCTGTCGCCATGTGCGTGCGTTTTTACACGCGCTTCGTCGAAAATGGCTGAGAGACCCTCGCCCCCCCCCCCCCCCCCTTTCTGTCTCTGTCTCTCTGCGCGCGCATTGTAGCTGTAATTTTCTCAGCTTTATTACCATGTTGTGTTTCTTATTATTCTCATTATAAGGGCGCATAAACAACTTCATGCACCTGTGCATTTTTGGTGTTATTCTGCAAGACTGAACGTGATGAAAACACACATACATGCACACACGCACATATGAACAGATGACAGGCTCACATGTCAGATGCACAGAGGCAGATTTAACGGTGACCGTTTCTGTCTGCCCCCGAGCGCAACAAACGCCCCTATACAGCATGGAAATATAGAGAAATCATACAGCAGCTGCACGCGTGCTGCAGGGATGCTCTAACGACTCCACATGAGACTGAAACATCAAAGCTCCCTGTTGAGCCTCACATGAACACGGAAACATATGAAACACACAGTGTTTGTCTCTGTTGCTCAATGAACGGCGCACAGAAACACACAAAGCAGACGCTCACAGCGGAGCCAGTCTGTGTGACTGATCCGAGCCATGTGACTGACTATATCATGAAATTTACATTTTCTGTCATTTTCATTAATGTCTCGCCCCCCTGGTTTCTTCCAGAAGCAACGAAATTTTGGGCACCACCACAACCACCTCCACCGCGCGCAGCGTCGCCAAACAACAGCCCCGTTCATTGTCCCCCTCCGCCACTCTCCGTCTCCTCGCGCACACCGGAGACCCTCCAACCATGACAAAAACAAGCCCCCTCTTGCACACCCCCACCACCATCCCCAGTCAGTATAACCTCACCGCTCCTACTACTACTACCACCACCAGGTTAATTTGACCGTTAACGGCTAATTACCCGCCGGCTAATCGCCATTAAACGCGACCTGTAGCCTCCAACTGCAACCGACGGGGCGAATAAAACGGTTCATTTCAGAGAGGTGAGAGGGGAAATAAATAATGAATCAAAGGCAGAGATGGATGCAAACAGCAGGGAGATGATGAAAGAAGAGAATAGATAAATAAAACGAGCCAAACAAACCTCCTTTTCGTGCGCGTAAATCCGTTTCCAAGCGCGTGGAGAGAAAGGTAATAAGCTTGTTGTGTTGGACGGGAAAAGACGCTGCCGGGGCTAAATCCTACCAGCCATCCTCTCTCTCTCTCTCTCTCTCTCTCTCTCTCTCGCTCCCTGTCTGTGTGTGTGTGTGTGTGTGTGAGAGAGTGTGTGTGTGTGGAGGTCTCTCTCACTGTGTCTCTCTCGCTCCTTTGCGCGTCTCAGTCGAGGTCTCTCTCTCCCTCCCCCCTTCTCCCTCTCTTTCTTAATATCTCTCTCTCAGACAATTGTGAGGGATGGATTTGGCGCGAGAGGTCTCGTAGCGAGACGTTGGCAGGTCCCACACGCGCGCACCGCACACACACATACACACACACACACACACGGACGCACGGGACGCCTTCTACTTCGCCGCTCACTCCCCTATGGTTGCCCCTAGCAACTGTGAAGACCACCAGCCCCGCCTCTCATCTCACCATACCCCAGATCCCCCCCCTTCCCTAAAATTCATCCCCCAGTTAAGAGGGTTAAGAGTAAAATTATCTTCCAGGGGGTTAATTTGTGAACGGAGCACGCGCTTTTCATACGCGCTCAAAAGAAAAAAGAAGAAGAAGATGGAGTGAAGAAGATGAGAGAGAGAGAGTCAGCACTCGTCTGAGCGCCAACAGCTTACAACTCTCCCTGTGGTGGCTGCTCCATTCACGTTTCAGGCATTGTTTTGTACCAGTGTGTGTGTGTGTGTGTGTGTGTGTGTGTGTGTGTGTGTGTGTGTGTGTGTGTGTGTGTGTGTGTGTGTGTGTGTGTTTGTGTGTGTGTGTGTGAAGGCAGGAGAACAATGGGGGCAAAGCATCAGGGCAAAGAAGAAGGGGGGAGAATAGGGAGGGAGGTGTGGGAGGGAGCCCCCCCCCCCCCCCCCCCCCCCCCCTTTCAAATATCAGCCATTCAGAGTGAACTGGAAGATGATGGAGACGCACTGAGACGACGTCCACACTAAGCCGGCTAAATTTAAAAATGTTTGCTGGACGCTGGACGTGGCTTTGTTGCGTTCAGCTCACACTGCAGCTCTGTCACTGTTCAGTGTTTACAGTGTTTACTGAAGGCAGTCTGTCCTCCTTTAGAGCTGTCAAGGCCTGGACACAGCAAACTGACTTCAGAGAATTAGTGGCAATGAAGCCCACCTGCTGTGTCACCTGACAGCGCCATGTCTCAGCCAAAAAAGTTGCACATGAACACACCACAAAGACTATAGTGGACAGCCAACCAGCATGTACATCTGCACCTGTGTGAGAGGAAATAACCCTCCACAAAAGCGGATGGCGGTCGTCTTAAAAACAAAACGGGAAACTGGAAGACCATCTTGAAGGTAGTTAGCCAAATATCAACCAAAGTGAAGTGGGAGATAATGGAGGTTCAGAGAGACAACGTCCACACTAAGCCGGCTAAATTAAAAAATGTTTGCTGGATGTGGCTTTGTTGCGTTCAGCTCACACTGCAGCTCCCATTACTGTTCAAGTGTTAAATGAAAGTGTTTCAGCAGCAGAGCGTCTTTATGCAGTCTGTCCTCCTTTAGAGCTGTAAAGGCCCAGACACACCAAAGTGACTTCAGAGAATTAGTGGCAATGAAGGCAACCTGCTATCACCTGACTGCGCTGTGTCTCGGCCAGAAAAGTTGCACATGAGCATACTGCAACGACTACAGCCGACCGCCAACCAGTGCATACGTTCTTTGCCTGTGTGAGAGAATATAACAACACCTCTGACCTCGTCACATATCCATGTGTGGTCATGGACTTTTCACATCCAGATTCGACGTGCAAGGTACCCTGAGTGCATTGGTTGTTGAGGTTCTGGGGTGCCATGTCAACTTCTGCTTGTTACATGCATTGTCTCTTTTAAAATACACTTTGATGTTTTTTTCTGCAACAACAAACACATGGTTATGTTTAGACAACACAGGGAGGTGGTTGGGTTTTGGAAAAAAGAACAGGGTTTGGCTTTATAATCATACGGGATGCGAACACCACTCTCCTGGGTGAAAGTCGGTGTTTGTTGGACCCACCCACCCCATTTGGACTTTTGCCCCGTTAACTCTTTTTGTCCCACCGCTGACACTTCCGGCCGGCGTAAAAACTATAAGGGCGACCAGTCGTGTATCATGGCAATGTTAAAGGACGGCTTTACTTGTCTGTGTCTGGCGCCGGAAGTCACTGCACAAGCATCACATTTTGACGACTTTGGAGCGAGACAGGGTTGAACTCTCCACACCAGCAGAGGGGGGGCTTCTGTCATCGTCATTCAAAAAGGGATACCAGAAGCTAGCCAGTTAGCACATTAAAAGAACAGAGTTTATTTTATGGTGTGCCAGTGAACAGTAACACAAACCATCAGGAAACATCTCTGCTACAGAAAATAATAATAATAATAATAATAAATTTTGTTTGTATTGCACTTTACATTTTAGCAATCTCAAAGTGCTACAGAGCAGAGAAAAACAAACAAACCAGAAAAAAGCAATTAAAACAGTTAGAATTAATACAATTTAAAAAGAAATATTAAAAATGATTAGAAACGATAAATAGTTCAAAGGAGAACCTATAAAAGACATTTAGCAGAATGCTTTTTTGAAAAGATAGGTTTGTAGGTCTCATTTAAAAACATCAGTAGTCAGTAGTCAGCCTCGGAGCAGCAGAGGAAAAGGTCCGGTCACCCATGGTGCGGAGCTTGGTTCTGGGGGCTTGGAGGGTGTTTGTGGGTGCAGAACGTAGGGTGCGTGAGGAGGTCTGGGGGGTGAGGAGTTCCTTGGGGTAAAGGGGGGCGTGTCCGTGAATGCACTGGTGGGTGAGGAGGGAGACCTTGTACTCAATTCTAAGTGGGACAGGGAGCCAGTGAAGCGATTTCAGGATGGGAGTGATGTGATCGTGTTTGCGCACCCTCATCAGGATCCTGGCAGCGCTGTTCTGGATGTATTGCAGTCTCTGTATGCTCTTGCCAGAGATCCCGATGAGGAGTGTGTTACAGTAGTCCAGCCTGGTGGAGACAAAGGTGTGGACAAGCTTCTCTGCATCTGCCAGGGTGAGTGTTGGACGGAGTTTAATCTTACCTTAAGTAACAAATTTGTCTTGGTCTCACGTTCGCTGATCTTTAGCTGTTTGTTTACTTTCCTCACTTCCATTTCTCTTCTTGTGCACTGAGCTGAACTACCGATCAGTGTGATTTCATTCACCAACGGGCGCCGCCATCACAAATGTTAATTCAACATGCTAATTCACAAACTGGCCAAAAACAAAAGGCCGACGAGGGGTAACAGCACAGGACACACTGCACCAACTTGGGCCACAGATGCTCACTGGTGGCCCAACATTAACCATCAGCCGACCATCAGCTTGGTGTGTCCGGGCCTTTATGATGTCATTTTACAATATCTTATGTCCAGAACCAAAATTCAATACTAATGTGGTGTGTCTTTTCCATTTTTTCCTTGCAGGAGACCAAATTTTGTGTCCTACCCTTCCTATCCTTATCCACACGGTAGTTGCATTTCTTAGAATGTTCAGGAAACATAGTAAAGTTCGCCTGCTCTCTTACTGTATCTTATGATACAATACAATCTGGTATTACGATATAATCTTATAGGCTTTTTTTAAAGGTACTCAGTCCCTTATAGTACAAGAGTCTCTCATGTAGTTCCTCTGTTGCGTCAAAGCCCTTTAAGTTTGTTCTGGATGTGTTTCAAGCGTGCTTCTCTGTGTTGGCGTGATGTTTCTCCCGCTGTGTCACAGGGAAGTGGTCTTGGTCTCGGTGTGCGTGCCCCTGACACGAGGGTCTTGACTCCTGAGCAGTCCAGGATTAATCCCTTCTTTTTCAGGTCATTCATCACCTCCAGTGCACTGCTATGGATAATTGGGCCAGTAGTAAAACACTCTGAGTTTTGCTGGGTAGTGTCTGGAAATGGAGCCCTTTTTCTTTGTGTCTTTCTGGTGGTGGAGTAAGCCTCTCTTCATCAGTATTTCAGTCGGGTAATCTTGTTCAAAGAGCACTCTTCTCCCTTTGTTGTGAATCTCTTTCTTTTTCGAACCACCAGCTCTTTAGTTTTGTATTACAGGAAGTAGATGACCATAGACCTTTGGTTGCAGCCTTGCGGTTGTTTGGATCCAAGGGACGGGTGATGGTGAGGGTGGCATCAGGGAAGAACAGCTCTGTTTTTTTTAGAAACCTTTCTAGGAAGTTATGTATGTTTTCTCCAGGAATGTGTATGTTCTTTCTGCGCAAACATACCTCCAGGTCTATTAGCTGGGCTCACATGTTCTCTTGAAGTTCCAGAGAGTGGGACAGCACCTTTTTGGCTTTGTCACTCCACTCCATGTAGCATTGCATAATGGCATTTAGCTTCTGGCTAACCTCCTCTCTGAAGTCGAGTTCCATCTTTGGTGGTCCCACAGTTTTGGGGAATTCTTTATTCATGCCCACACAGACCACCTTTATCTCAGTAATGATGTTAGCTTGAATAGCTTCCATATTCTCGTGCTCAGCTTGGCTGTCCGCAGCGTCTTCATTATCAACTGGAGATTTATTGCTTATCTTCCTTTTCTCCTTTTCATACTTCAATTAACAACTCTTCTACCTGTATACACCATACTTAGTGAGGGGGGAGTGGGAGTGTCTGGGAGCCCCTGGCTCATGCTGCTACCTGCTTCTGCACCATACCAAGTCCTGTATTTGTTAAAATGTTTTTAGCATGTATTTAGTCTGATTGTTTTGCAGCATTGTCCAATAGTGATGTTCTTGTTGGTTTTATACAAGCGGCAACCTCAGGGGCTGATAAATGAAGCTAGTGCTGAAGTGCCCAAAACTGCAGGTCTAATAATGTCCACTTGAGGCTGGCTCACTCCGAGAGCCAGTCAATCTCCAGTGACCCCTATGTTAAAATCTCCAACCTATAGCTAATTCTCCCCAATATAATGATTGTATTAGGGGTGAATTTCATATAAGGCGCCCATTTACATTTTTTGAAAGATTGAAGTTACGCATAACTAAGGGCAGGCTGCTTTGAGCGACAGGCTGTCTGCTGATAGTGTTCTGGTGTGTGAAATGACATTTAAATCTGAATCTAAAATAATGCCCAGGCATCTTACTTTAGATTTAATCTCAGGAGCCACATGCACAAGTTTGCAGGAGAGTAGATCTCTTTTAGAGATGTAAGATCTGAAGTAGTTTAGAACAGTTCCAGAGAGCCAAGCGCAGTTCTCAAAATGTCACTTCATTGTGATTTGTGATATTGGGCTTTATAAATGAAATTGATTGACTGATTGATTAACCCTCTCTGTGATCACTCATAGTAAATGTTGTTGTAGCTGATCACACAGCTTTTAATCTGGATCCATGCAGATTTTGTCTGATTTTGCTGCAGAACAGGAGTTACACCTGGTGAACAGGTAACTTTTAAGATCCACAATTCGATCACTGTTTTCTGCTCATTCAGTTGTCTGAAAACAAAAACATACAAACAGGCAAACAAATAAACCACAAGTTTGTAATGATCACAGTGAGCAGAGATTTAACCAGAGAGTAACCACACCATCTGTCCCACTGCTCAACACATGTTGGCTGTGATGCATATTTTGTTGTTTGCAGACCAAAGAAGAAGAGATTTGGCTGTTTTCCTGTTGTTCAGATTTTTTGGTGTTGACAGAGGTCTTTGCCAAAACCACCTGAGAGTGCATGCATAGACACGCACTATTGAAAAAGAAGCAAGCTTTGTGTGGATGAAGTCATGGAGACAGATGTTTGAACATATTTCTGTGATTAGAAGCGCTTTGAATTGAAGTCACAATCGAGACACGGAGGGCAAGACAGAGATGTGTCACTCATTGTGTCGCTGAGTCTGAAGTCCGATTCTGAGGATGATTCGACATGACAGCTAGCAGCCTCCTTTTCTCCTCGTCCTGTTTCCTGTGATCTCCTCCTGCAACTCTTCTGTTCTTCTGAGTGGAGGAAAGGAGATGAGGAAAAGACGTGGAGAGGAAAGGAGGATCATGATAAAGAAGAAACTGTTTCAGTGAGGACATAGACTCAGTGACCTCCCTGGTCCATGGTCCAGACCAAACAACCAAACTTGGTCCAACAAATAGAGGCGGTCTTGGTCCGGATCAAACTGAAACACTGTTCAGTCGGGATGGGAATCACTTAAAGACCCATGATACAAAACTATCACGATATATGCTGAGTATTGCAATAAAATATATTGCGATATATTGCAATTTATTACCTTTTCTTTGAACTGCAAATTATTTCCCCCAAGGAAAACTTTGTCAACATCATTTTTACCTCATGAGATAAAGTCTGTTCATCGATTTTAATCATTTTTATTGCTGCAAAATGTGACACAGAGCAGACAGACTGACCAACACCTTCATAAAACCTGTCAGAAATGCTGCACACACCTGATAAACTGAACTCTTAGCAGATTTATTGCCCTCTGCGAGGCCAGATTAAGCTCATGAGTGAAACAATTAACATGCATCCCGTTAACTGAAGGGCAATACTCATGTTAAAAGCGTTGTCTGTTACTGCATTGTTTGCTCTGGTTTATTGAGAACATGTGACAGCAGCCTCCTGTCCTCTATCAGATAATGTGCAGTAATAGTCACATAAGAATCCACTGGCCTTGAAGTCCAGGCATCACAAGTTGATGCCACCCTTCCTGCTGTACTCAAAGATACCCCAACTTTATGCTTCACTTCTCTGTGCAGCTTGGGTAAGGCTGTGTTGGTGAAAAAATGTCAGGGCTGAGTCACATACCTGGGTTCCAGTGTTTTTAGCAAGTAACAAAAGTCTTTGTTTTCAACAACGCTGTATGGATGCAGATCTTTGCACATGAAGTAGGTGATGGACGGGATAATTTCCTCGCTCTCTCAGAGTTGGATGGTAGTTTTGTGAAGCTAAGTGTTTCCAGTGTTGGCTGATTTTTCAGTGGAGCATTTTTAGCATTAGTTTTCCCTCAGTGGAGAGAGAGTATTTTAGTCTCATATGACAATGACACTGATTTTATTATTGTAGTACCAAAGGTTGCATTAAAATGTATATTTGCAAAAATCAATTAGGCGCAGAAAAAGGAAAAACAAAATGAGCTGCAGTAGGACGGGGAAGGGGAGACCAACCGTTTAATTGACATATAGTCCAACCACTTTGTAAAGAGTCCATAAGAAAAAAACTCACAACACTTCCCATGCTTTGACAGGATGAGAGGACCCATCTACAAGCAATCAGTGTCAAGTACCAGGAGATGCAGCTCACGTAGGTGAGGACAACAGGACTTGCAGACATATGGGCTGGTCACATCCAACAATGTAGAGGAGTAACTGGAGGGTTGTTGGCCTGGATCCCAGTATGGGAAAAAGATCCCTTGCAGTCATTTAACCACTATCGATATGTCCTCAGCAAAACCCCAAACCCCCAGTGGCTCCATTAGATCTGCTCAGTGACCCACAGTAACAGGTTGTTCGCACTCAGGGGACGCTCCCTGTCTGGAAAAAAAGGCTTAAAACCAAATTAAAGCCATTCAGTTTTTACCTTCTTAAAGCCCACATAAAATCCTCTGCTGGCCAATAAAAAAAATCTCAGATATGTGAAGGCAAGTCAGGCGAGTTTTAGTGCATTCTGCTTAAGACTCCATCATATTAAGAAGTACAGAGAAGAAAAACCTCCAGCTGTAATTCAGCGGCAAGAGTGCTGAGTCAGACTCGTTTCTGCTCCACATCACTGCTCGACCGTCTGCAGATCACTCCATATGCTCACCTAATGAGGCTTTGAGACCAGGAACACCTACACACAGACACACTCACACACACACTGAGGAACATAAAATGCTTTCAACAAAAAAGCCCCCCAAAAAAGATTCATAGCAATCAATCTCTGTGTAGATAGTCAAAACACTTGCTGAGTTCTTCTGTACTAGTCATGATAGTCGGTTCAGATCAATGGAAAACAGCCAGGAAGTTGGCATTTTAAGGGATTTTTTTTTTTCAGTCCTGAGTCAGTGAGCCTTAACATGCAGGCTGTTGGAACTGGGGGTTTGCTGAGATTTGAACTGGTGGAGGATTTTGGGACAGATACACAGCCCAGCAGTAAACTGTGAGAAAATGACTTCAGGGGAAAGAGAACCTCAGAGGTGTTTATATATTTGTAATATAGTTGGTTTGCTGACGTTAAAGTTTGGGCTTGTATAATTGTAGCCCAGAAAGAGTAACTGGTGAAATTTGCAAACATTATTACGTTATGGGAAAACTTTAAAGCTGGCACAAATATTTGCAATAATCAGTGACATTTGCATTAATTATTGTGATTGCAGGATTGCAGATTCCTGGAAAGACTGATTAAAGAAGAAGGAATGACAGTGAGGTGGTTTGGTGAAGAAGTGCAGGACCTCACTGTAGTTTGAAGCTCCAATAAGTCATCAAGGTAAGAAACTTTTTTTTACCATGTTGCAGCTGACTGAAAGCTCCAGAAAAGCTTCTGTGTGTAACTAAATCTGTTCTTTCCTGACTTTATTGGTATAGATTTCTCAGTAGAGTTAATGACACCATGCATCACCGATGTGTTTAATGTCTGAGGTTGTTTTCACACTTGCCTTGTTTAGTTTGGTTTAATTTAAACTTGGAACATTTAGCCCATTGGTGCACTTCATTTGGAGACGTTGTTGAAGAGGGGGTGTCGAATCTGTTACAAAAACATTATCCAATCCAACTGAAGGAGTCATTGAACCATTTTGGATTAAACCAGCTCCCATAGCCAGCTACACTACATCAGTGCAAAACAGGTGGAGGCTGTGTTGAAGACGATGAGCACACCTGATGGATCTTTGGAATGAG
This sequence comes from Epinephelus awoara, assembly GCA_035609425.1. Taxonomy (NCBI): domain Eukaryota; kingdom Metazoa; phylum Chordata; class Actinopteri; order Perciformes; family Serranidae; genus Epinephelus; species Epinephelus awoara. The sequence goes on from CM069297.1 coordinate 41,779,985, forward strand.
CATGTTACACTTCCTGAATTGTCTGGATATGCGCCTCTATCCTACCTTGACCCACCAGTATAGAATGGACTATCCCACTTTGGCTGACCAGTGTAGAATGGACTGTCATACTTTGACCCACCAGTGTAGAATGGACTATCCCAGTTTAACTGACCAGTGGGGAAGGGGCTATCCCACTTTGACCTTTAATAGAAACTGCATCATCCCACTTTGCCCTGCAGTGAACAGCAGATTGTCCCTCTTTGGCCTTGTAGTTCAAACCAGACTAATGAGTGTGCTGTAGAAGGCTAATTAAGCTCCACAGCTGTAAGCGGCTGTAATTGCACGTGCACACGTAAAGCTTCAGGGCAAAGTTGACGAACAGACCAACATGGTTTCATTTTTAATTCCCTCTTAAGTCTCTTTTTCTGTTCATCCCCTGATTCCTCACTCCTCCTGCCTCCCTCTACCTACACCTCTGCATTTATTTCCATCATCCCCCTTTCATAAACTCTCTCCCGTCTCCTCTCACTCCCCTCCCTCCTTATCTCAACCTCACTCGACCGCTGCCTCCATGTTTTTATATCTCCGTCACAGCATCTCTTCACTCTCTAATTTGATGGAAACATCCTTTAATTTTCTGCTGCTATATGCCGAAGCTGAATGAAAACACACACACACACACAGGAATCAACACCTGCAAAGATTTATCTATCTGTCAGTCTCTTTGTCTAATAAACACACATACATAGAAACAGAGGACAAGCACACACTCGTACGCACACACACAATAAAATCCAAACACACACAGTCCAATGTCGTCTGGATGTCACCAGACAGAGGGATGTCTAGAGAGTCCTCTGCCTCTGGTGACAGCAGTGTGTGTGTGCGTGTGTGTGCGCGTGTGTGTGTAAACAACGACACGGACAGACGAAAAAACAAACAGAGGATGCAGAGCGACGGGGGATAAAACAACAGACGGATGGCAAGACAGAGGAAGAAATGAGACAGGGAAAGTGCCAGACAGCGGCATAAAAAGAGAGGGAGACAGAGACGCTGACAGAGAGAGGGAGGCATCGATAGAGTAAAGAGAGGGGGTAATGAAAGAGAGGGAGAGAGTTTGCCTGAGGACAGTGCGACCAGCCTTGGCATGCCTGGCTAAAGCAGGGGCTGCTGGGTAATAAATAAAAGTCCTGTCAGACAGACAGAGAAAAAGAGACAGATACACCAGAAAGACATACGGACAGAGATGAACAGATGGATGTTGGGGATAAAAAATGGTGAAAGGCTTATTAAATGTTGCAAGAAATGGTATTAGGGATAGTAATATTGTTAGGATTTTTAGGGATAAAAAATGGGATTTTTTTGTGCCAGTAAGGACAGTAAATGGTGCTAGACTGCATGGGTAGGGCAGGTAAATAGCGTTAGGGATAGTAAATGGTGTTAGGGATAGCAAATTGTGAGGATTTTTGTCGGGATACAAAATGGGAAATGTTTTGTGCTACTCAGGATTGTAAATGATGTTTGTAGGATTTGTAAATGGTTTGAGGCTCAGTAAATAGTGCTGCATTGGTGAGGCAAGTAAATGGCACTGGGGATAGCAAATGGTGTTAGGGATAGTAAATCATGAGGATTTTTGTTGGGATACAAAATGGGAAATTGTTTTGTGCTACTAGGGATAGTAAATGGTGTTTGTAGGATTTGTAAATGGTGCTAGACTGTATGGGTAGGGCAGGTAAATAGCATTAGGGATAGTAAATAGTGTTAGAGATAGCAAATTGTGAGGATTTTTGTAGGGATACAAAATGGAAAATGTTTTGTGCTACTAGGGATTGTAAATGGTGTTTGTATGATTTGTAAATGGTCGGAGGCTCAGTAAATAGTGCTGCATTGGTGGGGCAGGTAAATGGCACTGGGGATAGTAAATGGTGTTAGGGATAGTAAATCATGAGGATTTTTGTATAAAACAAATAGCTTCTGGGACAGCAAATGGTCTTGGTTACCTGGACTGATAAATAGTGTTGGGGATAAAAAATGGTATTGGGTTATCAATACTGATAAATAGTGTTGGGATAGTAAATTAAACAGGGCTCTTCTCTGGTAAACAGTGTTGGGGGTAGTTAATGATGCTGGACTGGTAAAACTGTTTTTTAGGGCTTGTGTGGTGTTTTCATTGTTGCAAATGGTGTGAGGGATACTAAATGGTGCTGGGGACAGTACCTAAAACTGTATTAAACTATGAGCAGAATGGCTTCAAGCTCACTATCTGCACTATGCACAGATTAGTAGCTTGTGAAAATGGACCACATGTATCATAATTTGACCTGATTTTCTCTGAGCTGTCGTGTGAGAAATGTCTTCTGCTAACGAGATGAAATGTACGAGAGGTTTTGGTGAATAAATACCAGTGAAATTGGCTTAAAGTTCCCTCCAACACTTTTCTGTTTCGTACTGATATGTTATGTTTTGCAGGGGTTGAATGCCCAATTCAGTGATATGTTAAAATATTAAATAAAATAATATTTTGCTTGGGCATTAGGAAGGGGAGAAAATGGGGGAGAGTGTCAGAGATGGAGAGAGGTTGATGTTATGTGAATGGAGAACATGGATGTGAGGGAGAATTCACCGTGAAGTCATCTCTGTTATCTTAGCTCTGCACTGAGCAGGCAGCTGTGAATGACCACGTTTCTTCCCTCCCACTCATGCTATCACCAAGCATTACGGCAAACACCTAATGAGCTTTGTGTGAATGTGTGTGAGTCTGTGGGCATCGCAGACACTCTGCACACTACTGCTCTCTAGAACGTGTACCGTCCAGTATTGTACACACAATGAATTTGTAAAAATATAATTATAACTCTAAAACATCAAAACAGTTTTTTTTTGTCTTTCAAATTTATTCAGGAGTGTATTTTGATCTACATGAAAGCACAGTTTATTGTTGCCTTCTAAAATGCATTTGAGCATTAATTCAATTTCAATTCAATTTGATTTAAAAAGCCCAATATCACAAATTACAATGTGCCTTGGAGGGCTTTACAGCATGCGCCATCCTCAAAGGTGCGGACACACCAAACCGACATCAAAGAACTAGCGGCAACGAAAGCCAACTGTTGCATCGTCTACGTCACCTTACTTTGCCCTGTGTCAGCATTTGAACACACGACAGAGACTTCATCCGACGACCAAGTAGCACGTACGTTCTGCACCTGCGTGAGAGAGAGCGGAGTGACAGAGTGGTACATCCTGTCAGCTGAGGAGTTTCCTATCTGTGCAGCCGAGCAGTGGATAGTGGATATAAACGGCTCATTCTAAGGCAACGGTAACACAATGATTCTTATTTTCAGGTGATTATACACCAAAGAAAACATACTTATTACCTAAAATTCCATTTCTTCCAATATTTCCCCTTAAATCCGACACACTGGAGCAATAAAGTCCTCAGTTATTGTGAGAGACAGATCTCGGTCTCTGGTGTCAAAGTCTGACACTTTGTCCGGCCAACCAGTGACCCTCACAACCTGGGCTTTGAAAAGAAGTGAGGGATTATAACTTTTTAAGTTCTGCTGTACAATATAATAACAGAATACTGAACAAGCCCTCATATCTCTGTCTTCTACTCAGTCCAAAATGCCCTTATCTCAGAGCAGAAAAATAAATCCCCTCTACCTTGCTTCTCTTATTCTTCTCATTTCTTCTTCCATGGTGGATTGGCCATCAGCCGTCTGGGGGCTGAAAATTTGGTTGCTCCCTTTTTTGTTTAAACCATGATGTACACTAAAAATGCAACGCACACAAGTTGTGGGGAGTTGATTGAAATGGATGGTGGATATACAAAACATCGCTGGATACCACCTTAGTCCTGCATGTGTTAGGTTGGGGCCCTTTTTTTTGTCTTTCCGGTAAATATCACAACATAAAATGTGTCTTTTCTGTTATGAAAAGTACAAACCCGAGGAGAAATCAAGTACTCACCTATCTTTTAAGTTAGTACGTCTTAAGTATGATCTTGAGTGCACAGATGATAGCTACGTGGGCAACACATTCTTGCTCCAACGTCGTCACATCTCAACATTTGGTCATGGACTTTCCATCGAGATATGACATGCAAGGTACCGTGGCTGCATTGGTTGATGACGTTCTGGGACTAGTGTGATTTAGTAAGTCATCACTGTGTTTCCAGCAGCTTTCAAGGCACAAAAAGCAGCTGCGACATTGCTGTGTTTCAGGCGGGTATTTTGACCCCAAAGGTGACTTTTGGCACCAAACGTAGTTTTTTTTAAGTGATTCATCAATGTTTTTCAAGCAGCTCTGTAGGCACTGAATGTGGATGTTTTGAGGAACCATAGTTATTTTACAAGCAGCTTTTTGGCCACCAAATGTGGATATTTTTTAGCAGCCCATCACTGCTTTTCCACTTAGGACAGTGCCACGAAAAGCAGTTGTTTTTTAGTGAGGCATTGCTGCATTTCTTGCCTGGATACTGCTACGAAAACCTATTATTTTTAGCCAAAACACATTTTCTCACCATAACCAAGTGGTTTTGGTGCCTAAAGCTGAGTAGCTAAGAAGTCAATTTTCCATGTATCCGCTATGCAATAATGTATAAATGTGCTTTGCAGACATGTACATTGTCAAAAAATTTTCTGGTGACTGGGTTGGCATTAGTAGGATGTAGACATAATTTCTAGGGGACAGGAATGTGTGTGTCGTGTCAAAAACAACCAACATAGAATCTGGGACTCCTCATGGCCTCCAGATAAAATTTTGAAGTGCAAACTTTTATTGCAAGGCTACATCATGTAGATTTGTGTGATTTAATATCTGTGCATTTTATATACAGTTTTTATATAAATGTTTATATAAGAATAATGATGTGAATTATTTTTCAATTAGTTCGAGAGTTAAACTCTGAATGCAGCGTTTTCCTTGAATCTGTGTGTGTGTGTGTGTGTGTGTGTGTCTGTGTGTGTGTGCGTGTGTGTGTTTGTGCACGTACATTCACAAAATACAGCCTCTGTGTGTCTTTTCATGCTTCTACATGGGTGAGCAAGCGTGTGTGTGTGTGCGTACTCATGAGTAAGCTTATGTATATGTCAAGGGTTAGGGAAGGTGTGTGTGTGCATATATGTGTGTGAGTGAGTGTGTCGTATCAGGATCTCAGCGCTGCCTGTCAAATTCATTTCCCGCTCACCCATCCCCGCTCGCTTATTTTCAGACGTGTGGTGTGCTCGTGCGGCGGCACGCAGCAGCCGTTGACCAATCGGGATGTGGTTCAGAACCCCTGTTGGCAGCAAGCGGCTCTGCGATTGGTGGGGGTGAGCAGGCTATAAGCGGAGGAGTTTAGCTGGGATTAACTTCGATATCTAATCAATGTTGACTGGTGGAATAACAGAAGGAGAGACAGAGTTGGGAGGAGGAGGGGAGAAAGAAAGAAAGAAAGAAAGAAAGAAGGAAAGAAAATGGCAAAAGCAAGCGAGGGGAGAAGAGAAGGAAGACAAGGATGTAAGGGAGGTGAAAGTGGTTGGAAAGTGTATGTGTGTGTGTGTGACTGAGAGGGAATAAGTCAGGCTTGAAGGGGAATAAAAGAGCATGAAAACTGTGTGCATTAGAGGGGAGAGATGGAGCAGAGGGTGTGAAAAGAGTGGAGAGGCTGGCAGAGAGAGGGACAGCCGGAGAGGAAGGGGGAGATGGGAGGAGAGAAAGAGCTGCAGAGGAAGAAGACAAATGGAGGGAAGAGATGAGGGAGAGGTAGACAAGATGAAGAGGAAAGAAAAGAAGGAAGAGAGAGAGAGAGAGGCAGGAAGAGAGAGGGAGATGAAAGGAACAGGGGGAAGAAATGGAGGAAGCTGAGGAGAGAGAAGATAAACAAGAGTATTAGAAGAGATGGACAAGATGAAGAGGAAGGAAGTGAGGCATGAACTAAAGGTAGATGAGTAAAAACAGGGAGATGAGGTGGTAGAGGGATGAGAGGGGAGGAAGAGGAGGAGCAGAGATGCAAAAGTAAGGAAAGCTGAGATGAAAAGAATGAGGACAGAAGGAAAAAAATTGATAGAAAGGAACAGGAGGAAAAGCAGAAGTTAGAAGTGGAAGAGGAGAAATAAGAGAAGGAAGCATGAGAGGAAAGGAGGGAGTAAGAGAAGTGGTGGACAGATTGGCAACAGAGCTGAAGAGGGGGGGGGGTGAGGGAGACGGAAGAGGCAGGAGCTGAGGAGGAGGAGGAGATAAGTGGAAGAGGAAGAAAGGTGAAGTGGGAATGGAAAAAAACTTGAGGAAGAGGAAAAGTGGACATGAACTGGAATAGGATGAAGAGCGATAAAAAGAGGAGGGAGAGAGGAAAGGCAAGGAGATGGAGAAGAAATAGGAGCAGCTAAGGACAAGGAAGAGTGGGAGGAAGAGGAAGAGCAGAGGTACAAAAGTAAGGAAGGATGAGATGAAAAACAAGGACAGAGGGAAAAAACAGAGAGATGGAGCAGGAGGAAATGCTTGAGTTAGAGAGGGAAGAAGGGAAGACAAGGAAGGAGATGGAGAAGGAGGAGAAATTCGAGCAAATAGCATGAGAGGAAAGGAATAAGAGTAAGAGAAGAGGTGGACAGATTGGCAAGGGAGCTAAAGAGGAGGGGGTGAAGGGTGAGGGCGATAGAAGAGGCAGGAGCAAAGAAAGAGAAGGAGATAAGTGGAGGAGGAAGAAAGGAAAAGTTGGAGTAGAAAAAGCTCGAGGAAGAGGAAAAGTGGACAGGAACTGGAATAGAAGGAAGAAAAATAAAAGAACATGGAAGTAAGAGGAGAAGCAGAAAAAAAGAAACGATGAGAGGAAGAAAGAGCAGGAGGGAGGAAGAAAGGGGAGGGGGTTAGAGGAGGAGCAGGTCTCCTTTCAGTGGCTGTGCTCTGATGCATGTCAGCGTCCTCCACCCCCAAACATCCCACAACCCCCATTCACATGAATTAAAGGCTGTGTGTGTGTGTGTGTCTGTGTGTGTCTGTCTGTCTGTGTGTGTGTGTGTGTGTGTGTGTGTGTGTGTGTGTGTGTGTGTGTGTGTGTGTGTGTGTGTGTGTGTGTGTGTGTGTGTGTGTGTGATGAGTCATACTTTTGTTTTGTGGAGGTCTTTAGTTCCAGCGAATGGCTTGGACTGCTCAGGGTGACAATGACACACACACACAAACACACACACACATAGAGGAGTGAGGCAATAGGAGGGAAATGAAATGAAGAATAAAAAGTTGGAGGCCAAAGCGGCAGCTTGACAGACACACACACACACACACACACACACACACACACACACACACACACACACACACACACACACACACACACACACACACACACACACACACACACACACAGACTTTAGTTTGGTCTGTTTCTCAGATATCTACACAAACCTGTTTTCTAAAAACTAAGAGCACTTTTAGCTGCACTTGCTATACAGTTATAATTATACGACACAAGCAGTTAAAGGTAGCCCCACTATACAATCCGCCACTGTAGGTTTTGTTACTTGTTGACAGCACCCCCACATCACCAGACACATCTATTAGGGGTGTAACAACACACGTATTCATATTGAACCATTTGGTACGAGGCTTTTGGTTGCATGACGGTATGTATTACAAACTGAACGATATGCTAAACTATTCCATTACAAGCTGCTTTGCAACCTGCCTCCACCCCAGCTCCTCCTTTTCATGCTGTGTCTGACTTATCAGTGTCATTTCTGTTTGTCACTGATGCTGCTCTGTTCTGTTCCAGAGGGGTCGTTGCTGCTGCTCTCTCTGCCTTTAGGCTTTGGTTGTATGCGCATGAAAGGGCAGGGAGGTTTTTGTGGAGAGGTCTGCTTGCTCCGCCTAATGCTTTCAATGTAGGCATGTGGAAAGGCAGAGAGGCCCCAGAACAGAGCCATACTGCCAAATATAATACAGCAATGGAAATAAAGTTTTCTTTAACTAAAGTGGTCCTGACTGAATTATGTTCGTTTTCATGCATTTAAAACTTCATCAAGGAAATTTCTCTGGTATATCAACTTTTCTGCTGTACTGAAAACATACCAAACTGTGACACCGTTGCATTGAACCAAACTGTGATTTTTTAAAACCGTTACACAGCTAGTAGCTACAATGCAACATCTGGATGCAAGGACAGTAAATCCTTGTTTATGTCCTTAGCAGCAGACAGAGTAGGGAATGACCGCCTGTGGCTGAGCAGGTGAATGAACCCATCATGTATTCACAATACCAACAGTTCTACTCTGGTTGAGGACCAGTTAGCTCCTGTCAACTGGTATAAAAGCATAGAGCTGAAAGAGTTATTTTTTAAGGTTCTACAGTGATTTAGTTCTGGCCTTCTTATAAACATAAAGTTGGGGGATTTCTGAGAGGCAGATTGTAAAAGAAGGGTGAAACTTGCCACAGCAGAGGCTGAAGGATCCAAAATTTACTGTTTACCTCACGATCATTGAGACAGAGGATAAAACGACTGCAGCAGGGATCACTTTACAGAGTTGTAAAATAGTTTCTGTGCAGGGTTTAGGCGTCTTAAAACTCATGGATCCATCAATCAAACAAGTCTTTCTGGACTGCATTTCGTTTTCTTTTCAATTCGAAAAACTGACAATTAATTGTGTCAGAAAATGTGAAAGTCATGGTTGTGGAATCTGTCAAATTCTTCTTCATTTTCCACTTATTTGTCCTTAAACGCCACTCTGGGAGTCTGTCCATGAGATGTTATTTTGTTCTGCAATTTTACACACTGAACTGTACTTTATTTCAATAAAACTCATTGAGTTGAACTGAATTAAGGAGAGGATAAAGTATTGTGCTGACACATCTCGTCTAACGAAAATGAGTGAGAGAGGCTGAGAGAGAGTTGGAGAGCCATCTATTAACATTTAGAGTTTTGAGCATCAAATGGCGTAATCGTCTCTCTCTCTTTCAGTCCATTTGGGTAACTGCTCTCTCCAAGCCACATTAATCTGTGTAATTAGGTTTGAGGCTAGTTTTACCTCCTTTCCTCTCCTCGTCTTTTCTATCCTCCTCTGTCTTCCTCTTCGTTTCTTTCTTTCAAATCTTTTTCTTTCGCATCCAATCTCTGTCTGTCTTCCTCAATTCCCCCATTTTCTTCTCTCCAGCATTTACTGAGATTGTTTAATCCTCACTTTTCTCTTTCAATCCCGGTCTCTATTTTTCTTTCTGGAAATCTTTCCAGCCTCATTCACACATAGAACCTGTGAGTTTAATTATTCATGTTAGAAAGAAACAAGGAGCGAGACTTAAGAGTCTTCAGCCACAGTTAAATGCTAATGTCAGCATGCTAACACACTGCTGCTCAGCAGGTACAATGGCATGCAAAAGTTGAGGCACCCTGGTCAAAATTTATTTTACTGTGAATAGTTAAATGAGTAGAAGATGAACTGATCTCCAAAAGGCATGAAGTTAAAGAAACATGATTTTCAACGTTTTAAGCAAGATCAGTGTTTTATTTTTGCTTTGTACAATTTTCGAGTAACAATTGTTTCCTCAGTTGGTCATGTCAGTAAGAAATGGCAGTTAACAGGAACTGTGGAGGTCAAGTTGAAAACTTTCTGAGAGAGCTGCTTGTAGGATTGTTAGAAAGGCAAATCAAACCTCTGTTTGACTGCAAAAGACCTGCAGGAAGATTTCTCAGACTCTGGAGTGGTGGTGCACTGTTCTACTGTGCAGACACACCTGGACAAATATGAGCTTCATGGAAGAGTCATCAGAAGGAAACCTTTCCTGTGTCCTCACCACAACATTCAGCGTCACAAGTTTGCAAAGGAACATCTGAACAAGCATGAAACCTGTCCTGTAACTGTATGATGTTTAGCATGGTCACCATCCTAGATTTGTTTTTTGGTTTTTACTGACAGGACAGTTACATGAAAGGGGGAGGAGTGTCATAACTCACTTGAACTACGTCACACTGCCCCCACAAGCTCTGGTGATACTGCTCTGTTTTGTCCTTATCTGTAAGCTATTAAAAAACAAATACGTGCAAAATGAAGGCAAGGTACAGACAGATATCCATCTCCATCTCCATATCTAATGTTGAGCACAAATGTGCCCTTAGTGGTACCAAATCATGTAAAACAGCTTGTGGTTTAAGGCATCTCACAAGAGGATGTGAAATCAGGTTTGAGACTTTAACTGCCTGCTTGAATGAATGGCTTGTTTCCAAAGACTGTGTTCCTGGAGAAAAGTTGTGGGTTTTTTCCATTCACTTCATTACAATCGGAGTATTCTCTGAGCTAGCCTGTGGTGGTCATTAAGGAAGCCACAACTTTAGGCCACAGTCCCTTTAGTCATGGTAGTTTGGTAACGCCAGGAAGAAGGTCAGTCTCCAGTGGCTGTGTAAATCAGTCACACTAGGATGTTTTAACCTTTGTGTCCTCCAACCAGGACTGCTGCAGTTATTATTCTCGTGGAGCAGAGGAGGAAGACTTTCAGAATGTCAGAGTTGATGCTGATGTGGTAAATAAACTCATCAGTGATCTTGCACAGAAAAATCAGCTGGTGCATATGGACGCGGTAATCTGCCGTAACATTAACAATCCTAACAAAAAGGGGAATAAGTCTCTCAGTTTATCTCTGTGCTGTTTGTCTCTTTCTCTCACTCTCTCTTATTGTCTTCATCTGTCTGTCCCTCTGTGTATCTCTCTATCTCGCTGTGTTGCTGAATCATGGCAGAGCTGCAGGCGCTGACATGACAGTCAGTCTGGTAGCACTCAGACACAAGTCCTGCCGGCTGCTGTGTGTGTGTGTGTGTTTTATATCTGTGCTGACTAGCCCTGTCTGCTGTCCTTCTCCTCTTTGGGTCACATCCCCAAACAGTCTGCTGCAGGAAGACAAACACAGACAGGACATTTACAGAAAATAAGAAGTTTCTTTGTTTCTCAAATGATTAATGAAAATATAGGCACTCTTTTCTTGCATTATATAGCAATAATAAGCTGCTGTGAAGTGTTAGTCCCAGTATTAAATGATCATAGTTGGTTCTAGTCCTGGGGTTTGAATTTTGGTGGTGGACAGATTGTGGCTTTAGGTCCAGTTAACTGTCTAAACCATTCATTTTCAAGAGAACACAAATGTGAACAGCAAAATAATTACTGACACTGTGGCCTCTGGTGGTAACTGCTGTCAGACTGTTGATCCTGCTGTCGATGTGTTACAAATCCTTCCTGTGTGGATGCTGTTTTCAAAACAGAAAAATAAACTTTCACATTTGTACATGAATAAAAGAAAAATATCTCAAATATCTCCAAACATCAATAGTGAAACAGTGTGTTTATGTGCACTCTCCTAATGTTAAGATATGACGGTTAGTCAGCTGATTTGTGTATCAGCCCTTCTAACCCCAGCTGGTTGAGTTGGCAGGGTAGCTTTGGGTAATGACTCAGAGGCTTTACACATGCTGCATTTTTTGCATCCTCAAATTTAGATCCCCAACCCCTGTGCCTCAAGATCCCACGACCTCTTCTGCTTCATGATCCGCCAACCCTTTTCTGTGTCAAGATCTACCAACACTTACACTTCAAGATCATCTAACCCCTGCCCATCCAGATCCTCCAACCTGTTTCATGTCAAGACCCACCAACCCTTCCACATCAAGATCCTCCAGCTGCTTCCATGACAAGATCTGCCAACAGGCAACAACAAGATACAATGCAACAGGCATTAATAACGCCAGGGGGTTCTGCCCAAGTGTCAAAACATGATGAGTAGGGATGAGACCCCGTTGCAAAAGAAGTGATAGCCCGATCATCAGATCCCAATCAAAAATTCCTTCCACCAACACCTTTACCACTTTGTTATTGGTAGGGACTCCACTGAGCAACTTTTGTAACTTTTCAAAACAGACAATCTGACAGTCTTGCCCACCTCACACAGGATTTGAATTATCTCTCTTGCCATCTCTTGTGTATAATAATAATAATAATAATAATAATACATTTTATTTGTAAGCGCTTTTAACAAATGCTCAAAGACACTTAACAGTTTTTAAAAAAATCATAAAATAGATCTAAGTCAGAATAAATAACAGCAATAAAACAGTATAAAACACACAAACTTATACATTAAAAGCTAATTTAAAAAGGTGAGTTTTGAGCATGGTCTTGAATGTTGGGAGGTGTGTGCAGATACAGATGGGTTTGGGGAGTGAGTTCCAGAGGGGCTCGCGGGAGCCTGGTTGTTGAGTTCTTTGTGTGTGAGGAGGGTGCGATGTGAGATGGGGAGCCAGTGTAGGTTTTGGGTGACGGGGGAGATGTGGTCTTGGGAGCGGGTGTGGGTGAGCAGGCGGGTAGCAGAGTTCTGCATGTATTAAAGTTTATTGAGGAGTTTGAATAATGAGCCATAGAAGATGCTATTGCAATAGTCCAGTCTGGATGTGATAAATGCATGGATGAGGGTTTCTGCAGCAGAGAAGGTGAGTGAGGGGCGGAGACGAGCGATGTTCTTTAGGTGGAAGAAGGCAGTCCTGGCGATGTGATTGATGTGGTGGTCAAACCTTAGCTGGCTGTCGAAGATGATTCCTAGGTTGCAGGTGTGTGGTGAGGGAGACAGAGTGCGGTTATCGAAGGTGAGGCAGGGGTTGTGGGTGGCTTTGGTGCAGGATGTGGGGTCAATGATGATTATGTCCGATTTGTCACTGTTCAGTTGGAGATAGTTTGTTTGCATCCATGATTTTATTTCAGTGAGACAGCTGATGAGTGTGGAGTGGGTGGTGTTGTTGATGGCTTTGGTGGAGATGTACAGTTGGATGTCGTCGGCATAGTAGTGGAACTGGAGGCCGTGACGACGGATGATCTTGCCAAGGGGGAGCATGTAAAGGATGAAGAGGAGGGGACCAAACATCGACCCCTGGGGGACACCTTGGGACAGGGAAGTGGTGGGGGAGGTGACTGGCCATTACGCCCCCTCACCGTGCTGTATATAAGATACGATCGCAGAATGAGGGCTAGGACAGGAGGGACAATTTGATGATGTGTTATGTCTGTGACCCACTGTGGGAGATTTAAAAAGTGGCTGTTAGCAGTTAGCAGTTAACTCAAGAAGAATAGCAGCCTTAAAAGTCTGCAAATTGGGAAACAGCAAGGTCGAGGAGCTCCTTAACCTCTGAGCAGAGGATGAGATCAGCTGCCATACAAATAATTGTTATTGCTATGTTTGCCCATTGTTACTGTTTATAAAGCGCTGCCAACACGTATGTTTTATTTCACAGTAGAGGCCAACACTATTGTGTTACATGTCACACCCGTCACAGCGTTTTTCATGGCACAATGCCGGGAGCAGTGTATAATAGCACACTGAAACAGCATGACGCAACCATTGTTTGGTTCTGTGTAAAAATGCAAAGGCAGCATAAAGACAGGACTTTGTAGCAGTCGTATAGAACAATATGTTAAATGTTATGAACTAAAAGAACTATTGCTACCTTTTGCCCCACAACAAACATATTGTCGACTATCTCAGTCAGTGTAACATTCATTCAGTGTGCAGGTTTGTGTTCTCCTGTCAGCATAGTGAGAAACACTCAGGACTGCCATGGCCCTATTTAGCAGCTATGTAAATGTAGCCAACATGTTGCGAACACTGTACAACAACCAGCACAACATGGAGCTGCTGTGGAACAAACACACAGTGACACTGTTCACTCTCTCCCTCGCTGCTCTGTCAAAGCCTCCCTCACCCCCTCTCTCCCTCTCCCTCCCTTTCTCCATAATCCCATTATGTGTAGCAATGACCTGTCAGTGTCAATCAGTGTTGTTGTCATGCCAACCTCCCGCCACGGGCTTGCCCCTGGGCTCTCAGCCAATGGGAACCCTTCCTGCTGATTAGCCTGCGGTGATCTCGTTAGGGAAGCCCCGCCCACTCCAGGGGAGGTACACAGGGAGGGTGGAGGGGTGGTGAGTGATGGGCAGGTGGAGGGAGGGTTACACAGAAAAGAACAGAGGGATTTTCAGGTGATGTAACACACCTTCTGGCGGCCATGTTGGCCGTCCTGATTGGGCCATGATGGAACCGAACCTCTGCATCTGCAGGGAGCTGATCGTCTAACCACTGACCATGTTTACATGCTCAAAGTGTTCCAGCTTTTTCCATTATTCTGAAAAAGACAATATTCACACTAAGCTCTTTACATGGTTAATGAAAATGAATATTCCCATGTACACACAGCCGTGTATACTCCCATTAACATGCCCATATATTAACATCAAAATGTAGAAAAGTGGCTCGAGACACTTGTGGTATTTTGCTTCTTTGCGTCAAAGGAGCAAAGTTTTCTACTGGTGGCCAACTTGTTCACACTTGGACTGTGTGAACACAGCCTCCATTTGCAATTCCTTCAACCAGCTTCTCGAAATCAGGAGGAGCAACATGTGGCTCTGTGGCACAATGGATAGCGCGTTGGACTTCTAGACAAACATGGAAGAAGTGATTCAAAGGTTGTGGGTTCGAGTCCCACCAGAGTCGAACTTTAAAGGTCACAGTGTTAAGTGAATGAAAGGATTGGTTTTCAACAGCTTGGGAGTGAGGCCATGTTGCTTTAAGCTGTGCTGCTTGTATAGATCCCCTGTGTGTAAAGCATCCGAGTTTTCACAGACATGGATATGAACTGTAAGCTGACTGGTGCGTGAATGCATACAAGCGCGGGGCGGTAGTTCTAGTTTTCTTTTGTTTAATTTTCTGTTTATGCACAAATAAAGAACTAAAGGTTCTTTGTTGTGGTGGACACATGAACTCCTTGGTTTGTTGTGTCAGATAATGGATGGCGGTAGAAAGTCCATTAACAGAGGAAATGCGATGGCAGATGGGTCAAACAGACACAGGAGCTTCACCTAGGAGACGGTTGTTCATGTCCCTTGTGGAACAAAGAGTCAGTGTTGACTTCTTTTAACTTTTTGTACTTACATCCTTTACATAGTCACATTACATTACATATGTGACTTTACAACATATTTACAGCAATATGTAACAAACTTAGTTATTGTCACCAAAAACACAATGTTTTACCTAAACCTAACCAAGCTGTTTTGATGCCTAAACCAAGCCATGCTGCTGCAACATAATTTGAACACAATATGTGTCAGCTCACCTAATGTGTTAAGAAGCTGTGGTCACTTCACATATTTTTAGAGAGATCACGTTGCTGTCACTGCAGCTTATCACACACTTGACAGACTAGTGCGACTCTCAACACCTGGCTGTGTGTGATTGGATGTAATGAAACAGTGAATATATTAAAAACGGAGATTTAACCTGCTGAGACTAAAATCATTGAACTCTAATGCACTACACTATGAGACACATCATTTGACTTTCACATTTCCTTTATTTCCTCACCAAATTAAGAGAAAAGCAGATATATGATACAAATATAAAGGTGGATTTTTCCTTCAAGCCAGGGTTAGAGTGTGTGTGTAGGGGTGGTAGGGGTGGGGTTTCTCAGTGTTTCTTAGGGAAGTTTTAACCTGAACCATTTAACACCAGCAAGATTATTACCCATAATCCATGTTTAAGTGTAACCTCTGCTCTTAGCCCCTCAAATTTGTTTGACCTTTGACTTCTGTCAGGAAGAAGGTCAACCGATATGATCCCGTGTTCCAGTTTCGTCGTCCTGTTTGACCTCTTTAACCACCTGTCACAGGTCAGACATTCCTCCAAACCACTTTCTGCTCCAGAGAAAAACACAACATCAATACTTTGCAAACAGAATCAGTCAGTGGTGATTTCAAAAATTAATCTTTACCTATTTATGATTATGTGCTTTATTAATATGTTTTTTTTTAATCTGCTGCAAGATTCCAGTCTCTCCTCATAGAAATGAGGAAATGATCTGAAGGCAGTCTCTTCCTGTGAATTGTATTATCCTGACTTAAAGTCCTCTCATGTCTTTATCTTCCACGCCTCTAAACTCTCTGATCCCGGATCACCTTCACTCCTCACCTCCTCACCTCCTCAGGGCACTAAAGAGCTTGTGTGTATGTGTCCAATACTATAGTACCTTTCTCTGTTAACCTATAGTAACCCTGGCTCAGGTGGGGGTCATTGTCTGCTATAAATGGCTCTGGCTGTACTAAGCTCGTCAGAGGGCGGAGGCTGAGTGAAGCAGGGGAGGATGGAGGCCTGAGGATGATAGAAAACCAACAGCCTGACAGAACAGATACAGTTCTATTGTTCCTGTTACGGCTGTATGGTGGCTTCACTCAAGCTTTACATACATGACTGCGTCCTTAAGCTTCTCTTTAGGTTCTAAGTTTATTTGTCTTTCGCAGACAGTATTAGTACTTCTGTTTCAGGCTGTCAAAATGCCTCTAATATCCCAGAACCCAGGATCAGAGGCGGGTCAGGTCCAAATATTCTTTAGTCTATAGTGTCTTGTAGGATTCTGTTGTATTGCTACCGCCATCATCACCTCCACCACCACAGGAGAAAAATGTTTTTTGTGGTGCTCATTAGGAGGGTGAGCATCTAATGAGTGAACATTCTGTTCTGTCCAATGAAGACGTCCTAATCTGCTCCATATGTCAGCAAACAGGCTGAGTGAAGTTTTAACAAAACACGCACCCTGGCTCTGTTTTTGTGAAGCTTTGTTCACCTCCAACCTTTTTTTAGAGCAACAGAGAGCCGTGACTTGGGCTTAATCAGTATTTGATAAGCTCCCTTAATGTTGTTGTTGCTCGTAGTATATATATCTGGATCTGCACTGCATCTCCCAGAGCTCGCTCGTTCGCTGCATGTGAGGAAGAGGTTTCCTGCTGCTGCAGGCATTCTCTTTCTGTTTGAGCCTGAACCTTATTATCCTTATGGTGTGTTCAAACCAAACGCTGGAATGGTTTGGAGTACTTTGCAACTGGGGAATATTTATTATAACAGTTATGCTAACTAACTGGGTATGTTCTCACTAGCTGTTTGTTAAGTGAACTTTTGACGACTGCTAGGTATCCTGAGCGCATCTGTTGTTGACGTCTGTTGAATATATTTTGTCTTTCCAAAATACACTTTCTACACTTTAGTTTACTTATTGACTTCATGTGCAGTGGAAGTTTTCCATAGGTCTGTTTGACATGATGTTAAAACTTCTGATGTGTTCAGATTGAATGCAATGCAGGTTATTGGCTCACTTTATTTGCAAAAATTTGAACACAGGAGGTTTTTGCAGTCTGTGTACAAAAAGTCAATTCATCGATGTTAGCTGTGGCCGCATGCTGGGACTGGCTTCACCTCCTAAAGAAGGACCACTGATTGATAGGTGGAGGGATTAAATTAGCTCTGGTGGACTAAAGATCAGAAGTAACCTGCTGAGAACTTCAACAGAGAAATAAAACAAACTCCACTTCCCCATACATCTGCCTCTACTGCCATAGTGTCCTTAAGCAAGCCGAATAAGCCTGAATGACTCCAGTTGGCAGAAGAAGATTGTTGTTGTTGTTCTGGATGGTGTAAACACTCTGTTAGCTCGCCAGCAGTCAGCTGTACACTACAGGCCACTGCAAGCTAATCTGATGGCAGTAAACATGGCCTGATACACTGCCACCGGTTAGACAGCAGGGCAGATTTAAAAGCCAAACCAGGACGCCACACTGAGCCAGGACAGTGACTTTATAATACTGTAACTGAAACCCAGAGCAGCCTGGGAAGAAAACATGCACAGATGATGTTTAGGAGTAATGTAACATCTTTACCTGGAAATTATGTGGGCTAAAACATGCAGGTTTGTTCCTATGACTTTTTTTAAATGACAGATATTCTTATTTGAAACAAAATTCGGCAACCTTCCCAGGAGGAAGCTCTCAAATTTTCTAAAACTTATATTACATCATCTCTTTATACCACACTTAGGGTATATTTGGACAGAGCAGACAGTGAGATAGACATTATCTCTCTTTGTCACAAACAAGCTTCAAAATATAACAAATATGTGTGGAAATTTGTCTGAATGTAGTCGGCCGCTCTAAGTCTTTAACTCATTCTAACAACCTAATAACCAGAAAAATATTTGCATTGTATGTTTATGCAAATCGTAGATATGTTATGCTTTTACGTTGTTATGTGCAGATACATTGAAACTGTACATTTCAACAATGTTGTGGTTTAAGTGTGGTTGTCCATCCTGCTGCATGTGTGCGCTACTTTTGTTGTTGCTGTACTGCGTGATGCTGCTCTCTGTTAGCCACTTTATGCTATTTGTCTTTTATGTAATGCACATTGTATGTGTTGCTGTTTCTTTTATCTTTTGATACCCCTCTAATCCCTGTCCCCTTCTCCTCAAGAGGCTCTTGCCTTTTGCCAGGCCACCATTGTAAATAAGAATTTGTTCTTAATGACTTGCCTGATTAAATAAAAAATGAAATAAAATTTAAATATCCCAGCAGGTCCAACAAACCCTGGACTTTCACGCTGGAGTTCAGTGTTTGCTTCCCATATGAATGAAGAGCCAAACGATGATGTTCGTGTCTAAACCTAACCATGTGCTTTTGTTCCAGTGTTGGTTGTGGCATCCCGGAACGCCAACAGTAGACTCAGGAGGATACATTATGTGTAATATGTAGACGTGAAAGTCCGCTGACAAAGCGACAGTTTGGGATGAGGACGCGTTGATATCACAACAGCTTCCTCCATTTCAGACGGTCTGGCTCTCTGTTTCTTTAACAGTAGGAACAGTTGAGATGATTTGCTGTCATTCATCAGTGCAAAAGCTCTGCATATACTACTAATGCTTGTGTGACCAGGCCATAAGTAAAAAGATTTTTTTTATAAAACTGCTGCGATTGATGCACATGAAGTCAAAAGATCTGAAGTGTCCCTTTGCTGACTGCCCGTCCATGTTCAGACGGAGCGGAGCCACAGGTTTGATGTAGACGGGGTCACAATCCTGCAGTCCACGGCTTTAAAAGTGAGCTGCCTCTCCTGACACCGTTCACAAAGACTGAGAGCACAGATTCATTCTACACTGTCGCTCCAACTCCTACTGAGATCTGTCCCAGAGAGACAGACCTACTGCTGAGTGTACAGTACACACACACACACACACACACACACACACACACACACACACACACACACACACACAGCTTTCATCTCAGAGTGTGAGCTCTATGTTCTGTTCAACTGGGACAGTGAGGTCTTAACTAGACTGGCCTAAAAACACTGTTTTTTCTCTTTCTCTGCTTCTCTTCACACTTCTCTTTTTCTTTTCATCTCACTGAGCGGAGCTGTGTGATCTGACAGGAGGCAGCTCCAAGTGTGTTACACACACTATCTGTGCATGTGCACGATGTGTGTATGTGTGTGTTTATATTCCTATGAGAACACTTGGGTTTATTCTGCCAAAGTGAGAACAGTTTTTGGCAAAATGCAGGCATTTTAAAGAAATTTTGGTGCAAAGATATTTTGAGTTTAACACAGTCGGTATTAATGACGCAAGAACACAACATGGGCAGATAAAATGATACAAAGAGCACCTAAATTCATTTTAGCATTGACAACCACAAGGACCAAACCAGACTAGTCAAACACGCAAGTGAAGGAGCCTCCAGACTGGCTCTGGGAATGTGACAAGGAGGGAGTCCACGCAAGAGATGTACTTAAACAATTTATTAAGCTAACATTACTACAAAACAAGCCACGGAGTGGGCAGATCAGAAATGTCAGCAGTGAGAGCAGTGCATGGATGGATGTCAGCTGTGGGAGAAGAGAGACAGAGACAGACTGAGCACATGGAGCAGCTTTCATAGCCTGGAGGTGAACCAGGTGAACTAGATCAGGCTGATGACACTGCTGGCCGAAGAGTGGGAGGGGCCTCACAGTCAATTATAAACTGCCTGTGTGTCTTCAAGATAGACAGTCCCTGAGTGAGCATGTTTTCATGTGACCGGCCATTTGTGTGTGTGTGTGTGTGTGTGTGTGTGTAATTGCTTGGTGTCTGTGGTCCCTGGAGTGCACTCCACTCGTCAATAGAGAGCATAATGTTGTGAGTTTACCCATAATGCCCCAGGGGACTGGCGGTTGAGTGAGCTCATTGCGGTTTGACTGGTGTACTGAGTGGACACTTGGGATGAGAGACATGGAGAGAGGCAGAGAAACAGAGAGAGGGACTGTGATGTATTTGGCCAGTGTCTGTTGAGTGGCCGAGCTCTGTTGCACAGACATGTTTTCATTCAAAGAACATTTTTTTATATTAGATGTTTTAGCCACAGATACCGCATGTATGTACATCTGTTAATGCCCAGGCTCCAGGGCAGTGGGGGAAATCATACCAATCAATCAAATCAATCAAATCCAGAGAAGATAAGTGTAGTACTGAGCATTAGAGCTCTCAGCGGACCAAATACATCAAGTCTGACCCGACACAAAGACACAATTTCTGTCCAAGCCCGACCTGAGCCTGACCCACAGCAGCAGTTTTGGACCTGAGCCCAATGAAAGTCCAAATTTCTACTGTAAAAAAGTAGATTTAATTTTCTATAATGCCAGGGCTGTGAAAATACGTGCTAATTTCGAGTAATTAATCACAAAAATTAATGCTGATAAATCGTTTTCTGTGGTGCCCGATGACCCGATGCATCATTGCAGGCCACAGTAGCTTTGTCACATGATGGAGGCAGACGAGACGACACTACTCAGCCCTTGAATCGAATGTTAACGTATAAAAAAACGTCCAGATGGAGCTGTTGATAGGAGCACCGTTCTCTGCAATTTCTGCAGTAAGGAATTTTTGTACCATTGAAGAACTTCAAACCTGAAATACTCCGACACATCCGCCAAAATTAATTTGAATTGAAATTTTTTAAATACTTTCACAGCAAAAGTTGACGTATGACATTACTTTAGATTAATTGACTACATGCTACGCACGTCTCTCCCACTGCTGAAGAGGCAGATGCAAACACTGCCAACCAAGTCACCTTGCAGCCCCCCATCTCTCTTTTTTCATTTTTTACACTGCCAGATTTTCCGTGAATGTTGGGCCGTTTGCTGGCGAGCTGCGAGCGTTTAGACACACAGAGCCGGATTGGCGAGTTGATCCAAGTTGCCCAATTTTCCACCTCGTAGGGTAGACATATTGGAGGAACCTTTTTGGTTTAAACAGACTGAGGCGGCCCGCTGCAATGGGAGGGGCTGTTGATGACGCTGCACATGTGACCCACAAGCAGCTAGTAGCAAGAGGGAAACACAAACCTGACAGACACTGTAAAGATGAGCAACTGGGGAGACAAGGAATTGCGCGCCCTCCTTGTCCTCGCAAACGAAGAGGCCATTAACCATAGAAAGTAAAATTTCTATTCATTCCTCCCGACGTGCTGACGTATTGCGGTAAGCAAGTTGTGTCATTTCCGGTGTTTCTGTGGCAGCGTCTCTGTGCTCTGGTGAATCCTACTAGCCTGCTTTCTGCTTTCTCACTTCAGTTGCTTAAAACGTCTACTCCAAGTCTTAACCCACACTAGTTCTGTTTAAGCACTCATAGCTCTCCTCCTTTCTACGCCTTTCTCGCTAATCTCTTAGCTGTTGTTTGCACGTTACTAGCCTTGGTAGCTACATTAGCTTTACTGCTAGCGATGGCTTCTCCCTCTGCTCTCTCTTGCCCGGTGTGCCACATGTTCAGTTATGCCTCTGCCTCCTTTAGCGACAGTGGTAATTGTAACAAGTGTAGCTTATTTGCTGCGTTGGAGGCGAGGCTTAGTGAATTAGAAGCGCGGCTCCGCACCATGGAAAACCACTCTGCAGCTGCGGTAGTTAGCCAGTCCCCTGTAGCCGGTGCGGAGCCACATAGCATAGCCTTAGCTCCTGCTAGCGGTCCTCCGGTAACTCCCGTTCAGCCGGGACGTTGGATAAGTGTGCGCCAGAAGCGTAGCTCCAAGCCGAAGCCCACGGCTCACCACCAGCCTGTCCACGTCTCCAACCGCTTTTCCCCACTCAGCGACACACCCGCTGACGATAAAACTCTGGTTATTGGCAGCTCTATTTTGCGGAACGTGAAGTTAGCAACACCAGCGGCCATAGTCAAATGCATCCCTGGGGCCAGAGCGGGCGACATTGAGTCAAATTTAAAGCTGCTGGCTAAAGATAAACGTAGATTCAGTAAGATTGTTATTCACGTCGGCGGCAATGACACCCGGTTACGCCAATCGGAGGTCACTAAAATTAATGTTGCCTCGGTGTGTGAATATGCAAAAACGATGTCGGACTCCGTAGTTTTCTCTGGACCCCTCCCAAATCTGACATCTGATGACATGTTTAGCCGCATGTCATCATTTAATCGCTGGCTGTCCAGGTGGTGTCCAGCAACAATGTGGGTTTCGTTAATAATTGGCAAACTTTCTGGGGAAAACCTGGTCTCATTAGGAGAGACGGCATTCATCCCACTTTGGATGGAGCTGCTCTCATTTCTAGGAACCTGGAAAATTTTATTAGCAGATTAAATCCCTGACAACCCAGAGTTGAGACCAGGACAGAGAGCTGCAGTCCTATACGCCTCTCTGAGCTTCTAGTTCACTTACCCAGCCATAGTTTTCATAGTTTTATACAAACGGTGTCTGTCCCCCGACCACCTAAATTATTTAAATCTAAAATTAAACAAAGAGGAGTTGTGCAAAACAACCTCATAGAAATTAAAACCTCTTCTGTGACAGAAAGACAAAACAGGAGAATTAAATGTGGACTGTTAAATATCAGGTCTCTTTCGTCTAAAGCAGTGTTAGTAAATGAATTAATATCAGATAATCATATTGATTTACTCAGTCTCACTGAAACCTGGCTGTGTCCTGATGAATATGTCAGTCTAAATGAATCCACTCCTCCCAGTCATAATAATGCCCACATTCCTCGAGGCAGCGGCCGAGGAGGGGGAGTTGCAGCCATTTTTAACTCTAGTCTGTTAATCAGCCCTAAACCTAAACTAGATTATAATTCATTTGAAAGCCTTGTTCTTAGTCTTTTACATCCGACCTGGAAAACCTCGCAGCCACTTTTATTTGTTATTGTGTACCGTGCTCCTGGCCCGTATTCTGAATTTATATCTGAATTCTCAGAGTTTTTATCCAGTTTAGTTCTAAAATCAGATAAAGTTATTATTGTAGGCGACTTTAACATTCATGTCGACGTTGATAATGACTCCCTGGCTACCGCGTTTATCTCATTATTAGACTCCATTGGCTTCAGTCAGGGTGTACGTGAACCCACTCACTGTTTTAACCATACCCTCGATCTAGTTCTGACGTATGGAATTGAAATTGATAACCTAACAGTCTTTCCACAGAATCCCTCGCTATCGGATCATTATTTGATTACTTTTGATTTCTTTTTACTCGACTACACGCCACTTAGCAACAGTTACTATACCAGATGTTTATCAGATAGTGCTGTCGCAAAATTTAAGAAAATGATTACTCCGTCGTTAAATTCAATCCCAAGTCCTTTAGTAACAGAGGTTTCCCGTACCGACTTTAACCTCTCCCGAATTGATCAATTTGTTGATAGCGCCGTAAGCTCGCTGCGAACAACACTTGACTCTGTAGCTCCTCTTAAAAAGAAGTTAACAAAACAAAGAAAGTTCGCTCCTTGGTATAACTCTGAAACCCGTAAATTAAAGCAAATATCGCGAAAGTTTGAAAGGAATTGGCGATTAACCAAACTGGAAGAATCTCGTGTAATCTGGGCAGACAGTCTCAAAACTTATAAGAGAGGCCTCCGCAATGCCAGAGCAAACTATTACTCAGCTTTAATAGAAGAAAACAAAAATAACCCCAGGTTTCTTTTCAGCACTGTAGCCAGGCTGACTGAGAGTCAAAGCTCTATTGAGCCTTGTATTCCTTTAACCCTTAGCAGTAATGATTTTATGAGCTTCTTTAATGACAAAATCCTAGCTATTAGAGGCAAAATTCATGACGACCTGTCCTCAGATAGTACCTATCTAACCTCAAACACAGCTGTAACACCTAATATTTATTTAGATTCCTTCTCCCCAATTTCTCTTCAAGAATTGACCGCAGTGATTTCATCATCTAAATCATCAATGTGTCTCTTAGACCCCATCCCAACTAGGCTACTCAAGGAGGTCTTACCTTTAGTTAACACCCATATATTAGATATGATCAATATATCCTTATTAACAGGCTATGTACCACAGTCTTTTAAGGTAGCTGTAATTAAACCTCTACTAAAAAAGCCCACCCTGGATCCAGAGGTGTTAGCCAACTATAGACCAATATCTAATCTTACCTTTATGTCAAAGATCCTTGAGAAAGTAGTCGCAGACCAGCTGTGTGATTTTCTCCAGGATAATAATTTATTTGAGGAATTACAGTCAGGATTTAGAGCGCATCATAGCACTGAGACAGCTCTAGTGAAAATTACAAATGACCTTCTGATTGCTTCAGACAAAGGACTCGTCTCTGTACTTGTTTTATTAGATCTTAGTGCAGCGTTTGACACTGTTGACCATGAAATTCTGTTACAGAGACTGGAACACTTAATTGGCCTAAAAGGTTCTGCACTAAGCTGGTTTAAATCTTATTTATCTGATCGTTTTCAATTTGTTGACGTTCATAATGAATCATCCGTACGTACTAAAGTTTGTTTTGGAGTTCCGCAAGGTTCTGTGCTTGGACCAATCCTATTTATTCTATATATGCTTCCTTTAGGTAACATCATTAGAAATCACTCTATAAATTTCCATTGTTATGCGGATGATACACAGTTGTATTTATCGATGAAGCCAGAAGAAAGTGATCAATTAACTAAACTTCATAATTGTCTTAAAGACATAAAAACCTGGATGAGCACCAATTTCCTGATGTTAAATTCAAACAAAACTGAAGTTATTGTTCTTGGCCCCAAACAACTCAGAGACTCTTTATCTGATGTCATAGTTTCTCTCGATGGCATTGCTCTGGCCTCAAGCACTACCGTAAGAAACCTCGGAGTAACATTTGATCAAGATCTGTCTTTCAATTCTCATTTAAAACAAACCTCACGGACTGCATTTTTTCATCTGCGTAATATTGCAAAAATTAGGCCTATCTTGACCCAAAAAGATGCAGAAAAATTGGTCCACGCTTTTGTTACCTCGAGGCTGGATTACTGTAACGCTCTATTATCAGGTAGCTCTAGTAAATCATTAAAAACTCTTCAGCTAATTCAGAACGCAGCAGCACGTGTACTAACAGGAACTAAGAAACAAGATCATATTTCTCCTGTTTTAGCTTCTCTGCACTGGCTCCCTGTAAAATCCAGAATTGAATTTAAAATCCTACTGTTAACTTATAAAGCTCTAAATGGTCAAGCTCCATCATATCTTAGAGAGCTCATAGTGCCTTATTATCCCACCAGAACTCTGCGCTCTGAGAACGCAGGGTTACTCGTGGTCCCTAAAGTCTCCAAAAGTAGATCAGGAGCCAGAGCCTTCAGCTATCAGGCTCCTCTCCTGTGGAATCATCTTCCTGCTACGGTCCGGGAGGCAGACACCGTCTCCACATTTAAGGCTAGACTTAAGACTTTCCTCTTTGATAAAGCGTATAGTTAGGGCTGGCTCGGGCTTGCCTTGTACCAGCCCCTAGTTAGGCTGACTTAGGCCTAGTCAACCGGAGGACCACCTTTAATGCACCGGGCACCTTCTCTCTCGCTCTCGCTCTCGCTCTCGCTCTCTCCCTCTCTCTCTCGTATCCTATTACTGTATCTATTTTACTCGGCCATTCTGGATGTCACTAACTCGGTTTCTTCTCCGGAGCCTTTGTGCTCCACTGTCTCTCAGGTTAACTCGTATTGCAGCGGTGCCTGGATAGTGTGACGTGTGTGGTTGTGCTGCTGCCGTGGTCCTGCCAGATGCCTCCTGCTGCTGCTGCTGCTGCTGCTGCCATCATTAATCATTAGTCATACTTCTACTGCTATTATAGACATATGATATTATCATACATGTAGACTGCCTGATACTAATATATACTTTCAACATATTGTACCACAGTAGCCAGAACTATAACGACAGTATTATTACTTTCATGAATGTTGTTGTAAGCTACTGTCATTACCGAGGATGTCATACAGATTACTGTATTGTGTCATACAGATTACTGTTAATTTGTTATGCTGATCTGTTCTGTACGACATCTACTGCACGTCTGTCCGTCCTGGAAGAGGGATCCCTCCTCAGTTGCTCTTCCTGAGGTTTCTACCATTTTTTTCCCCCGGTAAAGGGGTTTTTTTGGGGAGTTTTTCCTTATCCGCTGTGAGGGTCTAAAGGACAGAGGGATGTCGTATGCTGTAAAGCCCTGTGAGGCAAATTGTATTTGTGATATTGGGCTTTATAAATAAAATTGATTGATTGATTGATTAACCGTCAGATGACGGGGACGGTGAAGGACGGGCCGACTTACGAGAGAATCGCCGAAGGACTGACCAGCCGCGGCTTCCCTCCCACGTCACTGTTTACGTCACACGCTGAGCTACACGTTTTGTTGAAAAAGGCACATTCTGTATAAACAAAAGTAGGTAGGCGGCATTTTGCTGCACTCCCCGATCTTGTTTTTATACTGCCAATGCTGAAAGAACAAATTTGCACAATTCCTGCTTAAAAAGGGCTAAAGCAGACATTTGTGCCAAAGGTGAAGACATTCTCTCAAGGTGTCCTTAAGACATTGTGTTCACAAGAATGAGAGGAACAAGTGTTACAACCCAGCTGCAACAATGATAGGAGACAAGGTGAGTGTACAAAGAGTTAAAAGTGTGTGTCTGAAAATGTCTGAAGAAAAACCAAAAGAACAGCAGCTGTGCCGTGAGGGAAGAGGAGATATTCTGTTAGAGGGTGGTGAGCTTTTACAGCATGAAGCACACTGGGCCCAGGTGCGGCTCATGAGGTAACTGACGACCCTCTGCCTGGACCTGCATCCTGAAACAGAGGGAACAGCCATGAAAACAGGCACACCTAGTGGAGTGGAGGGTTGTCACACCAGGTCACAGTGACCTTGAGCTTTGACCAAAATCAAGTCAGTTGATCCTTGAGTCCAAGTGGACATTTGTGCCAAATTTGAAGACACTCACTTAGTGTGTTTTTGAGATATCACATTCATAAGAGCAGGATAGGCAGACAGGTGGACGGACAACAAACACAGTTAAACTAACTTTACCTCTGTAACTGTTTTATTCATCCTACTATCCATCCAAATTTAGCCCTAGTTTTACAAGAGACTTGAGTACAGAGGGTGCAGACACTGTCAGACAGTGACGTTAAATTGTTTCAGACAATATCAAAAGACAAAGGATTCCCCAGACAAACTGGTCATTTGTGATTGGTTGTTAGGGGTAACGAGCTGAGGAGGTTACATCAGTGAACGCTGGAGACCTGCTGAGGTGGACAAGTCTCAATCCATTGTCTGTTCTTGTCTCCGCAGGGAGGGCCGAGGCAGCACAGATTTCCTCCAGACTGAGTGATTGGACTCGAGGGAGCAGCGAGTCGGGTCAGTCCTAATCTACTGAGGCTCAGAGGCAGGTTTGACCTTTCCCCCTCAGGGAGCTGAATGTAGACCACTCTCTCTGTAATGTTAACACCCTCCTGTCTTTTTCTACTGTCAACCCTTCAAACCAACTCCACCCCCTCACTGTACCTCAGACCCTGCTCACATCAATCCAGGTTTTATCTCCGTTAGGTGAGACAGACTGTTAAAATGTGCCTCATACACGGGGGGACGATGTGACAATATGAACTGCATGCGGGACGATAGAAATTTGTCCAACAAATTTCTGTATCTGTTGTCGTGTTTGGCAAATATTGCAGCACCTTGAGAATATACATATTGCAAACTGAGAAAATATCTTCACCAATATTTAGGAATAAACAAATACAGACACGCACTGCACAATAACAAACACTGTTTCAAGGGGACACTAAAAAGTGATGAACACAGCTGGGACACGCTTGTTGTTGCCATGGTTTTCTGTGAGTGGTGTTGGGAAATGAGCTAAAATGTGCTTGTGTTTTTTAGTTTTTATGCCTCTGTGCCGGCAGTAGCCGAAGGCATTATGTGTTCTGATTGTCTGCCCGTCCCAATCTTTTAAAACCAATATCTCAAGAATGCCTTGAGGGAAGTTCTTCAATTTTGGCACAAACATCTCCCTGGACTCTGTGACTGATTACATTTTGGTGGTCAAAGGTCAACGTCCTATATAATGTGACCTTGTATACATCACTTGAATGCGACTTCACTGTCCTATAGTATAAAATAATGAAGTGATGGCATTTTATATCCAAAAAGTCAAAGGTCATCTTCACTGTGACATCATCATGTTCTGTAAAAACATTTCTCTGGCCATTACTTAACGACATATCTCAGGAAGAGAAGGGGAGACATTTGGTCCGATGATGAAATGACTGGTGTACGACCACGAGGCGATAATTCAGCAAAGGTCTTCATCTGATGGTTAAACAAGGAGCATTTCATGTCCATTCGAGTCAGTCAGTTACCTCATGTTGTCTATTAGAAAATTAACTTGTAATTTCAGAGCTCATGCCTTAAATACAGAACCCCCCCTCACCTGAAAACTCAACTGTGTGTCTACTTCAACAGTCAGAGAGAAAAGGAGACATTTTAATGAATAACATTACAAAAAATCTTTAAAGTGAACCTAGCATGAGCCCAAAGCTTTAAGCAGCAAAACATCGACAAGCTGGATTCTTAAATGCAGTTAGGGTTGAATTGTCATTCATGACATGTCATGAATTGTGTCCTCTCCCACCTCTGGATGTGTCCTGAGTGATGAGATCCCACTGCCTCCTCATTTATCTCTCTGTCTTGACTTTTTAATTTTCCCACTCTGTCTTGGTGTTTTTTAATCTCTTTGTTCAAACTCTCAGGGGAGGTCAGGTCGTCTCTCTCTCTGCGCCTGTGCCTCTCAACAACACTTTCTCTCACTCTGTGGAAACCCTTAAATTTGAAAAGATACCAAATACGTCAAGCTCAATTTTGAGGAGGAAATGTGCCGAGAGCTTTTCCATTGATGTTGCAGCTATAAAGATACAGAATTTACACAATGTAAAACTGCTATTCACCATGACAAAGTGTATTCCTAACTGTAAGAAACTTGAAATTTAAGGTCAGAATGGAGGTTTGTAAGAGGTCTAAACAGCTACAGAGCACTTTAAGCTTCTCCCATCAGCTTGTTAAATATTCCAGTCAGCCCGCTCTTGTATCGATCGCTTCAGAGCATCATTTTAAATAATTAAGTACCAAAAACAGCGACATCTTCCCGTTTTTATGCTCTGGATGCAGCACGTCACTTTTAATTTCCAAACAACATCAGCTTCCTGTCACATACACAAACACACACACTCTTCCCACCCTCAGTTTCCTGTCCCAGCCGTGTGTGTGTGTGTGTGTGTGTGTGTGTGTGTGTAATGAGTGTGTTGACTTGGCAGTGAACCAGGCTTCTTCACGCAGCAGCCGGTTGGTCGGTCAGTCAGTCCTGTCACTGCGGGCTCCGATCCAAAGCCATTAGCCAGGGGAACATCCTGACTTTACCCCGCACTACACTGCCGAGACCAGCACACAAACAAACACACACACACACACACACACCTGTCCCTTCCTACAGATGGGCGCAGGTAATGCCATGTTAATTGGTGTGTTTATAGGCTGAGCACTATTATTAGCCAGTTGGTGGATGCTTTTATCTGTATTAAAGATCCCAGGAAAGTGATCAGTGTTGGTATTATAGGGGAGCTGAAGCTCGCTAATGTTAGCATCGCTCGCCACCCGCAGCGACACACAGTGTGGGATTTCTCGTCACGCTAACTGAGAAACTGGAACACCCTTGTTTTCTGTCCATAAGAAAAACGCGAGTCTACAGCACTGTAGTTTGACTCTAAACACATCATTATAACTACAGTTGTAAATGTTGAAAAATCTGAAGTTTGCATGTTCACATGCAAAATTTGTTCAGTAATAACTCCTAATGACCATAATTTCCATAATGACGAGCTGTATTAGTTCTTCACGAGGTTCACATTTTTTTTCATGTTCCTTTTTTAAAACTTTACATCTGCTCTTTACTTGAGTTTCTTTTTTAGCCAGTTATCTACTTTGTTTTCACTACATTTGCCATTTAAACTGTCATTGCAACTGAGCCCAGGCACCAGAAGAAAATGTTGGGATTTTACATTTCTGCAAACCACAAATCCATTACATTTGCACATTGCATACGTATCATATCAATGTGGGATTTTTTTTAGTGACGTCTGGCTGTTTTTCCAGCAGTTTTTCAGCCCCTAAACATTTTAGGGACCTGTTGCTGTTTCTTACATTATTTTAAGCACCAAACATGGCTGTTTTTTAGGGATCCATTGCATGTTTTTCTGCATCTTTTAAGCCCCAAACTGTGGGTGTTTTTTAGGCACCTGTTGCTTTTGTAGGCACCAAACCCTGACCCCTCCCTGTGTTTCCTGCAGTTTTTTGGCACCAAATGTGAGTATTTTTAGGGACCTGTCACTGATTTTCCTGCATTTTTTTCATGCACCACACTGGTGTTCTTTAGAGACCTGTCACTGTGTTTCCCTCATTTTTTAGGCACCAACTGTGGGTGTTAATTAGGCACTGGTTGCTGTTTTTCCTGTATTTTTTTTGGCACCAGACTTGGATGTTTTTAGGGACCTGTTTTTGTTTTATTTTTTCAACACTGTAGCCTGCAAATGTGGGTGTTTTGAGACCCCTAGCAATGCTTCCTGCAGGTTTTCAGCCCCTAAACATGTTTTTAGCAATCCTTTGCTGAGCCAGCCACACTTTATATACAACATGTCCCATGATGAGGTGCTTGCTGTGTCTCCTGAAAAACACTGAAATCTCTTTTTTTAAAAACTCCTCTTCTAACCTCTGAAAGGACAATGAAAGAAGTTGAACTGTAGGTGAAAATGTAATTAGCTATAGCTAATGTTAGCCACATTAATTTTTCACGTTTGACATTAATCTTTGATGTTATGATTAAGACACAAGTTATTTTGTAGCTAGTGGTTTACTGTGCTTTGAAATTGTAATTCCAGCTCCAGTTTACTTTCATTGCAGCCCTAATCAACACTACTTCATTTCAAAACTTTTTTTTTTCTTTAACATGAGTAGGTCTCTCACATGGTAATTTTCACTCTTACTTGAGTCTCTTATTATGAGAGTATTTGTACTTTTACTTGAGTACTCTACCCACCACTATGATTGAGATCTACTGTTAGCATTAGCAGATGTGTTCGATATGTGTCTGACTGAGGCATCAGACACCCGTCCCAGAGAGCACTGATTGGATGATTTGCAGGTCAATAAATGTCTAGATAAAATTCTTTTCAAAATCTAAAACACCTTAACCTTGTAAACACCTGCATTTGGTACCTTAAAAAACTGCAGGAGAGACAGCCATGTGTTCCTAAAACATGACCCATGTTTGGGGGCTGAGAAGCTGCTGGAGAAACAAACAAACAAACACTACGTCACTTTATAAACGTTGATATGACATGTATGAAACATACGAATGTAACATATTCATGGTTTCCAGAAACATACAAAGCCATTTTTTTTTCTTTCTAGCAACTGAGGAGTGTTTGGCTGCACTTAATGCAGCACGTGTGTGTGATGTGGGATGAGAAGAGCCTTTTTATCAGACACATATATTATGTTATGCTATGTAATATTTTAGGATATGATCATGACAAATGATGCATGTTGCCCAATTGTTGAAAATCAATGAGGTCGTCTTAAGCTGACCTGCAGAAATAATATTGTAACACTGAGAGTAAAGTTGAAATCTGTTCCCCTGTTATAGAGAGATTCAAGAGAAGATGTAAGAGCGTCCACTTACATTTCTACACTCAGTGAGAATTTGTATTGTGCACAAACAGTAATATTGTTTTCTGGCATCGCTTTGCCATAAGTTGATCCCCTGCTTAATGAAATGAAACTGGATCTGTGTGTGTGTGTGTGTGTGTGTGTGTGTGTGCGTGTGCGGGAGAGTGGGGGGTTATTTGGGAAATGCAGAGAATGTGTTTGGGACGATAAAACTAAAAAAGAGTGTTTTTAAGGACGCTGAAACCTCGAGAATATGGCCGACAATTTGGACGGTTCATTAGTTCTAGAGATCAGGGAGTGTGTGTCCAGCCTGGAGCCACACACTGAGCACACTCGCCTCACAAACACACACACACACCTTGTTTAGTTCAACCCCTGTACACTCATAAGAGGAGAGAGGGTAACATACAGACAGCAGCCTGCCAAACCTGCATTTTTCTGTTTGTATGTTTGTACCAGTAAACACACTAACTCCATTACATCTTAATTAAATCAGTAGCATCTTTCTATCTGACATTTTCTTTAAATTCCACTAGAACCTCTGTGTGCATTTTAAATCAGATTAACCACAGCGGCGTAACAGTCGTCTGCTGCTGCTGCTGGATTTAAATTAAATCAATGCAATAATTCACTTTGCCACTGTTTTTTTTTCTTTACATCTGTTCAGGCAAAGCGACAAAGTATAGACTGTTTTTTAAAACTCTGTTCAGCCCAGATCTTTAATAAGAAACAGTCAGGATGCAGAAGAACATGGTGGCCCTTATTTGGCTATATCCTGATTTGAATAGAGATGGGACGTGTCTATATGCTGCAGGACTGAAGGGGGTTTTGTGTGAAATGGATGCAGCTGAGGTCCCCATTATACAACAACACAGCCTGTGTGCTCTGCATAAATACGTAGTGAAATATCTAAAATTACTGAACACAGCAGCTCCAGAGCTGGAATGTGACTGGAATCTGTCCTCCCTCCATTTCTTCTTTCAGTTCTCTCTTTTTCCTCAGTAATGTTGAGTTCACTGTAAGTTTTACAAATGTGGGTTTGAGTGTGCTAGTTTCAGAGACCAGATCTGCACAACTCTGTACATTCACAACAAAAAATCTCTATGCACAATAACAGAAATATAGAGACATATATACATTTTTGTCCACTGTCCGTCCATCCATCCATCCATCCATCCATTTTCATCTGCTTATCCCGGGCCGGGTCATGGGA
This sequence comes from Epinephelus awoara, assembly GCA_035609425.1. Taxonomy (NCBI): domain Eukaryota; kingdom Metazoa; phylum Chordata; class Actinopteri; order Perciformes; family Serranidae; genus Epinephelus; species Epinephelus awoara. The sequence goes on from CM069297.1 coordinate 41,813,006, forward strand.
GCAGCAGGTTGAGCAAAGTACCTTGGACGTCCCTATTCCCAGCAACACTTTCTCCTGGGGGATCTAGAGGCCTTACAGGTCAGATAAGATATAAAACCCCTCCAACATGTTCTGGGTCTGCCCGGGCCTCCTACCAGTCAGAAAATGCCCTGTTATAAGAGGCACCCAGGAGGATCCTGATCAGATGCCTGAACCACCTCAACTGGCCCCTTTCGACATGAAGGAGCAGCGGCTCTTACAGAGCATTACACGGTCAAGCCCCCTCTTGTAGCTGAACTACTTCACCCGTGATCTACAGTTCACACTCTTTGATAAAATACATTGCATTTGTTGTCTGTCCCTCACACTCGCTTGAAGACGTGGTATTCAAGCTTTTGCGGCTGTAGCCCCTAAATTTTGGAATGCATTACCTGCTGCCTTACACTCTGCTGACTCTGTGGTTTATTTTAAAGACCAACTAAAAACGCACCTGTTTAGACAGGTGTTTGGGTAATTTATACGTACCAGAGCTCTACTTTTTCAATTTTCTTTGTGTGTTGGTGTGTAGCTCAAATTCTTCTTTTTTGTTGTGAGTGTGCAAATAGTTTTGTTGTGCACTTTTAACGACATAGCTCAGGTAGTCACTTTGTCTCTATTTCTTTATTGTTGTATATTGTCCTTTGTACTTTGTGACCTATGTCTGCGAAAAATATATAAATAAATCTTACTTACTTACTTTACTCTTCTCAGAGCTCCCTCCGGATGTCTGAGCTCCTCACCCTCTCTTTAAGGCAGAAACCTATTCTGGCTACTTGTATCTGTGATCTCATTCTTTCAGTCACTATCCAGAGCTCATGACCATAGGTGAGGGTTGGGATGTAGATGGGCCTGTAAATCGAAAACTTTGCCTTCTGGCTCAGCTCCTTTTTCACCACAAAGGTCTGGCACAGTTCCCACATCACTGCTGATGCTGCACTAAACTGCCTGTCTATCTCATGATCCATTTTACCCTCACTCGTGAACAAGACCCTGAGATACTTGAAGTCCTTCGCTTGGGGCAGTAACTCTCCCAACCCAGAGTTTTCGGGCAGAGAACCACATCCTCAGACTTGGAGGTGCTGACTCTCATCCCAACCGCTTCATACTCGGCTGCAAACCGCCGCAGTGCATGCTGGAGGTCACGGTGTGATGAAGCCAACAGAGCAACATCATCTGCAAAAAGCAGAGATACAGTTCTGATGTCCTTTATTTTGAAGCAGCTAGAAAAAACTTATACATGTTTAAACCACATTGGAACAGTTTTAAATATTGTAGGGGGAAAGTATGAGCAGAATCAGCCACAGTGAGGTTCTAGATGAAGAGTTGTAGAGCTCAACATGTCATCAAGTTAAACTGCTTTATTTTATTTTTCTGGTGTATATGGGCAGCTATAATTGTGCACCAGACCCTTGTAAAAAAAAGTTGTATTCTCATGTTCCCTGAGGAGCTCTGTAGCTAATTAAAAATTGTTTTTGCTGTCATCGTTTGTTATTGTTATGTCTTTTGTGTCTAATGACTCCCTTGAAACTGAGATGATTCATCTCAAGAGGTCCATCCTTGAACTTTGTTTGAAACAAAGAACACTGGAGCTTGCGAATCTGGAGCAGCTAGAAAATTATTTTAAAGGGACAGTTCAGCCTAAAACCAAAGATACTTATTTTAGCTAACGTTACAGCTCAGCCAAGGAGGAAGTCATTGATATTTACATCTTGCGCTGTCACGAGCACGAGCCATCCATGGGTAGATGCACTCTTCCTACATCACAATGATACAGTTGCTGTCGAGTTTTTCAAATGTATTTTTTATTCTAGTTTTTGGTGCACTGCAAGCCGAGTGCCATCTAGTTACATTACATTAGAGAGAGGGCAGACATCTCTACATCCAGTGTAACACTCCAGCATCAAAACTATCTAGATTGATTAATAGCACTACAGGTGAGAGGAAAAAAATATATTTTGATGTATATATGATTTGGGGGTGAACTGTCCCTATAAACCTTTCAGTCCTCCTCAACTTTACTTCTTGATTTTCCGTCTCTCTTTTTTGTCTCCCGCTCTTTCTTCATCAGCTCTCGCCATCTCCCGACTGTGGGGTTAAAAGTCCACTTCCAGACTCCTTGGCTAACACGAAATTATTTGCCCTCTAACGGAATTTGAGGCGTTTTCTCAGCTGTTGGGAAACAATCATGTCCATTCATGTGTCTGCCGTCCTCCTCCTCCCCTCGCCACTGTGCTGTTCCTGCACGCAAAGACTGAAAAACACGTCTTGTCCGTCCAAACATGGACCATTTACTGGACAAAATTTGAAATTGGGATGCAGCCTATCGCGGCAGAATGTACAGTGTCTCAGATATGTGGTTTCATGTGTGAGGAAATGCTGCTTGTACAAAGCAACAGTAACAAGTCTCATCTTGGACTGATTACAGTCATATCAAAAGCTAAATATACATTTACAAATTTAAACTTGCTTCATATTTCAACTTAAAAATAGATTTTCCCAGAAGACAATTTTCTTGTGGGCAGAAGACATCATTCAGGAGGAGTCAGGGCTTAAATTTAGAAATTTGAAAAATCAATGAAGCAGTTGTTCTCAGTCTTCTCATGATTCACAAGAAGGAAGTTTAAAATTTTCTCTCTTTTTTTGTCTTTTAATGAGCAGATATCATCATCGTCTTTATCCCAGCTGCAGGCCTGCCGGCGCTCCGAACAGATGGAGCGCTTTCATTAACTGGATCACCAGCAGAGCACACGCACACACACATGCACACACACACATGAACAAGCAAGAGAAAGACTGCAGAGTCACACAAATTAAAGAATATTATCAGTAGAGTCCTTCACAAGAAACCACGCTGCTGCTCACACACTCAGAGAAAAAAAAATAGCTCCGGAGAAAAAAACACACTGATGCAAACTGTCTGAACACGCAGAATAAAAACAGGCAAATTAACACAACGCTACAGTAACACACGTAAGTACACACACACACACACACACCCACACACTGTAGTACAGATCACAGGCTGAGAGACACAAACATGACGTGACAGCTGCATGACAAAAACACAGACACACAGACACACACACACACACACACACACACACACACACACACACACTGCTGACAGTCATTGAGAATGACTGCCACACACTGTGCACTCACATGTCTACACTAACACACACTCTTTACACTCACACACACCTCTAATGCTATTATTCCTGATTTAAATCTTGTTTTTCTTAGACCGTATTTTATTTAGTCAGTTCTTATACAGCTAATGGTATGAAGACAACATTTAAAGGTTGAAAATGTCTTTTGTTCAATGAAAAACAAAGTGTGTTTCAAACGAAATCCAGCCGTACTTCAGCCTCACTGAGAGACAAGCATTTTAATCTTAGAGGCTGCTCAGTCCAGTCACACAGTTTCTTTCCAAGACATCTGTGCATCTCCAGCAGGGACGATGGCAACAAATGTGGGTCTTTTGTTGTGATGTCACTATTTTCCAGCAGGATTTTGGGCATTAAATGTGGGTGTTTTGTAGCAACCTGTCGCTGTGTTTTCGGCTTCTTTTAAGGCAACCAACATGAGTGTTTTGAAGCGACCTAACGTTATTTTTCCAGTGGCTTTTAAGGCATAACCCTGGGTGTTTTGTAGTGACCAGTTGCTTTGTTTCCAGCAGCTTCATAGGCAACAAATATGGGTGTTTTTGTAGTGACAACAATATTTTTCCAGCTGGGATAGTGGCACCATCATGGGGGTTTTGTCACGACCCCTTGCTGTGTTTCCAAAGGCTTTTTAGGTACCAAATATTTTTTTATAGCGACAATGCGTTTTTGTTATGTGGTGATGGTGACACAAAAAAACAGCTGTAGTGGCAACAAACATGGGTCTTTTGTCGTGATCCATCGCTGTTTTTTCAGCAGCCTTTTAGCCAATAAATGTCGCTGTGTTTCTAGCAGTTTTACAAGCAACGCGTGGGTGTTTTGTAGCAACATGTCGCTGTGTTTTTGGCTTCTATTTGGGCACCAATCTTAAGTGTATTGTAGTGACCCATCACAGTTTTTCCAGCAGTTTTTCAGGTACCAAACTTGTGTGTTTTGTAGCGTGCAGTCACTGTGTTTCCAGCTGTTTTGTAGCGACCTGTCACTGTTTTTCCAGTGAGGATAGTGCCCCCAAAACCAGGAATTTTAAACCAAAGCACGATCTTTTCCAGACCACAACCAAGTGTTTTTGCTGCTGAAACATGACTACACATCAACATCAACAAGTTTCATTTCATTTCAATATTCCTTCATGTATCAGTTTGTCGCTGTTGAATCTTGGGTGTTTCCTTTCTGCGTTTAATTCCTAAATTCTAAATAGTTCTAAAAACAGGTTTTCATGCTTGCAAACACACACACACCTAACAGCTGACTTAAAGATCCTCAGTTTCCAAAAATGTCTTTCTGAAATTAGAATCAGTCTTCACAAAGATAGAAGTACAAGAGCACATTATTACTGGTAGTTAAAATGGGTTTGTGTCTGTGGATCATACATGTACACGCTCACACACAAACACTACACACACTCTAGTGACAGACAATGGAAATGACGCCCCACTTAACATGCATGGTTACACACACACACTCACACACAGGCTGCTTGTCTTGCGCTGATAATCCCTGCTTAGTGTATTAGCAGTGTCACCGATCGCAGTGACTCGGCGTTCTTCAGACACGTGAGTGTGGCACGAGATCCAGCACGTAAATCTGCTGTAAGACACAACGCAAAACCTGCCGTCATTCACTTACTCACTCACTCACTCACACACACTCTCTCTCACACACACACACACACACACACACACTCAGCATCACTCACCTGTGGGAGAGTGATGGATTCAGACACTCAGTGGTCGAAGAAGCATTCAGATATTTTACTGCAGTAAAAGTGGCAGCACTACAGTGTAAAAATTCTCTGTTACAACTCCTGCGCTCAAAATCTCACTCAAGTAAAAGTACAAAAGTATTAGCCTCAAATATGTCCTTATAATGCTGAATGGACCTTGATATATGTCATATTACTTAACTATAGTTACTGACACATTAATGTGTTCATCTCTTTAATGTTGCAGCTGGTAAATATGAAGCTAACTTTAAAACTTCACATACTGCTGAATAGCTTCATCTACTTCAGCTGTAACTAAAGCTTTAAAGCAAAAAGAAAAAAAAAGTATCTTAAAATAGAAAGTACAATATTTGTCTGGATTGTAATGTAGTAGAAATATAAGGTGGCATAAAATAGAAATACTCAAATAAAGTACCTTGTAACAGTGCAGTCAAACTGCTGTGATGTATTCTAAAAGTAAACTTGGTCTGAAATAGAGGCAAAAATATATTTATATTCTGAATTTGGATTCTATCACATTTGCTCTGTCACTCAAAGGATGGATGCTGATCGATGACGCCTGAAAACGTGAACCAGGGTATTTTAGGCCAAATGCAATATTTTCCTTAAAATAACCAAATGTTTTTTGTGCCTAAGCCTAACATCATGTTAACCACACAATGTGGTTGAAACGTAGTTCATCTGCTACAAACGTAACGTACCCATGGTTTGCAGAAACATAAAATGCAATGCTGGTTGGAAAAAAGTTGGGAAAGTTTCAACAAAACGTTTGGTAACATTGACGTTTCTTCTGAACCCCCAAAAATGGTGGTTTCTGGGTCCCAGCAGATCAATAAACAAGATTTATAGATTCAAATGGCTCATCCAGATCCAGTTGGTCAAAATCAGGTAAAATGTTTGTTGTGGCAAGTCAAAACATTCAGAGAGTGAAAGTCTGGCTCTGAAATCTCACGTCTCGCGAGACTGTTGCAGGAGCAGGCACAGGGACATGTCTGAATCCAGCTAAAGGTAAACACAGACGTTCATTTCTCCTTTCCGTTACGTCGTCGGATAATTATACTAACAATCCGAGCCTATCTGTGTGGAAAAAAATGCACTTTTAGTGGATGTATTTTCACGTTGTTTGACCCTGTCTGAGTGCCCTATTATTTAATATAGCGCACGCTCACGGGCTGCAGGCAGGTCAGCCCTAGCTTCATACTGGAGACATGTCACATATTGAACATCCTATCACTCATTTAGACAGAAGGAGATCGGAAAATAGGGCCCAGGTTGAAAAAAACATTAGTTCCCCTTTAAGGCAAAGATCTTAAGCACTGAACCCCATATCTGCAAGGAAAATAAATTGAATTGATTGAAAGTTGTGCATTATAAAAATAACTACAGTTACCGCCCACTATTGTATGTCTCTGCACATCAGTCAAGTTGCAGTTACGTCTCCATCCATGTCAGTGAAAACATGGAGGCTTCATACACAGAAGATCTATACATTCAGCACAACATTAGAGTCACCAATTCAGCATCTGACCAAATGTCTCCCCTTCTGTTCCTGAGATATGTGGCCCGAGAAGCGTTTTATGCAGAATGTTATGATGTCACAGTGAAGCTGACCTTTGACCTTTTGGATAAAAAATGTAATCACGTCATCATTTTATCCTGTTAAACATTTGTGTGAAGTTTTGTCATAACTAGTGAATTCTTGAGTCATGACCAGAAACATGTTTTGTGAGGTCACAGTGACTTTTGACCAAAAGGTTAAAAACTTCCCACAAGGCGTTCTTGAGAGATTGTGTTCACGAGAATGGGACAGACGGACAGTCAACCCGAGAATGGAAGGCCTCTGGCCACAGCTATCGCCTGTGTGGAGGCATAAAAATCTCTCACTGTTAAATGTATGTCCACCGAGACTTCTGAGAGGCAGAAATAAACACAGTTTTATTGTCTCTCCCACTAAAATAAATTCTATATATGAGAAACACTAATACATTTTTTATGGTGCGTTCACACAAAACAAAACTGACAAAATGATCTCGAAAATCTAAATGTTTCATACAGTTCCTTTTATTCAACTTCAAACAAGTACAAAAGCAAGAACATTTGATTGGATCTGTTTTGAAATATTTAACAATGACCAAAAAAACAAACCTTCAACTAAAAAACAGTGAAATATTTAGATGGCAGCTGGTTTACAAAGTTCCCTTTTCAATGATTCTCTCAACCTCAAAAGGCTCAAAACACACGTCATCATCATCATCATCATCATCATCATCACAGCCCACGGACGGCAGCTTTAACAACTATTGATCCTCCTGAAATCTACTTGTTTTAAGAACCTTAACCTGAGACATTTGGGTTTTAACAAGTCACTGACTGAGCTGCAGTCACACACACAGGTGGTCTCTCACAGCTGTTACATGATGCTGGGAACACAAAACTCTTCAGTCCCCTTAAACACACAATAATAAAGCAGGCAGCACCTTGTTCCAGCTGGAGCGTGACATTATTGACACTTAGTGGACAGTTAAAGTACAAAATCAGTCAGAACTCCACAAACAAACAAAAGATAAACCATCAAACTTCCCTTTCAGAAACCATGTTTCTTTTTCATGTTTTAGCCCCTTTGATAATCATCAGATTTGTGCACTACTGCTGTACTGAAACCAGCTGCAAATAATCCATCATGTATGGTTTTACTTTGGTCACAGTGAATTTATTGTTCTTTGGAAAAGCACTAAGGGCTTTTAAAATCTAACTGCATTTAAAACGCATCATCAAACACCAACAACACAACTTTACTACAATAAATAGAGACTGGATCTTGGCTGTGATAATGTCTCTGCAGAAAGATGAGTCACTATAAGATGATTTTTGGAGAAATGAACTGAAACCAAAAGCTGCCTGAGAAAAAAAAAAGCAAAACCAAAATCATTAACACTTTTGGTTGTTTAGACAAAGGGCAGCAGTGATGTACAGATATGTGATTTGTAGTTAATGGACTAAAACAATAAATAAAATAAACACACAAAAAAGGACTTGGTCCCTAAACCTTTGACAAATGTTACCTTCGACACATTTCCCTTTTTGCAAAACATCTTAATGAATTTTAAAAACAAGTGCTATCACGGTGTAAAGGCAGTAAGTGGTCAATATTAAGTACAAAATACTTCATAATTTTGCCATAAATGGTAATTTAACAAAGTATCACATAGAGTTATTAAGAGGAAAGCAGGTCCTCAGGAAGTGCACCGTCGCAGTGGCCAAACAGTGGTACTGCAATTTTTGGGGTCCGTCGTGTGATGCCAGTGGGCCCAAAAAGACTTTTTCCCATAGACTAACATTGGGAAAAAGGAATTTATAAATATTTTTAGTGTCACAACCTCCGCAAAAGACTTGTTTCACTAACAAGATTCAATCCATTCGGTCCAGTAACATTTGGAAAACCAAGAGATTAACTAATTTTATCGCCACTAAAGTTAGCGCAGCACTAAACTGGACATTAGCCGCTCGGTCAGTGGCTGTAAGTCTCTAGTGCGCCTGCTCTATGGGCCCAATGATGCTGAAACATTACTGATTGTCCGGATAATTTTATAACATGGAAATTGAGTGATTTTGGCCTCATGCGTGACTGAGCAACTTTCATAGGAGTGACGGGGCCTTGCTGCCAAAGCTGTATCCATGGGGGCAGCACAAAGCTAGCCTGTGAGCTGCATCCTTACATTAGCTTTGGCTACATTAGAGATATAACCTGTGTGAACAAGGAAGTAAATCTTCTAAAGTCAAAACATTAATTTTTTTTTTTTACACAATATGAGTGACTGTTGACCTCACTTTCCTGCTGTGCCAGTACAGTGTGTCTACATTGTTAATCATAATTTTATATCCAGGAAAAAAAAAAGAAAGAAACAGCTGTACAAGTCCTCAATCTTTCAAACATACACTTCATTTATTCAACAGATAAAAAAGACATCTATGTTTCCTCTGTTTTTTTCTAAGCAACTACGTCAACATTGGAATTACAAACAAACAAAGCAGATTTACAATGTTGAACACATCGATGTGGACATTTAATCAGCTGATGCTACAATAACGTAGCATTGGTCTGGAAAATGAGCCAGTTAGGAATAATTTCACTGACAGAAAAATCTCATATGCAAAGATAAATCTACATAGTACAAGTTCCCATTAGTTTACATACATTCTGCGATATTTAGACGGTATTCTTTAAGGCATGGATTTTGGAATATTATTTCTGAGCGGGTGAAGCCAGACATGTTTCATATGGAAGCCCATCAAGCCAGTGTGATGAAGAAAAAGGCAACTCATTATTTTCAGACACTAAGTCATTAATTTCGGATACTAACCCAATATTTTGCAATACTAACTCTTTAATTAGATACAAACTAATTTTTTTGAGATACTAACTTGAGTTACTTACTCATTATTTGAAGAAAGCTTCTTATTACTTACTGATACTATCTCAGAATAATTAGCATCTCAATGACTTAGTTTCTTTAAATATTTAGTATCTAAAAATATGCAGCTTTCTTAAAATATATTATCTTAAAATAACAGGTTAGCATCTCAAAGTAATGAGTAAGTATCTTAAAATGACGAATTGGTATTTCAAAATGTTCGATGTCAAAATAATGAATAACATTTTCAAAAATAATGAGCTAGTATTGTTTCTATATTTTTAATTAATAGGTCTTTAATTTATTATTTTGGTACACTGACTTATTTTGAAAAGGTTTCTAATTCTAATGAGTAACTGGATCTTTATCCATTACACTGGCAGAAATGGGCTACCATATTATTTTCATGTAGCCTACAGCTCCTCGTAAGAGACAAAGATATAATTTAAATCTAAGGTAGCACATTGTGTTCAGACTCTGGTCATTTAATGGACGGGTCACTGCGAATTATTAGAAAGAACTAAACTCAAACTGAAATCTTATGTTTCAAACTTAAACATGATTTGGTTTTGTCCCTTAAAATATTATATAAACTGCTCATTTAATCTCAACATACCATCCACTATCAGCTGCCACAAAGCACGAGAGAGTATTTCTAAAACCTCTCTTTTGTTGGTGCATAAAATCACATCTTTAGCTGTCAACATTTAATCGTATTTTTAAAGGTTTGCAACCTGTCAATCTCACATAGTCATTCCCTGTGCTCAAACAACGGAGGTTTGGAATAGTTTGCATCCAAACCAGTTAAATTGCTGTGTGATGCAAAAAATACACACCAGCACAGTCGTTAAGCCTGAAAAAGTTCCTGAAGAAGGCAGGAAGTGGTAAGTAAATTTGGTTGTTTCTTTGGTCAGATTACTGTTTTAAAGGCCGAGGATAAACTTTCTTTATCAAGTCTTAAACTTTGTTTATAAAATGAATGTAACAAAATATGTGAGGACATTATTATTATTATTATCATTATTTCAGCTGTTTCCAATAGATATCAAAGTATTTTTTCTTAAACTGATGCAGCAATCTGCCTCTTTTTATAGATTCTGAGTGATGCCCACTTTTAGAAAGTTAAAGGAAAAATGTAAACAGCACACAGAACCAGTGGAATTGTCTCACTTTATTAAAGGCTGTATGATGTTGTATCGAGTTTGTCCATGTTCACGGTGTCATTCCATGAAACAAGATCCAGAACCCCTCCTCTGCTGGGCAGGTGGGCATGGTGCAGGAAGGCTCACTCGTCCAATGTGTGACAAGCCGGGTTGGTCTCTGGTCTCGAGTAAGCACTTGTGAGATCTGTACGCCGCACCCCAACATGAAGCTGATGACTTTATGTTCAAAGCCAAGCGGGTGCCTATTGTGGAAAAGTTACAAGAGCTCAGGGCAACAAATCCACAACCATCTTTGACTTCAACGCTTGAACTTTAGGGAACCGTGTGAGTGTGGAAGATCAGAGTGCCTTCCTCGCCGAGGCCAAGAAAGTGATACCAACGTTGCTCCAAACTGGCGAGGAAGGCCAGGGTCACAACTATATCCATGGTGCAGGGATCGGTAACTGGCTACCAACCTATACCAACTGGACACCAGCCAGCTGTCTTCACATCGCTGAAAATGGAGGAGGTCCTGGACATAGATGAGGAAGAAGATAAATCTTGTGTGGGTGGGAGATGACAAGACCCAGAGAACATCTGGCCACACCACTGTGGCCCTCAGTGAGGAGGAGGACACTTGGCTGAGGAAGCTGATACACATTTCAGGGAACATCCCGCCCTCTCGCGAGTCTCACGTTTTTCCATGCAACTGACAGGAAGCAGCTCACCAAATTGAGCGCTCACCTGACCACCGCCTGGCATGATGCTGGCCTCAAGGGCACCATCACCATCAGCTTAACATGATTAACTGTGAGCAGTCAGGTAAAAGCACCTGACCCAGGAGGAGACACCTCCATGTGTCATGATGTGGCGATAGCAGAAATATTTTACTGCACTGTACCAGACCTTCAACAGGACTTTAAAGTGAGGCAACTCAGAACAAAGGCCCCGGTGGAGGATGCTGAGACAGCAGAAGGCCACGATCCAAGGACTGAGCTGGAAGGGGAGCCCCAACATGCTGATGACCCTGACACAGAGTCAGATTTGAGTGACTTGGCTGCAGACTGTGAGGCAACTGAGACAAGAGACTATTAATGACTGTGATGAGGATGAAGGGCAGGAGGGCAAGGAGGCTGAAGATAAGGCAGAGGAGGAGAAGGGGGTTGAGGACTCTACAAAAAGCCCAGACACCACTAACGAATTCTCTGCCTCAATGATGAGTGATACAGGGAGGGATGAAGATGAGGATGAAGGTCTCAGAGGGTTGGATCCGACACTTATGTGTTTACATCTAATTGGTTTTAAAATGAAGCCAACTTTATTTTGATATTCCAAAAATAAGGTTGTATAATGAGAACATTTTCATCTTTCAGTGGCTCGTCACTCAAAGGAGAAACGGTTGAAGTTCAGACTATTAACTAACTGACATTTGGGTTGTACCAAAACCATGCTGCAGCCCGAGTTTAATACAGGAAGAAGCTAGTTTTGTAGTTAGACAAAACATAGTTGGATCATAATGGAAATTAAGTTGGAAAATGTGAAGAAAAACGTGTATGTTTGACACTCAGTGCTGCCCTTGATTCAAGGTTTTATTAAGTTGCTTTTTCATTCTGTATTCCTGCACATCACTGTCAGATCTTTGATGTTTGACTCTTGTGGGTTCATTGAAATGAGCATTACATGGTGAGCTGCAAACCTCCGTTCTGTCGAGCCTGAGGAAAGTGCTTCAGTCAAACTGTCTCTGGGTGGTCCTCAGGTAGGCGGGGGTCCGTTGACATATCTCAGTGCCAGGTGGAAACTACGATGCATCCTGCTGCTGCGATGACACGGCGGCTCCAGGACGACCCAGATCAGATAGGCCAGGAGAGCCAGAGCTGCAGCCAGAAGGAGGTAGAGGAGGGCTGGGCAGAGCAGGGAGGACGAGGCCCTGCTGCTGGAGGTCATACTGTGGAGGAGAGGTGGAGGTGTTATTGTCTGGTTTGGATGCTCAGCTGTGGAGCCAGAAGATCTACTTTTGGGCAACAGGTGGAGCTTAACTAGAAGGAACAAGTCATATGCTAAACTTATCTGCTGATAAACCTTAGCGGTTTTTTTATGAAACTATAATTTATCAAGCATTCATTGACATGTTACCTTAAATTATGTGCCATGCTAATGCGATATTTTGCAGTAATTAACACCGGTATTTCCCCGTAATGGCTGCGGGAGATCGTTGTTTGCATTATCCAGTATATATCCCTCTATAATAAAAACCATAACAGCTGGAACAGCAGCTCATTCTGTTTGCAGCAGAAAGCCAAGGCTTCTGTCTTTCAAGTGATCATGTTGTTCACACAGAATGATGTCACTGCACTGCGTTACATGTGGTGCAGAAATGCACAGTGGTGCCACAGGAATAAATAATGTCTCTATCACAAAGCTTTTGCACTCTGCTCATAAAAATGATCGTATCTGAAAAGTTAAATTAAAGCTGCAAGCAGCGTTGGGCGGGACCTCGGACTCACACCGTTTTGGCCTCCAGCTCAGGCAGACAGTGCAAAATATTCTCCATACCAGCAGAGAGATACACTCGTCCCGAACGCAGATATGTAGGTTTTATGTTTGTGGACTCAAAAATGTGCTCTTGGTCGCAAGTTTAAGATGTTTAGCTCACAGCTGACAATTTATCCACATTTGCTCATGTTACATTCAGAGGCACTAGCTCACTTCCTGTTGGATTTAGGTCAGGGGTGTCAGTGCGTGATTTGTAGGTCTTGATGAGACGAATAGGCCAGTTTTGGTTTGATCTTTCTACGACATTCCTACGGGCTGCAGCAGCCATTTTAGTGTGTCTAGGTGGCGCTAGAGTCCATTTCGGCAGTTTTGGGGTTAGTTTAGGGGGTCTTATTCCAGCTCAAAGAGGCGGCAGGAGAAAGAATAAAGAATAAAAGTACCAGAAACAAAAGGATCCTCTGACTTCGGCCGAGGTCCCTAATAATGTACATGCATGTCCCACAGACACAGGTGGGGCACAAAATGGCGTGCAACACCACAAACTGTGTGCAAACACTGACCAGTGTTCTTGTTAACGATGTGATGAAAAACTTGACCTTCTGTTTTTCTCTTCATCAACACAACGAACACTGTTCTGCTTCTCTCTGTGGTTTTAGAAAAATCCTGCATACTACAGTCAGCCTGCGTCTTTTATCGCTCCATCTGCACACAACTCTTTTCTCACCTTTGTTCGGAGAGAAGACGCTCAGCTTCCTCACAACAGGACTGCTCTTCTTCAGCCTGGGGAACAGAGAGAGCTTCTGTTGATCCGCTGTGGTTTCAGGCAACATTTCTTACTTTCACAGGAAAACTTTTCAGGAATATATCAGCTCAGAAATATCTGCACACACACAGAGTTTATTCCTCCCCAGAGGGCATGACTGACACTAAGTCTTATTACTACTACTTATTTAAAAGGTTCTATGCGTATTATTTTCCATCAGTAAATCAATACTACATTAATTTTTGACACTTTAATTACTGTGAATGGATGAAATCCTCTGGCAGTCTCCACACTGTATATTATGTGCCATGACACTTTGACTCTTTTGGAAAGCTGCGACCAAAAACACCAACAACATCTCTAATTTATTTGGTTTATCATCCAAAATTAAGATGCTGTCTACTCACCTGAAGATCTGATCGATAGCGGTGCCCTGTCCAATCAGGCGAAGCTCTTAGGTCATGTGAGGGTGAAGAGGAGGGGGCAGGAAAAGACTGTTGTGTGTTGTTGAAATGAGGACGCAGATGGTTGGGAGTGTCACTGTGGCGTTCATCCAGGTAGCACTGTAACACCAAACAGTTAAATACAGTCTGTTAAAGGATGGATGGTGATAAAGTCTAATTAGTGAAGGTTAAAGCTGTCAACACTCTCCACATCTGCAACATCTACAGCTGTTTCCCCCCCCCCGAGGGGACACAGGCAGAACTTGTGACAGACATGTTAGTTGCCAAAGTCCTGCGGCCATTTTCTATGCTCTCATTGTGATCTGGTACAGCCAGAGCTCTTTTTATGCCTTCTGGGTCAAGTCCAAGTCAAGATGCAAGGCTTCCAGGTTTTTGAATGCAGACTATAAAAAAATGCCCAACATTTGATCACTGTCCTTTCAAAGCTGTGTTAAATTGGTTTTAGTCCTTTTTAATACATTCTAATAGAACCGTTACAGTTGCAGAGTGTTTTTACGTCTTTACGCTGGATACCTACACTTTGCTGTTACAAACATGCCTGGATGAGTTCAGATTAAACTATAATTTCCATCTTGTGGTTGTTTGCCTCTTCAGTTTACATCCATGTCTGTCCATGTAGCCATTGGGGAGGGGAAAAACCGAAACAGCAAAGCATCACAATATTTTGTGTGGCAATACTGTATCGATGAAATATCAATGTGATATCGACTGTAGGATTTCTATAGCGTTTTTTCCCACTGTGCTCAATGTTCTTGCTCTTCAGACCCCGAGTGCTTTACATATCCACATACTGGGACAACATACTCCATAAAATCCTTAATAAACTGCAGCAGCACACATGCTACATACTGAAACAGCGCTGTGGTCTTGTTTATGTCGGACAAACCAAAAGAGCTTTAAAGACTCATATCTGAATACAAAACTACAATCTGCACACAAAACAGGGACTATGCTATTGCCCAGCACTGTGCACAGGCTAACCATGGCCCTGCAGCATCAATAAATTTCTGGGGAACAAAAAAAATGTCACCCTGTCCTAGAGGTGGCGACATTGTCAACTCACTGCTCTGCAGAGAGGCATATTGAATTCATATTCTTAACAAAGATGAGAGGATGTTTTCCAGACATCACTCTTAGTCCAGCTATGCTAAGTTCTTTCAAAATGGCAAAACTTCACCCCCGAGATGATGGAGCACACGGGGAGGGAGGCAGAGTCAGGATGATGCCTCAAATTACAATTCAACAGTTTGTTCAGCTCTCAGTCTGAGTTTGTACACAAGCTGCTCCCAAACATCGATTAAACTCCTGATTCTCTCCTTCGCTGCTCTCAAATCTGGACTCGCAGGTTGATTTCTGCTCCAATTTGTTTTGTGCTCGCTCGATAGTTTTGTCAGTAATGAACCTCCATTAGAAAGTGCCGATGCTATTACGCACAAACACGCGTTCAATCAAACTCGCATATTGCAAATGAGTGTGCTCAAAAGCGCTCTAATTACAATAACGCACACACTTTGTCATCAGATTTGACCCTTAAAATCTCATCTACCAACTTTACCTCTCTCTCCCGTACACAGACAGTAATCTGTAACGGGTTGTAAGTCACACAGAGGAAAAACAGAGATGAGGGAAAGTGGAAGTAAAAAGGAAGGAAGGGAAGGAGGAAGTCTGCGTGTTTCTCTCCTGTTTTTATGGCGACAGTTAAAGTGCAGCCAGACTCAATGCATAAATCAAGACTTTATGGATTCATTTCGGCGGCCCGAGGAGCAGCGGACGAGACGGAGGAAGAGGAGAATAAATAGGCGCTTTCACCAGTAATGAGAGAGGGAGAGAAAGCGAAGGCTGAGGCCAATGAAGTCAGATGGAGAGAGGAAAGTGAAGTCGGAGAGAGGAAACAGAGAGGGGGGTTAGAGGACAGATATTCAGGAATCTGTCTTTACAAAAGGTGGAAAAATAAAGGATGATGATTATGAATGTTGATGGAGCTTCTGGTGAGAGGGCACATCACTCAGCGTGTGTGTGTGTGTTTGCTGGAACTCTTTACAATGCTGAGCAAAGTGAGAGAGATAACAATGACAGACTGTGTGTAAGTAAGACAACCTACTGTATGTGTATTAATGACTTCTTGGGGAATCCGTTTCTCAACCCACATTTTGGGGTCAAAAAGTACAGAAGTAAATTAAGGACAAAAGATTTGAGTGAGCACTAAACAAATCTGTGTGCTGGTTAGTCTACATCAACATTTTCAAGTATGCCAAGTGGCAACCTCTGAGGCTGAGAAGTGAGGCCAATGTGCAAGTGCCAGAAACTGCAGTTCCGCTAATGGCCACTTGAGGCTGGCTACAAAACCGTAAGGGCCCGTCCCAATACCCCCCTTGGCCCTACCCCTACATTTGCTCATTCCCGCGAGGGGTAGGGGTGTCCCAATTCCTTTTTGCGTGTAGGGGTAGGGGGCATAACGAGGGGTAGGGGGTATGAAACCAGCCCTTCGGAGGAGGGATTTCAGATGCTGACTTGCCAGCAAGGGGCAGACATTGCCATGGCTACCACCGAGCAAGAGACGGGGGAAAAAGTTCATACATAGCTAACGTTACCGTCGTCAGGTTGCTTGTTAGCTAGCTAGCTAGCTAGCTTGCGCTATCTGGCGTCTGTCATCTGTCCTGTTCTGCAAAATTGTCTGACTTTTCACATTACGATAACACACCAGCTAGCATAACTATGCTGCCTCGTAATGTTAGCTAGCTAGCAGAAGTCCCCTGTCGTCTGTCGTTCATCAAATGAAGCATGATGAATACAGCAAACGAGATCGGTAGAATGAACTCAACTGGAGACTCCATTGTAGATGCCAGTTGGAAATGTAGATGGTTCGCAGCTTCCTGTTTAAAATAGTTACGTATGCGTGAACGTAACCGACGCAGTGACGTAGTGAGTGGTGTCCCAATTCCTAGGGAAAGATTTCAACCCCTACCCCTCGTTGCTTCATTTCGAGGGCCAAGGGGTAGTGGACAAGGGGGGGTGTTGGGATTGGGCCTAAGTCCCCACAGAGCACTGTGATAAAATGCCCAACTTTACAGCAGTAATAAACATGTTTACAGCCTGGTACAAAAACCAGTTTTGGACTCTGAGCTAATTTCAACATTCATGACAACTGTGCAGGGGGTGAATTTCTATAACTCACCCATTTATATTTTATTAAGGCCCAACGTTACGCATATTTAAGTGCAGGGCTGCTTGATTGACAGGCTGCATGCAACTTCCTGCAGTCAGTGAGTCAGATCCACTCCTCGCTTCTTCACAGCTCCAGCCTCTCGTCCAAATATGATCCCCTCTGACTCCAAAAAGCCAAGTTGGCAGTGGAGAATAAATATTGGTTCATTTAATTGGTTCCAATAATTGGTCCATAAACCAATGGGCAACCTGACAGTAGCTACGCCCATTATTTTTACAGTCTACGGAGTACGCAGGCACACATTTGTAGTGATTTTTGAGACTGAGAGAAGAGTTGTTTGACGACTTTGGATCATCAACAGCACTGTTCTTGCTCATAATTATTAAAGTTGCTCACTCTTACTTGTGACAAACTGTTACTATAGGTTGTTCAACTTAACCTGAGAGTGAGGTTTCATCACGTTAGACTCCACAACTTTAACAAGACTTAGAAGGCCTGTATACTTCGGACACTCCCTAACCAAACCTCTGAACATGTTCGCATCCTAAGTCATCACATATCGCAGCTTTGTCAGTGGACTTTCACATCTTCTAATTACACGCTAGGTATCCTCCTGCATTGTCCTCATTCAAAGTTGGTCCCCACAAGGGCAGCCGTTTGTGTGTGTGTGTGTGTGTGTGTGTGTGTGTGTGTGTTTGAGAAAAAGAGAGAGCAAATTGGTGAATGTCTCGAGAGTCAGGTCAGGAGTTTTTACACACACAGACGATGTTCATGTGATGCCATGCGCTGAATGTTAATGCTGAACTCCACAGAAAACAAGCTCAGCAAACTAGAATTATCACCTCGTGGTCGCATGCTTCCGCGAACCAGTTAAGCTGCAGTTACAGTTCACATTCATGTCTCGCCAGACTCATATGTAGCCATGACAGTTGACAATGCTTCACATGTTGCTGCAAAAGCTACAGATTTAAAACATGTATCCTTCACATACATCTTCCTCCTGACAGCACAGAAGACCTATACAGTCAGCACAGTTTCAAGGTGGACACCCAAGACTGGAGTCACCAATTCAGCATCTGACCGAATGTCTCCCCTTCTGTTCCTGTGATATGATATTGAGTAATGGCCAGAAAAAATGTGATGATGTCAAAGTGAAGTTAAGCTTTGACCTTTTGGATAAGAAATGTCATCCACTCATCATTTTATCTTGGCCAAAAACATATTTTGTGAGGTCACAGTGACCTCTGACGACCAAAATCTAATCAGTTCACTGCTGAGTCCAAGTGAGCATTTTCTGCCAAATTTGAAGAAATTCCCTCAAGGCATTCTTTGGCCAGAAAACATTTTGATGCCACAGTGAAGTTGATCTTTGAACATTTGGATACAAAATATCATCATTTCATAATTTCCCTTCAATTAGACATTTGTGGGAAATTTTAATTAGTGGATGAAGTTTTGAGTTTTGGCTAAAAACATGTTTTCTGACCTTTGACGTTTGACCACCAAAGTCTAATCAGTTCATCACTGAATACTAGTTGAAGTTTGAACCAACTTCCTCTTGAGATATCCCGTTTAGAGAATGAGATGTACAGACGAACCAACAACCCAAAAACATAATGCCTCTGGCCACAGCTATCAGCAGAGCAGAGGCATAAAAATAAGACAAAACAATAAGGTTTATATTGTTGTTATTGTCAACAAATCTCACGAAAAGCACAAAACCAATAATGTGTTATGATGTTCTGACACTCTTTGACTCCCTGTCTGTTGGGGACTATTTTCAGCGGTGCATTAATCCACATTTGGTGCTCTTGTGAGTTTTTGTGACTGCACGACGGTATATGTGGGATTCAGTCAGAATAACTACAGAGTGTGTTTTCATGGTGATGAAGTAACAACAGTGTGACTCACTGATGTGTTTTTAACAACAGTGGAGGAAGAAGATTTATTGCCATACTTGTTCGTAGATACGTTCAGTGTCAGTTTGAGTCCTTTCATAGCATGTCTTGACAATTTAAAAAAACTATATGAAACATCACCAAATTTATCCTTGAAATAGAGGCTGCCAAGTTAATTCTCTCATTTTGCAAAATGTTGGCAGTAGAACAAAGAATTGACAGAAAGAATGTATTTTGGTCAAGAGTAATTGCTGGTCAAGTTTCAATAGTGTGAATGAAGGTCACCCACCTCCACCTGCCCATCTGTCTGCACAGCTCTGGAACAGGAAGTCCTCCTTTCTGGAGGGGCGGGACTCTGGACTCCCAGCCACGCCCTCACACGCCCACCGTCATAGCTGACTGGTTCACCGTCCTGTCTGTCAGGAGTTGAGGTCGCCCACTGGTCTCTGTTTCTCCGAGTCCCGCCCCTCTGGGTTGCGACTGGAGGGAGGACACTGGGCTGGGCGTGGTCAAGCCATCCCTCCAATCGCTGCACAGAAAACAGATAATATACACAAAAGACTTAGTTTTGGAGAAACCTCATTTTATGCCATTCATCTCCAGATGATCCAGCCTGTAACAGTTTCTTGTTTTGGTTTATTTTGTTATGTGTCATAATGTGGAAACTTACTGAAAGGGCTTGTTTGAGGGTTTGGCAGGTTCCTAACTGCTGACTTTTCACCAGGCTTTTGAATGATTTCCTAATTTTCAAGCAACCACAGCTTCACGTCATTGTAGTGCAATTTAAACTAGATTTATCACCCTGTGGTTGCATGCCTTCATGCACCAGTCTCTTACAGTTTACATATGTTTGTGCAAACATGGGTGCTTCACACCCATTGTCTCTCTGACAGGACAGAAGATCTGTACAATCAGCACAGTTTCAAGTTTAACACCTAATATTGGAGTCACCACTTCAATATCTGACCATATAGTTCCCCTTCTGTTTCTGAGATATGACGTTAACTAATGGCCAGAGACGTGTTTTATGCAGAACATTATAATGTCACAGTGAAGCTGACCTTGTTGAGTCCAAGTGGACATTTGTGCCAAATTTGAAGGAATTCCCTCAAAGCGTTCTTGAGATGTCCCGTTCACGAGAATGAGATGTACGGGCAGCCGAACAACCCAAAAACATAATGCCTCCAGCCATGGCTATCACTGGCACGGAGGCATAAAAATCAAACAGAGTAAATATTCAGTGCCCTTTTTGTCCTATCAAAGTGCCATCATTATCGTGTGGCACTTCAGTCACACTCCTTTTAGCAAAGCTTAAAAAGTAACCACATTTACAAACTTCCTTCTTCCAATGACCATGCTTGCTTGCTGTCCACGACTTTTAATTATCAGAGTTCGTTAATATAATTTTCTTTAGCAGATGAGTGGAATGTCTATACTGTGATTTTATTACGTTGGTCTAATCTGTCCACAAGACATCCATTTCCTGTCTGTCTGTCCTGGGACAGACGGTTTCTTTTGTCCCTGTTGAGGTTGTTTTGGGGGGAGGTTCTCCTCTTCTACTGTGAGGGTCCGAAGACAGACAGTGTCGTCTGTTGCACAGATTGTAAAGCTCCATGAGGCAAACTGTGATTTTTGATAGTGGGCTATATAAATAATGATCTAAGAATGATGTAAAAAAAAATGATGTGTAGGAAATTAGCTAAAACATGCAAAACTACCATGACGAAGAGTTGTACCACAGGACAGTTGGGCTCTGCACCACACTGTCAAAGAACTGGTGACGCCTGAAACTGATCAGAGGTGTAATCTCTATCTTTTGACTTGCATTCAGAATTCTTGCGGCATACAAGCAGACGAGGTCACACGGTCGCAGATTAATAAAGTACAAACATGTAGAGTCCTCTGGGCAGACAGCGCCAAGCAGAGCCTGCAGGCAGGGCGTGCTGACATCACGCCTCTACACATCCAGCAAATACACAAGATCGTATTTTTTATTTTTCTTTCAGAGTGTACACACACTTTGATGTCTTTGTTGGGATGCTGCAGCTGTGATCAGATGCTAATTCAGTTTTACGTGCGTCTCTCTGTTCGTCTCTTTTCCTGTTGGGCTTTGGGGTTCACCGACAGGGCAACAGTGTGTGGGTGTGAAACAGACAGAGAGGCAGAGAGAGGGGGGAGCTGCAGGCGAGCAGAGGAGGATAGGATACTCAAATCACTTCAATATTTCGCTTCGTGCCTCTGTTTCCCCACAGTTCATGGACGCTTTTCTTTTTTTCCCTTCTCCATTTTTTATCTCTTTATTTCTGTGTCTGCCTCTCTCTCTCGTGCAGCTGCTGACACACTCCCGTCTCGCCAAAATAAAGCTAAAAGAGGAAACTGACAACAACATATAGAGGTGCCACATCCTGCAGGCGTCATCAATAAATCAGCAGCAGAGGAGGTGAACTGTTGTAACCAGCTCATAAAGCCGGCACGCAGCCACGGAGAACATTTTTAGATAGCTGGTGTATCGGAACATCAATGACTGTGTACGTGTGTGTCTGTGCGTGTGGGACAGACAGACAGACAGACAGACAGACAGACAGACAGATGAAGCCTCTGGGCCATGTAGCATCTGGGTCAGAGCAGAGCAACAGAAAGTGTACAATGAAGTTAGAGGTAAACACCACATGGTTTGTTCTTATTTCGGCCTGATGTTGCTCCTCTGTAGTCGTCCTCCAACAACACATCAGTTGGAATGTTTCAAATAAATAAATACATTAAAATGAATAATTTCAGCACCTCTCGCTTATGTGTTGCCAAGTGACATCAGAAGGAAACGGCAGATTGGAGCAAAAGTTAGCGTCAAAATCATTACGAATACCTGGATACATAAATGTCAAACTGTTTCTCCACGTGAGCTGGTTTGGGCTCGTTAAATTGACAGTTTGAATATGACGCCACAGAGGTGCCCTTTTTGTTTTTGTGTTTAGAGGCTAATGGAGACAAAAAATTCTAATTAGGTAAGTATTGAGAGAGACAGCTGCAGTCACAACAGCAAAACAGGCTATAAGTAATTCCTGCAGGCAACTGTACACCGACAACGACACATATTTTTGGGAGCAGACAGAGAGGTCTACAGTGTGTGTTTGAAGGATATATCCAGGATGTCAAACTGACTCAGCAGCAACAACAGGTTAAAAAGACAAAGACAGTTAGAAGCTAAAGCCGAACTATAGGCTACAGATCACAGTGTGAAAGTGAACCACCACATCACTGCTGATCACCACACAAGACAATGAATATAAAAGGAAACTCTGCCAGCTGTGTGTCATCGCAGATTAACGTTGTTTGGCTTTCCCCCGTACCGCCAGCCGCTGGACCTCTGCTGGTGGATGGGTGGGGATCTCCAGGGGAAGCCAAGCAACAGTCATGTGTGCACAATGTGATGACACACAGCTGGTTGAATATCAGCAAAGCTTCCCTGCTTCCCTTCACTGGTTACTGTACAGCAGGGTCGGTCTTTGTTTCACTGTTATAATTATCAAAAAGCAAAAGAAGCCGAAGCCTTCAGTAGGCTATACCTCCAGTAGCTAGCTAGCTAACCCTACACTTTTCAGGGTCTGAATTTGCTTTTGGAACAGGGGAAGACAGACACATCTCCCTCCAGCCTCTCCTGGTAACGAGTGTCATTTATTCACAATGTTCTCTAGGCACAACATTTAGCTCCACATCCACAAAACCAGCCTGAAATGAAGAAAATCAAAACCAATTGCATGAGAGTCGTGTTGTCAGAGCCTTGTCGGAGCTCACCTATAATCCCTACAGTGAAATGAAACATTTTTTGTGCCTTTCACTTGTTCCGCACCAAGTTTTGCAAAAGGAGAAGTCTCGTTCTGATACCTTGCAGACGTTTTCACATCACTGAAATCAGCTAAACATTCAGCCGTGACAATGAAAATCTTTCTGATCAGTGTAAAATACACTTTCTGTACTCCAAACAATTAGTGGCACTCCTCTCTCCAACTCTCACTTGTGTTTCCACTGTTTTCTTTCTGCAACACGTCACCTCTCGAGAAATTTTGACCAAAAAATTTTTTTGGGACGTATATTTACAGGCTGGAAAACTCTCCATATTGCAACAGGCTCCAGGTTGAAAAAGACCAGAGTCATCCGCAAAAGAACATAGCTAACTTCAGTGAACAAAATTCAAAATGGCCTCCCCATGCCTCTCTGTGAGGTCATAGAACCATGTGATTTCTCCCAGCCAATCAGCGAGCATCAGGCTACATTATAGATAGTGACATCCTGGCATCTGACAAAATCAGCAGTGGCCCAGACTTCCTTGTTGCTCTGGAATTTGGGAAGTATGGTTGCGTGAAATGTCTGTTGTCTGATATTTTTTAAGTGATGACGTCAATCTTTTTCCTCTGAACCATAATGAATTTATTTTAATCAGAAAACTCAAGGGGGCTGTTCTTGTTTAACTCACCAGATCAGCTTCCTGGTTGTTGATGTCATTGCTGATATCAGACAGAGAGCCGAGGGAGCTGAGGTAGCTCCGCCTCTTCACGCCATCTCTGTGACACAGACCTTGAAACACACACAGAGCACTCATCCATAAGAGTATGTTTCAGAGAACAACTTATATTCATTATAGCCAACACCAAAACCTGAAGCCCTGAACGTTCAGCAGTCTTTCAGTCTTATCCCGACATACGTTTAAAAAAAGCCTACAGTTGCCTGCGGCCCTTCATGGTGGTCTGGTAAACGTGGTGTTGGATCTGTAGCTACTGAGAAACAACAGTGAAATAAAAAGAATCAAATGCTCCCGTGAGGAAAGTTTTATATGACAGACACTTGAAAATATTCCTACCTGTGCTGACACTGAAATACGAGGAGTCGGCATCGTCACGGGAAACAGAGCGACCAACATCAACCGAGGGGTCCCACTCCAGCCCCAGGTGCTCGTGGGTAGGTGAGGACGGAGGAGGGAGGTGAATGGGAGAGGAGAAGGCCGGGGTGTGGTTAGCCGATGTGCTGGAATCTAGAGAAAAGACACAAACAGTTTGGTTTATTACCGCATGTCAGAGTCATTAATACCTGTAATTAAATGTTTAGTGTTTCAGTAACCTTTCGGATGGTTTGGAAAGACAGGGAGGTCCAGGTTGGCTTTATCAAGCGCTCCATCTTCCTCCTGTAGAGTCTCTGAAGGACAACCAGAGTCTGTAGCCTGAGATAGAATCCAGTCATCCTCAAACACCTGGAGGAGGAGGAGCAGTAGGAGGAGGAGCAGTAGGAGGAGGAGGAGGAGAGAAAAAGAAATGAACATTAGAATTACCACCTTGTGGTTGTATGCTACATGTTAGCATGTTACAGTCTCCACCCGTGTCAGTGGAAACATGGATGCTTCACACACAGAAGATCTATCCAATCAGTGCAGTTTCAAGATTAGAGTCACTAATTCAGTATCTGACCAAACGTCTCCCCTTCTGTTCCTGAGATATGACGCTGATTAGTGGCCATAAAAGTGTTTTATGCAGAACATTACGATGTCACAGTGAAGCTGACCTTTGACCTTTTGGATATAAAATGCCATCACTTCATTATTTTTTCCTGTTAGACATTTGTGAGAAATTCTGTCACAATTAGTGAATGAATTTCTGAGTTATGGCCAAAAACATATTTTGTGAGGTCACAGTGACCTTTGACCTTTGACCACAAGATTCTAATCAGGTCATTCTTGAGTCCAAGTAGATGTCTGTGTGAGCCTCACTCCACCTTCATGTATATTTACATCTGTGTGAGTTCACTGCCATTCATTTCAGCTGTCACAAGGAGTGTGTGTGTGTCTGTGTGTGTGTACCAGTCTCATGCTCAGCAGCCGCGTGTGTGTTCGTGCGATGTTGTTGTAGACGAGGCTGCAGCGCCGCAGCAGCTCCAGCAGCCGACTCTCCACATGCTGAGCATCAGTTGGCTGGCTGCGCTGGATCAAGGCCTCCCCGCGCTGCAGCAGGACGTTCACACGGCCAGAGTTCACACACACACACTGCTGGAAGGACTGCACACACACACACACATAAAAAAAAAAACAACAACCCATATACCGGTACATAAGGTAGGAAAACACATGCACTTAGTTATATAACACAAACACACAAACCTGCAGTTGTCTCAGCTTTTCGCAGGTGTTTCCTGTCAGGTGATCCACATCGGTCAGACGGACGTCCAGGTCAGCCAACCAGAGAGTAAGCTCCTCCCTCTCTGCCTCAAACCCCTCCCACTCTGAGACAAAGAGCTGACAGAGAAGAAATAGAGATACACTTCAAATATTCCTTTGATCTGATGGTTCATAAATGCTTCAATAAAAGTAAACTTTTTTTTTAAGTTTTAAAGTCATTTCTTTTTTCAACATTTCTGCCTGAGGCCAAGTTCAATTTTGCCTAAATTATTAAACAGATCACAGGTACACTGCACTACCTGTTAAACATGCAATCTAACCTTAGAAAATGTTTTTTGGACTTTACATTTTTGGCGCCAAAGATCTTTTCTGCAAACAAGAAGTGTGAGCATGTGAATACACCTGATTTAGCGTTTACTTAGGTAAAGTGTGGAGTTGCTGCTGCAGTAGAACCAAAATTCAGCTTCTGGTTGTGATCTCACTCAAAGTTCTCAAAACTCTCGATGTCAGAATCAACAACATGAAAATTCAACCGCAGCAATAATTAACTAAAATCGCTCTCTATGCTTTAATAAAACACAAGATATTATTGGAAGTACAATATTAATTTGGGTATTTTATTGGATGGGACTCTGACCTTCAGTTGTCTGGTGATGGATTCCAGTTTGGCGTTCACATTGTCCCATCGTTGCCCACACTCCCTTGCCAACGCCAGCAGCCGTGCCTGCATGGCCCCCTGAAACAACCGAGTCAGTGTCCGATTCTTCTGGGTCAGACTGTCCAACTGGACAAGACGAGATCCAGCCTCGCACCGCAGCCTCTAAACACACATACAGAAAAAGCATGTTTTTTTCCTACAGCTACACAAAACAACTCGGCATCTTTAGAGGACTGCATTACCCATAAGTCCTGTGTGCTGAAGTCATGCAGTGAATTCGCCTGTTAGTTTACAATCACATTTGACAAAGAAATGCATCATATCTTTGGATTTGAGAAGCTGGGACAAACAAATGTTTTCATTCCTCAGAGACTTTGGTCCATATTGACATGATGACATCACACAGTTGATCCATGATGAGAATCTCCCGTTCCAGCACATCCCAAAGGTGCTCTGTTGGACTGAGATCTGGTGACTGTGGAGGCCATTGGAGTACAGTGAACTCATTGTCATGTTTGAGATGATGTGAGCTTTGTGACATGGTGCGTTATCCTGCTGGAAGTAGCCATCAGAAGATGGGTATTATTTGACTTCCTGTTGCCTTTCTATCATCTTGAACCAGTCTGGCCATTCTCCTCTGACCTCTGGCATCAACAAGGCATTTTGGCTCACTGGATATTTTCTCTTGTTGGGACCATCCTCTGTAAACCCTAGAGATGGTTGTGCTGAAAACCCCAGCAAATACTCAGACCAGCCCGTCTGGCACCAACAACCATGCCACGTTCAAAGTCACTTCAATCACCTTTCTTCATCATTCTGATGCTCCGTTTGAACTTGCCGGTGAGTGTAACTGCAGATTGATTGTGTGTCGAATGACTTAATCATTGCAGCTCTAGTCTCACTCTGTACAAATCAGACATTAAAGTCCTGCATTATGCAGACAACTTGACTCTGCTATCTGCTTTTAAATTAACATTTTTAGAAAAGAGCCTGAAGCTGCTGTAGTAAAATCAAAATTATGTTTATTTTCAAACATTAAAATCTGATAGAATCATATATATTGTGAATTGTTAAATTTGTAAGCTTCACTCCACATTTTCAAAACTTTGGGCCTCGTAATCAGCGGCACATGAAAATTCAACCATCAAATTATGTAACCGATAATAACAAGACTTTGATCCTTCAGTAAATTTCCTTATACTGGTGTTTAATTTAAAGTGCAGATACATGAAACAGGGGGAACTGTGTGCTTGATCATTCTCCTGCCTTCTCCTCCACAGGAACAACAGAAAGTGACTGATACATAAAAGCAGTTGCCTCACTGTGTGTTGGAGCTGCAGAGGAGGTTTGCTGTGGATCCCATTTCCCAGAAGTGACCAACCTGACAGCAGAATTTAATTTGGACAAACAAGGAGAATCTACAGCTTTTCAGTCAGCAGGGATGGACGCACTGCTCGGCTGCACACTCAAACTTTGTGATTTAAAGGTTGTAAAACGACGGGATTTACACATAAATACTGACTGCCTCAGCCTTACGACCGGCCGCTGAGCGATATTTACGCTCTACCTGGATTATGTCTTTAACCTGCACCTGAACTTAGCTGAACTTTGTTTTAACCCTAGTTTTTCTTTCCCCGAGACATGTGAGCTATCCAGATTGTAGAGCCTCGAGACAAATATATGGCTCTAAGACGCACACATACTTTGATTATGACAATGTGTCATGGTTCCCCTGTTAAGTATTTTATTTCATGTTCTCCCTCATGTTTCATGTCTTGTCTTCCTGTTTTATTTTGTGATCACTCACCCTTGTCTCTGTTTCAGGTTCCTGTCTGCCCTGCCCCCTCCCTGTCTGTGTGCACCTGATTCCTGATTGTATCTCCCACACCTGTGTCCAATCACTCCCCATTAGTCCCGCTTATATTCCCCCTTTGTGTCTTGTCTTGTTGCCAGTTCGTCGATGCTTCCAGCTCGCGTACCAGCATTTTCCACAGTCACAGCCATAGCCTTTTTGTGTAGAACCTTGCCTGTTTTTTGACCTTGCCTTTTGTCTTCCGTCTGGGATACCTTTGCCTGATCTGACTGCCTTTTGTGTAACGAACCCTGCCTGGTAATAAACCTTGTTTCTTTGCTGACCGTATCAGAGTCGTGCATTTGAGTCCTGTTTTCACCTGCGCTAAGTTCATGACAGAACGAACTGGCCAGAATGGACTCAGCAGACTCGGACCCGGTTCGCCACGCCCTTCGGGTGCAGGGACACAAGCTGGCTCAACAGCAAGAACAGCTAACGTCCCTTTGCACAGATCTGAGAGAACTGGCGGCTCGCCAGGACTCAATGATGACATCGTTGGGCTCACAGATTAATGAATTACTCGTTCACCTGCCACGAGACGCACCTGCGGCGCCGCCGTGTGTTCCAGCCACTCTTCCGGAGTCTCCCTCGGACTTGCTGCCACCAACCGGTGCCGCGTCATCCTGCCTCCAGCTCTCTCGTCCGGAGCGATTCTCCGGAGAAACAGGTGACGTAAGACCTTTCCTGACTCATGTGAATTGCACTTTGAATTACAAGCTGCGGCTTTCCCCACGGACCGGGCTAAGGTGGCTTTCATCATCTCCCACCTCACGGGCCGAGCGGAGGCGTGGGCTACGGCTGAGTGGAGCCGCAGGTCGACAGCCTGCTCTACCCTAGCCGGATTCACTCGAGCCCTCGAGCAAGTTTTCCAGCACACCACGCCAGGCAGGGAAGCCGCCAGGTCACTGTTGAAGTTAAGGCAAGGTAAACGCAAGGTCTCTGATTACGCCATTGATTTCCGCACCCTCGCCGCAGAAAGCGAGTGGAATTCTGCAGCTTTGACTGATGCATTTTTTCAAGGACTTTCTGAATCTGTGAAGGACCAGCTTGTTTCCATAGATCTGCCTGGAGATCTGGATTCACTCATCTCCCTCGCCATTAAAATCGACAAGAGACTCACCGAGCGTTACCAGGAGCGGGGACGGCTCCGGACTCGCTCACCGCCACAACGCGGGTGGAGGAATGACTCCCTGGATCGTCGGAACCTCGTCCGCCCTCCCGCGGCCAGCCTGGTGCCCATCAACCACCCCACGGAGGAGCCCATGCAGCTGGGCCGGACTCACCTCCCCGCGGAGGAACGCCTCCGCCGACAAAGGGACGGGAGGTGCTACTACTGCGGGCAGTTGGGACATTTAGTGAGCGCCTGTCATGTCAAGGGAGCCGGGGCTCAGGCTAATAAGCAGCTCAGGGTGAGTAGAAGCTTTGTCATCGGGAATCCTGCCCAATTCCAGCCTCAAGTCAATTTAATATCGGACTCTAATTCACTGTTGGTTTCTGTGTTTATTGACTCTGGTGCTGACGCAAATCTTATGAACTCCTCTCTCGTCAGAAGACTGGGGCTGAGGAGGTTTACTCTCCAACGCCCCCTTGAAGTTAAAGCTGTTGACGGCACTCCCTTGGGCACGGTAACTCACCGCGCACAATCAGTTAAGCTAATTTTCCCTGACTCCCATTCTGAAATGCTAAGCTTTCATGTTTTTGATGCTGTGGCTCACCCAGTGATTTTAGGACACCCCTGGCTTATGACTCATAATCCTGACTTTGACTGGGTTAGTGGGAGGATTACCTCCTGGGGACCCGGGTGTGTAGACTCCTGTCTTCCTAAGCCCAGCGTCACGGCGGCAGTTTCTGATCCCATGAATCCTGATTTGTTAAATGTGCCATCCTGTTACCATGATTTAGCGGAGGTGTTCAGTAAGGCTAAAGCCACATCCCTGCCTCCGCACCGTCCCTACGACTGTGCCATTGATCTATTGCCAGGTAGTACCCCCCCCAGGGGTAGGTTGTACTCTCTTTCCGCTCCAGAACGCCATGCTATGGAGGACTATGTGAGAGATTCCCTCGCCGCGGGAATCATCCGTCCGTCCTCATCGCCTGCTGGTGCAGGGTTTTTCTTTGTCGAGAAGAAGGATAAGACCCTCAGACCCTGCATTGACTTTCGTGGCCTCAATGACATTACCATTAAGAACAGGTACCCTCTCCCTCTCATTTCCACAGCATTTGAGCTGTTGGAGGGGGCCACAGTCTTTACCAAACTCGACCTCCGCAATGCTTATCATTTAGTCAGGATCAGAGAAGGGGACGAGTGGAAAACGGCCTTTAACACTCCCACGGGACACTATGAATATCTGGTCATGCCGTTTGGTCTCACTAATGCCCCTGCAGTATTTCAGAACCTTGTCAATGATGTACTACGTGATATGCTTAATGTTTTTGTCTTTGTCTATTTAGACGACATCCTGATTTTCTCCCCTGATGAAGAGACTCACACTCGTCATGTTCGCTCTGTGCTTCAGCGGTTGCTCCAGAACCAGCTGTTTGTGAAAGCAGAGAAATGCGAGTTCCACAAGCCCTCGGTTTCTTTCCTCGGGTTTGTGCTTGCTGAGGGGGAGATCAGGATGGACCCCGAGAAGGTCTCTGCTGTGGCGGATTGGGCCACTCCCAGTTCACGTAAAGAGGTTCAGAGGTTTCTGGGTTTTGCCAATTTTTATAGAAAGTTCATTCGCCACTATAGCACTGTTGCCTCACCTCTGCATGACCTTTCCTCTCCCCACAGACCATTTGTCTGGAGCCCGGAATGTGAAGCTGCATTTCAGGGTCTAAAAAGAAGTTTCACCGCTGCCCCTGTTCTCATCCTCCCTGACCCCAGCCAGCAGTTCGTGGTGGAGGTAGACGCCTCTGACGTCGGTGTCGGGGCGGTCCTCTCACAAGTCAATCCCAAGGACGGTAAGTTGCACCCTTGTGCATATTTGTCTAAAAAACTCTCTTCTTCAGAGCGAAATTATGATATTGGAGACCGCGAACTGCTGGCTGTCAAGGTGGCCCTGGAGGAATGGAGACACTGGCTGGAGGGGGTTTCCCAGCCATTTCAGGTTTGGACTGATCACAAAAATCTTGAATATTTGAAAACTGCAAAGAGGCTCAATGCGAGGCAGGCTAGATGGGCTATTTTCTTTAGCCGCTTTAACTTCACGCTCTCCTACCGACCTGGTTCCAAGAATGTTAAACCCGATTCTCTGTCCCGTATGTTTGCTTCTGACCTTGTTGACCCTGTACCTAAGACAATTCTACCTGAAACATGTTTTGTTGCTGTGCTCTCTTGGGAGGTGGAGACTAAGGTTAAAGCGGCCGCCGAAGGAATCATCGTTCCCCCTGAGTGTCCTGAAGGGAGGCTTTTTGTTGTACAGGCTCTCAGAGGGGATGTGATTCACTGGGCCCACACAAATCGGACTGTATGTCACCCAGGTATTAGCAAGACATTGTTTGTACTACAACAACGATTTTGGTGGCCTAAAATGGCACAAGATGTCACTGAATATGTCAATGCTTGCTCTGTGTGTGCCAGTAACAAAGTCTCTCACCAGAAGCCCTCAGGAGAACTCAGGCCCTTACCCATCCCTCAACGCCCCTGGTCCCACATCTCCATGGACTTCGTCACTGGGTTGCCCCCCTCTAACGGTAACACTGTGGTTTTGACAGTGGTTGACAGATTGTCTAAGATGGTTCATTTCATTGCCCTTCCTAGGCTTCCCTCAGCCAAAGAAACGGCTGAGGTCATGATGTCTAATGTTTTCCGGATTCATGGGTTTCCTAAGGACATTGTCTCCGACCGTGGCCCTCAGTTTGTCTCGCGGTTCTGGAAAGAGTTCTGCAGCCTGTTGGGTGCCACTGTCAGCCTTTCCTCTGGCTTCCATCCGCAGACTAATGGTCAGTCCGAGCGCCTTAACCAGGAGTTGGAGACGGGCCTTCGCATCACCGCGTCCCAGAACCCTGATACCTGGTCTCAGAAACTGGTTTGGGTCGAGTTTGCTCACAACACTCTCCCATCTGCTTCCACTGGTTTGTCACCATTTCATATTGTTCATGGTCATCAACCCTCTCTGTTCCCCGCCACAGACTCTGAATCCTCGGTGCCGTCCGCATTGGCCTTGGTGAGACGCTGTAAAAGGACCTGGGAGCGGGCCCGCCAGAACCTCCAGCGACAATCCAACCTTTATAAGGCAGCGGCGGACCGTAAAAGGACACCTGCCCCCCACTACAGAAACGGTCAGAGAGTGTGGTTATCCACTAGGAACCTACCGCTTCGGGTGGAATCCAAGAAGCTCGCTCCCAGGTTTGTCGGTCCATTCCCCATTGCCAAGGTCATCAATCCAGTGACAGTCCAACTTAAGCTGCCAAGGTCAATGCGGGTCCACCCCACGTTTCATGTCAGTCACGTCAAACCCGTCAGAACCAGTCCACTCGTCCCTCCGGCCAGGCCCCCTCCACCCACCCGGTACATAGCTGGAGACCCGGTGTTCACCGTCCGGAAGCTCTTGTCTGCTCGCCGTCGGGGCCGGGGGGTCCAGTACCTCGTCGACTGGGAGGGCTATGGGCCTGAGGAGCGCTCCTGGATCCCGTCCAGATTTGTCATGGACCCCTCCCTCATCCGGGATTTCCACGCTGCCCACCCTGAGGCGCCTGGGCCTTCAGGGGCCGGCCCTTGAGGGGGGGGTACTGTCATGGTTCCCCTGTTAAGTATTTTATTTCATGTTCTCCCTCATGTTTCATGTCTTGTCTTCCTGTTTTATTTTGTGATCACTCACCCTTGTCTCTGTTTCAGGTTCCTGTCTGCCCTGCCCCCTCCCTGTCTGTGTGCACCTGATTCCTGATTGTATCTCCCACACCTGTGTCCAATCACTCCCCATTAGTCCCGCTTATATTCCCCCTTTGTGTCTTGTCTTGTTGCCAGTTCGTCGATGCTTCCAGCTCGCGTACCAGCATTTTCCACAGTCACAGCCATAGCCTTTTTGTGTAGAACCTTGCCTGTTTTTTGACCTTGCCTTTTGTCTTCCGTCTGGGATACCTTTGCCTGATCTGACTGCCTTTTGTGTAACGAACCCTGCCTGGTAATAAACCTTGTTTCTTTGCTGACCGTATCAGAGTCGTGCATTTGAGTCCTGTTTTCACCTGCGCTAAGTTCATGACACAATGATGTAAAACACAGAGGAGATTTAATAAATGACCATTAATAAAAAGAAGAAATAAAATGCAGGACAACCTAAGATGAAAAGTAACTGTGGCGAGATCAAATTTAGTAAGAAATAAGGCTATGAAAAAAAAACTAAAGTTCCCATTTAATCCCTTCAATAACTGAAGTTTTTGTTCAAATATGAACACACTCTTAGTTTCGATTTTATTTTTTTTCTGGAAAATTTTGCAAAAGTTTTCAAAGAGAAGCTAAACTCATCCACTACTACTATATACTTTCCCTCAACCCCAAATTTTCCCTGGAAAAAGTACCTAGCAAGGGGGTAGGACTTTTCAGATTACCCAGAATTCTTAAGGGGCCGGGCGCCGAAGAACGCTGATCGGTGGAACGCACAAGCAGCCTTCCGCATTTCCGTGTCAGTGTGTCGGCAAACTTTATTTCATTTCTACAAGCTTCGCTTTGTTTGTGTTTTGATTAAGGATGGGTACCAACACCCGGTACTAAGTTAGCACCGGGGCTAAATTATCAAAGACTGTAGTATTGATATGCTCTAACGGTATCAGTTCTTTTGTACCGGCGCTGAACTCCTCCAGACACACACACACACGCGCACACACACACTGACGCGACACGGTAACCAGTGAACAGCCGAGTGGCCGCGATGGAAACAAAGTGAAGATAACCCAAAAATGACTCGAGTTGACGGCAGCTATACTCATTACTGTAAGTGACACTAGGCAGTAGTGGCAGTAGCTCAGTCCATAGGGACTTGGGTTGGAAACCGGAGGGTCGTCTGTTCAAGTCCCCATCCGGACCGAATGTGGAGCGTGGACTAGTAGCTGGAGAGGTTAGTTCACCTCCTGGGCACTGCGGTGTGCTCTCTCCACCTTAGGCTTTGTGCGTAGGCCTTGTAAAGGCAGAGATAATACTGTAAATGGAAATAATTTTTCTTTGACTAACGTGGTCCTCACTCAACCGTGTTTATTGTGCATTTCTCATTTGTCTATTTTGCGCCTCCTCGTCTCCTCCGTCCTCCTGCCTGTGATCTGGAAATCAACTGCAGCAGGATGCTTAAGGACGTCTCAGTTCCTAAAATGCATGACAATGAGAGAAGAGTGAGGATGCGTACGTCTGTTCTGCATTCATGACGTATGGAGGAGGTGTGACACACAGGAAATAATGCAGCGTGTTTCATGTCAGATTTAACTGACACTGCTTCGAAGCCCAGATGTCTCTTTATATTAAATGCCTGTTGCCTTGACTCCTCTGCTCACGTATCAAGTGGGAGGGATTAAAACATGAGGAGAGAAAGTAAGGAAAGGAATCAAGGATGCAAAAACTGAAAAATGAGAGTAGGAATGGTAAATACAGCTTGAGCAAAAACCTTTTCCCATGGAAAGATTCCACCTCGAGTGTTCCTGGAATGTGCCACTCTACAGTAATTTGTGTTTAATTTCTACTCACCTCAAACTTCCTCAGTTCTTCCTTGGCAGTGATGTAGGTAACGTGGGCGGAGTTGGGAGAACCGACAGCCTGCTCGGCCAGTCGAAGCCAAGTGTCCAGGTGGGCGTGTTCTTTCATGAACTCGTGCCAGAGGACCCACTTCCTCTCTAATCTGGAAACACAGAGGAAGTCAAACAGCAAGGAAGACACACAGGCTGCTGGAATGTGAGACACAAAGACATGGAGGTTATAAATGGTCTTGTGGTGGCAGCGGGGGCGACTCTATAGAGTGCTGAAGTTAAACCAGATCTACCAGGTTGTGTTCCAGATGCAAGAAACCTTAGACAATAGACAGCAAACCCTCAACCCCCAAGAACCGCCATTACATTAGAGACAGGATGCCTCCAGCTGCAAACAATGTTATTACTCTTTGGTAAATAGATCTAATATTTGTGAAACCCTTGGATTCCAGTCCTAAGCTCTCACAATACACATATGCGGGACACTCACTGTCCACATCCCTGCAGGTCTCCGTCTTGGCTCCAGCTTCCGTCGCCTTGCTGGTCCGAAGCTGCAGACGAGGTGGAAAGAAAAGGATCCAGAAACAGCTCCATGTCCCTCACTTCCTGTCCCTCAGTGTTGGGGTGGCGCTCTGAAGTGGCTGGGGATCCAGGCATCCTGACATCACGTGATCTTTACCTGTAAAGACGCAAAGTGGAGACGATAAATTAGACTGTTGAAAGCAGGAGTTTGTAGAAAGGCCAGACACATATTTGTGAGGTCACACTGACCTCTGACCTCCGACCACCAAATTCTTATCAATTAAGTCATCGTTCATGAGATAACAGGTAATGTTCACAAAAATGAGACAGATGTACGATCACATTGACCTTGACCTTTGAATGAAGACCACCAATATCTAATCTCATCACTGTTGAGTTCAAGTGGACATTTGTGCCAAATTAAAAAAAACAAAAAAAACAGCGTGTACACAGAGATGTTGTTAGAGAGCTGCGACCAACTCTGCATTTTTACACAGGACCAAACAACAGTGGCATCATGTCGCTCCATTGTGTAATGTTAAGAGGAAGAGGTGTGATGGGCATAACATGACCTCATTGTTTTTACTATTTGTGGACATTCTTAGCTGTTAAGTGCTAGCAGTGTGTGACAACCTGCTGGGCGATAAACCTGATTGTGATTTAAACAAGTCGACTTAAACACATTTGAGTTTTTGCTCCTGGAGAACAGAAGAAAAGCAAACAACAAGAATTCATTTTGTTTAGTGGTTTAAAGCCTCCGAGCAAAGAGACAGACCTCACACACACACACACACACACACACACACACACACACACACACACACACACACACACACACACACAGAGGCAGCAGTGATTCACCATTATCACTTCCACAAGGACCAACACACACACACCTGCAGCTACACACACAAATATGGAGCCAATAACGCCACACTGAGGGCAAGATTTACGTGTATGAAAGGAAGAACACATTTACACTTCACCTTTTGTTTAGTTTGAGCTCACAGCCTGTGAGTAATTATCTCCTGATTTACAGACACAGCAGCTGATCAAACAGTCGGGTCCACAGACTGACACACAGGCCCATTCTCAGAGAGCTCTCGTCTTCTGTTTTTTCCTCTCCTTCCTTTTTTCTTTCCTACCTTCCTTTCCTCTCTAAGATCACAAACTTAATGAGTCACTCATCTAGAGCAACTCTATGTGTGTGTGTGTGTGTGTGTGTGTGCATGTGTGTCCAACTAAGAACTCCTGGCCTCCCAGACTCATAAATCAAGCGCTTCCTCCCGCCCCACGGGAGGCTGATCAGGCCAAGGCCACATCCTCAAAACACACACCTGGGGACACTGTGTGTGTGCGTGTGTGTGTGTGTGGTGTATTAGCAGAGTTATGAGGCCAAGGCTTCGGCCCTGCACCTCTGAGACGCCACATAGATCCCACTTACTGTCTGTCTGCATCAGTGTGTGTGTGTGTGTGTGTGTGTGTGTGTGTGTGAGAGAGAGAGACTCCTAAGGGGCCGTGCATGCGTTTTGTGCACTCTAAAATTCATTGTTTTCAGTGTAGACACGTGACAGGCACGCTCAAACGCCAGAGAGTCCCCATCTGCCTATTTTTCAGGCCGCACCCTGAGATAAACAGCTCATGGAAGATGATCAGCTCTGCACTCAGGGTTTCAGGTCAGTAGGCTGTGTTACGGTGCTCGTTAAGGCTGCTTAGCAACCTTAGACGCATCCTGCCACTGCACTCTTGAAAGCTGGTGCAAGACACAAGACAAGCCTAGCACTCAGCGCCTGACCTCACGTTCTCCATGCGGTTAAAGACGCAGCATTTGTACAACCTGTTAGTCTATAGGCTGTTTCAGGGCGTGTTTAGATTGTCAAGAAATGACATTCCAGTCCAGCCAGTATTGCACGTAAACAACATATGAAACACTGAACTTTAGTTCTCCTGAAATACACACTGTGGGAAATGACAAAATCAGTTTCAGGACCTTGTGGCTCAGTTGGAGGTTGTTCCCTTTAACATGGTTCAAACTTGATGTCAGAAATAAAAGTCTACTTTTAGTCTGCTAGTCTGCTTCCTTGAAGAAACGAACAGCGCAGAGCGTCAGAGGAAGGAACTGGACACCATTGGGAAACTCCAAAATCTGTAGTGCTCATTTCATTTCAGATAAGTCAATTGTTCAAGATGACAATCACTAGCCAAGAGAGGAGCATCTGTATTACTGTGTGCTGTGTCTTCCTCATTAACTTCATTCTCCAAACTAGAATAACCACCTTGTGTTTGTATGTTTTGGAAACCAGTCAAGGTGCAGTTACAGTTAACATCCATGTCTGTGAAAACATGGATGTTTCACACGCATCAATTCAGTATCTGACCAAATGTCTCTCCTTCTGTTCCTGAGATATGATGTTGAATAATGGCCAGAATTTATTTTTTTCTTCAGAACATTATGATGTCACAGTGAAGCTGAACTTTTGGATATGAAGGTCATCACTTCATTATTTTTTATCCACTAAGACATTTCTGCAAAATTTAGTCATAACTAGCGTTGGAATTCTTGAGATTTGGCCAAAAACATATTTTGTGAGGTCACAGTGACCTTTGACCACCAAAATCTCTTATGTTCATTGAGTCCAAGTGAACGTCTCTGCCAAATCTTAAGAAATTCCCTCAAGCGAGATATCGCTTTCAAAAGAATGAGACAAATGCGGTCACTGTGACTTTGACCTTTGACCTATGACCACCAAAATCTCATCACTTCATCACTGAGTCAAAATGTATGTTTCTGCCAAATCTTATGAAATTCCCTTGAGGCATTTTTGAGTTATCACATTCAAAAAAATGGTTCAGACGTATGGACAACCTGCAAACATGCCTCTGGCCGCGGCTATCGTCTGCACAGAGGCATAAAAATGTTTTGAACATAAAATTATAGCTTAGAAACAAACTGCTGTATATGACGGTTAGCAAAACTTTTGTTTCTCCGTGTGACCACACAAACCCAACACTACTGGGCCATTTAGGAGACTAACAGGCATAGGGTTGGGGGACATTATTATATACGATGTTAGAAATGTGTCCACCAGTAGAGATGTGGCAAACCTTTTCTACTGTGGGAGCTAACCGAGTCTAACCACAGCTATTGGCAGCATGGAGGCATACATTTGTGAAACTTAACAGTCATGAAATGAGCGCAACACACTCTAGAGTTTCCCGACAGCGTCCAGTTCTTTTATTTGACCGCTGCAACCTTTTTATTTATTTAATTCACAAGACTCTGTCTGATTTTCTTTGAATGTAGGTCTTCAGTTAGTCGTGCTAGAGCGCGTTTATTTATGGTAAAGACGACTTGTTTTCCACACAGGTTCAACGTGTCTCAATAAACAAACAGACAGACGGGTTCAGTTCAGGACCAGATGAAGACATTTACCACCTTGGTCTCGAGAGAAAAACATTAATATGAACATCTGTTGAACATGTGAATACACACACACACACAAATGCACACACACAAACGCACATACACTGCTGTGTCCCCCAGTGAGCTGGAAGTGTGAATGGAGAGACAGAGAGGGAAAGAGAGCATCTTTATCTGCTGATGAGTCACCAACTGCAGCTCAGGGCTCTCACACACACACACACACACACACACACACACACACACACACACACACACACACACACACACACACACACACACACACACACACACACACACACACACACACACACACACACACACACACACACACACACACACACACACACCTGCTTGCCTAATGACTATTATTTTTCATTCATTCCATTTCCACTTTTAACGCTTGACTTCTGGTCCCTGTTGCAGACAATATTAAACACACAAGTCAACAGTCTCAGTCCTGATCAGCACCGCAGATACCTCTGAGGACACTGAGGTCATGTCCTCTCTGTCTTCTTGTTGGGAATTTGGGACGTTTGTGAACCTCGGGGGAGTTTAAATGTTCCTCTGCCTCCGTAAACACAGACACTGAACTTGTAGAACTTTCTGATTTTTCATGTTTTCTTGTATTTGTTGTTGTGAATCTTACGGGTCACAAGAGTGCAGGACGTGAAGGAATTGAGTGGAAAAAAAAAAAAAACTTCATAATACACAAAACTAAAAACTTCAAAACAGACAAACGTCTACCAACATGTATAAATATTGTAGCATGACAGAAGCAAAAATAAGGACTGAATGGAATGTGTGTTGGTGTCAATAATTGATTTGCATATTAATTTAAACACTACTACACACTGGTAGACTTTGGAAAGACTTTCAAAAAACTTCAGTGTGACGGCCTCTCATATCTACAGACACTGTGGGTTTTTAGTCACAAACTATAAAGATCTTATGACCGCGTCTCACTCTGAAGTCGTCACATACCAGTGCTTGGGCAGTGACTTCCAGCCTCAGACACCGATGAGAGACGCCGTCCTTTCTTGTTGGCATGATACGTGGCCAGTCGCCGTTATTGTGTAATGCAGCCCAGTGGTGACCAGAGAAACCATGACAACAACTTAAATTACCTTAAGTCACCTGGGAGGCCGTGTTAGCTTCCCCTAATATTGTAAAGCCAAACCCTGTTCTTTTTTCCTTAACCTAACCAAGTGCTTTTGTTGCCTAAACCTAATCCTAACATCATTTTCCAATGTGGTTTTTACTGCAAATGGCAAATAAACTGACTATGACTATAACCACATGCGTGCGTTGGCCTCACAGCAAATGAGCCCTTCTGTGCAGAGTTTGCACGTTCTCCCAATGTCAGCGTGGGTTTCCTCCAGGTGCTCCAGCTTCCTCCCACAGTCCAAAGACATGCAGGTTAATTGGTGACTCTAAATTGTCCGTAGGTGTGAATGTGAGTGTGAATGGTTGTGTGGTAGCTGGGATAGGCTCCAGCCCCTCGTAACCCCCAACAGGATATACAGTTCCTGAAAATGACTGAATCAATGTATTTTGAAAACAGACAATGCATGTAACAGGCTGAAGTTGACACGGCGTCCTAGAACGTCAACAACCAACACACCCAGGGTACCTTGGACGTCAAACCTAACCCTAACCCTAACCTTGGACAATCCCTAGTGCAAATGTAACATATCCATGGTTTCCAGAAACACATAACATATGCTAACATTTTCGTCTGGCAACTGAAATGTTCCCTAAACAAACCGGCTGCTGGCTGTAGCTTCAGAAAGAGACGAAAAGTATTTTCTCAAATGGTCAAACTATTTCTTTGAGTTTTTACACAACAGAACATGAGTGAACTGAAACAGGTTTGTGTCTGGTACTTTTCCATCAGCAGGGGAGATTTGAATATGACACAGAGATGAACAAACACACGGAGAACTTCATTTGCATCATCTGCATTAAAGCCGGATTGCAACTATTCAAACAGTCAAATATTAGAGAATTTCATTGCGTCTTGAAGGACGTTCAAGAATGCAAAAAAGCCTCTGAATACAGATCACACACCGTCATTACAACATTTCACAGTCTTCAGATATCTGAGCATCTTTTCACAGCAACTGTGAGATTGTGTGTCACTTGTCACACACACAGTCAGCCTGTATCTCAATAATCCTTTAACCAAACACGCCACTCACTCAGACAGACAGACAGGTGGACAACAAGTCTGATACCTGACAGTATTCATCGCTGATGATGTCACAGACATCGCCAGCTGAGCCAGACAGACAAAAAAAACAAACCTGCGATCGTATTGGACAGACAAGCTGGCAGTGAAGCCTGATTGGCCGTAATGACTGATGCTTCATCACCCAATATGATTACCCGACAGCTTCCCATGTGAGTGTGTGTTTGTTTGTGTGTGCGTCTCAGATCAGTCATTGACTTCTGTGACTTTGATGCCTCCAACAAACTGTCTGGGGGGGACAAACAGCTGGCCGCGTCTCAACAGTGTAGCATCACCCACTCTTCTCATCTCGTCTCTCAACACCTGACCGCACGACAGCATTTTAAATCATTCCCACCATCTCTGTTAGTTTTTATTAAACCTTCTGTGCATCAGTTTGATGTCTGTTGATAGTCAGAATTTGATATGCATCTAGGGAGGAATCTAGTGCTCTGAGGCACAACAGGAGGAGGGTGCTGTTTAATCCCAGAGCAAAGAGAGCTGGATTCTTGGTAGTTTGAGTGATATTTGGTTTAATTTCACTACAACAATACATCAAACTCAATATGTATTTATTGTTGTGTTTTGTTTCCACTATTTTCCACCTTTAAGTTAAGTTCCTGGTCCTGGTTACATATGTACGTTTCATACGTCTCACATTTTGACATCAGGCAACCATTCTCATTTCAC
This sequence comes from Epinephelus awoara, assembly GCA_035609425.1. Taxonomy (NCBI): domain Eukaryota; kingdom Metazoa; phylum Chordata; class Actinopteri; order Perciformes; family Serranidae; genus Epinephelus; species Epinephelus awoara. Next base: position 41,854,436 of record CM069297.1, read on the forward strand.
ACTTGCAAATACGAGCGCTCGGGCAGTAAGTTCAATGTCCGACACTGACGCAAAAAGCTGTTTTCATGTCAGCATGATACGCAGCCGGGAACCGTTAGTGAGTAACGATGCCAGTAAACAACATTTCATACGTATGTTTCACACACACGTGTATGTACATGTTTCATAGTATCATATCAGTGTTTCTAAAGTGACGTAGTGCAGGATCTGACTTTGAGGTTACAGTCTCAATCGTGGGCAGTAACTTCTGCATCATACACCGACGAAAAAAGCCGTCCTTTTATGTGACATGATATGTGGCTGGGCGCTGAAAGTGTGTAACGGTGCTTGACAACAACATTAGTCAAGGGGGTAAAAAATTCCTACCAGTGTAGATGGGAGGGGTGGTGGATGGGTCCCACAATCACGACTTGACTCATTTTGTTCTAAACCTAACCATGTGTGTGTTGAAGAAGTAAGCATGTGCATTTCATGTTGAAGGAAAAAAAAAAAGTCAATTTGTGGTGTTGTACCGACGTAGTGCTTTTATTTTGAAAGAGACTGCATGCAAACTGTACATTTCCTGTGAAAACAGAAGTGTATTTTGAAAACAGACAATGCATGTAACAGGCTGAAGTTGACACGGCGTCCCAGAACGTCAACAACCAACACACCCAGGGTACCTTGCACATCTGATGTGGACGTGAAAGGTCCATGACAAGGTCAGAGTGATAATATGTTGCATCAGGAGGTGGAGGGGATGGTGGATGGCGTGACACCTGCCAGGCTGTCGACCACTGTTCAAAACCAACAAACACCAAAACCAGCTGTGATAGCGAGTCATTTATTTCCACCGGAGATAGTGCCACATATAGGGTGTTTTGGAGATTGTGCTCCCAAAACTGGGTCTATTTTGTTCCTACACCTAACCACACTTCACACTTAAGCCACAGCGCTGTTACAACATAAAGTTCTCTCACATAATAACATGCAAATGTAACACATCCATGGTTTGCAGAAGCATACGCTGCCTCAACATCCTGTTTTAATAGGAAGTAAAATCAAAGAAATCGCAGCAGTGTGATGTTCTTAAAATTCTGCTTCACTGAGACTTTAAGCTTTTTTTTTGCTTATCGAGGATAAAAATTCTTATCAAGCATGAACTGCATTAGATTATTAAACCTGTTTCAAGGTAACTACACTGACGACTCCTGACTGCATGCAGGGGGCAGTGCTGTGCTTATCAGATCCTCCTCTGTACTTCTGCTTTAATTGAATGAATTAAAAGACAATCTAGTTTCAGGAACCTTTATCTTGAATGTCTGAAGTTCCACTGCTTACATTAGGCTACTACTTTAAAGGTCATGTAGTGTTTGGTACTGGCCTCATTTTAATGCTACATTTTCTTCTTACCCTGTTGGCAGATGTTTCTGTTTGATAGCAGAAGATTTCTCTAGATTACATAATATTTTATGTCTCTGCAGAAGGGATTTTGTTTTTTCTTGCAGTGCATGTTGCTGTTGTGCCTGCAGGAAACCAGAAGCAGCCAGACAGACCAGCATGAGGGAATGAGGGTAAGCAGCTCATCTTCACTATTAAGACTCATCCCTGCTGAGATGATGAGGAGATCACCTCCTCCGCTGTACACTGCAGCAGCAGAGGAAGTGAATTCATGTTATTAAGATTAAGAAAATGGCTTTTGTTAGACCTGATGGTGATATGGAGCTGAGGAGGAGATTGAGGTGAGAGGAAAAGACTCTGAAGACTCAGCTTAGACTCATTTAAATAATGTCTATGTCCTGAGACAGAAAGATGAATCTGGCAGTTAATAACAGAGAGACGAGGGGCGGAGTCAGTTTATATGCAGCTTTATTGGCATGGTGGCCAGAGGTGGATTTGTGCTATCAGGCCTGCAGTATAAACTGGATGATATTCAGGTGTGAAGGTGACAGGAAGCACGTTCGCAGCATGATGATATTCCCACAGTCAGTCCTGAGACAATGCTGGTTCAGCCTCTGGCAGTGAACGGTGAGCAGACATTTAAAATAAATGCGTTGACTCTTAAATCCTTTAGATTTCAGTCCAGGTTGAGTGTTGGTAACAGCAGGTGTGTTTAATACCACAGCAAACAGAGGCTGAGCAGCTGGTGTGTGTGTTTACAGTGCAGCCAAACCAACTCGAGTTGTTTTCATAAAGAAGTCATTCGCCTAGTCTTACCATCATGACACGTCATGAGCAACCACCACCTTACTTCATTGTGCAAACACAGCCAGTAGCATTTCACACAACAGCAGGACACAGTAAAGGTGACAAAATGATGCGTTTCCTGTGACTGCTTCACAGTAAAAGCCCCCCAGGGTTTGAAGGCTTTTAATGTGAAGCAGCAGCAGGAAACAAATTCAGTTCAGCAGCAGGGTTGCAGGAGTGTACCGGTTTTACAGCATACCATGGTGTGCAAATAGTTATCATATCATTTACATTTCAATGGTACTGAAAAAGTAGAATTACTGCCTCATGGTTGTATGCGTCTGCACACCAGTCAAGTTCATCCATGACAGTTTCCATCCATGTCTGTGAAAACATGGATGCTTCACACATAACTTCCCCCCGGCAGCACAGAAGATCTGTTTTTCAAGGTACTGTATCCAAGTTAGAAATTCCAGTATTGTAATTACACTAAAACTCATACCATATTTTCTGATTATGAAGAGCTTGTACCATTGCTAACTAGCAGTGACTTAATTCAGCTTTGACACAGCTGCAGGGTAGTGAACAGTAAGACTGATATGAGTAAGAACAAATAACAGACAGTAACACTGGATTTGTTTCATCCATTCATCTATTTATCCAGGGCGGGGTCACGTGTGGCAGGCTAAGCAAAGCACCCCAGACATCTTTCTTTCGAGTGAAACTTTCCAGCTCCTCCTGGAGGACCCCGAGGTGTTCCCAGGCCAGACGAGATATATAATCCCATCCAGCGTGTTCTGGTTCTGCCCGGTGGCCTCCAACCAGTTGGACGCACCCAGAACACCTCTAAAAGGAGGCATCATCACCGTACCTCTACAGCTAAGCCCAGCTACCCTACAGAGGAAGCTTATTTTGGTCATTTGTATCTGCGATCTCATCCTCTGGTCACTACCCAGAACTCATGACCATAGGTGAGGGTTGGGACATAGATGGACCAGGATATTGAGAGCTTTGCCTTCTTGCTCAGCTCCCTCTTCACCACTACAATCCGGCGCAGCACCCACAGCACTGCAGACACCGCACCATACTGCCAATCCATCTCACGCTCCATTTTACCCTCATTTGTTATAAAGACCCCGAGATACTTGAACTCCTTCTTCAGGGCAGCAACTCTCTCCCAACCCAGAGGGGGCAATCCACAGTTTTCCACCCTCATCCCAACTGCTTCCTACTCAGCTTCAAACCGCCATAGTGCCTGCTGGAGGTCACGGTTTGATGAAGCCAACAGAACCACATCATCTGCAAATAGCAGAGACACGATGCTAAGATCCGCAAAGAAGACCCCTCCCTGTGACTGCACCTTGAATATCACAAACAGGATCAGTGACAAGGGACAACCCTGGCGGGGGCAAACACCCATTGAGAACCTGGATTTGTTCGTGTGTGGATATGAATATGAATCCAGTACAGGAATGGTGGATCCTGCCACTAACTATAAACTACTGTAGAGAAAGAAAACTACAGAATGTGAATAAATAGTATTAAAAAAGGTTTTGATTTCATGAGAACATTAAAGATATATTGTGATACAAAAGTTTAAGATTGTTCTGAGTATCATCAATGAAACCACAGCACTTCAGCCTTGAGCTCTGCACAATATGTTTTTACCTTAATTCCCTTTATGTTACTTTTGGACCTAACAGGTTGCAACTGAGAGATACTGAGTTTGAACTTCCCTTTTGTCTTGAACGCAGCACTATTTCCATCCAATGCTGCAGGATGAAACATTAAAGAAAATGTTTTCATGAATTCAAAGGAAGCTTGTTTACTGTACATATGACTGCATGTATATGTGGCAAAAAAGGCAACACTTTAATTTGGTTGTGACCTTAACGTTTATAAAACTCCAATCAAACTGGCATCAGGCACACTGTGCGTAGAGAAAATCACTGCAGGTCAGCGAGTGCAGTTTGGAAAATGCTGGAACGAAGCACTGAAATGCATCACTCCCTGAAGTTTCAGCGGCAAGGAAAAGAGATGAATGGCTCCTATTAGAGCGCAGCGGCTTTAGAGGGAAAGTGATATTCAGCTGAGGAGGTGATGAAGGTGAGAGGAAGTTAAGACTATTAGAACCAAGACTGATTAAAATAACGTCTGTGTCCTGAGACAAAGTTAATCATCCCCTCTGCAGCTCAGCTGAGAACACACACAAACCTGAGCTTACATGGCCACCGTGTGACCACATTAAACATCGTTTGTGTCGTACTGAGGGGGTTTATCATCTCCTCCTCTCAACAACTGTGAGTTTGGAACATGTAGATAAGTGGAATTACCGCCTTGGGGTTGTATGCCTTTCGCTGACAGTCTCCATCCATGTCAGTGAAAACATGGATGCTTCACACACAGAAGATCTATACAATCAGCACAGTTTCAAAATTAAAGTCACCAATTCAGTATCTGACCAAATGTCTCCCCTTCTGTTCCTGAGGTACACAGTGAATAATGCCCAAAAGCGTGTTTTATGCAGAACATTATGATGTCACAGTGAAGCTGACCTTTGACCTTTTGGATGCAAAACGTCATCACTTCATCATTTTATCCTGTTACACTTTTGTGTGAAATTTTGTCATAAGTAGCATAAGAATTCTTAAGTTCTGGTCAAAAACATGTTCTGTGAGGTCACAGTGACCTTTGACCTTCCACCTTGTTGAGTCCAAGTGGATGTTTGTGCCAAATATGACATTTCTTCAAGGTGTTCTGTTCTGTTGGATTGTTTTTGAAAGTGGAGGACGATGATGCGAGTCTCTTTGAATAAGGTGTTTTCAGAAATATTCATTCTGAGCAAACTGAACTGTTTGTAAATTGGGAGCGCTGTCTGAATGTAGCGTTGGGTTATCCAGAGCAGCGCACTCTCAGAGTGGCAGAGCGCACTCTGGACACTCTGTCTGTTGAGACGGAGCAGCAGAGCGCCGAGCGGAGTGAATGTGTGATTAACTTAACCGTTGGTTCATTCATGTAGAAATATAACGCTGCGTTTCTTCCACCATCAGGGCTCTCATTTTAGTGTAGAGCGTCAGACTGAATTTACCAACGCACCATGTCAGGTCACTCACTCTCCGGGACCGCCACTGTTACTTGAATAAGTAAACACTGAGCAACGGGACCAGACTGGCCGACCCGTATGCTCTCACTCAGTGGATGGATGGTTTATGATAAATAACACAACATCTTAAGACTCCTGTGTAGCCTACAGCCCTGTGGTGGCGAGTCGTGTTTTGCCTCAAGCTAATAAAAAGATATATAATCGTGACATCAGCCCTAAAAGGGTCTATAGATGAGCCTTAACATGGACTTTAACAACTTAAGTTGAACCTGTGCAGGATCGACAAAAGGCTGGAATGGATGTTTAAATTGTTGTTCAGTGATAGAACCTTTAATTTACTTTCTGTCTCTATCACAATAAAAAGATATAAGCTCTAAAGAGTTCTTTGTTTCTAACAGTGCAACACAGAAGCTTTCTGTAAAAACTTACTTTGCAGGTCATTTCAAGCCCACAGGAAAGAATGTCTGACTCCGTCATAACCTAAAGAATAACCCCAATTTCAGATGTCAGCAGTGTGTAAGAGCTACTGAAGCATTCATCCGTGCAGTCCACACCGACTGTGTTACAGCAGCAGCAGCTGTCTGTCAGCAGCACAGATAAACTCGGTCTGAGAGGGCAGCAGCCGGCCACGGCGTCGTTATCTGGATGACTGATGTCAGAATTACCAACAAAACTATTGATCTGCAGAATAGTTTTAAGCACTACATGAGATGCGTGCAGGAAGAGAACAGGCGCACTGTCATTATCATTTGTTGCTTACAGTATATGCTGAGTGTTTTCACCAAATCAAATTCCAATGACTTGCACAGCCATTAAAGTGAAAGGTTTTTATTTATTGACTCTGCACACCGTCGCTCGATATGCTCACAGTGAAACCAGAAAGTTCACAGTGAACCTGAAGGTCTGGATCCATAATTACAGATTAGAACTGTGTTAATGAATTCACAACATATAGACAGCAGGAGATTTGTGTAATCTGAACGGCTGCTTGTGGAGATTATAGTTTACACTGAACAGGAAACAACAAATAAGTCGACTGTGAGCGTACGGACATGCATCTCTCAGTGTGGATTGTGACATTAATTAAGATGGCAACACTCCAAAAACACTCAGTATAACTCTGGCAGTGTGGACTGTCCTTGAGGTTTCACAGACAGTGAGTTTACATGTAATCCCTCTCCAGTCTCCAGCATAAAATAAACTCTTGTACAACACCCAACCAGTGCCCTCTCTTCACTGGACATTCCTCTTCTTTCTAACCTTGCGACGACTAAAAAGACACAACCTAGTGTTCAGCAGAGAGCAGCCTGTGGTGACATCAGTGTGTGTGTGTGTGTGTGTGTGTGTGCAGTGACATAAGGTCGGTTGCTCCTCTGTCAGAACTCTCCTCCCTGCCTGCCCTCTTCTCCTCTCACAGATTGTGTCCTACAGTACAGGGTTATCTGAGAGGCCGTTTACACGTTGCCGGCTATTTTCATAAACGGACATTTCACCGTCTCCGTTTCCAAAAAGATCTTCGTTTACACTTACCCGTGTATATATACACAAGAGCATGCCAAACCTGTAGGTGGCAGTGTAACGAGAAGCTCAAGCCATGTATCCACTGTCACCATAGCAACATAGGTCGCACTTTTGACACAGGCGCAAGTTCCGGTGCATACTGTGACGTTGGCTGCCTATAACTCCGTTTACATGCAAACGCGTAACCGTAGTTTTCCAAAATCTCCACTCTGGCTGGAGTTTTTAGAAAGACTTGTTTTCAGAGGAGAAATCTCCGTTTGCGTGTAAATGAAGGGCACAAACAAAGGAAGATGTCTCCGTTTATCAAAATCACCGTGTATGTGTAAACGGCCTCTGAGCTCAACCAGCCACATTAAAACCAGCTCTAAAATCTTGCTGATCACCAAAACCTTTTTTATATTTCCCAACATGAAATAAAGTAACTTATTTATTCCTCCTTAGATGCAATTTTTATGCCAAACAACAAAATTAGACCTGCAAACACTCTGAGAACTCACACTGCAGCCTTGTCATCTAACCAACCCAACGGCCTGAAGAAATGTTGGCATTGTACTTTTCTGCAAACGATGGTGTTACGCCCCACCCTTAGGCCCCTATGGGGTGAACAAAGCTCCAACACTGACCCAAAATAACCACATAAACACCTTTAAATCAAAGAAATCCATGGCATTTAATACAAGTACAACAAGACAACAAAACTCCCACACTGAGAGGTGGCAGGACCAGCAGTCACCACACCAGAGGCCTCCCTTTTAACCACCTCCTCCATGCCAGGTGTGCTGCACCTCGTTAACTAATGCAGCACACCTGGGCAGGTCTGCAAGGGAGGGAAGAAGGACAGCAGCAGAGAATACACAGCCAGACGTAACACATGGATATGTAACGTTTGCAGATCATTATGTAGTGGATACGTTGAAACTTAGGGTTTCAAGAACACTGTGGTTAATGTGGTTATGGTAAGGCACAAAAACACTTTGGAATGGTTCAGAAATGATCATGAATACCTGCTTTTAGTTGCACGATCCTGGCAGGAAACTGCAATACCTACGTAAAAAAACAACCACTTTCATGGCATTATCTCGGCAGAAAAAACAGTGATGTCTGTGCAAAAAAACAACTGCTTTTCACTGTACTGTCTCGGCAGGAAACTCAACGATGTCACTGTAAAAATTAAAATTGCTTTTCGTGGCACTATCCCAGCAGGAAAAGCAGCAATAGCCATGTTTAGAAGTATTGCATCGGAAATTTAGGATGGAAACGGCAAAATTAAAATCCCCTGATTCGTACAAACTAAAATACGCTCACTTTAGCCAGGTTTTGGTTGATTAAAAAAAATGGTGATTCGCAAAACAAGGGATGGAAACAGTTATGAATTAAGTCTGACGTAGTGCACCTCTCTACATGGTGATATCCACACTCCGGGTCGGGAAGGCGGTAACGCATTTACAAGCTGGTTGCCAACCGCCAGAAAGCGTAGAAGAAGAAGAATGCGAGACTTGTTTTGTTTCTGGTTCTGCGGAAAACTTGCACGAGTTTGTAGTTTTCACCAAAGTCTGTACATTTAATGGAAACACACAGGATTCATATTTCTTTTAATGCACATTTCCTAATGATTCGAATCACTTTTGGATGGAAACATAGCTAATGTCTCAGTAAAAAAGCAACTGCTTTTTATGGCATTATTGCCGCAGCAAAAGCAGCCTGTCTCGCTATAATACAACCATTTTTCGTGGCACTATCCTACAGGAAACTCAGTGATGTCTTGGTAAAAATCTCTGGTGGAAAACCAGTAACAGCTCCCTGAAAAACACCCTCATCTGGAGCCTAAAAAGCTCCTGGAAACAACAAGTCACTAAAACACAACCGGTTTTGCTGTTTATTGTTATTGTGTTGTTCTGCAGTGATCAGCAGCTTGGCAGGCTTCTCTAATTGAACGTCCACCATGAGCATGTCTGAACATGTGGAGCACAGTCAGTAAGCAAAGCATGACTGTGACGCATCAAACCTAAATTAATGCTGTGTAATGCTGCTTCACTCTGGTGCTATTTCCTTAATAATACACATTTAATAGTGCAGTAAACTGAGATTTAAAATGGTCGTCAATTATCACCATTCAAATGGTGGTGCAAATGCAGCCTCTATGGTCCTGAAATGATATACTTTAAACTCAGCCACTAAATGGCACAAAGTGGATTTAGTGCACTAGAAGACTGATCAAGTAGCTCATACTGTAGACTGCAGCCACACTGAAATTACGTTTGCCAGTTAGGCTATTTGTAGGAAAGATCTTTGAAGAATTAACTTGTATTTTCACCTATTTGTCCTTGTCCCTTCCAACACATCTTTGCTCCTCCTCCTGCTCCTCCTCCTTTCTGCCCCCAGAGTCAGTCTATTGTCTCATCTGGACAAAAGGAGGCAGGCAGGGAACAAACAGCCTCTCTGTCCCCCTCAGAGACAGACGGAGAGACAGAGACCTAGAGAGAGGAAGGGGTGGAGGGTATGAAAGATACCTGATCCTAACTATCTAATTACGTAGAGAAGATGGAGAGAAAGGGAGGAGATGGAAAAGGAGACAGTGAGAATATCTGGAGGGTGTATAAGTTTACAAATCATCTTTAAAATAACTGACAGAGAGAAAACAGAGTCAGAGCACCACAGGGGGAAAGAACGGCTGCATGCTTCTATGGATTATACCCATTAGTGATATTCTATATTCTTCTTATTGTCAACAATACGCCAGAGGAACAGACCAAAACTAACATTGTGTAAGTTCATCTCTGACGTCACCTTTCGTTTCAACCAGAGACAACTGTTCAGTTTCTGGTACCAACTGAAATTACTGCCTATTGTTTGCATGTCTCTGCGAACCAGTCCAGTCTCTGACAGAAAACATGGATGCTTCACACACAGAAGATCTATACAATCAGCACAGTTTCAAGATTAGAGTCACCAGTATAGTATCTGACCAGATGTCTCCCCTTCTGTTCCTGAGATATGACGTTAAATAAGCGCCCAAAGTGTTTTATGCAGAACATTATGATGTCACAGTGAAGCTGACCTTTGACCTTTTGGATAAATGCCACCTCTTCATCATTTTAGCCTGTTAGACATACGTGTGAAGGAACCACTTGCTAATGGTGAGAAAAAGATCATGTTTTAGCTTAAAATTTCTGCGTGTGGTGGCACTGTCACTGGTGTGGAAACAGCAGCGGGTCACTGAAACAACAGTTTTGTTGTTTGTTGGTCGCGACCAGTGTTCTGCAGCTCAGTCTCGCCTGGGTGTCACACACACTCTGTACTTAAAGTTCACAGTGAATTCCTTAGACTTGCCTTTCTACTCCACAACCTTCAGCCAGCATATATTCATATACATGAGAGAGCAGCGTGGATTTGTTCTTCTGTCTCTAGTCTACTAAAAGGCAGCAGAGGTGTTCATGAAGTGTAATAGAGGGAAGTGAATACAGTCTGGAAGTGGATAAAAGAAACACATTAACAGTAATATGAGCCACAGTTCACTCAAATACCAGTTTCCTTCTGTGTGTCAAACAGTACAATGCTGTTTCAGTGAAATGTGAACCTGTTTCCTCCACTGAAGGCTCAAAATAACAGAATACAAAGAGCGTTTAAGGACATTCGTAGTGAGGCTCATTCTTTAGTTTCTGTTTTCATCACTTACTGTTGGTTTCCACCTGCCTGAGTGCAGATATGAACCGAGTCTGCACTAAATACAGAATCTTTTTCTGTTTTTACTACTTATATATATATACACAACCTAAATGTACAACAATTAGTCTTTCACTAAAGCTGTTCACATCTGTCGCACATGAGCAATAAGTGTAGCTGCAGGTGGTTAAAGATGAAAGCGAAACTAAACTACAGGAAGAATTTACAAAAGTATTGTGCAGCTTTCGCGGCTGCTAAACCGGCACAAATAACACAAAGAGGAAAAGGTTAACTCTCAAAGCTCCCACAAAGAGTGGAATGCACCTCGCACCCTGCTGCCATGTAAATATGCTCCTGTGCTATTTGCACACATTTAAATGAGTTAATATGCAAACACCTGACACCAAACTGCCCCCTTTCAATGCAAATGGGCCTTACTACAAACTAGTCCAATTCACAAAGATCAGCACTAACAGCCACACGCAGTCACTGTGAAATAATTATCACAGAGTTGGTGGGAAGTCAAGTGCACTCACAGACTCGGATATTAACTCACAAACACAGTTTCTCTCCATCCATCCATTTTTAGCTGCTTAACCGGGGCCCGGGGACCCCAAGGTGTTCCCAGGCCAGACGAGATATATAATCCCTCCAGTGTGTTCTGCGTCTGACCCGGGGCCTCCTACCAGTTGGACGTGCCCGAAACACCTCAACTGACCCCTACGACATGAAGGAGCGCGGCTCTACTCCGAGCTCCCTCCAGATGTCAGAGCTCCTCCCCCTATCTGTAAGGCTGAGCCCAGACACCCCACAGAGGAAACTCACTTTGGCCGCTTGTATCTGTGATCTCATTCTTTCAGTCACTGCCCAGAGCTCATGACCATGGGTGAGGGTTGGGACCACGAGTACCTCGCCAGGTCTGCGGCTTCTCTCTCACTTTTTATTCCCCGCCTAATGTTTGGAGGAACGACTCTGCCTCTTGTTAGTCAGGACCTGCAGCTCGTCGTCTTTTCTCTCTGCCACATTTATGCGTTCTGTGTGCTCAGTACAAAGGCAACATTTATACTTTGCCACATGGATAATTGCAATGAGGTTAAAAAAAGGGCAAACTGCACTCAGTTGCAAACCTTAATGGGTTTGTTTGTGCTTTAATATCATCAGAGCAATATCTCTCTATGGACCTTGAGACTGGGCAGAAAGCCAAACCATTCGGCAGAATAAGTGTTTTACATTTCTGCAAACCACAGATATGGAACATTTGCACGTTATCATGCAGCGGATACACTGAAACTTTACATTTCAATAACCCTGTGGTTACCCTGTGGTCAAATATTACTTGGTAATGGTTGGGAAAAGATCATGTTTTGGTTTACTGTGCATTCACACCAAAAGCGTCATGAGCACCAGCGGTCGCTCACGTCACTCTGGCAGGGCTTGCAGAAGGCTGCCAAGGGGCGGGGCTTTCAAGATGCGCTGCAGAAGATCTTTCTTTCTTTCACTGTCCCACCTTGAGAATATTCACAGTCTGCAATTGGCTGCTGCTCGCTGCTGCTTCGGCGGCGGCACTGCTCATTTGCTTAAAGTTGAGCTTCTCTCAACTTCACAGTGACGCTCCGGTCTCTGGCATTGCGCTGCTCGCTGCTGCCGACGCTCCAGACGCCCTTCGTAGCAAGCGTACATTGAAAATGAATGGCTGCTGGCTGCTTATGACGCTCATGATGATTTTGGTGTGAATATTCAGTGTTGGTGGCAGCGGAAAAACAGTGATGGTTTGCCACAAAACACCCACGATGCACCTGACACAATCAAACAGCTCTGTCTCCCACACATGCAGCGCAGTGCTGGACTGCATGTGTGCTACTGTGGTTATTTCATTCATCTCAGACTGATTTAGCGCAGCATGTGCAACATATAGACCGACATCACACTGTAGACTAATTAACAGACAGATAAAACAGAGGAGCAGCTCTGTGTCTCTGAGTGTTGCTGGAGAACTTGTGAGTGAGTGAGCATCATGTAACACAACTTGTCCCTATATCAATATAAACGGTGTTGTCTAAATCTATATCTTGCTTAGAAATATGTCGATGTATCGCCCAGCCCCAGACTCCACTTTGTCTTCACTGAAACTGTTGAGGAATTAAACTGCAGCTGCCGTCCTCCACGAGGGAGCGAGCTACAAACCTTTCAGCACCTTTGGGCCCAAACAATCCCAGAGAGCATCACTGTAAAAAAAACAACCATGTAATCAGAGATTTCTGTTCTGTCATCTGTTTACAGTTATCATGGTCCATTCTTAAAAATGAATGAGGCAATGATATGTTGATTTAAAAAAGCTACGTAGAGCTCCTTTAATGGAGCACGCAGGCTGTGCAGGAACAAACACTTTGTAAATCACAGTAATTATATCTGCCCTGGGGAAGTCCTCACAGGCCAATTTATGACAATTTATGTGTCATTTTGGTCCCAGCTGTGAAGACACCCTGAGGTGTTGTCACCCTAAAATAACAACCACATACTTTCTACTTAACTTTCTAAAACCCCAAATTATTCTCCTTATAACTGCACAACAGCATGAAAACAGTTCTGATTTATAAAAGTAAATCAGACAGATGTGACTTTATAATTCTAAGCTCAGTGATTATGTCAAGTCTGGCTTCAGGCTGAACGGGACTTTGAAACTTCTAAAGGTGTCAGAGGAGTCTTTTTACTGAGCAGATCTTAATCTCATGACCCAAATACGTCGACGTTTCTCTGCAGATTTGAATGTTTAACTAACTAAGCTGGAAGTGGCGTCACAAGGCGGCAGAGTGCAGTGAATTATACGGACTGAAAGGAGAAAGTGTGGAGTTTTGGGATAAGCAGGGAGGATCACAGACACAGAGAGAGAGACGGAGAGCGGAGGGGAGTGTGACGACATATTTCAGACTTTGATAAGAAGATTCAGGCCGGAGAATTAAATATTAACGCCTGTTTTTATTGCTATGTTATCTGCAGAACTTCTGACAGTGACAGGAAGTCCTGATTTCTTTGGAAACCTCTTAGCCCTTGTTACGCCCCACCCTTAGACAGCCCTATGGGACGAACAACACTCCACCCAACATTACCACAGAAGACATCTTTAAAACACTCAGATCCATGGGATTTATGAACAAATAAATCAAGCAAACTAGACAGCAAAAATCCCAGGCTGAGAGGCAGCAGGACCAGCAGTCCCCACGCCTGAAGCCTCTCTGCTCTGCTGCTGGCACAGCAGCTCTTAAGCAGCTCCTCCATGCCAGGTGTGATGCACCTCGTTAAGCAACGCAGCACACCTGGGCAGATCTACTATAGAAAGAAAAGGGACAGCAGAGCTCAGCGTGGTATTGGGTGTCTAGACTGAAAATGGAAAAGCAGGCATGGCTTCACTCGGCACGGCCAAAAATGACAGTGGAAGAGGCCCATACGGGTTAGGGGACACTGATGAAGTCTAAAACTGCCCAAACCTGAGCGGAAGTGTGGTTGTTTTTTGTCTTTTATGAGCTGCTGGACAACTGAATTTCCCTCCAGGCATAAAGAAATTATTTTCTATTCTAAAACTGTTAATTCAAGGTTGAGATGGAGCTGCCAGTGGCCACCATGTATTGCCCTGCTTTGCTTGCTGATTCAGTGTTTTACCACAGCACCCAGAGAGGACCTTATGAGCACCAGGGAAACAACCCCAACAGATTTATTTCCCACTTTTCTCTCTTCTTCAGTGGAATTAATGGACGTTCTCGTCAAAGCAGTGAAACGAAGAAGTAGAGGGAAATGAGCCGATGAGCTTGTGCACCTCCACAAGCGCGGACTTCGCACACCATTACCATGAATATTTCTCTACAATGTGCATTCACTGTGCAACAAATTGGACAAACTCCAGCAACTGATGGGGAGAAACAAAGACTTTTCTTCATCTTGCCTTTTGTGCTTCACAGAGACGTGGCTTTGTGGATCAATAGCGGACTCTGCGCTGCAGCTGGCAGGCTTCTAGCTGTGTGAACCTGACTGATGCAGAGTCAGGTAACAGTTCACTGTCAAATTAGTCTCAACGCGCCCGGAGGCACTTAATCTATTCCAATTTTCTTGAAAAACACACCATGAACAGTCCAAAGCCTCATCTCTCCAAATATAATCGAGGTTTTAGTCCATGAGGAATAGTTAGTTCTCCTGCTCAGTGTTGTCACGACCACATGTTTCCACCCAAATTTGACGTGCACATTTGCCACAGCACTCACCACACCTGATTGCAGGCACCTAGTTTTGCGTGTGTCCTGACTGCAAACCAAAAGCTCCCTACTCCATTTGCAGCCTGCACCTAGCAAACCAGAAAAAGTTCTACTGCTGATTTGAAAGACAATGGGACAGTCTTGACACCATCCCCCATGACTCCATCCACCAGCTCCAGACCACCAGCTCCTCCTCCCCCACCTCAACAGGGGTCTGGAGCCCCCTGCATCTGCTCATCCCAGCGGCCCCCTCCTTCTCCCCCTGCACCACGACGACGGCCCTCTGTACTCTGCCTTTGCCTCCACTCTGAAGCTCTGTGCTGATTGGCCACGGACATCTTTAACACCTTGCTGAAGACATGCCATGAAATCGCCTGCTTCCAAACCTCCACCATGATCCATGTCCCCCGGAAAACAAGGATCACAGGACTGAACGATTACAGACCCGTCCCCCTGACCTCTGTGGTTATTAAGTCCTTTGAGCGCCTTGTTCAATCCCACCGACCCACTTCTGGACCCCCTGCAGTTCACCTACACAGCTAACTGGTCTGTGGACAAAGCAGTCAACATAACCCTCCATTTCATCCTTCACTCCCCAGGAACTTACACCAAGATCCTGTTTGTGGATTTCAGCTCTACCTTCAACACCATCATCCTGGCTCTGCTGCAAGACAAGCTCTGCCAGCTGCACCTACCTGATCACAGACTTCCTGTCTGACAGGAAGCAGCACGTGAAGCTGGGGAAACACTTTACCCCATCATCTGAGCACTGAAAAATGTTGAGGCCAGCTTCACTTTGATTTGTAGTCCGTCACGCTCGTCACGCAGCTAGAAGTGTTGAGCGTCAGTCTGTGGCTTCATGTTACAGGCTTCCACTGAAAAATACTTAGTCTGTTGCTGCTAACCTGCAAACTGTACCATAATTCCAGCCTTCACCAATCAAACACATTCAAGAAAAACGTCCTGGTAGTTTAAACTGTCATGTGAACAAGGTATCAGTGCTGTCTACCTGACAGTAAACTTTTCAAAGGAAACCAGACTGGCCCTGCTCGGCCTTCTTCGGCCCTGTTAAGCCATGCAGTGGAAACAGGCTAACTGAGAGTGTTTCTGTGCAGAGGGCTGACGTGCTGCAGGTAACAGCAGTCATAAAGCTGAAGGAAGCAGGCTATTTAATGGTGTAATAACATTATGTGTTGTTATGGCTGTCAGAGGGGACATTAGCCTGCAGATGTTAGCTAGCAAAGAGTTAGTGCAGACTGCCTCTGTGGAGGGGTGGGGGTGGGGGGGCCTTGGGACATAATGAAGGTAATCGGAGTCATAATAAGCCCAGCAGCCTCAGCAACACTAATAAAACACATTAACTCCTTTCAAAACACTCAGATCAACTCACAACCTGCTCTGCATCCTCTTTCACTGTAGCTCTTCATCTCTAACTCCTCTTCCTCCCACACCTGTCTTCCTCTCAAAAGTGTTGACTATTTGTTCAACAGTTTTCAAGCAGATTCGTCTCAGGGCTCATTATCACTGCAGCTGTCAAAGGATTCATTGATTGGCACGGAGACTTAGTGTTGACTCGTATTGTCTTCAAAAATGCATGAAAACAGCAGTTTTATACATTTAGTCTCATCGGCCACTTAATTAGGTACAGCTGTTCAACTGCTTGTTAACACATATAGCTAATCAGCCAATCACAATGCATTTAGGCATGTAGACATGGTGAAGACGAGCTGCTGAAGTTCAAACTGAGCATCAGAATGAGGAAGAAAGGTGATGTAAGTGACTTTAAATGTGGCACAGTTGTTGATGCATGTGATGAGCATTTTGTACAATGTCCTGACACTTTACGGACCATATTTACTGGTGCACAGTCTACAGCTGCAAAATGCTCTGCTCTGAATCTGAAGCAGGTCAAATGAAATCTGATATCTGAAACAACAAGAACTTTATTTTTATTGAGTGATCACGATTGTTTCAGTTTCAGGTGGGAACGGGGTCAAACATAACTCAGCCTCTCAGGTGACACTAAACATTCAGCACAGCTCAGGTCACTGTAGGGAAACTGTAGCCACAGTTATATGATCTATGTGACACAGTTACATTGTAAAAGCTGCAGGGTGGTTCACCTGAGCTCAGGGACACTGTAACCCTCCACTCATAGAGCCCATGCGGGACGTGACCTGTGTGCATGACACTGTGGTCGCTGTACTGGATGAAGCTGCAGCCACAAGGGTCGGACCAAAAAAATGACCCCGTGACACAAATGTTCCTCGAGCACCAGCCCAAGTAGAAGGTTAGGTGAAGTGTAGGTTTGATTATTTCAGTATCTGTATTACTTCAACTTCAAATGGAAGCATACCAGATAAGCAGATCAACTTCTAGACTTAATTAGGTTGTTTTAAGAGTAAGAAAGCTGCAGAATGAAGCTCTCAGTGCTCGACACAAAGGCCTTCTGAAGTTCAGATAAATGCAGCTTAAAAGGTTTTACCAGCTAAAATACCAGAAAACAGTGAAACATGCAGATCACAACATCTGGCTTTGTCCGACCAACATCCCAAACCTCACAGATATTCTGTTATCATGATATAAAACAGATGAAAGCAGCAAATGATCATACTGAAGAAGCTGGAAACACAGTGTTAACGGAGTATCAGTACTGCTGTGAATTTATTTTCTGTCAGTCGACTGGTTGAGTTGCACTGAATTCAAGTCAAGGCGGACACACTGCACTTCAGCAGCAGCGGTCTGCAGGTCAATGTAACTGACACATCTGCAACATTGTTGTAAAACAAACTCCTGAACACAGTCAGGGATCAACCTGTTTGTTTGTTGGAGAATTCACCAGAGACCTCGAGCTCAAACTGACACACACATAGCAACATGTTTAATTGTTTCTTCAGTTCAGGTGTGGCAGAGGATTAGTCTGCTGTCAGACACCCAAAAACAGGTCTGAGTGCTGCTGTCACTGGGTGGAGGAAGTGTTTCACCACAGCGACACATTCCCACAGCAGCACCGACAGCTGCTGCTGCTGCTGCGGTGGTTGTTCCAGTCACAGCAAGCCTGAAGGAACCTGTAGACAATCCAATGTGACCAAAGAGCATCCATTAGGGTGCGACAGGAGCGTGTTTGTTTGTTTGAGATGGTGGACACATAATGAGCTGGGTTACAACCTGGGACGTAAAGCAGCCCTCAGAGGTCAAACACAAGCAGAGATGTTAAGGGACAGCTACCTGGAGACTGATGGACACCACCATTCACCAGTCTGTATCAGCTTATCTCCTACATACAAGATATTATCCCTTACTTCAGCTTATTATCTCCTACATGTGAGATATTACCTGCTACATCAGGATTTTATCACATATAGATATTGTCCCCTATGTACAAGATATTATCCTTTACATACCAGATCAGCTTCTACACTTAATTAGGTTAAGAAAGCTGCAGAATGAAGCTCTCAGTGCTCGACACAAAGGCCTTCTGAAGTTCAGATAAATGCAGCTTAAACAAAAAGGGTTTAACAACTCAGTTAACTAACTACAAATGTCCACTGTAAAACTAAAATAAGGCTCAAACACTGTGAGCTGTGTTGTAAAGCAGCACTGTGTCCTACTTTTTGTCTTCTGTGTGGCATCGTTTGATACAACTATCCAATCACAGCCCGACCTGAAACTATATGAGCCTATAAAATATCAGCAAACAGTGAAACCTGCAGATCACAACATCTGGCTTTGTCCGACCAACAACCTAAACCTCAAGGATATCATGAAAAAGATCTACATTTTGAAGTGACTCCTGCACCATCTGCACCAGACCAGCATGCATGATGCCTGCCTGTCTCCGTAACCATGGCAACAGAGGGACACATGGACACCAAACACACACAACTCTTAAAACTCATATCCCGAGGGCACACAGGACACTGGATACACTCCTGACAGCCCTGTGTGTGAGTGACTCTACCACACACACACACACACACACACACACACACACAGTGTCCAGGTACAGAATAAAAACAGGTTCCTGAGCCTCACAGCGGTGTAAATTACCACCCTACAGTCTCACATTAGGCTGCGTGTTTCCTCAAAACAACTTGTGTCTAAAATAAACAGCTGATGAGAGTTTCGGTTCAGGTGACACCTGAAACTTGTTTACATGCAGATAAAACAACAAAACAACACTCAGTAAGGCCTCACAAACCGGAAAACAAACTCACGGTGAGTTTAAACGGTGTGTGAGGCGGTGAACGTGATCTAATTAACGTCGGCATGATGACTCACTTACCGGCCGGTGGATGAGCTCATTTCAGGAAACGAGTCAAGAGAAAAACATGTCCGGTTTGTTGGGGTAAAAACAAAACTATTCCGACAGTCAGAAACACTTCCGGTGATCCAGGTGAGGTTTGGGCTGGTGGTCAGCTGATCAGAGCTGAGTGATAAAACTCAGCAGCAGCCGTGAAACATCTTCAGTCTGCGGCAGGAAAACACGGCACGTAACACAAACCTACCTGCTGCAGGTAGTTTATAAGCCACGCCCCCTCCGAACCTTTCCACACACACACACACACACACACACACACACCTGCAGCTGCTCACCTGCATCACGCGCCACCAGCTCGGCCCTTTCTTACCCGCGTCCCTTTTTCTTTTTAAACCTCCTCTGATGTGTCCTGCTTCACCTCCTCACACAGAGTGAAGGTGACTTTCAGTCTTCCAAATACTTTTATTTATCTTCTTATTCTTTTTATCCATTTTCTGTCATTTCCTCATCGCTCAAAGTTTGTTTGCACAAAGGCAAGGAAGCATAGAAGTGGAGTTGTTACTGGAATCGGACGCGGCCCTCATGGCCTCCTTTACCTCTGCCATTAAACCATAAATCCATAAAACCTCTCCATCAATCTGAGACCTGTAAACATGTAGATTAATTTTTAATTTAGAAAACACACCAAGCAAACATCATGACACAGCGTTTGAAATGATAACAATAATTAGTAGTAGTACAAGAGGAATTATAATTATGAACCTGATACATACTTTTTAAAACAAAGGTGCTTCACAAGGAAGAATCAACACCGATTAGAAGTCCAAAAATATACAATAAATATGATGAAATATTAAGTAGATAAATTTAATGAATCCATAGTTGTGTTTATTATTTATCAGTGGTGTTTTTAGGCCTGGGCAGCCAAGGTTTCAGCCCCAAATGGTTTATGAATAGCCCTGGATCTAAGTAGAATATATACAAATAAAATGTATAGGCCTGGAGAAAAAAGAAAAGAGATACGTTTCATTCAAGCCCTTGAAAATAATATGATGCTGCTTGTTTTGGGTCCTCTGTGTCATTTAAGCAGCACATATTGTGTGATCGCATGGAAGAGGGAAAGCGAACACGTAATAACTTTAGTGGTAAAAGCTTTAAATATATTTACTGCTGGATAGTTTAGTCTATAATTGTACATCATCATTTAGTAGTTGAGCTGGCCTACAGTGTTTCCCTCTGAGATGTAGAGGAGGAGCAGAAGTATAACATAGCATGAAACAGAAATACTCAAGTACAGGCACCTCAAAATTCTCTAAATTTTAATGATACAGTTGCAAAGTTTCCACTTACACATACTAATTACCAATAATTACTAATATTTTCAATATATTAGTAATTAAAAATTAAATTAATTTAATTTTAAAAAAAACAAACACGTTTTAAGGTTAAATAAGATGCCAGAGTGCATTTTAAAAAGCATCAAAATAGAGCTTGGTCATAACAGTTTTCCAGGGAGCATTACTGTTCTGCGAGCTGCAGCCTACATGTTACCTCACGAACTCCAACGCAGTCCCTGATTGGCTGCTTATGTTGTCAACTATCCCTGATTGGCCCCGACTTGATTTTAATTTCTGGAAAGAGTTTGCGGCAGCATAGAGTCCAGACTGATACAGAGAGCAAAACAGAATATTGAGGTGACGTCATCAGGGTGGTCTTACCAGGCTGGATTTTCCCATGTTTATGAGTCTAAGTGCCTTTTTCACAATGTCAAAATCAGCTGCATGTTCAGCCGACATTAAATTCTCATCGTCTTTACCTTGTGAGATTTCAAAAAGAGACTTCTTGTTTGTAAAACTTAAACATAAAACTGATTGGAACAAGCAAAAGGTACAAAAGAAAGCATTTCTTTCTCTGCAGGATCCTTTCCATAAATTTAAGACACTCGTAATAACGACCTGAGCCTGTGAGTGGCAAAAGCAAGCACTTTTAATGGATGTAAATCCATGTAAAGCCCCGAGTGGTTATATTGCATAATAAATAATGAATAAATAATGATAAATAAGGTCCAGGTTGAAAATACAAGTGTTTCCCTTTAAGATCAGCATAACAAAAGGAAACCTTCTGAGCAACTGGAAACATGAGTGAACAACTCGTGGCTTGTTGCCAGAGAAGAGGTCACTGTTCATTTGATACAACATAACTGAAACAGTTAGGAAAGACCTGGCGTTGCTTCAGCAGCTGTATCTCTTTGTGTGGTTGAGATTTCAAAATACCACACGTGAACCTTCAGCCCTCACTCTGCTGCTGTGGTGTCGTCGTTGTGTAACAGATACACCCTGGAATCAGTGATCCACATGGAAACAAAACAGCATCTTTCTCCTCCACATTCAAATTAAATGTGCTGCTGACACTCCCAACTTCATCTGTAAATCATAACTACATGTGTCAGTAATGCCAAACATGTTATGATGTTTCCTGATGTTTTTACTTCTTTTCACAAATTAGAACAAATGTCATATAATAGAAGTATTTAGACTAGTGCTGCTGCTCAGCTGCTTTATAGTAAAGAAACTTTGTTTAGTGATCCAGTGAGTCTTAAGCGTTATTGAAGCATATAGTTAGTGACTCAGTGTGAGCAAGAGCCATTAAAGATCGACTCTGGTGGGACTCGAACCCACAACCTTTGAATCACTTCTCCTGTGTTTGTCTAGAAGTCCAATGCGCTATCCATTGCGCCACAGAGCCACATGTTGCTTCTTCTGATGTAGTGGGTCTTCTTGGTCTTAAGACTCCCAGTATTGCTTGAAAATTTCAACCAGGTTTCACTCGGAGGTGGTCGAATAAGAGCACTTGGTCAGTGACTTCTGTCATCAGACGCAAATGAAAAAACTGTCCTTTCACGTTGGTATGATACTCAACCAGTCGCCATTATTGTTTTGATTTTGATTATTTGTTGTTGATTTGGCGCTACTATCACCACTCCCGGCTTGAAGGCGAGCCAACTCTGTCACTCTGCTATAGTGCTTTTTGTACAAACAAAAAACTTTTCATCCACTTAACACTGTAAACCTTTAAAGGTCAACTCTGGTGGGACTCGAACCCACAACCTTTGAATCACTTCTTCTGTGTTTGTCTAGAAGTCCAACACTCTATCCATTGCGCCACAGAGCCATGCATTAGCTGCTTATGTAAAGGTTCGTCTTCGATAGCAGACTTGAAAATTCAAACACACGAGACCTGGATGCTCCATTTTGACTGTGACCTTTGAAAGTCTGAAGCAAAACCTAAAATACTGTAAAACCACATCCATACTTCATGTTTCTTTGTTTTTGTACTTCTGCTTTTGAGACAGTTTTGGCCTATAAACCTTTGAAGATAAACAGAACTTAAAATGCTGTAAAAACCACCACCGTGCTACATATTCAATGATACATATATTCACATACCTACCTACCTGCAAACAAAAAGCTCAAGTTAGCAATGCACAGTGTGTGGCTCTGTGGAGAAATGGACAGCACATTGGACTTCTAGACGAACACAGGAGAAGTGATTCAAAGGCTGTGGGTTGGTGTTCCACCAAAGGCAAGCATTATAAGATTTATGATGGTGTTCAACTTACTTGTAGTACAGGGAAACGTTAGTTAAAGACACAGACGGAGGCTTCTGTTCGTACTCTAAGTTCATTTCGTCTGCGTTTGAGATACGACCATAGGAGACAAAGAAGAAATGTGAAAAATGGCAAAATGGAAGAAATCAGTAATAAAGTGTAAATAACTCTCCAGCCACATCTTGCAGTGTTATCACAGGCCACCTCAGCCTACAATGCTACCTCTGTTAAAAGGTACATTATTACGACTTATTATTTCCACTGTTGCCTCGATTGTTGTCGGAAACTATGAACTCCGTCCTCTAATGCCATCTATTGGTTGTATCTATGCCATCACGCAGGAGATTCATTGTTGCGTGTAAAGGAAGTATAAATTCTTTCTGATGCCCACCTAACCCTGAAAACCTTTAGAGATTGACTCTGGTGGGATTTAAACCCAAAACCTTTGATTCATTTCTCCTGTGTCTGTCTAGAAATCCAACATGCTGTCCGTTGCCCCACAGAGCAACATTTTTACATTGATATGACAGTTTGTGTTGGTCAGCAGACTTGGAGAACTCTTTCAAAACGGAGTGGGGGGGTTTGAAGAGCGGGGCGGGTTTAGCTCAGTGAACCATGGAGAATAACTTTGCTGAAGCCAAGAATAGCATCTGTCATCAGACTGCCATCAGCTAATCCTCTTCACAATGCCTCCAAAGCATCTCCTCACCATCTGAGAAGTGCTTCTGTTTAGCTCCATAACTGCTTAAACCAAATCCACTGAATTAAGCTACTGAGAGGGCAAAGAGAGCATCACATTGGGAGTGTGCCTACTTAGCTCTTTAGCTACTTAGCCCCAAGTGAGGCTAATCAACCGTTGAAAACAACACACGCAGCACCTTAGGAGGCCTGCTGCTTCGCACTTTGGCAAACAAAACCCAAGGAAAGATAATGAGCCATGGTATATCTGTAAGGCATCTCAGAAACACATCTAACTGTGGTTACCAACATCCAGCTGAGGGGAATCAACAGGAATTTGTCCGTCCTGTACAACTGAATCTTTGGTGAAGTGCAGAGGGAATAAAGAAAAACTTTTAGCTCTTATATATGCAGAAGCTAACTTTCCAGAGATCTCTCAGGATTTGGAAGTGTGGAAGATTCATCTGCTGAGCTTTATGTCTGCTGTGACTCAACACTGAAGTGCTCGACTGTCACAAGACAATCTATCCACAAACATGTCTTTTTACATTTGTGTTTTGTAAGGTCATATCCACAAAAATACATACAACTTACTCTGTAAACACTTACTTTAATTTCACATAAAATGTTACAG
This sequence comes from Epinephelus awoara, assembly GCA_035609425.1. Lineage (NCBI taxonomy): Eukaryota > Metazoa > Chordata > Actinopteri > Perciformes > Serranidae > Epinephelus > Epinephelus awoara. Next base: position 41,878,313 of record CM069297.1, read on the forward strand.
GTGTTACAAAAGTAAAGAGTTTTGCCGCAGCAAATACACATGAAGTGGATCCATTTTGAAACTGGATTTGCACATTTGTGGTTTGCTTCCTGCAAGTTTGCAGGTCATGTGACATTTGTGCCATGTGTTCTGTGTATCTGTTTAAAGGGATAGTGCACCCAAAACTGAAAATTCAGCCATTATCTACTCACCCTCATGCCGAGGGAGGCTCTGGTGAAGTTTCAGTCCTCACAACACTCATTGTAGCCTGTAGCTGTAACTGCTTCTCTGTACACTGCGCTGACGTGTGCGCGCTTGCATGAGACCATGAGACATGGGCACCGCATTCATGTGTGTTTGTTGTGTTGGCTGGTCTCGCGCGCAGTCCACAGCGAGACAGTCAGAGCTACAGGCTACAATGAGTTCAAATGAGGTTTTTCCAAACAGCTTTTTATGTCGGGGCTTCAGGACACTTGGATCACTACGGACGAGCAGTATGGAGATATTTTGTGGTTTCAATTATGTGTTTTTGGTTGTTGTGTTGCTACCTCCTCTCCCCTTGGATCTCTGCAAGTGATGTGAGGACTCTAAAACTTCACCTGAGCCTCCCTCGGCATATGGGTGAGTAGATAATGGCTGAATTTTCATTTTTGGGTGCACTATCCCTTTAATACTGTCCAATTCCTGCTATACCCAGTGAGCCACTGAGCGTTAGAACTTTAACTTTAAGTATGCAAATACATTTTCCTGACACGTATACTTTCACTTGAGTAAAACTTCTAACTCAGGGCATTTGCTTTTAATAACTCTGAAAGTTACATCTACCCCATTTCCCTCATTGAAACCCCGTGAATCTTTGAACATGTGCACAGTCTTAACTCAAAAAGTTCAACTACTGGACACAAGATTGGCTACTATGATGCAAACACATCTCAAACTGAGATCAAAGGTGAGCACAGAGAAACTTCAGCAGATAAAGTAAAGAAACACATAGACCTCATTCTGAGCAGAGGCTGAATTTCTAAGTGAAGTAACTTCACTTCACTTGGATATTCTACTGTAAAGCACCTACTCAAAACTTGAAAAGTGACAAATAGGATAGACAATTGGGAAATACAGTCATTTAAGATACAAAAAAAGAGCAAAAGTCCACGATAAAAGCTCTAAAGATAACAGTCTAATAGATTTTCACAATGACACCCCCTCTAGTCAGACTCTATTAGTCAGAAACAGAATTTGAAAGGAGCACATCAAACACAATCAGTGCCAGATGAAACAGGACTCCTTTGAGATTCATGAATTATTATGATCATCAGCTGAAAGTGAGGCAGACAGAGTGAAGACGGACAGACGGGGGTCATGACGCCCTCATTTACTCAGCTCAGTGGACGCTCAAAGGTGCGCTCTGCAAGATGTTTCAGTAAACAGCTGAGCCGAGTCCTGCATACCTGAGGTGATTTGGACTCTCGCTTTTGTCCTTTGTCTAGTGACTGATACCAAACGTTTCTGGTTCCCAGCAGAGAGCAGGAGACCAGATTTAACTCTGGATCTTTGCATGTGTAATTTCAGTTACCGAATTTCAGCGGTGGCTCTGAAGTCTTCCTTCAAATGACAGAAGTGATGAACTCAGCAGCCACCAGCCTAAATTGACCAGCTCCTTGGCTCGTGCTCAGTGTTAAATTCCCTCCTCACTCGTAGCCATAAATACAGCACATTGTCTTGGTGTGATTGTGTCAGCAGAGCGCACTTCATCGTGGCTGTAAATAGCCTCAGAACCAGCGTCTTATGTAATTTCCTGCTAAACCTCTTTTTGAAATACGATGCTTACGTAACTGTCCTACAACACCAGCCTCATTTACATAATTGCATAGAGATAAAGTCACTGCACCAATCTACGACAGAGTGTGTGTGAACTCATTTACATATATGCAGATTGGCCACACATGTAAACGCACACACACACACGAAATCCAGGCATTGATTTGTTGTGTCTGTCAGCTCTCCTCGTGTTTTATATGTGCCAGTGTTTGCAGATGTGTGTGTGTGTGTGCACATGTGTGTGTGGCATGTTTAAGAGCATGTTTTCAACTCTGTGTGTGTATGAAATCAGTCATTGCAAATGTTGTGCAGCTAAACTGACCTTCATTTTAAAATGATTTATACAAATGATTTATGTAAATATTTATGATTTATAGAAAATTGTTGGGGCTGACTTTATTCTATCCTGTCAGCTGTAGACAGGCTACGGCTCTGTGGCGCAACAGCATGTTGTCTTGTGTCTCCTTTTATTTTAACTGATACGCACTCAGTGGCCACTTCTGTGGAAGAAAGAAAGAAAGAAAGTGGCATGGTTGTTGGTGCCAGATGGGATTTTCAGCACAACCATCTCTAGGGTTTACAGAGGATGGTCCCAAAAAGAGAAAATATCCAGTGAGCCAAAATGCCTTGTTGATGCCAGAGGTCAGAGGAGAATGGCCAGACTGGTTCAAGATGATAGAAAGGCAACAGGAAGTCAAATAAGCACTGGTTCCAACCAAGGTGTGCAGAAGACCATCTCTGAAGCAACAACACCTTGTCCAACCTTGAAGCAGATGGGCTACAGCAGCAGAAGACCACACCAGGTGCCACTCCTGTCAGCTAACAACAGACAAATCTGCAGCAACTGTGTGATGTCATCATGTCAATATGGAGGAGGAACGGTACTAGCAAGGTGTACCTTTCTGGTGAGTGTGTGTTTACCTCACTACACTACAAACAAGACACTTATATTTTGTGTTGTAACATGATGCCAAACCTTTGTACAAACATGTAAAGCTTGACTCTGGTGGGACTCGAACCCACAACCTTTGAATCACTTCTCTTCTCAGCTAGAAGTCCAATGCGCTGTCCATTGCGCCACAGAGCCACACGTGGTGCAAATGCAATGATGTTTGTTTGAAGGCAGACTTTACGTAGAGAAATGATCAAATATGTATTGCTGTGGGGGTTTAACAGCAATTTAAGTTTTGTCAATCATTAAAGGGTAACTTCAGTTGTTTTTAACCAGGACCCTAGTGTCGCTTTTTGCTCAATGGCGGAGCAGGATGCAGTTGGTTTGTATGGTTTTATCAACTTTACAAGTATTTATATCAAGGGAAATCATGACTTAACTCTAAACATTCTATAAAGGTCAACTCTGGTTGGATTTGAACCAACAACCTTTGAATCACTTCTCCCTTGCTTAACTAGAAGTCCAAAGCACTGTCCATTGCGCCACCGAGGCACACACTGTGCTGAAGTAATGGGTTTTTCTGGGCAGACTTGATGTAGCGACGTTATAGTACTGTAAAGGTTTTACAACACATTCTCACTCCAGCCTTGTCACATCCATTTTTGGTCACGGACTTTCTGTGTCAAGATCCAATGTGCAAGGCACCCTGGGTGTGTTGGTTGTTGATGTTCAGAGACGTCGTGACACTTCAGCCTGTTTCATGCATTGTCTGTTTTTAAAATTCACTTCTGTTTTCACAGGAAATGTACAGTTTAAATACAGTCTCTTTCAAAATAAAAGCACTATGTCACTACAAATTAATGCTTTTATTCCTTCAGCAAAAAACGCACATGGTTACATTTTGCCAACACACACACACATGGTTGGGTACAGGAAAAAAGAACAGGGTTTGGCTTGACAATCTTGTGGGAGGCAAACACCGAACTCATGGGTGAAGGTTGGTGGTTGTCAGACTCATCCAGCACCCCTCTTGCCTGCCCTACTTGGACCTCTGCCGTCTTCACTTTTGTTGTTGTCCCACTACGTTTCCCCCTGACACTAAACAATGTATCATGCCAACATGAGGTGTCATATGCCAGAAATCAAGTGTGAGATTTAAAGGACCTCAGAGTGAGACCAGTTTGGGTTTTACAAGGTTGTAAGTTTTGCTTTAGCTTGAGTCATTATGATGCATCAATTGTTCTGAATTTCTGAGTCTACAGTTGATTTTGCATCAACTCAACAAGTATCTACATCAAAGGAAATCATGGTTTAACCTTTAAGGAATGACTCTGGTGGGACTTGAATCCACAACCTTTGAATAACTCCTCATGTGTTTGTCTAGAAGTCCAATGCGCTATCCATTGCCCCACAGAGCCACAGGTGTAGTGCTAATGTGACCGTTTTTGTTGGCAAACTTGATGTAGAGGAACAATTAAATATGCAGTACTTATGTGGTTTTAAGTTAAGTTGCATCAGACTTTAAAAAGTTCGACACCACGTCAAAATCTAGCGTCCAGATCGTGTCTTGTGTCTTGTGTCTTGTGTGTTTGAATTTGTACAGAACATTTCAAGTCTGATGATGAAAAGGAACCATTGGAGTATCAAATTTGTGGCTTCTTCTTCAAGTCTTCGTATTTGAGAAGCTGATATAATGAAATGAATCATTTCAGCTGCACATGTATATTTTCATATTGTTTGTTTCCAAATACCTTAATTTGTAAAGTTATCAAATAATTTTTGCGGAGTAAACAGTGTTCTCAAGTAAAGTGACAGTACCTAAGGTTTGTTTTTCTCGTATCTTGGTCAGAGTGCTTTAAATCTCTTGTAAAATGTTCTCTGACCTCAGACAGGATCAAAAATAAGACAACATTGGTGAATCCCAGAAATCACTGGGTACTGAAAACAAATCATGGATATGAGGCTCAATATAATGTTAATTAGGTTACAATATGTGGTAGTAACGATGGGTCACATGAACGCTATTATTATTATTATTGAAATAACTTCTTTTTTTTAAAGCTACAGTCATTCTGCAGTAACAAAGAGAGCTGATAAGTAATTATTGATCAGTTTTGTTATCCATCAGCTGATTTATAAAATAAAAAGGGGGAAGTGCGACCAGCAAATGTAAAATATCAAAATATCCAGGCTACGAAAACACACAAATTAGAGTCTCAAATGATTTTATTTCACTTCATATTTTTCCCAACGTACTGCAGAAGACGTCTTGTCCTGCATACAACACAATGGACTGAACACACACACACACACACACTGACCTCCTCACCTTTCCGCCTCGATGCCCAAACAGCCTTTTGTTCCCTGAACTGACCAATGACACGGCCATTGTCCGCATGTCAGCCAATCTCAGCTCCTATTGTGATGCAAACTGGCCAATCACAGCGCTGTATGTACCCCCAAATGGACCAATCAGCTCCTTACCATCTTTACACCACACCCACTTCTTTATGCGCACACACACACACACACACAGACACACACGAACACAGACCCTGCATAATTGAACTCAAACTCTCCTCCCTTCACCCTTTCTTTTGTTCAACCGTACACTTGTACATGAGCTGCACACTGTGTATGCTCTGTGTGTGTGTGTGTGTGTGTGTGTGTGTGTGTGCGTGTGTGTGCTTCTGTATGCATTTCCTGACCTTTACTGCTACATCAGCTCCGACCTTTTTAATGGCAGCGAGTGGGAGCATTTTTTCCACTTTAATGTGACACACTAAGAGGAGAGAGACGACAGGAAAAGGGTCAGATGTTGTGTTTTTGTTGTCCTTGTTGATTACGGCTGACATTTCCTCATATTTCCACTGAGCAGGCCTTGTGTTTAACGTAAAACAGGTCACCAAAACTACTGATGATTGTCAGTTAGTGGAAAAGGAGAGCTGAAGTGGAACTGAGACAAAAATCACCAAAACTTTATGTTTCAACGGTGCTGTGGTGAACATGTCTGTAGGTTACAGCACATGAAGCACTTGGTTATAGGTAAAAAAAAAAGGGTCATGGGGTCAAAAATCATGTGTTACCTAACTGAGATCAAAACAAAATTGCTATATTAGGTATGATTATTTTTTTTTAATTTTTTTGAATATGCTTTGCTCTTTCACCATCAGGTTGTGTTGTTAACGTGCTGACTGGCTGACAAGCATCTTGAATCCACCCTGTCGATCCTCAGGTGCCTCTTTGTGAATGACAAATACATAATGCTTCTCAAAGTCAAGGAGGCTGTGCACTGAATCCCGTCAAAGAACTGTTTTAATGTCAAGGATCCTTTGAATTCTAATGAGGACCGAGTCCTTCCTTCAGAGAATTTTAAAGGACACATGAGTGTATCCTCAGCTGGCATAAAGTACCCACAATTATTTCTGCACAATTCTTTCTGAATTAAAGGCGGGGGCCAATCTGAGTTCGCTAAATGCAGGGAGGGAGGCTCGCCTACCCTCTGTAGAACCCAACTTGGAAGGACCCATGCTACCAAGGAAGCATCCTTGACTGAGAGCCACTGACAGACTACTGCCATCTGCTGGTATGAAGAGATTCAGAAGTAGAGTAATTAGCTTTCATCTGTGCTTGTTCTTTGATGTCAGTTTGGTGTGTTTGGGACTGTGATCTCCATTCTCAGAGGTCTTGCACGCACCTAACTTTACAATCTTTAAAGCTTGACTCTGGTGGGACTTGAACCCACAACCTTTGAAACACATCTCATGTATTTGTCTAGAAGTCCAATGCACTATCCATTGCTCCATAGAGCCACATGTTGTTTCTTATGATTCTTATGATGTCTATGACTTCTGGCATCAGACGCTAATGCGCAACCAGTCGGCAATAAATATGATGGCCTGTGTTCTGATATTGTTACTGTCCACAAGGGGGTGCCGCAGGGTTCTGTATTAGGTCCCCTTTAATTCATTATTTATATCAATGATTTGGGTATAAATATGACAAATGCTAATTTGCATTTCTATGCTGATGACACAATTATTTACTGCTGTGGATCAACTCTTGTTCAGGCCATTGAATCCCTGCAGAAAGCCTTTGTTGCTGTCCAGCACTCATTACTTCAGCTGAAACTTGTTCTCAACGCAGACAAGACAAAGCTTATGCTGTTCTCTGATTCTAGGAAGAGGCCACAAATTATCCCCTCAGTGACCACTCTCGAGGGAAATTAATGTTTAATGGCGGCCAGCAGCGTCAGGGTGAAATGTGGTGGGATAACAAGGAAAGTTAAGGGGTGGAGGTCTATTAGGGTGAGTGCGAAGGGTGGTGAATGGGTCCAACGACCCCAGCCTTTCACCCCAGACGCCGGTGTTTGCTTCCTGTATGATTGCAAAGCCAAACCCTGTTCGTTTTTTCTAAACCCAACCAACCATGTGCGTGTGTTGGCTAAATGTAACCAACTGTGTTTGTTGTTGAGGGAAAAAACATCAGCTTGTGGTGTTGTACCAAGGTAGTGCATTTATTTTGAAAGAGACTGTATGCACACTGCTGGTATGGAGAGTTTTGGCCGAGACACAGGTGACGTTAGGCAGCAGAATATTTGGCTTTCATCTCTGCTTGTTCTTTGATGTCGGTGATCTCCATTCTCAGAGGTGTTGCACCCATATACCCTTGCAATCTTTAAAGGTCGACTCTGGTGGGACTCGAACCCACAACCTTTGAATCACTTCTCCTGTGTTTGTCTAGAAGTCCAATGCGCTATCCATTGCGCCACAGAGCCACATGTTGCTTCTTCTGATGTAGTGGGTCTTCTTGGTCTTAAGACTCCCAGTATTGCTTGAAAATTTCAACCAGGTTTCACTCGGAGGTGGTCGAATACGAGCACTTGGTCAGTGACTTCTGGCATCAGACGCAGATGAAAAAAATGTCCTTTCACATTGGCATACTCAACCAGTAACCATTATTGTTTAATGGCGGCCAGCAGCATCAGGACGAAATGTGGTGGGATAACAACGAAAGCTAAGGGGGCGGAAGTTCTATTCGGGTGAGTGAGAGAGGTGGTGCATGGGTTGCTGTCATTTCTGCTTGTTCTGTGATGTCAGTTTAGTGTGTCTGGGACTAGGATCTCCCTTCTCAGAAGTCTTGCACCCACCTAACTTTCATCTTTAAAGATTGACTCTGGTGGGACTCGAACCCACAACCTTTGAATCACTTCTTCTGTGTCTAGAAGTCCAATGCGCTATCCATTGCGCCACAGAGCCACAACTTCATGTAGCAGACATGATATTTTCTCTGAGAGAAAGGGACACAGACAGGAAGTCAGACAGTACTGAGAGACAGACTTCACAGGATTTAAAATGTGATAATTAGAAGCATGTCTGTATGTTCTGTGTGTCTCCTTCTCTCTTCAGGTACAAGCAGAGGTTATCATCCACCTCTGTGGAAACCTGGGGCGTGTTTGATTTATCAGAAGGAGTAAAGGCGGGGGGGATCTAACTGAGGTCTTTGCAGGAGGAAAGAAAAAATCCTGCAGAATGGAGCTAAATCAAGCACGCCTGAAGAGAGATCACATTATTCAGAGAGAGACTTCTGTATCGCCTCAGGTGACGAGAGAGTGAGTGAGTGTGTGTGTGTGTGTGTGTGTGTGTCTCTGTGTGTTTAGGCAGGCTGTGTGTGTGCGGTGTGTCTCCTGTGGGCTATGTGGAGCAATGAAGGTCGGACAGTTGTCTAATGACTGTCTGGAGTGTGTGTGTGTGTGTGTGTGTGTGTGTGTGTGTGTGTGTGTCAGACAAAGAGCCAACAGTTAATGTATTCTCTGGTTGTATTGTATTAAGATATTACAGGTTGAAACAGGTGTACAGAGTGAGAGGAAGGAGACGGCGGAGAGAGGAAAAGAGTGAGTCACTTTGAAAGAGGATGGAGGGAGAGAGGGAGGAAGGCTGAATGGAAGATAAGTCGATGAAAGGATAAGAGAGAAGCAGAGAGAGAAGACAGAGACATTACATAATGGTTTTTAAGCAGCCGTCTGTCTGCTCTGCTGTCTGCGCCGCCTCCTGCTGGTCACACTGACAAACTGCAGCTGAAGCTCACAGCTGGGAATATTCAATCAGGCTCATTATTATGTAAGTGGGCTCACAGATGACACAGTGTCAGCCTTGCACCAATTAAAAGCACCAAACAATATAATAGAAATAGTAGAATATTGCTGCGGTTCGGTCTAACTGAAGTCATGAGATTGTCTTTGTATTTTCCATCATCGCTTATCCTGACAGTGGGACACTTTGAAACTCACATCTCCTCTTGTTTCAGATCACTTCACTTCCTGCCCCTGTGTGCTTTCCCTCCCTTCTGATGACACCACCTGTGTCTCGTTATCCTTCCCCTCACCACAGTGTCTCTTGTTTTCTCTCAGTGCCAGTTTGTCTCAGCGCCTTGTGTGTCGTGTTCCAGCCTTGTGTTTCCCTGTGTCCTTTGCTTGTTTTTTTTTTTATTTTATTTTACTTGTTGACTCTGCCTCTATCTCATCCCTATAAGACTTGTTTGCCTCCACTGATTGTCCCTCTGTGTAAAGAACCCAACTTTTGACCAGTGAAGACTGTTTTATTTTACCCAAACTGTCCCGAGAGTCGAGCGGTTGAGTCCACTCTCACCTGGTCTACCAGTTGTTAAAGGTACTGGTTTGGAAAAAAGCACATTTTGGCTCAAAATACCCAGTCTGGGGTGCAAAGCAGCAATTTCTTGGTATTAAAACAATCATTAATCGTGGTGTTTTCCCCTCTGGAAAAACATCAACCAAAAAACACTCATGTGTCTAATAAGGGGTGGGAGACACAGTGACAGGCCACTGAAAAACACCCTCGTTTAGCCCAGCGACAGTTCTCACATTTATGTCTAAAGAGCTGCAGGAGTTTTGCTGTTTGTTGGTGTATCAGTGGTCTGCAGCTGGGCAGACATCACTCTGAGGTGACACACCATCCATCATCCCCGCCACCTCCAGATAACAGTCAGTTTATGTACAACATCACTTTAAAAACATTGGTATGACATGTATGTAGGTCCAAGCAGGGCAGGCAGGAGGGGTGGATGGGTCCAACAAACACGGACTTTCACCCGGAGAGCGGAGTTTGTATCCCGTAAGATTATAAAGCCAAACCCTGTTCTTTTTTTAAAAAACCTAACCTTGTGCTTTTGTTGCCTCAACCCAACCACAGGCAAAAAAGTCAATTTGCGTTGTTGTACTGACATAGAGCTTTTATTTTTGAAAGACTGTATACAAACGGTAAATTTCCTGTGAAAACTGAAGTGTATTCTGAAAGAAGACAATGCACGTCACAGGCTGAAGTTGATATAGCGTCCCAGAACATCAACACACCCAGGGTACCTTGCATGTTGTATCTGGATGGTGAAAATCCATGAGCAAACGTGGACATGTGACGAGGTCGGAGGGAGAAGGTGTTGGTTCTCGTGCCCTTCTTTGCTCCAGGTTGAAGATCAGACTGTGTGGGTTGAGTCACATCACTCCTGGACTCAGTTATAATTTGTTCTTGGTGTCAAAGAGCAATTTAAACATATCAAATTAAGCCAGTTTGAATCATGTCAACTGAAAGCCTGCACTCAGCATGTTTACAGCATTTCAAAATGAAGACATCAGTCTGCTGTCAGTCAGTGAAACTACATTTATCTGCATCACTGCTGTCACTCATGATCCTGAGCCAGAGCAGGTTATTAACTAAAGAATCTGCAGCTTTTAAATCTGCACGTAATTAATTTTGAAAACCATTCAGCTCTGCGAGAGTCAATATTTCCAAACTCGTCTGATTGTGTGCCTGCAGGCTGTGAGATGAGTCATGCACCGAGCAGAGATCCAGAGAGAGTTTTCAGTTTGATGCCAGCAGGCGTGTCGTCAGACTGAGGGCGCTTCTTTCAGAAACTGAACTCCAAACAGTTTCAGAAGGCAGACCACAATAATCCTCTTCTTCAGGGAGATCTGGATCAGCTGATCTGACCTGTGGACAGAAGAGAGAGTGATTCTCTCTTTTTATTGACTGATCTGCATCAATAAATAATCACCATCAATCTTGATATTATTTCCTCGCTCCTCCAGTTTCCCTTTTCTGTCTGCTGTCCTCAGAGAGTTCAGGTCATCGCTGGGTTACACACATCAGTCTGGATGAGACTCAAACCTCAAACTCTCCCTCCTTCCTCTTTCTCTCTTTCTCCTCCTCCTTTTTTATGCCAGATCCCAACCTGCATACTTCATGCATGGTGCACCAATTTCAGCAGAGTAGCCCACTTCTAGTACACTTCCATGTAGCACACTACACTACGTGCTTCTTGCATGGTGCACTAATTTCAACAGGGTAGTGCTGTCTCAAATTGTGGAGCATTATCTCTTCCCACACATAAACCAAACTTGTGCCACAATGTCAATGCTGATTAAAATGTAGGCTACCAATGTGCCGCTGTGGCTAGGAGCAAGTTAGCTGTTTTTTTTGTTTCATTCATTCATGTTTTTCCTGTTTTACATTGAAACTCACATCTCCTCTCGTGTCAGATCACTTCACTTCCTGCCCCTGTGTGTTTTCCCTCCCTTCTGATGACACCACCTGTGTCTGATTGTCTGTCCCGCCCTGATCAGCCTCGCCTGTGTCTCGTTGTCCCTCCCCTCACCACAGCATTTAGTGTGTCTCTTGTTTTCTCTCAGTGTCAGTTTGTCGCAGCTCCTTGTGTGTCGTGTTCCAGCCTTTTGTTTCCCTGTGTCCTTTGCGTGTTTTTTTTTATTTAGCCTGTCCATCCATGTCCTTCCACACTCAACTGTTGGACCATTTTGAGTGCACACACTTAGTGTTCTTGTGCACTCAAAATATAAAATTTTTAGTACAGAAGTGTGTGATTTGAGACACACTGCTGGTTTAAGAACAGCCTCACAGACACCTGCAAATTGTTACAGAAATCATAGCACCAGGGCGTCAGTGGCTTAGTGGTAGAGCAGGCGCCCCATGTACAGGGCTGTTGCTGCAGCAGCCCAGGTTCAAGTGCAGCCTGTGGCCCCCCCCAACCATCCTGTCCATCAAAAGCAAAAAAATATCTTTAAGAAAGAAATGATAGCACCAATTTAATACTGCTGCAACACTTTGTTGATTCCACAGTTTCAATCAGATTTGTGTACAAAAAAAATATGTTGTCCAGAAGAGCTGCAGTAAACGGATTGTACATAATGACTCAAAAGTATTTTGTCCAAATAGTGTCAATATTAGTTGGTGTTTAGGCCACGGTGAGCTCCTGCATGTGTTTTTTTTCATGGTCAACATTTTTATGATATTTTATATGAGTGCTGATGTAATGAGACACGTTCTGAGAAAGACAATCTTTAAAATGTGAAACTCTCAAATTACCAAAGCCAAAAACAGCCACTGAACAGTAATAAAACTTCATCAAAACACAGCTCTGAGGCCTCAACAGAAGGCTCACTGGACTGTGTTGAAACCCGCCCCAAAGATACACTACGTTACACTGCAACCAGCCAGCAAAGTGACTCAATAGTACTGAAACCCAGCCAGTAAACTAGCACAGTTTTGAGATCAAGCCCTGAGGCCATTGGTCAGAGTATTGAGACGCAGCCAGAAGCCAGTGAAATGTCTAACACACATTGCAGAGCAGACACAGAACTGAAACCCAGCCGACACAGCGAGCGGACATGGAAGGAGAGATGAGCAGTTGCCAAAAGGCAGAGTGAGAGAAGAACTGAAACACGTCCAAAAAGCCCTACGAGTGAACTCCCGCCGTGCTTACTAATCAGCGACAGTACAGACAGTGAGCCAGCAGACAGAGAGGGAGAGTCCAGCTCACTGAGCAGTCTGGGGCCTCATGATGTTTTGCTGATTCATGCTGAGACGAGCTGAGAGTCTGACAGAAACACTCACACCTGATGTGGCAGCTAATATGAATAACCCAGTTGGACTCATTCAGTGTTGTAAGACAACAACAAGATGACCTCTGCTTCCTCTCATGCTGTGTGGAAACATCCTTCACTGGGATTGGCTGAAACAAAAGTCCACCCACGACCCCTAATGGTGCAGTCACCCTAGATTTAGGTCCTCATTCATTTCAGTGAGAAACAGGGAGAGACGTCTTCACTTCCTGTCCCTAATTAACCCCGCCTGGTTCAGATATCAGCAGTGGTGGAAAGTAACTAAGTACCTGTACTTTAAACTTGTACTCTGCATCTCAGAGGGAAATAATGTACTTTTACTGCACTCCATTTATCTGGCAGCTTTGGTTACTTCACAGATTCAGATTATTCGGTCTACGACCGAATCACAGCCGTGCTTATATTCAGCAGTTTGTGCCAACAAGTGCCATTTAACAACAGCAGAAAGCGGCAGCAGGTTATGATATGTATATTTGATTTATGACTTATTTGGTTATATTTAACTTTCATCCTTGTCCTGCCATGTTTCTCCCTGATGCTGCAGGGCGCCATTAAACTATCACGGCAACCAGCCGCGATTCATGCCAGCATTAAAGGATGCTTTTCTCTGATGCTGTAAGTCACTGCCCAAGCGCCGGATTTTGACGACTTCGGAGTGACACCGGGCTCCATCTACAGAGACACCATGTTGTGCCACCATGTTTCTGCAGTAGCCCAGAACGGACAAACCAAACACTGGCTCTAGATGGGAACATTCATGTTTCCATGTCAACCACTGTAGTAAGAAGCCCCTCTGAAACGAGTAGTGTCAGTGTTTTTACTGGTTTAAGGGCCTGTTTATACCGTTCGTATTTATCTTTGCGTTTGCATCATTTACACGAAAGCGGCGTTTTTCTCGATGAAAACTGAGATTTTCAAAAACGGCTTCCAAAAGTGAAAGTTTTTTAAAAATATCTGTTTCTATGGAGACGTGTAAACAGGATAGACGGAGATTTTGGAAAATGTTGCAACCCAGTTCGTGCATGCCCATTATGCGCCCAGTAACCACAACAACAATGGCGGATATAATGCTGGGTTCATTACGTTTTGTTAGCACTTTTGGGACAACTTACGAGCTTACAAATGAACTTAGCACTGCTGCATCAACATCACCGCTACACCGGCGCACAAAGACGTCTGCTGTGCCCAATATTAGTCAGTGCACAGCAGCTAACTATGCTACATGAGGTTCAAATGTAGTTTATCATTGTTTTTATCACCAGTGCCAAGAGGAAAACAAATCACTGTGCAGGGGCAGAATGTTCTTCTATGGTGTTTGACGTATGGCGTATTGCCACCTACTGGCCTGGCAAAAAGCTGCTGTTTTTGCGTTTTCATGTAAACAGGGACATCGTTTTCACAACTGATTGTGTAAACCGACATTTTTTTTATACAGAAGAAATAAAAATCTGTTTTTATTTGTATTGGTATCCGTGTAAACAAGGCCTTAATGACCTGGCCCATTTGTTCTGGAGAGGAAGAGACCTCTGTGGATAATTCAGCTCTGTTACAGCTGTGTGTGTTTTCTTCCTGTCCACGTGTGCTGCATAGCACCTGGCATGGAGGAGGTGCTTAAGAGCTCCTGTACCAGCAGCAGAGCAGAGAGGCTTCTGGTCCTGTTGCCTCTGCTGCCTCTCAGCCTGCGATTTTTGTTGTCTTCTTTGTTTATTTATTAATGGATCTGAGTGTTTTAAAGGTGTCTTCTGAGGTTATTTTCGGTCAGTGGTGGAGTTTTGTTCGCCCCATAGGACCTCCCAAGGGTGGGGCCTTACAAGCTGCTGTTAATAACCTCGTGGCGTCAGGGACCGGTTGCACAGCACACCTTTAATTTCTCTTTAAATATGACACTTAAAGCTTAATTTCTCCTTAGCTGAGGGACTTGCACAGTTGCACAGAATCTCTTACAAGGTTTCCTTAGTTAAAGAAAGAGATTTACTAATTTACTGTGTTTTTTACTGTGAGATTTTACAGCAGTGAAAGTTTCCATGTTTTATTGTTGTGATGGACTGTATTATGTAGACCAAACTTTTTATGCCTAAGGCACACCAGTATTTGTATCTGTGTACAATAGCCTCTATAACATGTGTTTTCACTCAAATCATGACATAAATGTTTGTTATTAGTTACTCATATCAAACAACAATTGACAACCAACTGTTACTCATGGAATGTTTAAGAAAATGATTCAAGAATTAATTTTGAACATTTTAAAATCACATCAAAGCACAAGTAACACATCCATTTAGGAGAAACAGTGTGAAAGAGAAATAATGTAAGATAATGTGATGTGTCACACACTTACAATTGCCTCACGAGCAGTGACAAATAGGTTCCCCATGAAGGGTTTTTATAAAAATTAAATTAAATTAATTACACTTCTTAGCTAGAGTTTGCCTCTGTATTAGGAAATGTGTGCACACAACATACTGATACAGTCAATTAAAAACATCACAGCACAAATACACAAACACATAAAAAATTTTTTTTCCAAAGGCAAACAGACTTTTAAAATCCCACAGAATTCAAAATGTTCTTCACAACTTGTAAATTATTTATCATGATATTGTCTCCTTGTCTTTAATGTTTGTATATTGTGCTAGCTGAGCCTACTGTGATCCTCACTGAACACGTTTGTACCACTGAAATGTGTGAATGTGCTGTCTGATCATCGGTCTGAGGATGTTTGATAATCTGCTGCTCTTTCTGTTCCTTCTCTTCATGTCTGTTAGTGATCGATCAGATCAGAGAGAGATTAAAGAGACGGCGCTGACTGATCTGTTATTGATCACTGATTGATCTTCTCTCAGAAGTCAGACTGAACTGACATCGGACACACTCACAGAGAAACAAACTGTAGGAACTGAAACTCAAAACATATTTAATGTTTTTGTTTTTTTTACTTAAGACACTTAAATATTTTCTCATTTATCCCTCATTATTATAGATGATAAAACAACAAGTCTAAAAAACTCTGATAAAGCTTTAAGTAAATCAAACCATGAGACCTGTTCATTTTCTTTATTTAAACCTCTAAATAAACTGTGGCACAGAAAAAGTCTTAACACGTCTGTACACATGTATATTGTACTTATTCCTACTAAGTACTTTTGCTGCATGCAGAACTACTACCTCAATATCAAGCAGGTCTCACTCCAAAGTCGTTGATGTCAAACACTGACAAAAAAGCTGTCCCTTCACGTGGCATGATACGCAGCCAGTCATCATTATTGTTTAACATCAGGGGGAAATGCAGCAGGAGAACAACGAACATTAAGAAAGTGAAAAGTCCCAGTAGGGTTAATGGGTCCAACATCCATTGACTTTCACCTGTGAGGCCGGTGTTCGCTTCCCATTTGAATATAAAGCCAAACCCTGTTTGTTTTTTTTCCTAAACCCAACCACGTGTGTTGTTGAAGGAAAAAAATGTCATTTGTGGTGTTGTACCAACGTAGTGCTTTTATTTTGAAAGAGACTGTTTGCAAACTGTACATTTCCTGTGAAAACAGAAGTGTATTTTGAAAACAGACAATGCATGTAACAGGCTAAGGTTGACACGGCGTCCCAGAACGTCAACAACCAACACACCCAGGGTACCTTGGACGCCACATGTGGACGTGGAAAGTCGAAACATGGACATGTGACGAGGTCACAGTGAGGATGTGTTGTCAGCATCACTCACATCACTTGTGCTTTTACTATAGTAGCACAAAGGAGTGTGGAATAAAACACATCACGCTCCTCTGGACGGATTTATTTATGATCATATTTAGTTTCAGTCAGTTTCGTTTCCTGCAGATTTTTAACTTTTTGAACTGAGAAGGTGAGAAAAGCTCAGTGTCATTTACAGCTTTGATCTGCTGTGACGTGACAAAGATCCTCTGCTGCAGATCAAAGCTGGTTTCACTCTAACACTCAGTATGGTGACGAAGCAAATACATACTTACACTTAGATATATATGCACATATACTTATATCAGCTTGTGTGTGCATGTACATATCCTTATATTAACACTGTGTAACATTCCTGTACAGTTTCCTACAACATCTTACTGTGCAATAATATTTATATATTTATTTTTTTTCTATTTTATCTCATGTCATATCTTTTGTACTTTGATTCTGACTCTTTAGCTGGTGTAGCATGTAAATTCTCTTCTCTTCTCTTCTCTTCTCTTCTCGTCTCTTCTCTTCTCTTCTCTTCTCTTCTCTCAGACAGTTGGCTGTTTTCCCTTTTCACATTTTGTTTTTGGAGAAATAGTCATTTAGAAGCCAGCAGGTTATTTGCAGTTTGTACAAGCACTACTGGTGACATCTGCAGGCCGCTGGCATTCACTGCAGATTATTCCTCCTCAAAAATCCAAATGATCCTGAACACAGACATTAGCAGATGACAGAAGACAGTGAGGAGAGAATAAAATGAAAGGAAAGAAATTACTACAAAGTGTGTGTTTCACAGCACCTCTGGTCCATACATGGACGTTTCCAACACTTCAAAAGGTTGACATATATTTTTTTATCTCTAAAAAGTTCAAAAACAAACTGATCTACATAGATTTAAAACCTAAATCATTTTAGAAACCTAATTTGGGGAACACAGATGGCCGACAAGGTATTGTGAATAAATAACATGTACCTGTACACTTTGTCCTACTGTCCCAGTCTTTGTGTAGCATAAAGTACATTTACTCAAGCACTGTACTTAAGTACAAATTTGAGGTACTTGTACTTGAGTCTTTTCTTTTAAGAAAAAGATAAACTTTATTAATCCCTGAGGGGAAATTCAGTTTTGCCACTCACACATTCACAAACAGGACCCATACATGAGGAGATGTTAGAGCAAGAATTGCTACTAATGGACAGGTACCGTAAACAGTTGGATGTTTGGTGCCTTGCTCAGGGACATCTCTCCAGCTGCCAGTCCACGCTCCACATTTGGTCCAGACGGGAACTTGAACCAGCGACCAAAGTCCCTATGGACTGTGTGAATGCCACTTTATACTGTTGCTCCAGCATTTGAGTGCACCTGCTATGTGTCTACATTGAAGACAATTAATTTGAAAACGCAATATAACGCGGGATGTGTGCAGCAACTGCCCTGTGTGGGCGCAGCAGGATGATCCCTGGTTATTTGACTGGAGCAACAGTCTTTTAAGTGTGTGTGTGTGTGTGTGTGTGTGTGTGTGTGTGTGTGTGTGTGTGTGTGAGGTACTCAGCATCTGAGAGGTACAGCTTAGTGTGTTATACCTTATAGGAACTGGTTAGTATTGTATGTATCAGTGGCTTTATGTTTAATTTTTGTACTGTGTAGTTTTTAATTCTTCACTGGTCTTGTTGCATCTTACCCCAGACTGTGTTACAACCTGTCCCAGTGTAGTGGGGCAGGTTGTAACAATGGATCTCCTTGTGTTGGACATCAGTTAATGACTTCTGTGATGTAGTTGGAAAGACTGCTGTTTGTTAAGGGTGCACAAATTTGAGACCTCCAACACAAACAGTACAAGTGCTGAGACAAAAGTGTTACAACTAAAGGTTCCTGGTCTCCCCTACTTTTACTTTTACTGTACTAACACAAGCACATTTTCCTAATTACATTTACTTAAGTTTACTTAACTAACCTTTTCAATGCAGGACTTTAATTTGTGGTGGAGTACTTTCACAGTGTGATATTAGTACTTTTACTTGAGTAAAGGATCTGAGTGCTTCCTCCTCCTCTGGTTATTTGAAGAAAAGTGAAAGTTAACAGCTGATTTGAAGATGAAATGAACAAACCAAGTGATTCCAGTTTACAGACTCAGTCCCATCATCACATCATCGTCCAGTTCAAAGAATCAAAGGGTTCAAGAGGTCAAATCAAAGTCCAGATTTCGTCTCATGTCTGACTGAACTTCAGCCATCAAACGCTCAAGAAGCTCATTAACATATTAAAGCGCAGTCAGGTGTTTGATGGCGGCTCCACACTTTGTGCTTCTCTTTAAAACTGGACACTGGAGCTCCAGAGCTCAGAAGCAACTTGTTCAGACATTCAAGTGTAACGATGGACAGAAGGAGCGGCGTGTCGGACTTCAGCATGCAGCGCATCCTCTCCCCACAGTTCGGACACAAGACCTCGGTGATGGAGTTTCCACCAGGTCTCCAGAGGATCCAAGGCGGATTCAGTTTGGACTCCGGGAACATCAGACCTCCTGCGCCGGTCCTGGTGCCGGTGCCGGTGTCAGGCTGCCTTCAGTACCGAGGGATGAGCTTCGGAGAGGCGCTGTACCCGTGCGGAGCCGGTTTCCATCACACAGACTTCAGCATTTATCCAAACTTAGAACCAACAGCTCACGTGCATTTCAGCAGCCAGGACTCTGCAGGTTATTATAATATATATATTGTTTTTACATTTCTAAAGATAATCTTGAAAAGTTTGTTGACATAAAGTTGTATTTGAATTTAAACTTTTTTGTAACTGTTAGATCGACTTAATTCAGGATCACTTTTCGCTCCATTAACTCGTTTAAATGTTACTTCTTTTTTTTTTTTTTTTTACCAGGTGCTCAACAGTTTGCAAGTCACCATGGTTACCATCAAGCTGGGATGCTGGCGCAGTCGCGTCAGAAGGCCCGGATGAGGACGGTGTTCACCGACAGTCAGACCAAGCGACTCGAGGCGCTGTTCGAGCTCACCGAGTATCCGGCAGTTGAGGCACGCGCTGAGGTGGCGAGGAGCACCGGCCTGAGCGAGGAGACGGTCAGGGTGAGTCCCACGTGATGATTCAGTGTTGGCTTTATTTTTATTTTTCATTAATTTAATAGGCTGGAGAAAGAAAAAGGGCGCAAAGCCTCTCCAGGCTGCGTAAAAGGTTGCCAGTTTGAATTTTACGCACGGTCTTCTCCATGACGTTTTTTTCTTTAATGTGGCAAATCAAGTCTGTCCTTTAACAAGGAAAAATATCATTTATCGTTATATAATTCACAGTATTAAACATATACAACAAACATGCGTATGCGTAGCCACTGAGGTGATTTCTTTTAATCATGTGTGCACAAGGAATGCGCAGAACTTCCATATAGCAGTTTTACGCACGATCGCTTTCTCTTCCCATATTCTTCTGGTGTCGTAGTGGGAGGGGAAAGTGGGACTGATTACCCAGGGCTCCCAAAACTGGCTGAATAAATCTGCTGAAAGACTTAACTATGTATAAAAAAGTGGAAGCTCTCTGAGACCTCTCTCACCACATAGGGAGTGTTCCTAACATGTGAAGGTGGTGGGAGTGGTGCCAAAAGGGGAGGCATATCAAAATAATTTAGTAAGCACTTGGGGAGGACTTCTGGCTTAGGGGAGGGGTATACACATTTAAATAGTTGTATTTTGTATTTCTTTTATAACGGATTTTTAAGGAAAGACAAATCACCAAAATTACACCATTTATCACAACCAGAAACTGTAAATTTCTGATGGTTTAATCTCCTCTCTTTCTGTTTGTGGTTTCAGGTGTGGTTTAAGAACCACAGAGCCAGGAGGAAGCGTCAGCGCAGCGGGTCAAAGGTCAAATCCCCCTCCTCTCCCACCAGAGCTGGAGCAGAGAAGAAATTCTTCACCTCCTTCCTCTGAACTCGACAAACCTCATGCTTCTCAAAGTCAAGGAAGGATCCAGTGTCAAGGACCCTTGGATTCCACTGAGGACTGAGTCCTTCCTTCAGAGAGTTTTAAAGGATGTATACCCACAATACCCACAATTCCTTGCACACAATTTGCCTGATTTATAGGTGGGGCCTCTTCAGTGCTGCACACCTGGGCATTCACTTGCCTGTTGGAATATATGCTCACTGAACACTAGGAAGGAGTCTTGCCTTGCCTCTGTAGGACCCAACTTTGAAGGACCTATCCTTCCAAAGGAAGCATCCTTGACTTGTGCAGCACTGACTGTCCACCTGCTGCTCAGAGGTCAAACTCATCCTGTAACATGACTTCTGCCACCAGAGGTCAAAGGTCAGCTGACAGCATCCTGTTGTTGGATAACAGGTTTGGTTAAACACACAGCTGCTCTGATGTGACTGCAGGTGATTTTCTAAGTGTGATGACGCATTCAGAAGCTGCAGGGAAAGTCTGACACCTGAGATTTCAAACCCTGATGAGTCAGGAGAGGTGTTCGGCCTGAGCTGCAGTTTTATCTCTACTGAGTGACTTCTCTGTGGCTTTTAAATTATTTTGTATTTTTATGTAATTTATTGAGATTTGTGTATTATAGATGCCATGTGCAGATTTTAAACATCAGCACCATCGAGTGGTTTCTTCAAAAAATAAATTTTGTTGAAATGAATTTAGTCTTGTGTTGGTTTATTTTTATACATTTATTCATTTTTGTGAGTCTTTATTTACTGTATAAATTATGTTTCAGCAAAATTTTGATAAACATGATTTATAATGTACTTTGTATTTCAGCACAGTGTGAAAAACATTTAATTTCAAAATGGCATTTTTACAATGACACTTTTTTTTATGAGAAAAGCATCATATCTTCATATCTGAGACCAGTGAATATTCTGCATTTTTGCTCGGAAGATAAAACAGTCACATAAAACTTCACATAACTGCTTTAAGTTTGCCCTGTCCCTAATAATGTGACAGCATAAGAACAACACATCTAACTAGAGAAGCAATTTCTGAAGAAAGTGTGTGAATGCTTCAAGCTGAAGCTAGACTGCAATGCTGCCTTAAATACAATAAAGTTTGAATGACTTGAATGTGTGAAAGTTTCTTGAAAAGCTGACGCCACACTGAATAGCTGCCTGTAAGAAAATGAAGTTTGAATGATGTGAATGTTTTACCGAGATTTATGAAATCCAATATGGCTGCCACCTACTGAAGCCACAATATGCAAATTAGATGAGTTCATTTACTCCCATCAGATTCCTCTTCCTTTATTTTGAGGATGAGACGACAAAAACAGCACAAAACAAAATAATATACTTTGTAAATATGTTAAAAATGCTGTTTTACTGAGATTTATGAAGTCCAATATGGCCGCCACCTAGTGACGCCACGGTATGCAAATTGGTTGAGTTAATCTACTCCCATCACAAACTTTGGGTCATGATGAATAGTTTTCTCATTTACAGTATGTCTTTATCTCTCACCACTTTCAAGCCACAGCCTTTTGAAATGTTGAAATGAACATTTTCCTCAATAAACTCTGGCAACTAAAGGGTTAAAATGGAGATTGTGCCCCTGTCATGTCTGCATGTAACATGTAGACACACACACACACACACATCATGTTTCTGTCATGTCTGCATGTAACATGTAGACACACACACATCATGTTTCTGTCATGTCTGCATGTAACATGTAGACACACACACACACACATCATGTTTCTGTCATGTCTGCATGTAACATGTAGACACACACACACACACATCATGTTTCTGTCATGTCTGCATGTAACATGTAGACACACACACACACACACATCATGTTTCTGTCATGTCTGCATGTAACATGTAGACACACACACGCATATCATGTTTCTGTCATGTCTGCATGTAACATGTAGACACACACACACACCATGTTTCTGTCATGTCTGCATGTAACATGTAGACACACACACACACATCATGTTTCTGTCATGTCTGCATGTAACATGTAGACACACACACACACACCATGTTTCTGTCATGTCTGCATGTAACATGTAGACACACACACACACATCATGTTTCTGTCATGTCTGCATGTAACATGTAGACACACACACACACTATGTTTCTGTCATGTCTGCATGTAACATGTAGACACACACACACACATCATGTTTCTGTCATGTCTGCATGTAACATGTAGACACACACACACACATCATGTTTCTGTCATGTCTGCATGTAACATGTAGACACACACACACATCATGTTTCTGTCATGTCTGCATGTAACATGTAGACACACACACACATCATGTTTCTGTCATGTCTGCATGTAACATGTAGACACACACACACATCATGTTTCTGTCATGTCTGCGTGTAACATGTAGACACACACACACACATCATGTTTCTGTCATGTCTGCATGTAACATGTAGACACACACACACACCATGTTTCTGTCATGTCTGCATGTAACATGTAGACACACACACACACATCATGTTTCTGTCATGTCTGCATGTAACATGTAGACACACACACACATCATGTTTCTGTCATGTCTGCATGTAACATGTAGACACACACACACATCATGTTTCTGTCATGTCTGCATGTAACATGTAGACACACACACACATCATGTTTCTGTCATGTCTGCGTGTAACATGTAGACACACACACACACATCATGTTTCTGTCATGTCTGCATGTAACATGTAGACACACACACACACCATGTTTCTGTCATGTCTGCATGTAACATGTAGACACACACACACACATCATGTTTCTGTCATGTCTGCATGTAACATGTAGACACACACACACATCATGTTTCTGTCATGTCTGCATGTAACATGTAGACACACACACACATCATGTTTCTGTCATGTCTGCATGTAACATGTAGACACACACACACATCATGTTTCTGTCATGTCTGCATGTAACATGTAGACACACACACACATCATGTTTCTGTCATGTCTGCGTGTAACATGTAGACACACACACACACATC
Source organism: Epinephelus awoara (assembly GCA_035609425.1). Classification (NCBI taxonomy): domain Eukaryota; kingdom Metazoa; phylum Chordata; class Actinopteri; order Perciformes; family Serranidae; genus Epinephelus; species Epinephelus awoara. The sequence goes on from CM069297.1 coordinate 41,901,623, forward strand.
ATGTTTCTGTCATGTCTGCATGTAACATGTAGACACACACACACATCATGTTTCTGTCATGTCTGCATGTAACATGTAGACACACACACACATCATGTTTCTGTCATGTCTGCATGTAACATGTAGACACACACACACACACACATCATGTTTCTGTCATGTCTGCATGTAACATGTAGACACACACACACATCATGTTTCTGTCATGTCTGCATGTAACATGTAGACACACACACACACACACACACACACACATCATGTTTCTGTCATGTCTGCATGTAACATGTAGACACACACACACACATCATGTTTCTGTCATGTCTGCATGTAACATGTAGACACACACACACACACACACATCATGTTTCTGTCATGTCTGCATGTAACATGTAGACACACACACACATCATGTTTCTGTCATGTCTGCATGTAACATGTAGACACACACACACATCATGTTTCTGTCATGTCTGCGTGTAACATGTAGACACACACACACACATCATGTTTCTGTCATGTCTGCATGTAACATGTAGACACACACACACATCATGTTTCTGTCATGTCTGCATGTAACATGTAGACACACACACACATCATGTTTCTGTCATGTCTGCGTGTAACATGTAGACACACACACACACATCATGTTTCTGTCATGTCTGCATGTAACATGTAGACACACACACACATCATGTTTCTGTCATGTCTGCATGTAACATGTAGACACACACACACATCATGTTTCTGTCATGTCTGCATGTAACATGTAGACACACACACACACACACATCATGTTTCTGTCATGTCTGCATGTAACATGTAGACACACACACACATCATGTTTCTGTCATGTCTGCATGTAACATGTAGACACACACACACACACACACACACACACACATCATGTTTCTGTCATGTCTGCATGTAACATGTAGACACACACACACACATCATGTTTCTGTCATGTCTGCATGTAACATGTAGACACACACACACACACATCATGTTTCTGTCATGTCTGCATGTAACATGTAGACACACACACACATCATGTTTCTGTCATGTCTGCGTGTAACATGTAGACACACACACACATCATGTTTCTGTCATGTCTGCGTGTAACATGTAGACACACACACACACCATGTTTCTGTCATGTCTGCATGTAACATGTAGACACACACACACATCATGTTTCTGTCATGTCTGCATGTAACATGTAGACACACACACACACACATCATGTTTCTGTCATGTCTGCATGTAACATGTAGACACACACACACACATCATGTTTCTGTCATGTCTGCATGTAACATGTAGACACACACACATCATGTTTCTGTCATGTCTGCATGTAACATGTAGACACACACACACACATCATGTTTCTGTCATGTCTGCATGTAACATGTAGACACACACACACACACACACACACACACACACATCATGTTTCTGTCAGTTTGTGTGGCACAGCGGTTGCCATGGTAATAAAGCAGGTGCACCTGGCAGAAGAGCAGAGAGACAGACAGACACAGAGAAGAGACTCTTTTAGTGGAGATTTAACTCCTCGAACAAATTCTTCTGAGTCCCAAACTGTTGGTCCAGTAATGAAAATGAAGTGATGGTGAGAGAGATAAAGTTCCACAGATCTGTTGCGTAAAGGCGCACATTGGCACTCTTAATGAGGAGACACTCATTTCTGCTGCTGCGGGGATCACTGTGTTAAATAAACCCTTCCACATGTCTGCCTTCACACCCTCCATCATGCTCCGGTGTTCTGCTCCTCAATTAGGCTCAATGAGAGTCTGGCTGCCGGTTAGATTGTGCCTGACTAAATATAAATATTAAAATGTGTTTTTCACATTTTAGAGCATGCAATATATTTTACCCTCATTAATGTTTGTCAAAGCAATTTGTAAACTTTGTTTTTAAAGGGTGCGATTTACAAATGTGTTGCACCTCAGCTGTTTCCACAAATTTCTCCTCTCAGTTTACATGGGAGTGAATGAGAAAAACATTGGCGCTCCCTTCGCTTTGGAGCCTCTCAGCAAAAATGTGTACGTGTGACAGATTCCATGTCAACACATCTGTGACCAGGACAAATTTTCCTAAATTTTGTGGTATAAATTGTGTCTGTACAGTGAAAATTGTGGCCGTATGAGCGAGTTGAAAAGAAAATTTCTTGATGAGTTTACAGCTGCTCTTCACTCTAGCTCACACAATACACACCCATTATAAAGTCTGAGAAGAGCTGAAAACTTCACCTATTTTAAACTGACTTTGTAGAAAAACTAAAAGAGATATTGAAAATTTGAATTAGATCCTGAAAGTCGACGACAGCGTGAACATTTGAGAGTTGGAACGGAGTTTCTACGTCAATGTATGAATTTGTGACGTGTGGGTGAAGATGAGTGAGTTTGAAGGATTTTCTCATTGACTTCCATTATAACCAAGTTTCAGAAAACGCTGAATATTTTTGAAAGTATGAATGGGATTGAAAAGTTGAATCATATGTAAAAAGTCAGCAAAATGATGAATATTTTCCATTTTGAATGGAGTTTCTAGCTGAAAGTATGAGTCGGTAGTCACAGTTTGAGAAAAGGTGAAATTTTTAGATTTTTGAGGATTCCGTAATGCATTCCCAATGGGAAAAGGATTTGGGAAAAATGGGACGACTGGAACCAATGTACACTTCAAAGTGTTGCAGAGCGAACAGCAAGGAAAGAGCCTCCTTCTCGACCGTGCTGTAATTGAGCTGGGCAGCACTGAACTTCTTCGACAAGAAGCAGATGGGGTGGTCGACACCCTGCTTGTCCTCCTGCAGCAACACGGCACCGGCCCCGCTGGCACTGGCATCAACCTCTAACTTAAACGGCCGTGTAAAGTTTGGGGCTGTGAGGACAGGTGTGCTGCAGAGAAGAGCCTTGCAAGACTCAAAAGCGTGTTGGCAAGCAGGTGACCAAGCGAACGGCTTTTTCTCGCTCGTCAGACTGGTGAGAGGAGCAACAACCTCAGCAAAGTTTCGGCAGAAACTACGATAGTAGCCCGCCATCCCCAAGAAACGGCGGAGCTCACGCCTTGTCTGGGGCACAGGATAAGTTATGATGGCCTGGACTTTCACATCAACGGAACGCACGTGTCCCTGGCCCACCTGTTTACCAAGGTAGGTAACAGTGGCTTTACCAAACTCACACTTCGCCAGGTTCAAAGTTAAATTTGCGTCTTTCAGTCTCTTGAAAATCTCTTTCAGGACTTCAACATGCTCAGACCAGGTGTCTGAGTATGCCACAACATCATCAAGGTACACCTCACAGTTTTTCACATTGGACAAAACGATGTGCATCAGTCGCTGGAATGTGGCAGGTGCATTGCGGAGACCAAAGGGCATGACTGTATACTGGAGGAAGCTATCCGGAGTGACAAAAGCGGAGATCTCTGAGGCACGAGGAGTTAACGGGACTTGCCAATAGCCCTTCAGTAAGTCAAGTTTTGTGACGTATGTGGCCGAACCCACTCGGTCCACGCAGTCCTGCATTCTGGGTAAGGGATACGAGTCAGCCTTGGTCACATTATTTACTTTTCTGTAATCTGTGCAGAAACGTGGCGTCTGATCCGACTTGGGCACAAGCAAACAGGGAGAACTCCACGCACTGGAGCTGGGAACAGCCAGACCGTTCTCCAACAAGTATTGCACCTCATTTTGGAGAAGTGCACGCTTTGTCGGATTTGCACGGTAAGCGTGCTGTTTGATGGGTGGGTGGTTTTCAACATCGACATCATGAGAAAGGACAGTTGTACGGGATGGTGTGTCTGAAAACAAAGTGGGTTAATTTTCAATGAGCTGAATGATGTCTGTTTGGGCAGAAACATCCAAATGTTCCAAATGAGCTGACAAGTTTTTTATAATTTCAGAATTCTTAAGTCGCGAGCAGCTTAAGCCATCACTTTGTGGAACGTACTGAGAAGGAGTCACAGCTGCAGCTGCGACAGTGACTACAGCGGCAGGACTGACAGGAAGAGGCACAGCAGCATGGCGTGTGACGTACTGCTTCAACATGTTCACATGGCACACTCGACTTTTTCGTCTGCGGTCAGGGGTGCGCACAACATAATCAGTCTCACTAAGTTTTTTCTCAATCACATAAGGACCACAGAACTTGGAGAGCGGCACCGGACATTGGCAGAAGGGCCAGCACCTCCTCACCAACCTGGAACTCTCTCCTGACGGATCGCTTGTCAAATCTTTTTTTCATTTCAGCCTGAGTTTCAGTCAGGGCGCTGCGGGCAGCGTCACATGCTTTGTGCAACCTCTCTCTGAATTTACTGACGTAATCTAACACATTGATACTGGGACTGTCAGTCTCGGACAAGAATTGCTCTCGGAGCAAATGAAGGGGACCACGCACGGTGTGTCCAAACACCAACTCTGCAGGACTGAAACCGGTGGACTCTTGCACACTCTCTCTCGCCGCTAGCAGGAGAAAAGGCAAGCCCTCGTCCCAATCTTTCTCACTCTCCAAACAGTATTTCCTCATCATGGATTTAAGTGTCTGGTGAAAACGCTCAAGCGCCCCCTGGGACTGAGGATGGTAAGAGCTAGACCTGCGGTGCTTAATTGACAGTGAGGCCAGCGCCTGCGCAAACAGTTTACACATAAAATTTGACTCCTGATCGGTCTGCACATACTTCGGCAGCCCAAAAGTGGAAAAAAAGTTAGTGAGTGCTTTGATAACAGCTTTAGCTTTTAGGGTGCGTAATGGAATGGCTTCGGGGTAACGAGTAGCGGCACACATCAACGTCAACAGGTACTGATGACCGGACTTGGTCTTGGGGAGTGGACCGACACAGTCCAAGATCAGGTGCTCAAACGGCTCCCCAAGCACAGGAATGGGCTGAAGTGGAGCGGGAGGAATGATCTGATTAGGTTTTCCACTGACTTGGCACACATGACAAGAACAACAGAAATGAGTGACATCAGACTTCAGCCCTGGCCAATAGAAGTAACGCATAATGCGGTGGTAGGTCTTTTTGATTCCTAAGTGGCCAGAGAGATTGTCATGCGCCAGACTAAGAACATGTGACCGGAAACTCTGGGGAACAACTAACTGCTGGACCACATTCCACTCCAGATTGCCAACAGCTGGGGGAAACCAGTTGCGCATCAAGATCCCATCTACAACAGCGTACACAGGCGGGGTTTCAGAGCTTGGAGCAGTGGCAAGCGTCAGGAATGTGGCCAGAGTCGGGTCACTCTGCTGTGCGGCAATGAACGCACTTCGGTCCACTTTGAACGCCAACTCCGCCTCGGCGGGCAGCAGATTCACAGACACATCTTTCACAGGTTTGGCTGCAAGAGGAGACTCTGTTTTATCCTCAGGGGGGAACATGAATGAATCAGCCAGGTTCACCACGTCTCCGAATTTGCGTGACTGTGCACGCGTCACAACACAGGCAGGAAACAGGATTAACAGCAGTGGACACAGGTGAAACAGAGTCAGGCACAGGGTTTTCAACCACTTCAGGTGTGGGAAAAATATTTTTTCCGGCTAAATCATTACCAAGGATCAGATCCACACCCTGGATTGGCAGGCGGGAACGTAAGCCGAGTTTCACAGGACCGGTAACCAGGGGTGAGCGCAGAAACATAGAGTGCAGCAGCGCTCTCACAGTGCTCATCTTCACCCCCCACAGAAGAGCATCGGAACCACAGAACGAACTACATGAAAAAGGTAAGACACTCCGCAACAAAAGAGACTGATTTGCTCCTGAGTCACGTAGAATTGTGACCGGTATCTGGTCTTTATCTTCCCCTGTGAGACAGAACCTTCGGTGATAAATGGTTTGTACAACTCATCTATTTCATTGTCCTCAGGTTCGTCTGAGCTCACAGCGGGCACAGCAGGAGCTGTCTGGACGGAGGTTGGAGCAGGAATCAACTGGACAAAACCCACACTTTTCGGCTTTCTGGGGCCCTGATTAGCCTCTTTTCGCTGAAGAGCAGGACAGCTAGCGATAAGATGTCCCAACTCGTGACAGTAAAAACATTCATGGCTATCAGGAGAAGCTGTATTAGGACGTTGTGGGGATTTTGTCGGGAGTTTTGGATTTTTATTGACATTCACACCTGGACTCGGATTATGCTCACGGCGCGCAGAAGGAAAGGCAACTCGGTGAGTCAGCACAAACTCATCTGCACACACCGCAGCTTTTGACAGCGACTCAACTTTTTGCTCATTCAAATACACAACAATTTTCTCTGGCATACATGTCTTGAACTCCTCCAACAGAACTAGTTCACGGAGTTGAGCAAAATCTGTGACTTTACTGGCAGTGCACCACTTATCAAACAGGAAAGTTTTCTCTCTGGCAAACTCCACGAAAGTCTGGTTGGCAGACTTCTCACAGGCACGGAACTTTTGGCGATATGCCTCGGGGACCAACTCATATGTATGTAGCACAGTGGCTTTCACCACGTCATAGTCAAGACTTTGCTCAATGGATAAGCTTGCACAAACTTCCTGAGCTTTACCCACCAGCTTACACTGCAACAAAAGACTCCAGACATCTCTGGGCCACATCAAAGTTGCTGCGATGCGTTCAAAAGCATTAAAATAGTCAATAGTCAACTTCACTCTCCCTGAACGGCGGCACTAAGGAAATGTGCCGGCTTACGTCAAACTGGTCAGCAGCAGTGGCAGGAAGGCGCGTACTCACCGGGGTAGACGTAAACGAAGGCTCATCAAAGAATACTGCCAACCAAAGACTTGCAACAACAAATTTCAACCATGAAAACGGGAATAAAGGACGGACGAGCCCCCACTTTATGTTACGCCCCGGTCTAGGGGTGTGGGTGCGTAACTTAAGGACACACAGGAACACGAGTATAAATGTACAGGTGAGCAATTTATTGCTACACACTCCAACAACACACTGTACAATATCGCACACAAAGTGGAGCAAATGACTTCAGGGTGAGCCCAGGCCAAAACAATAAACAAAAAGCAACCTGTCTCCTTCTCCACCACGCCCCCTAGACTGGGGCGTCCTACGTTTTGTGGTATAATTAGTGTATGTACAGTGAAAATTGTGGCCGTATGAGCGAGTTGAAGAGAAAATTTCTTGATGAGTTTACAGCTGCTCTTCACTCTAGTGATGACATCACTCACTCTAGCTCACGCAATGCACACCCATTATAAAGTCTGAGAAGAGCTGAAAACTTCACGTATTTTAAACTGACTTTGTAGAAAAAATAAAAGAGATATTGAAATTTTGAATTAGACCCTTAAAGTTGACGGCAGCGTGAACGTTTGAGAGTTGGAACGGAGTTTCTACGTCAGTGTATGAATTTGTGACGTGTGGGTGAAGATGAGTGAGTTTGAAGGATTTTCTCATTGACTTCCATTATAACCAAGTTTCAGAAAACGCTGAATATTTTTGAAAGTTTGAATGGGATTGAAAAGTTGAATCATATGTAAAAAGCCAGCAAAATGATGAATATTCTCCATTTTGAATGGAGTTTCTAGCTGAAAGTATGAGTCGGTAGTCACAGTTTGAGGATTGCGTAATGCATTCCCAATGGGAAAAGGATTTGGGAAAAATCGGAAATATCTCGGAAAGTACGAATGTTAGGAACAAAAAGTGAACACATTCGTGAATCTCCTAATTCATCTGAACGTTTTCATGTTTGAATGGTTTGAATCAGTTGAAGTTTGTGGAACTAGTAGCAGTCCAACCGTTTTGGCTCCATCCGCTTTAATAGTAATTAGAATTTAACGTTGAATTCCCAGAAAAGTATGAACGTTATGGAAAAATCTGAAAGTTTCCGATAATGAAGCTGAATCAGAAGAAGTTTGAATGGTTTGAAGTATGTTGAAGATAACTGATGTCAAAAAACACAGCGGAAGAATAATAATAAAAATAAAGAATTTTGGTAGTAGAAGAACATATAATAAATAAATAAACAATAATAATAAAAATAAATAAATGACAAAATGAATATCTAATACCAAATTTTCATAACGAATACCTACCCATAGAAACGAATATTCAAATATCCAAATATCTGGGTACAGCCCTAATAGTCTATTGTTTTTCTTTTGAAACAAAGGGTGATATTAGAAACACATAACTCAAGTATCAAAAGCAAACTTTCATGCTAAAAAACTGCTTTTCACATTAAAAAGAAACAAAAGATCAGTCTTTTCTCTGTATTTTCTACACAAAACCTTTAACTTGAGTGAAACTGAATCAACAGAAGTTCAGACTGACTTGAATATTTACAGCTATGTCAGATAGTGACAAGAGACATAAGATCAATTTTGTTATTTTTAATTTCGAATGATCGAATCGTATAACATGAAACCAATTAGCTTTTGCCGCATGGCTTGAAAAAAAACAAAAAAAAACGGGCGAACCGGAGACCCCGGAGAAAACCCGTGCCACGAAGGTCGGCTACACACTAACTCACAAAGGCTCAGGACCGGGAATCGAACCCTCACCTGTGAGATTGTGCTCTGCCTACCAAGGTGGTCCTAAGAGCTCTGCACCAGCTCCCCTACTTCCTGAAAGGAAGCAGGCATGAGTATTTCCTGTCCTATACTATTGGATTAAGTGATTAATCAGCAGCTGATCAATCACTTAATCCAACAGCACAGGACAGGAAATACTCATGCTGGTGCACAGAGCCCATTGCATTCATGCTGGAGGAAAAAGGCCTCCTGCCAATTTTTTTCCTCCAGCATGAATCCTGTCACCTAAACGGAAGTGACTGGCCCAGATCGAAGTGACGGGCTCAGAGATAGCTAAGCCCATTCTGTAAAAGAGCTTGCAGATGGCACTCGGTTGCTTCGGTGGCTTCATCAGATGGTGCTTGAAGATGCTGACCACGTGATCGAGCTGTTGTTCTCCTAGCTTCTTTCTCAGCTTCAATCTCAGAAGAACCAGCTCAGCACAGCCCCAGGATTTACACAAATCTCTGAAAACAGCCTTGTCAAGTCTTTTAAAAGTCGCCGGGGAGATCACAAATTCAGCTCCCTCAACCTCTGCCCATATCCTCCTGGACAGGTCGTCAATGATGACACAGAGGTCTTCAGGTCTGATGTTGGTCTTGGCTTTTTTAAAGACTCTGGTGACAAGTTTGTCAACGAGTATTTTGACAGCGAGTCTGTTAAACTCTGAATCCTGGTCTGGTGGTAAGTGGAGCACTGGTTCAGCACCTGTCTCAGGTACTGTGACTGCGGGTGCTGGTGAGGTTGGCTCAGTGGCATTTAAAACCATCATGACATTGTCACAATGGATGCCACACTGATACTGCAACCACCACCTCAGCAGTACCTGGAACTGCCATACTGCCCTGCCAGTAGCCCTCCTGATGATGTCCTCTCTCTCTCTGAATGGTCCAAGCCGACGAAATGACTCTGGAGTCATCCCGTCGATGGTAAATTGAGACAGGAGGCTCCTCAGTGCCTCGGTAAAGACCAGGTCTCCACCCTCTGCAATACGGTGCAGTTTTTCTAACTGCCTCTCTTCATCAGCAGGCTGTTCCTCTTCACCCTCTGGTTGGAGCAGTTCAGATACAGAGTCAGCAAAGGATTGCAGTGATCCTCTGGTTTCAACTTTGCTGTTTGGCGAGAAAATGTTCTTTAGTTTCCTCGCAGCCCGATGAATCAACTGTTTGGCATACTGTTTAGCCAACAGAAGACTTATCTTGGGTTTATCTGCCCTGACTGCTGCACCAGCAGACTCGCTGATGTCCCTTGCAACACTGTCACTCTCCTGGTGGGCGTCACACAGCAAAATATCACGCTCAGTGTTGCAGGCATCGTCCAGTAAAACGTCCAGGATATCTCCCAACTCCTTAGACACTATTTTCTGGACCTGTGATTTTTTACTGTCTGAGCTGTCAGCTGACTTTGAGTCGGACTCAGAGCTTCCCACCTGCCCAGGTAATGAACTGCAGCTCTCATCATCATCATCATCCTCTATGTCCACAGGCTCTAGATCTCCAGGTGAAGATCTTAAGCACAGACAAGCAAATGATGTCTTTCTGATGAAAGACCGTATCATGGATTGAGCGTGCTCAACCATGTCATTAACCCTACAGCAGGGAGTCACGTAAGATATAAACTGACTCTCTGTATCTCTGCTCGTGATGGCGAAGTTGACGCTCTTACAGACCTCCTGAGTCATGATTTTCATCAAGCTCTGTGAGCTGATGTCAGGCTCAGCAGTTTTTACTCCCAGAGCTTGGGCGAAAGCTTCTGGGACTGCGTTGCCCATCACAGATGCAACATGATCCTCAGGAATTGTTTGCGCAGTCAAACTGGTGGAAAGGCAGTTTATAATATAAACTAACATATCCATCAGTAGCTCCGCCAGCCTAAGAGTGATGGTATTATCTGGTTCACCTTCCCTTATAACGAGCAGCTGAGCTCCAGACAGCTGCTGGAAATATCTTTCCACCAAGGGACGAAGCTGGTCGACACTTAACTGGGATGCCTCTGCCATTTTATCTAGATCAGTGTAGAACAGCATTTGAAATCCGCTGTGTGTCCTTCAAAGGTCAGACCTGTGCCCCTACTTACTACCTCTGATGGAGTGTAATGTGATGTCACAAAGGGAACATCTGAGAAAGACATTCTAAAAGGTGATGACATCACAAAGCAAGTCTGCTGAACTCCTCCCCCTAAACAAATGACTGCAGCCTAGCAACCGTTGCTAAGCACTGGCAGCACACTGTGTGACATTAAAAACAGGTGGAGATTCACACCAGCTGGCTCCTGCTGATCAAACATCCCAGAGACTGTCACTCTGCTGCAACAGCTGACTAAAAATGAGTAGTTTTTGTCTTCTGTTCTGAAACATGTTCAAAAAATGCTCACTGTGATAATTAACTGTACAAGTGGTTCTGGCTTTAGGATGACAACAGCAGAGCACCAGCAGCACACAAGGTACATAGCTAACACGCTAGCTTGGCACAAGTTATAGCTCATTAATTGTTTCTCATGGATGATATCAATGGAACAATGTTCTTAATATTTCTTGCTGCTTTTTTACCTGCTCTCTCTGTTTGTGTCTGGTGACGCCTTTTGTAGCATCAATTCCAGGTTCATTTGCAACTGTTCAGATAGGCGTTTGTCCCGCAGACTCAGCACAAGCCTGTCCCTCACCATCTCATCATGTAGAGCCCAGTAACAGCAGTGCTCCGCCAGGCAGGCAGTGCAGCGCCGTAATGAAACTGTCGGCTGTCTCGCCTGTTTCTTGAAGCCGCTGATTAAACTTTACTCTCTCAAAGATCACATTCCTGCGATTCTCTTCTGCTTGTGTCTCCAATCCAGAAGCAACGCAGAATCTGTCGAAGCCTTTAATCCATGTAGGCCAGTCAGACAGATCACCTACATGGCGGAGGTCTGCACTCTGTGAGTGCTTCTCTAGTTTTAGATCAGCTCATTTTAGGCTTTTTAAATTGTTCTCTCTTCTAAATGTGTTACAAATCCTCAAATTAAATACTTTGCAATCTATTCAAATGTAATCAATTGTTATATTAGTGTTCATTATTATTATTTGGCACACTGTTTTCCCAGGTCAAGAAAGTTCATGAGCTTCCCTGTTCACCTAAACTTACCTGACCAGATGACACATGCATCTGACTATTTCAATTTGGTTATTTATGTTTTTCCTTGCCTGCATCAAGGTGGACTATTATTGAGCTCTGTCTTTTAACATTTCCCCGTATACGGAATCAGAAAAAGATGGGAAATATTTCATATTTGTCTGTTGTGGGTTAGATATGGTTCAGATGCTCACATTCACATGTGATGAGACATGAATAGCTGAATGTTATAATAATAACAACGAAAAAACATTGTCAAGTTAGAGGGAATAGTGATAAAGTGGTAAAAACTTGGCATTGATCCACAGCCTCAGACGGATGCGCTCAAGCGTGTCATGCGCACAAGCTCAGTTGGTAGGCGATACTATATTTTCACATTTTTAACAATGCAATTTAGAAGTTTTGATTTTTATTGATAACCTACATTTACCAACAACAAAAAGACTACATTTAGCACCAAAAAAATATGTAAAAAAAATAATAGTAATAATAATAATAACTAGAGAAGCAATTTCTGAAGAAATTGCGGGTGTGAATGCTTCAAGCTGAAGCTAGACTGCAATGCTGCCTTAAATACAATAAAGTTTGAATGACTTGAATGTGTGAAAGTTTCTTGAAAAGCTGACGCCACACTGAATAGCTGCCTGTAAGAAAATGAAGTTTGAATGATGTGAATGTTTTACCGAGATTTATGAAATCCAATATAGCTGCCGCCTAGTGATGCCACAACATGCAAATTAGATGAGTTCATTTACTCCCATCAGATTCCTCTTCCTTTATTTTGAGGATGAGATGACAAAAACAGCACAAAACAAAATAATATACTTTGTAAATATGTTAAAAATGCTGTTTTACTGAGATTTATGAAGTCCAATATGGCCGCCACCTAGTGACGCCACAGTATGCAAATTGGTTGAGTTAATCTACTCCCATCACAAACTTTGGGTCATGATGAATAGTTTTCTCATTTACAGTATGTCTTTATCTCTCACCACTTTCAAGCCACAGCCTTTTGAAATGTTGAAATGAACATTTTCCTCAATAAACTCTGGCAACTAAAGGGTTAAAATGGAGATTGTGCCCCTGTCATGTCTGCATGTAACATGTAGACACACACACACACACACATCATGTTTCTGTCATGTCTGCATGTAACATGTAGACACACACACACATCATGTTTCTGTCATGTCTGCATGTAACATGTAGACACACACACACATCATGTTTCTGTCATGTCTGCATGTAACATGTAGACACACACACACACACATCATGTTTCTGTCATGTCTGCGTGTAACATGTAGACACACACACACACATCATGTTTCTGTCATGTCTGCATGTAACATGTAGACACACACACACACATCATGTTTCTGTCACGTCTGCATGTAACATGTAGACACACACACACATCATGTTTCTGTCATGTCTGCATGTAACATGTAGACACACACACACACACACACATCATGTTTCTGTCATGTCTGCATGTAACATGTAGACACACACACACACATCATGTTTCTGTCATGTCTGCATGTAACATGTAGACACACACACACACACATCATGTTTCTGTCATGTCTGCATGTAACATGTAGACACACACACACATCATGTTTCTGTCATGTCTGCATGTAACATGTAGACACACACACACACACATCATGTTTCTGTCATGTCTGCATGTAACATGTAGACACACACACACACATCATGTTTCTGTCATGTCTGCATGTAACATGTAGACACACACACACACACACACACACACATCATGTTTCTGTCAGTTTGTGTGGCACAGCGGTTGCCATGGTAATAAAGCAGGTGCACCTGGCAGAAGAGCAGAGAGACAGACAGACACAGAGAAGAGACTCTTTTAGTGGAGATTTAACTCCTCGAACAAATTCTTCTGAGTCCCAAACTGTTGGTCCAGTAATGAAAATAAAGTGATGGTGAGAGACAGCCGCTCCTCGTGAACGCACGTGCCATGTTTTATGTCTCTGGTGTCAAAAATGTGGTCACAGGAGCCAGTTACAAATGTGTTGCACGCCAGCTGTTTCCAGACATTTCTCCTCTCAGTTTACATGGGAGTGAATGAGAAAAAAATCGGCGCTCCCTTCGCTTTGGAGCCTCTCAGCAAAAATGTGTACGTGTGACAGATTCCATGTCAACACGTCTGTGACCAGGACAAATTTTCCTACGTTTTGTGGTATAAATTGTGTCTGTACAGTGAAAATTGTGGCCGTATGAGCGAGTTGAAAAGAAAATTTCTTGATGAGTTTACAGCTGCTCTTCACTCTAGCTCACGCAATACACACCCATTATAAAGTCTGAGAAGAGCTGAAAACTTCACGTATTTTAAACTGACTTTGTAGAAAAAATAAAAGAGATATTGAAAATTTGATTTAGATCCTGAAAGTCGACAACAGCGTCAACGTTTGAGAGTTGGAACGGAGTTTCTACGTCAATGTATGAATTTGTGACGTGTGGGTGAAGATGAGTGAGTTTGAAGGATTCTCTCATTGACTTCCATTATAACCAAGTTTCAGAAAACGCTGAATATTTTTGAAAGTATGAATGGGATTGAAAAGTTGAATCATATGTAAAAAGTCAGCAAAATGATGAATATTCTCCATTTTGAATGGAGTTTCTAGCTGAAAGTATGAGTCGGTAGTCACACTTTGAAAAAAGGTGAAATTTTTAGATTTTTGAGAATTCCGTAATGCATTCCCAATGGGAAAAGGATTTGGGAAAAATGGGAAATATCTCGGAAAGTATAAACGTTAGGAAAAAAGTGAATACATCCGTAAATCTCCTAATTCAGCTGAACGTTTTCATGTTTGAACGGTTGGAATCGGTTGAAGTTTGAGGAACTAGTAGTGGTCCAACCGTTTTGGCTCCATCCGCTTTAATATGAATGTTATGGAAAAATTTGAAAGTTTCCGATAATGTCCTAATGAAGCTGAATCAGAAGAAGTTTGAATGGGTTGAACGGTATTGAAGATAATCAATGTTGAAAAACGCGGCGGAAGAATAATAATAAGAAAAATAAAGAATTTTGGCAGTAGAAGAACAAAGGTTGTGACTGCTTCCAGCGTTCACACCCAATTATTCTCTAGATATTCTGACACACTACAGGGAGACAACTTACAGGTCTAAATGCAATATTACTCTTACACAAAGACTTTTTTCAACATTTTAAAAGGTGATTTTTTTCACTGGAGTTTCCTCCAGTCAAATCTTATCTTGAAATGTGTTTTAGCTGAACTTATCTAATCTACAAAATGTCATTAAATAGTGAAAAAAGCCTGTCATATTTTCACACAGCCCAAACAGATAAATTCACATGCCAGTCTAAAGCTCAAAAACATTAAGTAAATGATCATATACAACCAAAAAAAAAACCCAACTTCATATATGAAAAGCTGGAATCAGCAAATATTTGCCATTTTTGCCATGAAGCTGTAAAAGTCACATAAAAAAGTCATTAAAATAATTTGCATCATTAACAAGGTGACAGAATGAGATACATCTGATTATGTGCTATATAATTCCTTTGAAGATATTCTGACACATTACAGAGACACAATAAATAGATTAAGATGCAATATTGCTCTAAAATAAAGACTTTTTCCCACATAAAAATAGACTTTAAAAATTCTTCAAAACATTATAACTCATCTTTTTCAATTATGTTTTTTCACTGTCCGTTTAATTTGATCATATTTTATCTTGAAGTTTCTTATCTAACCTTCATGTCTTGCAGTATTTTCTATGACGAAATGTAATAAAACACAGAAAAGCCTGTTTGAATTTCAAACAGCCCAAACACATAAAACACAATGTCTTGTTGTTTATGGGCCAACAGTTTAAGAAATGAAAACAGAGCAGGAAGCTCACATATGACAAAGAAAAGCATCAAGGTATCATATTTGAGAGGCTGGGACCAGATTACAAAATGACATAAAGCATGAGCTGATTATCAAAACAGTTGCGATTAATCAGCATTTTGCTGCAGCTCCTTTCTAACGTGTCTTGTGGAAGACTTTTCCATCCGGCTGCTTCTTCCACTTGAGTTTGATGTCATCATTCAGCCCCTGGTCCTTCAGCCTCTCTTTGAGCTAAGACACAAACAACATAACAACATTATCATCACAATCTGGTAGTCAAAGGTCAAGGCCACTGTGACCTTGTGTCCATCTCATTCTCCTGAACACAATATCGCAAGAACACATTGAGGTTAATATCTTTTTTCCTAAATTTGGTACAAACATCCACTTGAACTTAGCGATAAACTGATTCGAATTCGGAGGTCAAAGGTCACTGTGAGCTTGCGTCCATCTCACTCTTTTGAACACGATATCTCATAGCCACCTTGAGGGATTTTTTTTTCTTTCAAATCGGCAAAATCATCCGCTTGGTCTTAATGATGGACTGGTTAGAATTTGGTGGTCAAAGGTCACTGTGGCCTTGTCTGTCTAATTCTTGTAAATGCAATATCTAAAGAACACTCTTGAGAGAATTTCTTCAAATATGGCACAAACATTCACTTAAACTTAACAATAAACTTATTAGAATTTGGTGGGCAAATGTCAAGGTCACTGTGACCTTGCATCCATCTCATTCTTGTGAACACAATATCTCAAGAACGCCTTGAGGGAGTTTCCTCAAATTTAACACAAACGTCCACCTGGACTCAACAATGAACTGAGTAGATTGTGATGGTCAAAGGTCAAGGTCACTGTGACCTCTCAAAATGTGTTTTTGGTCATAACTCAAGAATTCATATGCCGATTATGAAAAACAAATCATCCTGTGTAATATGATATACTGATGAGGTGAATACAAAAGGTCAAAGGTCAACTTTACTGTGACACCATAGTGTTCTGCAAAAACAATATTCTGGCCATTACCCAAGTCATGAGCTGGTGCCAACCTGTTGGTCTGTTTTAATTTTGTCTTCTCTTTTAAACTCTGTCATTTCTCAGATAGCTGGATCGTATTTGTGCAGCTTCATGATGCTGCTTCCTGCTTCTGAAGAGTGCAGACGCTTTCCTGCTTGCTCCAGCCTGCTTCCTTCTTTACTTTGCTTTTTAATCGTTTTACTCCTTCTACAAATCCTGGAAAATCTCTATATCCATCATTTCATGAATTATTTTAAGTAAATCAAGACTTTGAAGAACATTTTTATATTTTTAACCGATCTGACGAGCCAGCAGCATGTCCGGGGGAAGAAACCAAACAAATTCTTTCTGTGAACGCTGTCGGAGATATCAACAAGAAATTAATGAGCTACAAGCACGGATTTTTGCTTTAGAATCTGAAAAAGGACTTCACAAGACGCTCCCAGTGACATCCGGTGGTAAGAAGCCGACAGTTACTTTCAGTAAAAAGGGTGAAAAACCTGCTACTTTCATCTTAAACCTGAGTGATACTGTGTCTTTTCCAAAACTCTGTAAAGACCAAAATGCCTCATCCCGGAGAGAACTTGGTGCTAAGCCAAAGCAGCACAAAGTGATGAGAGACAATGTTAATACCTACGTAACATCACCCAAAATACAGCTTACAAACAGATTTTTGCCACTGTCAGAGACAGAATTTAATGTTTCTAACGAACAAAGAGAAAATGGATTATCTTCACGTAACTGGAGCCATAAAGTCGGCAAAAGACAGCAGGCAGACAGACAATCTGGACCAAACGTCAAGGTCAGAGATACGCTGCTAATAGGAGACGGTGCTATCAGTGGCATAAACCATGGAAGAATTCAAACATGCTGCTGTCCCAGTGCCACTGTCTCTGAGATAACAACACTCCTCTCAAAAGTTTTGTCTACACACCGAGGAGTCAAACAGCTGATCGTGCATGTGGGTGCAGTGGACATCAGAAAGGAACAGACTGAAGTCTTGAAAAGGGATTTCACTAAGTTCTTCAAGGAGCTTGATAAACTGGAGGTCAAGGCATTCATTAGTGGACCTCTTCCAAACATAGACAGGAAGATAAACAAGTTCAGCAGGCTGCTTCAGCTGAACACATGGCTGTCCAAAGAGTGTGCGCACAGAGGATTGCACTACATTGAGAACTTTTATCTGTTCTGGAAACGAGAGGACCTGTTCAAGGGAAAGGGCCCACACCTGTGCAGAGGTGGGAGGAGAGTGCTGACGGAGCACCTCCTCCACGCTCTGAGGCATCAGAATGGGCCGGGACAGGGTCCTGAGCGACCAGTGAGAGAAAAGAGGAATGAGAGAAGCATCTCTGTCGCAGAAGCCAGAGACCGAGCCAGTGTTTCAGCACCACCACAACAGCCTCCACTGCCCCCAGCAAAGGATTCAGCTCCAGCACCACAACAGCCTCCACCGCCCCCAGTGAAGGATTCAGGCCCGCCATCGGTTCAACCTCCCCCCGGGCCCTCATCACAGGCCTTGGACTCGTCTGTGACGGCCCCAGCAGAAGTTTCAAACCCGGCAGCACCCCTATCACCTCCTCTACCCACAGACCAGCCCTGGGCCCCCCCTGCCACATCTACCCCCTCTAGAGCCTTGTCCCTCTCCCTCTCCTTTCCATCCCCACCTTCCCCCATGGGCCTTCCCAACCATCTTGAAAGCCTGATCAAATCAGGGATTAAGATGGTTCCCCTCACCCCTAATATCAAGTCACACAGGAGCTTCAACTCTCCTGCTTCACAAACTAAAGCTCCCCCAGCTCCTCCCCCTCAGTTTTCATCTCCATCACCCAAACTTCCCCCTGCTCGTCCTCCCCTGCCTGCCCCCAGAGCTGGTATCCTTAAGAGCTAGGATGCACAGGGCCTCTGCTGTCCCAGGACTTACAGCCATGATAAAGGTAATATCAAGCTGGGGCCCTGTGAGACAATATTCTTCCCTAGTGCTATATCTACAGCCACACCACATAGACCAGATTACAGAAGGACAGTTAGACAGTCCAATCAGAGAAATTTAATCCATATCCCTTGTAAGAAGATAATGTCCAGTCCCACTGAAACTAATCTGAAACTTGCTGTGCTTAATGTCAGATCCTTGTCTAACAAATCATTTTTAATTAATAATTTGATCTCTTCATATAATCTTGATTTTATGTTTTTAACTGAAACATGGCTTGACAAAAACACAGGTAATGCTGTTCTAACAGAATCAGCTCCACCCAACTACAAATTTGAATCTGAAACACGAGAAAACAAAAAGGGTGGAGGTGTCTGTGCAATATTTAGAGATCATATGGTTACGCACAGGTTGTCATTTGGGGTGTTTTCATCATTTGAGTATGTATCCTTTAAAATGGAGCTAAAACAATCTCCGTCCATACTCTATGTAGTTATATACAAGCCTCCCCAGCACCGTCAAAGTTTTATTGATGATTTTACCAGGATGCTTTCAATTGTATGCACAGACTTTGATGGTTTGGTCATTACAGGTGATTTTAATGTACATGTGGATAATGTCTGTGACAGAAATGCTAAAGAGCTCAGTGCTGTCCTTGAAACCTTTGGCCTGACTCAGCATGTGTGTGAGCCCACACACAGCAGAGCGCAGCACACTCTGGACCTGCTCATTACAAAGGGGGTCAATATTTCAAATGTCAATGTGGTTGATGTTGCTCTGTCTGATCATTTCTGTGTCTTCTTTGACCTGTCTGTTTCTCCCAAACCACCGGCTGGTCCTGCAGTTGTTCGGAGGAGACACATAAATAACAGCACAGGCGCTCTGTTCATGGAAATGATAAACTTTGAAAATGCCTCATGTTCTAATTCTACTGTTGATGATTTGTTGAACTCTGTTACTTCGAGTGTTTTGACTGTTCTGGACACCATTGCCCCTGTGAAGGTTAAAATGGTTAAAGATAAGCAGAAGGCGCCATGGAGGAATGACGACTCGGTCAGGGCACAGAAAAGGGAGTGCCGGAGGGCCGAGCGGAAATGGCGCAAGTCAAAGCTTCATGTTTATTATGAAATTTACAAAGAAAAGTTGTACGTGTTCAACCAGATCTTACGTAGAACAAGGGAGAGGTACTTTTCTGAAATTATTGGAAACTGCGGTAACAACTCGCGTGTCTTATTTGCAACAGTGAACAGATTAACAAACCCTCCAGCTCAACTGCCGTTGGAACTGATCTCCACATCTAAGTGTAATGAGTTTGCAGTATTCTTTTGCGACAAGGTTCAGACCATTAAAAAGGCCATCATTTCCACAACACCAATAACAACCCTGCGGCCACCTAGACACTTAGAGCTGACTCATTTTGCACCTGTGACTGACAAAACTGTCCAAGAGATCATCACCAGTCTGAGTTCATCTACATGCTGCCTTGATGTGTTACCCACTAGATTTCTAAAGTCTGTGCTGAGCAGTTTGTTACCACCACTCGCTCACATAGTTAACATGTCACTACAGTCTGGAACATTCCCAAAGGCCTTGAAAACTGCGGTCATAAAGCCTCTCCTAAAGAAGAGCAGTCTTGATGCCACAGTACTGAACAACTACCGGCCCATTTCAAATCTGCCGTTTTTAGGCAAACTCCTTGAGAAAGTTGTTTACCAACAGCTGACTGACTTTCTCCTAATGAACAACTCCTTTGATGTTTTCCAGTCAGGTTTTAGACCCCATCACAGCACTGAGACTGCTCTTATTAAGGTGACAAATGACATCCGCCTGAACACTGACGCAGGCAAAGTCTCAGTTTTAGTCCTGCTAGATCTGAGTGCTGCTTTTGACACTGTCGATCATGAGATCCTGTTACAGAGATTAGAGGACTGGGTGGGCATCTCTGGCAATGCTCTAAATTGGTTGAAGTCCTATCTAGAAGACAGGAGGTACTTTGTTGAAATTGGTAACTGTGCCTCAGACCACATGGCCTTGACCTGTGGGGTGCCCCAAGGGTCAATCCTGGGACCCCTTCTGTTCAATCTATACATGCTGCCTTTAGGCCAGTTAATACAAAGTAATAATGTGTCCTACCACAATTATGCAGACGACACTCAGATCTATGTGTCACTGACAGCAGGTGAATATGGACCAGTAGATTCACTCTGTCACTGCATCCAACAGGTCAGTGTGTGGATGCAAAACAACTTTCTCCAGCTAAATTCAGACAAGACTGAAGTCATCGTATTTGGTCCACAGAAACAAAGAGAAAGTGTCAGCAGTCACCTCCAGTCTCTCTCTCTAAAACCTACAAATCAGGTTAGAAATCTCGGGGTAATAATGGACTCAGACTTGAACTTTAACAGCCACATCAAATCAATAACATCAGCAGCCTTTTACCATCTAAAAAACATTGCCAAAATCAAAGGTATAGTGTCTAAACCTGACTTGGAGAGACTTATCCATGCATTTGTCTCTAGTAGGTTAGACTACTGTAACGGCCTGCTCACTGGCCTCTCCAAACGGGCCGTAAGACAGCTGCAGTACATCCAGAATGCTGCTGCTCGGGTCCTGACCAGAACCAGGAAGTACGAGCACATTAGTCCTGTGCTCAGGTCTCTACACTGGCTTCCTGTGGCTCAGAGAATAGACTTTAAAGCAGCTCTGCTTGTGTACAAGTCTCTCCACGGCCTAGCACCAAAGTACATCTCTGACATGTTAGTGCCATATGAACCATCTTGGACTCTGAGGACCTCAGGGACCGGCCTCCTGCTGGTGCCCAGAGTCAGGACTAAACATGGGGAATCAGGGTTCCAGTTTTATGCAGCTAAAATCTGGAACAGTCTTTCTGAAGATGTGAGACAGGCCTCTACTCTGACAATGTTCAAATCTAGGCTCAAAACAGCTCTATTTCACTGTGCATATGACTGAAAGGATCTTATCTGCACTCTTCTCTTTTAAAGTTCATTTTATAATGATTATTTATGTTTTTATTTTGTATTGTGATTTTAATGCATTTTCTTCTTCTGTAAAGCACTTTGAATTACTTTGTGTACGAATTGTGCTCTACAAATAAACTTGCCTTGCCTTGCCTTCCTGCTGCATTTGGTGGCAGTCTTTTAAAAGTCTTTTAAAAATGTATTTTTATTTGCTTTTAAGCATCATTTAGTTGTTTTGTTTTTTTGCATGAAATTAGAAAACATGATTTACCTGCTCTAAAATCCTGTCTGCCACATCAGGGTTATGCAGATCCAGAGATGAGTCCTTTTTCTTAAACTTCAGTCTGAACACTTGCTTTGTCATAGTTTGCTTTGTTGTGTCTTCATTTGTCATAGCTTGTGTTACTGTACTGTAGGGTGTAATAGATGGTATTATTGTCGTTTGCATTGTTGTAGCTTGCATTGTTGTGCCTTGTGTTGTTGGAGCGGCAGGATATGCAGTTGTTGGATATGCAGTTGGAGCTGCAGTTGTTGGATATGCAGTTGTTGGAGCTGCAGTTGTTGGATATGCAGCTGTTGGAGCTGCAGTTGGAGCTGCAGTTGTTGGAGCTGCAGTTGGAGCTGCAGTTGTTGGAGCTGCAGTTGTTGGAGCTGCAGTTGGAGCTGCAGTTGTTGGAGCTGCAGTTGCTGGAGCTGCAGTTGTTGGAGCTGCAGTTGTTGGATATGCAGTTGTTGGAGCTGCAGTTGTTGGAGCTGCAGTTGTTGGATATGCAGTTGTTGGATATGCAGTTGTTGGATATGCAGTTGTTGGAGCTGCAGTTGTTGGATATGCAGTTGTTGGAGCTGCAGTTGTTGGAGCTGCAGTTGTTGAAGCTGCAGTTGTTGGAGCTGCAGTTGTTGGATATGAAGTTGTTGGAGCTGCAGTTGTTGGAGCTGCAGTTGTTGGAGCTACAGTTGTTGGAGCTGCAGTTGTTGGATATGCAGTTGTTGGATATGCAGTTGTTGGATATGCAGTTGTTGGAGCTGCAGTTGTTGGATATGCAGTTGTTGGAGCTGCAGTTGGAGCTGCAGTTGTTGGAGCTGCAGTTGGAGCTGCAGTTGTTGGAGCTGCAGTTGTTGGAGCTGCAGTTGGAGCTGCAGTTGTTGGAGCTGCAGTTGCTGGAGCTGCAGTTGTTGGAGCTGCAGTTGTTGGATATGCAGTTGTTGGAGCTGCAGTTGTTGGAGCTGCAGTTGTTGGATATGCAGTTGTTGGATATGCAGTTGTTGGATATGCAGTTGTTGGAGCTGCAGTTGTTGGATATGCAGTTGTTGGAGCTGCAGTTGTTGGAGCTGCAGTTGTTGAAGCTGCAGTTGTTGGAGCTGCAGTTGTTGGATATGAAGTTGTTGGAGCTGCAGTTGTTGGAGCTGCAGTTGTTGGAGCTACAGTTGTTGGAGCTGCAGTTGTTGGATATGCAGTTGTTGGATATGCAGTTGTTGGATATGCAGTTGTTGGAGCTGCAGTTGTTGGATATGCAGTTGTTGGAGCTGCAGTTGTTGGAGCTGCAGTTGTTGAAGCTGCAGTTGTTGGAGCTGCAGTTGTTGGATATGAAGTTGTTGGAGCTGCAGTTGTTGGAGCTGCAGTTGTTGGAGCTGCAGTTGTTGGATATGCAGTTGTTGGAGCTGCAGTTGTTGGATATGCAGTTGTTGGAGCTGCAGTTGTTGGATATGAAGTTGTTGGAGCTGCAGTTGTTGGAGCTGCAGTTGTTGGAGCTGCAGTTGTTGGATATGCAGTTGTTGGAGCTGCAGTTGTTGGAGCTGCAGTTGTTGGAGCTGCAGTTGTTGGATATGCAGTTGTTGGAGCTGCAGTTGGAGCTGCAGTTGTTGGAGCTGCAGTTGTTGGAGCTGGAGTTGTTGGAGCTGCAGTTGTTGGAGCTGCAGTTGCTGGAGCTGCAGTTGTTGGAGCTGCAGTTGCTGGAGCTACAGTTGTTGGAGCTACAGTTGTTGGAGCTGCAGTTGGAGCTGCAGTTGTTGGAGCTACAGTTGTTGGAGCTGCAGTTGTTGGAGCTGCAGTTGTTGGAGCTGGAGTTGTTGTTTTAGCTGTGAAAATTTTTCAGAATTTCATCAGTTTAGCAGTAACGGGGGAATGTGGTTGTTGAGTCAGGAGCACTTTAGTCAGAGAAAACTTTATTTCCATTGCAGTATTATATTTGGCGGCATGGCTCTGTCCTGGGGCCTCTCTGCCTTTCCTTGGGCCTATGCAGAAAGCCTCTTCCATGCGCCTACGCAGAAAGCCTGAGAGCACACCTCACTGCCGTCCCACGTGCAAAAATGAGGAAAGCCTGAGGCAGAGAGAGCACACCTTTCTACCCTTCCATGTGCCTACAAAGAAAGCCTAAAGGTGCGTTCACACCAAACGCGAATTCGCCAATTCGCGCGTCAAGATTACATACAAAGTCAATGCAAAGACGCGATTAGACGCGAATTCGCGCCGGGCGGCGCGATGGACGCGTTTAGCGCGGCGCGATGGACGCGATAGACGCGATGGACGCGATAGACGCGGCGCGATAGACGCGAAATTCGCGTCCAACGCCTCATCGCTCGAGTTGAAAATATTGAACTTTTGAGGCGAATTCGCGTGAGTCATAGCCGCGAAAGCCAATCAGCGTTGAGATTCTCCCGACGTCATGGTTGACATCCAGTTGTTGACACAACAATAAACTACTACTCACCGGAGACAGATGGACAGACACTCCGCAGCTGAAATGTAGCGCCTGTAGCTGGTGTCCTGCCGGGAGATCCTGGTGCCAGCCCTCGCCAACAGGTCCTCAAACTGGGCCCCAGTCAGCCTGAAGTACTGCTGAAAGCAGCTATCATCCAGACGGAGTTCCTGGAGGAGGTGGTGAAACTCGCCGAGCTGGATGTGCTTCTGCAGGATCGGGTGAACCCAATAACGACGGCGTTTGGCCCTCCGAGGCATTTGGGACTTCCAGAGCAGGTACAAAGCGGCGATGGTGGTTATCTCTGCCACGGTCGTCAGTGGCTACCCGGAGCTATATGATACTACGTGTCTACTCTACAGAGACCGCAACAAAAAGGAGCAGGCTTGGGTGAAAGACGCCGAGGAGACTGGTCTACTTGGTAAGTTCTGTAAATATGTGTCTGTAATTAGTTTGCAGAATGGTTGTACTACGAACATTAGCGCTAGCTTAGCTCCAGTTAGCACAGCCGCCGGCTTCCCCGCTACTCGCGCGAATGACGCGATGACGCGAATTAACAAAATGGTCAGGCGTCGAAACTCGGGTGTTACGGGCGGCGCGTTACTCGCGTTACGCGCGAGTAATTCGCTTCATTCGCGTTTGGTGTGAACGCACAGTAAGGCAGGGAGAGCAGCAGCAAAGACCCCCCTGAGTACAGAACAGAGCAGCATCAATGACAAACAGAAATGACATTGATAAGTCAGATGCAACATGAAAAGGAGGAGCTGGGGTGGATGATGAAGTAGCGACAGTAGGCAGGCCAGAGCAGTTTAAATAGGGCGCCCTGAATGAGATCTGCCAATTGGTTGCACAGAAAGGAATCATGTGATCTATCAGCTGGCTCCTTTCCATCAATCAGCTGCTCCATCAGTTGATTGGGCTGTTTGAGATCAGCTGATGTAGCTGGGATGTGAGCTGAGCCTGACATTGTGTCCTGCATCAAGTCAACACAAGCTGATCATCTGCAGTTGATCACTGCTGCTGCTAATTTTACAAACAATTCCACAAAAATGATCAACGTCATGAAGGCGTTAAATCGACATTTTGCATTGTTTCTGTTATAATGAAGTTTTCTAGCAAAGTTCGGAAACAAAGACGACGCCTCATTCTAATCCATTTCCACGCTAAAAGTATTTTAGCACACCTTATCAGATTCCACCCTCCACCTGTCTGAGACCTCATTTTGCCCATCATCAACTCTTCATCCCTCCACCCTCATCTCCATCATCCATTATATGTCATAAACTAATTGCAGCTCTACTTGCGTGGTCTTTCTTAGTGAATTCTCATTTGATGCTAAAGTAGACCTGAATCTATATCAAAATACTGTCTGAGTCATGGAGTAGAACTCACCATTGCCGTAGCAAATGCACACTCTCCGCAAGCCACAGCGTATGTTTTTCCATCGTCCACTATAGTTTGCAGCAAAGTCTGCAGCCACACAATTCGGACTGAGACTAGGTTCCGAATTTCTCCAGTGCCTAAATGAGGAGTTACTTCCATCCGACCACTTCCATGAGTCCCTGAAAAGGCCGATCCAGACATTTTCTCCTGAAGGTATCAGCTGCTGTACCCTCTGGTTGTCTGTGATGTCTCTCACACTGGCCAGGTCTGTGTGGTGCTGTCTGCAGTAGCTCTGGGCGTCAGTCCATTGCATGGTGGTGTTGATGAAGACAAATGTCGCAGGAAACACTGAAAATGGAGCACATACAGCCTCACAAAAAAGACACATACACTCACCGGCTACTTTATTAGGTACAACTGTTCAACTGCTTGTTAACGCAATGTGGCAGCAAATCAGTGCATTTAGTCATATAGACATGGTGAAGACGAGCTGCTGAAGTTCAAACTGAGCATCAGAATGATGAAGAAAGGTGATTTAAGTGACTTTGAACATGGCATGGTTGTTGGTGCCAGACGGGCTGGTCTCAGTATTTACTGGGATTTTCAGCACAACCATCTCTAGGGTTTACAGAGGATGGTCCCAGACAGAGAAAATATCCAGTGAGCCAAAATGCCTTGTTGATGCCAGAGGTCAGAGGAGAATGGCCAGACTGGTTCAAGATGATAGAAAGGCAACAGGAAGTCAAATAAGCACTGGTTCCAACCAAGGTGTGCAGAAGACCATCTCTGAAGCAACAACACCTTGTCCAACCTTGAAGCAGATGGGCTACAGCAGCAGAAGACCACACCAGGTGCCACTCCTGTCAGCTAACAACAGACAAATCTGCAGCAACTGTGTGATGTCATCATGTCAATATGGACCAAAGTCTCTGAGGAATGTTTCCAGCACCTTGTTGAATCTGTGACACCAAGAATTAAAAAGAAGGTCCAACCTGGTACTAGCAAGGTGTACCTAATAAAGTGGTCAGTGAGTGCACATTATATTGTTGTTTTTCCACATGTGGATATTTTTCTCAGATTTATTAATCATACATGTTGTAATTTTGTTTGAAGCTCTGTGGTGTCATCAGAGTGATGAGACGCATTGAGCCGTTTGTACTGTCTCATCATCAGTCACCTGTAAAACACTTTGAATTGCATTCACCTGTCAGAAAGGAGCTACAAAAAAAGTTGGCTTAAATGACTGACTGAGGTCCAAATACTCAAAACAAAGAGGCAAAGAGAAGAAGACAAGGAAAACTTCGCTAGTTCATGTTCTCACCAATATCTAAGCAGACTGCCTTATATTGTTCATTACATGTAGCGTCATACCACTGGCCATCATCACGTGTAAATGCACAGCGTTCCCAGCTTGCTTCTTTTGCCGGTTGTCCATTCAACCATCGTCTGAACTCCATCTCCCCTTGTTGGTAGAAACTTGTGTCTGACAGTGACCATTTCCACACGTCCATGGTCTGGTCTTCATACAGCCCTATCCAGGCTTTCTGTAAAGTAATGTTTGATTGTGTTAGAAATGATGAGCCTTTGCTCTAGCTTTTGCTCAAGGCAACATTTTAACACAAACTTCCCATTTACAGTCTTGGGACTGTCTGTCAGTTGGATGCTCTACTACTGTATTACAGGATTTTACAAGTGTCCATATGAACATTGAAACAGGTTTTGCTTTCTGTAATGATTCCTGCTGTTCATACTGGACATACATCCTATTATGCTCATTTTCGGGGTCATGTTTGTAATATTGGAGTCTACTGGAATACATTTAGGTGCTTTAATGTTCAAAAACACATTATCCTTCTTATGCTGCCCATTTCTGCAGCACCTCTGTCTGAAACACTCTGTTTGGGTTAATGTCCCGCCTCCCCAGCAGCCCAGTCTGCTCTGATTGGTCAGCTCGCTCAATCTGTTGTGATTGGTGCAACGTTTAGAGTGTGTCACCCCCTTTACCTTAACTGAATTTCAGGTCCTGAGGCTACATGAGAGGCTAAAGCCCCCTACACACTATAAGTAGATGTGTTTGGGGGTGCGGCTCAGTGGCCCCCAGGCGGGCACTGTGTGCATAGATAATGTGTTACATAGTGATGCAACCAAGTTACGGAAGTAAAGGCAGGACTACAAATGAGGTGTTTCAGGCAGCTGAGGAGCTGTGTGTCTGTGGGGAGAGAGAGAGAGCTCCCTTTAGCCTGGACATCTGGCTTTTTTACTTAGCAGACCTTATAGATGCATAAAAATGTTATACAAGACATTAAAGAAAGGGGAAACCCCAAAAAGCATATAGATGCTCTTTAAGAGATCCCCTCAAAATGCGCTTTCAGTGTAAATGATGGTGTAGCAACTCACTAACCAGTCCCTCCAGAAAATTGCGATCGCAATAATTAACGCAAATTCAAGTCCACATATTTTCAAAAGTCCCGCAATTTTTCTGCGTTTTTCTGCATTTTCCAGCCGACTGGAAGTCGCCGTGCATGCAGTGTCATTTGAAACGTCATCAAACGCGTCATCAAATGCGCTAATGGCATTGCAGTATAGAGAAACGCTCTGTATTGACATAAGAATTTGCGCTGTTTAAATGCATACAATATGTGTTGAATGTATTAAAATGTTATGTTTACAGATAGCTCACATGTTGTTTTACAGTCACATTGTCTGGTTTGAGAGCTACAATATTCACTCAGGATTTTTTGCAACATTATTGGAGTCCATGTTTTGAAACGAAGAGAACTATAAAACCATTTGCAGCTATTTCTGTAATATTCAGTATGATTATTATAGCAAGTAACTACATGATTTGCCACAATTTCCTGCAAAAAAATAACATAAAAATGCCACAATTTTCATGGGAATGTTGGGATTCACAGGACCACAGATGTTTTGTCATTTGGTAAAATCTACACTGGACATTTAAGTCTTACAACTTGTTGGATATGCTTTTACAGTGACATGTGACTCTGTGATGTCACAGGCATCTGTAGAAGGTCTGCTCCCTTCAGACAAAATACGCTCTTAGGAACTGTGGAGCAGCCCGCACCTCTTTCCTGCTGGGCCTGGAACAGCCCAGATGCTCAGGCCCTTGCTCCTTGCCCTGAACCATCAAAGGTGGGGCAATTGCTATCAGACTCTCTTTTTCCTGGACCACGACTTGCCCACGCTCAAGGCTGAGGCAAACCTGAACCAGAGAAGTTAGACTTGCAAGCACAAGGTTTGCAACTAGCTTTCCAGCAACAAGGAACTAAGTGAGTTAACACCCAGCGTCTAACACAACCTTTGGAACAGGGACACAGCAAAGACTGCAGCTGAAACCACAGCTCTTCCCAGCCTTCTTCTGCCGGCTAACAAAGCAGCACACCACCAAGTGACTCTTTCTCCTGTCCACTCAAGGATCGGTAAAGTAACAACTGGGCATAGCTTATCACAGCTTTACAGGCTAAGCAAGACTGTTTAACTTGTATGTGATTTAATGCTGTCATTGAGTTCTGATTGATTGCAGTTAGGTCATTGATTAGTTGGCTTCGCCACAGCTAAGTGTTTAGTTTGCTAATGCTGTTCACCAACAGATTCTTGCACACAACCAAACAATCTCTGCACTAATCCAGACCGTTTGCAGCACAAATCACATTCACATAGACTCATTAACAAATAGGCTTTCAACAGAGCTACACCCAAGCAGGCATCTCAAAGTTCCCGCTTCTTTTCCTTTGTCTTTGTCCTGACCTGAGCTTTAATTCGGCCATCTTGTAGTTCTCTGTTGTCAGCCATTTTGTTTTGTAGGCCAAACGGCTCTTTGATCACCACACCCGCCTTTGTCTTTCTCTCTTGCGCACACACACACACACACACACACACACACACACACACACACACACACACACACACACACACACACACACATATACACACCAAGCTTGTATATAGTTAGTTAGAATTTGTGTGTTTTGGTTTGCTTTGCTAAGTTGTGAATAAATATAATTCTTTGGAATCATACCTGCTGTCTGTTTAATGTTGCACAAGAGTGAATGAATAGTCAACCTCTGCTGCGTCAAGAACTCTGAAATCCTTCAGGCGTTACTGTTAATTTTGGTTGTCATTAATTTAATTATTAATCAAAACTCAAAATTAATAGTTTAGCGTATTTTGTGAGACTGATATCTTTAACTGGCTGTCATTTTCCCTTCACGGGAATGGTGCCCCACGAGGTGATTTAATGTTAATTAAGTCACATTATTTAACATAATTATTAATTATTTCCGATAGCCAATTGACCCCAACATATTTGGTGCCTCCGTGTGAAGCCCAAATTTAAATCCCTACATATTTGGTACCTCTTGGTTAGGCCTAATATGTTGATCCCAACAGGAATTTTTGATAAAATTTACAGCAAATTTAAAGTGTTTTTAGCCGTGAGATCCTGGAGGGACTGACTAACTAATAATAATTGCACAAGGTCCCATATTGAAATAATTTAAATGTAATAAAAGCTCAAATTGTTAAGATAAGCAAATCCTGTGAAGAATACTATGAGTGTGTAACACAACAGTTTTGTGCATCATGTAATAAGTTTTTACATCTGACACAGTTATGAAATAAGAGTGAAATAAAAAGTGAACTCACATAGTCGGCGCCAGACAGTGATTGTATTTTGCTTCTATTTGCCATGCTGTTCAGGGTGTTCACGTCCTCCATGTTGTCGATAGTGGCCAGGTCTGTATATCTCTGTCTGCAGTAACTTTGTGCCTCAGACATCGTCTTCTGCTCATAAATGAAATGGTACTGACGTGCAGCATGTGATGGGATGGCGCACAGCCCTGTAGTGACAAACACAGATAGATCAGATGACTTTTTAGATCTCTTCACTTTGTAACATTACATTTCAGTGTATTCAGGTGCATCTTTGTCTTCGTAGTGAAATCAGCAGTGGAATGTCACAAAGTACATTTACTCATGTACTGCACAATATTTTTTAAAGCTACTTTGTACTTCTGCTGCATTTCATTTATCCAGTCCGTTCTCATCTCGGAGTCATAAAATACCATCACTTGGTCGTTGATTTCTTTGTCAGACACCCACAAAAAAAGGCGAACCTTTTTTTGACTTTAAGGGCGCACCTTTGTGTTCATTTTGTGTCTCATTGTGTTCATTTTGTTTGTCTTTGTGGTCATTTTGCACCTTTATGTTAAGTATTATTTATTTATTCATTTTATTTGTTCCAACCTGGACAAAATACAACAACAATGCAACCCTCAGTTTACACCCTCCTTGGTCAGAAAGGAGCAGGAAGAAGAAAACTTATTATACCTGCCCCTTACTCTAAGCTAATATACTCAAATAATGGACGATTTGCCTGTTTCCATGACACATGATTCCTGTAACAGCTACAACGTGAATTAAGACAGTACTGAAACAAATTACAGCAACTTCAAGATTGAGACACAGCTCCATGAATGTGAGTGATGACAACAACTCAACGAATATGCATGATGTCATCATCATCAAAGGTGGGAAACCTTTTTAAACGCGTAATTTACCCAACAGCTTCATACTGACTGATTATTCCGTCTTTATTTTTTTTTAAACTGAAAAATATTTAAACAACCCTTTAAATCATTTGGTAAGGAATTCCATAATTTAATGCCGATAACTGAGACACACATCTGTTTTAAGGTGGTCCGTGTCAATTGATGTTTAAAATGATATTTTCTTCTGTGATCCTCATCCATAGAACTAAATACAAACAACTTTTGCAAGTTTTTTGGCAGTACATTGTTTTTTCCTTTGAACAAAACTATTACTGTCTGTAATTCGACAAGATCTTTGAATGAATTAATCCTGATTTGATAAACATTTTATTTGTATGTTCTCTTGAGTGTACATTATGAATGATCCTAATTGCTCTTTTCTGTACAATAAACAAAGGTTTTATATTAATCATATATGTGTTGCCCCAAACGTCCACACCATAATTAAAATAAGGCAAAAATAATAGAACAGTACAAAATATGCATTGCTTTGAGGTCCAACACATACTTTGCTCTGTTCAAAACAGAAATATTCCTAGACAACTTTGTTTTAACATATGCTATGTGAGATTTCCATGTCAACTTATCATCCATAATTACACCCAAAAACCTAAATTCAGAAACCATGTCAATATTCACACCATCTATGGACAATACAATATTTTCATCTTTTTTTCTGTTAGCAAAAACCATAAACTTAGTTTTCTTCAAATTTAATGATAACTTATTAGCACCAAACCATCTTTTCAGTCTCACCATTAAATTCCTGTCTTGTGTTAATTTTGCACTTTTGTGCTAATGTTGTTTCATTTTGGACCATTGTGTTAATTTTGTTCCCTTTAATTAATTTTGTGTCTCTATGAACTCATATTGCACCTTTGTGTTGATGTTGTGTCTCTTTGTGTTCTAATATCACGGTGTCATGCAGTTTTTCATGTGGTTTGTGCCAGTGTTGCTGCTGTACTGTAGCGGAGGCTGTTACATAACTGCTGTTGTGGGTAGGTACATTATCTAATACACATCTACATTATATTTGAATGTATTAAAAAGCGGAAAACTAGTGTTGTGTTGGCTCCATCACTGTCGATTGAGGTCATAAAAATGTCATGAAAAGGTCATAAAAAGTCCTAGTATAGTATGTCATGTAAAAGTTATCACAAATGTCATGTGTAATAAAGAAATCTTAGTGTGTGCACGTTTTCTGTGCAGCCCTCAGTCATATTTAATGAAATGTAATGAAATTTAATGAAAAAATATCCTGGCACAGGATATAAAGCCTCCACACCAGACTCACCAACTACAACAAACAACATACAACAAACTAACGTTACAATATACATGTTTAAGATAACAATAATTACATAAATAATCACAAATCAGCTTTAAAGTTAGATAAAATATTCTTTGTTGACCAAAATCCATCCAGTCTATTTTTGCAGGGGTCCAGACTGCATCCTCCGGAAACTTGTTTCATGCTTGTTCCACCCTGGTGGAAGCAATTTTTTAGGATTTCCCTCTTAAATCATATCTACTAGTTTATACCCATTGGTAGCTTTGTCACTTTCTACCTATGCTGTGATTATGTACAGCATACCATACCATGACTTAGTCATACCAAACATTAGAAAACACCAACATTGGTCCACAGGGGGAGCCACAGCCATCGGTCGCATTTTAGCCATTTTGAAGCATTTTTCTGTTGTTATAGCGCCACCCAGTTGCCAATTAGAGTTAAATTTCTCCAGTCACCTTGAGGCGTCCTGTTCTACATATCTACCAAGTTTAGTAAAAATCCATATGGCGGTTAGGCCTAGATAAGAAATGAGCTCTCTAGCGCCCCCATTTTGTTTGATGGGGTCAATAATGGAGGGGTCCCCTCAGATTATGTGTGGTCATATGCCTACAAAGTTGCGTGGTGATGGGTGAAACCCTTGAGATGTTATACACCTTTATGTGATGAGCCACGCCCTCCGCAATATTCATTGCCTTATAGAAGCTCAGTTTTAGTAAGTTTTCCAACTTTTGCCAAGAGGGAACTTTAGATATTGGTCCCTAGATTATGTTCACCCAGTTTCATGCAGATCGCTCAAACTTCCTAGGAAGAGATCCATTTGAAGTGTTTTTCAAAACATTCAAAATGGTGGGAAATCTATATAAGCGGAAATTATGGGTTCTTGAGGCAAATGTGTTCCTCATGAGGAGAGGCATCTCTGTGCAAAGTTTCATGTCTCTACCACATACGGGGCATGAGATATGCCCATTCAAAGTTTGACATTTCAATGGGTTGCTATAGCGCCCCCCTTTGGCCAATTGATGTAATATTGCTTCATTGGCATCCTCCCATGACCCTCTACCACTGTGCCACATTTCACATGGATTGACCAAGTCAGAGAGGAGAAAAACATGGAACACACACACACACAGAGTTTTCTTCATTATATAGTGAGACTATTCCAAAGTGACTGACAGAAATATCATATACTCTGTGAACAAGCTTGCAGATCTCAATCGTGTCACCTCTGTGTCTCCAGTGTGCTGGAGTTGGTACTTATAACTGTCTTAACCTCTTCTCATATCACATCTCTTTCAAACCTGGATTAGTTGCTCACTTTCTCAATTTTTTTCCACATATTTTAATCTATGAGGATACCAGACCAAACTTCCAAGCTCCAGATGAGATCTCAGCAGGGGTTTATATATTGGTAGAATATTTCTTTGCATACATTTTGAAAGTTATTCTGATTATTGCCAGCATAGAGTTTGCCTTCTAATTCTTTATTTTTCTGAGATGTTTGTGTGGAAATCAGGTGAACTGTCCTAACAGAATATGCTGGCTATCTGAAATGGCACTCAGTCATCAAAACTTTGAGAACACCCGATCTTAGATTTTTCAGACTGCTCTGAAACAGTCCATTTAGCTGCGAAGTTTCTAAATAAACTTCCCCAGACGCTCCTGAAGGGTTGAAATGGTCCCCCCTTATGAACAGGTGGTTACGGCCCTGACTGCACGACATCTCAGACGTAATTATTGAATGTTTTACTGCACTACATTTGTCTGACAACTCTAGTTACTTTTGAAAGAAATGAAAACCATGCACTCCAGATTTTGTGATTTTGAATCCTCATGTATCACACAACTGAAGTGCATCATAATCATGTCCTGATAAAAGTGCTGTAGCCATAAGCATGTATCAGTGTGCTGTAATAGAAGAAAATAAAACACTTGCCTGCCGTGATGAGCAGAAGAACTGTGTCCATCTTTGTCTGTTGTTGTTGTTGTCTGCTCTTAGTTTATGCCTGACTGCTGAATTGTCTCTCTGTTACACCTGAATTAAGTCCACTACCCCAGGATCATTTGACTTCATGCAAATCGGTGCTGTAAAAATAATTTCTGAGTCCCGCCCAGTTATTTCAATGTGATCGTACCGGATCAGAGGCTCATCTTTGTTCAGGTGGAGCAAATATGATGATTTGAATTCTA
Organism: Epinephelus awoara; assembly: GCA_035609425.1. Taxonomy (NCBI): domain Eukaryota; kingdom Metazoa; phylum Chordata; class Actinopteri; order Perciformes; family Serranidae; genus Epinephelus; species Epinephelus awoara. Next base: position 41,936,194 of record CM069297.1, read on the forward strand.
CATATTTCACAGAGGACTCTGACTTCTGACTAAAAGGCAACTTCTCTATTTTAGACAAATACATTTGATGAGCCACAGCCACACATCACAGAGAGAGAACATATGCCACAAATGCCAGAAATCATATTGTGTGCACCAGGCCTGGAATTTTGTCATTTTAGGGGCAAGGCCACAGAGCCACTCGTGGAGTCAATTTTCTGAGGGCACAAAGGCCAAAAGCCAGGGCAGCAAGGCCATAACATAAAACAATGATTTTAATTCCATAACGAATTGAATAATTTAAGGACTAAGGACGTATAACTATCTGTGAAATTAATAAATAAAACAAGCTCAAGAAAACAAGAAATTTTTAGTTTTTAATTCATTCATGCATTTAATTATTTGCACAAAGGTCCAGTCCTATGCCAGATTGTCTCAGCTGCAAACACAAGCCAAATGGCCTGATGGTGGCGCTACAGCAGTGTACATGTATGTATTTCAATTGCATGCGAAATTTCCATCCATTTGGGTTTTAACAAACTAATAAACTTAATGCATATTTGTAAAAAATTGAAAAAAGTAATAATGTGATTTATTTCATAGTACTAATAAACCCAGTGTGTTTTAAATATAGAATAACCAGGTTTATGTATTTATAAGCAAACAATCTTAAATATTAGGCCTAAATATTTTTTGAGTGTACATGATAAACTGATTCATTGAACAAGACTGGCTTACAATTATTTTTTATTTGTTGTTAGACAACAAACAAACAAACAAACAAACAAACTACAGTATATCGTTGCCTCTTGAAACATAATTTTTCCATTCACCTCCTAAAAAAACATCCATAGTTTTTAGCTGCATCTTCAAAGCTTTTTTTTAAGACACCTTTCCCTCCGTTGCTTGCTTGGAATGATAATTGCTGGGGGCAAATTAATAAAAGTAAATCTTATGGTTTGAAGCCAGCCACCGGTGTAAGCCTACCTGGCTTAAAAACTTGACAGCAAACTAGCAAGCGTTTGTTGACGTTAACATTACAGGCTATGGTAGGCACGTTAAACGCTGGGTCAACATTGTAGCGATATACTGTACAAGCAATGTGTATTACGCAAATTTAACGTTAACTATATACTGAAATTCCTGTCTTATTCACTCGCTAATTTATCTCACTGTCTTACCTCAGCTCTGACGACTTTTCCCCTCTCTCCAGTCTCAGACCCAACGTCACAGCCTCACGGACGCGGACACACAGGGGTGTGGGTGGGTACTTGCGTTTGAAGAGGTCTCCTGGTTGGCCGATGACAGATTGGCGTCAAACTGTCTTTATAGCCCTTCCAAGTTCATGCCAGGCTCGAATCAAACCCACCACTGGTGATGTACACATCATCTCATTTGATGTTGCCCAATAAGAATCCAGAATGTCATCAAAAGACGCATTTTTTTTTCTCAAAAGACGCAGGTGTCAAAGCCGACAGGAAAGAGGCAGAGGAGAAAACCACAAAATCACCTTGAGCAGTGCGGGCGGGGCATCAAGGCCACTGTGGCCTTAGGGCAGATATTTTTTTCAAGGGCACAGGGCCATATTTGGAGGGCACAAGGGCCATGGCCCTCATGGCCCTCATGGCCCTTGTGAAATTCCTGCCCTGGTGTGCACGTTTCCTGTGCAGCGCTCAGTCATATTTCATGAAATTTAATAAAAAACATTCTGGTGCAATACTACAAATTCAAGATGAGATCTCACCAGGGATTTACATAATGGTGAAAATAATTCTTTGCGTAAATTTTGAAAAGTTCCTCTGGTTATCGCCAGCATAGACGTTGCCTTGTTAATAACCTCTGAAATGTGCGTGTGGAATTTGAGTGAGCTGTCACTACAGCAGATGACGTGGTCCTCGTGCACGCACAGTTCATAAAGATCATTTGACTTCATGCAAATTTGGGCCTGGAAATTTTTTTGAGTCCTGCCCAATTATGTAAATGTGTTCATTTATAGGATTAGAGGCTTGTCTTTGTTCAGGTGAAGCAAACGTGATGATTTAAATTCTACATGTTTCACAGAGGACTCTGACTTCTGGGTCAGAAAACAGACGGGCCAAGACTCAAGGATGAACAACAGAGTGCTGAGTGACAAACCTGCCTGATTGTTGTTGCATCATATTGTTCTCAACAAATTATACAATCTACATTTCAGATATATATAAAGAACAGGAAGTGAAAGTGGCCTCCTGGGTGAAAATCAGTGGTTGTTGGACCCCTCCCACCTGCCCTGCTTGGACTTCTGCCACCTTAATTTTTGTTCCTGTCCAGCTGTGTTTGCTCCCAACGTCACTGGACACCACACCATTAAACAATAATGGCGACCAGCCGCGTATCATGCCAATATGAAAGGATAACTTTTTTTAATGGTGTCTGACGCTGGTGGTCACTGACCAAGTGCTGAACTTCAGTGTGAGAGTAGCAGGGTTTTTTTCGAAGGGACCAAATCCGCATTGAGCCAGGTCCTTGCTTTAAGAGTCTGGGGGCGACCTGGACAGATCAGTCAAAATTATTTATTTAGCGAATGTAAATTTCTCAAGCTAAGCAGTAGCCTCTTGATCTATATTGTGGAGGGAGACTAGACCTCCTTTTAGTTTTTGGAGAGGGCAGGCTTCAATAATATGCTCCATGGTTTGCTCCTCTACACAAGCTCACATTGGGCTCAAGCTGCTCCCCCATCTGTGAAGGCTGGCCAAGCAGGGACTTTGACCAGTCCTAAATCTGTTCAAGGTGGACCACTGTCCCCTCGGGAGGTTGGTGCCAGAGACTGGTTGAGTCGGGTCTGATACTAGATGTTTGTTTGGGGTGTCTTTGGATTCCCATTCAGTCACCCAGGCAGACAGGGCATCAAAGTCAGTGGGTGGGGGGTCCTTCCAAATTGGACGAGCAGGTGGTGGGTTGAAGATGTCGGTGTGGACTGGTAATGGGGCGAGTCTTTGACCTTTTGGAGCATCCTATAGGTGAGTTCAGTTCGTCTGATGTTGGGGGGGGGGATATGTTAGATAGGACAGGGAGCCAGGGGAGCGGCGTTGAACAAATAGTTCCAGTTATGTCAAAATAAAGAAACACAACCAACCTGGAATAATAATAATTATAGTAATAACAAAAATAATCTGTAGACAAAACAATATGGAAGCCACGGTTGTAACAGTATTACAATATTAAGTCCAAACTTTATGTCAATAACCTTAAGATGCAACAACAACCTGGGTGATCCTGCCGCACACTCCCCCTAACTTTATTGTAATTAATTATTATTGAATCACTGGTATTGGTGATAACAGGGTAAGGGAAGGATTAGTTTTAATATAATTTCTTCCCTTTCTTTTCTTGTCTCTTCCCCCTCCCCCATCCTTTCACCTGTCAAACCTGTAGAGTATATACACACAGACACAAACACAAACACACACACACACACGACAGCCAACACAACCTCGTCCCCTTATCCCCTGACAACACTTAATTTACAGGCCTGTATTCACTGTTGTATTCAGTGGTCTTGTTGTTTTGTTTGTTGGTGTTTTGTATTGTGTTGCAATAAAAAAAATTACTTAGTTTCTTCTTCTCTCCGATTAAGCTCAGGGCGCCTGACCGAGGCAGCCCCCTCACTCTGACATCTCTCCACTTTGTGCATGTATAGGTCCTGTTTGTGCATTGTGTGTCTTTCAGACCTGTGTGTTAATGACAAACAAATGAAAAAATTGAATTTCCCCTCAGGGGGATTCATAAAGTATATACATACATACATATATTTATATATATATATATATATATATATATATATATATATATATATATATATATATATATATCCGGTGACCCTTCTGAGGGGCCCGGGCCCCCTAGGGTGAGAACCACTGGATTAAACTAGCTCACTGTGTATATAGTCTTTGTACATGTTATTTTTTTTAATTAGGAAATCTTAACCTACTGTCGTGTTCTCTGCTGTGCTCTTCTGGGGGAGAGGGGCGCACATCAATGTGGATGACAAAAAAAGGATTGTGACTGGCCTCACTCCAGACTCACTTGAGATCACAAGGCAAAGTGAAGAAGAGAAACCTGAAACAGTGCTGCATTTTAAGGCCATCCAGTACACAGTGTTCGTATGAGACTCAGAGGCTCATTCAGGACGTCTCATTTGCATGTATTTACTGTATAATGGCTGTGGAAAGGGAAGGTGAAAGCAGGAGGAGGCAGGGGCTCGACTCACACGCTTTTAACTGAGACAATGCCATTGGCCAAATAATATACATATATATACATTCATATATCTATCTATATATATATATGTATACAAGTATCAAAAGAAATATTAAAACAAGGTCTTGCAAAAAGGCCACAAATTTAGTCAGAGGCCAAAGAGTAGAAATTAAATAAAAGAAGTACAGCTTTCCAGACTGATTCTTCCCATCTGCACTGTGAGCTTTCATCCTCAGGAGGGTGCCACAGACAAACATGAATTTGTTTGTACTATATTCAAAGATTATCGTGAGGGGACTCTGAGGGACACAGGTTTCTCTTTGACTGGAAGGTGAACACATTCAGTCACTGCCAGGTTAGGAAACATGTTAGCACGCTCCTTCCACCACCATCAAACCTCCAGAGGATCCTCCTTGGGTGAACTCCATGTAGGCTGCCACCTCATCCTCGGGCTGCAAAGTTTCATGGCTGGAGTCCTCCACGTTGGTGACCAATGTGACCACGGGGTCAAAGGTTACACTGGTGTCACTGACTTTCAAAATAAAAGGAACTGCAACTTGGTCATTTAATTTAATTTGTACCCATTACACAGTATTTTGCAGGTTACCTGGTGACCTGGTGCAGGATTCTGACCGACCCTGCTGTACAGGAACCAGTGAAGGGAAGCAGGGAAACTTTGCTCATATTCAACCAGCTGTGTGTCATCACAGTGTTTGCAGATGAACGTTGTTTGACTTTCCCCGCAGATCTCTGCCTGTCCAGCGGCGGAGGTCCAGGTGCTGGCAGCGGCACGGGGGCGGAGCCAAACAGCGTTCATCTGCACACACTGTGATGCCACACAGCTGGTTCAGTATCAGCAAAGTTTCCCTTTATATTCATTATCTTGAGTGGCGATCAGCAGTGATGTGGTGGTTCACTTTTACACTGTGATCTGTAGTTCGTGATTGTTGTTGCTGCTGAGTCAGTTTGACATCCTGGATATATCCTTCAAACACAGACTGTAGAGCCCTCTGTCTGCTGCTCTCTGACATCACTCTTTCATTTCTCCAAAATATGATGAGGACAAAAATCTCTTCAGTTCATTGTTGAGTCTAAGAGGACATTCAAGCCAAATTTGAAGAAATCACATCATATTGCGTACATAAGAATGGGAGGTCTGTCAACTCGAAATCATAAGGCATTAAATATGTATCCTCCAAACTGTGTTGTGTGAGTAAAAGCAATGGACAGGAGAGGTAGGAAAAACAACATCAAATTCTTTATTATATTCATAGAGTCGTCACTGTTATTATTAGAAGCATTTCCATGCTGATGAGAAGAAGATACACATATCGAAAAACCCAAATGAGAAAATACTGAGAGAGAAAGTTACAGAGAGAGAAGAGAGAGCATGCAGTGAGTATCTGTTAGGATGAGGACGTCCGATGCTCGTTCTCCCCTGTTTCCTCTTAAACGTCCGTCAGCTTCACACGCTTTTAAAACAGGAGTTACTCACACACACATGGACTGTAACCGAGCACAAAGTATAACACACACACACACGCACACTACAAAACCGGAGAACAAAAAGTACACTTAGTGAAGTTATCAAAATATAGGCTATATACTGTTTATTCTTAAGACGTATTAATGTTAAAACAACCAGTGCTGAGTTAGTTTCTATGAGAATGACTTCAACATTATATTCTCAGACACGTACACCGATCGATTATAGGAAGATTTAAAAGGACCAAACCAGTGAGTCTAAGTATTTTAACTCATCAACTAAAAATCACAAATACTTTACATTCCTGCTGATGAGTCTCCAAACCATCCGTCAGTGATTGATTGATTTCTTGGAGTTTTATGCGAGAACATAACATGACAGGAAATTTAAAAAAACTACAGGAAGGGTTTGGAAAGGAGTCAGCGGAATATAAGTATACATACAATAGTTAAAGAGCTAAAGCAGGTAAGACTCAGCCCAGTCACTAGAAGAAAATGCTGACATTATACGTTTCTGCAAAATACGTTACATTAGCACGTCTCATACATCATATCAAGGTTTCTTAAGTAACGAAGTCTATGAGTGGGATGGTGGATGGCGCGTAGGGCAACTTAGAATTATGTCAGTTGAATCGGATACGGCCATTTAATACAAGCATTTTTTTTCCATGTAAAGTTTTAAAATTTGAACAGGACTCAGCCGGATGTTCAGTGTGACAGCAGCATTCACAGCAAACAAGCTAACGGCATTAACTACCAATTAGAAATGTGCAACAATATTTTCTGCTAACACTAGATATCAAACAAAAGCCAGACGCTGTGTCGTATTAGCCTGTGAGCTTTAAGATAACCACTTCTACGCAGAGGAGAGAAGATAACGTTATCTCGGAGCCTTATGGTGGAAAGTTTCTCCTCCTCTGTGTCCGCAGCTGTCTGTGCCAAAGAGTAGCATGGAAGTCAAGAGCGCTCACTCCAAAGCTCAATCTGGGGACCAGGGCTGTGAATATAGACAGTGCGGCTGCACTGGGGCCCATGGGGTGGGGGGTCCCGTAGACAGAGTAGTTGGGCCTTTTGAGTGATTCAATTTGCCACCTCAGAACTACGCCCGTGGATAAAGAAAAACACAAAATATAAATGCTGTTATCTGCTATATTGAGAAGGCAATCCCATTTCTGTCAGTGTTTCTTTGCTTTTATTTTGAGAAAGTATATAAATAAGCTGTTTTAAAAAAATCCATTTAATGTATAATTTCCTAATTTATTTGGTATTTTTGTCACACGCAGATTTGCAGTGACGATTGGTAATATGTATGTTGATATTGTTCAACGTTTAGTCATTGCTGTGTTTCAATGTGGCTATTTTGTAGCAACCTGTCAGTTTTTCCCGCCTGGATAGTGGCATGAAAAGCGGTTGTATATTTACAACTCTGTCCCTCAAACCAGGTATTTTAAGCCAAAACACAATCTTTTCCTAACCATAACAAATGGTTTTCGTTCTTAAACCTAACCACATATTAACCACAGCGTTATTCATACAAAAAGTTTCAATGTATCTGCTGCATAATAATGTACAAATGTAACGTATGCGTGGTTTGCAGAAACATACGACACCAGCATTTTCTTCTGCCAGTTGCAAAACCAGTGTAGTCCTTCAAATGGAGCAAATCAAACAGAGATTATGTGATGAGGAAAGCGTATGTAACAATTTGTTTGTCTTGAAATGATTAACCAGAGACTCACTAGTGACACTTAGTGGCCGAACCAGAGAAAGCTCCACATTTACACAGCAGTAAGAACACTATGTTCAAACCAACAGAGGCTTCACTGGGACACATTAACTGTACTGTACGTTTACTGTACAAAGACAAACCTCACCATCACTGTGGTCCACTGACGTCTATGCTCTAAGGTGACGGAGTCAGCACGTCCTGACTCTGTGCAGCTTTAGCATTGAAAAGCAGGGCTGCTGCAGCAGCAGCGCGTTTGTTGCAAAAACATTTTCCTTTGTGTAAAATTATAGAGATGTAAACTGCAACATGTGGAGTTGCTTCAGTTCATCAGGCTCTTTTGTCCAGGTCTGGTTGGGATGGTGGGGGAAAGTAGCCAACAGTATGAATGTAGAAAGGTAAAGCTGTGAGTCATCTGCATATTGTGACATCGACATTATCACTTTTTCATAAAACTGTCTCGCAAAACATATTTTAAGGACAGTTTCAATAACCACGAGTCCTTAAGAAAAGTGGTGATTAAGTAGAGTTAATTTAGTTTTCCCAATTTAACTTCAGAGGAATGCTTAATTTGGCTGCCCCTTAACAAAGCTGGAATTCAAAAGGACATTGTACAACAATACATCTGGGCAAATGTGAAATCCTAGCAACCTGAATAAATCAAACCAGGACCAATTTTTGTTTTCAGGAAATAACAGTAATTTCTGTCATGTTTAAGGACATGTTCACATCTAAAAAGCTCCTTCCGATTTCCAATTTTTCCAAAAACACTGAGAGTGCTAGATTTGCTAACTGACCATACCTTTTCCATTTCTGTTCTTTCCATTTAGTTGCAAGTGCTCTGCACCTTATCAAGCTGATTTAACCAGCCAACAAACACCCTGACATAAGCGTAAGCAGGGCAGGAGTTTGTGTTCAAAATGCAAAACTGTTCAGTGCTCCGTTCACCTATCAGGATGCCACATAACTCAACCTATGACTCATACCAAAGCTTATGAGTTTGGTGAAGTATAACTTGCACTATTTGATATTTTGTCGTCTCATTTGCTTTGAGTTTATTGATGACAATGACAAGTTTTCGGTCCGATCACAGCCTGACTAAACTGCAGCTGGTTGAGCTAAACTGAGCACCTGATGAGTGTAAAGCGCTGTAGTTATCATCAGTATAATGTTGAAGCTGATTTCACGGGCACAAAAAGAACAGATATCAACAGCAGTGTGCAGGAGCAACCACAAAGTGTTTCCCTTAGCCGAGGCTGCAGAGCACAGAGACAGACTCAGAGAGATACTGAAACAACAAAGTTAAGTGAGGGATTTTACTGTCAGTCTGAGCTCTGTGATTCCACACAGACACAATCAGAGTGACAGGCCAGTCGCCTGAAAGAAATGTCGGCATTGTTCATTTCTGAAAACCACAGATTTGTACATTTCACATGCATCATACAAGCATTTCTAAAGTGATGTAGTATATGAGCTGACTTTGTCATGGAGGAGGAGGTCACCTAGACGAGACGCCTGCCAAGCTGCAGACCACTGTTCAACACCAACAAACTGCAAGACTGGTTGTGTTCTAGCAGGTGTTTGCCCTGCAGCAAATATTTAGCCACCAAACATACGTGTTTCTTAGCAACCTGTCATTGTTTTTCCACCTAAGATTGTGTCTCGTAAAGTAGTCATTTTTGCTGAGACATCAGTGCATTTCCAGGAGTGGGCATTTTCACCCAAAACACAATCTAACCATGACCAAGTTGTTTTTGTGCCTAAATAACCTCAAGTTAACCACAGTGTTGTTTAATCACACAGAAATGTAACATTTAGTTTGCAGAAAGTTGCGATGCCAACAGTCATTCTGGCGACTGGGTTGATAGTGAAGAGTCTGGTCTTTCACCAGAGCAAACAAAGTGTCTCACTGTGCAGCTTCAGAGGCTGGTGGATTTCAAAAGTCAAGAACAAAATTTTGGATTTTACCTAAACTTCAAGACTTCAATGCACAGTTAAACACATCTGTAGGGAAAGTGAAGGTCAAGTGGTAATGTGCTGAAAGGATATATTGTACAGCTCTAAGTTGGCCTATATTAGAGCGTTTGTCAATGGCTAACTTACAGAAAATAAATTTGCTGTTATGTTGCATGACATGGAGAGTTATCCCCTGAAAATCACTGTTATAATTCATTTCATTATTAACAACAAAAGTCCATGAGTTTTCCAAAATTGTAAATGATTTTTAGGAATTCCATGACCTTCCCAGGCCTGGAAAATGAGACTGAAATTCCATGACTTCTCCAGGTTTCCCATGATGGTGGGAACCCTGCTGAGCTCTTCTAATACCTGTGTGTTTTATGTCCAGAATATACATCATGTATACTCAAGTCTTACTGGAGCTGTAAAACAAACATTTGTCTAAAAAACTGCAAATGTTGACTCATGGTCATAAACTGAGGATTTCACCTGGAGAACATGTTCGTCAGTTACAGATTTAGATGCAGCTTTGGACCTCCACAGTTGGAGTTGGAGTTATCTGTATATTCACCTGCGACTGCGGCCACTTCATCGACAGAAACAAAAACAAAGACTCTCACTGGCTCTTGAACTTTTGACTCCACCAGTCCCTGAGGTGTAAACGTGCCTCCACAGATTATCTTTGACTCGTCTGTATGAACACTTGCTGTTTGAGCGTCTCGTCTCCGGCAGCCTCGGCCATCAGAGTGTGTGAGCGTGTTCATCTCTCTGTATCAGTGCGCTTACAGAGTGTAAAGAGACATTAACACAGGAACCATTTCCACACAGAGATAGGTACACTGTTTACATATTGCTGTTTTCAGTTACACTTCGAGAGAGATTTTTAACATTAAGCGAACACACGTAAGTTTAGTTTAACTCGTGTTCTTGTTTCGTCTTTTCGCAGATGCTCACATTCACAAAAGGAAGCAAGGTCTTATTTAAATGGAGAGAAAGAGAGGGATAAGAGAAGAGGGGAAGAGAAGCAGAGAGGAAAACTTTCACAAATATCACGGACTCTCTGGAGAGTTTATCTAGGGTTTAAATTTTTGTGTTAGGAAATTAAAAACCTTGAGATGACAGAGATGATGAAGGGACACGAGCGGTATTACTATTATAAACAAATACTAATTCCCCAATGGATTAAAGCTGATATTAACTTTAAATTAAGCTTATGTTCAGACGCGAGTGTGATGGCAGCAACACAAAAACATTAATATCACATGTAGCAGGGCTGAAAACACCTTTTTTGATTTTAAATTGCATTGGAAAAAGAATAATCATTTTGGGTCTGTTAGCACTTTTGGTTAACTACAGATTGCAGCTCTTTATAAGATTTCTATAATATACTGTATTTTAAATGTAACTAGATGGACTAATGTTTCTATTTGGCAACACACTGATTAATAATGACGGTTGTTCTAAGGCGTTCAGTCACTATAATGTCTAACTACAGTTTGTCATCTAAAACGACTAAATGAACAGATTTTTTCTTCTTCTTCTAAGTGATGAAGCAAAAAGTTAAATCCAACTGTTTAGATTTGTTGTTTAAGAAACATCAAATTCACTGTGTTACTGTAATAAAATGGCACCCACATCAACTTCAGAGCAGCGTTCCCTGAACAGTATGTGACGGGAGACACAGAGCCTGATTACACCTGGTACTGACATGCGTTTCCGTAATCAGAGGACAAGTGGACAGCTGAGACGCATCACCGTCCACACAGGTGTCTGTCATGCGTCTGCAGCTGAACACTTGTGTTCAGATTTCGAAGGGGCCCGTGCACAGTTATTAAGTCCACATGCTCACCAGTCATGCTAGCTGTTGTGTGCCAGCAGAATTAAACGTAACAATGGATGGTTAGCACACTGTCACCAAAGCAACCACCATGTCCGACACAGATGACGCAGTCCTTGTCGTGGCGCATCAGGAAGCGTTAGCTTTCACACCACAGATGACATGTGGTCAAATGCGTCCCTGACAAGTGGTTCGCATCACAATGTGTCTTGGTGGTTGTTTGTGTTTAGCGCCATCCACTTGTGATAACAGGTGTAAACAGGCTGATAGAGACCAAGAACTTTTTTGTTTTCTAAGGCTTAAATACATGAGATAAAAAAATATAACTGACTGTGAGACTATGATAAAAAAAGACAGAGTCAGTCGTTGATTAACTGGTTTCAGTTTGACATCTGAGATTAAAGCATGCAGGTGATGAAAATTGTTCACACGCAGTCCACAGTTATAACGACTGAGTTCTTGGTCTCAGGTGAGAAGTGAGGAAGCAGAAACCAGATCTGGATCCAACATTTTCTACACTTTGAATTTCACACAGTGACTACGCTTACATGCACACTAATATCCTAATAAACAGCATATTTCCTTTGGCTATTCTGAATTTGGCCTTTTCCAGATTAAGATATGTGGGATATGCCAGGAGCATTGTTTGGGCATGTATCCATTTGGAATATTTCTCTCAGTTGTGGTTTTTGCTGCAGTTGTCAACACCTGGCCTCTTGCCTGTTTACTCAGCTCTGTGAGTTGACAAACCAACTAGCTAACAGTTCACAGGCTGGGGTAGAGATGCATGCCCCAAAGAAAAGCCTACATTTGGTCAGGTGGAAGAACGCACCTACTTTCAAACATCACGAAAGACTTGTCTATCAGCAGGTTTATGGATTTGTGCAAAATCCATTGTGCATATCGCGATGCCGACATTTTCAAGAAGGTGGTTAATGGAATGAGAGAAGGAGGCTGCGTTACCACGAGCCAATGAGTCCGCCACTGGTGGGAAAAATTTGAAACTAGAATTACCACTCTATGGTTGTACGCCTCCGTGTACCAGTCCAGTGTCTCTTATAGTTTCCATCCATGTCTGTGAAACTACAGATGCTTCACACATAGAAGAGTCACCAATTCAGTATCTGACCAAATGTCTCCCCTTCTGTTCCTGAGATATGACGTTGAGTAATGGCCAGTTTAGTGTTTTAGCAAAATATTATGATGTCACAGTGAAGCTGACCTTTGACCTTCTGGATATTAAATGTTGTCACGTCATTCTGTGTGAAGTTTTGTCATAATTAGTGGGTGACTTCCAAAAACATGTTTGGTCACAGCGATCTTTGACCACCAAACCAAAGTCTGATCAGTTCATTCTTGAGTCCATGTGGATGTTTGTGCCAATATGAAGGAATTCCCTCAAGGCGTATCACATTCACAAGACTGGGGCAGATGGACAAACAACCCCAAAACATTATGGCTCCAGCCACAACACTCACCGGCATGGAGCCATAAAATTTTGACACAAAGAAGCAGAATGGTACAAGCGACTCCAGCCGTTCTAATTTTCCATATTTTGCCTATAAAAAGACCTTAGAGCACATCTATCAGAGTATACACGGCTGCATGTCTGCAGGAATATTAGTGAAATATTCATTTTTAAATATTACCCATGCAGGAACGCTGTCTTTTTCAGGATAAGGTCATTACTGTGTGCATGGAAACGTAGTGTGTGTCACTTAAAAGTGTGCATTTTGAAGCGTCGCAGGTACTCAGAAGATTAATGCTTCCTCACAACTGTCGGCCTGGTTTGTTGAGCCTCCTCTGGACTCAGACTCACGTACAGTTGTCATTTGTTTGGCAAACCTCACTGTTGTCTGTGTTCAGGTACGCAAGCGGAGTATGTCATGGGATTTAACGAGTGTGCGTACATTTGCGAGCTGCAAACCACGAGTCAAAACATCAGCTTTTCATCCTAAGTTTTAGCTCGCTGGTGAAAACCTCCAAATTCAGTGAGACCCAAATCGAGCAGCAGCAAAAACAAAACATGCAGCAGCACAAACGGATGTTTTGTGGTTTATGATGTCCTGAAATAAAGACGGACGAAGCTGGGACAATGAGATGAGGACTTGTTGAAACTAAACGATAAGACGTGTAAAGGGGTGAGGAGAATATTTTAGGGGGATTGCTTTAGCAGAGTTTCGTTAAAGGAATGCAGGACATTTTGATCAGATACAAGGCACTATAGATTTTGCTATAGAACGGCTAAATTAGAGGGATTTGGGCTGAGAGTACGAGAGAAGAGGGTTTCACTATACCAGACGTCTGAATGACGACAGTGAACGTCTGAAGAGACTGAAAGAGAGAGGAAAGCGACAAAGTAAAAGATGAGAGAAAGAGCGGAGGGATCGATCTGGTGGAAGAGGACGAAGGAGGAGGGCGTGGTTAGGACTGCATCTCAGCGCGCAGCATCCACGGAAACCAACAGCAGAACAGCAACCTGGAGGAGAAGAGGAAAGGAGGGAGAGGAAGAGGGAGATAAGAAGAGGAGGTACGGCAGTTTTAATAAACTGAGGCTCTGTTTACACACCTGGCAAAAGCTTCTCCATCATACATCCATCTTTAGCTGTGCAAGGTGTAAACATGAGAATCTTTTCCTTCTCTAAACCCACACGGAATATTTTCAGATATTTTTAGGCAGAAGGTCAGACTTGGATGTGAACAGCTGTGTTGTGAACGCAGCCTGACAGGTTTATTATTAGCTGTCAGAGAGTCGATCCTGTCTCTGTGACCTCACCTGGATATGGAGCTCTCAGAGGTCAGGTCTTTAGGAGAACGCATCGTGTTGAAGTTACGCTTCGGCTGTGACACTGCAGAACACAAACAAACAAATGACGGACTTTTAATGATACCGAAACGAGGTATCAGCAGGTAAAAATGACACAAACAAGGTCACAGTGATCTTGACTACTGACCTTTGACCACCAAAAACTAATCAGTTCACCCTTACAAATGTGAAGAAATTCCCTTGAGACATTCTTGAGATATCGTATCCACAAGGAGAGGACGGTGATACAACACAATGAAAGATACTTACTGGTGACTTGGTGGACTTTCTTCACCATGGAGCTGTCGTTCTGTGAGCCTTCTTTAGGACCTCCGATTCTGACAGAGCAACAGATTTTGTCAAAGTGAATTAATTACAAGAAGAAAACTTGACTAAAATAAATGTTAGTGTGGTTTATAGTGGACCATAACATCACACCAGACCTACACTGGTTTGATTATCATGCACCTATAACGTCTTCACCCGCTGCCTTTCATGCATCACAGCTGAATTAAAAGTCTTGTTTTGGCAGAATATGATAAGAGGAACTAAAACAATGAGAAAGTCTCAGGTTTCTGGTGACCTACCTCTGGACTCGGGAGGGCGGAGCAAACACTCCATATTTGGGCAGGCAGCTGAAGTAGCGGACTCCAAACACTGAGCCGTCGTGTTTTCCTGTCGCCTGATCTAACTCGATTCCAAACCAGTAACCTGCAGGGACACACACAGCTCAGGTAAAAATTGTTTCATGTTGATAGATTTTGTGTAGTTGTATTTTGCATTAAACAGTGCATCTAACGAGCCTATTGAGCTGTGTGTGCAGTACACAATATAGAGGATGTGCTGAAGCCCAGCAGACAGACCTGGAGCAAAGTCGGTCTTGCCGTAGAAGCGGACGATGCCGTGTTTCTGTCCGGCCACCAGAACCTGATCTCCAACTTCCACGTTGAGTCCCTCTGGATCCAGACTGGCTACTGACGATTTCTTCTTCTGGGCTGAGAACAGGCAAATATATCGTACCACAGAGATTCACACCTGATTCATCAATAGATAAATGTTCTATTTCAAAACGTGTCCAGTTTGAAGAATTTTGATATATGACACACAATCTGGACCACACCACTCCTGTGTTACCTTTCTCCCTCTCCTTCTCCTTCTTCTCTTTCTCCTTCTTGGTCTTTCCAGCGAGGCGGGAGGCCAGGTCCATGCGGGGGGTTCGGGGGGTGGAGGTGACGGATGAAGGTGTGTGATCCACAGCTTTGGAAATCTTTGACACTGGTGCAAAAATCCCTGCAGACAAACACAGTGAAACCTCAGAGAGCCTGCAGACACAGAGCAACACCATCATCCCATTGGAGTCATGGAGAATGAAAAACTGCCTTGGTAGCTGTCACCTAGTTTCGGAGGGCAGATGAAATAGCGAACGCCGCCCACGCTGCCATCGTTCTTTCCCTCTGGCTCGTCGAGCTCCACACCGACCCACTGACCACTGGCAAACTCTGTTGTACCGCAAAACCTGAGAGTGCCGGTCTGAGAGAGACACACAGAGATGAAGACAAAGAAAGATAAAGATAAAGTCAGAGGTGAAATTCCTCCCCGGATGGAAACATGCCTGCAGAGATCCATTCAGGTTGTGTGGAAGCAGAAAGTCTGAGTGTCTGCTGCTGTGTTTTATGGAGGGGGCGGGGAGGAAGTGTAACATTAACGCTACAGATGGCGTGTAGGTTATCAGGTTTTCATTTGTCATGTGACAGGAAGAGAAAGTGTTGTCAGAGTGGTGCAGTTAGTTCAGTTAGTCTATGTTCCAGCCGGCGCCCAGTCCAACCAACCTGTGTGAGGTTTGCAGCCGGGCTGTCGTCTCGGCTCTGGTCTGTCTGGAGCTACAGAGCGAGAACACACTGTTCAGAGCTCATACAGCTTGAAGGTGTGAAGGACAAACTGACAGCCATCACACAACACAACTGCAAGCTTTAAAGGGATGGTCTGAAGTTGTGTTGTGTGAGGTACTTTCAGGGGTGTTCACAAAATTCACAGTTCGGTTTGGTACGATACAGTGGTATACAGTACATAGTTGATAAAGCAAAACGTAAAAATGCCACAGAAATCCTTTTGTTTTTTGTAATTGTAATTATTTGGTTGTATGCGCGTGGAAGGGCAGAGAGGTGTGTTTTCTCTGCTTTAAGGCTTTTCGTGTAGGCCCATGACAAGGTAGGGAGGTTTGCTTTCTCTGCGTCAGGCTTTCTGCAAATGCACGTGGAAGGGTAGAGAGGTGTGCACTCTCTGCCTTCGGCTTTCCTTGTATGCGTGTGAAAGGGCAGAGAGGTGTGCTCTCTCCACCTTAGGGTTTCTGTGTAGGCCTGTGGAATGGAAGAGAGGCCCCATAACAGAGCCATGCCGCAAAATATAATCCTGCAATGGAAATAACGTTCAGATTTAAGTGGTCCTGACTGCATTATGTTTAACACAGACACTGAAAATTAGATTTTCCAAATGTAATAGAATAGTTCAACGTATCGTTTGGTTTGTATTGTGTACCAAACCGAAAGCCTTGTACTGAATGGTTTAATATGAATACGTGTATTGTTACAACCCTATCCTTCGTCAGTGTATTCAATACAGTAGGTAATCGTTAAAATGCCACATTTTGTGCGTCGACACATTTTGTCCTTTCTCTGTTTAACAACATTTCTGATCCTCAGTGTGCCTCTGACCTTCATGTCATCCAGCAGCACACGATCCCCCAGCTTCAGCCCCAGCGAGGACAGCATCAGGTTTCCTGGGATGTTGTCGTAGTTTGGCAGCGTGGCTCTTGGAAGGTTGCAGCTCAGAGGGACGGCGTCCAGCAGCAGTTGCTTCAGCTCTTTGGCAACCATGGCAGCCTCCGCCTTGTCCAGACTCATATCCATTGGGTCGGGAACCACCTCCCCTGGAACCTGGCCCTTATCATTCTGCAGAGAAATAGACCATTCTCTGGTTAGATCAAGTAATCAAGTTTTGGCAGTGTGCCGAATCATGACCGTGATAGATTATCCACAGGCCACAGGCAGAGTGTCTGGGTAAAGGTGTATACGTGTGTTTGTTGCGCTCAATAATGGCTGTGCCCCTGGTTGGAAAACCAAGCAAGTCAATTACTTTTGTGTAGGCAGGATGTTCAGGGAAAAATGTTCAACTTGGACCCTGTGTTCTCATGTTTTTGTGTCCACGTGAATAGCTGAAACTGTCCTGTTTTTGAAACTGGTCCAGTACTGAGTGATGCAGTCAGCAGCAGCAAAACAAGCTGCAATGTAACCACTCAGGGCATCTGTGCAGCATCAGTGTGCATCCACTACAAGTGTTTGTTTTTACTGACAACATTATGGAAAGGATCCCTACAGAGACAGACCTTAAGTTAAAGAGTAAGATCCTTTTTGTTTAATGGGAAACAGTCACTGTCAAAGCCACCAGACTCCATTTAAATAAACAGTATTTTAAGAGTGTACTGAGGCGGCATATTGTCCTGTCTAACTGGGTGAATTAAGAATTTATTTCAACAGTTTGGTGTGTTCGGTGATGGTGATTTCGAGGCTGTTGCTGGTTACTTGGAAACTGGAAATTTACCCTTAAACAAAAAGGTTAATCTCTGTTGGGATCCTTTCCACAGTGTTGTCAGACACTTAGAATAATAATCTGAGCCTGTCAGTGACAAAAACAGTGTGTCTCAATCACTTCTTCTGTACTAAACACATATTTTGAGTGCCAGGTGCACTACTGTAAGTGCGTTCACGCTGCATAGCATGGGAAAATGCAGTGTACTACTGACACACTCAAAGCAGTCCAAAAGTTGAGTGTAGAATGACGGACACTTCTCACCCTCAACGGTCGCCATCTTTGTGAAGTAGCAAACTTCTCAACTTCTGACATGGTAGCCGGACAACAAGGAGCATGTTAGTTATACATGTTTTTTGCAAGTACCAACACTGTTGTTGAATAAAAGTTGTCAATAATGTTTGTTGGGTCTGTTATGATTTGGTGCTGCGAAAAATAATGCAAGTGCTAACTAGCTAGCTAACTTGCTCCTAGCTTTGGCGGCACATTTTAATCAGCATCGACATTATGGCGTAAGTTTGATTTATCTGTGGGCAGAGGTAGCGGCCAAATGTTGGCGATAATACTCCACAATCCGTTTGCACTTCTCCATCTAAAAACATGGTAAAGAAGAGGAAGACACAGTAAAAAAAAAAAAGTGCAAAACCGATAAGTGTAAAATGGCAGTGCGTGATTTTAGACAACACTACCCTGTTGAAATTAGTGCACCATGCAAGAAGTACGTAGTGTGCATCGAACACTTAGAGAACGTACAATGACGCTGCACAAATGCCCATTAGCTTTACTATGTAGCCTGTTTTGTTGCTGCCGTCTGCAGCATTGTTGCTTAATACGGGACCAACTTTAGAAGCTGTTGTTTCCATCAGTCACTGACTAGAAAACACAGGGAAAGGGTCCAGGTTGAAAATACTAAAGTTACTCTTTAAAGTCTGCAGTCCTTACAACTTCTACCAGAACTTGCCGGCCCTAGTGTCTCATATTTGTTTTCAGTCTGTCTCTGTGTTTGCTGGGCGTGGCCCCCTGATTCCCT
Organism: Epinephelus awoara; assembly: GCA_035609425.1. Classification (NCBI taxonomy): domain Eukaryota; kingdom Metazoa; phylum Chordata; class Actinopteri; order Perciformes; family Serranidae; genus Epinephelus; species Epinephelus awoara. Next base: position 41,954,840 of record CM069297.1, read on the forward strand.
CCTCCTGCCGATCCTCCTGAGTGCCAGCAGCAGCTATCAGGTTCAGCCACGTCCAGCCTCGTTCTTGTCTTCTGCCTCCTGATTTGGACTGCTCTGTCTTCAGCTAATCTGCCTGCTCTGCTTTGCCATTCCCAGACGCCAGCTCCATGTCTTCAAACTACAATAAATTGCCTTTAACCATTCCAAGTTTCCTGGTTGTGTTTGCATTTGGGTCCTGAGTTGAACTGTCACAACAAGAGCTCATGAGAAGACCGAAAATGAGTCATAACTGACTGGTCAGAGCAAAGTAACCTCTCCAAACATTAAACATGACCAGTGTCACACAGAAGAATCAAGTGAAACCAAATGATGACTCAGTGTGATTATCAAGCATAAAATAAAATACAGAGTTTTTACCCGGACAGTGGGGTTGGCTCCGTGCTCTAGCAGACATTTGACTGCACCCAGACAGAGGTTGGAGGCAGCAATGTGGAGAGCTGTGCCATAGTGGAAATCACTGCAGGTGGAGTTCAACACTGCGGAAACAACAGAAGAAGAAGAAGTCACAGATTGACCTTCACCTCTGAGCTGGAGCTCCATACATTGTATGATCTGTGTGTGTGCGTGTGTGTGTGTGTGTGTGTGTGTGTGTGTGTGTGTGTGTGTGTGTGTGTGTGTGTGTGTGTGTGTGTGTGTGTGTACCCCTTGGTTTAGAGGCTTTGAGCAGGACTCGGATCAGTTCTGGGACGTCAAAGTAAGCGGCGTAGTGCAGAGCGTTCATGTTGGTCCAGCGGCTCCTCAGACTCACGTCAGCACCCAGAGCGATTAGCTGGCTGCTGAGACGCAGTGCAGCCGCTGGGTCACCTGCGCACACAGTGAGGGTAAAGCTAAGGCTGAGCAGAAAGCAACACTCACCTCAATGCCACCAATCACACCACAGACCTCCGAGACGGCCAGCGCTCTGACTGAACTGATGCTGGACTCAGTGAGTCAGTGAGAATGATTTGCTGGGCAATAGTTTTGGCCTGTCCCAAATATAGGCCTGCTGAGTTCAATGAATAGCCTGGGCTATTCAATGCAGGTAATATCAATGCAGAACTTAACTTATAACAGAGTATTTTTACAGAGTGGTATTAGTACTTTTACTTCAGTAAAGGATCCAAATACTTCCTCCATTACTGTTTCAGAATATAAATAAAATCGACTCGACTCTACACGGTGGAATAATCAAATCTTTGGCTAAACAGTCGACATTCATTATTACAATCATTTCCTAACTAACTGAAAGATAAAATAACACCAGGCGTTTCCTGTCACTGATTACCTTCCTACAAATGCTGCAGTGCAGCTGAAGAGTCCAGCACCAGACTGACTGACTGGATCCACATTAAATATATCTTACCGACTCCATGTGCGCCAGCCTTGCAGCTGTAGTGAAGCAGCGTCATGTCGGTCAGACCGTCACGGTCGTTCACATGGCAACCACGCTTCAGGATCTGAGACAAAAACAGAGAGAGACAGAGACAGCTCAGAGACGCCATTTTGTTTGTTTGTTCAGTGAATCTTTAGTTAATATTGTTAAAAAGATTTGGAGTGAATGCTTGTTTTTGTTATTTGTGTTATTACTCAATATCAGGTTTTCTTCATCTCTGCATCATATAATCTCACAGAATGATTACCAACCAAATTCAAATTAAAATAATGACATGAGGCTTTAAATCAACTTCACGTAGGAAGTAGTTGCACAAAATTTGACATGACAGGTCAGCGATTGTCTCGATGAGACTTCCCCTCATCATTCTGTCTGTTTCTGAGTCATGTCACTGTTTTATTCCTCCAGGCTGACTCAGCTTCCTGCTGAGTCATGGTAGAGCCTCGATGACTTTCAGTCTCTCTCCCTCTGCACCACTTTCTCCCTGCTCTCAACTCCGTGTAGCCATTTTAACTGGGTCAGCATCACCATGATTGTGTGAGTACTTGTGTTACTGACATTGTGGGGACTCTCCTCCCACAGGGGACAGAAAGGTCTCCACCAGGAAAACCATTAGATGATAGATTCAGATTTTGTTTTTGGTTAAAAATAGAGTTTAAGTTAAAGTTAGGATATGTATCGAGGGAAGAAATATAATCTGTTAAACTATTCTTCCAGTGGTTCAAACTGGGCTGAGTCTTAAAGTATCCACATTAATGAATGAAAACCATCCTTAGTAACAAGACAGTATTAAGAAAAAAGTCTGCATCCTTGTTTTCAACACAAACACGACCAAGAAGAGAAACTTCTCTGAGCTAGAAATGGAAACGCAGACGTCGCCAGTCCAATTTAACCAACTGTCTCTATTTGGTGGCCTGAAACGTTTCATTTAAGGAAGTAAAAAAAAAAACACAGCCTGGAAAGAAACCACTGCTGCGGTCAACAGCGTTGGACAGTCAAACTCCAGCTGAGGTTGGAATATTTCATTTATACATCTATAATATGTACTGACCTACGGCCCACACATATTGATAATATTGCCTACAAAAGTCTGGGCTCCACCGGTCAAAATTGTGTTTGCTGTGAATAGTCAAGGAAGTAGAAGATAAAGTGATTTTCAACCTTTGAGCGAGATCAGGGTTTTATTTTTACTTCGTACAATTTTAGAGTGAAACAAAAATGAAAGCAGCACCATGCAAAAGTCTGGGCACCCCAAGACAACTGTTCCCAGGGTCTCAGACCTTAATGAGCTTGTTCAGGCTCTGGCTTGTTCACAGACGTCGTTAGGAAAGGCCAGGTGATGCTGATTTCAAAGCTTTATAAATACTATGACTCCCGAAAGCTTGTCTCAACAACCAGCAGCCATGGGCTCCTCTAAACAGCTGCCTAGCACTCTGAAAACTAAAAGACCTGATGAAGACTAGAAGAAGATAGCAGAGTGTTTTCAGTTGGTCATGTCAGTAAGAAATGGACGTTAACAGGAACTGTGGAGGTCAAGCTGAAAACTCTGTGAGAGAGCTGCTCGTAGGATTGTTAGAAAGGCAAATCAAACCTCTGTTTGACTGCAAAAAACCTGCAGGAAGATTTCTCAGACTCTGGAGTGGTGGTGCACTGTTCTACTGTGCAGACACACCTGGACAAATATGAGCTTCATGGAAGAGTCATCAGATAAAAACCTTTCCTGTGTCCTCACCACAACATTCAGCATCACAAGTTTGCAAAGGAACATCTGAACAAGCCTGATGCTTTTTGGAAACAAGTCCTGTGGACTGATGAAGGTGAAACAGAACTTTCTGGACACAATGAGCAAAGGTATGTTTGGAGAACAGACTGTTAAACACGGGGTGGATGATGATGCTTTGGGCTTGTGTTGCAGCCAGTGGCACGGGGAACATTTCACAGGTAGAGGGAAGAATGGATTCAGTTAAAGTCCAGACATCACAGCATGTGTAAAAAAGCTGCAGATGAAGAGAGGATGGCTTCTACAACAGGACAATGATCCTAAACACACCTCCAGATCCACCTCCAGCTGAAGGTTTGGCCAGGATGAAGGTTTGAAAGTAACCTGCCCAACTCTGGTGTGTTTGCTCTCACCTCGTTTCCAATGATGTCGATCTTGTGCTGCACCTGGGGAACCCACTGACGCACGATGGCGAACAGCTCAGGGATGGTGGTGCGAGGGTCCATGAGGATCTCCAAACAGGCCGGGTCATTGGGGTCGAAGAAGGTGAAAGCTGCAGGCAGGTGGAGATAAGAAAGGTTAGAGTTAAGACCACTGACATGTAAAAGAGAAACAGCAGAGTATGAGAGGAAAGATGGACGGATGCGGAAAGAACAGAAGGAAATACGGAGAGCAGAGAACAGTAGATCACTGCCGAGTCGTTTCTGTCACCCTCATCAGATCAGAAGTGACCTGTGAGCTCTGCAGTTTCTCTTCCTGCCAGCTCTGCAGTCTGAGCTCTGAGGCAGATTTCATTTCACTGAGTAACTGCAATCAACAAACTTCACTTTTCCTAACTGTCGACAGCTCAGGAAGACGCACGGCTTCACATTCAGACAGAAGCAGTGTGTCAGGCTGGAGGGGGAGGAGGGCCGCTCCGCTCTGTATTCACTGCTGGATAATGGGGATGACATGCAGAGTGTATAATGGAGTCTGCCTGATGAATACCAATGAGCCTGTCGTCCATGCAGAAGTCATTACAGAGCTTCTCAAAGCTATGGATCGATTAAAGCTGTCAGTAATACACACTGTGTGCACTGTGCTCTGTGACTCAGATGCTTTCTTTACTTTCACCACTGCTTCCTGTGTGAGTTCTGCAGCTGTGTGAAGTTGTTGTTGTTGTTTTATGGGAGTTAGAGGCAGAGCCCACTCTGTTTACTTGTTGTTTGTTCATCCAAACATCATACAATAACATCCAATAATAATCTCTGGACAGCTTTGAGCATTTTCAAAACTAGAATTAATGCGAATGTGTGAATTCAACATGTTGTACCAGTGTGTATTTAAGATGGTATGACAGTATGTATTTAAGGTGGTAAGACGTACTGTAGTCTTTGGGCAGTGGCGCCTGGGCGGAGGGGTGCACCATGGCTCGTCGGCGTGGCTCATGAACTGGACTCTGGTACTCAGACACTGACAGCGGCTCGGGCTCCGGCTCGGGCTCGGCGTCACGTTCCCGGCTGGCTTCTGGATCCATCTCTTCCTCCCGTTCCTCCCTCTCCTCCCGCTCCTCCTCCTGCTCGTCGTCGTCCTCATCCTCCACCTCCGTCCTCTCTTCCCCCTCCCTTTCCTCTCCTAGCTCATATTCTTCCTCTTCATCTTCTTCCTCCTCTTCTTCTTCCTCCTCCTCCTCCTCCTCCTCGGTCAGTGCCTCTTCCTCCTCTTTCTGGACCTTCCCCTCCTCCTGCTCCTCCCGGTCGTGCCTCTCCTTCTCCTGCGCCTCCAGGTTCTCCTCTTTAGTCATGATGAGGGCTGCTGCAGCTGGGCCTGTCAGAGAGGAGGGAGCACACTTTAGTAACGTTTCTAAGCAGCACTGAATCACTTCTATACACAGGATCGTTTTTATCTGTAGTGCTGTAACATTCCTGCTGCTTCCATGTTCATAAGACAGAGACAGTCAGGCCATGCATGACTTATAAAGTTTCTGCATTGAAATGACAGACTGTGGGCCCCTGACACAGACATGTAAAAGACTTCAACTGAAAAACTTGCACCTGAAGAGTGACTGTCTGCTCTTCCTGCCTCATCACCGCCATGGATATTATACACAATACCACGAGACACTGGGTACAGGTTGTCTTTCTGCCATAGACACATTCAAAATGTTTTACTTTACTGCAGGATTACTGAAGCTCAGGTGTGCAGCTGTATTGTGTTGGGAAAAAATAAATATAGGTTAATACCTAGAATTATCACCTTGCTGTTACATGTCTCTGCGCACCAGTCAAGTTTATTTGATAGTTCACATCCATGTCAGTGAAAACATGGATGCTTCACACTGAAGGTCTATACAATCAGCACAGTTTCAAGATCAGAGTCACCAATTCAGTATCTGACCTTCTGTTCCTGTTCTGAAAAACAGTTCCTGTTTTACAGAACATTATGATGTCACAGCTAGAGTTGCAGCGATGTGCTGGTTTTAAGGCACACTGTGATAAAAAGGTGAATGTGTACCTCTGCTTGTCTACGATATTGGAAAGAAATGCAACTGGACAGAGAATCTCTCCTTTATTTTAGCTATTTCCAAAATGGTTTCAAGTTTCAACCAACAATAATCCTTCCATTTTCCTTCCTTTAAGTGTCATTAAGCCCCTTTTACACTGCCAGATTTTCCGCAAATGTTTGCGGGCAAGCTGCGAGCATTTAGACACACAGAGCTGGACTGGCGAGTTGATCCGAGGTGCCCAATTTTCCGCCTCGTAGGGTAGACATATTGGAGGAACGCTTTTAGTTTAAACAGAACGAGGCGGCCTTTCACCACAGGAGGAGCTGTTGATGACTTGTGGGAGGAGCTGTTGATGACGCCGCACGTGCGAGCCACTGGCGGTGGATAAACAGGAAACAGCTGATAGCAGGAATTAGCGAGCAGCTAGCAGCAAGAGGGAAACACAAACCTGACAGACACTGTAAAGATGAGCAACTAGGGAGACAATTGCGGAATTGCGCGCTCTCCTTGTCCTCGCAAACGAAGAGGACATTAACCGTCAGATGACGGGGACGGTGAAGGACGGGCCGACTTATGAGACTTTGCTGTACTCCCTGATTTTGTTTTTATACTGCCAATGCTGAAAAAAGACTGATTGGGCTTTCCTGCAAATTTCCACAATTCCTGTCTAAAAAGGGCTTTTGTAACTGATAATAATATAAATTCTGTAAAACCGTGATATCATGGAACTGCAGTCTTTCCTGAGACAGTTATCATACTATGAAAATCTCATAGCATCGCAACCTTAGTAACAGTGAAGCTGACCTTTGACCTTCTGGATGTAAAATGTCATCACTTCATTATTTTATCCTGTGAGACACTTGTGTTCAATTTTGTCATAATTAGGGCATGAGTTCTAAAGTTGTGACTAAAAACATGTTGTGTAACGTCACACTGACCTTTGACCACCAAAACCTAATCAGTTAATTAAATCAGTCCAAGTGGACGTTTGTGCCAAATTTGAAGAAATTCCTTTAAAGTGTTCTTAAGATATTGCATTCACTGGCGTCTAGCGGCCGGCGGTGTGGGGTTGTACACACACAATAATAGGGGTGTATTTTTTATGCGCTGCGTTCGCACCAGTGTGTGTTTTTGCTAAAAATATCCAGTATGGGGGAAAATCCCTGCTGGAAACACAGTGACAGGTCGCTACAAAACACCCATGTTTGGTGCCTATTAAGCCACAGGAAACACAGCTATGACTCGCTAAATCACAACTGGTTTTGATGTTTGTTGGTCTTGAACAGTGGTTTGTGGCTTGGCAGGCGTCTCGTCTCCACCTCCCGATGACGAAGTCAGCTCCGTCAATACGTCACTTTAGAAACATTGATATGATACATAAACGTGCAAATGTATGAATGCCAACTTTTTCATCTGCTGACATCAGTGGGTTTGACAGTCATCTGATCAGTTGGTTTCTGTTCTGCATCAGCAGATGAAGGCTATGTTTAGCTCTGTGTGTGTGTGTGTGTGTGTGTGTGTGTGTGTGTGTGTGTGTGTGTGTGTGTGTGTGTGTGTGTGTGTGTGTGTGTGTGAGGGAGAAAACAGGGAGAAGCAGGATAATTAACCTGCTGCCTTGTACTGATAATGGCAGTGGCTAAAAAGGCTAATGCTAATGCTCGCTGTCGGTCATTAGCTGTTGACAGGCCTGACTGGATTAAATCTACTCTCCACTTTAGCAAATGGACGAGACGCTGAACTCCATCCAGCGGCCACTCCCTCCGTTATCGAGCCTCCATCTTCTCCTCTATCACCATCACACATCCGAGGGAGGAAGGAAATTCTTGAAACATTTTCTCAACAGAAAGATTCACACGGATGTCTTAAAGAGGATAAAGTCTAAAAGTCTAAGTCTAAACTGGACTTTATCTGATATTGACATTTCTGACTTTTCATTTTTGAAGCAACACAATGGAGTTTTTGAGTCCTCAAAATATATATCCAAGATCCTTGTGATGGTACATCAGCTCACAATAGGTTGGTTGAAACCTCCGTCATTGCTTGAGAGCGTCTGTTTGACTTGCACTGGCACAGTTTCAGGGTTCGGGTAGGAACCCAGACACAAACAAGACTACAAAATTAGGCTGCTTTACGGCATACGTCATATCCCCCTCCTCTCTTTAGAGCCGAACCGAGGTGAACAAAGTTAGACGTGGTTGTCATGGCTGAAGAGACTAAGAAAAGGAAGAAGGTGAAGGTGTTGTCTGAGGAAACAAAGAAAAGAAAACGGTAGAGCGATAAAACAAGAGCTCGAACAAGGATTAATTTTGGCCTCCTCCATTCCTCCATTGTGTCGCTTTAAATCTAACTTATCTACATGTCAATGGATCAACAGATGGCAACAATCTCAGCAGTCAACGTTTTTAAAAGTATCCATTAACATGATATGTGTAGGGGTACAGGGTATTAGGGTTGCTCGACTGATCGAATTTTAATCTAGATTACGATTTGGGTTTTCAACGATTATGCGCTTCTTGTCCATTTACTCTCATTGTCTTGTGTTGCAAATCAAACGCACCCGGAAGCCGCACATGCGCAATACTGCCCCCTCCCCTCCTCTCCTCTATTCACTCCACGAGCCTGTCCAGCAGGTGAACTACGAATAATGCGAGGGGCAGGTGATGGCGGAAGATTTCAAAAACAGCGTGCAGAAAATGGCAGAGGGAGAGCGAGATGTGTCTGTGTGTGTGTGTGTGTGTGTGTGTGTGTGTGTGCGCGCGCATTGGGGCTGGGGAAACATTCTGTGCATTTCTAAAATAAAACTTTGGGGAACTCAACATTCCTGGGTTCACATTGCTGACATGTAGACTCTCTGAAGGCTAGTGACTGAAAACTCTCTGATGTGAGGTAATGTGACGAATTTAGGCCAAAGCAAGTGTAACTTTCAAGACAGAGAGGTCAACTTGGGCTCAAACTGAAGCACAGTTTTTGTCCACCTTTTCCTAGTAGGGAAATTCTTCATTTCAATCCCTCCTACACTCTGATTGGCTCAGCCATTTTTACCGTCAAGGAAAGAGCTGTCACCGAGCACCTGGTGTTAAGCCCAGTATACACTGCAATATTGGGCCGTCCCAGATGACAGATGACCAACGATAAAGTAACATGCTGATATCTTTAGTTGTGGTTCTAAAATGGTGGCAGAGTTGCACAGTGAGAGGTTCAAGGATGGTTGTTGTCACAGCCTGGAGCAGTGTCATAACATCTCACTGTGTGACTGCTGTTACCACCTACGTCTACTAACCAACCAATAGAAATGCAGCATGAAGTGACACACTGATCAGCGCTAAACCCAAACACAGAGACAGACTGACAGCAGCTCGCCATGGAGGCAAAACACGCTAAAAGAAATGTGTGTGATTCCAGCAGAGAGGAAAACCTTGTGAAGCCTTGGCTGTATGACGTGTCCTCCAGCTCTGACCATGATCGCGTAAAGAAGGACGAAGCATGGAAGGAAATAGAGGCGGAGCTACAGCTGCCAGGTGAGACACCTAGCAGCTAGCAAACACACACACACACACCGCAGTATATAGTGGCCACAAAACTTCACAGTTGGAGGGGTAATAACTCCATCGTACATTGTAGCCTGTGATTCAGTCGGCGCTGTCATTGCACAGTCTGCAGGCATCAAACCTGAAGTCGTTCCTATGTTTATCAGATCCATGTCACACAGTGTAGCTGCACTAAACTTATAAGATTGCTAAAATCTCACAGTCTGTAGGAGGCGTAACTCCCTGCAGAGACTCAGAGCTCTGGAACCAGGTTAAATTCTTCCTGTGTCGGCACTGGATGTTTAAATATGAACCTAACTCTTGTGAACAGCAGCGGGCAGCCGGCGCACACTGATCAGAAACCATCACATCTGAGTCACACAGGAGGAACAGTTCCACTGCACCTAAAGGACGCCTCGAGAGAGCACAGCAGCAGCATTCAGCTCGTACAAGAAGCCAGTTAAACCAGTAACATCCTCTTTATCCGCCTGCACACGCACACACACACACACACACACACACACTGATCACAAGTAGGTCAAGGGAGGGGTGTGAGACGTCTCTATAGCCTGCTCAGTTTAATCCACACAAACAGCAGCTCTGTTACTGTCACTGTTCACACAGAGGGATTCTGACTGTTAGAAAACAGTCGATCAAAATTAAATTTGACCTCAAATTATTAACAGGTCACAACATGTCGTTTTTTATCATCATCACGATGTCAACTTGTGTGATAAACACGCAGCTGCCATGTTGCACTGTGAATATTAAAGAATTAAACTGCATTTTGTCGTTGCAACATGTTCTCACTGTGCAGGACTCTTTTAACATCTGCATATGACACGCTAGGCATCATGGGTGTGTCTGTTGTTGAAATTTTGGGACTCCATGTCACTTTACACCTGTCACGTGCATTGTGTCTTTTCAAAATACACTTTTGTTTCACAGGAAATGTGCAGTTTCTGTTCGTTAGATGCAGACAGTTGTTGTTTTTTTAAATAAACTAACAACGTTATTTCCTCGTGCAACAAAAGCACATGTCAAGGTGTAGAAAAACTGGAAATGCCGCCTTATAAATGTACGCCTCCTCGCACCAGTCAAGTTTCTCTTATAGTCTCCATCATGTCAGTGAAAACATGGATGCTTCACACACTGAAGATCTATACAATCAGCACAGTTTCAAGATTAGAGTCAACAATTCAGTATCTGACCAAATGTCTCCACTTCTGTTCCTGAGATATGACGCTGAGCAATGGTCAGAAAAATGTTGCCGTTATGATGTCACCACCAAAATCTAATAATTTCCTAAAAATGTCCAAGTGGACATTTGTCCTAAATTTAAAGAAATTCCCTGGAGTTGTTCTTGAGATATCGCATTCACAAAGATGGACGGACGGATGGAAAACCCGAAAACATAATGTCTCGGGCCACAGCTGTCTCCAGTGCAGAGGACTAATAAACATTAGTTAATAGTTAAAAATGAGCTTCACCTCAACCAGTGCATTAATGCAACAGTCATAATCATCTAAGGACATCACATTTACCGTAAAACGTAAAATAAAAGTCTGTTCCCAATTTAATGCCCAGTCTCTCTAGCCTGGTGTGGCTACACAGTTTAACAAATTAAGGCCTGTCTCAGTTAGAGCCCTGGTCTGGTTGCCAAGCAGGTCATTTTTTTTGTAGAAGTTCTTCGATGTATAAAACAGGTTGTTGGCGATCCACCTGAGCTAATGTGAGTGAGCTGCTTAGATCTCGCATACAAATATAAATGTTTGAACTTTTGTCAAAATGGAGACGCTACACGCTAGACGTTAGCTCGGTTATATTCTCTGCAGTTCAATTCAGTATTTGGACTGAAAAATGTTTTACGCAGAACATTATGATGTCACAGAGGAGCTGACCTTTGACCTTTTGGATATCACCATCACTTCATCATTTTATGCTGTTAGACATTTGTGTGAAGCTTTGTCAAAATTAGCATCTGCATTCTTGAGTTGAGCCAAAAACATGTTTTCAGTCCAAGTGGACATTTGTGTCAAATCTAAAGAAATGAGAATGAGAAGACATTTGTTCACAGGTGCTACTTTGTCTGATACGTACCATCTCTGGCCAGTCAGACAAAGACAGGCAGACTTAGTCACCTAGCTGATGAAATGGCGGTCAAAAAATTCATTGCGTCTCAGAGAAAAACATCAGACTGAGTTGGGAATGACGACTTGTGTCATGAGAGGCGATCAGACCAGAGAAGAAATTAGCAGTCAGGTTGTCAAGCAGCAAATGTTCAGTGTTGGTTTCAGTTTGTCTGAGAATAAAAAACACTGCAGCTCCTCAAGACAGAGTAACAATGCAGTGATCACGTGACGACAACACGTGTGCTCTTCAGCTTCCTGTCCAGCATGAACGCTCTGATGAAAACTTCCTGTCGTGACGCTGAATGGGGAATTCTGTCTGTGTGTCTGTGATGAGGTTTATGTAACGCCGGCTGCAGCCTCAGCTGGTTGAGTCCTGCCTGAACACAACCGAGCGGTGATTACCATCTGAAACAGGACTCAGCCGAGGCCACGACAAAGGTTACGCAACACGACCGTGTGAGTCAGCACGGACTCACACATGACAGCATGCACACGGACACTGGGCTGCAGAATGAGCACAATAATTCATGTTAGAAAATTAAAGAGGTTTCTGAGGCTGATACCAAAACTAATATTTGACTATTTAAATCTGATGGTAACACATTTACTTTGCAGAACATTTATACACATTGCTGATGTGCTTTTTGCTTGTTGTTTTTTAGATATTTATATTGACTATAATATATGTATTGACTGAGAAATATACTTTGCAGGACATTTTACAGTTGTGACATAATAAAAACATTTCAAAACAAATCTTTGGCATTTCTGTTCTTCAGTTCCTTGTCAGTTATCAGCTGATCAGACGATATATACTGTACGCTGGGCTTTAATTGACGTGTAAGAAATTGTGGGTTTTTTCTTGCTGCTGTTACATCACTTTGACTCCACCTCTTCTTTTGTTTCTAACACACTGACAGGTGCACTTTCTCTGTTTTTAGACCCTGAGAGTAATAAAAAAAAAAAACAGTGACAGAGCCGTGGTGGCAGCCCAGTTGCCAGGAGACAAATGTTTGCATTGTACATTTCTGCAATCCACAAACATGTTACATTTGTTTCATACGAATCATATCAAAGTTTCTAAAGTGACGTAGTACATGAGCTGACTTTGTCATCAGGAGGAGGGGGTGGTGGATGGAGTGACAGCTGGTGGAGACCCCTGCCAAGCTGCAGATCGCTGCTCAAGACCAACAAACAAAACTGGTTATTTTTAGTGAGTCGTCGTCGTGTTTCCTGCAGCTTTGAGCCACCAAACGTTGGTGTTTTTAGCGACCTGTTTTCTTTTCCTAACCATAACAAGTGTTTGCCACTGCGTTGATGAAACCTAAAGTTTTAACGTATTTTCTATATAATAACATGCAAAATGAAATACACGCGGGTCGGCAGCGGGTAGGAACAAAAATATGTTTTTTAATTTTTCAGAATAAAACAAATGACAAAGATGCGCAGTGTGTGTGTAATATTTTGACAGCACCTGGCGGTGTCAGGGGGAAACACAGCAGGAGAAGGATTCAAGTTTGGGCGGCAAAGGTGTGACTGGAGTGCAACAACCATCGACTGTCACCCAGGAAGCCAGTAGACCCTTTTACACTGCCAGATTTTCCACGAATGTTGGGCCATTTTGCCAACCAGCTGCGAGCGTTTAGACACACAGACCCGGATTGGCGAGTTGATCCGAGGTGCCCAATTTTCCGCCTCGTAGGGTAGACATATTGGTGGAACCCTTTTAGTTTAAACAGAACGAGGCGGCCTTCCGCAACAGGAGGGGCTGCTGATGACTTGTGGGAGGAGCTGTTGATGACGCCGCACGTGCGAGCCACTGGCGGTGGATAAACAGGAAACAGCTGATAGCAGGAATTAGCGAGCAGCTAGTAGCAAGAGGGAAACACAAACCTGACAGACACTGTAAAGATGAGCAACTGGGGAGAAAAAACACTGATTGGGCTTTCCTGCAGATTTGCACAATTCCTATCTAAAAAGGGTTTGTGTGCATTTGATGTTGAAGGACAAAAACATTAATTTGCGGTGTTGTAACGATGTAGTGCTTTTATTTTGAAAGAGACTGTATGCAAACTGTACATTTTACACAGAAGTGTATTTTGAAAACAGACAATGCATGTAACAGGCTGAAGTTGACACGGCGTCCCTGAACGTCAACAACCAACACACCCAGGGTACCTTGGACGTCATGTGTGGACGTGGAAAGTCCATGACCAAACGTGGACATGTGACGAGGTCACAGTGAGGACGAGTTGGGAGAACATGCGAACTCCACAGAAAGGGGTTCCCCCACCCCCTCTGTGTGGAGCAACCCTGGGGTCTGTACTGGGAACCCTCTTGCTGTGAGGCAACAATGCTAACCACTGCACCACCGTGCTGCCGGTGTTATTGCCTTCAGTAATCATAATATAATAATTACTGCATTTTGATTAAATCAGTGCAACAGTTTGATTACATTTCTACACAGGCTACCATTGTAAGAAATATGTGAATGATTAACATTATGATCATCTATAAATTAAGCAGATGTGGACTCAGCATGGATGGGACAGTTATTCCTATCAGATGTTCTCTTGTAGTGTTTAATGACCTTGTACTGAATCAGTCCTGTGCTTATAGAGACTGGATCACATGCCTCATACATGAGTCCCAGTGGGAATACTGGCCGAGATGGAAACCATCGTAATAACCAGCATTAAGCTCTGAGCCTGACACACACCCCTGCTGTTACACACTTACACAATACCACCGCTTAATGGCTCTATTTCGGATGGTTTGGAGGGTGTAGGAATACCATGTGATGTGTACACCAGCAGGTTGTGGGAGTGAGGCGGAGGGAGGCCATGGCAGCATCCTCCTCCTCCTCCTCCTCCTCCTCCATCCATACAGCCTCCATTTTACAACAAACCAAAGCGGAGGCACCAAATATCATAAAACCCGATCAGAGGCAGCAGACCGTTTGTTGTGCACAGCTTCAGACACACCAGCTGATGTTTATGATGCGATCAAACCCAGACACACCAGATACAAACTGCAGCTACAGCTCCGGGTTGTGCTTTGTGCCAATGTGCGTAGTGAAGGGCAGGATGGGAAAAAAACGCCCCGCTGACAGACAATGAAAACACGCACACGCATAAAAACACACGAAGCTGTGGATCTTAATTTCATCTAGATATTAAAAACACGCCATGCTCGTTTCCTCAGAGTTTGACGCGTCAGTGTGAGAGTGGGAGATGAAACGCAGGTTTATTTCGGAGGTGTTGTTTTGAACAGCGCCCCTCCATCTCTCTGCCTCAGCATCATCATCATCATCATCATCATCTTCACACGCGAACACACTGATAACGATCATCATGAAGAACAGACACGTGTCGTTAAAGCTGAAGCTGAAGGTGTTTTTACCTGAAAACAAGCCGCTGGTTGTTCTGTGATGGGTCTCTCTCCTCTCTGGTCCACGGCACGAACAACACTGATGCTCTGCTCGGTCCCTGCTGGCTCCAACTCCTCCTCCTCCTCCTCCCTCCTCCTCCTCCTCCTCTCTGCCTTCATTAAAGCCATGATGCTCAGGCTTCACGTCACGCGTCGATTCAGCGAATACAGAGCGGACCGACAACACTCTGGAAATAAATGAACTAATGCCTGCATTAAAAAAAGTCACGATAAACCTCATAGCTAATGGGACTGAAACAATTACAGACATTTTATTCTCCTACACTGAGCAAATATGTCCCGACTTCCCCACAATGTGCTGAACTTTCAAAACAATCATTTTAATTTTAATTGAACTGATTTTTTAAAGGTTACATTTATAAAAGGTTTCCTGCCTCTCAAAGTCCCCTTTCCCCAAAAATGTTCTCACTTGAAAAATGAATTCACTTTTAAAAATTGTTTAGAATTTAAATGTTTTAATTTTAAGTTTTCAAAAATGTTCTCACTGTCTAAAAAGTAGGTCCATTTTCCAACACGTCCCTAACACTTTTCAAAATATCATCAATTTTAAAAATGCACTCACTTTCAGGATTAGTTTTGAATTACAATTGAATTGAATTGGGGTTTTTTTTATGCTATTTGAATAACTTTTCAAAAATGTCCTCACTGTCTCAAAGTACCCATTCCTAAAACCAGAACACTTTCCAAAATGCCTTCACTTTTAGAAATAGTTCTAAATTTACAAAACAGATAAACACATGAATAAACAAATAAATCAACAATGTTTAAATTGAACTTAAAATTAAAAAAAAGAACTTAAAAAAAAAGTTTCTCTTTCAAAAGATTTCAAGATTTCCCAACTTTCTCAAACCCACATTCCAGAATATCCTCAATTTTAAAATCTCTTCACTTTTGGAAATAATTCTGAAATTCCCCAAAAAAATAAATGAGTAAATAAACATGTAATTAAAAAAAAAAATCTTAAAAAATAAAGTTAAAATAAAAATAACACTGTAACTTAAATTCATTTTCCTACTTTGTTTTTAAAAAGTTACATTTAAAACCTAAAAAAGTCTCCACTTCCCAAAAATGTCCTCACTTTTCAAAATGTCCTCACTCTTGAAGAGAATTTTCAGAATGGTTAAAAAAATAGTTATGAATCAAAAATTATATATTTTTTCTATCTTAAAATTTGCCGTCTTAGAAGAACATTGCTTTCCAAATGTGTTGACTCCTTTCAGAAGTCCGTAATTTCCATAAAGTGTCTTGACTTTTTCTGCCACTTTGAGAATGTCGTGGCTTTCCAAAATGCACTCAACTTCCTTAAAATGGCCCCAGTTTCCAAATATTTCTAATTTCTTTTCATGTTTCAAAAATTCTTCTTAATTTTTGTAAAGCTAAATAAAAATAATAATAATAACTTTCCAAACATGTCCTCTAAAGGTCAAGTGGGTCCTCATAAAAGTAGGAGTGGAGGCATGAACACACACACACACACACACACACACACACACACACACAGAGGCGTGTGTTTCTTACTCTCAGGAAATGAAAGTGACTGACACAGTCACTGTAAGAGCTCAAAAGTAAAGTAAAAATACTCAGTGTGAGAATGTAAAGATCCTCCCTGTGTCCTGGTGACACAAGCAGTTTATGTATTACCTACTAACAATATGAAAATGCTCTTATTATTACTCACATGCATTTTTATTTTTAAGTCATTGGTTATTTTGACAAATTCGCGATTAACGTGACAAGCAGAGAGGCACATGTATCAGTGTACACTGTGAGACAAACTGTGGTGAATCAATGTGACTTCACATTGTTCAGCACGAAACAATCCAGTCCATGTTTTCTGCTCTGCCTTCTCAAGTATGACTCTGCAGTTTCAGTAAGTTATCTGCACTGAACTGACATTAATGAGAGACAAAGATATGACTGGGGATTTCTAACTGTCAGTGTGTGTGTCAGATGTTGGACTGATGAGAGTCCTGGGCTGTTCTATGTGTTGGACTTTCAGCATTTTAATCAGGAGAGACCAGGATGATACAAATACAAATTACAGATGTAGCCTACAGAGATTATTACATTACATTACACTACATTAATACAATTTGAAATACAGGCTACTCAGACTTGGACTCAGACTGGAACGCTGTGTCAACTTCAGCCTGTTACATGCGTTGTCTGTTTTCACAGGAAATGTAGTTTGCATACATTAGTGCATGTAAGGCACAACACTGCAGACTGACTTTGTCTTTCCTTCAACAGCAAACGCACATGGTTATGCTTTGCCAGTGAACACTAGTGTCCTGGGGGAAAGTCGGTGGTTGTGGGACCCATCCACTACCCGTCCTACCCACCCTACTCGGACTTTTGCCCCCTTAACTTTCATTGTTGTCCACTGTGTTTCCTCCTGACGGCAGGCACCATTACACAATAACAGCAACTGGCTGCGTATCACGCTGTTGGAAAGGACAGCTTTCTTCGTCGGTGTCTAACGCCGAAAGTTACCGACCAAGCGCCAGATTTCAGCGACTTTGCAGTAAGACTCTTTTGGTCTCTGACATGTCCAATTCACCAGAATGCAATGGATGGTGTTGACCCTAACTTTTGACCACCAAAGGCTAATCAGTTCATCCTTGACTCAAATATGATGTTTGTGCCAATACTGAAGAAACTCTCTCAAGGTATTCTTGAGATATCATGTTCACAAGAATGAGACAGATGCAACGTCACAGTGACCTTTGACCACAAAAATCTATTTAGTTCATTGTTACAAGATATTGCGATATGTCAAATAATAATGTCGTCACTGACCAAGTGCCGGACTTTGGTGACTTCAGAGTGTGACCAGGTTGGCAAAAGTACAGCCTTCCTGACTGAACTTTCGAAAACAGCATATACTGGAGGCATGGTCCTTGGTGACCCCGCACCCCAATCTTTCCTCTAGCACCATGAAGGAGCTGACATTTGTGGTTTTGAGTGAGATTAAACCCCTTGGTTATGGTGAGTAAAAGGTCATGGGGTTAGGGTTGGGTTTTGGCTTAAAATACCCAGTTTGGGGGCACAATCCCCGCTGGAAATGCAGCGATGTCTCACGCTGGAATTCCACTGGATGTGTGTCCGTTGCAGAGCGGCTGTGCTAGTTATCCTCTGCGTGCTCCGCCGTCCCTCAACACTCACCGGCTGCGTTTGCTGTGCAGACAGGTGCAGCTCCGCCAGACAATGGGAGTCACGAGGACCGAGGAGATCTTGCGAATTCACGCATAATCATGCAATATAACAAGATGTAGTTTCTATAAACAGAACCACAAAACCAGAGGAGTAGTGTGAAGACATCTGGGTGCACCTCCATGATTAACATCTCCTCGTCCATGGTGTCAACGGGGAGAAATGACGTCTGAAAATCTCTGACCTGTTGACTTCAGGCCTGCCTCCGCCCATTATGACGTTTTCAAGGTGTAGTGCAGGGAAATATGATCCGCCGTGAACACTGTGTATTTTATTCTGAAAATTAACCGGATGTTTTATTTTGTTTCTGTGCACGACTTCCTGCCCCATCAGGACACGTTTTTGCTAAAGAGAAAAATAATCTGACCTCATTGAACAAGTTTGTTTTGGTCTCACTCCCTCTGGACTTTAGCTCTTTGTTTACTTTCCTCAGTGTAAAATACCAGGTGGGTAGATCAGTATGTCTGAGTGTGTAAAACATTTCCAGGAAATTCATGGTGGATAGCTCAACTTGCTGCAGAGCCGGTGGGTTTGGAAGAATCCTCGTAGTGATTGCAGCATTAAGAAGCACCTGTTTAGTCTACCTGTTAACTTCAGTTTGTTTTATCATTTTATCCTTCTACCCTTCTCCTTCTCTCTTTCTTCTCTCCTCCAGATAATATGGCCTCAGCCAACATTGCCCCATCCAAAGAGCAATTTTTATGCTCAATCTGTCCGGATGTTTTCTATGAGCCTGTCTCCACTTTCTGCGGACACAACTACTGCAAGGGCTGCATCACAAGCTACTGGGCTTCCAGAAACTGCAGTGAGTGTCCACTGTGCAAGGAGAATTTCCACAATGTCCCCGAGCTGCAAGTCAACGCAGAGTTCAGAGACATGGTGGAGCTTTTCAAAAGCAGTGATGGATTGGAAAAGAAAAAAAGTTTGGTGGCGTAATAGCCGCTGGAAAAACAGTGACAGGCTGCTACAAAAAAAGAAAACAGTTGCACAGCTAAAAGGCTGCTCTAAAAGCAGCCACAGGTTGGCAAAAAACATATTTGGTGGCAACAAAGCTGCTAGAAAAACAGCTAGGAGTAACTGAAACGCAGCCATGTTTGTTGTTGTTGGTCTTGAACAGTGATCTACAACTTGGCAGACATCTCGCCAATCTATCACACAATCAACCATATCCACCTCCTGATCTCCTGATGACAGTCAGCTCATGTACTATGTCACTTCAGAGATGTAGATATGATAGAATACATTTAAAACATACAAATCTAACATTTCTATGGTTTGCAGAAACATACAATGTCAACATTTTGTGTTGGTGCCTAAACTTCTTTAGGGAACAACTGATAACCTTAGGATGACGTCTGCTGGGCAGCGCAGCCTCAGGTGTCAAATAGTCAAACAGCTGGTGAGATTCACAGCTGGCCTTTCAATTTCTTCAAATAGCTGAGCATTATAACTGCTAATAATATGTGGGATGGATATATTAAAGAGTATTATAGTCATAAAGTGTCGGACAAGATGAGAAATGAAGAGCTCCTGGTCATGTTTACCTGACTGTACAGTAGGCTACTGTTCATCGACACGGACTGCAGCACTAACCCAGTCAGCTTTAGAAGTGGTCACCTATGGAGTTAGATCAGTCTCAATATTCACAAATGCACACAGAAGGATTCGCAAATGCATGTTAAGATTTATATATAAATGTCTCTCTCCACACAAATATTTTCAATGCACACACATATATTTAGCATTTTATATGAATGTAAAAAAAATCCACAAATATATGTATTTAAAAAGTATTTGCAATTTTCATCAAAACATATGTGGATGTTGATACATTCATTTACAAATGCTTTTATTTTGTGAACCTCCGCGCATTTGTGTGTGAATCTTTTTGAGACTCCCCTGACGTCACCCGCCGCAGTCACTGCCGCTGCCTATTAGAGCCGACGTCCCAGCCGGGCGCCATCTTGGATGGGTCTAGCTTCGCCTCCACAGTGCATTCACTTCTATTGAGGAAGGAGCTGTGTGCACAAGTAAAATAGATTAACTCACTGAATTTTCAACTGATTTTCACGCGGTTTGGTTTGTCACAAACGGCACACATGTAGTTATGATACAGGATGCTTTCGTACATCAAAAATGCGGGATTTCATGCTTTAATGCAGTGGAATACATATGTAGCCTACACACTGCATTAAAGCATGAAATCCCGCATTTTTGATATAACGGGTATTACACTTTTTAATTATGATTTTAAAGCCAGTCTTTACGCGGACGATATTTTACTGACTTTGTCTAGACCTGCTAGCTCTGTGCCCCATTTGCTTAAACTTGTTAGTAAATTTGGCACGTTTTCAGGTTATAAGATAAATTGGCCTCTAAATCGTCTCACACACCCCAGTCATTTGAGTTCAGCCCCTATTGTTTGGAAAACCGGAGGTATGCGATATTTGGGTGTCAATATTACATCCCCTATTGATAAAATATTTGAGTTGAATGGCCCCAAATTATTGAAAACTGTGAGGGATGATCTGAACAGATGGACAAAATTACCACTATCGCTTTGGGGGAGAGCAGAAGTGCTCAAAATGAATGTAGCTACTCCCGCGATTGGCTTTCCTTTGTTCTGCCATCCCGTCAGAGGTCCCCCAGAGATGGTTTAAAGAAATAAACACATTATTTTCGTTATTCTTATGAAAAGGTAAAAAACCTAGAATTTGTCTGAAAAAAATGTCCATCCTCAGGAAGAAGGGTGGTCTAGGAATACCAGATGTATATTTCTATTACTTAGCGTACAACGGTGTTTACCCTATATCTTGGGCGTACAGGAAAGGGGAGCCGGCTATGGGTGGCTGGAGATGGCTGGAGCAGAAATTTGTTGCTGCAAAATGTAAAAATGTTGCACTGACCTTACTCTGGTACCATACTAAACCTGAGAAAAGTATAAAAAATCCCGTGATTATATTTTCATGCAGAATTGCCAAGGAAATGCATAAACAACTGAAATTGAACAGTTTATCCTTGCCCTCGTGTCCCATATGGAACAATCTGGCATTTAAGGCCGGTGGGAAACCGATCAGTAATGACTCATGGCAAGATAAGAATATTACTGAGTTAGGTCAAATCCTGGGAAGTAATGGAGAGATGTTATCTTTTAATGAACTTAAGAGGAAATTTGGTCTTAACAATTCAGATGTATTTCAGTACCTGCAAATCAAATCCATCATGCAGAGCTTTGTAAACACTACACTAGTAGACAATGAATTCTTTGATGTGAAGTTTAAGGATGCAGTCTCTGGTGATGGTAGTGTATCCAAGATTTACAGGTTGTTATGTTGCACATTATGTAAGGGTATGGTATCCATAAAGGCACAATGGGAGAAAGATCTGGGTTTACATTTCACAACAAGTCAATGGGAAGCGATCTTGAGACGCTCAAATTATCTTTCAAAATGTGTCAGGTATAAAATCATTCAAATCAAGATTTTGTTTAGATCTTATATTACCCCACACAAATTCAAGAAAATGAGCAGTGAAGTATCAGACAAATGTTGGCATGGGTGTGGAATGACTGGCACTCTTATGCATCTGTTGTGGCATTGCCCAAAGATACAAGAATTCTGGTCAAATGTGAGAGATTATTTATGCAATTTATTTAAAATTAATTTTACAATAGACCCAGCAGTGTGCTTACTGGGAAAACAGGTAGAGGGAGTAATTTCTATGTTTGTTGGACCTGGCTTTTCTTTCAGCTTAACGCACAATTCTTATCAACTGGAAGGTAAGGAAACCAAACTGTTTCAACATAGACAACTGGCAAAAAGATTTTCTGGATTTAGTATCTATGGAGCAAGCAGCGTCTATTCTCCAAGATCTGGGCAATGGCCACACAGATCTCTTGAGTTAAATTACGTCATCATTGAGGGAGAATAAAACAGATAGGGATACAACATAGCATTGTTAATGAGGTGATGTTATGATTAGCCTACCTGTTTTCTAATTTTTGTTGTTCTCATCGTGGTTATGGGTGCCGCTATTGTTGTTGCTATGATGGTGATGATGACGATGATGACAAGAGTGGGTATTATTATTATTGTTTTATTTATTTTATTTATGTTGACTTGTTGATCTGCTTGTCTGTTCTTCATTCGCATACTGTAGCGGCCTTGTCTGGGCCTTCTGGGCATGCTCTGTGCAGTGGCTGGTTTGAATGGATGGGGGCTTAGTCTTAGCCCGGCTGTTCTTGGAACCAGAACACTCCCTTTGTGTTGTGTGTGTGTATGTATGATATGTGTGATGTGGTGTGGATATGTTCATGGAACTGATATCCATGAGATGTCTTGTGTCCTCTTTTTGTTGTTGTTGTATCGTATGTGAAAAATAAAGAAAATTATTAATAAAAAAAAAAAAGAAATACATTTGTGAAACTTTTTTGGTTATTTGTGGATTTTTTTTACATTCATATAAAATGCTAAATATTTGTGTGTGCATTGAAAATATTTGTGTGGAGAGAGACATTTATATATAAATCTTAACATGAATCCTTCTGTGTGCATTTGTGAATATTGAGACTGATCTAACTCCATAGTCACCAAGCTGTTAGTGTGTTTATATTCACGTGTGTACAATACTCTCTGGTGGTCAAGGTGTGTAATGTCATCCTTGACATCCTTTGAAATGGGTGTGATTATCCCCTGTGGCCACTGGGCGGCGGTGTAGGCAGATGAAAAAGGCAGACACAAGAACATTTGTACAGTTTATTCATATATGTATTTAAATTAGAAAAGAGCAGATGGAAACAAATAGACAGTGATGTGATTAATAACAGCACAGTCAGTAGATCTAACTTCACAGTGCACACCAGACTGATGATGTGATTAAGTAATGGTGTTTCAAATATGTCTGTATTAGTATAGATATATAATATCCCTTGAATGGTCCCTGCTTCCTGGGTGGCACAGTCTGTTGACAGGCTGTAGGAGGAGGGGCATTAAGTGGGTGCACTTTATATCATGGGAAATATTGAAGATGGGGATGGGTCAGCGACTCATGTAGCTTCATGCAATCATTCAAAAATATACTGATCATTTGTATAAATCCAAAATGACGCCGTCAAAGACATTAACCACTATGTACATGATGTTGTTTTTTTTTCATGTTTATTGTATTTTAGGGGGATTTTGTTGGTTTTAAGGATAATTTTAACATGTTCTGTTTGTAAATTAATGAATTGCATTTTTAAAACTTTGATTATCAGGCCTTGAATGTCTGTATACTGGAGGATACATTGCCCCGGTCACAGATATACTTGTGTTTTAAGACCTATTCTCTACAGATAATCAATAATATAAAGGTGTGAAACTTATTATATTGCCCCCTGATAGTTCAGATTGAGAGGAGGGAACTAGTGAGGAAGACGAGGATTGGCAATGGCAGCAATGAATGGTAGCTCCTGTAAGGAGGGAGCAAAGCAGAGTGAATGAGGGAAGATAGAAGTACTGAAAATGTTTCTGTACAAGATGAAGTGGTTTCACTGTACATATTTCACTGTATGTGTGTGTGTGTGTCTGCAATAATACCTGATCAACCCTTGTATTTCTATCTCTTTTTGTCTCTCCATCTGTCTCACACACACAACATGAAAGAAACTAGATAATTAATTGGTGATAAAATGTTTTCACAGTTGGCACATGACATATTTAAAGAGGTGGGAAAATGTTTATACTCTAAATGGGTGATATGTCTCAGGAGATACAATTTGTAATTTGGAAAATAAAGGTCATATTTAAAATATATATATATATATATATATATGGGAATTTGTTTCACTGTGGCCTGTATACATTAGAAAATAACAATTCATTAATTTTCCTTCATTAAAAACATTTATATGTACCTGGCCATTCAAGTGACATATTAAAAATCAGTAATATTATCATGATGTCGTATAATATGGTTAATTACAAAAGCATAAGGTGAAAGGATGCATATATCATACAGCAATATAACATGGGGTGAAATAGGAAAGTAAATATAAAAACAGGATAGCATGGGAATAATTAAACAAAGTGTAGTAAATTATAAAATATATACGTACAGTATATGCAAAAAAAAAAAGAGAAAAAAAAACAATCAAATTCCTTGGTTATGATAGAATATATTTAAATAAATAAAATGTAAATGATGTTATATTATAAAGCGTAAGTTAAAATAATATAAAATAATACAATATAAAATAAAATAATATAACAATATATTATATTATAGTAAGTTATATTATATTATAACTTAATATGACATAATATAATGTAATATAAAATAACATGATATGATATGATATAATATAACACAATATAGAAACATACAGTATATGTGTTTATGGTTTATACCGTGTGTTATTCAATAAGCTGAGAGTTTCGTGTTACAGGTGACGTAATGGACCATACTTGGGGCATTCTGCCATCAACCATCATGGCACTTTTCTGTCATAATCGAAGGTCAGACTCTTTCTTGCTTCTGATTGGACCGGACGCTGTTACGCCCGCCCTCCTCCCGCTCCATGTGGCCCATCGCTGCTCTGAGCGCTCCTTCTGCCTGTCACTCAAACCGGCCTGAGCCAATCAGGTGCTTTTGTCCTTTTCACATACGTTCGCCGGGCAGCTAGCGCTACTATCCAACATGTCGGCTACTCCTGTCTTCCCCATGTGTGTGCGAGCGAGCCGGGCCCTGCTGAGGCTCAGGAGCGGGGCGGTGGGTGCCTCCTCCCCGGCTGTGGTGGATATCGTCCGGACACTCTCCACGGACAAGTCGCCGGCCGGAGCGGGCAGCGCGACGGGCGGGCTGGCTCAGGCTATCCTCCAGGAGAGGCTCCAGCAGCAGCAGCAGAGTCAGGTGGGACGGTTAGCCTGCTCATGTGCGCTCGATTTGGTTGACACATCAGCACTGTTGGCGGGGAGAGCGAACACGCTGCAGCCCGTGGATCCGGCCGCACGACCCCGCCCACACGAGTTGTCCGTGTAAACCGAATCGAAGCAACGTCTCTGACATTCCCAGCCTCACGTTAAGCTGGAGGCTAATATACATGTAAATGTTATCTAAATAACCAGACAGTGATGCACAGTGAGGATTATTTATCGTGTGCTATTTATCACGACACATGTCGGCGTCAGATATATTACGTTTCGGCTCCAGACTGCGTGTGTGCTGAATGAATGAACCTGAGATTAGGGAAGCTAACAGGTTAGCCGGCTAATGTTAGCATGCGTTTTTACTGAGACTGGTAGGTTGACTGTTTCTCTGTGACGCCTGTCAGTGACACATGAGTTCAACAGTCATCACCTGGAGCCAGGCGCTACCTTCCCCACACAATGATCAATTACGTAATGTGTGCAGTGTTACTGTGGCTTGTTAAGTTAGCATAGCATCAGTTTAACCTGTGCCATCATGTGTGACATTAAAGTCCCTGCCTGTATCAGCTCCTCACAGACACACTGAGCTAAAGCTTCATTTGTAACAGCTGTTAGATAAATGGCGTTGACATGTCAAGGTTTGTTTGGTTTGAAGGTCAGAGCAGACCCCCATCCCCTCCCCTCCCCTCCCCTCCCCTCGTCTCGTCCTCTCCTCCCCGCCGTCAGTTAGCCTTCCCGGAAACCCAAATCTGCAGCACAGTCACCATGTGTAACATGGGGAAAGGTAAAAAGATGGCAGCAACAATACCGTCTGAAAGTATGCAATTATATTGATGGTTTACCTCTGTCTTTGAATAATAACTGCATTAACAAAGATACAAACAATTTGAGCCAGGTACCAAATTTATTCTTTTTAAATATTTAAAATAGTTTGAACCTCAAAAGAAGAATAGTTTAACTTCCACTGAGTCAGTGTCCCCACCTAACCTGAAGAGCCACATTTGGAAAAACAACCCTAGTTCCAAAAACGTTGGGATGCTGTGTAAAATCTAAGTAAATGAGATTCACAAATCCTTTTTGGATTGCACTTGTATGGCACTTTTCTAGCCTCCCGACCGCTCAACCTGTATTCAACTCAGTACAGTACAAAGACAAGATGTATAATGTTAAAACTGATGAGTTTCATTGTTCTTTTTTTTATAAATATACACTCATTATGAATTTGATGCTTGCAACACGTTCCAGAAAAGTTAGAGACGATCAGGCTTACCACTGTGTGACATCATCTTTGCTTTGAGTAACACTCAGTAAGCATGTGGTAACTGAAGTTTTGAAAGTCTTCTCTCCCATTCTTTCTTGATATACAACCTCAGTTGCACAATAATAATATTTTGTGCTTCATAATGTTCCACACATGTTCAGTGGGAGACAGGTGTGGACTGCAGACAGGTCAGTCTGGTACCTGCACTCTTTTACTGCCAAGCCACGCTGTTGGGACTCGAGCAGAATGCGTCTCATTGTGTCGCTGGAATAAGCAGGGACGTCCCTGAAAAATATGTCGAGTATGTTGTACCTTTCGCCATTCATGGTGCCTTCACAGATGTGAAATTACCCATGATGCCATGCGCACTGACACACCTTCATACCATCACTGATGCTTTGAACTTTGAGCTGGTAACAGTCTGGAGGGTCCTTTTCCTCTTTAGCCCGATGTGTTTACTGACAGTGGTTTTCCAGAGTGTTCCTGAGCTCATGTAGTAAGATCCTTTATTCAGTTGTGTCGCAGCCTGAAAGGTCAAAGGTCATGGGCATTCAGTGCTGGTTTTCAGCCTTGCACCTTACTGGCAGAGATTTCTCTGGGTTCTCTGAATCTCTTGATGATATTATGGTTTGTAGATGGTGAGATTCCTAAATTCATCACAGTTGTGTATTGAGAAACGTTGTTCTTAAACTGTTGGACTTTGCGTCCTCCCAATTTGATTTGATCACATCGGATCAGATCGATTTGATTTGAGGAGCAGCTGTTTGTGAGTTAAAGCACAATGAACATTTCAGTTTGTCTGCACCTGATGTTCTGCTCCTCCGCCTGGGACCAGAGTTTGCTATGTGCTGCGAGAGTGTGCATGAATGAATAAACGAATGGTACCAACAGCGCTCCTAATAACCAGGCCAACTGCAAAAACAGAAAATCAATACATAGCGGCAGATGTTTTAATCGTGGCACGATGCCAAAAAATAAATGAATGTGTGGGAAACCCTGCTTGTGGTGCCTGAGCTGAATTGTCTGGCATTATTTAACCTTGCAGAGTTTTGCGTGGTGGTTTTACAAAACAAAAGAATTAAGGAGCTGGTACAATGCTGAAAGGTTCATTGGTTAATCTCAAAATACTGACGGATTAATCTCTAGTGAAACTAATTGTTAGTTGGAGCCCTACTTGCAATGATAAGGTAATGATCAGATCGGTTATCGGGTAACATTCCCCCGCAGCTCAGGCTAAAGTCCAGGATCTGTATCTGTTGTTATAGTCACGAATGGTTCTCACATTTTAATTTTTATTTGTGTCCAGGGCCAGCCTCCTCCTGAAGGAGGGGAGGGCGAGAAGGAGAAAGAACAAGACGACAAGAAGCAGAAGGAAAACACCGCCTACGCAAAGAAGATGGTGCTACGGTTGGCGGGGCTCATGGGAGTTGGCGGAGCGGTCGGCATAGTCTACGTGTTCGGTGAGTGTGGAAACTGTTGAGTGTCTGAAACCTGCAAAAAGAGTTCAGTCATTTTTAAAAGGCATTTACCCAGAACTGCTCATCAGACAGAAATCTCTGATTATTTTGTCAGAAAACACTCAAAAAACCCTAAAAATATTCAGGTATACTAATCTGAGGTGGACTGATGTTGTCCAGAGACTAATGTGCTGTCTTACTCCAAAACATGCTGCTTCTGCGATCTAGAATTGTGCAAACAGAGGAGTCATTGCAGGTCAATTAAACGCTGTCAGTTTGTCTAGGCAGTCACTGCTGTGATTCACCACAAACGCCTCGTGTTGGTGACCTTGGAGTGACGCCACAGCTTGTGATTATCATTAAGTTAAACAGGTTTTATCTGCAGCCCACACTGACTGGATATATCCAGCACTTCATTTAATCCAGGACTGATCTTGAAACAGGTCGTCTGAAACGCTTCAAGACTAATGTACGCAAATTGAAGTCAGGTTCATGTGTCTTAGGGTCTGCAGGCGTTCCGAGTTTGGTACAACAACCACAGCAGTGTCACATGTTGCATTATTTTCAATGTTTCGTGTAAAATTAGTTGATTCATAGAAAATTTATCGAGCATAATTTGGATTGTTCAAATAGTTGAGTAATGTATCAAGCTGAATCGCCAGATCTGATCTTGTTGTTCCTGGATTTTCTGCTTTTATCTGTTTTATATAACCTTAAATTCAAAAACATTTTCCAGATTTAATGATTCATTGATTAACAAATATGTATACATAAAACAATCATTGTGGCAGTCCTGGTTCTCAGTGAAGACAGTCCACAGTGGAACATGTTCATAATCCAGAGTAACCAGGAATCTGTTCCTGTAAAGATGAATTTAGAACAACAAATTATAATGCCTTGACCACCATATTCATATTTGATTCCATCTGGAATATGTGGAAGTGGAAGGGATGGTGGGACACGAAGGAGAGATGCCTGCCAAGCTGCAGACCACTGTTCAAGACCAACAAACAGCAAAACTTGTTGTGATTTAGCGAATCAATGCTGTCATTTCAGCGGCTTTTTAGCCACCAAAGGTGGTGCTTTTTTACCCAGACATGTCTGCATTGCCTGCTGGGATAGTGCCACAAAAAGCAGTTTTTTAACCAAGACATGGCTGTGTTTCCTGCCAGTTTTTTTCCGAGACATTGTTGCATTTTTAGCTTGGATAGAGCCCTGAAAAGTCCTTGTTTTTTACCGAAACATGGCTGCGTTTTCTGGAGAGATAGTGCCCCGAAACCCGGCTGTTTTTTACTGACACATTGTTGCTTTTCCAGCCTGGATAGTACCCTGTGTTTCTGACCGACCGCGTTTCTTGGCAGGGATAGTCCCAGGTAATTTAAGCTAAAACGTGATTTTTCTACTAATTGTAACCAAGTGGTTTTTGTGCATAAACCTAACCACATGTTGTACACAGCATTGTTGAAACATACAGTTTTAACGTATACGCTACATGATAATGTACAAACATATCCCTGGTTTGCAGAGATGTACGATGGTTACATTTTTGTGGTGATTTCTTGGTTTTTGTTTGGAAAAAGTGTAGAAATTAATTTTTTGTTGATCGTCGTCGCTGATCCTATTTGAAGACGTCACTTTAGGATCTTGGAAACTCCAATGAGCAACATCGCTTGTTTGTGACACTTTCAAACAATTTTTAATTAGTTGAGAAATCATTCATCGTTAGTCAAATGAACCATTAGTTTCAGCCCTACTCTGCAAGGTAAAACTACATGCAGTTGGCCAAGCTGAAGCCCCCTCCCCACCCTCACCACCAGTGAGGGGAAAGAAGATGCTGTAAACATTGGGTGTGATTGGTTTATCACTCTCAGCATCCTGTTTAGAAGGACAGCCCACAGACGGGTGGAGCTAGCAGCTGTCAGTTGGAGGTGAGCAGCTTGTCTCCAGAGAAGAGTCAGGCTGAGAGCATAAAGAGGTTTAATTCATCAGTTTGTCAAGTTTGACGCAGCCGCTTTAGTTTCCAGTCAGCAGCAGAGGAAACGGCTGATGTAAGAAAGAGCGAAGAGAATCAGTTTAGATTTGAACTTCCTGTGACACAGAGCAGCCAGCAGCTCGGATTATTTGGAGTTTGACCCTGAAGCGAAGATGAGTTGGAGAAATCTTCTTGGCGAAACGACAATCAGTGAGTGATCGGCTCATCTCAGGAGCTCAGAGGAAGTGTTGGCCTTCAGCAGCAGTCAGTCAGTTCACCTCAACAGAGCATCTGCTGGGTTACTTATGTTGTTATTTTTTTGATCTTCAGGCCTTTTAGAGACCCTGAAGTTTTCATTTTTTATTCTGGGATGACGCCACATTTGGATTTTCCTGCTTGTCCCCTTTTTTTATTTGCTGTTTTTCTGAAGTTAACGGAGGTGTTACCAGATGAAGCGATCGGCACTGTTGGTTTATTTTCTGTCCTGAGGAGTGATGATGGCACAGTGCTCGCAGCAGGCAGAAGATGGATATAGATGTTTTATTTTTTTTTATTTACATGATTTCAGAAGCTACTGTGGAAGCTTTGAAAGTGTGAGATCCAACTTTAACCATCTTTTTAACTATTATTTTCTCCCACTTTTCCCGTCATGTCATCTCTCATGGAATAATTCTGTTGTGGAATACTAAATTGGATATGCTCTTTTATAATTTGGGATTAAATCACGTTTCTGCATCGTGGAGATATTCTGGAGATTCTGGATTGTAACCTGAAAATATCCGGAAAATATGCACATCTACTATTTGTACTTATGTGTGGTTTTCCTGCAGATAGGTTTGTGAAATACTTCTATTCTGTCGTCAAAACGTTTGGGTGAGCTGCAGGTAATATTTACAGGAGTTATTGTTGCAAAGGAATTTAATCTCTCCTCTCTGACCTGTTCCCTGCAGGCTCTTAATACTGTGATGAAACTGCAGAAATACTGATGAAACAAAAACGTCAAAGGGCTGAGAATGTTGCATGTCAATTTTTAGGAAAAGTTTGGAAACACATCTGTTGTCTGTTGTAATCATAGTTTTTTGTGTCACTGTTGCAGCTGCAGTCACTGATTAATTCAGTGGTGATTAATCTATTGACCATTTTTTCCCCCACATGAAACGCTTAGATGAAAGTGTTTTTTAAAGAGTTAGAAAATGCCCATCAGAAGTTCTGAAAAAAATTCTTCAAATGTTTTTTTCAGACAGTCCAAAGAAATTTGATTACATTAATATAAAACAGAGAAAAGTCTTCTCATCTGAGAATATGCAGCAAGAAGATATTTGACCTTTGCTTGATTAAACGACTTAAACTCGAAGTTTGCCATAGAAACGGCCCGCTAGTGCAGATGTTGTGCAGATGTCATTTCTTGGAGTATCTTTAATGCATCGTATCCCTTAAGCTGGTACAGTGGGAGCAAAAAACAATTACATAAGGATCCTTTTTGTTTACTTAAAACAAACAGTATTTTAAATGTCAGAGACTGACACAATCCTCCTGGGGACATGTTACATTTCACCCAAAGGGTCAGGGTCAGGAGTTAAGGGTTAGGGGTTAGAGGGTTAGAGGGTTAGGGTTGCTGTTGTAGCTGACCAGGAACTGGCAGGTGGGTGCTCCAGTTCTAGCTTTTCATTTGAGCTCAATATAGTGTAACTGACTCACACGCTAATCAGCTTTTTATGCTAATCTTAGCAAATGTTGCTAACGGCATACAGCTGGAAGTTTGCAGGTGAATATTGTGCTTGTGAACTGAGCATGAGCATCAGTTGACACATGTATTCCACGTGCACCAAACTGTGACCCCCCCCCCCCCAAGGCTCGCTTTTGTATGAAAATAGATGCGTGCGTTTTGAACATCATAAAATGTCACTGTCCTTATTATTCCATGCATCCTTTATGTTGTCATAAAGACAGCCAGTAGATGGCGCTAGAGGGCGGTGTCAAAAATTAAACACAACTACCAAAAAGGTGATGTGAAGGAGGTTGTATTATTGTACCTTTTTAAATGAAGGTTTATAGTCTGTGCGACCATAATTCTATACATCCTGACGTGTGGATGGAGAATTCTTTTCACTTAATTACATATTCTCTCCGTGCAGCCATTATTATATTTCGTCATCCTCTCCTACATTTGTATTTTACTTGAATTATGCTACACTGTTTCCATAATCTCCGGCAGTACTGCTCTGTTTCGTCTGTACCCGCAAGCCTCCTTTGCATTTTTACACAGAACCAAGCAACTGCGGCATCATGTCGCTCCAGTGTGTGATTTTTCAGACGGCATGCCGACATTGTGGAAGCAAAAGAAGCGTGACGGGCCTGACAAGTAACACAACAGCATCAGCCTCTAGTGTCGCATATAACATACATGTGAGCAGTGCTTTATTAACAATAACGATGGCATTAACATGTCGATAACAATAATTTACCGTCCCTGTTATATGGCGGCTAATATTATCTTCTGATTGGAAATTAAGGAGCTCCCGGACCCAATTTTTGTTGACAATATCGGCTGCTGTTCTCCATTTTTGAGTTAGCTGCTAACTGCTAGCAGCTACTTTCTGAATATCCTAGCGGTGGGTCACACACATAACATGTTGTCAAAACGTCACACCGTCCCGTCCATGGTCGTGTCCTGGCGGCTGTCTTTTTTACACAGACGTCAGTTTGTAAAACCTTGAACATTTTGTTGTGTCACACTGAAAACACTCGCAGTCGTCACAACTCGTTGGTTACAAGTTGTTTTTTCCTGTGAACCTTCAGAGAAGCTGTTTCCACACGGGGGATAAACTGTCGTGTTTCTGTCTCTTTCAGGCAACAATTCAGTGGACGAACAAGGAAATGCGGTGAGTTTTACAATCACACACACTCAAACATGATTCCAGGTGTGATTCTGCACACATTACCAGCAGTACCTGCCAGTGTGTTTTAAGGTGATGGGGTTTAAAAGCTTGTGTCTACACACTGAAGACAGACTCGCCCATTTAGGCACAAATGTGTTGACCAGAGCCGAGGTGATGTGTCGGCACACTTCAACACACCACTGTGAATGTCAGCCGCATTTTTCTTTCCATTGCTTCTCTTTTTGATGTGTGGTGGTGTTTGGCTCACCTCTCAGGTAGGAGGTCCTCTTCCTGTTGTACAGGACGCTGTAAAGGACACACTTCACAGGTCACTGTGACGTGTGTCTGTCTGTCAGAGGTGTGAATGTGGACAGACGATCGAGGGAGCTGTCAGTGTGGGAAAGGAAGGAGCACACTTATCTCACCTTCAGCATCCCTTTTGATCATCGTTATACTGTAATATAAGGCGCAGCAGCACACTCGGCGGGTAGCTGAGACATCGTGTTTGTCTGAGCTGTGAGTTTGGGAAAGTCAAACATCAAAGGGCCCAATTATCCCACCTCCACACACTAATGACCTTCACTTCCAGTCCTGTCAAGTTCCACTGACTGGGATCCCAGTGCTGCTTCATGGAGCAGTCGACGATCCTTAACTGTAACTTCACAAGCAGCTGAATCAATTTAAAGACGTCAAATCTGAAACAAAGACTGACACAAGACTGAAATCGTCACTATTGTCAGTTCAGCTTGCATGTGCAGTGACAGACCTAGAATTACTTGAAGGGATAGTTTGGATCTTTTGAAGTGGGGTAACATGAGGTACTCATCCATACTTAGTGTATTATTTACATTCACATGAGAGAAAATTGATAAATTGTGTCAGTCCGACTGAAACTGGAAATACACGTGAACATGTTGGTCTGACTGAAATTGTACTAAATTGAATTTCTCAAAGTTGGACTAACGCACCCAGATCATGTGACTCCTGCATGTATACAGTCAATCAGATCCAAACTGGCCGAGGCGCTCTGAGCATGCTCCAAAGTGTCCGCCCAAGGCTTTGACCCAGAAGTTGAAAAGCATTAAATGTGTAAGAGAAGAAGAAGAAGCTGGTAACAACATGGAGAAATGTGGGAACACCTCTCACAACCCACTTTAAAAGATCAGAACTATCTATCACACTATCAATGTGGTCACCAGTTAGATCCCAGACTTCTAAACTGGTTCTGAAAATTGGTGGCAGAAGCAAAATACAGAGCCAGAAACACCAAAATGATATTAAACCCTGCAGAGAAAGAGCTGAAAAGACCTTTGTCTTGTTCGCTGTGGTACTGCAGTGGTTCAATTTTGTCAGTTAATTTTCAAGTCATTATTAGTCTGTGACTTTTTGCCCAAATATTTGTATAAAAAAATTGCATTGTGTGTTTCAGCATGGAATTTAATTCTTGCCCTGCAGCTCACATGGCAAAATAAATTCAGGTTAAATGTTATTTACAAGCTTTTGAAGCTTTCAGCAGCAACATTCATCCTTGTGCTTGTTGACAGATGAAGTTGCTCCAGAAACTTTTTTATGTGAGAGCGGCGCTCAGCTCTGACAGGATCTGCTGCAGGAGGTGTCGGCCTGGGAAGCCGGGACACTTCAAAGGGCACACTTCTCTCACATTAGGATCCTTTTGTCGGTAACAAAGAGCTGAAATGTGTCAGGATGGCTTCCTGCTAAGCCCTCTTTGTCTTCATGACTTAAAAGCTGTCGGCCCGAGAAAAAGAGTTTTATTTTCTTTAACTCAACTTCAGAAGATGGAAGAATTAATGTGGATGGTATGGGTTTTTTTTCTGCTGTTGAACATAAAATATTCCACCAAGGCCGTGCTGGGCAGTTTGAGCAAAAAATTGTATCACAGAATATTTTAACACACTTCATATGTTACTCTGCAGGCAGGAGTTCAAGTAATATAAAAACATTTTGATGTCATCATACTGGGAGGGTGTCCACGAATTTCTAAAACTATAATTTTGTTTAGACTTTTGATTTTAAGATCATGATTCAGTGTTTGATTTAAACATTTTTATTACATATATTTAAAATGTAATAAATATTTTATGTCAGTCAACTGAACTGATCATTTTGCTGCACTCGCTGATTTTGTTTTTATACTGCCAATGCTGAAAAAAGACTGACTGGGCTTTCCTGCAAATTTGCACAACTCCTGTCTAATAAGGGCTTAAGGCACAAGTTCTTCTGGTGCCTCTCTGGTCTCTGTCTTCATCCTCTATCTCTCTTTTCTGATCTTGAATGTTCTGTAGCGATGGAGCCTCTCCCAGCTGATAACAGACTGTTATGCTAACAGGCTAAGTAGCGAGCTGTACCCAGCAGGCCGTTTAGCGATGTCATTTTGTTGATGTACAATTATTAGTGTCAGAAATGGTTTTATGTGTCACACGTTGTTGTGTGCCATGGTGTTTTCGCCCTGTAGGAGAGTTGTGTGTTATCGGTTGTGTTTTAAAGTAAACCTGTACGATGCAGTTATACTTGGGTGT
Organism: Epinephelus awoara; assembly: GCA_035609425.1. NCBI lineage: Eukaryota > Metazoa > Chordata > Actinopteri > Perciformes > Serranidae > Epinephelus > Epinephelus awoara. The sequence continues at coordinate 41,989,789 of CM069297.1, forward strand.
CAGCTCTATGCAGAGCCTACACTGTAGCCTACGCACACGTGGCCGACGCTGTTGTTAGCATTTATACTTGTGCAGTGGTGTGCAAGTTTAGTTGATTCAAGACAAGCATTAAACACACATTAAACACACATTAAACATGGCTTAATAGAGACAATTTCAAACACAAGTACACAAATCAGCTTCACTATAACTTGCAGCATTCACAGAGATTTCCTCTGCTCATATGAAGCCAGGATAAATCACACACAAGACTTAAAATGCTATTTTTGTGGAGGCTTTTTGTCTTCCCAATGTATTGTTTCTTATCTGTGAAATCAAAGTAAATTACAGTTACGTTTCCACTGAGGGAAATGGTTTCAGCTTAGAAAAACAGACAGGAGGTCTGTGTTGCAGGCTAAGTACAGTAAGGAGTATAAATCCACTTTAGTATGAAGGGTGTGCAGTTTAAAGGATTCCCTTCTCAGTTAACTCAGAGCAACTCGCTCCGACCTCAGTACTCTCAGCTGCAAACATTACAATTTATTTCACTGCATGTTAAAAAGTTGCAGCAGTTATTTCAGTTTTGCATCTGTGTGACAGTATATGAACATTTCAAATAGTACAGGACATCACAACTGGTGTATTGGATCCACCAGTATACTGCCCAGCACTACACCATGATGAATGGCGTCCTATAGTTTTCATATCCAGGTTAAAACACATCAAGACTCCTGAATGTGAGAGTTCAGTTCTCTTGTTTAGACGTAGAGGACTCTGGGAAATTAACTCCACATGTAAAAAGTTCAAGGGCAAATGGATCCAGATTTTGCCATTTTATAGCCATCTGAACAAGCCACCATGACGTCCGTATATGTGGTTATTTCTTTGTGAGATCCTGATTGATTTGGATATCAGAGGATGCTCAAGTTCAAGTTCATTATTATGAACAGAAGTTTCAGAAATAAGAACCAGATTGGTCCTTAAAATGAAAGATAGCAGTCGCCAGAACAATCTGCCCTGACTTGTTTGCAACTCGGCAGGTTTAAACCTCTGTTTTTCCACCAAGTTTGGGGCCAAATGAAACCGTCTGTGACGGGTGACGAGGTGTGGACGTGGGAAAGATGAACCGTCTTTTGTCTTGGCTCTCTTCACTTCCTTACAGTCGCGGGAGGATTGTTTCCTTCAAAGAGCACACTTATCTCACCTGGACATCCTGTCAGGAGCATCAGGCTCAGACGACACACTCCTCGTGTCAACGTGTCGGCCGTCCCCTGCACACTTATCTCACCTCGTCATCGTCAGACTGCCTCTCGTCTTCAAGGAGGATATTTAGTGAAGTGACATGTGGCGTGTGCTGCCGCCGTCTGGGAACCTTCATTTACTTCAAAGGCAAGAGTCAGTTCCTGGAGTTCCTTAATTAGTTAAGCACAGGCCTGCAACTCATTTTCTTGTTTGTTCATTTTTGGATATTTTTGCTGGAGAAAAAAAGACTTAAATGACCAAAGATTTATTAAAGCAGGGTTAAATAAAGGTCGCAAACTAAACTAATAGTGTCCTGCATAATGTGCCCCTATATTATATATTTTGTTGTACCTCATATTATTACTCATTTTTCTATATCGTTTTTTTTTGTTGTTGTTGTGTTTCACTTCATTTATGAAATAGTGCAGGAGTTAAAAAAACAGGAGTGATATAAAATAGTAAAAGTGAAATAGAATGAAATGTCATCTAAAATACAGTACTATAATATTGTGGCAATGCACTGATAATATGACATTATTGTTGACAAATTATGGACAAAATTATCAAAACAAACCGACAAAAAACTAATTATCTTACTTCTGATTTCTAGTTGTCAAGAGCACGATGAAAAAATCAATCCAGTAATATTCTGCATTATTTTGTCTGCGGGCACTTTTAATACACTGGTTACACACATAAATATGTGTTCACAAAATAATTAAGTTCTCTGTATGTATTCCTTCATAATGAGCTTTCTATGATTTTACTTCAATGTCACTACCTCATGACTCCTTTGGGTGGCATCTTAAAACCGATTTTAGGGTGACAGGAATTTTTAAAAAATCTATAAGTAATACTACGGTGTACGTGTATTTATTGCTTTTTACAAGATATTTTCATTTTTCCTGTCGTAACATGAAACATGTCTTGAATTTTTTTTTCATTATTATTCTTTTTCTCCTGGCGTGGCATCAATACGTGGCTGTGTAATACTGTCCAGATTATTTTAATGCTTTCAAAGATATCTTATTTTAACGGTATAATTATCTTTTTCAGTGACAGATACTGTGATGTATTACCAATGATGGTCTCATCAGGGGTGGGAATCACCAGAGGTTCCACGATCGGAAAGCATCACAATATTTGGTCACAATACAATATTAAAAGTTACGATATGCTGAGTATAGTGATAAAAATATTTATATTAAAGTTATATTTGCATATTGTTATTATTTGCAGCAAAATGTAGAAGTGGAGTGAAAAAGCAATTGATTGAATTATTCAAGTACCTAAAGTTTAATTTCTATTTGTCATATTAAGAATTTGTAAAATAACAAGAATGATACTTGGCACTGTGTGACAATACGATATTGCCTCACAAAAATATTGCCATACGATGCTGTATCAATTTTTTCCCCACCCTTGGCCTCATGGTAAATCACACGGCAGAATTGTCAGTCTTATATTTCAGATTTTAATGGTTTTGTTTGTATTCTGTGTTTGGTGTGTGGGAACCAGTTCCCCTCCCGCTCTCCCAGGCTGCTGCAGCCCCTGCAGTCGCACCGAGGTGTCGATGAGGTTTAACAACGTGTTTCACACCTCAGTCCACGCTGACGATGGGCAGCTGAGCTCTGCCCCTCACATCAGTTCACCCCTGTGTGTTAGGACCTGTGTCCGTGAGAGGACGTTTGACACAGCGCTCTCGCGGTGTCTTCCTTCTTCATCTTTCCCTCCTGCCGTTTAAATTAAAATGAGTCGATCCTCTGTTCTCACGTCATTGTAAAATGTAGGGAACTAATGAATTCTTGACGGAGAGTCAGGTGAGTTTCAAACAGCTCAGGAGCTTTTTTAGCTGGAGGTAGATCTTTTTTGTTTTAAGGAACTTTACCCCCTTTCTCTCTACACAGAAGCAGGAGAGTACTGCTTGTTGCTTTTTCTGGAAGTTGAGTCAAGTGAGTAATAATGCAGCCCAGTCTCCAGAAGAAGGTTTGGCATTGTACGTGTCTTCAAAGCACAAATACGTCACATCTGCACGTTTCATGCGTCTCATATCAACATCTCCAAAATGACGTGGTGGATGGTGTGACACCTGCCAAGCTGCAGCCCACTGTCCAGGGTTCCCACAGTCATGGAAAACCTGGAATAGTCATGGAATAATTTCATGTAATGAAATCAATTGTTACAGTAATTGTCAGGGGATAACCCTCCAAGGCATGTAACATGTAAGATAGCCATTGACATAACATAGTTCAAATGTGCGTCAGCTTAAGGCAGCAGGATCATTTCATCATCAACATGCAATGTCAAGTTAGGACAATGAACTCTAACAACTTATTTGATGGTTGATAGCCTTCTGCTTTTAGACGTTACGTGTAAATGTGACACACTGTGGCAGAGTTTATTATGGGAAGTGAGACTCTGTAGAAGAGTGCAGCAGACACAGTGAAGTGAAGGCTTTTCTGAAATGAAAGTCATATTATGGGTTTTGTCCTTTTGTCCAAGTTAATGTGTGGCAGCCCTGACTGTTGGAGACCAGTTACAACGATGGTTGTGTTTTATTGAGTTGTTACTGGGTTCCATTTAATAGAAAAGCAGATGACATGTGCAGTGAGAAGTTAGTTCTTGCCTGTACTTACCTGATTATCATTTAGAATTTTTTAAAGCACATTTTGCACATGCAAACCAAAGACACATTTCTGCCTTTTACATGCAGGAAGTCAACACTAATATTATTTCCTATTATATTTATTCTGGTGTATAAAGAGCCCAACAGGTGAAATGATTGAAGTCAAATACAGCCAGTTGCAAAGCCTACTTGTTGTAATAAGTTTGATAGGAAATCTATTTCTCTGTCAGCTGCAGGTGTGTTGAATTGTGGTTGAATTCTGAGCAAAGATTTGTTTAAGTTTTAGTGAGAGACTGCAAAAACTTGTCAAGAAATCCTCCTGTGGACTGAAAATTAATTTGGTGACAGGACAGTCTGGTCTCGTCGTAAAAATAGTGAAATCTCATGATGCAGAGTTGGTCAGGGTCTGTGTGGTGAGAGCAGTTACACGTCATGGCCACCTGGTGGAGTCGTACACCAGAGCTGTAAGCTTTCCCTCTCCTCTTCTTCCTCTTCTCACCCACCTGCTCTTCTCTTCCTCCTTTGCTCATGTTTCTCCTCCTCTTTCTACTCCCTCTTTAACACTTAACTTTTACTTCTTTTCTTCCCTCTCTGTCATTGTCATATTTTCCAAATCTTTCTCATTTTACTTCTCATTTACTTCACACCTCTTCTCAGCTTCACTCCTTTTTTTTGCTTTCTCCATTTTCTTCTTCTCCTGCTTCTTCTTTTTATTCTTTTCTGTCTTCTATCTTGATTTTCTTCCTTTTCCTTTTCTGTTTTGTTCTTTGTCCTGTCGTCTCCCCGTCCTGTTCTTAAAGCTTTTTCCACGCCGCAGCTAATTATTATTTTCATTATTTCTTTCTGGATATTATTCATTTGTTGAATAAAATAAACAGCACACGTGTCCTTCTGACACACCCACCGTGCCGCCTGCTGCCCACCAGCCTCTGATTGATTTCCATCATCTGTTTAACCATCAATGGCAAAGTGATCGATTTGTCGTCACCACAAATCATAAACTCTGACTCGACACATTACCCGCACTGATTAGTCCTGATGTGATGCTGACATGATTACTGTCGACACCAAATACTATTGATTGATTCATTTATTGAGTGATTATCAGCCAGCTGTTGTGTGCACAGATTTTTAACAGTATCTCCCTTTTTTGCCTCCCTGACAGATTCCAGATGAGTTCGACAGAGGTGAGTGTGAACACCCTAATATTACTAAGTGTGTGTGTGTGTGTGTGTGTGTGTGTGTGTGTGTGGAACTTCCCTTTTCTCATTAATTGTAATAACTTGAAAAGAGCTGAAAGAGTCTGAGAAGTCCGGGGCTGTTCATGAAACATTACAAAAACACAAACTACCGAAGCTGCTACTCTTTTTGGATCCACTGCAGAGTTAGAAATAATTTGTCTTTCAGTCATGCTTGTTGTTGCCGTGGGTAACAGTATGATGTCAATATGTCAACAAGTCGAAATATGGCGAGAATCACGATATGACATTTTCATATGATATGAAAGATTGTATTGGTATTAATGTGAACGAGGTGATGCAGCACACCCCTACTACTTTTCTGTTTTTGTGCCAGTGGCATGTTTGACATGACGTCAACACGCCTGCTCACTCGCTGTGACTTCTGCAGTCAGTGACCTGCTCCGTTCACACATGGGGTCAGTCAGACACGATTGAAGTCAGTTGAACGTCGGCTTCAACTGATTCAGACATTTGCTTCATGACTTGCAGCTCCTCCAGGTGATGTCTGGATACGTTCAGGGTTGGTGTGTGTGTGTGTGTGTGTGTGTGTGTGTGTGTGTGTGTGTGAGTGTGAGTGTGAGTGTGTGTGTGTGTGTGTCTGTGTGTCTGAAAGGGGCTCTGGTCTGTCTGAAAACACCAACAAACAGCAGCCGGTGTGTGTGTCTTTGTGTGTGTGTCTTTGTATTCCCCCTGCCTTGGTCCAGATGAGTCGTTCTTCCTCCTGAACATGTGTGTTTTTATTGACACCCTGGCAGTGCTGTGTGTGTGTGTGTGTGTGTGTGTGTGTGTGTGTGTGTGTGTGTGTGTGTGTGTGTGTGTGTGTGTGTGTGTGTGTGTCAGTGTTTGTTTGAATGATGGATCACTCCACAGAGCCTCGGTGGCACTGCCAACTGCTCTACCAACCATCCATATGCCCCCTTCCCATCAGTCATTCCCCCAAACTCCCCATCTGACTGCCCAGAAACACAACACACACACACTTACATTCCGCTTATTTGGTATTCTGGTATGGTTCAGTTCAGTTCGGTACCTCTGTTGGGGTACCTATCACACAGATCTGGTACTAAAAGGTGGAGGTGTGAACACTGCAGTCTGATTGGTCAGTAGAGGAAATATTTCTTTATCATAATGTTGTTGAATATTACTTCTGGCCTACATGATTCAAGTATTGTTTTAATAGGCTAAGGTAACTGTTTTTCATACATAGTTGTTTTTTTGTCAGCTATTGAAAAAAACAAATCTACAACATCATGTTGGTTTTGCATTGAATTGTGGGCAGTTAAATCAGTATAGTCTGCTGAAAGGCGGATTTATACTTGTACATCAGCTACACACGTGGCCTACGGCGTTGTGAGCATTTATGCTTGTGTGGTGGTGTCTGTGTCACTCTGCTGTTACACCTCCAAAACATTATTTGGCGGTGAAGTTAAGTTGATTCAAAACATCAAACACACATCAAACATGGTTTAATAGAGACAGTCTCAAACACAAGTACACAATTCAGCTCCATTACAGCTCACAAGGTTCACTGACAAAACAACTGTCTTATACTAAACACGTTTTCCAAGCAAATACAACATGCTAACGTTATTAGCACAAGCCTATGGCATTTTACATTGTGAATATTAGCCTTTTGACTAGCAGCGATTTCCTCTGCTCATATGAAGCCAGGATAAATCACACACAGGACTTAGGATGCTATTTTTGTGGAGGCTTTATTGTCTTCACAATTTATTGTCTGTAAAATTAAAGTAGATAAAAGCTTTGTTTCCACTGAGGGAAATGGTTTCAGATTAGACAAATAGCCGGGAGATCTGCATTACATTTCTGGGGAGGTGTATGTAGGTATGCAGTCACTTTGATGCAGAAGTATTTATCCCGCTGACGTCTGCAGAAAGTCCCCTTTAGGCCCTGTGTGGACTAGATGAGTTGGATATTTGGGCAGCCTTAAGAACGAGCCTACAAAGTCCACGAGTCTGTAATTTAGATTCAGCCTAAAATACTCATTCTTTAGTTTTGACTGAAACAAGGCTAAACATGTCCAGAGTTTGTGTTGACTACAGATGGACTAACAAAGGGGGAATCAAATATGACTTCAAGTCAAGACATCATTGTTTAACAGCCTAATATCACAGATCTCTAATTTGGCTCAAGGGGCTTTACAGTCTGTCCTTAGGCCCAAGATTCTGGTAGGAAAAATAAAAATCTATACCAGGAAAAAATGGTAGACACTTGTGTAGCATAACTGTGTAAGACTCACACAGACTTGTTATCTCAGTCAGGACTAGGACTAAAAGAGCTGACAAATTAACGCCACCTCTCTCTGGTGTGACTCTGAAAACAGTAACACTCTTAAAATGGGTTTAATTTATAACATCAGCACCAGACTCCATAATCAAAAGAGTGATTTTTAGATGCTCACTGGTGAGCTGTCGCATCAGCACAGATTCCTGTGATGATGACTGACGGTGTCCAACTCTTGCCTCCGATCAATATGCTGTGATTTGACTCCCCCTCTAAACGAGTTCTGATCGCCTTCTGCCACCAATAATCACTTCATCAATACCTCTCTCTCCCAGAGGTCCAGTGCGTGTCTCCTCCCCGCTGAATCCATCCCTCCATCCATCACCAAATACTCTCTGAGGTCCACTTTCTCCTCATCTGACTGCAGAACTCTCCTCATCCCCTCCCACTGTGTCTGTAACTTTATTACTGTCTGTCCTCTCCTCTATTCCTGTCTGTGTCTATCTGTCTGTCCATCTGTCTCCATCTCTGCCCTGGTTTCTGGCTCCCCGAGGTCCTCAGCTCATAAAGCTAATGTGTTGTTTACAGCCGGCGGCTTGTTGGTTTTCACTGAGGCTAAATTAAACCTGGAGAGAAAGTGAATGAAGTTTGGTCAGGACAGACAGACAAAGAGGAGAGGACGGATGGATGCACAGAAGGATGGATGGATTGATTCATGAACAGCAGGAGGGATGTGGGCGCAGGCAGGACGGGTCTTCAGGAACACAGAGGTATTGATGAAGGGATTATTGGTATCAGCAGGCGATCAGAATTCGTTTAACAGCGGCGTTCTGTCCCGGCAGATCGACCTGATGTAAACCTCACAGCTGTCGCTCACACACACACACACACACACACACACACTCTCTCACAGTATGGAGGGTGGAGACACCAGCATCTCCATTAGACGCCACAAGTTAAACCGGCCTCCCACTCTGTCATTTAATTTGGCTCTGTCCTGCATACACCGTCCTGTTGCCACAAATACACACAGCAAAATGAGAATGAATCCACCTCCAACAAATGTCCTATTTCCTCTTGTTTACCACATTGTTGGTTTGCTGTTTCTAGAGCTGAAACAATCGGTCGTTGTTGATCAACAAAATTATTCACCAGCTATTTAAGGAATCGATTAAGCGTTAGAAGTGCCAAACATTTCTTAGTTGCAGCTTCTTATACCCCCTTTTCCAACAAAATAAGTGTGTGTTCATGGGTTTTTTAAACATGGAAAAACCTGCCAAAAATAGGCTATAGACTTCTTTCCCATTGCCAGTAGACTAAAGTCGTGTACATGGCTCTGCAGCAGACAAGTACGCCTTCCCGTTTTTGTTTTTTTTCCAACTGGTGTGTCACGTCAGTGTCACAGACAGGCCAGAAAACAGCAGAAAGCAGCATGCCGGCCAGTGAAAATGTTTCAGTGGTTACTTCTTTTTATATCTCTTAATTATTTAGTCTCTCCTTCAAATTCGGTGCAGACTCATTTGGGTCAGTGTTTGAGCGCTGCTTGGACAGAGATGATATTTTGGGGTGGTATGTCATTGCGTCTCGCCGGTTAAAGGGCAGAAATTAGTCCATTCACCCCGATGTTACAGAGTCCTGCATGGTTCCCTGGTTGAAAACCTGCACCCGCCCACACCTGTGAGAGCTGGAGCTGATAAATACCCATGACTACAGATGCACCGATCCAGCTTTTTCAGTTTAGATACCAATCCTGATGCTGTGGCTTTGAGTATTAGCCAATACCGATCCGATACCATGGTTGACCTTAAAAGCTATATACCTTTACACGTAGAACAGAAAGGTCTAGAGGCATCAGGCATTGATGACTACACAGTTCTTTCCTAAGATAAAATGAAACAAGATGAAACCGATTAATTCAATGATTTATTTTAACAAAAATACACAATTGTGCAACAACAGATGAATTAGTGTGAAATACCTCCACACAGCTGATTCTCTTCTTCGCTCCATGACGTATGACGTAGCTTGCATCACAATAGATTTAAAAGGAAAGGATCGCCTCAGGTATAGGTTGCATTTTCTGATACCAGATCCATCTATTTTGATATCGGGGCCGATATTCGATCCAGATATTGGATCAGTGCATCCCTACCTGTTACTTCTGCAGAGTGATTTCAGCCGGGTGTGAATACCAGTTGCAACCTTTCACATTAAATTAAACAGGCAGATATTAGTGGGTGTCAGTGGGTTTTTTGAGCGCTGCAAAAGGGGTTTCACATACAGTAGATGGCAGTTGGCATGAAATCACTGTTCAGCTGTGACGCAGTGAAAATAATCTAAATATAACAAAGACTTAAACTGACAGTGATTTTTTTGTGTGTGACTTTGGGCTTTCTGTCTTCAGGATTTCATAGTAGAGATAAATATAAATGTTGTCAGGCTTTATTTGAACCCAAATATTATGCTGACATCATGTTATCATTCCGTGGACGACGACCTCACATGATCATTACATCACATATTGATTTTACTGAGGTGATAAATGTTATTGATATATGATTATTACCCGCTGACTTGTACATGGTTCAGATCTGAACGCCCCTCTGGAACATTTCCCATCAGCCTACTTCAGAGGGCCAGTCATGACCTGAGGGACCTCTCAGGGACCTCTTAGGGACCTCAGGGACCGGGGGGCAAATATTCCCTGATGAGCTTAGGGACCAGGGTAAAAGTTCATGATCCCTCAGGGAGCAAAGATGGAGAATCTCTCCTCCTTTTCATCTTCCTCTTCATCCCTCCTCTCCTCCTCCATCCTAGTGCCCCCCCTCTCCATCTCCTGCTTTCCTCCTCCTCCTCCTCCTCCTCCTCCTCCTCCTCCTCCTCCTCCTCCTCCTCCTCTTCCTCCTCCTCTGGGAGCAGCAGACGGTGGGCAGAGTGGATGGATGATGGAGGGATGGATGGATGAATGAATGGGTCTTCTGGGACGTGTTTGGCTACAGACTCTGTTTGCGTGCCAAGTGGCGGCATCCGTGCGCGTGATGCGGAGGAGCGTCAGATACCATAGCAACCCCCCCCCCCCCCCCCCCCCCTCATATATATACTGACCCTTGATCCTCACAGACAGTAATTCGGGGTGAATTGGTTGTTTGTTATTTTCTCAGACACTAGTCGGTTCTTTGAAGTGCATTTTTACTTTGCCTGCTGTAACTGAAACGAATAATGCTTTATTCTTGGAAGGAGAAGCAAGTGTGAAAAGAAACAATTTGACAGAGGTAACAGCACAACATTCAGAAGAGCAGTGAAACAAGAGCAAAAAAAACAAATGACACCAGTAATTCCTTGTTGGTGGAGTGAGATGGGAGGTCTGATTGGCGGGGTGTGATGGGACAAGACACTGCTTCCTGCGTAAATGATGGGGGACAAAATCCTCAATCCTCATCTTGTATTCAGACTTTAATCTGAAGCTGAGGGTATTACATATTAAAAACAATAACTTGATGAGATACATACTTGATTTGTATGAACTCAGACTGCTGGATGGACTCAGTCCAGGTCCACAGATTTCAGAGTTTACAAGGTGCTCCTGAATGCATCATGAAGTCCCTGTGGCTGTGTGAGTGTCAAACTCATCTCTGACACCAAACTTCAACTGTCATTGGTAGAGAGAGCCATCAGAGATCTACTCGCCAAACAGAAAATCTACCTGCATTACAAGAGCTACAGACAGTACCCTCTGCCTCAACATGGCAGCAGCTACACACTGATTACTGTGAGATAAATTGAGATAAATAAACGGTAGATTGTTTGCATGGGAAGGTTAGGGTGAGGCGGTGATGGGTTGGTTGCCTGGCGACAATAAAAAGGCAAGTGTTTTTTTAACTAGTGGCATTCAATTTGACGCTTCACCTCGTCTTTCTGTGTGTTTGGGGCCTAAATGTTCACATTAGCATCTGACTGTTGTTTAAAGGCTTGACAAATTGCAAACCTTCTCTTAAAACATTTCGGACATGTTTTCAACACAAACATGGCTTTCTATAAAAGCAAACTTTTGTGTAGGATCAGGAACCTTATCAGTCCAAACTGAGCACACGTCTTCTAAAGTCACGCCCACCACTCAGCTGTGCAGTCCACTCCAGGCTCATTAATCCTAACCAACCCTTTAGTTTCATTATTTGAAGTGTCATTACATGTGTTTATAATATCGGGACAATATATCAAAATGTAATGGAGGAACACGAGACCACTGCTGCTCTAACATGAACACACACTCCCCAGAGGCCTGTCACACACACACACACACACACACACACACACACACTCTGGTCCACACATTAAAGAGGCCGGGCCACGCTGCTGTTTGTCACCCAGAGAGAAAACAAACGATTGACGATGGAGGAGGAGGACAGAGGGAGGGAGGGGGTGTTGTTGTGAAGCAGATGCTGAGCCTGACCACAGCTTTTGTTTGGGACGGAGGCCCCTTCATCCATCTCTCCACACCTCCATCTTTTTACCTCTTTCCTCATCCCTTGTTTCCTCCCTCTTTTTTTCGCCCTTCACTACTTCATCCTCCTCTTCCTTCTTGCATTTCATACCATTCATTTTTCCATCCATCCTCTTCTCCTTTTTATTTCTCCCTCATTTCCTTCCCATTCTTACATCCTTTCATCCTCATTTTTATCCTTCACTCATCCTTTATCTTTCTCTTTCCTTTCCTCCAGCCTTTCATTAAATCCTTTTCCTTTTATCCTTAAGTACCTCCTGTTTTGCTTCTTCTCCTCATCTCCTTAACTTCCTCATCTGTCCTCTCTCAATCTTTCTCTCCTTTTACCTCATCTTGTCCCCTTTAAGCTATCCTTTCCTACTTTCATCCGTCCTTTTTGCCCCCCTTCATCTTCAATTTATCCTTCTATTATTTCCCTTATTCTTTTTGCTCCCTCCTTATTCTTTCATCTTTTCTCCATCCCTTTATCCTGCATTCTCCACTCTTATACTCCCCCCCTCCTCTCTGTCTCTGTCTGTTTATACTTCCACCTCTTTCTTCTCTTCCCTTATTATTTTGCTCCAACCCTCCCTCCCTCCTTCATTCTCTCCTTTTCCCTCCTTAACTGGCTTTTGTCAGCTTGTTTACATCCCCTCTCCATTTTTCATCCCTCCTTAGCAGCTTTAAAAGGGAATATTTTCCTACGCCGCGACACGTGTGACAGAAAATACAGCTTGAAATAGATTTCCAAATATGTGGCGCTCCTTCCAAAACACAAAGAAAAACCCAACATTTAGGGTTTTATTTTATTTCAAAATAAGGTGCAATTATGTTTTTATTCCTTTAATTCATCTGGTTTTATTTCATTTTTCAATTTTAGCTCACAGGAACATTTTCTTCACTCAGACTCCTCTGAAGCTGAAGGGAATATTTGGATCTGACAACATTGTCAACATCTGCAAACACATTGTGAGAGAAGGCAAATAAAATTCAGACACAGCCACCGAACTTTAGGTGGCTACTTCTTTTTATCTCTTACTTACTCGTCTCTTTCAAACTCAGAGCAGACTACTTTGTGACAGTGTTCTGTGACGGTGTGTCATTGCAGCGTTCACCCAGGTGCTTTGGTCCCATCAATGCTGATCAGAGCCGGAGGTGAGAAATACCTGAGACTGCTGCAGAGTCATTTGACTCAGGTGTGAATGCTGATTAACACCTTTCCTATTACATAAAGAGGCCAGATGTTAGCAGGTGTTAGTGGGGGTTTTGTAGTGGGAAAGGGGCTCAAGTGGCCAGTGCTGTTGCAAGATTTTTTTTTTCTTGCCAGTGTTTGCTTGTGTACCAGTCTGTCTCCGCGGGACCTGGTAAACTCTGAGGTTTTGCAGGTCCATGAACACGGCACAGGTGGAATTCTTTGGGTTTTTTCTCAGCAGCATTTTTGAGTCATGGGGTTGATCATTGATTTGTCAGTCTAATCAGATTGATGGATGAGGGGTGCAGCTGTTTGTGAGTGAAGGCAAACTTTAGACCTAGCGTACTGAGTTTTGCTATCTACCTATAGATGTCCCAGCCTGGTGCAGGACTCTGATCCACACCTGGTCGCAGCTGAAGTTTGCATTTAACATCCTCATAGTTCAGTTTATCTTGCATTTTCATATATAGTAGCCAAATCTGTACACTAACAGTACGATAACCTCAGGGAGGATAAATTTAGCTTGCATGGCCTCAGCATCACCCTGAGAGATCAATTCCAGGCCAGGAGGAAAATAGTTTCCCAGTTGGCCCAGATCGTTCGGCCCACCCAGGCCGGTTTGGAGGAAAACACCAACAGCCCTAATCTGACAGCTCGACAGAGCGAGGCCTCCAACACAAAGAGCCGACATTGACTATGAAAGGAAGACCGTTAGAGAGGGAAAGAAGATGAAAGGAGAGAAACAAGAGAGGAAAAGAAAGAGGAGGAGGTGGCCTCTCCTCCCTGAATTCTCAGAATATGATCAGGATGAAACACTCAGGAATTCCAGTTATTTTACATCCAAACAAGTACTCCAGCTTGTAAAGTGGAAGTTTAGAGTTAAACAGTTTCAACAGTTATTCAGGACGTTTAATCCTGTAGAAGTTTATCCTCTTTAGATGTACCCCGCCAAAGTCTTGGAGACATTTTAAAACAATTTCAGAAAGAACAGCCCGGTTTTTATCTCAACTGACGTCCATGTTTGATTTTATTTTCCACATTTTGAGATGTTTTCAAGTGGTTAAAGGGTGTTTCTGTGGTTAAAGGAGGTGATAATCCTTCATCCATCTGTTGTCTTTGCCTGCTTATCCTTTGAAAGGTGCCATAGGGCGACAGGTGGGGCACACCTGGGCAGTTTACCACTCTACTGCAAACCGTCAACTACTAACACCTGCAGGAGTCTCCACATTAAAGATATGTCAAATATGATATAATAATTGGCGTCCAGTGGCTCGGTGGTTAGAGCGGGCGTCTCGTGTGCACCCAACCCTCCCTCACACCCAAGTCTGTCCCGTCAAATAAAGGCAAAAGCAAAAAAATCTAAAACAAAATGATAGTAATAATTTCCTGCATTAAAATGCCTGAAAATGGCCATATTATATTTTGGCAAGGTTACATTGTCCTAAACGTTTATGACAATGTTCAAACCCAGAGATATCTGTCACTGTACTCAAGGATATGGTCCGTCTCATTTGATCGCCTGTCAGTGGCCTCATATCCACTTTGCATATGCATCTGCCAGAAGGTTTCATAAATTGACTTTTTCTAGTTTCAAGACACATTTTTATCATACACTTATTTAGATCTTAGTAACCTGGTCTGTTTGGTTTGGGGAGGACAAGAACCTCTGCGAGTAATTTGGCTCCCTGTGAAAAGATGACCTCACTGTAGCAGGAGCTTGGCAGGAGCTCAGAGCTAACTTTTTTTTTTGATTTCTTGCCTGTGTGTCCTTGTATCAGTTTGTGTCCTCTCTCTAAATTTTGACGTTATTGCCAGTCTGTGAACGCAGCACAGTGGAAGCTCTTGCTTGGAGTTTTGAGTTGCGGAGTGGACAAATGATCAGTCGATCCGATCAGAGCTGATCAGATCAGATCGATGGATAAGAGGAGCAGCTGTTTGTGAGTGAAAGCAAACTGAAGACCCAGCACACTGAAGGTTAAGTTTCACTCTCACTGCAGCCGGCGTTCTGCTGCTCCGTCTGTACTCTATAATAGTGTATAAATACCAACGGCGCACCTGATGTATGGTCCACCTCCAAAAACAGTAAATCTGAACATGGCAGCAGATGTTTTCATCTTGTTGGCCCGCCATAAATGAGTGAATGTGTTGGGAAATCCTGTGAAGTTACCAGTGCGCACAGGAGGAAATGTTAGACAAAAACTCACTTTAGTTGAGTCTAAAATCATCGTACCATAATTACACCATAGAGCAACAAAAAAGAGTCCCTTACTAATTCTGAAAATCTGTTTGGCTAGTAAAGGGGTGAAAGCGGCCACCAAAGAATTTTAATTTTTATCATCACCAGCTTCCTCCAGTCAGGATGACAAGCATTCCTCCTCCTCTCCATCCTTTTTCTGTCATCCTCTGTTCATGCACCCATCAGCCACCCTGAGACATCACCACCACCTCTCCTGCTCCCCCCACCCTTCCCCCCTTCAATTAACATAATAAAAGCCTGCCTTAATATGTTCCCCTCCTCCCAAACACACACACACACACACACACACACACACACATCACAGAAGGCATCCACACATACTGAAGAGGCTGACATCATTGAAAAACACTGCAATATACTGCATACCAAACACACATGCACACACACGCACGCACGCACATACACACACCCACACAGTTTTCCTGTTGTGGGGTGTCTTTGGTTCGGTTCCCAGGGGGGAGGTTACACTCCCACACCTGTGTGTGTTGGGGAGCAGGTTAAACATCCTCTTCCTCAGCAGAGCCTGTTTATACCTGGTGTGAACGTCTTTCAGCGACCTGAACTCAGCCAAGACATATCGCCGTTCACATCTTTATCTGTGGTGTCTCCAGCCGACCAGCTTTTGTTACTGCTTTCATCACTGATGCAAGAAGGTTAAAGGGCCTTGTGCACCGTTATTAGGTACACACTCTTGCTAGCTGCTCGCTAGTCATGTTAGCGGTTGTGTTGCTACAGCTGGAGATGTGCCCGTCAGCAGCATTCAACACGTTTTCTTTCCACAGGGCAAAACCATGCACAGTTGGCAAGACTCAGTCCAACCTGTTGTGAAATGGGCGAGTTATAAAGCAATAGTGTGACAGCGTCCTTGTCCGGAACATGCTTATGAAAGACGTGGTCAAATGCATCCCAGACCATCTTGAGGACGAGGTCAGCCACCATGTAACAGAGATGATAAATGATTGTTATTGACATGTTATGTCTTTGTTATTGTTTACGAAGCGCTGCCAACATGTAGGTTATATGTCACACTAGAGGCCGACGCTGTTGTGTTGCATGTCACTCCCGCCGGGTCTGTTTTGTTTCCGTGATGCCGGCACGCTGTCTAACATCACACACTGGAGCAACACTGTGCCGTCGTTGTTTAGCTCTTTGTAGAAGTCACAGGTGGCGTAAACAAGGGATTTTGTACATCTCTGTGTGGGAGGAGCTAATGTGTCTTGGTGGTCATTTACACTTGTATTTAATTCTGTCCACTTGTGACCAGAACACCTGAGAGACTTGTTCATATCAGGTGCAAATTGGCAACTAATTTGATAATCGATGAATCAGTATGAGTAGCTTTTTAAGAAGATTCCAGCTTCTTAAATGTGAATATTTTCTGCTTTTTTCCCTCCTCTTTGACAGTAAAGCCCAGTTCACATTATACAATTTTCACCCTCATTTTGTGTCGCGGAGACTCTTGTAATCTTTTGAGTGTTCATACCTGGCCACGTGTGTTTCTGTCATCGGGAGTCTCGCCAACTGTGTTATAACCTGTGTGTGCACACCACAAGATTTCTCCACTGAGCCCTCGTCGACAGAGCCCCACATAACGCGGTGACGTCACCAAACTAGGTTTTTTTTTAACTTGGATACGACCCATCGTAAAGGCATGGATATTCTTCCCAGTGTTGAATCAGATGTGCCTCCAGGGCCTGGGTCCAAACACAACGCGCTCCCCGTGATCCTGTGGACGCCGCCATTGGGAAACGCTGATTGACATATTTTGCCATTTCCTGACATTTACAATTCAGTTCAGGGTTGTCTTTATGTTTTGCCCTCAGCAGAGCTGCGAGCAGTCTCTCTCTGCATTCACTCCGATGACAGCAAAGATGCTGAGCAGGCCGGGCACACTGAGCGTTACTTTCTTCACCACAGAGGTGTTTTAAGTTCATTAATACTGCAGCGTGTGTTGGTCAGCTGTTAGGTGCTGATCGCTGCTCTGCTCGTTAATGTTTGTAGTATTCATGAGATACTTCACGTCGGCCTAGCAAATGTAGTTATTTAGACATTAAATTAAAAAAGAAAAGCTTGCAACTGCTGCCTTTTTTAAAGATGAATTACAGGTTAACTTGTGTCTGAGCTGTAGTTTGGAGTTTCGCCTTTTTAGTTCCCTCAACATCATGTTATGAATAAACATTTACATAACTGATTATTGACATTTGTGTATTGATGCCGAATCGCGATGCGTCTTGGGACTAATTATTTATTTATTTATTTTTTTTTTCAATCATAGTTCAAATGTTGGCGGACTGTCCAAACAAAGTGTGCCTGAAAGATTTTGATATTGCTCAACCGTTGATCGGATAGTTTCTGAATAAAATCTAAATCCATTTATTTGTTTTGTTTTTTTTAGACGAAGGTCTTGTAAAGATTCTTTATTCGCATCAGTCACACTGCCTCGAAAATGCACTTAAAACATGAGCACAAATGAAAAGTTTATCCTCCTTATTGATCTGTATCTTATTAAGAGATTTATAATTTGCTGAAAAAACTGATGGAGCTGACTTTGATCTGTGTCAAGACGCTGAGTGTGTTACATCCGTCTTCTCCAACCTTTGCTCCACCTCTGATCTTTATTAACCTCCCAATCTGCTGGCACATACACATACATGTACACACACCCACACGTGTGAACGCGCCAGCGCGTCATCACAACAGGACTCTGGCAGATGGCTTCTGCTTCCTGCTTCAGCACGCTGCTATGAACTCTGGGGTATTGAGTCCCCTGGGACCAGAGTGTGCTAGCTTCAGCGTGTGTGTTTAAAGAGAGTGAGAGAGATGGAGGCTGGAGAGAAGCGTGCGTCCGCGTCTGTGTATCTATCGCCATTGTGCTCCGATTTGCAGTAATAAGCCCGCAGCCCCATGGGAAACGAAGTCTTTATTATGATTAGTCATTAGCACGTTGACAGCTGGAGGTGTTATTAGCAGCAGGACTCGGCTGTAGCTGCTTATCGGCATCATCACCATCAGCAGGTCGGCCTCATTGATCAGTTCGGGGGCTGCGGGTCTGATCGCAGCTCTGATGATGAGAGATAACTATGATCAGCTGAGCCTCGTGGCGTCGTCCCGACCAATCACAGCTCGTCCAGCTCTGCTCTCAAAGTAAAATGAGCCTGTTTTACATTTTTGGTGCAGCTTCAGATGTGGTTTGTTAGATTTCCTCAGTAGCAGTTATTTCAATTCAAAGCTCTCCATGAGTGCATCCTGTATTATTACTTCATTAGTGTGACTTTTAGATGACTACACGACATAAAGCTCTAATGTTTGACAGACTGCTTAATTTTTTGGCCTCATACAAATTCAGTTGATTATACTTGACATGAACGTGTCCAAAAGGGCCTGAAATAATGTCTTTAAAACAGTCCTCTCGCAGACTGCCGCAGGAGATCCTTGTTTGTATTATTCTATTAGAAAAGATCTTAGAAAACCAACCATAATAGACGGAGCATTGTTCTTTCTGCAGCTGAGGGCTAAGGTCTCTGTTCATCATCATGTTTGCCTTGCAAATGAAGCATTTCGCCATAATTACGCTGGTATTTCCTTGTAATGGCTGCAGGAGATTGTTTGTGTAATCCTGGATATATATATCTGTCAATCTGAAACAAAAAGTATGATGGATAGAGCAATTATTCTTTTTGCGTAAGGCTTCTGTCTTCCCCCACATCATGACCGTATGTTACCTCACTTTACTTTGCGTGCTGTGCAAACGTAGTATTTTGCAGGAATTACACTGGAATTTCCCCAAAATGGCAGCGTTAGATCATTTTTTGCATAATGTTGAATACACTGATCTAAAATAAACCATAATAACTATAAAGTTCATTGTTTTTGCAGCAGAAAGCTAAGGCTCTGTCTTCCCCTACATCACACCATGACCTCATGTAATGTACCTTACTGTACATGCTGTGCAAACGTAGTATTTTGCAGGAATCACGCCAGAATTTCCCCCATGTATTTCCCATAATGGCTGCGTTTAATTGTTTGCGTAATCCTGTATATATTCATCTAAAATAAAAACCATTATAAGTGGAACATTTATTCTTTCTGCAGCAGAAAGCCAAGGCTTCTGTCGTACGTGTCATCACATTGTACGCTGGTAAAGACGTCATTGCACCACATTATGTGAGGTGCACCGTTGCATCTCAAAAGCTAAATAATATATACAGTGCAAATAACTTTTGGAGCATTAAGAAATATTTTGTTTATGTTTCTAAATTGAAAAAATGCAAACACATCCCACATCCAGCCTCCTGCCCACGAGTGGTCAGCATTAATCAGTCACATGAACATTGATATTCAGTATTTTCACCTTCAGTTTGGCTGCGTGTCGGAGTCCAGACAGGCTCCTCAGATGTTATCAGTGATGGTGGCTCCTGAGGGAGTTGTAGTTTTTAGGACCCACTCAGACTACAGCTGTGCTCATTCTGATTCGCCTCTGTTTTTATCAAAAACATCTAACCACTTAATTGTTGAAATCGTTTGTATTTCAGTCAAACCTGAAAATGCAGCCGGATTGAGATGTTCGTTGACCAATTTTCTCTCTGTTCTGTTTCCTGTCAGAGCCTCCCGTCGTCCAACAGTTGAAAAGAACTTACAAATACTTCAAGGACTACAGACAGGTGAGTGGACGTCAACAAACATCATGTGAACATGAAATGGAATATTAGGACTGTTGCAACGACTGAGGACACACCCTTAGGTGATTTTGGTTTTTTTTGTTTTTTCTCCCGATATTTGGTGACAGATGTGTAGTTGTGTGTGGGTTTTTTCCTCAGGCCCATAACAATATTTTTAGGCTCTTCTTGCTTCATGAAGAAATACACAACTGCCTCACCAGAATTTATTTAATGTTGAAGGCAAATTGTCTTAGATTGCACAATATTTATTATAAAATATACGATGGTAGAAGGAGTTTACAAGGTGGCCCGGACAAGGCTGGATTTTCAAAATAAATGCCCTAGATTGAATTTATTTTTAAAATCGACCTCTCTTCATACTTTATCTACAGGCTTCTTTTAAGCTTTTAACAGGCCAAAAAGTAATTATATTTCTCCTGAACATTTTTCAATAAACTACTACTTATGCATTTTTTCAGCTAGTTAAAGATTTAGCTGTTACAGAGACCATGAAGTAATCAGTACAATGTTAAAATATATTCTAAAACACACTGTGAGCCAGTGAAGAGACTAAAACTGGAGTGATGTCATCACGTCTCTGGCAGCTGAATTCTGAACAGTCTGGAGTCGATTGTTAGATTTTAGATTCAGGCAAGAAAAGAGACGGTTGCAGTGAACCAGACGTGATGAGACGAAGACGTGTAAAATTGTTTCTGTGTCATTAAAAGTTAAAATGATTTGTATTTTTGAAATATTTCCAAGATGATAAAGACATGATCGCACAAGCTCTTAAAGTACAGTTATGCTCATGTTCAACTTCTTTTTCTACATTTTTTGCTACAGTTGAGTTTCTATCTTTTCTAACAAAGTATTTCAGCTCTTAATCTCTTGGAGTAACGCAGTTAAACTTCAAACCCTGCCAGTTTTACAATTCAGTGAAGTGCCGTGTGTTTGCACTCTAAGATTCCTGTATTCTCAGTCATGCTTTACAGTTTCAGCTGTCAGCATTCACACACATTTTCTGCAAGAAATGCATTTCCTTGTTGTTCCTTGTTTCCATTTTGCACATACATGTGAAAAGAAAAGACAGAATCTAAAAAGTTGTAAGACACCTCCCCTATAAAATAATAATCATATAGAAATGATTAGCATCGGATTGCGCACACAGATAGCATGCTCACAGTCAAAATTCTCTAAATAATAAATACAATATTTTACATAATAGTTTTAACATCATCAGCTGTTTTCAATTGAATTAAAATGAACAAATGAATTACAAAATAAAATAGCTGAATGAATTTAAAGAAGTCTTTGGAGGAACGACCTCAGTGTCTCATCATTATTGCATCAATGAGCCGTCCCCCACGTGAGGACATGTTTTCTACTTCTTTCACTCTTCCGTCACACTCATAGCAAAGATGATTCACAAAAACATTTTTCTTGTGTGCGTTTTTTTAGTAGAGTTATCATAATGAATAGTGATGGTCAGAGTAAGACATTACTGTGGAAATACTGGATGGGAAATCATAAGAAAAGTGAACCATCATCGTAAAGGAGCTATATGCAGGGCTCAGATTATAGTTTTGGGTTGTCCTGCAGCACCTTAAGGGAAGTTGTGGTGTTGATAAGTTTCATGTTTATATTTTCTGTAGCATATCTTGATGTGGGCTTATCCCATCTTCCTGTTTGGGTTTTTCAGAGTTGTAATATGAGCTAATTTTGGCTTGGCAGAAAATATCCATCGTCTCTTTGATCTTAAGAATTTTCTCAGACTCGCCAACTTCCTCATCTCACTCTGAAGGTCTTGTGAAAAAGGAAAAAAGTCCTCTTTACAAGCAGATGTTATTTATTCTGAAGGGTTCGGTTTGAACATGGAGAACAAGACCCTGTATGACGGTCAAACTGAAAGAGCCACAGATCCCTCTGAGAAACAGTTAAATAAGAACAGAGGAAATCGGCAGTTATTGGTAAAAGAAAGTGGAAGCCCAACGTTGAAATGTTTGCAGATTTAAAGAGGAACAGGTTCTTGTTTCACTGATGAGTGCACAATAATGCCTCTAACAAGCTGAAATTAACTTAAGCATAGCTCTTCTTCAAACTTCACGTTAGAAACAGAAGTCTCAGGTTAGTACTGTTGGAATATTCTACCTACTTTTCAACCAATCAATTGGTCGATGAGGAAGAAAATGATGCACGTTATCTCTAGTAGGGCTGCCACGATTAGTCGACTAATCGATGACTAATCGACTATTAAAATAATCGGTGACTATTTTAGTAGTCGACTAATCGGTTTGAGTCATTTTTCATAGAAAAGTACTATAAAAGTACCCCAAAATACTCTGCAGCATACCGCAGCTTCTTACGTTCAGATATTGGCAGCTTTACACACTCTCCCGTGACAGTGAACTAAAACCCTTTGGCGTGAGTATGAAACATGACATTAGACGACATAATTTTGGGGTTTGGGCGAGACAGACCGACATTTTTCAACATTTTAACATATTTTTCAATGAAATGATTAGTCGACTAATCGAAGAAATAATCGACAGATTAGTCGACAATTAAAATAATCGTTAGTGGCAGCCCTAATCTCTAGATTATCTAAATCGCCACACTGCACTCTACCTCAGGGTGAGTTAACCCCGTGTTCAGGCAAGTGTAATGCTTCGAGTTGATCCTCAATGTTATATTATCTGAAAATAAACCTTGCACAGTATCACTGGGAGTGTCCAGCTGAGCTGCGTGCAGGAGTCTGTCTCGCCACCAAGCGCTGAACAGGGATGATTTGACATACTGGACTTGATATACAGAAGTTAACGCTGGGGTTAAAGATGTCACATAATAACATTATTAATGTTAACTATTTCTGTAATGCTGCATGAGAGTGAGAGACTTACTATTTGTAGCTCAGAAGCTATCGTTAGCCTCTGTGCAGCTCCAACCAGATGTTCTGATCAGAAAGTTGAAAAGTGTCTGACTTTGGGTAAAAGGTAAAGACCAATCGTAAAAAGCTGCAAACTCTCGGCATTGATAGGTCACCCAGAAAAAAAACTGTTTGCATTGCACGTTTCCATGGATACCTTAAAACTAAACATTTCAGCAAT
Source organism: Epinephelus awoara (assembly GCA_035609425.1). NCBI lineage: Eukaryota > Metazoa > Chordata > Actinopteri > Perciformes > Serranidae > Epinephelus > Epinephelus awoara. The sequence continues at coordinate 42,012,812 of CM069297.1, forward strand.
GCTGTGGTTAACGTGTGGTTAGGTTTAGGCACACAAACCACTTGGTTAGGGTTACATTCAGGTCATGTTTTGGCTTTAAATACCTAGTTTAAGTGGTGCAGTGTTGATGAGTCGCTAACATACAACTGGATTCGTTGACTGTTGGTGTTTGTGGCAGAGGTGCAGAGAAAGAAAGACAAACACACCAAATGATGCCATAAAAATACGTTTGGTGTCTAAATTAAATTGTGTTTATCTCTGTAGACAGGATTACTAAACAGACCTCACAGAAGGAAAGGAGAAAAACATCAGTATAACAGCTGATTCTGGTCTTTTAGACAGTGGTGTATATTCATGGTTAATGTTGATTTATGAAGGCACAGTGTGATCTGCTGTCTGTCTGTGTGTTGATGATGTCAGATGATCATCGAGCCGACGAGCCCAAAGCTGCTTCCTGACCCTCTGAGGGAGCCGTACTACCAGCCTCCCTACACTCTGGTACTGGAGCTCACCGACGTCCTGCTGCACCCAGAGTGGTCGGTACGTCTCCTCACACGCTCCTCCTGCAGGAGTTCTCACCTTGTTTCAATGGAATCCTCTCTCCCTCTGAACTCTAACCCTCGAAGAAAAAGTCCCCCAAAAAACCTTCAACATTGGAAAAACTGGAAGAATTTAAAGCCTCCACTTCTATGCTGATGACACACAACTAATCTCAGCATCAATCAATCAGTCAATCAATCAATCAATTTTATTTATTTTAGCATCATACTGTCCAATCAGCTCGTCCCACAGTCTCTTGTCAACTGCCTGCATGAAATAAAAACTTGAATGTTACCAAACCTACTCAAATGTAACAGCAACAAAACAGAGCTTGGGGTTGTGGCCCCAAAGGTTGCAGATCTCCTCCTCACTGTGGACGGCTGCTCCATACGCCCCTCCCCAGAAGTCTGCAACCTGGGTGTCATTCAAAACCACGACTAATCTGCTTTCTTCCACCTAAAAAATATTTCTGCGGTCACCTCCCGTCTGGAGTCCTATCCAGGGTACCTGGCAAGGCCCTGAACAGGCTCCGGTATGTGCCAGGGATCTCACCCGTATCAAGCTCTGGACATTCACAAAAAAATAATGGAGATAATCAATAATGTAATAGAATATGATGTGGTGAAGAATAAGAAGAAGAGACAACCAGTTTAACGCTCACAGATATTAAGAAGAAGAAAGGAGTGGAGGTGAAGTTGGGGGTGAATGGTTTTGTGGGAGAGGTGGAGGATATGAAGTGTGTCGGAGGTGTGTCCCACCACCTGTCGACTTGCACTCTGTCTGCTGAGACGCCCCCCTCACACACACACACTCGGTCCACCTACCTGACAGGTGTGCAGCAGCCGTAACTCGACACCTGCTGCCGGTTAAAAACAGACAAAACACACACAGAAGTAGCTTCACGTGCCCCACCACTTCCTGCCGACACACACACACACACATACACACACGCACGCACGCACACTTTATCCATCATTATCTGTTTCAGCCCACAGTTCACACAAACACAAACACAAACCCACTCTGTTTCCAGCTTTCTTCCCTCTTCCTTACAGCCCTGTGTGCACACAAACACACACACACACACTTCATGTCCTCTGTTCACCCTCCAACCACACACACACACACACACACACACCTACACACACACACACCAACAGTAACTGCTCCAACTGTCACCAACATTTTATAGCAGTAATCACAGCTGCAGATGATCAGCCAGCGTCCTCAGAGTCTGAGCAGAACCGAAAAAAACTCCTGAGTAAAAACATCAGTGTTCACTGTTACCACACACACACACACACACACACACACACAGGTCCGGGAGCCCTCGGGTTGTTGATGCTGTGTGTGTTTAAGTGGAACAGCGGCAAAGAGGAGGCGACCCGAGAGGAAAAGGTCTTGAGCAACTAACCAGAACTAAACAACGGCTGTCCTGCTGTTACACACACACACACACACACACACACACACACACACATCAAGCTGCAAATGTTGTGTTACATGACAGTTTTTTTATCTTTTATAAGTCATTGAATCAAGCTGCATGTGACCATTTTTCCATGACGAAAACGAGACAATGAGGAGCTAAAAATAGATCATGACAATAAAAACTAAAGAGAATTCTGTTTCATTTTTGTTGATGAGATGAGATGTGACAAAAATGTGTCACGTGTGGTTAGACTAAGGCATAAAAACCCTAAAATAAAAACCTCTAAAAAGTTATGCCTCTGAAAGAATTGATTACATGGATCGTGTTTCCTCTCAGTCACTGACTGCTGTTTGTGTGTCCAGTTGTCGACAGGTTGGCGGTTTAAGAAGCGCCCGGGCATCGACTACCTGTTCCAGCAGCTCGCACCGCTCTACGAGATCGTCATCTTCACCGCAGAGACCGGCATGGTGAGGCGCGCACACACACACACACACACACACTTAGCTGTGTTTATCAGAAAACAAGCCCTCAGAGGTTTCTCTGTCATGCTGATGTGAGCTGACGGCTGTTTGATCAGATCAGATCTCTTGTTCTTTTATCAGCAGCTGCTTCAACGTTGTTTACTGTCGTCAGGAGCAGAAAGCTGCCCGAGGAAACGCACAGCTCGAGAATCTGTCTTAACTTTAGCTGCATTTAGAAAAGTCTGTAGAGTCACTGAATGTACAGCTGATGTAAATTCCACAGAATTCTTTTTTTTACTGCCAATTTCCAAAGAAATTAAACTGCACAAGTTTTTGTTTGACGTTATGCTTAAGTGTTCTTGCTGCCAGTTAGATGACCACTTAATTCAATATAAAGCTGCAGCCAGGCAACCTACGCCCAGTTCAGACCAAAGATAGGAGATCAAACGCCGCTCTGCAACGTTCTGAAAACCTGCAGGTTCACACCAAGTGACCATCATGAGACGGTGTATCATCTCCAGTCAACAACTCTCTGTGCTTCTGATCTGTAACGTTGACAGGAAGTGACCACCATGAGACGGTGCATCATCTCTAGTCAACAACTCTCTGTGCTCCTGATCTGTAACGTTGACAGGAAGTGACCACCATGAGACGGTGTATCATCTCTAGTCAACAACTCTCTGTGCTCCTGATCTGTAACGTTGACAGGAAGTGACCACCATGAGACGGTGTATCATCTCTAGTCAACAACTCTCTGTGCTTCTGATCTGTAACGTTGACAGGAAGTGACCATCATGAGACGGTGTATCATCTCCAGTCAACAACTCTCTGTGCTTCTGATCTGTAACGTTGACAGGAAGTGACCACCATGAGACGGTGCATCATCTCTAGTCAACAACTCTCTGTGCTTCTGATCTGTAACGTTGACAGGAAGTGACCACCATGAGACGGTGTATCATCTCTAGTCAACAACTCTCTGTGCTTCTGATCTGTAACGTTGACAGGAAGTGACCATCATGAGACGGTGTATCATCTCTAGTCAACAACTCTCTGTGCTTCTGATCTGTAACGTTGACAGGAAGTGACCACCATGAGACGGTGCATCATCTCTAGTCAACAACTCTCTGTGCTTCTGATCTGTAACGTTGACAGGAAGTGACCACCATGAGACGGCGTATCATCTCTAGTCAACAACTCTCTGTGCTTCTGATCTGTAACGTTGACAGGAAGTGACCACCATGAGACGGCGTATCATCTCTAGTCAACAACTCTCTGTGCTTCTGATCTGTAACGTTGACAGGAAGTGACCATCATGAGACGGCGTATCATCTCTAGTCAACAACTCTCTGTGCTTCTGATCTGTAACGCTGACAGGAAGTGACCACCATGAGACGGCGTATCATCTCTAGTCAACAACTCTCTGTGCTTCTGATCTGTAACGTTGACAGGAAGTGACCATCATGAGACGGCGTATCATCTCTAGTCAACAACTCTCTGTGCTTCTGATCTGTAACGTTGACAGGAAGTGACCACCATGAGACGGTGTATCATCTCTAGTCAACAACTCTCTGTGCTTCTGATCTGTAACGTTGACAGGAAGTGACCACCATGAGACAGCGTATCATCTCTAGTCAACAACTCTCTGTGCTTCTGATCTTTAACGCTGACAGGAAGTGACCACCATGAGACGGTGTATCATCTCTAGTCAACAACTCTCTGTGCTTCTGATCTGTAACGTTGACAGGAAGTGACCACCCTGAGACGGCGTATCATCTCTAGTCAACAACTCTCTGTGCTTCTGATCTGTAACGCTGACAGGAAGTGACCACCATGAGACGGTGTATCATCTCTAGTCAACAACTCTCTGTGCTTCGTTCTGATTTGCAGCTTTTCAGACTTATTTTGTGGCTGAATATAATTTGTAGCTTCTTAAAATCTGAATGAGGATAGTGATAGTGAGATACTGGCTACAGCTGAATGTCAGGAGACACCATCAGCCAGCTTGAGTTGAGCTCAGACCACTGGCACTTTTCTCTGTGACGTTCTAAAACAGTTTGGTCTCATGGTGAATCTTTGGTCTGAACTATGGCATTAGCTCAGCACAAAGAATGGGAGCGGTGAACAGCCACCTTGGCTCACTGCTTAACATGCCAGAATCTTGTTTGTTTTGTTCCAACACAAAGTGAAGTGTAAAAACAACACGTTATGTGTCAGGTTTTTGTGATAAACAGTAGTTAATTGTTGCTGTTTACATGTGGTCACTTCTGCACTCCTGCTGTCTGGTGCTGCTCCGTCCTTTGGCATGCTAACAGAGTCGTCTGCTCTGTTTATGTGTGAAATGTGTCGACTTGTTTACAGTCATCTGAAGGCATCAAACACACAATTAGACACACAGTTTCTGTTTGCAGTCCAAACTTGGGTCACTTATTTGAAGTCATTAGTTACTCAACGGGCTGCAGCCAACAATGTTTGTATTGTCCATGAGTCTACAGGTTGTTCTCTGCATTCACTGATGAATCTGTAAACTATAAAATGTATGACAGTGCTTCGATGCTCATCATCATCTCACAGAGCCGAAGGCAAATTTTTTAAAGTTTAAAACGTAAAAATACGAAGTTCATAGTGACACAGAGACGATTTGGCTTAAAACTGAAACACTTGTCTGATTAAACTTTGGTTAATGATTTCAGGTGAGTTCAGGTTTGTTTCAATTCAATTGGTGATACAGTGTGTTTACGATGTGCTATGGCTGACGATGTGTTTGTGTGTGTGTGTGTGTGTGTGTGTGCAGACGGCGTATCCTCTGATCGACAGCATCGACCCTCAGGGTTTCGTCATGTATCGTCTCTTCAGAGATGCAACACACTACATGGAGGGGCATCATGTTAAGGTATGATGTGTGTGTGTTGTTTGTTGTTTGCATAATCCTGTTCATATAGATTTAAAATAAAAACTACAATAGCTATAGCCTTCATTCGCTGAGGCTTCTGTATTCTGTGTCATCATGTTGTACACTCAAAATGATGTGCTTCATTGCGTGTGGTGTAAAACACCGCAACAACCCACGGTGGCGCCAGAGAAATGAATGATGAATCTATCACAAAGCTTTTGCACTCTGCACATATGAATGAGGATGTCTCAAAAACTAAATCATGTACATAGTTTTAATAACGTTTGGGGTGTTTAGAAACATTTTGCTTGCTTCTACATTTAAAAATCTTTTGGATCAATGTTTTGTGATTTACTTCATAAAATCTGATGGAAAAAAACATCATACTTTTGTATTTTTTTTATGATGTAATTTCAGTACTTATGTCAGTTATTATGGTTTATAGACTGACATGACCTTTTAGCTTAGGTTGTACAGTTTAGAGATATGATGCATTTGAAAATACTCCAAGAGATGACATCACAAAAAGCAAAAATACCAATGCAGGCAATGGAAGACCATTTCTGTTGCAGAGTTCAAAGGGTTAAACTTCCCTTCACTTCCTTTCATCCCAGAGTTAACCATCTGTTTACATCTAAAACCTACTTCAGCCTGTTAAAACGAAAGATATAAGATATGAAACAAACTTACAGGAGGTCTTTTAGTATTTCATTTTTTATTTTCTGTATATTTGTTAAGCAGTGAAAGCTGCATGTCAAAAAATACACCCCTGTTATTTTCAAAGTAGAACCCCGCACCAGCAGCAGCGGCGGCGAGACACCCGTTGGCGTTCCTGGACGTGGTGTCCCGCAGCACTTCGCGCCACTGTCCTGTTTCCAGCCTCGCTGCTCTCTCACTACCATGGATGTATTAAGAGAACTGAGGATGAGGAGACAATCGTTGTTGAGGTCATGAAATATCCCGAGCTAAAAGACCCACAGTCCCGCCATTATAAAGACAACAGCCAAAAAGATATTGCAAGGCAGGTCATAGCTCTGGAGATCGCCCCTTCAGGTGAGAAATTAAATTTGATTTGATTGTCACAGGTTTGTAGTGTCGAGTGACCGTTCATAGAATTAGAAATACAGAAACAAGCAGCACAGGTCACTTGACAGTCCTGATTGTAACACAAAAAACATGAAGAAAAATAATCAAGATTTTAGAAATATCTGTACGTATATGCTGTAAATAAAAATGGAAAATTTTAGATGAGCAAAATTTATATATTTAATCAATATTTTTTAATTTTTACTCCTTGGATGTTTTGATTTTTAAATCTCAGTTCAACACAACTGTGATCAGTAATGATAATAAAATATAAAACCTATGAGCTGCATTAAAACCTAATAATAAAACACTTTCAGTTGACTTTCCTCCCTTCTTGTTTATTACTGAAACATAAATCCTACTAAAACTTCTTTGCTTCTGAAACTTGTCTCAGGAATATTTTCTAAATTAAATACAGAGCTGCTCCGAAGTTTCCAAAATGTTTTCATGAGGTGAATAAACTGGATCAAACACCTGTAAACAGTAACAGGCTGCATTAACCCCCCGTGTCCACTCTCCATAGCTGCCTTCTGCTGCTGCCATTGATTTCTCCTCCTCCTCCTCCTCACTACAATAGATCCCCCCCCCCCCCCTTCCTTTTCTCCCTCCTCCCCTCTGTCTCCCTCTCAGGCCTCATTAACCTTCAGCGCCCCCCCCCCCCCCCCCCCCCTTCCTCCTGTCTCACCTCCCTTTCACCCTCCTGCCTTCCTTCCTTTCCTTCTCGCTCATTTCCTTGGCTTCATTTTTTTTACTCCCTCCTCCCTTACATCCCCTCCTCCTCCTCCTCCTCCTCCTCTGTCTCCCTCCAACTGTCATCTCTGGGTTTGTATTGACGAGCAGTCTGGAGGTTATAAGGAGCTGGTTAACCTACTTCCCAGAGAGAAGACACACTTATCATCTCATCTCCATAATGCCAAGACAGAGCTGAACGCAACAGATGCTGAGAGAGAGTTATTAATGCTCCATATGTCCAGAGAAAGTCGGGACATGTTGTTTTATGGATGTGCTTTTTCTGCCATGCACAGTTCCAATCCAAATACACACAATCTGAACACACTGAACAGTTTCAGGGTTTTGTTTGTGCAAAAAAGCACTTGCAATTGAAGTACCAACTGCAATAAATATGCAGTTCACTGGGCCGACAGACGGCAACTTTTAAGGTGGAACATTAACTTGTAATGTTACTCAATGCATGAGTTGATGACGTGAATCCATCAGCACCTTAAATTTCACTGTGACAACTTTGACCATCACTTTAGTTTTTATATGACACACACTTTTAGTAATGACTTGGCGGAGCGTCGCTCCTGTGGGCTCCAGCAACACTAAACCCCTGAGCTTGCCTGAGAAGGACTAAATGCACAAAGCTGCTATTTTTAAATATCCCATGGAGAGAGACTCTCACTGCAGCCTGTTCTATTTTGTTCTGAAAATGTGGGCGTGCAGCCTCGTTCTGTGGACGATAAACCAGGTGCAGACTTCCATCTGTGTCACCGCTGATGAGGAAATACAGCGAGTGCTGGACGGAGCAGTGAGTGACAACAACCCCGCCCACATTTAAGAGGACTGTCTGAACACACCGAGGGTCTAGGTACCATGTCTGAAGGCTCACTGCTGGTTCCAAAGGTGCTGGACTGAAAGGGTTTGGAGGAGATGGGGCTTATCTGGCCAGTGTAAGAGCTGGAGGATGGGAGGGGCCACGTCCAGTTGCCTCATCCCTCACAGCAGTTTACCGGAGAAATCCTCTCAGAAATTTTGTATCATCCACCAGCAGCTTAAAGTGTGTCTACAGTAGCATGGACTCCTCCTGAGCCGCAGCGTCGACCCTTCCTCATCCTCTTCTAAACCTGACCAACATGCAGCTATTGTTTGCTGCCCTGCATCTGAGCGTCAGACGTCTTATTGTTTATTGGCTGCTGTCAGGAGAAGAAACACAACAGTTGGATTAACTGTCCTCCTTTAAACTTTGTCTTTATTATCCCGGCCTGCTGTCCACACAGCGTTCACTGTCATGAGGTTTAACAGAGCCCGAGTGTGTGTTCCCCCGTCAACCTCATGTTTACTGCAGGAGACAAGTGACAGCCATTATTATTCACCAGTGGCTCTACACACACACAAACACACACTCACACACACACACACACACACACACACACACACACACAGAAGCCCTATTTATCTATCTTTATAAATACATGTGGCTCCTGCTGATGACACCAGATTTGACAAGACATTTTTCATCAGAGAGAGAAGTTGCTGCTTCTCTGATAAGTTTGTGTCTAGAAAATAAGTCATCAGTGTGTCCTGGCGGTTAACTCACACCACCTCACGATGTTGTAACATACACAGGCGTGCAGGCTCGCGCTGACAAAATCTGTGTGTTTTGACTAAAGTCATGTGCTTTCACACTTCAGTCTGATTGGTATCGTTCACACTAAGTCCAGTGTTTGGTTTGATTTGTTTGGGCTGGACTGATCGTTTCCACAAAAAAAAAAAAAAGAGAGTAATTTTTATTTTATGTCAACTTTTAGCTACTTGTTGCAGTTGACCTAGTTTGGAATATTGTTATGAAATTTCTGTTCTAAGACTATTTGTCCTCGTGTTGGTTTTGGTCTTTTTTTTTGTTTGTTTCTGTTTTTGTGATGATGGCAGAGTGATGCTGGTTGTTTGTGTATCACAACCTGTTTACACTAAACCTCTAGCCTGGAAATCCAGACTCAAATCTATAAAGATTTTGAGTCTGGCCCTCACCGATACACCCTTCCTACCCAAAGGGCGGCACTAACTGAGGCATATTAAATACTGCCGCACGCAACTGGATAACACGATGGCCAATCAGAGCAAAAAACAAGGTGACGTATTCATTGCACTAAGCCCCATGTGTTTGCCGACCAGTGGGGCTAACTGATGTATTATGCTTTTGCCATATCCCATCGGCAAAACGACAAAAACGTCCTTCCTGGACGCGAAGGCTTCTAGGGCAGTCCTCTGTTCCTCTCTCAAGGAAAAAGATAAGTGTAGTTGGTTAAGTGTTTCCCCCAAAGCTAAATTGAATGGACGCGGTCCTTCAGCAGCTGCCATTTTGGCTGTTTACTTTTCGACTCCTACGGCGCAGCGCTGTCGTCATCATGTTACGCCCGCCCAGAGCCCGCCTCTGTCAGATAGACTGATCTGATTGGTCCGATAGGCGATTCAGCGGGCTCTGCTTATCGGGGCCAGATCCCCATGCAGAGCAAATTTGAATTTGGAAGAGGCGGGGCATCTGGATTTCAAGGTTACTAAACCCCACTATTAACTACAAAAAAGTGAAGTAAAAAAACAAACGAAAATGTTGATTAACTGACATTAAAAATTTGAAAGAAAAGAGAGAAAAATAAGACACTTGAGTGTAAATTGATTTACATTTCCAGGAGAGTAAAGGCCTTTCTTTATTGATTGTGTCCTGTTTTAACAGCATGAAAATGCAATCGTTGCATTCAGTAATGTGTTTTTAATTGACATGCAGATGAATCGCCCAAATGGACTCAACTCTGTTGATCGCATTTAGGATGTCTAATTCTAATTCGAAGACTAATTCTCCAGTTCAACAGAAAACAAACACCTTCACTGATTTAATAGATGTACAGACACAGTGTGTTATAAATATGAGCACAGTTTAAAGTCTGAACCAGAGACTAGAGACCTTCATCGGCCTGCGTGTCTTAAAAACAAATCTGGAAGATAAATGTAATGTTGCATATCTCCCACCTGAGACTGATCTGATGACCCCACTGGTCCGAACCATTTGAGGTGAAACCGGGGGTGAATGCACTTAAATATCATTATTATACAACTGTGTGTGAGCAGACACCACACACACACACACACACACACACACACACACACACACACACACACTGGAGGAAGACAGATGCCTTTTATTCATTGGTTGTGAGGAGGATGGACGAATGTGTCCGCTGGGGTTTACACACACACGCACACACACACACACACACACACACACAGTAGTTTTTGGGGGGCTGGGCACCAGATGAGCGTGGTGATAGAGACAACGAGCAGCGTCCCTCTCCATCTGTCTCACACACACACACACTAATAGTCACCAGCTGGAGCTACCGGAGAAAGTGTGTGTGTGTGTGTGTGTTTTAATTTGAATATTAAGGATCAGTGAGATAATAAAGTTGCGTATTTGATTAGGACTTAAAGGTCAACGCAGCTCATGTTTGGGAGGAGGAGGAGCAGGAGGAGGGCGAGGCTGTGATTCAAACGAACCCAAAGTGTCTTTTTATTTAGTTTTTCTATGATTTTCAACATCAGAATTCTGAAGACTGTGTCTGCAGCAGAATAAAGAGAAATCCTCCATCAAGTCTTTCTAAACACTGGGACCCGTCTCTCTCTCTCTCTCTCTCTCTCTCTCTCTCTCTCTCTCTCTCTTCTCTCTCTCTCTCTCTCTCTCTCTCTCTCTCTCTCTCTCTCTCTCTCTCTCTCTCCCTCTCTCTCTCTCTCTCTCTCTCTCTCTCTCTCTCTCTCTCTCTTCTCTGTGTCTTCTTGTCTGTCCAGGACGTGTCGTGTCTGAACCGGGACACCAGTAAGGTGATCGTGGTGGACTGTAAGCGGGAGGCGTTCAGCCTGCAGCCTTTTAACGGCATGGCCCTGAAGAATGGGATGGAACTCAGATGACCGGACGCTCTACGACCTCGCCAACTTCCTCAAGAGTAAGACACCAAGCAGAGACTCACAGGGCTCCATCATCTCTTTCCTTTCCTCTCCTTTTTTAGCAGTTGTTGCATTTAATTTACTTTTTGTACAGATTAAACAAGAGAGGTTTATTTAGTGAGTTTCAGACATGAGACTGAAATCCATCTTCTTGACTCGCCTCAGAAAGAAAGCAAAATAAATGCTTATTCCAAATATTTGAGCAATTTTTTTAAAGTAAATAACACAGGAACTTTGGTACACAAAGATTAAGAACTTTAGTGGATCTCACCGCTGATGAACATCCAGACCAGCTGGACAATGGCATGCCTCCAGTGTTAAATTATTTCCGTGGTAGTCTCAGCAGTGGTGGAATAGGTACTCAGATCTTGTACTTAAGAAATACTCTGTGACAAGTAAAAGTCATGTGCTGAGTTTTACATATGTAAAAGTACAAAAGAATCGGTATTACAATAGGGAGGGGCACGAGGGACTTGATTTGGCAACAGCATTTGTTCAACATATTGAGTAATCGCTGTCAAATGTCAACTTCACTTTTATGCCTCCGCGCTGGCGATAGCTGTGGCTGGAGGTATTATGTTTTCAGATCGTCCATCCATCCATCACTTCTTCAAATTTGGCACAAATGTTCATTTGGAGTCAACGATGAACTGGATTCGTTTTTGGAGTTCAAAGGTCACTGTGACCATGTCTGTCTCATACATGTGACTGCAGTATCTCAAGAACATCGTTCTGGAATTTCTTTAAATTTGACACAAACACCAACTTGAACTGAAGAATAACTGATTAGACTTTGGTGGTCAAAGGTCAAGGTCACTGTGTTCTTTTCTGTCTCATTCTCGTGAGCGTGATATCTCAAGAACACCTTGAGGGAATTTATTCAAATTTGGGCACAAACATTCACTTGGACTCAACGATGAACTGATTGTATTTTTGTGGTCAAAGGTCAAGATCACCGTGACACTGTGTTACAAACAGAGAGAATATGTCAGCAGAGAAATGACAATAGATTCATGGATATATACACTGATGTCGTAATAATTTACATCTGTTAGATTCATCACGTGAAAATAACAAAAACGTGAAATGTATTGTGTTTTTTTAATGTTGTGTCTCTTGTGTGGCAGCCATCGCTCTGAGTGGAGTGGACGACGTACGTTCAGTGTTGGAGAACTACGCTCTGGAGGACGACCCCATCGAGGCCTTCAAACGCAGACAGGCTCAGCTGGCAGCGGTAGGAGAAGAAATCAAACTCACCCCGAGTTTGTTTTGTCAGGATGTTCTTTGATCTGATCTGACTGGTCCGTCTGTCCGTCAGGAGGAGGAGCAGCGTCTGCCGAAATCTCCCAGCAGAAGAAACAGGGACTCTCCCTCGGCTCCATCGCTTCGCGGTTCTGGCGCTCCAAACAGCAGTGAGCCCCGCCCCCTCCCTCACACTTCCACAATCGCAGCCCGGCTCGCCATCTGCGTCGAGGGGAGGGGCCAGAGGACAGAGAGTGAGAGGGGAGGGAAGTGGGGGTGGACCTGCGTACTGTAGCTGAGCGGACCCTGCGTCCAATCATTGTCTCAGTGGGCGGGTCTGCGGTGTTTGAACATTGGCCGTCCTCTGCACCAATGAGAGAAGCACTTCCTGTTCTTGTTGGAAGCGGGGCGTCGGCGGCCCCCTCCCTTTGGTCATTCTGGTGTCACCTGATGCGTATCAAGCTGCTGATTGGCTCAAAACAAACAAACAAGAGACAGAGGATCCAGGTCAGGATGAACTCTTGTTGTTGGCGGTTTGGAGGCTGCTCTGAGATCAGCGCTGCTATCGCCACTCCAGCTCTGGTCGGCCCCGCCGCTCGCAGGATCTGACCTGAGATCAGCAGTGCTCTGTCCCGTACCTTCAGAATGTGTATTAATTTTATTTTCTATTCCTCTGTGTGTGTCAGACTGTGCTGCTGCAGACGGTGTTAAATCAGAAATATTGTTTATAAGAAATAAAGATAAACAGTAAGTAGTATTGTTAAGAGTTTATTCGATATGTCCCGACTGTCTGGGCGTCCAGCGGTGGTGGCGTGGACGGGAGATCGCCTCGGCTTGTGGCCACAATGACGACTGTAACGGCAGCTGAGCTGATGGTGGAGAGGAAGGACGAATAAAAGCTGCAGTCTGATCTCTTCCATCAGTCAACGGATCAGTCTGGTGTTTCAGATCCCGTCCCATGTCGCGTTGTTATGCGTTTCCTATATTCAGTCTTGTGCCCAAAATGGACCATCGCCGGAGTTGAGTCAAACCGCACTCAACCGCCTCCACCACCTGACATCAGATGGGCTTTGTAATCATTCAGAGATGATTCTTTGGGGACGTGGATGTCTGTGGACAGAGAATTATTTCCCAATATGACAGATTTGTTCTGTTCTGCCATTTTTTTTATGTCTTTGTCGCCTTCTGCAGTCGAATCTCGCTTGCTTGTCCCAGATGAATGATGACTAACATGAAAGAAGCGCAGTGATATCTTTGGTCGCGGCTCTAAAACTATGGTCCTATGTTGCACAGTGAGAGAGGTTCAAGGATGGTCGTCACGGTCTTGCGATCAAAGACAGCCTGGGATAAAATTCTGACAGTGACGCACTGATCAGCACGACAATGCTAAATGCTAGTAGATGCTAATAAATACACTCAGAGCTGTCGTTGGAAAATGGGCATGCAATGTTGGCCTCTTTTCCACGGCCACGACCGTGTCCACATTCTCCCCCTCCTCTTCTTCTACAGACTTTGCTGACATACATAGGTGCCCTGAGGGCGTGTTTAATTCTTTTGGGGAAATTATAAATGAATCCTCTGAACGTCGATCGTATCGTCTCCCCTCCAAACATCTGAAAAGAGACGGGATCTGAGAGCTCAGCTGCCGTTCGTCTTCATGTGCTTGCTGAAGATTGTGTGACTCGTGCTGATGTGAACTCACCATCGACGTCCTCAATAAAGGAAACAAACCAACATGTTGTTATTGCTTATTTAACGGTCTTGAACGCAGCTTTTTTGTTCTCAGAAGCTCAGCCTTTTTTGAGTGAGGTTCGTTCCTCCTATCAAAGTATAAAACTGGAATCTGCTGCTCAACACGATTGATTCCCAGTCCTCCCAGTTATATAGTTTGAATTACTCCTGACTCCAGTTTTTCCTTCACTGTTTACAACCTTTGAATTTTTCCCCAGTTCCTCCCTAAAACTGAATTTCCCCTCGTTTAGGATGCTTCCAGAAAACAATCAGATTTTGAAATATTCTTTCACTCAAACCAGATGTTAAATAATGTTAAATACAGTGGAAATAAAAAGTCGACACACGCCTGTTAAAGTGTGAGGTGTGTGTGTGATGTTAAATCAGACCAAGATGAATCATTCAAAACTTGTTTTTACCTTTAATGTGAGTTGTAGCTGTAAGGTTCAGCTGAAAAACAACCAGATCTTTCAGGGGGAAAATGTATAAAAACAAAAATACAAACTTATAATGACCTGGTTGCATCAGTGTGCACACCCTCAAACTGATACTTGGTTGAAGCTTTTTGATCGCATTACAGCGTTCAGTGTTTTTGGATCAGAGTCAATCAGCAGGCCACATCATGACAATATTTTCACATCTTCCTGGCAGAAGTGCTCCAACTCTGTCAGTCTGCGAGGGCGTCTCCTGCGCACACCCGTCTGCAGGTCACCCCACAGATTCTCAGTTGAATTTAGGTCTGGGCTCCAAAACTCGTCGTTCTTTTGTTAACTTGGATGTATGTTTTGGGGGCTGTTAAAATAACACATTCATTTTGATTAATTAATCACAGAAAAACAACATGTTAAAAAAACTGATGAATTGCACACCGCGGTGCCCTTTGACCCGGTGCGTCATTGAAGGCCACAGTAGCTTTGTCACATGATGGAGGCAGATGCGATGACGCTGCTCGGCCCTGTGAATGGAACATTTACATTTAAGAAATGCCCAGACTGAGCTGTTGATAGGAGCACTGTTCTCTGCAGGTTCTGCAGTAAAGAATTTTCATACAATCGAAGCACTTCAAACCTAAAATATCACCTCAACACAAAGTATTTAGCAGCAAACTCAGATGTCCAAGCTAGCACAGCCTCTGATGCTAACCCCCAAATTCCACCAGATGCGTGTTGGTTGCGTCTGCGCGCCAGAACGGCAGCGGAGCCGATATGTTTCAATTCCAGTCAATGTGTGTGCTTCCACCGGCTGCAGCTGTGCTGCGTTCCGGCTCCGTCACAGCTCATAGAAGTCGTGCACAGAAACACAATAAAACATCCGGTTAATTTTCAAAATAAAATACACAGTGTTCACGGCGGATCATATTTCCCTGCACTACACCTTGAAAACGTCATAATGGGCAGAGGCAGGCCTGAAGTCAACAGGTCAGAGGTTTCCAGACGTCATTTCACCCCGTTGACACCATGGACGAGGAGATGTTAATCATGGAGGTGCACCCAGATGTCTTCACACTACTCCTCTGGTTTTGTGGTTCTGTTTATAGAAACTACATCTTGTTATATTGTGCGATTATGCGTGAATTCACGAGATCTCGTGGGTCCTCGTGACTCCCTCTGTCCGGTGGAGCTGCACCGCTCTGCACAGCAAACACGGCCGGTGGGTGTTGAGGGACGGCGGAGCACGCAGAGGATAACTAGCACAGCCGCTCTGCAACGGACACACATCCAGTGGAATTCAGGCGAAACGTCGTGTATTAATGATACTTGTTACTTGGAGAAGTTGGAAAAAGATCTACGTTTCTTCCCTGTTCCAAAATTTTTATAATACAAAAAACTGGCATTTCAACAGGAGCGTGTAGACTTTTTACGGTTTACTTTCTTTGAGCAGTTCAGTACATGGACTTTTAATTGTGCGGGTTTAAGCCTTAGTAATATTAGTAATATTCTTCTGTGTGGAGTACAAAAAGGGAAAGAGGACTTTAACGTTTGGTTTTCCTCGTGTTCACTTCTCCGAGCCTCAGATGGTAAAGAATCAGTTTATGATGATTAAAGAGAGCACATGCAGTTCTTCCATATATTTTCAGAACTTTTAATGGGAAAAAAGTTGAAATCAGACCAAACCTCAAATTTTTCACATTCTTTAATTTAAAGTAGAAACCCTGCCGTTCCTTAAAGCCTGTAAATCTGTTTTCTCTCTTGCCCTCTCTGTTGGACTTCACAGCCACCCAGCTTTTTAATCCTGGGAAGGTGTCGGCACAGTTAACACCTCCTAAAGGCAGTGAAAGTCCCCCTGGCCTCATCAGCCTGGTATGGACAGCAGTCTCTGTCAGCAGGGAATGATGGCGTTTATTTTGCCAGATGTAGTAGCGTGTTACTGCCAGGAAAAAGAATCGGTTCCAAGAGAAGTGATTAATTAATTCTCATGGCAAATAAAACTAACGTGAAAATGATCTTGACAAAATTCTGATGGAAGAAATTAAATTGAGTTGTTTTCCAACCTGATGGCCAGAGAACATGTTGGCATTTAGTGGATACGTTGAAACTTAACATTTCAATACTGTGGTGAACATGTGCTTAAGTTTAGGCACAAACACACGCGGTTGTGGTCAGATAAAGATCAAAATCACAGGCTGTTTATGCCTCTGTGCCAGCGACAGCTGTGGCACGGCACATTATGTTTTCAGGTTGGTGGTCTGTCTCCTTCTCCTGAACGTGATATCTCATGGTCCAAGGCTCAGCCACCAGACGCTCACTGGCGAGCTCCCCACCCATATCTGGCTCCAGAGGGGGGCCCCAGTGTCCCCATGCTGGGCCAGGTCCTCTGTCTCTGAATGTGCTGTTTCATCATGGTCTTTTGAACATCTTGAGATAGAGTTAGGGTGAGGAGCTCGGAGTAGAGCCGCTGCTCCTTCATGTCGAAAGGGGTCAGTTGAGATGGTTCGGGCATCTGATCAGGATCCTCCTGGGCTCCTGGAGGTGTTCCAGGCACGTCCCACTGGTAGGAGGCCCCGGGGCAGACCCAGAACACACTGGAGGGATTACATATCTCATCTGGCCTGGGAACACCTTGGGGTCCTCCAGGAGGAGCTGGAGAGTGCTGCTGAGGAGAGGGACGTCTGGAATACTTAAGCTTCGAATAAGCAGGTGAAAATTTTCTTTTTCTTCTGTCGTTATTGACCAGAGCAAACAAAACAACTCCGAAGATTTGAAAACTGCTTCTTAAATTTAGTACAACCATGACACTGAGGACGCTGGGTGGCCACCAGGTCGGGCTAGTAGCCACTTTGCACTTGTAGTCTGCCCTGAGTCCCAGTGAGTAACCAGTGGCGTGCACAGACCATCAGGGGGTTAAACGTCCTGGATAAAACCAAAGTGTAAAATTAGAGGGGAAACTTTTCGCCTCCTCTAAACTTCACATAAAGTGAGAGAACACCAAGAGACCTGCCAAACTCTTTATTGAGAATATATTATAAATATTAAATCGCTCTTACAAGCCCATAAACTGTTAACTAGAAACAAAACAAAGAAGAATCAAATCAAATGGAAGCAGTAACTCTTCTGTTTCTTCAGTCGGAGGGTCGGCCTGCTGCCGAGGTGTAAAGCAAACAGATTAAAGGCTCCTCGCACAGTGAATCTTCACTGCAGCTCAGTGTGTGAATCTCTGCAGGGACTGAAGAGAAGCAGCTCAGGATGGTTTCCAGCTGTGTGTGAAGCAGTTTAACTGGAGCTTCAAGATTAGGAATTAGATGCTTCTGTTTGTAGAAGTCTCAGTGTCTTTATAAATCCTGTTTTTACAGATTAGATGTTGGGAGTAGGAGACCACAGGCGAACTCACTTTCTGGATCAAAGAACGGTAAATAAAACCTTATTAGGAGCAGTAAAACTTCACTGTTGGGTGGATATCTCCTGATAGAGGCATGCCAAAGAGTTAAGCTGTTTCATCTGTGGTGATAATGAGAGGCCTGCAGCTTCACCTCAGCGTCAGTGGACTCTGGTGGACCTGAGATCACAGGAAAAGTCAACTGCATCAAGCAAATCATGACCGAACTCCGAACACCTGCTTCTATCAAAGATCCCAGAGAAGAATGTCTACATACATCTGACCCTTTGCTAAGCCCCGCCCCTTTGTGATGGTCCATCAAGCTGATGGGTCGAGCATGGAGCCCACAGTGTCACTGAAGACCCGTCTCCACCAAACCCTCTCAGTCCAGCACCTTTGGAACCAGCAGTGAGCCTTCAGACATGGTACCTAGACCCTCGGTGTGTTCAGACAGTCCTCTTAAATGTGGGCGGGGTTGTTGTCACTCACTGCTCCGTCCAGCACTCGCTGTATTTCCTCATCAGCGGTGACACAGATGGAAGTCTGCACCTGGTCTGCAGCTGGAAGCTCCTGATTAATAATGTGCCTGACCTCTCCTTCCCCAGAGTGACCAGCAGGGTGAGATGGTTATTGAATACAGCGGCTGAATTCTGAGGCCCTGTTTAGACGACAACGGTCTCCTTTGCGTTTTAAAAAACTTTCTACTGGACTACTACAAAATCTACTGGAAACGCTGTAGTGTGCACGCCAGGCCAATGGGTGGCGTTGTAAATTTGCAAAGCAACACCACGGCATGACGCCATGCGCCTTCCTCTACAACGCCATGGTTACAAACCAAAACAAAGACGACACAATGGTGAAAGCATGCACAGATAACTTTGTCTGGACGGACGAAGAGGTGGAGTTTCACTTCAAATCAACAGGGTGAGCAGCACAAACAGAGCTCAACGTTGTTGTTGTGACGGTCAGCATGTCTAGTGACTGGAACCGCAATGCGCATGTGCAAAAACTCAGTTTTCAGAGGAACTGCATCCTGCAAGTTTACATGACAATGGAGACGCTGCTGTTTCCAAAAAAAAATGCACTCTGGAACCTGTTTTCCAAACGTTGTGTTTTCAGGCACCCAAAATGCTGCTGTTGTGTAAACGATCGGCCAAAACGCAACTAAAGTTTATCGTTTTCAGTTGAAATTGTTGTCGTATAAACGGGACCTGACAGAAGATTGAGAATCTCCCAGCAGCTTATTAAACGCTGTAACGACTCGCACATGTACACTGTCCCCTCACTTCATTTTTTAAACATACATACATGTTTATTTTATTTATTACTGTTTAATTTATTTTTGTTATAAATGTATTTGTCACCTTTTTCTCCGCTTTGTTTTACATGAATGTGTCAGTCATCATTATAAACTGATATGTGTTGCTGTTCTGCAGATTCACTGTTGGAATAACTCAGGTCACGAAATGCTTTTGAGACAGTTCCTAAAATGATAATAAAATATGTTCATTAAAAAAAAAACACTTGTCTTTATCTGGACATGTTTTACCCACAAATACAACATGCTAACGTTATTAGCACAAGCCTATGGCACATTGTATAGATATAAATGAGCCTTGTGGCTCCTTGCTCTCGTTTTCATTTCTCTTGTCATGCACCAGAGCACTAAAATGAATTCCTTGAATAAGTCACCTCCTTTAAGTTAGTGGAGGCAACTGTGTGAAACTATTACTGTTAGAAATCAGCTACAAGTAAAAGTTCTGCCCAAACACTGCCTGCTGCAGCTGTGACCGCCTGTTTATTGACTCTTTGATATGAGCACATGTTAATGAGCATGCAGATGTTAATGTGGTGATGCACGCGCGTCCTCGCGCCTTTTGAGTCGTGCTAATGACGGACTTTGACGGCAGCGCGTGAAATGAGGAGAACAAGTGGCGGAAGGAGGGGGCGGGGCCTCACACTTACCTGCAAACTATCAGGAGCAAAGAATGAGGAGCAGCTCGCAGACCCTCCTCCTCCTCCTCCTCCTCCCTCCTCCTCCTCCTCATCCCCCCTCCTCCTCCTCCTCCTCCTCCTCATCCCCCCCCCCCCTCCTCCTCATCCCCCCCCCCTCCTCCTCCTCCTCCTCAT
Source organism: Epinephelus awoara (assembly GCA_035609425.1). Lineage (NCBI taxonomy): Eukaryota > Metazoa > Chordata > Actinopteri > Perciformes > Serranidae > Epinephelus > Epinephelus awoara. The sequence goes on from CM069297.1 coordinate 42,032,832, forward strand.
CCCCCCCCCCTCCTCCTCATCCCCCCTCCTCCTCCTCCTCCTCCTCCTCATCCCCCCCCCCCTCCTCCTCATCCCCCCTCCTCCTCCTCCTCCTCCTCATCCCCCCCCCCTCCTCCTCATCCCCCCTCCTCCTCCTCCTCCTCCTCATCCCCCCCCCCTCCTCCTCATCCCCCCTCCTCCTCCTCCTCATCCCCCCTCCTCCCTCCTCCTCCTGTCCTCAACGGAAAGACGACCGCGTGCCAAATGATGCCTTTGGCTGTGTGTGTGTGTGTGTGTGTGTGTGTGTGTGTGTGTGTGTGTGTGTGTGTGTGTGTGTGCGCGCGCGCGCCGCTGGCAGTTTATGAATTAACCATATTCATAAACATTATCATCTGAAATCCCAAACTGTTGATTTAATCTGTCAGTTCAGTGTTAACGGCTCTTCTCCTCAGAGCACGTGCCCCGGTCAGGGAGGAGGAAGAGGAGGAGGAGGAGGAGGGATATAAATTTCTGATACTCCCATTTTCTCTCCATCACAACAGAACAATGTAAGTAAACTCCAAAATTCCACTAGTTGTTGTATTAAAATTATTTGTACATAAACGTGCAGACTGAATTATTCCAGTGTCACTGATGAACAGAGACGCCTGTTTGTTTATTTTGTAAAAAACAAAAATCCAACAGCACCTGCTACATTTAGGTCAAATCAGTGAATTCACTGAATAAACTTTCTGTGACACCAATACATCTATTCATGGTTTGGTGCACAGGGCCGACCCTGGACCTTTGGGGGCCACGGGCACGATTTTGTTTGGGGGCCCTCTTACTGTAAAGGTGGATTGATAGTTGTGTCGGCTCTACGCAGTACCTACGCACATGGCCTACCCTGTTGTGAGCATTTATACCTGTGAGGTGGTGTGTCTGTGTCACTCTGCAGTTAAGCTGGAAACACACACATCATGTCGTCCTCTAACGATGACATGATACACAGCTTATCATTTAACAGAGCCCAGTGGTGTCAGGCTGAAGTTGACACGGCGTCCCAGAACGTCAACAACCAACACACCCAGGGTACCTTGGACGCCATACGTGGACGTGGAAAGTCCATGACCAAACGTGGACATGTGACGAGGTCACAGTGAGGATGTGTTGAGGGTTTGCATTTTAAAGACAGACAGATGCTAAATGGTGCTCAGGCTGCATATTTTGGCGCTCTGGGAGGCTGATGCAGAAGTTAGCGTCGCCTGCAGGATTTCTCATTGGATTTTGAATTACTGCAGAAAGTAATCTGTGGAAAACAAACTTTTATGATACTTACATGTTTTGTTCAGCAAAACAATCCTCACTAATGAACACCACTTTTATTATTGTTGAGCATAAACGCAATTGCCAAAAGGAAAAAGCTAATGTTAGGTTATAAATGAACTTCACTATGGATGTGACGGCCAAGATGCCGAACTCAAGGGTTTAAAATGGGACTCCACTTCAGGTGCTCCAGAATTTTATTTTGACGACATATAAGACATTTCCTCCCAAAATAAATGCAGGCAGAGCACAAATTGGTTCGTAAAAATTCAATATATTCTTCTGAGCGTACATTTGATTTCATGCCACAGTCAAACAAACCGATCAAAGTACTTTTCAGTCTCACGTTCCCACAGCGCTGTGTCCTGCAGGTGTGAACTCGGGAACAGCGCAGCAGAGAGCAGGTTTATGAGTCCGACCATTTGCCCTGCAGCAGCTCGGCTTGTTTAGCTGTCAGATGCTAACAGCAGGACAGAGAAGTGACACCTTCAGGACGCTGTGATGAACCGAGGCCGCTGACGACACACAATTAGTCCCGGGCAGCTTTTATATCAGGATTGAGGAGCGTCACATGTGACTCAGAGGAGGTCAGGGGTCCTGTGCTGCCACATTCTGAGCATCAGGAACTTGATTTCCAGCAAACGGTTGAATTTTTCTGCAGAAATTTGTGGTTAAAATGTCTTTATTTTTGATCAAATAAAAGTCCTTTGCTGCTTTAATGTTTTTATTTGTGAGTTTACCTCTACACCTGCTTCCTTAAAACATTAATTTCATTAAACTGTTATACTGTTGTTTATTTTAATAAATGTCTATTTATCTAAAACATGTATTTATATTTTCGAAAATAAAAGTTTCAGATGTTAAATTTGTCTTTTTAATAACAAAAGTTACATCAAATATTTTGTCTTTCTATGAATGAACCTGAGCTCCTGTGCAGCCAATCATCTTCCACCTTCTGTCTCCTCAGGTGAAAAGGGGGCGGGGCTGAGTCGAGCCATGATCCGCAGGTAAAAAGCTCTTGTTTGTGATATATATATTGTGATCTTCGTGTATTTATTAGTGAAGAAGAGCCGTTTGTCTCGCCGCGGTCTGCGCATGTCTGCACAGGTGTCAGTCTCCACACCTCGCGCACATGTATGAGCTCCTCTCCGCTCACACCTCCGCAGACTTTCCCACGGGTCGGTCTGATTCACACCTCCTCCTCCTCCTCCTCCTCCTCCTCCTCCTGAGCACGCGCCGTGTGTTCTCTCACCTCAACAAAAGCTCGCGTGCCGCCTCTTTTAGGACCATTTGGGCACGTGTGAGGACAAAAGGTGCTCAGATTAAAGAGAGAAGAAGAAGAAAGTCACTTTGCTTCTGTTACTGTGTATTTCTACTGCACTACATTTATATTGCAGCTTTAGTTATGATGCATTATTACAGATTAAATCACCCTGCAGTTTATAAAGACGCATTAATGCATCAATAATTATAATAAAATAGTATAATAAATATTATTCTGCAGAATTAGTATTTTAACTTTAAGTTCTTTAAGTATATTCTGATGCTAACTGTGCTTTCACTTCAGCAACATTTGGACATCAGGACTTTGTTAACAGAGTATTTTTACACAGCCTTATTATCAGGTATGAATAAAATAATAAAATAATATAACATTAAAAATGAAATAAAATAAATTGAAATTAAATTTAAAAAAATAGGCCTACATTTAAAAAGAAAATGTAAAAACAAAAAATAAAATGAAATAAAGTAAAAAAAAAAAAAGAATAATATTAAAAATAAAATAAAGCTGTTCACAATCACAGAACTTCACTCTGTGTTTGAGCACGCGGTTTGATTCTGACGTGCGCGTGACGGACCAAAGTGACAGGGGACAGAGGGGCGCGTGGCGTGCCTTGTCTTTTGTGGAATCTGACGACCTGCAGGAGGAGGAGGAGGAGGAGGAGGAGGAGGAGGAGGATCGATAAGCAGATGGCGCGCGATCGAAGATGTGCATATTGTGGGCTGATGGAGACGATGCTTCCTGGTGTTGTGTGCACGCGTCCCCCTCCGTGCTCTCCAGGGAGCGGACGCTGCACGTGCTGAGCAGGTATTATTATTATTCTGCGTGTGATGGACGGGCGCGTGCGTCACATTAATGAGCATTATTAGAAGAGAAACTGGAGAAATCAGCTGATGAAATCATGAGCTGCTGCTGGAGAAACTAATGTTTCACTCACAGCAGCAACAACATGAAAACAAAAGTATTTTTTCTTGGCTGGATGTGAAGTTTTTAAGAGAAGGAGCCTCTTCTGTTTCCTGAGGGGACAGTCAGGTGTTGCAGCAGCACAGAGACACATAGAAACAAACAGACATGCACAGTGACATGTCAGCTCCACCTGTAACAGTGAGCAGCAGCTGATCATGCAGCAGGCGAGGGGAGACCAGGACTGGTCGGCACACGCTCACTCTTTTATCTCTCTTCCAAAATTAATGTTGGAATATTTCAACCAGCAGAAAATGAAAGGGCAACATCAGGGCCACACTGCCCGCGTGAGCACTGCTGTTCAGCTGTGGGGCAGTGGGAGTCCATGTAGGCATGCTGGGTGGGAGGTGGATGGGTCCATCAGCCACCAACTTCCACCCAGGAGGCCGGTGTTTGCTTCCAATAAGATCGTGGGGTCAAACCCGCACATAATGTGACCGAGCTCATTCTCATCTCCATGTCGTCATATCCCACAACTTTGTCAGTGTTTTCAGCCTCAGACACCAAAAGCCACCTGTCGCTGCAGTATGACACGTGACCAGGCGGCCATGGATCCTTTCGTACAACATGGTCTCACTCTAAAGTCGTCGAAATCCGGCGCTTGGTCAGTGACTTCCAGCGTCAGACACAGATGAAAATGCCGCCCTTTCACATCGGCATGATACACTGCAGGTCACAGTAGTTGTTTACTGGCACCCGGCGGTGTCAGAGGGAAACACGGCTGGACAGCAACGACTGTAAAGGCGGCAGATGTCTGATGTCCAACAACCACTAACTTTCACCTGCTTCTGTAAAACTGTAAAGCCAAACCCTGCTCTTTTTTTCTTAAACCCAACTATGTGCATTTGTTGAAAGAAAAAAACAACATAAATTCTCAGTGTTGTATGACGTAGTGCTTTTATTTTGAAAGAGACTGTATGCAAACTGTACATTTCCTGTGAAAACAGGAGTGTATTTTGAAAACGTCACGTCATATCTTGATGTGGAAAGTCCACGAGACATGTGACAAGGTCGGAGTGAGAATGTGTTGTCCAAACTAGCTCGCTGCCACGTGACACGGACGCACAGCGCGACATTAACCAAGATGAATCTGTTGTTTTCAAGTCAGTCGTGGGTGGTGACCAAAGTGATGTTGTAACCAGCTGTTTGCTTTTGGGGCTACTGTAATATCATTACTGAAATGTTATCAGTAATCAGTTACACTACTCGTTACCGGAGAAAGTAATGTTATTACTGTGGTGAGGTCATATGAGGTGAAACATGATGTACAGCTGTAGACATGTACTGTGTATGAGCTCACTGCTGCTTTACCTCATGTGAGATAAAACATTACATCACAGATCATGTGACCTGCACCTCTTTTATTTTCCTAAATAACAGTATGGTGACGTCACAGTGATCAGGGACAGTCTGCGGGTTCATGTTTGTTTGTTTGTACTTCTCTTCAGCGTGACGTCATGTTTACTGACTCCGCTGCTGTTGTTATTGATGTTGTTGTTTATGGTAAATTAAAACCTGGCCGGTGGCACGCGGGTGCACGCGCGCGCGAAGACAACTTTCATTCACTGTTTGGATCGTTGTTTACAGTCCGCGTGCGGGCTTGTCTCATCTCATTCATCTATGCGCAGCTTTTGTCTCGCGCCGCCGCAGGACACACACACGCGTCTGGATACAAACATGGTGACAATGGGAGGCTTGTTTTGTGTGTGTGTGTGTGTGTGTGTGTGTGTGTGTGTGTGTGTGTGTGTGTGTGTGTGTGTGTGTGAAGCGTGCCGTGGGTGGAGTTTAGATGTGGGGGTAAAGTCAGAGCCAGCGGAGGCACGCGCTGCCCTCATTAGAATGACAATAGAGGGCGAGGTGGGTCGCGAGCGCCAAAAAAAAGGGGGGGAGGGGGGGCAACACACACACACACACACACACACACACACACACACACACACTTGGCCCACCTGGTCACCTATCCTCGTGTCACACCTGTGGATTTATTACAGATACTCAGCGGTGGAAGAAGTTTTACTTGTTTTTAAACTTAAATAAACTGTGACTCATTTTATTTAATGACTTTATTCAGGATGAATGAATCTGTAATGACACATAATACTTTATCTTTATTATATTCTTTTTAATAATCTGAATCAGTGAAGTAACTAAAGTCATCAGATGAATGTAGTGCAGTAAAAAGTTCAATATTTTTTCTGGTGACTGAGTCGGTACGACCTGAATCTGCAAAGTGCACAATGGAAATTAAACATAGTGAAAAGTACAATATTCCCTCTGAAATGTAGGAGAAGGAAAATGATAGAAAAATAGAACACTTAAATTTAAGATTATTGATCCCAAACTGGGAAATTCTTACGTTAGAGCTGCAAGCAACCAAACAGTATGTGGACAAAAATATACAAAATGAGTTGTACTTAACTTTAAAATATACAAGAAATATACAGGAATAAAATAAAAATCAAGAATATCAAATTGCAGGAGTGCTCCAGTATCGTAGTAATTACGGTACCATGTGAGGACTTCTGGAGTTTGGTCGTGCAAAAAACTTTATTCACATGTTCACAGTGAACAGAGACAGTTTGAAAATGAACTCCATGTTAATGACTGAGCAGCTCCACACCCTGGAGGAGGTCATTATCATACAGCTGGGACACACACACACACACACACACACACACACACACACACACACACTTTTAAAAATGTATCTGACGTCTCCAGATCGAGCCCTCCTCTCTGGTTCTCTCTCCTCCCTTGAGGAGCATTAATTGTCTGCGTGTCTGTGACACGCGACACGAGGAGGAGAACAGAGAGTGTGTTTGATGGACACTTTAAAATGACTGTTGTCTAATATCTTTGTAAGATTCCTTTAGTGTTCTCACAGTGACTCATCATGTCTGTGTCTTGTCTGTTATGAACTTGATGTCTCTGTCACTGAGCGGTGACCTGCTCGCACTTCACTTGGTTAAAGTTTTTACCACTTCACACTGTGCACGCTGTGATATCTGCTGCAATGTCACAGTAACACTGTCATGCAGACTGGTGACTGTGACACATCACACTGTCCATCTCAAATCCTTACTGAGCCTTTATTAGCAGCAGGAACTATTAACAACTGGGCTGTTTGTTTCTTAGGGACTGTTTGTTATTGATGACAGAGGAGGGTGCTAAAGGAGGAGGCATGTCAAATATTTTTTAAGCACCGAAAGGGACTCAAATTTCTTTATTCTGACTAAGGGAGGAACATGTAACCTCCATTCATCACAGCCACAAAGTGTAAAAAACAGAACTTATCATTTAATTTTAAAATGTCCGATGGTCTTTGGACACACCGTGTACGATAGGTCACCACACCTGAGCTTCATCAGTCCGTCATATTCTCATCCCAAGGGGGGATGTTCCAGTATGCATATTCCAACATGCACTGGCCACGTATCATGCTGACGTGAAAGGACAGGTTTGTGTTGTTGGCACCTGACGCTGGACGTCTTCATTTTAAATTTGGCCAAAAATGAACCATTTACACGAACAAACTTGTCTTAAATTAAAAATGACATCACACCCCGGCCATCTCCCTCTGACAAGTAAAGAACAGTCCCTAAGTTTGTATCAAAAATCTGTGTTTAATTTTGTGTGGGAAGGTTTAAAAATGACTGTGTGTGTGTGTGTGTGTGTGACGCTCTCCGGTTGACCGGGGGGAGGCAGTAAAAGGAGCGTTTGGCCGCTCAGGCTGCTGCTGTCGCCTGACAGTTTGTTCTATTGCCCCGCTGTAATTGTCCCCTCGGCGGTGAAAGCGAATCAAAGCGGGGGCCCCTGTTACTCCCTCCTCCTCCTCCTCCTCCTCCTCCTCCTCCTGCTACCATGCAGGGCTGATAGAAGACTCCTTGGCACTCCACACTGCAAGAAATGTCCCACCTTCCACCGCTGCTTTAACTGACAGCTCATGTGTTCAGGGCGCAGAGACTTAAAGCTGCACATTTCATCATGTGTGACCTAACCATGACTCTGGGTTTCACATCTTCACTCATGTCTGTGCAGGTCTCTGCTGCCTGGAAAGGTTCAAATCAATCATGTAAAATAAAAGAATAAAGTGGTGGCGCGCCATCAGCACTGATCGGAAACTGCCGCACCTGATTTGTAGTAAAATGTGCGCCCGCAGGCTGAAGTTGTTTCTCCTGCCGGACAGGAAGTTGAGACTGATTGAAGGAGTGAATTAAAAGTTTCTGTTTCTGAGCAGCAGCAGCAGCGGCAGCAGCAGAGGAGGAGGAGGAGTTTCCTTCAGGTGGACTTTTTTTGCAGCGCTCCCCCCTCCCCTCTCCCACACACAGTCGTCGTCCCCCCCCCCCCCCCCCCGCTCCTCCGCGGTATAAAGCGGAGGTGTAACGCAGCTGTTACAGTCCAGAGTTCAGCAGCCGAGCGGATCTTTACCCTCGTGGCTTTATTTTCCTCCATCCAGCCCGCGGACACACACACATACACACACGCACACACACGAATACACACATACACACACACCTCTCTCCTTGAAGCCGCGTTTCTCTGCGGAGCCTGTTGACTTTTTACCCCTCCAGTGTCTGTTTCCTGTGGACCCGTTTGGATTTTACGCACTTATTATTCCGTGGAGCTCCGGAGCTTTCTGTGCTGGACGCTCCGTGCCGACACGCCATGGCGCGTTTGTTAGTGTCGTGTCTCCTGCTGTTTGTATCAGCGCAGACGGTGAGTAGCACTGACAGCACACTCACAGGAATTCAGCTTGTGTTTTTCACCTCAGAGCTGCGCTGGTTTGGTTCTTATCCGCTCTTCCTGGGGACGCGGGGTTTGGAGACGTGCGTTTTTACGCGCAGCGCGCTGAGCTATTTTTACAATTTAACGTAATTTCTACGGGACCTGAAGTACTTCTATTTTATTTTCTGATATGTATGGATATCTAATTTGTAAATGATGCAGCGCAGAGAGTCTGAAGCCACACACATCACCAGTGTCTGCAGAAATGAAACGAGAACAGCTCATTGTTGAACATTTTCCAGCTTTTACAGACTGACTGTTTGTGCTTCTGTCATTGGTGCATTTCTATATCTGCACATGAGGTGACACGTTACTGACCCTTCTCCTCCCTCCTCAGGGCCTCTCCTCTGGGGTCTTCGAGCTGAAGATCGACTCCTTCACCAGCTCCCGCGGCGTCTGTCGCTACCAGTCCCGGGACTGCCAGATATTTTTCCGCGTGTGTCTCAAGCACTCGCAGGACGTTATCAACCCGGAGCCGCCGTGCACGTACGGCACCGCGCTCACAGAGATCTTCGGCGCCGACTCCAACTCCATCTCCGGGAGCGCGCCCATCAGGGTGCCCTTTCACTTCAAGTGGCCGGTAGGTGACGAAAATCACACGGTTTGTCTTTAAAAGACGGAATTTTATCACCTTCAGTCCTGCAGTGATCTGAGTGGCTCACATTACTCTTTACAAAGCATGTCTTAGTTATTTCATAGGTCACATTCAGAGGCTTTGTCACAAGAATTATGAATTTCTTTTACTTCGTGGACGCGTGAATAAGTCAGAGGAAAGAAGCTGAGCAACATATGAATGAGTTTCCTGCAGGATGGAACATGTGTCTGTGACAGACCTGGTCATTAATGGATCCTCTCGTTTCAGGGGACCTTCTCTCTGATCATTGAAGCCTGGAATGCGGAGTCTTCAGGACTCGAGTCCACAGGTAAAATTCAGCTGCTGCTGTAGTGTCGCTGCGTCACCGCTAGGCGGCGACAGCGGCGCTCTTTCCCTCTGAAAACACTCAGTCCAGACAGAAGAGTTCATGTTTGATGAAAGGAAACACAACTTTATTGCAGGAGTCCAGGTGTGAGCTGTCTGTTTACATTTGAACACACAGGATGATACAGATCTGTGCATTTGGCAGATTTGTCATGAAAGGTTTTATCACACGAGAAGTCCGTGTGACCTGCTGTAAAGTCAGTATAAAACATCATGAAGACACCACAGGAGATGAAAGTCAGGTCTCTAGAAACTCAGCCACAGACAAACATAAACTCCACAGGAGTATCATAAAACCTGAAAGTGATCCCTTCGACCTGTTTAACACATCTTCAGGACATTTCTTTTATAATCAGACCTCACACACTAAAAACTGTCCCCATCTCCTCCCTCATTTATCCAGAGAACCAAAACAACCTCATCAGCCGGCTGGCGACCCGCCGCAGGCTGACCGTCGGGGAGGAGTGGTCCCAGGACGTGCACTTTGGCAACCAGAGCGAGCTGCGTTACTCCTACCATGTAGTGTGCACTGAGCACTACCACGGTGAGGCCTGCTCCGCCTACTGCCGGCCCCGCAACGACACCTTTGGCCACTACACCTGCGACGACGACGGGAGCCGCCGCTGCCTGGAGGGCTGGAGGGGCGAGTACTGCTCTGACCGTGAGTCTGAACGATGACCTTTCACTGCTGCTCGCTGTGTCTCTGCCGTCTGTATCTGTGATGTGTTCAGCGACTAAATGATCCAACATGGGATAAAAAGAATAAGTTGAAAAATGTGCCAAAAACAGCAGAATGGTCCTTTAAGGAATCAGCATGTTGTTGCAACATTAAGTTAGTTGTTTAATCTGTGTTTCACCTCCTGATAGTGAGCTAGTAGTGACTGTGTGACACTGGAGAGTGTTTCATCTGCTCTAGTGTCTTTATTTTACTCTACACAGTCCTGTAAGGACGAGACGTTGGAAGTTTGTTGAGACTTCAACATGATTTTATTTCTAACCTGTAACATCACTCAGTAGGAAGTTGCTTCAAGTTTCGAGAACAGTTTTATTGCTTGTTGTCTTTGCCCTCCAGACAGTAGTGCAGATTATTTTAAATTCAAAATAAAAAAGAAAAGTTCAGACCGCAGACCACATCAGTCCCAGACCAGCTACAGAACCAAAATTGGCTGTAAAATGTTTATTTGTAACAGCAGTGAGCCTCCTCCACCTCCTCTCCCTCTGTTTTTATCCTAACGTTTCTTCAGACTGTGTGGGAGGAGGTGTGCGTGTGTGTGTGTGTGTGTAGGCGGGGGGGGGTGGAGAATAGGACCCTTGGCGCTTCATTTTTTGGTCCAGCAGCCTTGAAATTGTTAAGTCAAGCAGTTGTCAACGCTGTCGCTGGTCCTGGTGGCTGCGGAGGACAAAAAAAAGAGGGATCTTAGAGCTTCTGTTGTTTCCTGTGTGTGTGTGTGTGTTGGCTCTGAGGTCTGCTCCTTTTGTTTTTAGCTCAACAGTCGGCCCCCAACCCGCCCGTTTTAACAGGGACACGCGCTGGAGCTTAATGTGCGCTGCCTTGCGTGAAAAGAGACGGCATGTGTTGCTTTTGTTGTGTGGGCCAGCTGCTTCGCTCAGTACTTAACAAGCACTTGTAGGGGAGTGTGTGTGTGAGTGTGTGTGTGTGTGTGTGAGGCCCTGAGAGGGGAGGGGACGTTGTTTTGTGATTGAGTGAAGAACATGAGACACATGCACTCATAGTAATATTCTCTCCTTCTTCCTTCCCCTTTCTCCCTTTCCCTCTCTTCCTTTGACTCCCTCCCTCCCTCCCTCTCCTCCTCTCCTCAGCCATCTGTGCAGCGGGGTGCAGCGAGGGGCACGGCTTCTGCGAGTCTCCAGGGGAGTGTGTGTGCCGGCAGGGCTGGCAGGGCGCGCGCTGCGACGAGTGCGCCCGACACCCCGGCTGCCTCCACGGGACCTGCCAGCAGCCCTGGCAGTGCAACTGCAAGGAGGGATGGGGAGGCCTGTACTGTGACCAAGGTGCGTTCAACCCCCCAAAACAACCCCGGCCTGTCAGGTTGACGAGCAGCTGACTGTTCATTCACCAGCCCACCCAAAAACACGTGTGCTCCTGTCAGTTTTCTCCCAAATTAAGACAAAAAAAAGAAGCATTTTAGGATTTAGCGCTCAGCAGGAAGTTTAAGACGCAGACTAAACGTTGCCTGTTAAACCAAACAACTGACCCATAAATGATGTCACTAACCAGCCTTTAAATGGCCAACCACCATCTCAGACTCCAGATGTTGCCTGGTCCGTTCTCAGCTTTGGCTGTGGTTGAGTAACAACTGCAGATGGCGTTAATTAAAATTCATTAAAATGTTAATTTGAGGGATGATGAGCAGGGCAGAGGGCAGAGCTGCTGTGCAACTGAACAGAAAAAAAAGAGAGGATTATATCGTTGTTTCTGCATCTGTAGCTCTGATGTTTCACTCCTTTTCTTTCTCTTTTATAACTTTAACATTTCCTGTTTAGTCGTATCAACTTGCAGAGACATGGAACTTGTCTTTATCAGTCGACATCATGTCTTCAGGTATGTTAATGTTGCCTCAGAGCCAGACAAATCTGTGAGCTCATTTATTTCCTCTGGCCGATGCGTCTGCTTCAGATAGATTTCCTGCCGACCTCAGGCGGGTCGGGCCAATCACAAACGTTAATCTAACACAGGGCGAGATTTAGGCGATGAATGATGACTTGTGGAGCCTTCTCGCTTTACTCAAAATACTTGATGATGTTGTTTCTGGCTCACGCCGGGGACCCTGCGTGGAGCTAGCTTAGCAAAGAGGAGCGTCGTTGAAGCATTTTCAAAAACAAGACGGCTGCAGCCGATGTGGAACTTTCTGTAGAAGTTCAAATTCTGACGGCAAAAGCGGCGACACTCGTTCACAGACGCATCGATGCGACACCATCACAGCTCATCTTTGCACGCTTGTCTTTTGCTCAGCGGTAAGTTTGGTTGCTGTGATTGGCTGTAGGTCTGTCCCAGAGATACTCAGCTACCTTTGCACAGGGGCCACTATAGCAAAACGACAAGAGGCCAGGGGCAACTTACTAGGCAAACATTTATAAGTAATAGAGATCCTCTTATGGGTTTCTGGATAAACAAGCTAGTTTGATGCCTGTTATGCTCTCCATCGCCTTATTCATACTTTCATTGCTGCAAAAAAAATTCCCAGTGTGAATCAACTTATAGTCATGGTCTGAGGGCCAGCCGGCGTCCTGTCTGGCCGACGGACTGTAATTTGAGTAACACTGTTCCATCCAATCCCGACCAGAGGCACTTTGATAAATGATTGTTGATAACGCGTCGCTGGAAATCAAAAATAGACTGAGAGGTTTCAGACTATTTGTCCTGGAGCTGCTGAGCTAAGTGTTGAGTGATAACGTCGATGAACTTGAGGACTGAGACGTTCCGTGTGTGCAGGAAAACTACGCCAGACATATTGAATCCATAAAGACTCCAGATTCGCACATTTAATTGTTCATCTTCTTTTTTTTTTTAACCTCGCCAGCATAGCTCGTGAGCACATTATTCAACAGCTGACTGTTAGTTCTCAGAAGTGGAGCCTACCACCAGCTCCTCCACCAGGTTGTAGCTCCTTGATAATGTAACGTTTAACCAAACTGTCAAAAGACGTGATGTCGGCTATCATAACTGTCGCAAGGAAATTTAAGATCTCTGCAAGTTCCTGCACAAACAGCGATGAAATGAAACAAAACTTCTTGGAAGGAAATAAAAGAAAAAAGCTTTGGTAATATTGTATTAATGACCAAAACGTGTGACACTGTGAGTTATTTCCCAGGCAACATTAGCACCACGATAGTCTCTGTTTACTCTGTGAACCAGTTCACATCTTGTTTATATTCACACGTCGTTATGTATCATCTGAAGTGATGCACCACAGATTTATTACTATATTGATTAATTAAACATAAATTTAGTAATTGAGTATTCCGCCGATTAATCCATCAATTCAAGTACGATAATACTTTTGCTTTATTAAAGAGCAACAGGAAACAACAACTGGTTCCTTTTAACAGACGTGTCTTATTCTTTTAATATTTTGTACATTTACTGTTTTAAAAAATGAAACACAATATTATCCATCAAAAGTAAACTCATGTTCCAGATTACATTCTGGGTTTAGAAGAAGATGTTTTTTTTAAATGCAAAAAGAAATAAACTAAAAAGTGCCTCTGGACACGATTAGATGGACCAGTGATACTCAAACTCAGACCATGAATATACGTTGAGTCACACTGGGAATTTTTTTAATAGCAATTTATAAAAATGGGTATAGATAAAAATTAAATAATAAAATAATAGTAATAACAATCATACGTTTATTTAACTTATTTTATTTATTTAAATGTTTAAATAATATGTAAAAATAAATAAGTAAATTAGCCTCTCAGAAGTACAGCTATCGACTGTAGTGACTCAACCAGTCATCACATACAGACAAAATTTATTTAAATCCTTTAAGAGTCTTCATCTTAACTGGCAATCACATTGATTTATGTTAAATGTTTACGTTAACGTTACGTCATGTCGGTTCCGCTCTGTGGACTGGATGCTCTCTGCTGAGATGCTGAAGCATTGACTTCCATCTATCATGCATCATAATCCAGCTGTACAGTTAACACACAGCACAGAGTTTCATTTTGATTCAGCTTCCCAAACTTTTCTCTGGCCTGACTTCTCTCTTTGCCCCTTGTTATCTCTGTCTTCCTCCATTTTTAAATCTACTCCATCAAACCACCTCCTCTTAACATCACATGTCCGCTACAGTAATAATCATACTTATAATCACCTGTGCAAAACACAGTGAACTGTATGGCTTTAATGCAGCATCAAGGCAAAGAATTTGCATTCAGTGGCCGAGTTACTTGAGTAACTGTGAGGTAAACAGTAAAAGTAAACTGCAGTAGTGAAGAAAGGTGAGAGAAAACAAAAATATCCAAATAAAAGCAAATATCCATACAGTATCATGTCTGCTGAATAAAAACGCATGTAAACATTATGATTTAAACATAAAATACACATTTATAGATTATATAAATTGATTTGTTGTGTCAGCAAATTTTACTTAAATGTAAAGCGGTTTATCGTCTGCATAAGAAAAAAAAAGTTCCCAAAACTGACACAGTCTGATCGATTTCACTTCAGAAAGACATCACATTTGTTCAGTAAGCAAAAAAAAACATCTTTAGTGTTTTCATCTTTTATTTATTTATTTATTAAGTATTGATTGAACATTTCAGTTCCCATCTCGATGTCGATGTGTTGGAGTTAGCCAATGAACATATTTTCAGCTGTAGGGGACGTTATCACTGACGCTCTCCTCTCTCTTCAAGAAGTAAAGCTGGAACTCCTTATACCTAAAACGCTTGATAAAAAAATGTAGTCATTTAAACTTAATATACTTCTGGGGAACACACAGAGGGGTGGATCCCTATTTTCAATGATGCCAAGATGACAATACGCAACATAAAACAAAACAACACTGTTTTAAATTAAACAAAACGTTACATTTATGAGCATATTTCTAAAATGCCAAGTATTCATAGGATAAACAAGCTAACCATAACCTTATTGTAAAACCAATTCCAAATTTCACGATTGGAATTAGTCATGTTCAGTAGCGCTGTATCCATGCTTGGCAGGATGTTTGAATAGGTGGTAATATATCTACAAACCGCTGAGCATTTAAAACCTTTACTTTACATGCTTCCAAAAATAAAGGCAAAACAGATACGACTTTTTAAGCATTAAAATGAATCTCAAACTATCTGGAGGTCGGAGGAGAAGACACAGAACAACTGCAAGCTTCTTTACAAGTTGGTGTATGTATAGTTATTTACATGAGGAGGTTTAAGCTGGGTTGAAACTGTCAGGTTGCAGATGTTATGGCGATGTTTAAGACGGAGCTGGAGATTTGGGAACCAAGAGGAGCAAACTGACACATTTTCTAATCTGGAAACACCAACATTTGTCTGTCTAAGATGGACAACAAGTGAAAGTAGAACATTGGATATTCAGATATTGTTAAAGTATGAGCAGACTGAGTTTTAGGGACAGGGTTTCTGGCTCTGTGTTTGCAAAGTTTATAAGTAAAAAGCTTCAGTAGTAGCTGATAGCAATGTGAATCTGCAGCACAATCGTTGTGGAAGTTTGACACAACGTAATCTTCTCATTTGATTCGTTATTGGGCAAAGTAAGGTTTTGTCATTTACCATTCTCAACCCATAAAATAAATCTGAGATCCATGCAAACAAACGAACACACAAACTCTTGATAATTCATTCACGTTTTACATGACCTGCACCACGCATCTCCTTCCCTTGCAAACGTCATTTCTGTCGACAAAACATAGTTTTCTTATCACTTATTAAAAGTATTGCTGTAAACGTTTTGGTGCAAGAGTGTAAGACGGTCATAGCTTGCCAGCTGTCTAACACCTCTTGGTAAATTGTAGCCCGTATAATGGCTTTGTTCGTTGTTCTGTAGATTTGATTTTTGTCACTTGGATCTCTCAGCCCAGCAGGGTGATTCTTCCTTCCGTCCTTAAACATAAAAACTTAAATAAATACAAACAAGACAAGACAATATTTGTTCAAGTAAAACCCTTAAAACCCACAGTTAGTCCCGTACTGTATACAGCACACAAGAAAACATTAAAGCAGCAAGTGTACAACAGTTGATGCCCTGCATACAGCAGGAACCCACCTTATATACTATATCATCATTGACTACATGTTTCTATTGTCTCACAAACACTGCACGTAACCATTACCGTAGTGGTGCCAGGTAGAGGATAAGATATTAAAATGGTGAAGAAAATAATCATCTCCATGATCTACTGTTTGACCACTCGCCTCACTGCCGAACCAAAGCCTTAATATTTTGATTTAGTGCCAAAAAAAATGAAAATGGAGGTCATTTTATCTCTGTAACTTCATAGGTTTAGTTTAGCCATAAAAAGACAAGTCTACACAAAAGGAATATTTTTCTGTCTTCTGGTAGCTGACTCATTAACCAAACCTCGCCATTACTCTCACTCTGTCTCTAAACTCCAGACCTGAACTACTGCACCAACCACAAGCCGTGCCAGAACGAAGCTTCATGCACCAACACCGGTCAGGGCAGCTACACCTGCACCTGCCGGCCCGGGTTCACGGGCAACAACTGCGAGATCGAGACCAACGAGTGCGACAGCAACCCCTGCAAGAACGGCGGCAGCTGCAAAGTAAGTCATTGCACCGACACGTCTGATGGAGCTGTCGACTGTCTCATCCTCACTGAGCTCAGGAGGGTTTTGTGGAAACAGCCTTTGAAACTTTGAGATGGTCATTTATCAACTTTGAGTCATTTAGCAAAGAGATTTATTCTAGAATCCTTCAATAGGAGCGCAGCTGAACTTTATAGTTACTAACAGACAGAAACATAAGCTATAACCTTGCTCTCTCCTTCCATCTCTCCTCCAGGATTTGGAGAACGATTATTCGTGTGAGTGTCCTCAAGGCTTCTACGGGAAGAACTGTGAGATCAGCGCCATGACGTGTGCAGACGGACCTTGTTTTAACGAAGGAACCTGTGTGGAGAACGTCTCCGGCGGGTACAGCTGCCACTGCCCGTCCGGGTTCACGGGCTCTAACTGCGAGAAGAGGATTGACAGATGCAGCAGCAATCCCTGTGCTAACGGTATGAACCACCTGTAACCTACTGCATTTATGTTAACTCTGTCAAGTCACCCCTATCACCTCTGATGTAGGTGATGTTTTTTTTTTTTGCTGCTTTGTATTTTTTCTGTCTTGTCCCCCTGACAGGAACAATAGCTCTAGAGTTATTAAAGAATGAGATACGAACTGTGATGTTGTTAAAGTTCATGTAAGTGAGCACTTATTATCAACTGTCAGTGCAACATATGAATAATAAAGTCAGGTGTGCAGGTGGTGGTTGAGATGAAAAAATCAGTATCAACTCATTTTCAATCACTTTTGTAAGAATATAATACAAAAGCATCATCACGAACCAGTCACACCAAAACCCAAACTCCAGTGCCAATCTGTCTGGTGTTAAACTGTCAGCCATAAGACTGAAAGTAGTCCTGCATAGCAAGACCTATCTCCCGCTGTGCCAGCGCTGGAGAGAGGTTTGCCTGAACCCATAAAAATTCTCGTTAAGGGGGGAAAAACTCACTATATTTTTTTGGTATTTCCTTAAAACAGTCACAATCATCTTGGGTGGTGCTAAGCCCTGGATGCAGCCACAGCACTCTCGCGAAATAGTGTTGGGGGAACCTTGTTTTGGTGGAACATTTGCACGTGGGAGGCGAGCTCTGGTATAAAAACGTCTGATAACCACATAAATATTAAGAGATGTTTTAGCGTGCAGGTTGCAAGCTCAGAGGTTGTTGTTTATGTTTCATGCACAGAAAACGCCCTCTGGAAATAGGTCTGGCCATGTGAGGGTAGATTCATGTAGCGACGGGGATTTTGAAAACAATAACATGCAGATAGCAGATAGGGATGAAGATTAATGTCTGAAGTAGGCTGCCAATGGCATGCTAACACAGTCTGCATCATGTGAATCAGAGTAGACTGAAGGCAGAATCTGCAAAGTCATTTCCTGCGTTTAGTCTGTTTGTCAGTGAGGCCAGAATGGACCTGTTTTCGTCTTGTTTGTGGGACTGATCCAGTCTCCTCTGAATTAATCTGATGCTGCAAACTGGTTAAATAAAGAGTAAAAACATGGAGGTTATTGCATATATCTGAGCAGTGTGATACAGAAATATCCAGATCTTTTTTGGGACAGTCCTGTCAGCACTTGCCAGCTAGGTTACTTTTTTACAGAAGCCACAAAACAACAGCCGAGCCTTTGATTTGTGAGTTAAGAAAAAACAAGCTCTTAAGCTCAGGAGAGATGGCTGATACGACGCTGTGATAGTCAGTGACTTTTTTAGAAGTGCAGACTTGAAGGCGACCGCCATTCAACCTCTTCCTGGAATCAGTTTCTTGTCCTTTCCCGGTGAAACAACTCCAGACATTGATGCATCTTAAGAATCTTGGCTTTTCACCTCGTAGCTTTGCTTCAGACCGTTTTACCCACACTCGTATGCACAGGACGTTCTGTCCAAAGACACAAGCATTAGATATCTGAATTGTGTAATAAGGTGCAGTTAGTGATTCTGGAGAAAGATTAAGTCTCATTTTCAGGCTGTCAAACACCGACACTTTGTGGTTGGTGCTTCGGGTGCCAGTATTTGGCAACCTGGGAATAAGACGCAACAAAGTTATCCAGAATGACAAACTGCACCTTTAAAAGTGGTTGTATTTTGCTACTGTAGCTATAAACGGTGAGTGAAATCACAGGGCACAGTAGCAGAGTGCAACAGCAAGATATTCAAGGTGAATTATTGTCCAGTCTGTCTTGATCTCTACTTTTTAAAAGCTTCAAGTGACTTAAAATCTGATTGGATGGAAACATGCCGAACTGCTTTTGGTACAAAGCTTCTGTAATGTTTGCATAGTTGTTCAGTATTTCTGCACACACCCGCAAACACATTCGTAAAAGCTATTTAAACTTTTATAATACTTGTAGATAAGTGATCATTGATTATCTCATCAGCAGAAAAGATACAACGACTTGCCAAGTGGGTCAAGTGTCCTGTTCCTACTCCTGGTAGGACAAACAATACAGGTGTTGATAATTCTGAGCTGTGGGTTGCTTAATCATTAATTCAGTGTAGTTGAACTAGAATTCACAGCCTCATTGTGCTGTTTAAACAAGCAGACCTGCAACGATTCTTCAGTTATCAATTAATTGGCAACTATTTTGATCACCAAATAACCACTGCTGATTTCATTGTTTTAAATGTAAGAATTTGATGCTTTTCTTTGTCGTAACTGATAATATACCGAAGATCTTTGGACTTTTGGAGTGTTGGCCAGATAAAACATAATGTGTAGACGAAATAACACAGGGTATGCTTCACTACTATAGTTGAGAAAATATTGTGTGTATTCATCGATAACGAAAATAATTATTAGTTACAGCACTAAAATAAAGGTAAATGTTACTCAGCCGAGGTAAAGGAAAAGATAGGTGGCACCCAGTTTAGCCTTCTGAGGGAAGTTTTTTGGAGGGTGCAATGTGTTTGAAACCTGCATATCTTTTCTCTGGGAGTTAATCTGTTTGTAGATCTAAACTTTTGAAGGACTGGATCCACCTGCTGCAGGCTGTTCAGACACATTCAGGCCAACAGGGACTTTTTTCACAGTTCATCAAACACTAGTGTGTACATCCCTGTTTTTGTGAAACCACCCGATGCTTTCACAGCCCTTCAGTGTGTAGCCTTTATCATTTGTTTTTTAGCCTTGTGATGACCTCGGATGAATGGCTGTATATTATGAAGTGTAGACTTTCAGTCAGTTAATCATTTATTCATTCAATGTCAATCAATATCAAACTATTTACAAAAACAAGCTGGTATAATGATTAAATTATGCCCCGACAAAGGTTATCGCCAAAGAGAACTAGAACATCAGTGATTTACAATCTGACTCTGCACAAACTATGTATACTATAATTATTATACTTTAATTATAATTACAGTAATCTGCTGGCTATTAAAACTTTAATAACTTGGACTGAAACAGACATTGTTAGCCTTTTTATTGTTTCTAAAATAACAGAGGGCACATTTGTCTTTAGTAAGAGTCAACAGTAAGTTCTTAGTGTACCCCAGAATGTTTGTCTTTATTGGCTCAAATGCAGAGATGACTGAATACCTTTGGTTTTATCCTAAATTAACTTCATTATATTTAGTGAGCTAGTGTCAGAAAGGGGAAACACAGATGTATAGTTGTGTGTCATCAGCACAATATATATATATATATATATATATATATATATATATATATATATATATATATATATATATGTATATATATATATTTATGTATATATGTATATATATATTTCCTGGTAATATTACAGAGGAAAAATGGCTCAAGAATTGAGCCCTGTGGAACGCCGCAATTTATACCGCAGAAGCAGTTTCCGAGTTGGACAGCAAAGTTGGAAGCCCCTCCACAATTCTTTGCTGATTAGCTGGATTCGCTATATTATTTATAGTTGCAGACATTAACTCAAGGTGGAAATGGCTTACTTGGTTCCCCAAATTCTTTGTATTAACAAAGTATTTAACTTTTATGGGCCAGATTTTACACACAGTGTGCATCTTGTTCAGTGCGTGCTTCCTATTAAGTTCATGAAAGACAAAAGGTTCCCAGACATCTGCTTTCAAAGTGCTGGGCGTGTTTTTTATTACTTGCTGCTGACAATATAACTATAAATATGTATAAAGAAAAACGTTTGCCCACAATTCAATGCAAGAGACGTTACCTCCTGAAGATAACTTTACAACTTAATTGTCCAGCTGAGGCTAGAAAATCAACAATCAATGTTAGTAGGATTTCATTTTGTGTAGGCTGTTATTTCACATATTATCACAATAAAATAATATTATTAGATTAATGGTCAGGTGGTTGGGGTTGTTTTTTTCATGTAAGCCTAATTATAGTTTAAATTCCTGATTATATTCAGTCACTGCACTGATGCAGAATCGTCCACGTCAGCTCAGGAAACAAGAGCAGTCTCATTTTACTGATAATGAGCTCTGAAATGAGACCGAAACAGTTCCAATATGCCAAACTGTTTCAAAAAAGACTGATGAACAAATATAGTAAAAGGAAGTTCTGATACATTAACATACTAACATCTTACAGTTACAATGAAAACACTTTAAGAAGCCACCAAAGTGGATCTGTGAAACAGCTGCATTTTAACTTTTAACTTTTCTTTTGAATCATAATTAACACAGACTCCATAACTAATCAATCAGCTGTTTATTAATGAATTTGATCACTGATTAATGATTAATTTGTTAATGACCACCTGACCATGGTGGAATTTGCCCTCAGTACAGATGGCGGGGAGGGTGAAACATATTTGTCCACAGGCCAAGTGGCCAGTGAACGTTCACCCACTTGCATTTTACCAGCATTTGGCTGCTGGATGTTGTCAGTGTTGTACCCTGACGGTGGCTCAGCGTAGCAGTGTCAGGAACATCAGACATCAACACCACATTAGACATATGACTAACTTAACAGACAGAATTCACATATGACCACATAATGAAATTCATATTTCCAGGATTGTCATAAAATACATTTATCATCAAAATTATGAATTATTCTCTGAAGCAGTCTAAAAATTCAGTTGTTTTTTTTTGCTTTTTTTTTTAGCACCTTCTAGGTGAATTTCTTCATGCAGGTTGCTGTTATAACCAACAAGCACGTCTACTGTTAGATTAAGTTGCAGCAGTGTATCATTTAATAACAGTAATGACCTGGTTTGAATATAAAAAGATAGTGATTGCGTAATAACAAGGACTCAAGTTGGAGCTGATCCATGTTACATTACTGAACAGAGTCAACGACCTTTGTTTCAGTGTGAAGACTCAGAGCGAAAGAGAACACTGTGCTTCAAAACAGTGCCGCTTTAACCAATAGCTTATGTAGATAAACTCAGTTTTTAAGTAAAATCTGTTGTTGAACAAAGTAGAGATGTGTAGGATTACACAAAAGAAGTGGCCCAAGAGTTGAGCCCTGTGGAACACCGCAATTAATACTGCAGAGATTTAGGGGGATCTGTTAGCCTAAATTGAATATAATATTCATAATTATGCTTTTACTGGTCTATAATCACTTGAATCTAAGAATTTTTATTACTCTAGAATGAGCAAGTTATGTCTTCCACAAAGCCTGACATGCTCCACTGTCATGTTTCTCCAGTAGCCCAGAGCAGACATACCTATAGCTGGCTTTAGAGAGTGCCTTTCACGTTCTTACATTACCTGAAACTTACTCACCATAGGTTCTCCTACACACAGAGGGGGTGAGCAGAGGAGTAGTCAGTATGTTGCAGCCTGTAACCTCACCATGAGATGCCACTAAATTCTGCACCCTTTATGTTGCTTTTCATTGCAGGCTCTACATGAATGTTGATGTTTTTGTTCTCTAAACGAGAAAGTAAAGGTTGAAACATATTAATACAGTTCAGAGCACTTCTTAACAATCCCTTGGTAATAACTTTAAAGTAGATCTGTGTGCATCATCTGCAAATGTTTTTGCACATCTAAATTTTACAAAACCTGATAACATTAAGCTTTAAAACAGCATTCAGTCGTAGGTACGTTTTAAAGAGAGAACACAATCTGTAACAGTAAGTATGTTTGGTTTTTCAGTCATTTATTGTCGTTTCCATTACTGTGTTTAGTGAGGATGTTTTGTTGGTGCACGGCTAAGTGTTTCTGTGTTGCCAGATTGGCAGGAAGGAAAGAAAAGGATAGAAGTGACCAAACAAAACTGAAACTTCTGAATTTATGTTTCAGCTGATGGTGGATTTTTAAACATTTATTAAGGGATCATTGCCCAAAATTTGAGGAGGTCATGAAAACACGTTTTTGATTAGTTACTTTAAACTGTGACTCTGACTGACATATGCTATTGATCAAATTCAGCTACAGTTTGATTGTTTGGATCCTTGTTTGTCGTTTCCACCAGTGAATGGATGCAGAGACTTTTGGGTTTAAAGCTACACATCAGATATCTGTGTGTGTGTGTGTGTGTGTGTGCGTGCGTGCGTGCGTGTGTGTGTGTGTGTGTGTGTGTGTCAAAGGGCAGATAAACGCCTGGATTGTCACGTAGGAGCCTCTGTACATGTCCCGTCTTCTTCTGTCTGACAGTACAAACATGTTTGTCCTCATTGCTGTCGTCCTAAACGAGCCTGTTTTTAGCAGCAGCCCTTGAGACTCTCAGACCGCTCTGTCTGTCTGTCTCCATCTACCTTGTTGCACACATCTTGGGCAGGAATCCAGCCCTGATGCAGCCGGATTGATCCATGGTCCATTTCTCTCTGGAAATGCTTGGATCTTCTTGTGTGCCAAAAGAGTTTTACAAGATCACTTAGCCCGCTGCACCTCGCCTTGGCACGCAAAATGTGTGTCCTGTTTGGACTGGTGTTTTCGCAACTCATTGACAACAAATAACATTTGCTTTACATCACTGCTGAACGCTTTCCAAGGCATACCATCCGGCTTTGGATTGAATTCCTGTCTTCCAGGGAGCCACTTTGTCTTTTTTTAAAAACTTGCTGCAGAGTGATAATCCATCATAGTCAGCACTCTGCTGAGTTTAACTGTTGTCAGAGTGACAGTTCATCTGTGCTGGATGTGTGAACTCTCAGTCAGGTGTGTTAATTGCAAGTGAAAGTCAGCGGCAAAACAAATTTACATTATTCTTTTCAAGTCAACCGTGTTGTCTTGTTGTCATGGGTTTAGTTTTCTGACAACACACTTAATGAATGCTCCTAGTGGTGTAGGATGTCTGATTTTGCCTACAGCTCATGAATGCATCGTGCAGATCAAATTTCAGATCAGTGAGAATGATTGTGTGTTTACTGTGATAGACTTGCTATCAGCAACAAATTTCAAGTCTCTGCAAGTTGATTTGACAGCTTTGTAAAAATGAGGTGCACCCAAAGGTGGCCTGGAAGGAAGAAAAAATGGTTCAGAAGTAAACCTTAAAAGATTTGGCGGAAACAGGATAAAAAAAAATGCAAAAACACCAGTAATAAACTTTAAGAATGGGAATGTTTTTACAACTTTCTGATGCGCCTGATTTGGCAAATGTTATTCACTGTAAAGGTGTGAGATTATTAGGAGAGTTTTGTTACACACAGGATGTCTAAAACAAAAGAAAAGAGTTTTAGTAAAGAAAGAAGGGTGCAGATAGACTCTTAGACTTGGTTAAGTCACCTGTTAACATGTCAGACGGGCGTCCAGTCGAGTCAAACTGTCTTTTTTGTATGAAAAGCAGACAGATAATCTGCATCAGACGGCTCCACTGACAGAACTGGCATTACAAAACAAACCTTTATCGCAGAATATTACAATTAACATACAGTTATCGTTTGCCTGCTGAGCAGAGTCGTCTCCTAGGGTTGCAACTCAGTCTTCAGGCCTCCCTCAGGTCTTCATTAGCATGTAGAAACCGCCGCCTGCTTATCTTCAATCTGCAATCATTCCTGCCTCTCAGTGAGCCTGACAGAGACAGAAAAAAAGACCCTCATAAGTGCAGAGTGGTTGGTTGTTGCTCCGCTCTGTTTACAGTGTTGCAACACATCAGCTGCACAGAACAACCAAATATGGAGCTGATTTTAGAGTTTGTTTTTGCAGTGTTCAGCCTGCAGTTTGAGCTTCAGGATGTCGCCCCAAGTCGACCCCACAGGCCCCTTTAAGACATCTCCAGAAGTTCAGTCACCCTTTCTTAATAAAGGTCAGACAGAAAGTATTGGTTTGCAAAATGTAGGTCTCTGCCGAACCAAGAGATCATTAATAACCTGAACAAAATAACTGGAACAATGAACGAGAGCCAGTAAGTCAGTTAAGTGTTTGGTGGGCTTTAGGTCTTTTCTTAACTTACAAATCTCTGCAGTGTTTAACAGTAAACTCCAGTGACAGTGAAAAACATCTCCTCAGGATGTTTCTAATCACACACACATTTCTCTCCTGATGAGCGTCATCTGTTGTGAGGAAGTGATGTTATAAACAAGTTTTTTTGGCCCTCTCTCCTCTCGCTGCCCTCCATTCTGCCAGAGTCTTCTGTTGTTAACTCTTCTTCTTCTTGTGTTTGAGGATTTTATTGGATTGAAACATCTAAAATACTGTTATTTATGTCATACTTTTGTGATCAACCATCACTCGTAAGACCTAAAGAAAAGTAAATCATTATTTTGTTTTATGCGACATAACTTAAATTTATTCTGCAGCATTTAAAAAGTATTCATCTCTTGACTTTGGTATTTTGAGACTGAAACACTGTTGTTGGTGCAGTTATTTACAGTATACAGGACTTGTTCACAGACTTGTAAGATGTTTTAGATTCTGGTTAAGTACTTCATCTGTTCAGGCTGGCAGAGATACTCTGGCATCCCCCAAGGCCCCATTCTTGGTCACATTTTTTTGTTTTACATGCACCTACAGAGAAGTATCACCAGTAAATATTAGATTACATTTTAGCGGATATGCACATGATTCTCAATTTAACACTTCTGTGTCACTCGGTAACGTTATCCCCATCAATAAGCACTGAAAGAAAGGCACCTCTCTATATTCCACGTAGAATACTTCACCACAAGCTAACAGTCGTGTTGTTTTGTGCGTGTTTTTGATTCTTGGGACATTGCAGCCTTTTTGGATGCACTCTGGAATCTTCATCATGTCAGCAGCGCCTTACTTTCAGGCACTTTGTTTCAGCCACTATCTTTTAGCTTTAACACTTTCCCATTCACATGAAAGTGTGCCCAAACTTTTGACTACTAGGTGGAAAAAAAACACCCCTCCCTGATCATATTTCTTTTATTCTATTATTAACTGTTACATTTTATTCGAGTTAATCAATTTATTTGGATGATATTGTCTCATTTCCATGACTGTATCTACTTTTTTTCTTGTAAAGCGCTTATTTGTATTGCAATCTTGCACAAAAATCACCAAGAAGATAATTAATCTTGATTTGATTTCCATGAATCAGGTGGATTGTAGATTACAGCATAAAAAATCAAACCTGCATCTTTGGCCTCATTTACACCGCATGGTTCGGCTCAACTCAACTCACAGCTCGACTCGTATGAGGCACTTTTTTTTTACACTGCAGATAGCACCCCTCGTTACCAAGGTGATGCCCTGTAAAACTGCTGTGACATTATCTTCAAGGCGACACTCGCTGAATCCTTTAATCAGCAGCTACACCGAGGAACATCTGCACTTCGGCAACTGTAGGGCATAATGCACAGTACAGTCCACAAAACACAAACACCCACAAAACTCCAGTGGCTATTGATGGTAGCTTGGCTGTTTAAAAGTGGTTGGTTTGTGCGGGATGTCTCATGCTGTGCTAGTGTCGGTTCTCTCCGACCAATCAGCAGTCTGCAGTGTTTTAACTTAACCTTCTAGTAGAAGTACCAGGTACCTGTTACAATCCACAGCTTTTGCTAATCAAAAACCCAAAAAAGGATTGACACGCAACATGCAGTGGAAATGCAGTACGTGTTTTGCACGACAGTCATATCATCTGTCCGTCTCTTTGTCCTGTCCTCCAGTTGTGTGTCATTAACTGCACACTGTTTGCCCTGTGAGGCAAATTGTATTTGTGATATTGGGCTTTATAAATAAAATTGATTGATTGATTGATTGTTTGCACTTGCATAAAAAGGTTAAATTATAATTATTAGACTACATCGTTTTGGTCATGGACCGTCACGGACCTTCATCAGGTTTCTACTTGATGAAGGTCCGTGATGGTGTTTGCCCCTCCTACGCACCTGTTTAAGACTGTTTTGGTGTGCACAGGACTTTTTTGACTTGTGTGTCATTATTTTAAACCTTTCTGTGTCTGTCTCTGCAGGTGCTCAGTGTTTGGACCTCGGTAAGCGTGTCATGTGCCGCTGTCGGCCCGGCTTCACCGGCTCTCGCTGCGAGACCAACATTGATGACTGCGCCGGCAACCCCTGCCGCAACGCTGGCACCTGTGTGGATGGCATCAACGACTTCACCTGCACTTGCACACTTGGTTTCACCAGTAAGGACTGCTCCGTGCGCACCAGCCCCTGCGACCAGTTCCCCTGCGACAACGGCGGCACATGTTACACCCACTTTACTGGCCCCGTGTGCCAGTGTCCGCCAGGCTTCATGGGAGCACGCTGTGAGTACTCACTCCCTCACCCTGTCACAGGGCCGACTGCAAAACCGCCCGGGAGTGACGACGTCCCTCCTGCGCTTATTGCTGCTGTCGCCCTTGGCCTGGTGACGCTGACTCTGCTGATCTTCGCTGCCATGCACATTCTGCGCCAGCTCCGCCGGGGCAGGGAGCTAGCAGCCATGACCACAGCCGTGAAGAACGACCTGGAGACCGTGAACAACCGCAATGCTGTAATCGGTGGGGGTGGACCCTATAATGGGAGCTTACCAGGAGCTCCCCTGGGTAGCCTGAGAGAGAAGGAGGCCTTTCTCATCCCGCGAGGACAACTTAAAGTGTCCAATAAGGACGCAGCGTTGGTGGAGAACGGTGGCGACAACATGTCCATATTTAAAAACAAAATGGCAGACTGTAACCTGGCAAAAGATGAGCAGCGCCTGGCCAAGAGCAAGTTTGATGTGTAAGGACCTGATGATGGTTTGTGTGTGTGTGTGTGTGGGTGTGTGTGTGTGCATGTGCGTGCGTGCTCCTGTTTTCGTCCATTTTACTTTCCCTTCTCTGAAATCTCATCTGTTCTGTGAAGACAAGTCGCAGCATGTTTGTCGTCTGTTATCTGATCAGTCCAGTGTTCACACACCTTCACAAAGTATTTCCGTCCAAAATCTTTGTTACCAACCCTCTCTCACTCTCTCTCCCACTCTCTGACAGTAAGAAGTGTGATTCGTCCATCATCGTCCCTCCTCTAAGTTTTGCAAAAGACAGTCTGTATCACCCAGTGTTCATCATCCCAGAGCAGATAGAGCAGTGTGTGTTTGCTACTGAGGTGAGGACACGTCAACTAACACAACCACGCACACATTAATGTGCATTTATGTATTTTTGGAGGGGTTTCTTTGGTCCATAGGAGACTTATCTCACCTCTGGTTTGTTATACTGTTCATTGCATTTTTTTTTCTGGATGGAAAGATCAACACAGCCAGTGTCAGAGAATATGACTAGTGCGAGTGAAGAACTGGTCTCTTTCTCTCACAGTCTCCAGATTTTCCACAAACAAAATTCATTACAAGTGCATCAAATAATCCCCTTAAAAATAAGACTCTTTAAAAAAAATGCTGAATTAGATGTCATGTTGTTTTTACGACCATGCCCTCTGCACACTGAGCCATTCATCAAAAGTTTTATTATAAATAAAATATATAAAACATATATAAATCTAGGCAACTGTCAAATCAGAAAGTTGCAGAATAGTTGTGTTATTAATTACAGCTTTCTAGTGCTGGGCACACACAATCAGCTGTAATCTATTAAACCAGTGTGTAGCCGACACTATAAATTATTCAGCCGAGATTGATAATGGTCTAATAATATAACTACTATCTATGGGTCTGATATTTATTTATTTACCCACATTTTCTCATTTATCTCAGACTGCAGTGAAAAGATGTTTTCACCATTTTTATTGGTGTCTAAATGCTGACTTGAATTGGCCCGACATCACCAGACCAAATCACAAATGCAAGTCAAATTGGAAGCTCTCAAACGAAATAGTGTTGAGTGACGGACAAATGTAAACAGACCAAGCTGTGCAGACATGAGCTGTGATGGTGTAACATCAACATGTCGAACATGGGAACGAGTGTTGCTGTTTTTGACATCAGAAGTTGAAAATAGTGTTTAAACTGAAAGTTTCACAACAGCTGCGGCCATCTTGTTTTAAAAAATGCCTCAGTGCTACTTCTCTTTATTAAGCCAGGTTTATGCCCGCTGTTGTGTCCTCGGCGTGAGGGGAGCAGGCATAAAATTGATGTCACCACCACGTATTTTGCGTTAAATGTGAGGGCTCAATTGTCTGAAACACACCACCCATTTTAGATAAACAGTTGTGATTGGCCTGACCCGTCTGAAATCTGTTTGAACGAGACCAGGCATATTACATGAGCTTGCAGATTCGACTGGTTCCCAGGCTACATTTGAACTTGAATACTGAAAACAGTCTCATGTTAATCTGTTAGGTTTTGTGCCCTGACTGGTGTTTAAACATTTCAAGAATCAGCCACTTTGAATGAAAGTAATAGATGCAAATGAAAAACAATAATGTCAGTTTTCGAAGACGAAAGTTCTTCTTGTGTAAAAAGTCATCAGTTCAAAAAGGCTACATGACATGAGCTGTGGAAAAAAACAGTAATGACAAGAGTGTACGTTGTGATATGCAAAACTTAACATCTGTCAAAATCAGCGAACTTGTTTATAGTGACACAGTTTATCAGCTTCATCAAAACTTATGTGGCGAGGAGTGTCAATGTATCGGCCCCATTTTAGGGAAAAGCTCACATTTTCTGCAGGTTTTAGGAACTTAGACTTTGACATGTGACTCTTGCTTTTTTAAAATAAGTCTTTTCTCTTCCTGTTTTATAAATGATGGCATGTTTTTAAGTTGGACCTAGAAGAAGTCATCGCATACGCCGATGACTAACTGCTGTTTCTCTGTCTCGTTCATAGGTATAACCTCCAGTTTTCAGACCGCCAGCGGAGGAACTTTTACGCTGCAGGCCTGAAATATTTTCTGTCCAGGACAGTTCCCCCCGGAGGATCTATCCAACACACATTATTTTATTTAATATTTATTACTGCTGCTCAATGGAAAGAAACAAAAAAAGAAAGGACTTGTTTTTTTAATCCTTTTCTGCTTCGACATTGACAATATTTGGATGACAATGGGAAAGAGGAAAGAGTGAATGTCCGGCATCATTTGCACTATTTATCTTTTTTTATACGTTAAATCCTAATATAATATTCCTGTCTGTATATCTGAATTTTCTTTGGATCAAACGTGAATGAGAGGATGTAAAGAATCTGAATCGTCCGCCAATCAGAGAGACCGGTGCCTTTGCTATGCTCCCTAATCACTGTGGCAACCGTTTCCTGTACAATCTCACATGATGTCAATCAAATCGTCAGAGGACCTGCTTACAGGAATGGGAGACAGAAAGTTTTATTTTGAGGTCAGACAACCTTAACCTTTTCCTGTCTGAAAGCGGAACTGGACAGTTTGTGACCCCGTCCAATTCATTGTATTTTATTATTTTTATTGTGTTTGAAAGTGAAGCTTCACATTGTTGCCTGTTAGAAGGAGGACTACAGCAGCCTTACAATCACATCCTACAATCTCTGAAGTGCCTCTCATTGTGAAAAACTGCAACAATCCCAGTAAACCCATTCAAATCCACCGGAGCCTTTTCGACATCCATCTAACACTGTTCCAGTCCAGGCCTTAAACTTCCAGTCACACCCCTACTTCAAGATTTTAATCTAAGTCTAAATGATGTGTCAGGTGAATTGGGGAGAATTTGTACCTCTTAATAACCAGCTGTTTCCTACATTTTCACCTCATGAACAGATAATCTACCTTGACAATAATTAAACAGAAAAGTGGAGCATGTCAGGCTGGATGAAGGTCCAGCCGAGCTGGATTCATCTTATAAATCAAATCAGTTTTTCCATTTGTCTTCCTGTTTCGAAGTATATGTTACTATGAATCAAAACTAAACTTGCTGCCTTTTCTCTTTCGTGCTGCCTTCATCGACCACTGCTGTCACAGCGAGTAAACAGGAGAACAATAAAAACACCTGCTGTTGTTCTGCAACATTCCCAAGACTCATGCTGACGTGTTGAACGTCTGAACAGTCACAACTGAGGGTGTTTTATTTTTACACTAAAAAAAGGAACTTTTACAACAGTGAAGGACTCCAAAGAGAGTGTGTTTTTATAACTTCTTTTTTTTTTTTAGCTAATCCATTTGATACCAAAAATACATGTTGTTCCTGTTTAGTCGTGTCTTCGTACTATCTTCGTTAATTTAAGAAAACAATGCAATGTGTACAGATCCTCAAGAAGATAGTTTTCCTATTTAATTTTGCCCTCTGTAAATAATTTTGTATTTATGAAAGAGAACTGTATATATGTCTATGTTAATGTGCCTAATGTCTCAGTCCGAATCAAGAAATATATTTTTTCATAAATAAATTAGAAAAAATAATATTAATGCTGTTGTGTTGTTGCACATTTCTTCATTATGTTTTACTTTGTGGAAAAATGAAATGTTCGGATATAAGAATGTCATAAGTGAGGACTAGAGCGCCACAGTGCTTTAATGTTCTTGCACGAAACTTGGAAATCCATTGTATCATTTGCTTTAGGGATGAGTTGCTGCAACAAAATTTTGGAAGTGCTCAGAAAACATAAAATCCAGGTTGATGTCATAGTTCGGAAATATTGAGAAGGACTTCAACAAGCTGGTAGCATCCGGCAGAAATTTGGATACAAAACAAAATCTAATAGACCAGGAAACATTTTATACAAAGATAATAAAATAAAATGAATAATAGTGAGTGAAGCACAGATAAACTTAAGGGTGCTTTCACGCGTAACCTGTTTGGTTCAGTTAAAATGAACTCAAGTCCATTTGCATGATGAGTACAGTTTGTTTGGGACCCTGGTGCAGACCAAACTACTGAACCGAGACTGCTGGAAAAGGGCGGTCTCAGAGTGTTTCCTTTGGTCTGAATCAGGGACTCATGTTGTTCCAAAGTTGTATAATTGCCTAGAGTTGGTTCGTGTTCTCACGGCAGCATTTACAAGAGGACCAGATCAAATGCCTTGTGTGAGAAAGCTGCTCTTGATTGGTCAGAATCTCCATGTGGGAAAAATCCAGGAAGTAAAGCAAACGTTGAAGAAGAGTACACTTGCAAGAT
Source organism: Epinephelus awoara (assembly GCA_035609425.1). NCBI lineage: Eukaryota > Metazoa > Chordata > Actinopteri > Perciformes > Serranidae > Epinephelus > Epinephelus awoara. The sequence goes on from CM069297.1 coordinate 42,064,732, forward strand.
AAATGTGACACTTTGTAATGTCACAATGGAGGGACAACTACGCAGGTTGATTTTAGCGCTGCTCATCGTGGACTATATTGCTGTCATTGTTCATTTTAGTCAAACCATACAGTTTGAAAACGAGGCGCGGCTCCAACTAGAAAACAATGTTTTGATGCATTGGATGTGCTGAATGTGCATATTAAGGCAGTACAGGAGGAGGTGCACATTAATAATCCTCCAGGACTGTAACATGCTCATGTTTAACCCAAACAATGTGTCATGTGACTGCAGTTGCTTCACATCCAGGTCGAACACCTTCTCACCACAAACCAACCGCACCAGAGTTCCTTTGGAACCGGACTGAGACCACCTCTTTAAGAAGGTCTCAGTCCAGTTGTTTTGCTGGGTTCAAACCTGCACAAACAAACCGCACTGTGAGGGGGCAAACCAACCTGAGTTCAATTGAACCGAACCAAACAGGGCAGGTGTGAAACTTCCAAACGGACTCTGGTGCAGTTTGTTTGTGGTGTGAAAGAAAAGGAACCAACCACAGGGTTTTATGACAGCAGATATGTGATTGTAGCAACAGCTAAACCAAAAATAAATCCATCTGCTGATTGTGAAATCTGTCTGTGATCTCGTAACTGATCCTAAGGGCCATGTATATCCCATAATCTATTTATGCTAAAACCTACATGTAACTGTGGCAACACATATGCATTTCAGTGAGGGTATTTTCCCTGATTAAAAAGCTGTTAAAACTGCCATCATTGTAGCGTCTCTGTACTCTTTGTTCATTAAAACGTATGTGACAGTGATCCCACCCGAAACATTACTGTTGGTTGACTGCTACAATCTCTTGTTCCACAGTCCGGTTCAGTCCAAACACTGCTTTCAAGCCAGCCACATTTTACACACATCCAGACTCAGCAGCATGATTTAGTTTCACTTCCACCCAGTGTCGGCAGCAGGCGGACGGTAAGCTCACCTTCCAGCCCTCCTGTTTCCTGCTGGAGGCTGAAGTGAACTCTCAGTCGTACTATGACTAAAACCGTGTCTGCAGCTCTCTACGGACGCTCACTGTGGAAAGTATGTTTGAGCCTTAGTGAGGGCAGGCTAGCTGTTTCCCTGTTTCCCAAGTGGCGACATGTGACGAGTTACAATGTTTTGACCTAATGCAACATCTATTTCCCAAAGCTATAAAACACTACTCGCTGCTCTCACACATGATTCCGATTTGTTAAACTGTTTGTGAAAAACTCATCAAACAAATGCTTTCATTAACATTGGCTGCAGCATGTGCTCATTCACAAAGCTCTGGTATTTAGGTTTCATCAACTCAAATAATCTCAGCTGGAACCCACTTAACACACACTTACCCAGGTAGAAACACTAAGAGTCGAAATTGTTCACACACCAATAAGAGATAACAAGGACCACGTGTCACCTGTTTGGAGACAACGGATCCACAAAGACCTGAAGGTTGAGGACACAGCAGAGGAGGAGGAAGACAGGCCTTGTCCATGGGAGGTCAGTGAGGGCAGCTAGGCAAAGAATGCAGCTGAGTGTTGGTCGCCTCACAGTCGCCTTTATAATCTGAACCTTTAGAGAGGAAAACAGGTAACATACACACTGCTCTGTGCTGTCACTGGCTCAGTGTTCTATCATAGAACGGTTCGTATGATATTCTACAAATTTGCGTCCCTTGAATGTTACGTCCTTAACGTGCACTTACATAATTAACATGAAGTTACAGAGGTTAGGTTTAGGGAAAGAGACATGGTGAGGACGTATCTTAAAGTGACTCAAAGTTCACATGGATCCGAACATGTGACTCCAAGAGAAAGTCCTGGAAGAAAGTCCATTTGTTTGTGACGTGCACCACCCCTACCTGCGTCCTTATGCACTTGGGGCTGCTTCCTTGTTTACTGCCGTCAGCACATTGGTCATGTGATCACAGCCTTTCAAATTACGTGGGATACGTATGAATTTGGGTGCATTACTTTTCATTTGATGCTGCTAAACTCTATATTACCGTCACCCCAACACAGTTTGCACACACTGAAATACTTTTATACCACGTTACCAACCTTCCTGCCTAAATATGCGACTTTTTCCCTCCAAAAATTAAGAGTTTAACCTCGTAATAGAGAGTTTATGCTCGTAGATTTACGACTACATTCTCGTAAATTTGTGACTTTTTTCTCGTAGTTTTTTTTTTTTAAATATTATTTTTGTGGGCTTTTTGCCTTTAATGACAGGACAGAGAGTGAAGGGGGGAGACAGAGAGAGAGTGGGGACTGACATGCAGCAAAGGGCTGCAAGCCGGATTCAAACCTGAGGCAGCTGCAGCGAGGCAATGCCTCTGTACATGGGGCTTCGGCACTATCCACCACGCTACCAACGCCCCATTTATGACTTTATTCTTGTAATATTATGACTGTATTCTCGTAGATTTGCGACTAGATTCTTGTAAATTTGTGACTACATTTTCATAAATTTGCCACTTTTTTCTTGTAAATTTATGATTATTCTTGTAATATTATGACTGAATTCTCGTAGATTTACAACTGCATTCTTGTAAATTTGTGACTTTTTTCTTGTAGATTTACAACTATGTTCTTGTAAATTTGCAATTTTTTTTCCTTGTAGATTTATGACTTTATTCTTGTAATATTATGACTGTATTCTCGTAGATTTACAACTATGTTCTTGTAAATTTGCGACTACATTCTCATGAATTTGCAATTTTTTCCTTGTACATTTATGACTATATTCTTGTAAATCTGTGACTTTTTTCTTCTTTTCAATAATCTCACCAGTGTGTTAACAGCCATGTTGTAGTGTTTGTGTATTTACTTTTGTGTGATTTCTGAAGGCAAAGTCTGGTTTACATGTAAGATGACATGGTCTCGAGCAGATATTGACATTTGTAAAGATGAGTGGGCAGTTCTGCATTTGTTTTGAGAAATGAAACATCATTTCAAGAAATGTGTCCCAGTATAACTCTAACAACACTAAATGATCAGTAACCTGGCTGGACGACAGAAGTGTGTTTTAAATAAAGGCTAAATAGTAACGTGACGGCATGATCAAAACTGTTGTTACTGAGACACACACACTGGCAGTTATTCAGTATAACCATGTCTCTGTGATGGAGGACAATCAGCACCTGCTGCTAAGCTCTTTGGTTATGGTTCTGTGTGTGTCTGTGTGTGTATGTGTGTGTGTGTGTGTGTGTGTGTGTGTGTGTGTGTGTGTGTGTGTGTGTGTGTGTGTGTGTGTGTGTGTGTGTGTGTGTGTGTGTGTGTGTGTGTGTGTGTGCTAACATTCGGTGGATTGTAAAAACATGAATCCTCTCCGTGAGACTCTCAGAGTGTTTATGGTAATCCCCGCTGAGCTGTGGTGCAGTTATCAGGCAGTAACACTCAACATGGAGGCTGATTACCATCACTGCAGAGGTCTGACTGGATTATCACGTTTACTCCGCGGCCAGCGTGTCGTTCATTCATATTTCTGGAGAGCTCCGTCCTCTGAATGTAACCTCTGCTGTTTCCTGACTGTGTCAGAGAATAGCAACATTTTGATATTATAATATTTGGTTGGCATTAGGAAATTTATTTGTCAACAAATCTCGTGCAGATTAGCCCAGTTGACAGAATAATGTTTAGTTTTTCCTCTCCATCTTTGTTCTTCGCTCTCTTTCTGCTCTTTTCCCTCTTCTTTTCTTTCCCTCTCTTATGCTGTGTCAGTGTTCCCGCTCTCCATTCAGAGTTTCACTCATTTATGAACTGATACAGAGTCTCCTGGTTAATGAGTAGCTGCAGCCACACGTCAAACGGTCTCACACACACACACACACACACACACACACTGACAGCAGGAGAGTGGAGAGAACTTCAGACTCTGGCTCACCTGCTGTTCACCTGGCCGGCTTTGTCTCTGAAACACACACGTACACACACACACCTGTCCTCAGGCTGAACTGTGAACTCCTCTAGGTGTCACCTGGTGGAAATAGAAACCAACAGACTCCCAGCACGCTGAGCAAAGGTCAGAGGTCACACTCTGCTAACAGCCAGTCTGTTATTGAAGTGCTGCTGCTGAACGAGCAGAGCCAGGCGCCAACACGAGGACATCGGTTACATCTGTTTGTTTCAGACTCATGAAGTCTGCATGTGAGGGCGACTGTGCCACAATAAGTCTGTCCTGATTGTGTAGCGCAGATGTTCAACACGTGTGTCACATCCTCCGGAGCAGCCTGTCCCTCCTTCTCTTCTTCATCAGCAGACAATGTTCTCACTGTTGTTCAGAGCTCTTTTGTTTCACAGTATCTTCAAAACACATTTGCAGCTCATTTATGGAGGCTGTTCTTTATTTGTGTCACATCTTATCTGAATTGTTATTTCCGCCTGGTGTGAGCCTGCAGGGGTCATGCATGTGACCTTTGGTTGTGTGTTTGAGTGTGTGGTCCATCCGTTCGCAGTCAACCAACCTCACACACCACTGGACCAATCAGCCTAATGTTTTTTGTGCACATTAATGACTGTATGCTGAAGGACCTCTTGTGTTTGCAGCGATTCACAATTGTTGAAAACCCTGTTTTAATGACTGTTTCATATCGTTACTGACCTCTGACTCCTCGCACCTCTTAACCGGCCGATAGGGACTGGAAGTTCTTTCAGTCAGTCCTCAGAGGGAAACCAAGACCACATAACATTTATGGTGGTTGGCACTTTACCTAAGTGAGACGCCTGCTAAGCTGCAGAACATAGTTTAAGACCATCCATCCATTTTCAACTGCTTATCTGAAGCCGGGTCGGGGGACAACAGGCTGAGCAAAGCACCCCAGACGTCCCTCTCCCCAGCAACGCTTTCCAGCTCCTTCAAGGGGACCTCAAGGCGTTCCCAGGCCAGATGAGATATGTAATCCCACCAGTGTGTTCTGGGTCTGCCCCGGGGCCTCCTACCAGTTGGATGTGCCTGGAACACCTCTAACAGGAGGCAGCCAGGAGGATCCTGATCAGATGCACAAACCTCCTCAACTGACCCTTTTCAACACGAAGGAGCAGCGGCTCTACTCTGAGCTCCCTCTGGATGTCCGAGCTCCTCACCTCACAGCTTTTTGCTGTTTTATCTCCGGGGATCGTTCATGAAAAGCAGTTGTTACTTACCAAGACGTTGCTGCTTTTGCAGATGTATTCATGGTTTGCAGAAATCTACGATGCCAGCATTTCCGCTGGCAATAGTTCTGTTTTTCCAGAAATCAGCGCAGCTTAAAAACAACAAGCCTTCCTGTCTGTTGCAGGCCACATTTTGCCCTCTGTCGTGGTTCAAAAACTGACACCCATAAAAAGGTTTGGTCTCATTTTGAACCAGAGCACCTGCAGATGAGCTCCATACCTGATGTGTTGAAGTTAGGCACAATACGAGAAGCTTTTTCTTCTCTCTTCTTTTTTTTTTTTTGTCACTACTATATATATAGACTGTTGGTTCTGTTTATAGTACTTGTATTGTTTAAACTTATTGTATGACGTGATGACTGAATAAAACACAAACACATTCGTCAGACATTTTGTTATCTTTACTGCCATGTTGACTGTAAGGGAGCTGGAGGGGACAATTGTACCAGGCACAACTGTGCTGCGTTCCTGCTGCAGCCAGGCTTCATTCAGAGGTGGAGCACTCTGCCTTTGTGATTTCATAGACTAGCATACTTTGTTTATTTGGTCATTTTTCCTTCATATACGTGCCTCTACTATAAGTTAGTAAGTTGTCTGCGTACAGTGGTGTAGTGGTAGTTGATGGGGTGGGTGCACTACTGCGTAAATGGGTAAGTTATGGAAATTAGTTAGGAAATGGATATACTCTCACATACAGTATATTTGAATGGCTTTTTGGCTGATAGGTGGGTATACTGTAAACAGCCAGAAAAAGAGGTGGGTCTACTCTGTATACCTGCGTATACCCCGCACTACACCACTGGCTACATAGTTAGAAGGTTTCTTTTGACTGTTTTGTGTTTGCTGTTGTCATTTCTTATATTGTTGTGCTGTAGCCGGCAGATGAAGTTGATATTGTTAAAAGTCCAGCCAAGAATGACAGGGATTAAAGGTTTATGGCGTTGTAGTTAAAATTACAGTGGCCCTGAGGATCAAAACACAACAACATTTCAGAAAACAGAAAGAAAACTTTTCTCTGATAACTTATTGAATGCTTATCTTATTCTGATCCAGATGTTCAGGAGGCTTTTACCCTGAGCCGAATTATCTGTAGAGGTGTCGTTCTCTCGGAAACATATGTAAGAATGTGGCCAAAACGGTTACTGCACTCAAATTAAATACTGCCGCAAGTCGTGTCTGTCCCCCCTCCCCTACAGATTCGAGGTTGCTGGACAGCGGCACGTCCTTGATCTTCGGTTTTCCAGCGGACTGTTCGAGCAAGTCCGGCTTCTCTGCTGCTAACGCTGCTGCCGGGATACAGCTGAGGAGGAGCCGACTGCTAATGCTATGTACCGGGACACTGCTAACGCCGGTTGCCGTGCTGCTGTAGCTCAGTCGTAACTGTAACTGATGCTGAGACTCTACTGACTGTGTGACTGGTAGCAATGGTGGGTGGCGCAACAGGGAACACGAATGTCCCTATCAAGAGTCAGTGTTTGGATTGTCTGTTTTGAGTATTGAGTCTTATTTTCGGGTGATTTTACACTAAAGAAAAAATACTAATTATATCATATTCCATTTCTTACGATATTTCCCGTGAAATCCTGCAGACTGGAGTTTTAAGTTGAGGATCTGAGTACTAATTCCTAATTTAATGAAATACTATTGACGTCAGCTTGAGTGTGAAACAGTCTGGGCGCTGGTGACCCTGAAGGATCCAAGTAAAAAGAGACAGACAGAGAGACAGACAGAGAGACAGACTGGTTTAACTGAGACAGATGAAAGCAGTGAGAGAGAGTGAAGAGCACACACCTGTCATCACTCCATCACCGTCCTCCACCTCTGACCTCTCCTCTCTTTCCCAGCTTGTTTTGGATACACACAGTCTGTCTGCCCTCAATCCTGAGCGTGACATGTACATTGTGTGTGTGTGTGTGTGTGTGTGTGTGTGTGTGTGTGTATGAGAGAGAGAGAAAGTTGTGAGGAGGAAACAGGAAAGGGAAGGATGAAGACGAGGACATGAATCAAGTCTTCTCTGTCAACTTCCTGCTCGTCCTCCACCTCTTTCTCTCTCATGATGTATATTTCAGAGACACACACACACACACACACACACACACACACACACACACACACACACACACACACACACACACACACACACACATAACGAACACAAAGCAGCACATGTACATCATGTTCCTCTCTCTCTTGTTATGAACTGATATTTTCCCAGAAGGTCAGAGTTTAAACAGGAAGAGAGACTGTAAACTGTGATGGGCGTGTCACTGTGTCAAAAACGACCAAAATAAAATCCTGAGTTGTGATAAAGAAACAACACAAAGAGAAAACTCCTCAGATCACACAGCTCAGCAGGAGTATGTCAGGGTTCAAAAGCCCCTGAAAATCAGCTGCTGTGACCCTGAGAGGTCAGAGGTCATCCAAGGAGGAAGTGACGGGGCACCAGAAATAGAGCTAACAGACAGACAGACAGACAGACGGGCAGGCAGGCAGGGAGCTGAGTGTGTTGTAGGGGTCAGAAAGGTGAGAGGTGATGAATGAGAACGAGTGTGTGTGAGAGGAATGTGAGATGAAGCCCTCCTCCAGAGTCCTGCACGAAGCTCTGTCAGATACAAACACACACGATTTAGACAGAGTTAGATTTAAATTTTCAATATTAAACTAGAATGACCTCTTTGTGGTTGTATGACTCCGCCCACCAGTCCAGTGTCTCTGACAGTCTCCATCATGTCAGTGAAAACATGGATGCTTCACACACAGAAGATCTATACAATCAGCACCAATTCAGTATCTGACCAAATGTCTCCCTTCTGTTCCTGAGACATGACGTTAATTAACGGCCAAAAAAACTGTGCCATGCAGAATACGATGATGTCACAGTGAAGTTGACCTTTGACCTTTTGGATATAAGATGTCATCACTTCATTATTTTATCCTGTTAGACATTTGTTTTGTCATGATTACTGTATGAGTTCTTGAGTTAAGCCCAAAAACAATGATTTGTGAGGTCACTTTGACCTTTGAACATAACATTTTAATCTGTTTGTACCAAATTTGAGGACATTCTCTCAAGGCCTTCTTGAGATATCGCATTCACAAGAATGCAATGGATGCAAGGTCACAGTGACCTTTGACCACCAAACACAAGCCACTTCATCCTTGACTCAAAGTAGATGTTTGTGCCAAATGTGAAGAAATTCTCTCAAGGAGTTCTTGTGATATCGCATTCACAAGAATGTGATGGATGCATGGTCACAGTGACCTTTGCAACTGGTTGCTAAAAAACAAACACTTTTGATGCCTAAAAAGCTGCTAGAAAAACAGTGATGACTCATGAAAACACAACTGCTTTTGTTGTTCTCGCCGAGCTTATCGCCATCTCTTTCAACTCCCGATGGCAGTCAGATCATATACTTCGTCACTTTAAAGATATATTTAGAGAATATGATGCGAATGACTTCCTGCAGTCGTGCACACACTGTTTTCCTGTGCAATGAGTTATTATTAACCACATTTCAATCTGACCTCCAGGTAAAGTGGATAAACCGGATGAAGGTAGTACTCAGATGTGTTGCTTGAGTTAAAGTAGAAATAACAAACACCAAAAATACCCCATTACTGACAAACAACCTGAATCTGTGTGCTACTTCATGTTGTTAAAGTATCGCCAGTAAACAATCCAACCGCTAAAATAATTACTGCCATTGTATAGGACTGTTCCCTGAAAGTGGGACATTCAAATCCTGAGTTGGAGACCCTTCAGTCAACTGACACTGCTTCTATCGGAGAGTTTAAAGGGTTAAATAAGCGGGTTTGTGGTGACGTTAGTGTTTAAATCACAAACTCCGAACCGTGCAGAAGTTGCCTTCGATTTTTAGTGACCTCTCATTTAATAAAGTTCTCTCTCTGCTGTTTTCTTCCTCCTACATCTCCCCTCTTCTTGTTCCTCTTCCTCCTCTTCTTCCTCATTTCCTGCAGCTTGGACATCGTTCACCTGCAGCTCTGACAAACCTCTCAGCTTCTTCTCCACAGGATGGTAAGTGATTTTTGCTGCAGCGTGAACAGGAACTGCAACACACACACACACACACACACACACACACACACACACACACACACACACACACACACACACATCTACTCTCCATATGACCCCGGTTTGTCTCAGCTGGACCTCGACGCTTTAAGTGGCATAAATCTCTCTCTCACACACAGCGAGGGCCACCCAGCCCTCTGCAGGTCACTGCACGGGAAGCAGAGGCCACAGCAGAGTACAAACACTGTTTATCCTCTGGAGAGTGTGTGTTTGTGTGTGTATGTGTGTGCGTTTGGTAAAGCACAGGTCACGATGATAAATGGAAGCTCCTGCTGCACCTAATGTTTAACTTTAAATGGCTCTCACTTCCACATTGAGTTTTTATGAGGACAGATAATGGCTCTAATACATGTATGATAACAAGAATAATAGTAATAACTTTATTTCTTTAACACTTATTGAAACAAGATTACAAAGTGCATGAAAATAGATTGATAATAATAATAATAATAATAATGTCACAGTTACAATAATTATAAACAATATAAAGAGCTAAGAAAAATAGCCTGCACAGAGCAAAAAATAAGTGGAAATAAAACACAAAAGTTGCAGGTCACAAAGTACAAATCAGACATTGAAGGAAAAAGCCTTCCTATAAAATACGTTTTAAGCAATGATTTAAAAACAGGTAATGTCCTATTCAGCCTCATCTCCTCAGGCAGAGAATCTCAGAGCCCATAGAGGCCTTGATGGCAAAAGCCCGGTCACCTTTAGTTACCTGCCTTGACCTTGGAGCGACTTGTGAGAGTAGGCTTCAGGATCTCAGGTCATGACTTGGAGCGCAGGGGATCAAACTGGGGGCTGAACCATGTTGAACCTTAAAAGTTGTTAAAAGAACCTTAAAACCAGTTCTGAAGTTAACTGGCGATGAATGAAGGGGGGCGAGGACTGGGGTGATATGTGACCTACAACATTTGTCCCAGTTAAAATACTAGCAGCAGAATTCTGCACTGGTTACAGCCGAGCCACTGAAGACTTGCTGAGGCATGTGAACAGTGTGTTTCAGTAGTCAAGGCGCGAGAATACAAAAGCATGAATAAGCTTTTCTAGGTCAGGAAAAGACACAGCTGATTGAATTTTGGAAATATTTCTTGGGCAGAAGTTGCAGGATTGTGTGAGATTGTTGGTTCGAAGTTCAGGTGAAAATCAAAAATGATGCCTAAAATTCTCACTGCAGATTTTATATTGGTTGCCAGAGGACCAAGATATGGTTGTAATTTGCTTGTTAGGTGATCAGGGCCAAAGATTATTACTACTGACTTGCATAACAGGTAGGATTCCCCATTAAAATGACTGCTAGTGTGAGCTAATGGGAGCTTATAAAGGGAAAACAATGGGACCAAGTATAGATCCCTGCGGCGCCCCAGATGTCAGTGGAGCTGAAGATGAAACAAGAAAATTCTCCATCTGAGAGACAGGATTCAAACCATTTGAGACCTACATACCAATTTAGTCTGTTTTGTCAAGAATGTTGTGATCAACAGCATCGAACGCAGCATCAGTAAATCGTTGGTGACCTGTAGGGGAGCAGTTTTGGTGCTGTGTTGCTTGCAAAATTCAGAGTGGTATTCATCAGCAAGAAAATATCTGATCACCTGTGATGGCCTTGCACACAGCCACACAAAAGGTTGAATGATTCACATACTCACTCACATCATCACCACGTGTTCACTTACCTTTAATTTGCAGTCACAATACAGAAATACAGACAACACCAGTGTGTTTAAAATGTATTTATCAGCACTTTGACAACGCACTGTTTTATAGATGAAGCGACTGATGATTGCTATTTGCTTTTGTAAGTTACTGATTCCTTTCTCTTTGTTTTTAAGTCACCTGAAGTTGTGTTAACGTCATGGCTGGAGTCGGGCAAAAAATGGGGCTGAGGGCGGAGCCTGGTTTTACACAGAGGGCCAAAGAATAATTTTAAAACCTCTGCAGAAACATCACCTTCACATCAGTGACATGTTATCTTTCTAGCTCTCTCCTCTGTATTTCCCACCCTCCTCCTCCTCCTCCTCTCTCCCTTCATCCTCCCTCCCTACATCCGTCTAGGAGGCGACCTTTGACCTCGCCCATCGTGGGAACTTCTTCAGGAGGATGAGTTGGCGTGACGACCGGGAGGACATTACCACAGCCATGATGAGTCTAACAGAACCCCAACACCTGTCTGCACCCCCCTTCACCCAACAACACACACACATAACACACACACACACACACACACACACACACACACACACACACACATGCACGCTACACTGACGATGTTGTTTCCTGAACTTTCAGAATAAAACCCAGCAGATCCAGTGCACAGGGCCTCAGTTAGGAACTGTCTGAATGAAACAACACTGATACTGATATTTGATTTCAGTTGATCAGACATGATGATTCTGCTCGTGGATGTATACAGGATTGTTTACATACTCTCACGCAAACCATAATTTTTTAACGCCCTCCATTCTTTTAAAAGACTAAACGTGTTCGAAGCAGAACGCCGAGGCTGTTTGTTCCATTTCCACTTTACCTCTCTGAAGTCTCGCACTTATTCACATGGAAAAAGCAGATTACCAACCTGTATACATGTCCAACAGACTGGCTATCTACTGGTGAAATCAGGGTTCTTCAACCTCCATCCATCAAAACTGTGATACTTTGTGATGATTCAGACATCACACTGCAGAGACATAAAGTGAAGAGAAATGAGAACTGAGGCTCATAACAGGAAGTAAAATAAGATTTCCTGGCATGACATTGTGCCCAAGCTGCACTTAAATAATGAAAATAAACATGATGAAATAAAACATGAATAAACACAAAAAATAATGAATAATAAGATTATAAAACACATTTTTCTCAGTCATAAAAAGGAAGTGATGATGAGAAAATCCCTCCCTGCCTCTCTCTCAGAGTGTAACTGGACTCCGCCACTCAGGCAGGAGACAACGAGAGAAATTTACAACCTGCCATCAATCACAGCCTGTGGGAACTGAGCAGCGACAGACAGAGCGAGCTGTGAGACACACACCTTCTTATGTTCATGAGCTGGTGACGACAGGACTCACATGAACAGAGATGTTTGTCATTTTACAGTAAGCAGCTTCACTGCTGCAGAGCGAAGGAATGTCTTGCTGTTTAACAGGCTGCATCACTGATGATTAGTCATACTTCTACTGCTATTATAGACATATGATATTATCACACATGTATACTGCCTGATACTAATATATACTTTCAACATGTTGTACCACAGTAGCCAGAACTACAACGACAGTATTATTACTTTCATGAATGTTGTTGTAAGCTACTGTCATTACCGAGGATGTCATACAGATTACTGTATTGTGTCATACAGATTACTGTTAATTTGTTATGCTGATCTGTTCTGTACGACATCTACTGCACGTCTGTCCGTCCTGGAAGAGGGATCCCTCCTCAGTTGCTCTTCCTGAGGTTTCTACTGTTTTTTCCCCGTTAAAGGGGTTTTTTGGGGAGTTTTTCCTTATCCGCTGTGAGGGTCTAAAGGACAGAGGGATGTCGTATGCTGTAAAGCCCTGTGAGGCAAATTGTATTTGTGATATTGGGCTTTATAAATAAAATTGATTGATTGAAATTGATTGATTGATGGATCTTATGCTGCAGTTGAAGCTTTAATGAATGACCACTGATTTCACTCACACACATGTTGTCATCATTTTGCTGCATATTCATGGCAGCTGCTGTGATAATTACTGGATTTGTTCCATTTTTACTATGACAGTGATCTAAAGAAGGTGACAGCTGAGTTAGGTTTTTACCAGGAGCTGAATTATCCACAGAGGTGTCTTCCTCTCCAAAACAAACAGACCAGCTGATTTAAACCAATATAAACACTGAATTATTTCATGTTACAAATCAGTGTCTCTTTTTTCTTTTGTACAACCCATTGAGGCTGCTGTCAGCCCTAGAGTGTTTCCTCTGGTCTGAATCAGGGACTCGTGTTGTTCCAAAGTTGTATAATTGCCTAGAGTTGGTTCATGTTCTCACGGCAGCATTTACAACCAGATCAAATGCCTTGTGTGAGAAAGCTGCTCTTGATTGGTCAGAATTTCCATGTGGGAAAAATCCAGGAAGTAAAGCAAACGTTGAAGAAGAGAACACTTGCAAGATAAATGTGACACTTTGTAATGTCACAATGGAGGGACAACTACGCAGGTTGATTTTAGCGCTGCTCATCGTGGACTATATTGCTGTCATTGTTCATTTTAGTCAAACCATACAGTTTGAAAACGAGGCGCGGCTCCAACTAGAAAACAATGTTTTGATGCATTGGATGTGCTGAATGTGCATATTAAGGCAGTACAGGAGGAGGTGCACATTAATAATCCTCCAGGACTGTAACATGCTCATGTTTAACCCAAACAATGTGTCATGTGACTGCAGTTGCTTCACATCCAGGTCGAACACCTTCTCACCACAAACCAACCGCACCAGAGTTCCTTTGGAACCAGACCGAGACCTTCTTGAATAGTGGTCTTGGTCTGGTTACAAACAAACTCTGGTGCAGTTGGTTGTTTTGATGCACACCCAAGTGTGATTAGTGTGTTCACACCTGCCCAAACCAAACAGGGCAGGTGTGAACACAGCCTTAATCCCATCAGTCACAATAGTGACCGCAAAAAACGATTTCTTTTATAAGGCTCTAACACTGTTACAGGTATCAATGCATTTCCAGCAAATATTGAAATAATAAAGGGTCTCAATTAAATATGTGCGGTGTCACATGTTCAGTGTAAACTGTCACATGACCAGAGCTGTTTACTTCCTGGTTGCACCATGAGATGAGGATGGCTGCATCAAAGCTTCAAACAAAAGGTTAGTGAAGTGTGTTAACGTAAACATAGGACAGAGATTTTTGGTTCACATTATCTTTAAGGTGTCTGGTACTGATATGTGCATTTAATCAACTTCTTTCAGGGTGGTCACAGAATTGGATTTAGACAGGAACAATAGTGACCGGTGGGATAACACAGTGCATCTGATACACATCTGTTGTTCCAACCAACCCTGTACTGTTCTTTTCATTTTTCACGGGACAACTGTTGTCACCATGCTGTTGTCAGTGATTGTGAGAGCGATGGGTCCGATATAGACAATGACGGGGAGACAGGCCGTTTGCAGGCCGGGCTGTTGAATAGCTTATGTCTTTAACTTATGCAACCAGATCATGACAGGAACAACTCTGTCAGTGATTGTTACCTCCCCCTCCAGCCTGTCCTCATTCTAAAGTCGTCAAAAACCACCACTTTGTCAATGATTTCGCTTTCAGACACCTGACGCCAAACGCCACCTTTCGTGACAGTATGTGAGCACCACTTTTTGGCTTTTATGACAATCTAACAAGCAGATGTTAAAGAGAGAGACTGAGAGTGAATCCCACAGAGTGAATCCCACAGGGATCAGTCGGATTAATCAGTCGGATCAATCAGACAGCTGTGGGGGGAGAATCTGATTTATAGATGTTTGTTTGTTTGTTTATCATTTGGTGAGGAATGCCATGGGAACACAGCAGTTTATACAGCAGGAAACAGCTGCTTCACACTACCCGCCTGTCTCACTGTCTGTCTCTGTTTTTCATTCACTCACACACTGTCTCACTCTCTGTCTCTGTCCTTCATTCACTCACACACTGTCTCACTGTCTGTCTCTGTCCTTCATTCACTCACACACTGTCTCACTGTCTGTCTCTGTCTTAAGCCCTGTTCAGACCGAAGAGTTGAAACAAGCAACTACTGTCAGCGCTCCGTTCTGCAACGTCCTGCCAGCTCACACCAGTGCAATAAGATGAGATGGTGTATCATCTCTAGTCAACAACTCTCTGCACTGCTGATCTGTAACGTTGACAGGAAGTGAGAATGTGTGTGTGTGGGCGGGGCATAAGCACATACAGCCAGCTGCAGCAGCGACCCACCGTCTGACACCGGCACACCGTGAGGACAGAAACAGAGGCTCTGTGGGGACGGAGCACCTGCTGCAGCTACCCAACACGCCGTCTGCGGTCATTTTGACTTGACCAGCAGACTTCACTACAAGCTGATTGGCTATTGAAACAGGTGATGTGCTTTAAAACCGGCCGCCGGCCATTTGACCAGCTGAGTGACACCATCAGCCGGCTTGAGTCGAGCTCAGACCGGCCAGTTCACACTGCTGACACTTTTCTCTGCAACGTTCTCATTTCATTCTGAACCTTTGGTCTGAACTGGGTTTTACATTCACACACACACAGTCTCACTGTCTGTGTGGTTATCATGTATTAATATTGCAATGCCAGATGCTGACGCGTCCACTAAGAGTAGATGTCGGTGTTGTTTTTTCATTTTTGTAAATTCAGCCAAGAACTGTACATTTCCAGGAATGTGAGCTCAGCAGAACGGCGTCCAGAGGAAGCTGCTCCGCCCTCAGATAACCTCTCACCTGTCATCACATTCAAACAAAACCAGAAGCTGACACATGCGGACGATGAATTGGGAAGTATGGCAAAGGTGTCTGGGAGAGAATCCAAAGGAAGTTTGTGTGGATGGAATTAGATAAGACGCTGAGCGAGAGAATCAAACTGAGGGATGACTGAGATGGACAAAACAGAGCAGAGATCATTTATTGCAGAATAAATGTTGGGATTTTACATTTCTGCACGCCATGGATATGTTACAATTGTACGTTGTTAAGTAGCAGAGACATTTAAGCTTTAATAATGCTATGATTAATGTGTTGTTAGGTTTAGACACAAGAGCCACTTACATATCGTTAGAAAAAAAAAATCATGTTTTGGCTCAACAAACCTGGTTTTGCAGCTTGTTCTCATTCTGAGGACACGATGTCAAGCTCAGCTCACATCCCAGCTACATCAGCTGATCTCCAGCAGCCCAGCAACTGATGGATCAGCTGATTCCTTTCACATGATTCCTTTCTATGCAACCAGTTGGCAGATCTCATTCAGGGCGCCCTATTTAAACTGCTCTTTCTGCCTTAGGATTTCCATGTAGGCGCATGGAAGGGCAGAGAGGTGTGCTCTCTCTGCCTCAGGCTTTTCTTGTTGGCGTGGGGAAGGGCAGAATGGGGTGCTCTTTCCACCTTAGACTTTCTGCATAAGCACATGGAAGGGCAGAGAGGTGTGCTGTCTTTGCCTTGGGCTTTCTGTGTAGGCCCAGGAAAGGCAGAGAGGCCCCAGAGCCAAATATAATACATTTTAAATAAAGTTTTCTTTGACTAAAGTGGTCCTGACTGAACTAACGCAGGATAATACCTGCAGTGATATTTGAGAAGTTGGGATAAGAACGTGTTGGGTTTTGGGGGCACGGTCTTGGCTGGAAAAGCATTGATGCCTTGGTTTAAAACTACCTTTTTTTCATACTACAAGCCCTGCAGGAAACACAGCGATGGTTCGCTGCAAAGCACCAACATGTGGTGCCTAAAAAGCTTCTGGAAACACAGAGTCATCTTGCTAGAAAAACAACCAGGTTTGTTGTCAGTTGGTCTTGAACAGTGAACTGCAGCTTGTCAGGCTTCTCACCTTGCTGTCCAGCTCCAGATGACAAAATCATCTCATATACTCCGTCACTTTAGAAATGTTGATATGTTACATATGAAATGTGCTAATGTAACATAGTCCTGGTTTGCAGAAATATAGAATGCCAACATTTTCTTTTGGTGACTGGGCTGGATCGTTTTATCACAGTATGATTGGTCCCGTTCTTCCAAAATCATCATGATGCCCTGTGGTTAAGGTCTGGTTAGGTTTAGGCACAAAAACCACTTGGTTAGGGTCAGGAAAAGATCATGGTGTGGGTTAAAATGAAAAAGAAAGTGGCAAACACATAAGCCGTGAGCCTGCTTCGCCTCAAGCTTTCCCAGCTGACCCAGAGCCGGTCGCGACGCACCATCAAGGCAGAAATACGCCCACCAGGAGCCGTTCAGCACCGCAGAGAGCTCCCCACACAACCCCGACCCCAGAGTTAATAACAGGAGGTTATGGTGTTTCACTCTCTCCTCTCTGTGACACTTGTATCTCGATCAGAAGCCTACTTTTGTTGCGTTGCTGATCCTCTAAGGTACACAAATACGGTATAGCCTAGTGTAATCACATATCGAAACAACGGGACGTTGGACTAATGAGAGGTCGAAACAATGCTACGGCACCGATATCAAAACTTAACATAAAGAATTATTTTGTGCAAAAGAGTTAATAGGCACAAAATCAATGCAGCAGAAACTGAAATATCAATTGTTTTTTTATTCCACACGTTCGTCTTTGTTGTCAAAATCTGGTACCAAGTTACCCATAATGCACCTTGGCTACAGACAGTTGTAGACTGTAGCTCTTTTTAAACAGGAGTTGTGCAAATCTGCAGTAAAGCCCAATCAGTGTTTTTTCAGCATTGGCAGTATAAAAACAAAATCGGGGAGTGCAGCAAAATGCCGCCTGCCTACTTTTGTTTATACAGAATGTTCCTTTTTCGGGGCAATGGGGGGCGTGAGCAAGTAACAAAACGTGTAGCTCAGCGTGTGACATAAACAGTGACGTTGGAGAGAAGCCGCGGTTAGTCAGGTGGTGATTCTCTCATAAGTTGGCCCGTCCTTCACCGTCCCCGTCATCTGACGGTTAATGGCCTCTTTGTTTGCAAGGACAAGGAGGGCGCGCAATTCCTTGTCTCCCCAGTTGCTCATCTTTACAGTGTCTGTCAGGTTTGTGTTTCCCTCTTGCTACTAGCTGCTCGCTAATTCCTGCTATCAGCTGTTTCCTGTTTATCCACCACCAGTGGCTCGCACGTGCGGCGTCATCAACAGCCCCTCCCACAAGTCATCAACAGCCCCTCCCACAAGTCATCAACAGCCCCTCCCACAAGTCATCAACAGCCCCTCCCGTTGCAGAAGGCCGCCTTATTCTGTTTCAACTAAAAGGGCTCCTCCAATATGTCTACCCTACGAGGTGGAAAATTGGGCACCTCGGATCAACTCGCCAATCCAGCTCTGTGTGTCTAAACGCTCGCAGCTCGCCGGCAAAAATCTGGAAAATCTGAAAATCTGGCAGTGTAAAAGGGGCTTGTGGTGTGTGGTATGTATCCTGCAGCAGAGATGAGCTGTGGGCTCTAGAGTCTCTCTTCTTTTTAAACTCAACACCTCCAGATTTTGTCTCTTTTCAGATTTGTACTCTTCAACTAACGCTGACTCAAGTGACATCACATGAGGACATTTATCAGACTTCACATAGCAGCTCCCTCTGGAGACACTAAAAGCTTTATGCTTCCTCCAGTTCAATTTAATTTTATTTATAAAGCACAGTATCACAGATCACAGTTTGCCTCAGGGGCTTTACAACATACGACATCCCTCTGACCTTTGACCCTCACGTTACGTGCAGTAAACTCCCCAAACCTGAAAAACACTGATGTGGAAAGTCTGTGGAGTTTCCCTTTAAGAGCAGGTAGTGATGGCTGCAGCTGAAGCTAGAAATAAGTTGATTAATCAACAATTAAATTGCCAGAAATAAATATGACTGGCATTTACAAAATACGGAAACTTTAACTGATTCCAGCTTCTCAAAGGCAAATGTTTCCTGGCGTTCTTTCTGCAGACCGGTCACCTGTCAGCCAATCACTGTAGCAAGTGAGCTCATTCATGAAATGTGATGTTACATGATGTCATCTTTGTCTTCTCTCACCACTTCTCTCAGTTTCTCATTTTAAAGTTTCTCTAAAGAGAAAAAACTCAATTTCAAAATGCTTCTGGTGCAGATATTTATGACGAATTTCCGAAACTGGAGCAGCTTTATTAATCAAACGGCGATCAATAAATCACTCATCATTTTTCTCTGACTTTCAGTTGCTGCGAGCACAATGGCCGAGGCTCTGTGAGAAAAGAGGAAGAGGAAGAGGAGTGTTGTTGTGTCGAGGGCTGATAAAAATCTGCTGCCACCAATCAGGGGCTTTTCCCAGAAGGAGTGTGAGTTGGGAGTGCCATGCTTTATGAGTGTGTACAGTGATTTCCTCTTTTGTGGTTTCTGTATTTTCCTTTCCTTAGTGTGTACAGTGTGTGTGTGTGTGTGTGTGTGTGTGTGTGTGTGTGTGTGTGTGTGTGTGTGTGTGTGTTGATAAGCTGGCTCTGTGAGTGACATCAGCCTAGTTTCAGTGAAGAGAAGTGACTGTTTGGACTTCACAGATGATGAATTGGTCTTCAGCGGCGACCGTTTCAAATAAACTCTTCATATCTGCAGAATAACAGAAAATCAAACTCCTGATGTGATTCGGTTTCCAAACATGAAAACTGACATTCATAGCAAACATGTCTGAGATGTTTTATAGGTGCAGTAGTTCATGAGAAAATTGCAAAGATAGAGAACCATGCTGCATCTTCTAAACAATAATTACATCACTGTATCTTAATTTTGTTGCAGGGAAACAAAAATGAACAGGGTTTGGCTTTACAGTCTTACGAGAAGCACACACTGGCCTCCCAGGTGAAGGCCGCCTCGTTCTCTTTAAACTAAAAGGGTTCAAAAAAACGGCCCAACATTCGCCGAAAACGTGGCAGTGACGGGCTAGAGAGTGAGAGCGTGCGAGTGGTTACTGGGAAGCAGGTGGCACCTTGTAGTGTAGCCTCGGCAACCAGTGTGTGAACGTGTGTGAATGGGTGAATGTGACGTAGTGTAAAAAGCGCTTTGAGTGGTCAGAGGACCATAAAGGCACGATACAGTGCAGTCCATTTACAGAATTCAGTCTGGTTCAAAATAATGCAGCAATGATACAGTTCATTTTTTTATCATATCAGCACAAACTAAACAGAGAACGTACTCACTAATGATGAATGATGAATCAGCTCCCTGTGCTGCTGACAGTTGCTGCTCACTGCTGTGCTTTGAGCTGCTGTTAGTTGCTGAACGAGAGGCTGTTGAATTAATATTCTTATTTTATTTAATTTTGTATGATTAAATATATCAAAGTCCTGAGCTTTGTGCACACACCATCCTCCATCCTTATAGCTGCTCTCTGAAGTTTATGATTACACTTGCTTGAATTACAGATTTTTATTCATTATTTTTCATAGCGGTAAGACTTCTTTCCTCTCCCGCACAGACAGGATCCACCATGCTGCTTTACATGCCAACACATAAATAAACTCGACACATTAACTGTGCGACTGCATCTGTACATGTGTTGGTTACACATGTGTTGGTTACACATGTGTTGAAGAGCTGTCAGTGTTTTCTTGTTTTGACATCAAGAAGTTTCAAAAAAGTCCAAACCACAAACAACGGTTTGCTTTTCCTCTCCTGGCAGAGAGCAGGGATTTCCATCATCTGTCTGCATTTGAATGCAGCATCAGGTGATTGGCTCCTTGTGGTCAGGTGTGTGTCAAAGTGTCAGCTGATTCGGTGGAACCTGTTTGTTTGTTTGTTGCAGTTCTGCAGCTGCTGAATGAGAACTGAAGATGCAGTCATGTTGGGAACTTTGATCAGTAGCAGGTATGAATGAATCACACATAACAGTTAATGAAGTGTCTGCTCAGGTCATGATGCATTCACACACACTTCCCAGAATGGCTTCTCTGAATCATGTGGGCATGACTGGGTTTTTTTCTGTGGGTATGCAAAGAGACAGTAACTGTGCCGACTGTCCTCAGGATACAAATAACAATAGTTTAGATTAAAATAAATCTGGTGATATTCTCTTTTTCTTCCTGTCATCAAATGAGAGCCAAACGAACACTGAATGTGTCGTCTAACATGAACTGTGTTTGTATCAAAGCCAGTTCCTTCTTAATCCCACAGAAAATACAAATACTGTATTAAATTAGATAATATATTATTTCAAGTGGCTAATGATGACTGGCTGACTGTCATGCAGACGTGAAAGGACGGCTTTTTGTGTCGGTGTCTGACGCTGGAAGTCACCGACCAAGTGCCAGTGTTCGACGACTTTGGAGGGAGACAGGTTGTGGAAGAAAAAGCGAGAAAGTCACATATGGAAGCAGAGAGGAGAGGTGTTAACCAAAGTGAGAATATCACCCAGCAGATCGCAGTTCCTGTCCCATGTGAAACCAAAAGTCACCACTGACGTCACCGACATGATGTATTTACGTCACGTTACAGTACAAATGTAATTTTATGGTAATTATTTAGAGCCAAGAGCATCACAGTGTGTTTCTGAACCTTACTGTGAGTGTTTCACAACATTAACTGAGGGTGTAAGTCACAAGTTTGATCACAATATGATGTTAAATCAATTCTTCTGACGATGTAAAGATATTTGCAATTTCATTTATTTCTGTCAGAGATGTTTCTGGACATGAAATGTGAATGAACAGCAACATCATTTAACAGATGTTTAAAATTCAGCTCAGTAATAACTGTCATGGTTCATAGACTAAACAGTGTGTTTTGCTAGTTAATCATTATTAGCTTGAGCACATTTACGTTGCATAAATTAACCTTGATTCATAGTTTAACAAAGCAGCGTACAGTAGTAGGGGTGACCCCGAATAGTCGATGATTCGGTGATTTGATTCAGAGAAGTCTGATTCAACTGCCAGTCTCGCCGTCGAATCGTCGCAAAATCTGGTTATGAAACAAGACCGTGCCATTCTGACTATATGGGGGTGCTCACTGCTGCTGAACATCTTGATTTGACATAGAATGTATTTGTTTTCTAGTTATTCATGATATATAGCCTATTTTGATCCAAACATCAGCCTAATTTCTGTTAATAAAAAATTGAAAATGAAGCGTGCGTTTAATCAGTAGGCATAATCATTACTACGCATGAATAAATCACCCAGTTGCTCGATCCAAATAAGCGGAGGTGAGTGAGTGCACTGCAGGACCATCAGAGCAGCATCGAGGCCTACGGTGATTTACGGTGGCGGAGCGCATAAACAAACACTTCGGGGGAGGTGTGCGCTCTCAAATCAAACTGCTCTGAAAGATTATTCGTTTACCTGAAGTGTCTTGAAACAAATTTCACCACTGATTGTTTTCTTGATAGACTCTGGTTATTTATTTGGCTACTTTTTGTCCGACGTGGCCAAAGAATTGAGAGCGGTGACGCACGGTCAGCGTGGATGAACTTGTATGAACCTGAGTTGATTAATGAAGTAACTTGAAGTCAGAAAGAAGGAAAACTGTTTCTAAACCTTTTGATGATGTTTTTGGATGTTTATTGTGAAAGAAATGGCGAGTTCTGACGAGTCAGAAACGACTCCCGTTAAAGACATGGATGAGGCTGCAGCGCTCTGCGCTCATCTAGAGCATCATACCTTGATGAAGTGAAAGGAATAAAGATAAAGATAAAATGATAACCCTTTTACTTTTATTATTATTATCTTATTATGCCAACTGAAGAATTAAATTTGTTTATTTGGGTGTTTTAGCTCTTTTCTCTGGAGCGGAAACTGACGCAAATGAGCTCATTAATTAATGAGGGCGAAAACATCATGATTCGACGATTAGTCGGCTAAAGTTAAAATCTGTCAAGAAGTTAGCTGACTGATCTGCCCAGCTAGGCTGATTTATCTTGTATTGTTGCATTGTTGACATACGGCACACACTTTGTCTTTTTACCTGTATTGTCTTCCAGTATTTAATTCCAGAGTAAACAACATTATCCTCCTCGTCTGTCTCTTGGCTGCTTGTCGTTATCCGTCTGCCACTGATTGAAAGTGACACGAAATTTCAAAATAAAGGCGTAACCTGAGGATGGCATGGAATGTTTTCACGTTGCATCGATGATACGGGATCGTTGATCATTAAATCGATGGATTGTAGCATGAATCACGTTACAGTGTGTTTCAGCTGTGCGTCATATAGAGACGCAGGAGGCGGCCCTGTGCATCGCTGTCAGACACTGAGCGGCGTGACTAAGCGTTGGCATTGTTAATAAGAATGAGAACAGGTTGTAACTGGATGTATTTATAATGTTTATGATTAAATGTTTCGTCAGTAAAATGTCAAAAAACAGTTTGACAATATGCAACATATATTTGCCTACTACAAAGATTTGGTCAGTAATTTCTGTTACCAGCTAACTGATTAATGGACTGACTGGTTTCAGCTGTGTGTCTGTAGATGCACAGGATTTCTTCATATGTGGTTATTAACCTTCAGTTTCAAAGTGACTGAACTCTGATGAAACCTGAAGTTACTGTTAACATACACTAAAACAACTCATCCCAGCCGCTTACGCTGTTTTTAAGTGTTTCCTGATGTTCCCGTGGAATCTTTTTTTTTTACATTTCTGTTTAAGCAGTGCACATACCACATGAGACAGGAAGTAAATTATTTCTGATTGAGTGTGTTGCAGTTTGGCTGACCTCACCGTATGCTCTGTGTCTGGATGACAGATTGCTGTGTGTTGCTTTGTTTCCTGTCAGACAGCAGCTCATTGTCCCGCAGCCTTCAGATAGTCTCGTACGTTTTCTTCTTTGAAAGGTTTAATCGTGTTGTTCTGCTGCTTCACACACTGTTTGTTCATCAACAGCAGCTCACTGACACTGTAAACACTTATTCACTCTTGGAGGATTAAAGCTTGCTGGAGTTTGGTCCATCACACTGAACATGCATGCTTTTATTTTTGTCAGAATCGCAGTAGTAGCAATGAACAAGTTGTTAGACGTAGGCACAAAAACATTTAGTTATGGTCAGGAGGAGATGATGATTTACCTTTAAAATACCCAGTTATGTCGCCACCAGCTCGCTGGAAATGTCCAAACATCTCGGTAACAAAACACAGCTTGAAATGTCCTCACATCTCATGTAAAATACCTGGTTTGGTTGCCACAAATGTGGCTTGAAATGACCTGACATCTCATTGAGAATATGCGGTTTTGTCACCACCACCATGGCTGGAAATGTCCCAACATCTTCATCACCATAACACTGCTAGATAAGTCTCAACATTATCTGGTTTTGTTACTACAAACATGGCTGGAAATGTCTCAACATCTTGTTTGAAATACTTGGTGTGGTTGCCACAAACTTTGCTGGTTAATGTTCCAACATTTCATCTAAAAATACCCAGTTCTGTGGCCACAAACATGGCTTGAAATGTCCTGAAGTCTCATTTAAAACACTTGTTTTGGTCGTTACAAACAAGGTTTAAAATGTCCCTACATCTCTTTTAAAATACCTGGTTTGGTTGCTACGAATACTGCTAGAAAACACTGCATTAAAAGATACCCAGTTTGTCGTTACAAACACGGCTTGAAACGTCTCAACATTTAGTTAAAAACTACCTGGTTTTGTCGCCACAAACACGGCTGAAAATGTTTCAACGTCTCCTTTGAAATACTTGGTTTGGCTGGCACAAAGGCTGCTTGAATTTTCCAATGTTGTGTTAAAAAAAATATCCCATTTCATTGCCACAGACATGGTTGAGAATGTCCCAACATTTCGTTAAAAAATACCCATTTTTGCCACCACAAACATGGCTTGAAATGTCCCAAAATGTGGTTCAAAGATCCTGGTGCTGTCACCACAAACACGGATAGAAATGTCCCAACAGAGCGTTAAAAAATACCCCTTTTTTATTGTACAGACATGACTTGAAATGTTGCAAGGTCTCATTTAAAACACGCGGTTGTGTTGCCACACACTATGCTGGAAATGTCCAAGTGTCTCATTAAAAGACGTCCAGCTCTGTCAATTAAAAATAGATTTAGAGATAGAGTTTTGTTGCCACAAACCAAAGTCATTGTGTAGATTGCCGACAGGTGGAACAAGTCTTTCACACTCAATCTTTAGACTGAACACACTAAACTGCATCGTCATCATTATCATCATCATCATCACAAGCTCCCCTCACTGTGACCTCGGGACTTTATGATCACTGCACAGATGGCATTTTATCGACCAAACCATCAATTAAACCAATAATTTACGGATAGATCAAGAGGGAAGGTAATTCAAATCAGCAAATCGTGTCGTAAATTCAGAGTGAACAATGCCGTTCGTTCTTGGGTTCAATTATTTATAAATTAGTGGTGACTAATATGAACACTTAATCTTTTAACAAGGGTCTCTTAAAGCTCCCTTATATGACACAGCTGTTCTGTTTTCAACATTCAGTCTTGAAGGCAGCAGTTTGGTGTCTCTGGGCTGGTCTCGTCGACCTGTTACATTTGGTCCTGAAAAAGGAAGTGTGGAGGTTCCAGCTGCAGATTCGGGGCTGTGTTTGTGCTAATCTGTGTGTTTGATCACAGCTGTTAAGTGTGTGGTGTTGCCGTCAGTGAGCCACAGCAGCTCTCAGTTTGTTGATCTCACCCATCTATGTTTTCAGGGTTCAGTGAAGAGGTGACGTCATGGAAGTTTACAGGCGCTATCGGAGGTAAATCATAGATTTATAAGGGGAAGAGCAGTGTGTGTGTGTGTGTGTGTGTGTGTGTGTGTGTGTACATCCAGTTCAGATCCAACATGTTCTCACCACAAACCAACCGCACCAGAGTTCGTTTATGGTCTCTGTGTGTGTGTGTGTGAGTGTGTGTGTGTGTGTGTGGTGTGAAGTAAACCAAGTACACTTGCAAGATAAATGTGACACTTTGTAATGTCACAATGGAGGGACAACTACGCTGGTTGATTTTAGCGCTGCTCATCGTGGACTATATTGCTGTCATTGTTCATTTTAGTCAAACCATACAGTTTGAAAACGAGGCGAGGCTCCAACTAGAAAACAATGTTTTGATGCATTGGATGTGCTGAATGTGCATATTAAGGCAGTACAGGAGGAGGTGCACATTAAAGGGATAGTGCACCCAAAAATGAAAATGCAGCCATTATCTACTCACCCATATGCCGAGGGAGGCTCAGGTGAAGTTTTAGAGTCCTCACATCACTTGCAGAGATCCAAGGGGAGAGGAGGTAGCAACACAACTCCACCTAATGGAGGCTGACGGCGCCCCAGATTCAAACGTCCAAAAACACATAATTGAAACCACAAAATATCTCCATACTGCTCGTCCGTAGTGATCCAAGTGTTCTGAAGCCCCGACATAAAAAGTTGTTTGGAAAAACCTCATTTGAACTCTGTGTTTAGCCTCATTGAGCAGCGAAAGCAGCTCAGGTCGCTCATGACGTCAAATTCTGAGAGCTCGATTATGCTTCTCAATTTAAAGGGGCCGCGTTCATGCACACTTGAAACCAGCGTTGCTGTTGCCCAGTCCAGAAAGCATTGATTTTATAGACACTGAAAAAAAAAATATGTATTGTCCAGTGATGACATGGTTTTGGTTAGCCTGCTGCAAACACAACTGTCAGCTCAAGAGATTTTTTTTCTTGACAGCGAGTTTGCAGGACACACTTTATGCTGATTAAATTGCCACCTCTCGTCTTGAAACATCAGTTTGTGTGTTGTAAATTCAATGACTGGCTGTTATAGCCTGCGATTGGTCAGGCGGTGATATGAGGAGCAAATTAAATGCATTCCCGCTTGAAACAATAGAAAATGTGTTCTATAAATCCCTGCGCTCATCCCCACTCGCGTATTGATTCATCATGGAAGATCAAGACATCGTTGCGATCTGCGCTGCCTTCTTGTACCTGAGAAGACGCCGCTGGCATCGGGTTTGGGTGCATGAAATCCTCCGGGGCCATGATCACCATGGAGAATTTCACCGTCTTGTGCAAGACCTGCGTCTGGACGAGGAGTGTTTCCAGCGCTACTTCATGAACCAGGTCACCAGGGTTATTTGGGATGCCTTGGTTGGCGAGAGTCATGCCAGTGCTGACCACGGATGACTGGAGGAGCATCGCTGAAGGCTTCCATCTAACTGTCACGGGGCCATTGATTGTAAACATGTAGTGATCAGGGCACCCAACAACTCTGGGTCCCTGTTCTTTAACTACAAAGGGACCTACTCCATCGTGCACCTGGCAGTTGTGGATGCGCAGTACTGCGTCCGAGTGGTGGATGTGGGCAGCTACGGGAGGACCAGCGATGGCGGTGTCCTGGCCAACCGGGCGCTGCAGGATGGGACCCTTGGCCTGCCACAGGATGCTCTGCTGCAGGGAATACCTTTGGTATTCTCTCATCCCAGTGGCCTATGTACAGAGGAGTCATTGGGATCAGCCCTGCAAATGTGGATGCCTGTGTGAAAGCTACCTGCATCCTCCATACCTATCTGTCCGTCTTTCTGTCATTAATATTCTGGTACTTTTGCCCCAGTAAATCACTACGAAGGAGATTGCACTAACAACAGCAGACTGGTAAAACATGTGCAGTATTCTACTGAACACATTAAAGACTTAAAGTTTCCTCAAAGAGTACAATGTACTCTGACCCGCACTGGTGAATATAAAGACACATGTTGTAGAAATATCATGTAAATTTATTAATTTTACGTGTATACAAATCAGCAAATGCTGATAAAACATCATATCTGAAATTATTATTTAAACCATGTGCACATTTGAGGGATAAACACTTTACCAAACAAACTTGTACACAAGGAAGGAGAGAACAGCACCTCATCAGAACCAGTTACCAAAACAGTATCTGTAGTGTGTGTGTGTGTGTGTGTGTGTGTGTGTGTGTGTGTGTGTGTGTGTGTTCACGTGCTTTCACTGGTCTCGTGCAAGTGCACACACAAGAGCGTGGTGCACAGAGAGGCAGAGCTACAGGCTACAGTGAGGCTAAAAACAGAGTTCAAATTATGTTTTCAGGACACTTGGATCACTACGGACGAGCAGTATGGAGATATTTTGTGGTTTCAATTATGTGTTTTTGGACGTTTGAATCTGGGGCGCCGTCAGCCTCCATTAGGTGGAGTTGTGTTGCTACCTCCTCTCCCCTTGGATCTCTGCAAGTGATGTGAGGACTCTAAAACTTCACCTGAGCCTCCCTCGGCATATGGGTGAGTAGATAATGGCTGGATTTTCATTTTTGGGTGCACTATCCCTTTAAGAATCCTCCAGGACTGTAACATGCTCATGTTTAACCCAAACAATGTGTCATGTGACTGCAGTTGGTTCAGATCCAACATGTTCTCACCACAAACCAACCGCACCACAGTTCGTTTATGGTCTGTGTGTGTGTGTGTGTGTGTGTGTGTGTGTGTGTGTGTGTGTGTGTGTGGGTGTGTGGTGTGAAGTAAACCAAGCTGACGGGAACACTGAACCAGGAAAAAGCTTGCTTTTCCTCAGAATCCGTTCAATGTGTGTCTACATATCAGGAGGATTTCCCCTCTGCTGTGATCTCTAATCTTTGATCTCGTGTGTTTCTAATAGTTCTTTTCCCTGGAACGCCTGTTTGCAGATGTACCTGAACATTACCCACCAAACATCCTGCTTCACACTTAAACACACACTCTCATTCATTCTGCAAATGTTACTCAATCTCTGAGACTTTTTTGCTCACAGCAGGTTTAGTCTTGTAATTTTAATCACTGTGATGCAGTGTGTAATTATAATTAAGTGTCCCTTTTCTTTGGTATATAATGGCAGCGACTTTCTGAATGTAACAAACTTTTCAGGCTTTTGAATATCAGGAGTTCTGGCTGGTGCTGAGTGGGAGTAATGCTTCGTTATTTCGCCAAACTCAGTTTTTGGTTTTATTAAATCAATAACTAATTTTATTGTACTTTTACTGGTCTGTTCATCGTGCACGCCTGCCACCTGTTGTCTTCTGTTAACATGCTGAAGATACAAACAGAAATACTTTGTGAAGGATCGGTGTTAAAAAAAGCTTGTGCGAGTTTGTGCCTCGGTGGCGTCAGTTTTTCGCAACACATTCACACTGCGTCTTCGTCACATATTGACGTTACAAAACAAAAGTACTTTGTTGGAAAAACACTGTGAACTCATGTTTTTTTTTCCTTCAACACGCACACGTGGTTGGGTTTAGGATAAAAGAACAGGGTTTGGCTTTACAATCTCACGTGAAGTGAACCGGCCCACCAAGTGAAAGCTGGTGGTCTTTGGACCCATCCATCATCCGTCCCACCGGGCCTACTCGGCTCTCTGCCACCTTGGCTTTCACTGTTGTCCTGCTGCGTTTGCCAGTGATGCTTTGGCAGCAGCCAGGCACTGTTTAACAACGACAGCGACGGGCCGTATGTCATGCCGATGTGAAAGGACGGCTTTTTTCGTTGGTGTCTGACGCTCAGAGTCACTGACCAAGCGGCGGTTTTTGACAACTTTAGAGTGAGACCAGGTTGGGACTCCCATTTTGAAGCCTTGGGTTTGGAATTTTGGATTTTTTGTGCCAGAAGTGACCATATTTAGACAAGAAGGTGGAGGAAGTCCTCTCGTCCAGAAGCGCCAAAGCCACCTTTTGCAGTGGAATGATTGTGACGTGGCCAGATGGCACCTGTCGCAGCAGTATGATAACCACACAAAGGCCTTGTTTTGAAACACTGTTGGTAGCGAGGTACTATAAGCAGCTAGATAGTCCCATAGGGCAGGTGGGAGGGATGGTGGATGGGTCCAGCAAGCCCTGGACTTTCACCCGGTGGCCTGTGTTCACTTCCTGTATGAACGTAGAGCCAAATGACTTGCTTTTGTTGACGTCCTGGCATCGGTTATGGCATCCTGGGACATAAACAGCAGACGTGGGAAAATATCTAGTGTGCTAAATGTAGACATGAAAGTCCACTGACAAAGTATTTATGTGACAGTTTCGAATGAGAGGGTTATCGGAATAACCCCTGAGTAAAAACCAAAACCTGTCAACATGGACTGATGGGGAAAGCAGTTCCTGGTTTTTCTCAGCAAAGTCAACTAGATTCTTGTACCAGGCCTCAGGTGATCTGTTAAAGGATGATTAGTCACTGACCTGCATGTTGTCCCTGGTGCACACTCAGTGTCATGTCAGACTTGTTTCGGTGTTGTGAATGTTTTGACTCAGACCGTCTTGGTTCCTGCTGTCTCAAAGATTTTGGTTTAAACTGAGACCAGTTTGAGGTTTTTTTGTTGTTCCTGTTGTGCTGTCAGTTCCCCACAGAGGCTCAGAGCTCTTTAATATGACCAGTGATGTGCACATTAACACTTCACACGATCTCTCTCAAGGTTCACTTCACACAGATTAAAATAAACTGGGAGATGTACATTATTTACTTGCAGATATTTCCCATCACTTGTCGGATACGTCAGCTTGATGTGTCGTCTCAGATTCATTGCCGATGTAGCTGACTTTCTGACTTGCTTTTTCATACCAAGACCGAAATATGAGATTTTTTTTCTGTTTGAATCTGCCCTTATTTGTTCATACATTTTCGTATGAACCGACACCAGTAACTGCTGCTATTGTCTGAATTTCTGATTGCACCAGCCATGCAGGTGTTGTGTTGATGTCTCATCTGTAGTGCCCCCCTCTGTCGTTAGGTTAAGGAAAAGGTTTGGTTCAGATTTAGGAAGGGAAACACACCAATGGCGGTATTGTTTTTTTGTTTTTTGTTTGCTTCTTTTGTTTGTAGAGTCTGGGCAGCACTCTGAGGAAAGATGGGTGGATTTTGTTTGGTATTTTGTCCGTGGTTCACCCTGAAGTCATTGCTTCATAATGTGTCCTGAGTATCTTCATATCATCTGTGTGTTAGCCACTTTCATATCCATTGTATTAACCATAAATTGCTCACTGTGGTTCATTCATACATGCCCTAGACTGGGGCATAACATGACATTACTGTACATTCCTGTAAAAATGAAAGTGTATTTTGAAAAGACACAACACGTGTCCCTGAAATATTTAGAAAGACAGTCGTATTTAAATGTGCAAGAAAATTCTGTTTAAATCATTCTCATGTTTTTAGCAACGCAACATTTCAGTAGACTCTTATCGTTTCCTGTTCTAACTCAAGTTACATTACAGCTGACTCACCATTAACTACAGTTAGTCATCAGTAAGAACATTGAAAATGCACTTTCTACATCCTTCCTTCCTTTGTCTTGAGCCTGTTTGGACTTGACACTCCTTTACAGGAGGTGTTGAACAGATACATTGACAGGATATGACACAGGCTTATTACTTTGTGTTGCCTTCGCTTTATCAAATCTGGTATGAATGGAATTTAATGGATTTTAATGTTGTTTTTTTGTTGATAAGATTAACACAGCCCAGGAATTTATACAGTAACGTGCTGAGAGCCTTTGAAGATAACTCGTCATTAGGCATTTCTGGTCTGGGACATTTTATCTAATTTATGTTTGGAAAATTACAAAAGGTTCGCAAGACTTCAGCATTCAGTAAGGCAGGGAACTCTGGATGCAGACTGTATCTGAAGCACTGGCATCCTCTGATTCAGAAAGATCCTGAAGTCGTGTTGCAACCAAGTCCCTCTCACAGCAGCAGCTCTGAGTCCGTCTGCATCATTTACAGTTCACACATCTGCACCACCAGTTGCTTGCTGTTTGCAGAGGTGCAGTGAGAGCCTGTTGTCTGCAGCAGAATAAGATATGTCGAGTTTTCAAGCAGCAACTTGTAACATGGCTGAAAACATGAAACAGTAAAATAAAGAAGATATGTAAAGTAAAAACAGGACGCAGCAGAGAAGCTAAACTACAAACCACAGAGATTCAGTTAGAAGCTCGAAGACGTACTGAGAGCTGAACACACAGAGATTTCTCTCTGGTCTCCTGCAGACAGAGGGGAGGAGAGTCTTGCTACACACACGGCTTGCTTGAGGGGGAGAGCGGGACATCACCTCTACCTGCTTAACAGTGAGCAGGCTGCCCACCTTTTGAACTTACTCTGGAGAAGGTCCATCTCTGGCGCAGCTTGGCGTGGCACAGCAGGTCTAAATTGATAATGGAAACTTAAATCGGTGTGGTCAAAAGTGACAGTGGTAAAAGCCCACAGGTGCTCTCTCTTGGCCTCTAGCTTCCACTGAATTTGCTCCTCTGTCTCTTGACCTGTTCAATCTCCCTCTGCAAAACTTCTTCCTTTCTATACTCTGGCGGTCTCCTCTTGTATCCACAGTGAACGGCATTTTGGCGTCACTTCACAATCGCTCATTTTGCCTTATTGTCGTCTCTTCCTGTCTGACAGCGAGGTGCAGCGGTGAAAAAATCCTCAATATAGCTTCAACTTGATTTTTGTAGGCAGGCCTCTTCTCACGTGGCTAAAATACATTCTGATATCAACCCCCGTCCACAGCAGTCATGTCTGGTGGGACTCCTGCCTGCTGTTCCAAACTGGCTGCGCAGTCATTTACTGGTAATACACAGACTATAAGTACCTCATAAATCCTAAACTAACCCTTTGATACATAGAATCACCCTGTGTATGTGTGCAGCAAAAGGCAACATTAATAAAAAAAAATATAGAAATCCATCTCACTTTGAGTCTAACGTTCTGTTTTCGAGTCTGAACCTTTTTATGTTTCACCTTAGACAAAAACATACGCATTGTGGGAAACACTGACCACGGACAGTAAATAGAGATTTGACACCCAACCACATGTAAACCACAACATAAAAATCTCCCTGTTAACAGGAAGTGTGGTGGAGTGGCATGTTGCAGCAGTTCCTACCAGCTGCTGTGGTTGAAACCTCAAAGTGAAACGGCGGCTGACAGAAACCAGAGACTCATGAATGAGAATGCAAATTGCATAATCTTAGTGAAGTTTGTCTTATCAGTGATTCATGACCGTCTTTGTGTTATTCCAGGTTTGCTCTTGGTCTTTTGGTTTCTGCAGAATAAGTGCATATCAAAATCTGCTTCCTTCCAAAGAAGCAAGTGACAGGGTGAGTGGGTGAGAGAGTGGCTGATGGGAAGAAGGCCAAGCTTTTGTTTGACAGTTAAAGGACCGTAATTGTGGGTGTGTGCGTGCTAACACTTTGCATTAGCTTGAACGTGTTGCCATGCAGCCGGCATCTGTTACTCAATCATAGTGTTTCAGTTGAAAAGAGAAGTTTATTTTGGCACTCCTCCTTCTTCTCCAAGCTTTCATGTCATGATTGAGCGCTTGTCGTGTTGTCTTTAGATACATAGACCAGTTTAAACACACCTGAAGAGAAGCTCAGAGGCACTTTATACGGACAGATCTGCAGTGCAGACTTTCCTCAGGGCTTTCAGGTGTAGTCAACCCAGTCGCCAGAGGAAGATGTTGGTGTTGTACGTTTGCGCAAACCGCAAATACGGAACATTTGCATATGTATCATATCAACTTTTCCGGATGGTGTGATACCTGGGTGAGATGCCTGCTAAGCTGCAAACCATTGTTCGAGACCAACAAAAACCAGTTGTGATTTATTGAGTTACTGCTGAGTTTCCAGCAGCTTTGTGTTTTTCCTGCAGGGGTAGTTCCCCCAAAACTAGGAAATCATGCAATGCCAACATCTTTCTGGTGACTGGGTTGGGAATAGCTCAGATTTGGGGGGAAATAAACATACTCTCTTACTTGCAGAGTGCCAGATGTTCAGATGGACACCACTCTAATGCCTGTATGGTAAAATTGAACCTCTAAAGCTCACTGATTATCACTTCAAGGTGGGAATTTCACGCCATTATGCCGCTTCCCTGTTCTGTATAAAAGGTACAAATGCTGAATCGGGGGACAGAGTTGTCTCGCCTTTAAACCGGATCGGAGGTAGTGATGGTGCTGAGGTGATGTCTATGTGACAGCCAGCAGGACAGGATCATGGGCAGTATGGTGAACTACTGCGGGAGACTTAAAAAGCAGCCTTTAGCAGTTAGCAGCTAATTCAAATAGGAAGAACAGCTGTCAAAAACGTCTTAAATTGGGCAAATAATGGGGTCCAGAAGCTCCTTGTACTCCGACCAGAGGACGAGATCAGCCACCATATAACAGAGATGGCAAACGACTGTTAATGACAAGTTATGCCATTGTTATTGTTCATAAAAGGCTGCTGATGTGTGTATTATATGCCACACTTTAGAGGCCAACGCTGTTGTGTTACATGTCACGCCCATCACGCCTCTATTGCTTTCGTGATACTGACATGCGTTCTGTAATCACACACTGGAGCGACATGATACCGCCGTTGTTTGGCTCTGTTTGAATGCAAAGGCGGCATAAAGAATGGACTTCCTAACAGCTCTATAGTGCCATCTCTGTACAAAAAAGGCTTGTGATGTGACATGTAGCCTTCCAGCATTAGTTTTGGACGTTCTTGGATGGTGTGTAAGTTTGCACTCGTGACATGCATTGTGTTTTTAAATCTTTATTTTTAGGGTTACTTTCTGAGGTTTACGCAGAAAAGCACATGTTTAGAAAAAAGCATGGTTTGGCTTAACATGTGTTTTGAAAGTCAAAGATGGATTCTTAAACCTCTGAATGTCAAGGAGGATACATCATCAAATCCCGCCGATTGACTGGTCCAGTGTCAAGGATCCTTTGAATTCTACCAAGGACCGAGTTCTTCCTTCCAAACCGGTCTCACTCCAAAATTGTCGAAATCCAGCACTCGGTCAGTGACTTCTGGCATCAGACACCGATGCAAAAAGCTGTTGTTTCACGTCAGTATGATATGTACCCAGTTGGCATTATTGTTTAACGGCGCCCAGCGGCGTCAGGGGAAAATGCAACGGGACAGCGATGAAAGTTAGGCAGCATTAGACTGAGTAGGGTGTGTGTGTGTGTGTGTGAGGGGTGGTGGATGGTCCAATAACCACCAACTTTCACCCAGGAGGCTGATGTTCGCTTCTTGTAAGATTACAAAGCCAAACCCTGTTCTTTTTTCCTAAACCCAACCAAGTGTGTTTGTAGTTGAAGGAAAAAAGACATCTGCGATGTTGTACTGATGTAGTGCTTTTATTTTGAAAGAGACTGTATGCAAACTGTACATTTCCTGTGAAAACAAAAGTGTATTTTGAGAACAGGCAATGCATGTAACAGGCTGAAGTTGACACGGCGTCCCAGAACGTCAACAACCAACACACCCAGGGTACCTTGGACGCCATGTGTGGACGTGGAAAGTCCATGAGCAAACGTGGACATGTGACGAGGTCGGAGTGAGAATGTGTATCCTCAGTGGGCATGAAGTATCCACATTTCTTTAGGCATGATTTGCCGGACTTGAAGGCGAGGTTTCTTCAGTGATGCACACCTGGGCACTTGCTAGCCTGTTCCAATGTTGGTTTACTGAATGCTAGGAAGGAGTCTTGCTTAGCCTCTGTAGGACCTGACTTGGAAGGACCCTTCCTATCAAGGAAGCACCTCTGATTTTGAGAATTTTCCTACTAATGTAATGTGATATCATGTCACATACGTTACTTTATAGGAGCCTAGCATGCTACACATACGATTGACTTTTGGTTTCACATGGCAGCTCCAGGTGTCAAAAAATACCACCACCTGGTCAGTCTGAAAACAGTGGTACAGTTTCTTTCTGAGGTTAACAGCCAGTGATGGACCTAACACAGAGTCTGGAGTTGGAGTCGGCGCTCTTATTAAAACCACCTGCAGCTTTATCTGAACCTGTTCTGGTCTGTGTGATTTGAGATGGAGCGGCTCAGACAGTTTATCTGAGGCATATTTGTGGTCACACAAAATAAACTACAGTGTGTTACTGTGTGAATGAAGGAACATGGCACCCAGTGCAACACTGTGAGTCACTGATGGTTTACTATATTCTTTTTTGAGTAAAATTCCTACATCTGCTAACACTGCAACAGGACATTTCAACACTTGAATGGAAACTCCCACTTTTTCTTTTGATGTCCACTTTTGTGTTTCTCTTGCGTCTTTAACTGCCACATCTGATCATTGAGCTGATTACTGAGAAGGCCTCTTCCACAGAAGTAAACCTCTGACAATGTTTACAATCTTTCCAGAATGACATCAGATCATGTGGTTGACGGGAAGTGAAGAGCACAGATTGCTGTAAACTGTTGTGAATGCTCTTGAGAGATATTTACTCTATTCTCCTGCGCTCCACTTTGAGATACAGACCCAGAGTTACAGACATGCAGCGCTGTGTGTTTGTTGCCATGGGCACATTACTGGAGCTATAGTAATGTGATGAGGTCAGGGTCGTCACATAGACCACACATGTGAACTGTCTGTTGGTGTAAAAGGTGGAAGCTGCTGGAAACACTACAGTTTAATTCCCTTCAGTCCACGTCTGTTGAGAAATGACCAACTCCTCACAGTGGTTTTCTGTTGAACCGTCATTTACTGTCAGTGATCAGTGTTGTTCCTCTGGATGTCATTTTCATTTTTTGATGAAGTGAAACTCATTTAGACCAAAACCTGTAAACTGAAAGACTGTTGCACTGTGCTGCAGTATATGCTGCAACATATTATAAAGCAGAGTATCATCAGTATACTGTCTGATTTACAGACCTGCTCTGAGATAATTGCTCTGTTGTTTTTGCAGGTTAGATCACTTTGAATTTTAGTTTTTGCACAATGTGCCAGAGGCAGTATGTTGTCCCTCTGTCTGTCCATGCGTCCCATTCTCATGAACGCGATATGTCAAGAATGCCTTGAGGGAACTTTCTCAAATTCAACACAAACTTTCCCTTGGACTGGTGAACTGATTACACTTTGGTGCTCAAAGATCAGCCATTTCATTCTTGTACATGTGATATCTCAAGAAGAGAATTTCTTTAAATTTGGCACAAACATCCACTTTTAGTCAAGGATGGGCTGATTTGAATTTAGTGGTAAAAGGTCAAAGGTCAGCTTCACTGTGACGTCATAATGACCATTATTTAACGTCATATCTCAGGAACAGAAGGACAGACATTTGGTCAGATACTGAATTCGGTGACACTAACCTTGGGTGTCAACGTTAAAGGGATAGTGCACCCAAAAATGAAAATTCAGCCATTATCTACTCACCCATATGCCGAGGGAGGCTCAGGTGAAGTTTTAGAGTCCTCACATCACTTGCAGAGATCCAAGGGGAGAGGAGGTAGCAACACAACTCCACCTAATGGAGGCTGACGGCGCCCCCAGATTCAAACGTCCAAAAACACATAATTGAAACTACAAAATATCTCCATACTGCTCGTCCGTAGTGATCCAAGTGTCCTGAAGCCCTGACATAAAAAGTTGTTTGGAAAAACCTCATTTGAACTCTGTGTTTAGGCTCATTGTAGCCTGTAGCTCTGACTGCCTCTCTGTGCACCACACTCACGTGTGTGTGTGCGAGACTGTGAGACATTGTGTGTGTTCACATGCTTTTGCTGGTCTCGTGCGCAAAAGCACACACATGAGCGTGGTGTACACTGCTCATTATTATTATCATTATTATTATTATTATTATTATTATTGTTCGTATTTATTGCTGTTTCTTGTATTTTTTGTACTTTTTTCTGCATGCCTAATTTTTTAGGTTTTTAAATATTGAAATCTTTAATTTGACTCTTTACCCTTGACTGCTGCAACACTGGAATTTCTCAATTGTGCTCTGAAAAGGCCGAGAGCAACCAATGAAAGCAACTTGAGGTCCGTCTGCAGAAGATTCCTCATAGAAAGAGCTGCATTCATAAATGCTCACTTGCCAAATTCTGTACGCACCTTCAGTATAAACAATAAAAACACGTTCACAGAATATCTCTGTGAAGAGAATGCCAGTGAAAAAGTTCACGAAATTTTAAAGAGCACCACCCAACCTGAGAATACACGGTACAGTGATGAGTTAGGGGCTTACAGTTGGTATAAATCTCAATGCACCATGATACACAGACTCCACAGCAAACACTGGGTGGGCCCATTCATATTTAAAACATCCCCATAATCAAGCACAGTCAAGAATGTAACAGAGACCACTCTCTTTTTCTTTTTCCTAAAATAAAAACCCAGTTTCAGCTTCAGCCTTCTCACAAGTAGTTTGTCTGACAAATACCGAGATATTTATAAGATGTAACACACTCTTTGCTTTTGCTTTGAAGTGGAACAATAGTTGGAACATTTGCAAGCTTCACCTTGGCAGTGTGATATGTTATGATCCACTAAAGTTGGCACAGTACAAGATGACAAAATCCAGATTTCCAATATCTTCACTTCCATCTTGACTGTAAGGGTTAATCAAGGATCAATATGTGTTTGGATAATAACAGATTGAAACCGACAGTTTTGACCAGCAATTTGACTTTGAAATAAAAAGTGACAAAGCCTCTAGAGAATACAAATGTATTACATTTTAGTGGAGGAAAAACATCATGTTTGAGTTTTCCAAGCGGATCAATAAAAGAATCTGCCTAATAGCTGACAGAGGAGAGGCCGCCCTGCCGGCTATGACACCAAAGCAAACATGATGATTTTTGGAAGTTTATAGGCTCCAGCTCTCCGTCGTCTTCTCTCCATTCCTTTGTCTT
The DNA here is from genome assembly GCA_035609425.1 of Epinephelus awoara. NCBI lineage: Eukaryota > Metazoa > Chordata > Actinopteri > Perciformes > Serranidae > Epinephelus > Epinephelus awoara. Next base: position 42,103,236 of record CM069297.1, read on the forward strand.
CTCTGTTTATGACCCTCTTCACATTTTTATTTTCTCTCCTGTTGAAAAGACTTATTACATTTCTTCTCTCCATATCAGCGACCTCTGACTTAACATCCTGTTTGTGTGTTGGATTATTATGAAACAACCTAATGTGACAGGAAGAGTGAAGAGCGAGGTTGAAGGTCTCCTGAGAGACCTTTCGGTTTTTGAACGCAGACACTTTTGAATCACGTCCTCCAATGCTTTCTGTTATGCATTAAAAAAGTCTGTTTCCCAGCTGAGTCTGGCAAAACTGTAACAGACATGTTGGGTAGCATCTGTCCCGTGGGTGTTATTGATATGATAACATGATAATTGTGATAAACTGGTGTTGCCCACATAGCTAATGTCTGGCATTAAGATGTGGAGGAGTTGAAGTCGGGAAGACAGACGAATAAAGAGATTACTGCCCTGATAAAGTGAGTACATATCACTTTATATGAGACAAGTTGGTCTTTTAAATCAGAATCAGGAGAACTCTTCCATGACCATGTTTGTCAGTAATTATTTATGGAGACCAACATATGTAAACCAGACCTCAGATTCCTTCAGATCACGTCATGCTGATTGTTTTACTTCCAGATTTACTGCAAAACTTCAGTGGTGCAGAAATACTGTTGCAGTAATAATCACTTCAATATCACACCGACTCTGACCGCGTCAGCGTCGTGCATTTACTGCTCACAACAAGGTCAGCAGTTGGCTCAGTGAAAATTATACAGGAAGGGAGAAAGCATTGTTTTTATATACTAGTCCATACGCACTGAGTGCACAGGTGCCCACGTACAGTTTCACATGGTGTGTGTTTGTGATACAGGTCATAGGAAATTGCAGATTAAATAGTCAACTGAACCCATTAAGAAGAGCAATGTATTTGTGTTCAGTGTTTGTGAATCTGATAGTACGATTGCTTTATTGAAAGTACAGTAGTACCATTGCCAATAGTGGGATAGTTAGTGGGCTGAAACTGTACATTAGTAGTTGAGGCAGCACGTTGAAAAGCAGATAGTTAAAGTGTTTATATGTTGTATTGACTTCAAAGTGGGGCGCACTGGTAGTTCACATGGGAAACATAGATTGACCACTGAATGACACACTGACAGTTTCCGTGATTATGTGCAGCATTTCAAATAAACACAAGACGTTTGTGCTCTAGAGAAAGGATCAGTGCTCAGTGAATACCCTCCTAAGCCCTATGATCAGCTATTATGGCAAGGCTTAACCATACAGACCAGTGAGCAGTGATAACTAACATGTCTTTGGGGTCATCAGGTGGGAACCTCCATTCACCAGTGTTTCGTCTAGTTGGTCCCACGACACCTCCAGGAGGCTAGACAGTGATCTCTGGCGTCCCAGAGACACTCCCCTAATGCCAGGTCTCACTGCTCCCCGCACCAACACAACAACCTCCTTTACCAGTATTGTCACCTTCAACCAAACCCAGGCCATCCCATGACTTAGTCATACCAAACATTAGAACACACCAACATTGGTCCACAGGGGGAGCCACAGCCATCGGTCGCATTTTAGCCATTTTGAAGCATTTTTCTGTTGTTATAGCGCCACCCAGTTGCCAATTAGAGTTAAATTTCTCCAGTCACCTTGAGGCGTCCTGTTCTACATATCTACCAAGTTTAGTAAAAATCCATATGGCGGTTAGGCCTAGATAAGAAATGAGCTCTCTAGCGCCCCCATTTTGTTTGATGGGGTCAATAATGGAGGGGTCCCCTCAGATTATGTGTGGTCATATGCCTACAAAGTTGCGTGGTGATGGGTGAAACCCTTGAGATGTTATACACCTTTATGTGATGAGCCACGCCCTCCGCAATATTCATTGCCTTATAGAAGCTCAGTTTTAGTAAGTTTTCCAACTTTTGCCAAGAGGGAACTTTAGATATTGGTCCCTAGATTATGTTCACCCAGTTTCATGCAGATCGCTCAAACTTCCTAGGAAGAGATCCATTTGAAGTGTTTTTCAAAACATTCAAAATGGCGGAAAATCTATATAAGTGGAAGTTATGGGCTCTTGAGGCAAATGTGTTCCTCATGAGGAGAGGCATCTCTGTGCAAAGTTTCATGTCTCTACCACATACGGGGCATGAGATATGCCCATTCAAAGTTTGACATTTCAATGGGTTGCTATAGCGCCCCCCTTTGGCCAATTGATGTAATATTGCTTCATTGGCATCCTCCCATGACCCTCTACCACTGTGCCAAATTTCACATGGATTGACCAAGTCAGTGAGGAGAAAAACGTGGAACACACACACACACACACACACACACACACACACACACACACACACACACACACACACACACACACACACACACACACACACACACACAGAGTTTTCTTCATTATATATTAAGATTGGTTTATTGATTGTAGTTCTCTGCCTCCTACAGCTCTATACAGCCACAGTCAGTTTGTCTACATGCACGTAATGTGTAATCGTGAGAACTGTGCTTTTGTTTGGTACATCTTTTTTTTTATTTCCCCTGTCTATTTGGGACCTGATAAATATGAAAAACTAAGCATCCTGTTTGAACAGTAAATAGAACAGAACGACGTCCTCATATGGGGACAACATATTTAAGTATATGTTGAAAAATAAAACCTTTAATTTCAACGCCTGTGCAAAAGCAAAATTGCAAGTAATGCGACCCATTTAAAAGTGATTTGTCCCTTTTGTGTGTCTGTATGAATTCTCTGTGCTCTGTACACAAAGCTGGGAATGTCCTTTTTGTCTGTAGGAACAGTCACACCTGACTGACCTGTGAGAAATGCTGTGATAAAACAAAGTCCCAATGTCCTCAAACATGTACTTCCTTATTAACAACAACTCAGCTTGTTACTGTTGCTAACACTGGTCAGATTTGTTGCCATATCAACCTACAAACTTTATGAAGCATAAACAAAACAACTGAAACTAACTGATCAGGTTTTGAACCTTTTCCACTGTCACTTGTGGCTGAATTGCATTTCCATTATCAGTTTAAACGCGCCATGCCACACCGAGCTGCGCCAGAGATGGATCTTCTTCGGTGTAGGTCCAAAAGACGTCTCACCAACTACAGCCAACCCCCTACAACCCCGCATCTCCCCCTCACTCAAGCCATGTGTTGCAAGACTCTCCTCACCTCTGTCTGCAGGAGACCAGAGAGAAAGGGTAGGGCAGACATATTGGCAGAACCCTAAACAGACCGAGGCGGCCTTCCGCAACGGGAGGGGCTGTTGATGACGCCGCATGTACGAGCCACTGGTAATGGATAAACAGGAAACAGCTGATAGCAGGAATTAGCGAGCAGCTAGTAGCAAGAGGGAAACACAAACCTGACAGACACTGTAAAGATGAGCAACTGGGGAGACAAGGAATTGTGCGCCCTCCTTGTCCTCGCAAACGAAGAGGCCATTAACCGTCAGATGACGGGGACGGTGAAGGACGGGCCGACTTACGAGAGAATCGCCGAAGGACTGACCAGCCGCGGCTTCCCTCCCACGTCACTGTTTACATCACACGCTGAGCTACACGTTTTGTTACTTGCTCACGCCCCCCATTGCCCCGAAAAAGGCACATTCTGTATAAACAAAAGTAGGTAGGCGGCATTTTGCTGCACTCCCCCATTTTGTTTTTATACTGCCAACGCTGAAAAAACACTGATTGGGCTTTCCTTCAGATTTGCACAACTCCTATCTAAAAAGGGCTACAGAAACACCTTCAAGCAGGTAGCCCTGTTGTAATGGAAATGCAAATCCCTGCTGCACTGCACTGATGGCCCGATCCAATCCAAACCAAACCAAGAGTCGGGATCAGCTGCAGACTGACTTGGCAGAGACGGCCACCAAGACAGGGCAGCAGGAGATGTCCTCTTTAGTCTCTTTGGATTCCTTTTTGGTTTCTTTTTAATCTCTACAGAAATTGCTGTCGAAATATCTAAATTATCTCCAGTTTCACAAGTGTTCCCAGAAGTGTTCTCAGAATGTATCCTCCCATTTCACATAAGACTCTGTTATCAGCTGCATCGGTTTATTGGCAGCCAAGCAGAGCGCTCACAGTTTGACACCTACTGCAGCTGACACCACTCAGCCTTGTCTCATAACATGAAGTCCAGTTATTTTACTACATTTTACTGTGAATATGTGAACATATGGATGTGTGAGTGTGTGTGTGTGTGTGTGTGTGAGTGTGTGTGTGTTTGCAGCAGCAGAGTTCAGATGAAGCTGGAGATGGAGGTGAGGATGTTTTGACTGCAGCTCTGACACACTGAGATTTGACTTCTGTTTCATGCAGATACCCACCTCGTAGATTTACAGCCTGCTGATGTCTTTACCATGTGTTCTTCCTGTTATGACTGTCCACACACACACACACACACACACACACACACACACACACACACACACACACACACACACACACATAGATGCAGCAGTAGGAGATGATAATCTGATCCTGTGCAGCTTTGTCTGACTTCTGCTTTCATTTCATTTACACCGCAGTCATTAATACTTTGACTCTAACGCAGCTGTTTTGGCCTCACTATCGATTCACAAGACGTAAAGGTTTCTGACTCTGATAACACAATGGGCTGATGTTTCCATTCGTGTGTTCCTGTTTAGTTTGTGCTGTTTACGCACACACGAGGACACATGTTTCCCTCATTAACAGGCAGAATGTGAATTCTAATGGACCCATCTGATGTGTGTAGAGGTGTGTGTGTGTGTGTGTGTGTGTGTGTGTGTGTGTGTGTGTGTGTGTGTGTGTGTGTGTGTGTGGTCATTCTGTAGCAGCCTGGTGTTTCTTATCTGCACATAACGTTATAAAGCTGAACACAGTGGATGACCATGTGTGATGGCATCGTGGCAGCAGCAACAGTAAGATCATTCATGTTGTTTCATAGTTCTATAGATGAATCCAGACGGATTGTACCACATTAGAAGTAATTATTTGTAGATGCACGCTGATTAAAGGCATCTGGTGATGAATTAAAACAGTTTATATGTATTTTAAGTAGGGCTTTGAGCTACCACCTACGAGCTAAACACACCGGTGCAGCTGATCAGACTGATGTCAGCTGGCAGCTGCAGAGCCAAAGCTGGCAAAGCACTATTCTGAAGTGTGCAAACACCACAGCTGAACACAGTCCTTGCTAACTGTGTGGCAACCTCCAGAGCTGATGGATGAAGTGATGATGGACTGATGGACACTGAAGTGCCAAAAACTGCAGTTCCTCTGAAGTCCACTTGAGGCTCGTTCCAGGAGTGAGTCGGTCCCCACAGACCATCATAATAAAATGAAGAAATAAACATGTTTACAGCCTGGCGCAAAAAAACATTTTTGGTCTTTGTAGTTAATTTCAACATTCGTCACAACTCTGCAGGCTGTGTTTTTATATAACTCACCTGTGTTAATGTTATTAAGGCCCAAAGGTACAAATCTCTAAGGGCGTGGCTGCGACATCGACAGGCTGTCAGTTTCAGTCATATCCACCCTTTGCTCTCTACAGCGTCACCCTCTTGCCCTAATACGGTCACTAAAAAAAAAAGATGGCAGTCCACAAACCACTGGGTGACGTCATGGTTGCTGCGCCCATTTGTTACACAGCCTGTGGTGGCAACGGACTGCATTTTAAAGGCTTGAATACATCTTCCGTGTTGAACGTCCGCAGAGTGCGGTCCAGCTGCGGGATCCAGATTTCTCCTTAGTCATTAGTTCAAGGTCCAAACAGTTTAATACATTCAGCATCATGCTTACGATTGGCCATGTCATCCAGCTCGTTCCTGTCTCAAGTAGCTGTCCGTTAGTCGCTTACTCTGCAATTTCCAGATATAATGTTGGCATTGGATGTTCCTGTGCACCACTGATCCTTTACATTTGTACTAGGCTTGAGCTGAATACTCGGATGAAACGAGTATCTGCTACAGATAATTTACTTTTCACGAGTATCATACAAGTAAAACTTTTCATTAACTGTACTCATGATACAGGAAAACCTCATTTTGGTAGCTGTGTTTACTCTTATGATAAAAATGATCTGAAGCTCAATTGCACTTCTGTTTTCACAGGAAATGTACAGTTTGCATACAGTCTCTTTCAAAATAAAAGCACTATGATGGTACAACACCACCAATTTCTGTTTTTTTTTCCCTTCAACAACAAAGAAAAAAGGGTTTGGCTTCTCTTACAGGACACAAACACCGCTCTCTCGGTTGAAAGTAGGTGTTGGTTGGACACATCCACCACCCCCTCCTTGCCGTCCTCGCTTGGACATTCCCCACCTTAACTTTCGTCCTTGTCCCGTCACGTTTTCCCCCTGATGCTAAACTATAACGGCAACCAGCCGCATGTCATGCTGACGATAAAAGACGCCTTTTTTCATTGGTTTCTGGCACCGCAAGTCACTGCCAATGCGCCAGATTTCGACAACTTCGCACTTGAACTTGGCTAAGGACAGATCATTTTTGGCTAGAAATTCTTGCTTTTGTACAATCATGGCAGGAAATGCAACAAAACACATCTGCTTTTTGTTACACTTTCTGCGCTGGAAAAAGAGCAACAGATCAGTTCAATAAAGCCACACTGGTCACCTAAAGAGCTGCTGGAAACACAGCAATGACTCGCTCACAAACTGCTGGTTTCATTGTTTGTTGGTCTCGAACAGTGGTTTTCAGCCTGGCCACCATCCCCTCCAACTCGTGATGACAAAGTCAGCTCATGTACTACGTCACATGTGAATGTAACGTGTGTGGTTTGCAGAAACGTACAATGCCAACATTTTTGTCTGGCGACCAGGCTGACACTGAAACATGGTGTTTAGTTTTATACATACATAATAAGATTAAATGAATACTGTAAATACCTGCATGAACACAAGTGTTATTATGTTGACAACTTGTCAGCAACAGAAAAAGCCTTTAACTGTAATGGCATCAAATTAAGACACTCAGCAGAACACATGATGGCGGAGCTGAGACTCCGCTGCTCTCCTTTGTTCCTGGGAGGTGTCCAGCAGACTGGAGGTGCTGACTGTGTGAGAGAGCGTCAGATAAATGTCAGTGTGAGTGTTTTACAGCGACACAGGAGGAGGCGATGATTGGACATGGTCACGCTGCTCAGCGCTGCGGCTTCCTCTGCAGGAAGAGTGAAGTAATGTGGCTCACCTGTTCACCAGTCCGTCAAACGCCGCTTATAAAACCTCACTGAGACGAGTACAGTAACAACAACATCATCACCTCATGGCTCCGTCTGCCTCCACAGTCGTTCCACAATCAAGCTGTGTTCAACCCACAACGTGTCTCCATGGCAGCAGAGCGCCGATTTCAGCTTTTATATCTGATCCTCCTGCTTAGTTTCACTTCCTACGCTGATCAGATCCTCATCACCACATCTATCACCACATTAGTTTTGATGACCTTAAATCCCTTTATCAGCGGATTTAAGTGATTCTAATATTTAGATCTTTTTAAAGATTGTTCCATGTTGAAGGGGCAGAGTAGAAAAATGCAGTTTTCCCCAGATCTGTTAAAACCCAGGGTTCATTATAAAGCAACCACCTGGAGGAGCGAGCTGGAAACTACCAGAGCTGACACACAGAAGGGAGCAGAGGTCGGCCAGAAGTTTGCCCAATATTTCTTGTATAGATAAAAATATACGAGTGCTGTCCAACCCACCAAATTACAAAGAATGCAGTGATGAGGAAGATGCATAAAATGTAGATGCATGGTATGCTGAGTCAAGGCTTCGTAAAATGGAGGAGGTTGCATGCATATACAGTATGTCACCATCATCAGTCACAGACAGAAAAGTAGCTTCCATGAGTTTTTTCTTTTCACTGAAAGTAAAACAAGATTTATTCCTAAAATTAAAGCCAGGCTCCACTTTAAGCTTCTGAACTAGAGCAGCAATAGTTACATAAAATAAAAGCTTGTCATAGCCAAGCACCTGTATGAGGACACCCTTTCAATGGATTTACCATCAGAGGTTAAGATTCTAAAATCATGAAGCGTTTTTGCTTTAAATGCACCACTGTCACTTTACCCTGCAACTGCAAAGAACGTTGGAGCAAAGATCAAACCATATGTTCCAAGGAAAAGGTGCTGTGGATACAGAAATGTTTGAAAGGATTTATTAATGATGAAAGATAGAGCGTTCAAAGTTACAGTGACGACAACACCAACCTGAAAATGTGTTTCTCTATTTCAGTGACAGAAGAACAGCTGGAGGATGGGTGGAGGAATCAAGAGGAAGAATGCAGGTACACACACACACACACACACACGTATAGATAGATAGAATAAAATTAATTGTATTTCTTTTCGTACTTGTTTCTACTGTTTAGACCTTAGTCTAGTATAAAATAAAATTAAACACTGCCTGACATAATTACTGCAAGGTGTTAAATCATAAGATCAACTTGGGGGAGAGCATTTAACGTTTTGCTTCATGTATTCATTCAATTTTGAGGCTACAGTGCAGAAATATTGAAATACACCATTCTTTTTTCCCTCGCCAAAATTTAGAGCAACATTGTAATGTTATTTGCCCCCCTTTCTGACAAGATAGTATAACATGGTTGGTACCAATGGATGCCTTAGGTCCTAATAGTTTAATATGATAACTGTGTGGACATTTGGATGCAGCCGTGGACTTACTCAGTTTGCGTCTGAATGCTGTGATTGATTAATTGAAATTACTGTGTTATTTTGACAGCCCTAGTTTTAATTACATAATTACATTTATTTTTACATATTATTTTGTTATTTTCTTTTGTCAGTGATTTCAGTCAGTAAACTGTTGTACTTGATTCTATTCAAGGGTTAACCATAGACCTTTTCATCGGCCACCTCTTGGCCTTGGGCCAAGGTCATCTGTACCCTTTGACCTCCTCTGACAGCAGGCCTGAGTGTGTGTCCAATCAAAATAGCACCAACCACTCAGTACACAGTAAACACACTCAGAGAAACGGTAAACAAAGAAGCAGAAAGTTGAGGAAACGAGGAAAGACGCTCAATAAGCTGAGAAAACGACGCAGGGATAAATACAACGATTTCTCCTTTCTTTCCTCCTCCTCTCCCTGGTTTCCTGTTGTTTCCTCAGACTTCCTCTCTATGTGCGCTTACATGTGTAGCTGTGTGTTTCTGTGCTGTTCAGCAGGTAACTGCATAAACCTTCAGCTGAGGTCGCTCAGTTCAGATATAAACGCTCCTACTGGTCGTGTTTCTATAAAAAGCCGCTCCAAGGAAGAAACCCATTTCCTGTAAGCTCATATCCTCTTTCTGTCTGTGAGAGGTCGTGTCCTGTTGTCTCAGAGGGCAGCCGACACTCTGCTGCTGCTGCTGCTGCTGCTGCTGCATCTAAAGGCAGTCAGTTTACAGCTTGACCGGGAAGAAATGCACACACACACACAAACACCATGTATACTTGATTTCCCCTCAGCGAAACTGGGATTTATAAAGCGATGGAGACAACAGGTCATCTGAGGCAAAGCTCCACCTTCTGGCAGCAGAACAAAGTTAGTGACTTAGAAATGACAATAATTCAGGATTAATACCAGACATGAAAATACCCTCAGTTGCTGCTGTTATTCATCATAATTATTAAACAATTTAAGGTCAGTGTTTGGTATAATAACTCTAAAATGATGTTTCAACTGTGGGAGGCACGATGGTGCAATGGTTAGCGCTGCTGCCTCACAGCAAGAGGGATTCTCCATCTTCCTCCCACAGTCCAAAGCAGCCTGTTCTCTTTGTCAGTGATTTTGGCATCAGACACCAAAGCCAACTGCCACCTTTCATAGCACCTGTTGTGGCGGTACGATACGCCGCAGGACAGCGTTAGTTTGTAACACAGCTGGAAAGAATGTTTTGCATTGTTACCACATGACACAGGGAGGTGTCAGTTTGAAAAGCTGCCGGTGAGGACATAATATAAGAAGCTGGAAAGTCCCTGTAGGGCGGGAGGTTTGGTGGATGGGTCCAATAAAACCTGGACTTTTTCTTGGGAGGCCGGTGTGTGAGACGTAGGCGCAGACACTCGCAGCTGCCTCTCTCTCAGCTCCATTAAAATTGTGCTAGATTTAGGCTTTTATGTCGAACCTTGCGAACCTTGATGGAGCTTTCTGTGGTCCGTGTGGCTGCAGGCCATCATTAGAATGAGGAAAACTGTAAACTGTCCTCTGGCCGACTTCTAGCTAGTTTGCTGCTAGCTAGCAGCAAGGATATTACAGTTCCTGATAAATGTTTGTACAATGGCAGGATGCTACTACAGCTGGTGCCCATTCTTCTCCATCTTTTCCTTGATGTTGACATTTGAAAAACATCTAGTTAGCTAGCTAGGTCGATGTTTTTCAAATGTAAACATCGAGGAAAAGATGGAGAAGAATGGGCACCAGCTGTAGTAGCATCCTGACATTGTACAGACATTTATCAGGAACTGTGATGTCCTTTGATTCACCGAAACTTGGCTAAATCCTGCACGGCACCATTCCACCAGGCGGCTCCTTTTCTATTGCTGACCTGACGGAGCAGAGGAAACCTTCAGGAAACGTTTCCGCTGAAGAGCAGAGTAGATAACAAATTTGTTTTGGTCTCACTTTCTCTCTGGACTTTAGCTCTTTGTTTACTTTCCTCACTTTTTCACTGGACTTCAGCTCTTTGTTTACTTTCCTCACTTTTTCTCTGGACTTCAGCTTTTTCTTTACTTTCCTCACTTTCTCTCTGGACTTTAGCTCTTTGTTTACTTTCCTCACTTTTTCTCTGGACTTTAGCTCTTTGTTTACTTTCCTCACTTTTTCTCTGGACTTCAGCTCTTTGTTTACTTTCCTCACTTTCTCTCTGGACTTTAGCTTTTTCTTTACTTTCCTCACTTTCTCTCTGGACTTTAGCTCTTTGTTTACTTTCCTCACTTTTTCTCTGGACTTTAGCTCTTTGTTTACTTTCCTCACTTTTTCTCTGGACTTTAGCTTTTTCTTTACTTTCCTCACTTTCTCTCTGGACTTTAGCTCTTTGTTTACTTTCCTCACTTTTTCTCTGGACTTCAGCTCTTTGTTTACTTTCCTCACTTTCTCTCTGGACTTTAGCTCTTTGTTTACTTTCCTCACTTTTTCTCTGGACTTTAGCTCTTTGTTTACTTTCCTCACTTTCTCTCTGGACTTTAGCTCTTTGTTTACTTTCCTCACTTTCTCTCTGGACTTTAGCTCTTTGTTTACTTTCCTCGCTTTTTCTCTGGACTTCAGCTCTTTGTTTACTTTCCTCACTTTCTCTCTGGACTTTAGCTCTTTATTTACTTACCTCACTTTCTCTCTGGACTTTAGCTCTTTGTTTACTTTCCTCACTTTTTCTCTGGACTTCAGCTCTTTATTTACTTTCCTCACTTTCTCTCTGGACTTTAGCTCTTTGTTTACTTTCCTCACTTTCTCTCTGGACTTTAGCTCTTTATTTACTTTCCTCACTTTCTCTCTGGACTTTAGCTCTTTGTTTACTTTCCTCACTTTCTCTTCTTTTGCACTGTGCTGAACTGACAATCATTCACTTGGTTCAACATTCTGAATCAGCCATAATTTTTTTTTTTTTTTTTTTTTTAAAGCCAACAGGGGCTGATGAGGGGACCGGTGCAGGACACATTGCACCAACAAGAGTGACATACGTTCATCAACAGCCCAATATTGATTGGCTGTCAGCTTGGTGTGACAGGGCCTTAAGCTTTCAGATGAAATTAAGTTGGACAGAAGCCTCCGTCTTTCTACTGTTGAGCATAAATGAGCCCTTAATGTGCAAACAGTTAATAGAAGGTATCTGTGTGGATGTAAATCAGGCTGGCGCACAACCACACAATGGATGCAGTTAATAAAAAAGAACGATATGTATACATGTCTTTATTAATCTGTGTAGACAGACAGACAGACAGACAGACTGAAGTGTGATGAGGATGTTTTGACAAATTCTGACTAGTCCAGCAGATCCAGATCCTGAGGAAGGCAGTCTGTTGATATGTTGACCTTTGGCAGTTGACATAAATGCTTTTGAGTTTCCCCTTGTTTGTTGTACTGCCAGTAACAACACAGCGTTAATGACACATATTGTTGTACGACATGAAGCCTCATCAGCAGAGGGTGTGTTGCGTCAGCTGAAGTCTAATAATCAGTGTGTCAGTGCTGCTGCTGCTCCTGTGAGTCTGGAAGTGACCCAAATAAAGCTGCGCTGTATTCAGGTGCTGCGTGTCTCATCACGCCTCAGCTGCTCTCAGCTATGTGGCCCCGCCGGCCTCCACCTGAGCCCTGCAGCAGTCGCAGACCTCACTCTCAAACACACAGGGATCAGGGACGACTGCAGACCTGCAGCTCGGGTTTCCCGGTGCTCAGCTCTGTTTTCAGGAAGGAGTTTTAAAGTAGTGCCCGCCGGCGTGAACGTTGACTGTGAGGTTTAATTCAAACTTGATGAATTCATCCAGTCTCTTCAAAGTGAGTGACACCTGGTTAATTATTCACAGCCAGAAAGAAAACCAGTGATATGATCAGAGACAGAAGGTATTTGGTAACTTCAGTTGGATCAAGAGACAAGATGCCAAGTTTATTGTCTTGACATGATATCCAGCATTTTGAGAAAACATCTTTTTAGCTGCTGTTAAAGGGATAGTTTGGAGTTTTAGAAGTGGGGTTGTATGAGGGGCCTCTACAGGAGACAAAACACAGAGTCTCAGCAATGTACTGCTGTGGACGGGGCTCAGCAACAAAACCTATTTTAGCCACTTAAAAAAAAGCTATATCAGTTTGAGTTTCGCTGTGTGTAAGCTGTTAACGGCTTCAGTTCTGAGTTCATTTTAGCTCACTGAACACGGGAGCTGCTGGTCTGCTTCCATCAGTTAGCATGTCGGAGGCTTTTTAACCACTGAAAATTTTGTAGTGACCCATTGCTGTTTTTCAGAAGGTCTGCTTCACTGTGACATCATTATACTCTGCATAAAACACTTTTCTGTCCATTACTCAGCGTCATATCTCAGGAACAGAAGTGGAGACATTTGGTCAGATACTGAATCTTGAAACTGTGCTGATTGTATAGATCTTCTGTGTGTGAAGCGTCCATGTTTTCACTGACATGATGGAGACTGTCAGAGACACTGGACTGGTGGGCGGAGTCATACAACCACAAGGCCTTAATTCTCGTTGTGCCTAAACATAAGCATACATTAGCCACAGCGTTGTAACATATCTGTGGTTTGCAGAAATGCACAATTTTGATCAGTTTTCTGGTGACTGAGCTGCTTTTCTCATGCTGAGCTGGACAAGTTTTTGCCTGTGAGTAAATCCTGCCGAAATCTGGTATGAAGAGACGTCCTGTCGCTGCAGTGTGTGAGCGAAACTGAGTTCATACACATTGACATGTGTTTGACCTCTGTCTGCTCCCCTCCTGCTGGGCGACTGTGCAGCTTCCTCCGTGTTAGTCAGTGTCTTTATTGTCACCCTGTGATCCAAAGTGACAACTCCATCACTGTCAATGATCTTCTACTAGAGCTGAGTCCACGAGACAACCTCCCCAAATCTAACTAGAGGGACCACATGGAGGTTGAATACTTCTGTCTCCTCATATTTCTATGTCGGACCAGATGGTTTTGTTTCCCTTTGCATGGGAGAACCGGCCTGCAGCTTCACAGCTGCATCTGAAATCTGCAGAATTATCTGTGAATGAATAATGTGTCAACAGTTTTTGTTATGACACAACAAATGTCACTTAAAACTGATAAACACACTAAAGGTCTTTCTCAGTGAACGTTTTTACTAATTCACCTTTACACCTTCACACATGAACACAACACACACCAACAAGTGTTCCTGCTCCACCCAGAAATGCAAGAAATTAGCTGTTTAAATGTTGAATATGTGAGAGATTCAACAAAATCCCCCAGAGAGGAGTGTGATAATTTACCGTTTGGGTCTGATGCCTCCATTGATTTTAAACAAGAAATTAATATTTTTTGGAAGATAAACTTTGATTCAAGAGGTGAAATCTGATATTTCTCTGTTGACAAATGAGTTTGTCTGAAAGAAAAGTTGAAGGCTCTTGTTTCTGTTGGATAGTTTAATACACAACAGCACTGCTTTTACAGTGGAACGCAAACGTTTGGGCACCCCTGGTGAAAATTGTGTTCACTGTGAATAGTTAAGTGAGTAGAGGATGAACTGATTTTCAGAAGGCATGAAATTTAAGATGAAACATGTTTCTGTAAAATTATTGGACTCATTTTTGTTTTATACAATTTTAGAGTGAAAAGCAGTCAACTGTTCCCAGGGTCTGAGACCTTCATGAGCTTGTTCGGGCTCTGGCTTGTTCACAGTCATCGTCAGGACACTCTGAAAACTAAAAGACCTGATGAAGACTAGAAGAAGATAGCAAAGTGTTTTCAGGGAGCTGTTTCTGTGGAGGTCAAGCTGAAAACTCTGTGAGAGAGCTGCTCGTAGGATTGTTAGAAAGGCAAATGAAACCTCTGTTTGACTGCAAAAGACCTGCAGGAAGATTTCTCAGACTCTGGAGTGGTGGTGCACTGTTCTACTGTGCAGACACACCTGGACAAATATGAGCTTCATGGAAGAGTCATCAGAAGGAAACCTTTCCTGTGTCCTCACCACAACATTCAGCCTCACAAGTTTGCAAAGGAACATCTGAACAAGCCTGATGCTTTCTGGAAACAAGTCCTGTGGACTGATGAAGGTGAAACAGAACTTTCTGGACACAATGAGCAAAGGTATGTTTGGAGAACAGACTGTTAAACACGGGGTGGATGATGATGCTTTGGGCTTGTGTTGCAGCCAGTGGCACGGGGAACATTTCACAGGTAGAGGGAAGAATGGATTCAGTTAAAGTCCAGACATCACAGCATGTGTAAAAAAGCTGCAGATGAAGAGAGGATGGCTTCTACAACAGGACAATGATCCTAAACACACCTCCAGATCCACAATGGACGACCTCAAGAGGAGCCAGCTGAAGGTTTGGCCACGCCCCTCACAGCCCCCCGACCTAAACATCATTAAACATCTGTGGATAGAGCTCAAAGAGCAGAGCATGAAGACGGCCCAAGAGTCTCACAGAGCTAGAAGCCTTTTGCAGGAAGAACAGGTGAAAATCCTCCAAACAAGAGCTGAAAGACTCTGAGCTGGATACACAAAGTGTTTAGAAGTTGTGATACTTGCCAAAGGGGGCGCTACTGAGCACTGACCATGCAGGGTGCCCAAACTGTTGCTTCAGGTCCTTTTCCTTTCTTGTTATTTTGAAACTGTAAAAGATTGAAATTAAAAAGTAATCTTGCTTAAAATATTGAAGAAATGTTTCATCTTTAACGTCATGCTGATGAGATCAGTTTATCTTTTACTTAACTATTCACAGTAACAGTCTTAAAACATCTATGTTGTGAAGCAGAAGGGTCAACAGTCATTGGTTT
Source organism: Epinephelus awoara (assembly GCA_035609425.1). Taxonomy (NCBI): domain Eukaryota; kingdom Metazoa; phylum Chordata; class Actinopteri; order Perciformes; family Serranidae; genus Epinephelus; species Epinephelus awoara. Next base: position 42,118,691 of record CM069297.1, read on the forward strand.
ATGGAAAACTGCAGTTTATTTCATGTCAGATATCATCTTGTGTCAGTACATTGCGTGATGACTGAAGTGTTCTTGTTTTGATATCCTTAATCACAGTGATTGATGTTTACTTAGCCTGAGGTTTGCTGTGGGTGTGACACTTTAATGAAGTGCATATCAGTTTATCAAACCGCCACTTAACACAGTTACAACACTATGGTCGGTGCGATAACATGCTTTCACTTTCACCCCGCAGTTGAAGCCGGTGTCTCTGCATTCCTGGAAGTTAATCAGTTTGTGGCAGTCACTCATCAAGTGCAACTGACAGCAGGAAGTAGTTTTTAGTGGAAATTTGGTGAACTTAGTGAAAGTGCTGTTGTCTCAGGTGCATCGTTTTGCTGTCATGACTCAGGTATGATGTTGGCAGGGACTTCACAACCACAGCCTGACAGGCAGTTGGGAGGAGGAACCAACAGAGAGACAGACGATAAACCAGAAATCTGTGTGAAGATTAACCAGAAAACTTTACAAAAGCCAACTTATCTAGTGATCTGGAGCGCTCCCAGCAGCAGTATGGACCCATAAATGAGGTCACGCGTCTGAATGTTTGTGAGACTGAAATAAGTTTGTATAAGATCATTAGAGTCAGCAGAGAGTGCTGCCTGCAGGCTGTTTTTATTTCAGTTTTGTTATTACTGCATGTGTGGCTGAAACGCCTCCTGTGAGGACACGCTGAGAGACAGAGTTGCTTCATTTTTAACGTGTTTATTAGTTTCTTATTGATAATCAAACCAACGGTGACGGTGTCCTCCTAATTCCCCTGTGCCATAGAGCTCCATTTAAAGGTGCAGTGTGCAAGATTTTGGGGAAATATTATCTCATGGTGGTCACTTCCTGTCAATGTTACAGATCAGAAGCACAGAGAGTTGTTGACTAGAGATGATACACCGTCTCGTGGTGGTCACTTCCTGTCAACGTTACAGATCAGAAGCACAGAGAGTTGTTGACTAGAGATGATACGCCGTCTCGTGGTGGTCACTTCCTGTCAACGTTACAGATCAGAAGCACAGAGAGTTGTTGACTAGAGATGATACGCCGTCTCGTGGTGGTCACTTCCTGTCAACGTTACAGATCAGAAGCACAGAGAGTTGTTGACTAGAGATGATACGCCGTCTCGTGGTGGTCACTTCCTGTCAACGTTACAGATCAGAAGCACAGAGAGTTGTTGACTAGAGATGATACGCCGTCTCGTGGTGGTCACTTCCTGTCAACGTTACAGATCAGAAGCACAGAGAGTTGTTGACTAGAGATGATACGCCGTCTCGTGGTGGTCACTTCCTGTCAACGTTACAGATCAGAAGCACAGAGAGTTGTTGACTAGAGATGATACGCCGTCTCATGGTGGTCACTTCCTGTCAACGTTACAGATCAGAAGCACAGAGAGTTGTTGACTAGAGATGATGCGCCGTCTCATGGTGGTCACTTCCTGTCAACGTTACAGATCAGAAGCACAGAGAGTTGTTGACTAGAGATGATACGCCGTCTCAGGGTGGTCACTTCCTGTCAACGTTACGGATCAGAAGCACAGAGAGTTGTTGACTAGAGATGATACGCCGTCTCATGGTGGTCACTTCCTGTCAGCGTTACAGATCAGAAGCACAGAGAGTTGTTGACTAGAGATGATACGCCGTCTCAGGGTGGTCACTTCCTGTCAACGTTACGGATCAGAAGCACAGAGAGTTGTTGACTAGAGATGATGCGCCGTCTCAGGGTGGTCACTTCCTGTCAACGTTACGGATCAGAAGCACAGAGAGTTGTTGACTAGAGATGATGCGCCGTCTCATGGTGGTCACTTCCTGTCAACGTTACGGATCAGAAGCACAGAGAGTTGTTGACTAGAGATGATACGCCGTCTCATGGTGGTCACTTCCTGTCAGCGTTACAGATCAGAAGCACAGAGAGTTGTTGACTAGAGATGATACGCCGTCTCAGGGTGGTCACTTCCTGTCAACGTTACGGATCAGAAGCACAGAGAGTTGTTGACTAGAGATGATGCGCCGTCTCAGGGTGGTCACTTCCTGTCAACGTTACGGATCAGAAGCACAGAGAGTTGTTGACTAGAGATGATGCGCCGTCTCATGGTGGTCACTTCCTGTCAGCGTTACAGATCAGAAGCACAGAGAGTTGTTGACTAGAGATGATACGCCGTCTCAGGGTGGTCACTTCCTGTCAGCGTTACAGATCAGAAGCACAGAGAGTTGTTGACTAGAGATGATACGCCGTCTCAGGGTGGTCACTTCCTGTCAGCGTTACAGATCAGAAGCACAGAGAGTTGTTGACTAGAGATGATACACCATCTCATGGTGGTCACTTCCTGTCAGCGTTACAGATCAGAAGCACAGAGAGCTGTTGACTAGAGATGATACACCATCTCATGGTGGTCACTTCCTGTCAGCGTTACAGATCAGAAGCACAGAGAGCTGTTGACTAGAGATGATACACCATCTCATGGTGGTCACTTCCTGTCAGCGTTACAGATCAGGAGCACAGAGAGTTGTTGACTAGAGATGATACGCCGTCTCAGGGTGGTCACTTCCTGTCAACGTTACAGATCAGAAGCACAGAGAGTTGTTGACTGGAGATGATGCACCATTTACAACGTTGCAGAACAACTGCATTGCAGTTGCTTGTTTCAGTTCGTCTTGTAGCAAAGCTTTGGTCTGAATTGGACTTTAGAATGAGCCATTTCTATCTACATAGGGAGATCGCCATGTTTTTCAGTGGCCCAGAATAAGAAAACAAACACTGGCTCTAGTGAGGGACATTCACAGTTTCGCGGTGGACACCGTAGTTAGAAGCCCCCCTATTCACAGGCTTTGAATCACCTGGTCTGTTTGTTTTGAAGAGGAAGAGACCTGTGGATAATTCAGCTCTCTGTAAAATCCCCCTGAACAATGAACACTGAAACCAGAGGAAGTTTCAGCTGGCTACAATCTTCAGTTCTCACCAATAGACGTCACTAAATCCCCCTAAATTTCACACACTGTACCTTTAAAACACTTCAGTGAGTCACTGTAGATGTGCAGCTGTGATGACCAATATGATGTCCAGATAATAGCAGACTGTTATTTCTTTGAATTCCTTTTTTATTTGTCAGCTGTAAACAGGGTTGTTTCACAGATAATCAGTGATTTTTCTAAACTAATGGAAACAAACTGTTTTTTTTTTTTGTTTTTTTTTGCAAAACCACTTATTTAGCTGCAGATGTTTATGTGCTGCAGAGAGACAGCGTGGTGACTGCAGATCATCAGCATGTCCAGGGACATATTGTAAAACAACTGAGATGCAACACTGGAATTACCCTCAGGAAACAGAGTGATAGCACATTAATGACGTCAAACTGCATGTTCAGTTTATTTGTCGTCTTTATTTATGTTACCCTGGATGACTGGAAACATCTGAACAACCTGATTTTCATGACAAAGGCCTTTATGGGAAATTGCGACATAAAGTTCAAGCTGAAGGAAGCGGCCTCATAAAAACTATTACAACATTGTTTCTCTAAAGACTTCCTTTAATGCGTCTATCATCACAGGCTGAAAGTAAAAACGTGTTTTACACCAGCCGCTGCAGGAAGAAGGCGCTTTGTATTTTAAAGGACACCAGTCACACAGCATCAGGCTTGTTCAGATGTTCCTTTGCAAACTCAACGGCGGCAACAACATCCAACACACCCAGGGTACCTTGCTGTCATATGTGGACGTGGAAAGTCCATGACCAAACGTGGACATGTGATGTGACATGTGACATGTGCTCCGTTAAACACTAACAGCGTCCGGTTGTGTATCATGGTGATGTGAAAGAATGGCTTTTTCCGTCGATGTCTGACGCTGGAAATCACTGACCAAGAGCCAGATTTTGATGTCTTCGGAGTGAGACCTGGTTGTGATGTCGCACCCAAGTTTATTAGATCCATGTCGCACAGTTTAGCTGCATCAAACTTGTAAGACTGCTAAAATCTCACAGTCCGTAGGAGGCTTTATTCTTCTTCGTCTTCTTTGTATTCTTCATCATGTCTGTCTTCTTCTTCTATTTTATCATCCTCATATTCGCAGTTGTCTCTTCCTCATTATCTTCTTCATATTCTCTGTCTTTTTATTTGTATAGTTCATCTTCATTATCTTCCCCTTCTTTGTTGTCTTCGTTTTCTTCTCAGTATTCTTCGTCTAGTTTTTGGTATTGTTCTTCCTCATCTTAGTCGTCTTTGTCTCCTCTTTCTTCGTCTCTTCCTGTGTCCTATTTGTGCAGCTTTTGTGTCCACTAAACCTGCACAAATAGGACAAAAGACACCGTGTAACTTTCAGAGTACCCACAAACGGTGAAATGCACCCTCAACTGCACTGCCAACAAATAGCGTCTTGGCGCTCTTGTACGACTTGAACATATTTAAATGAGTTCGTAGTTACTCATGCTTCTTGTTCTTTTTTTGTATTTCACTCCAGAGTGCAGATGCTTGCCACAAAAACACTTTTCTCAGATACAACCACAAACCTGACAGGATGTTTTATATATTTCTATATGTTACAGCTGCACAGAGATTCACTGGCTCTAACTGTTTGTTTGCTCAGATGATTTCTCTCTGTAGTGAATTCTTGACTTTGTTCGTGCTTCATTAGAAACCTGGTCTTTTTGATGAGCGGTTACCTTGGTGCCCAGATGACATCACAGAAGTATTTGGAGTTTACCAAACTCAGTCACATGTCTGTCAGCTCCACCCGACCGTCCGACGGGGGCTTTTTAAACATGCTGCATGTTTGTGGATGCAGGTGTTGAGCTGACATCAGGGAATGTGTGAGCGTCACTCTGTGTGAGTGTTTGTCTCTGACTGCTGAGTCTCCTCGCTGTTGAGATGGATTTTCCCAACGAGTGACAGAAACTCAGGAAGTGACTGATACAAACTGAACAGTCAGATCTAAACAGCTCACCCCCTCACACTGTTACACACTACTACGAAAGCGGCGTGAAAATAAAACTATGAATTCTGCATCGGGATAAACATCCTGTGGTCACAGGAAACAAACAGGAAGTACTTATCATCAAGTGTTTCCTCAGTATCTCCTCCTGCTCTGATTTTGGAGTCAACTCTTCTTCTTGTGTTAGCCAGGCTTATATCTTGAATGCGTTATGAAATGTTCTCAATGGATTCTGGGTAAATTAGGATTTGCTGAAGAGTGGAAATACAGAAAAACACACACTGCCAGCATCTTGATCATCGCGTGTTGATGCATGTAATCAATTCAAACCCTGTCTCTCAGGAATTACTGCAAGTTATAACAGCAAATATGTTCTGGGTGAAACTTAATATCATCCAGATTCTGTTTTTTATATAATGAGGAAACATTTTACAGTATCTGCACAACATTCATTGAAAATATATGAGATTCATTTTGCTTTAATATCTGATCAAAGCAACTAAAGTATGATTTACATTTTTGTGGTGATGATGAGACACTCCTGGTTCCTGTATTTAACAAAGACGATGGTCTGTGTTAAATACAGGAACAGCCAACAGTGAAGCATTACCCTTTTTCCGTAAGGGACCCCTTTCCTTTACTTTCATTGACTGAGTGACATATTCTATGGATATTTCATATTATATTTGATACATAACAAAAACACCATAGAACAGCTGATAAACTGAACAAATAATGAACACAATAACTGCAGGAAGTTTATGTAAAACAAGTGATTTGGATGAATTTTAGCAGATTAATCCTGCGAGTATTACATCAGAGATGAGTTTTTGTAATATTTAACTTTTTAATAATTATTTCTGTGTTGTGTGTGTGTGTTTTTTAAATTCAACAATCATACACACATAAAATACATCTTTTTTTTTTTAATTCAGTATTTCTTCTCCTGACACTTGGCTTGGGTTGGACCCACTCTTGCTTTTAGAACTGCCTTATATCTTGGTGTCACAGATTCAACAAGGTGCTGGAAATATTCCTCAGATTTTGGTCCATATTGACATGATGACATCACACAGTTGCTGCACATCCATGATGAGAATCTCCCGTTCCAGCACATCCCAAAGCTGCTCTGTTGGACTGAGATCTGGTGACTGTGGAGGCCATTGGAGTACAGTGAACTCACTGTCATGTTTGAGATGATGTGAGCTTTGTGACATGGTGCGTTATCCTGCTGGAAGTAGCCATCAGAAGATGGTACACTGTGGTCATAAAGGGATGGACACGCTCAGCAACAATACTCAGGTAGGCTGTGGTGTTTAAACCATGCTCAGTTGGTACTAAGAAAATCTCCCCCACACCATTACACCACCAGCAGCAGCCTGAAGCGTTGATACAAGGCAGGATGGATCCATGCTTCCATCTGAATGTGGTTTTTCCAATCTTCTATTGTCCAGTTTTGAATTGTAGCCTCAGTTTCCTGTTGTTAGCTGACAGGAGTGGCACCTGGTGTGGTCTTCTGCTGCTGTAGCCCATCTGCTTCAAGGTTGGACAAGGTGTTGTTGCTTCAGAGATGGTCTTCTGCACACCTTGGTTGGAACCAGTGCTTATTTGACTTCCTGTTGTGGAGGGAATGACGTAATTACCCCTAAATGTAAAGGTAAAGGTGGAGCTGCAAACATTTTAACAGACTTTTCTGGTCACAAATTTTTATTTCACTGTATATTTGTTGCAATTAATATATACATTTTATTTTTCTAGAAATCTTTTACATGTATTAAATTTAAATACAGTAATAAACAGAAAATGAAACATGATACTGCTGATACTGGTAATTAAAATGAACCACAGTAATATTAAGGCCCATTAACGGTCATGCATATTGACCAATTCTCTGTAGACACCCAAAAAAATTGCTGAGCACGTCTGATTCACTTCTTCAAAGACTGAACTGCACATTTAATAACTTTTATCTTTCAAATATTTGGGTATCCTTTTATCCATAAAAAGTGTTTGATGTGTGTTTAATGAAAAAATGATTTTTGTTTCACTTCAGATGAAACAAATCTGTGCTCTTTTATCTAAATGGTCATTGACTGAAAACACCACATGAATCATTCTTCACATATTCTGGCTTCTTGTAAATACTCCAGCGATCAGGCGGCAGAGGTGCCACTCAGGAATGAAACTCTTCCACGTTTCTGTCACAGCAGACTGAGCGGAGTTTCCTCCAGTATATCAATTATTTTCAAGGCTGTCACTGCCTCAGCTTCACCGGCGTGTCCCCACAGCACCCAGTTTATCAGCTGGGCTCCATCAGACAGACACTGGGTGAAAACAAAAACAGGAAATGACCAGGAAGTTTCATGATAACAGGCAGGACGCTTGTAGATTCCCTTTAACGCTGCAGTTTTCATTTTTTTTTTTTTTTCAGCCAATTCTAAGAATATCAGATGATTCCCAAGCTGTCGTCATGTTATCGTTGGCTCTGACCACAGATAGACTGGCACAGAGAGAACGCTTGATGCAGGAGACCACTATTCACTTCCTGTTTCAGTCTACACTGGTTTCTTTTAACTGTATCTGCAACATTTTCCTGATCTTAAAGATATACTTCAGGGGCCGTATTCACAAAGCTTCCTCGTACAAAGAGTGACACAATTTTTGGAAAACTGGAAAGTGCTGCCTCAACCTTCCATCAGCGACAATATCAAAACTTCACATCTGTAAACCAATCTTTCCTAAATCACTCCTAATATTCGGACTCCTTAACTGAAAAATTCTACTAAAATGTAGTAGGCTAGGCCAGGAGCTCTCTGAATGTTTGAATGGAGTGTTTTACCTACAGTAGATGTCAGTCAGCACACCTCCAGTTTGGAGAAGCAGGCAGAAGTCCGACTTGAAAGCTAAGCAAAGTACTGAAGCCGTAAATGAAGCCGTTACATTGGGTTAGGGTTAGGGGCGTTGACGTTATGGTTTAACGGCTCCCGGCAGCATCAAGGGGAAACATGGGGGGACAAGGACGAAAGTTAAAGTGATAGTTCAGGTTTTTGGACATGAAGTTGTGTGAAACGCTGACCATCTGTAGCTCTGATGTGACGGTGTCACTACTGTCAACGAGCCTCCTGCTCTGAGAAATGGCCCATAGCTTACCGGAGAAAAAGTAGTTCTGGAGATATAAGGGGGACACGTAACCAAAAGGTTTAAGCTACAAAAAAGTATGCATGTGTTTTGTTAGACTATTTCAATCATTTAAAACATCCCCGCATTATGTCAGACCTTGCTATCAATTGGGACTATTTTCTGGCCAGTATCACTCCGCCGTGCAGGCCCGCAAGACAGCACGCCAACAGAAATCAATTAGACAGTTCATCACCACGCTGTGCAGGTGCGCAGGATAGCAACGGCTAATGAAAACTTCAGCGGCTGCTTCCAACAGAGAACCAGTAGGCTATTATTAGTGAGGAAGAAGATGTACTAGCCCTTTATATAGCTACTACTACAGTGCGAACACCGGCTCAGGCTCACGACACACCCTCGTCAGCTGCTGTAGGTAAACAGAGGAATACCAAAGTGGTGCGAACTTGTGATTTCCCCAGCTGTGGGAATAAAAACATTACCATCTCCCAACTCCATCGGTTTCCTGTTACAGATGTAACCTGTAGGCATGCATGTATGTAACATATAATGTGATGTATCCAGGCAGACACGTACAATGCCAACATTTTTCCTTGGTGACTGGGCTGCTTTATCGAGAGTCTCCTGAAGCATCGCTGCTCTTTGGGCTCTTCTTATTTTCCTTTACAGAGGAAGGACTCTGGTCTCGTTTCTCCTTTTAATCTTTATTTAAACCAGATCAGTCATAGCACAATCAGGGATTTCTTCCTCGAGGGAAACCTGAAAAGGAAATTGAAAATTAAAAGCAGAGACAGACCGGTAGACAGAGAGTTTTCCCGTTGTTTCAACTCTCTCATAATGGTTCGATTTATGCATGCAGTCATATCGGCTGAATGAGAAACGAATGTCCAGATTACCTGGCAGGCCACCTCTGATCTCCATATAGATTTCATTTTACGAAGTGAGAATACAAGTCTTGTGACAGGCTGATCTCGGCAGACAGTGAAGCATCACCATTGACCTCAGAGGAGTCCCTCCCTACACTCAGGTCTCTGAGTGACCCTGAGTTTTCTATTCTTGTTTTCACGACTCACAGAGCATCATTTATTATAAAATGCAATGTTTTGACTTATTAATAATTTTTGTAAAGCAAAGATGCATTCCACTTCCTTTTTTTCAGTCACATTGTCGTTAGATGTGAGAAAATAGTGAGCTGTAATGAAAATCAAGCGCTCCCCTCCTCCAACAGTCCAGCTTGGGTTCGGTCCCAAGTTGTCAAAATGATGACACTTTGTCATGCTCCTTTAGCTGCTGATACTAAGGGCCAGTCCCAATACCCCCCTTAGCCCTACCCCTACATTTACACGTTCCCGCGAGGGGTAGTGGTGTCCCAATTCCTTTTTGCGTGTAGGGGTAGGGGGCATAACGGGAGGTAGTGGGTATGAAACTAGCCCTTGGGAGCGAGGGATTTCAGATGCTGACTTGCCAGTGAGGGGTAGACGTCGCCATGGCTACCACTGAGCAAGAGACGGGGGAAAAAGTTCATACATAGCTAATGTTACTGTCATCAGGTTGCTTGTTAGCTAGCTAGCTAGCTCGCACTATCTGGCGTCTGTCATCTGTCCTGTCCTGCAAAATTGTTGGATTTTTCACATTACGATAACACACCAGCTAGCATAACTATGCTGCCTCGTAATGTTAGCTAGCTAGCAGAAGTCCCCTGTCGTCTGTCGTTCATCAAATGAAGCATGATGAATACAGCGAATGATATCGGTAGGATGAACTCAACTGGAGACTCCATTGTAGATGCCGGTTGGAAATGTAGATGGTTCGCAGCTTCCTGTTTAAAATAGTTGCGTATGCGTGAACGTAACCGACGCAGTGACGTAGTGAGTGGTGTCCCAATTCCTAGGGAAAGACTTCAACCCCTACCCCTCGTTGCTTCATTTCGAGGGCCAAGGGCTAGTGGACAAGGGGGGGTCTGTTTGAGACACAGTGGGCTTTTAACTTGATTTGTGCTGCTGTCTTGACCAGGGCTTGAACAAGTCATGACTAACACCGGAGTATACCAAGACCAAGTCATGACCAGGACCGCAATGTATCGAGACCAAGTCATGACCAGGACCAGAGTGTATCGAGACAAGACTGCGTGAAAATACAGTCCAAGGCGAGGTCAAGATCCTTCAAAGGTGGTCTGAAGACTGGTCTCAAGACCTTCAACACTGGTAACGTAATGTAAATTACATACATACATCACAACATGTGATTTACGTCACATAACGTTTCATCCAACCCTGAACCCATAACAAACATATTTTAAACCAAAACATGATCTTTTTAAAGGGTATACCCTGATGAAGACATATAAATGTGTTGGTTTATCCATTAATCAATACAGGATTTTTAACTACAGTCAGAGTGCCTCGGATGCAGTTTTGGACTTCTCGCTGGTACCATGGACTTTTTTATGTGACTATTTGCCCCGTCCTTGAAGAGCGACAGAATTTCTTACAGTGAACTACACAGTGCCTTGACCCAGTGCAGCACTGCCTATTCTTTCTTCAACTCTCTACAGGCTTTTGACGAATGTGAAAAACACAGAAAATCAGACCAGTTTGGAAAACTATAATGACGGACAAAAGTTTCAGACTCACTGTGCAAACATGATTGACACAATGTGAGGTTTATTTTTAGATGTGCGACAATTTTGCACACACGCACAAAAAACAACTTACTGTGCAAAAACCGCAAGTGACTGTATTTGACGACCTGGGAATGACAACAGGTTGGTCTGTCATTAAGATTGTTTCATTAAAAGCAGAAACTTAACCAGAAATATTGAACAACAAAAATATTGAGCTGTCTTTGAATCCTTATCTAAAGATTATTTTAAATTATTAGTCATGCCGTTACAAGTGTCAATGGGATTTTTAAGTTGTCTTTAATTCCAGTTTCACTTCAGAGTTTGGGAATGACGCCCAGATTTAATCTGTTGTAAATGTGACAAATGATCCCAGTTTAGTTGACAGCATGAATCAGATTGTGTCTCTGAGGGCAGCAGGCTCAAAGTACAGGTCAAAGTAGAATTCCTGCTGACAGATTAAATCATAACACATCATGATTCAGCCTCCGCAGTGAATCATATGCCCTCACTTTCATTACTACATAATACCAAACTGGGGAACAATTAAACAAAACAGACTTTGACCCTGAGCTTCTATTTGTATCCGTGTTCATTGTGAAAGAATAGCGTGACGTAAAAGCAACAACATTTACTTAACCTTTAAGTTCCCTTTGTATTACAATAGAAGTGAAACACAGAAGATCCCAGCTTTTACTTTTCAATTGATTTGATAACACAAACAGCTCAACACATGATCAAACCTTAGAACATTTTGTACTGACTGAAATGTGTCTGTGATGTTAAGTATTAAACAGCCATACATCAGTGTTTATGTATTTGATTTGATCCAGCTGCACTGATGGAAGAGAAGTTTGGTCATTTATATTCCGCAGCTGGAGACATTATGTTTTCAGGTCGTCCGTCTCATTCTTGTGGACACGATATCTCAAGAACACCTTAAGGGGAATTTCTTCAAATTTTGCTCAAATGTCCACTGGGACTCACAGACGAACTCATTCGTTTTTAGTACTGGTACTCACCACCCACTGGAGCACAAGCTAGGTGTTATCAGGACCCTACAACACAGAGCTGATAACGTACCTACCAGTACTCAGGCACAACGGAAAGAGCATGAACATCTGAGGGAGGCTCCAAAAACTTGTGGTTATCCCAGTTGGACCTTTGTGAAAACAGCAGCCCATTCTAGAAAGAACAAGGTGGGTGATGAAGAAAAGAACAAGCGCAAAAACATGGCCGTCCCCTGTGTGTCTGGGGTATCTGAAAAACTCAGTAGGATCTTCAACAAACACCGCATCCCTGTGTATTTCAAACCCAGCAACACACTCAGACAAAGACTGGTCCATCCAAAAGACCGTACACCACACACCCAGAAGAGCAACCTGGTGTACGCTGTCCAATGCAGCGAGGAATGCCCAGACTTGTACACTGGTGAAACAAAACAACCACTAAACAAACACATGGCCCAACACAGAAGGGCTAACTCGTCAGGGAAAGACTCAGCTGTCTGTTTACACCTCAAGGAGAAAGCACACTCCTTTGAAGACAGCAATGTGCACATTTTGGACAGGGAAGACAGATGGTTTGAAAGAGGTGTAAAAGAAGCCATCTATGTGAAATTGGAAAAACCATCTCTCAATAGAGGAGAAGGTCTGCGACACCACCTATCCCCCACCTATAATGCTGTCCTGTCGTCCTTGCCCAGGAGACTTTAGACGCTTTGCTTAACTAAAGACTGATGTATTTCTCCCTGATTTTGTGTTTAGATGGGCGGATACAATTTCAGAGTTTAAAAAAACTCCCCACGTTGCAGAACCAATAGTAAATCCGCAGGGCGGTCCTTTGGTGGCTCACTGAACTCTTGTGGTCGTAAACATAGTCCGACTGCGTTAAAAGTTTTAAACAAAGTCGCTGTAAGTCCTTCATTTCCACAATCTTGTGGACTGAGCACAAGTTTGATAAAATGAACTGATGAAGCCTCTTGGATAAAGCCTGATTTATGGTCCTGCGTTAAATCAACGACATCGCTACATCGTAGGGTACGGGGCTACGCAGAAGGCTCGCCGTAGCCCCCGGCGTAGCCTGACGTGCACCTCCCCAAAAATGTAACTACACGTCGAGGTGACGCAGACCCAGCGCAGACCGAGAGGGCTGTGATTGGTTTGCTTGGCAGCAACGCATTTCCGGTTCCGTATTTCCAGATTGCGCCATCCCCGCCATCTTTAAAAATCTTCTGTTGCGATGTAGATGTTGCAGTATTAAGGCCCATTTATGCTCAACGTTCAATATGGATACGGATAAGGACGGAGCCGTCTGTCCGTGCTCCGCTTTCATTTCTCTGTGACCGGAAAAGCCGGAAGCTAAACAAAGAATCAACTAGAGACGGCGATAACCACTTGGGAAAGGAACGCAGCCCCCTACCGCTCTGGCGGTGAATTGCACTGCGACGAAACGGAGTGACGGAGAAGTTCGAAGGGTTCACGACGGCGTCACAGCAAGGACTTAACAACGTCATTGATTCAACGCAGGACCATAAATCAGGCTTAAGAGGTGAAACATCTTCTAAGACAAAACTAAGTCCAGTTGCGTTCGATTCAGTTGCCTTGAGATATCAAAGGACAAAGGTCACTGTGACCTCATTGGTCTCACCCAGGTAAATGCGATACTTTAAGAACACCTTAAGGGAATTTCCTCCAATTTGTCACAAACGTCCACTTTGAGTCAAAAATGAACTGAGTATAATTTGGTGGTGGAAGGTGAAACATCAAGAACATGTGACCTCATGTCAAAGTATACCTGAGCAAGATACTAAACCCCATATAGCTGTGCAGCACCTTGTACAGTAGCCTCAGCCACCAGTGTGTGAATGGATGAATGTGACTCATAGTGTAAAAAGTGCTTTGAGTGGTTGGAAGACTAGAAAGGCACTAGGTCCATTTATCAAATGTCTAAAATGATGAAGTAATGACATTTTGTATGAAAAAGGTCAAAGGTCAATCTCACTGTGACATCATATTGGTCTGCACAAAACACTTTTCTAGTCATTACTTAACATCATATTGCAGCAACAGAAGGGGAGACATTTGAGTTGGTGACACTAATCTTGAAACTGTGAGGGGGTTGTGTGTGAAGCACGCATGTTTTCACGGATATGGATATTAGTTGCAACTTAGGCATACAACCATGTTAAAGCAATTCTAGTTTCAATCACAAATATGCTGGTTTTGTTTCCCTCAAACTTTGACCAGATAGTTCCTGATTAAAATCTATGTTTGTTTTTTTTTAGACCAAAATCTTGTAAAGATTTAACATTTGAGAATTTTGATTTCTTGTTAATTTGCTGTGTTTGGTTGAGGCACAAAGCAACCTGGTTATGATTATAAAAAGATCCTGTTGTGGCTCAAAATAACCAGTTCTGGTGGCACAACACAGTGCGGGTCGCTAAAACACAACCAGTTTTGTTGTTTGCAGTGTTCTGAAGCTTGGCAAGCATCACTCCTGATGAGTACTGGACTTTGTTTGAGAATAAAATGTGTGTATTGTCCAACAGTGACGAAGGCCTAGTCCACACGTGCATGAGTATTCTTCGTCCACACTCGCATTATGTTTTAAGTCACTGAAAATGTCACTGAAGCTGTTTTCAGTGTTGATATGTAGACAGGGGAAAAAACATCACAGTGTGCTCTGTTATCTCCTTTCTGATGTGTTACAAATGAGGCGACATTTCGTTCAGTGCTGGACGTCACCAAATAACTGCTGGTTTCAAATTCTCTCCCAGGACTTTTTACATAAAATACACTTTATTGAGGAACAGAGGCAGCAGAGTGAGCGACAGGCGCCGCCGCCCCAGGTCAGGTAACCTTCCAGTATTGGCTTTTTTCAGGCTTCTGATGGCGCACATCATTTTCTTTGTTTGGATTTAGGGTTATATCGCCACCTGTTGGTTCGGCATGCTCTTTACGACACTTTTAAAACACCATGTATGGGTGGACCAGGCCCAAACGAAACAGAAATACAACTGCAGATTCCATCGATTTATGGTCTGTGACCTGATAACAGCTAAAATTAGACTGGTCTCAGAAGACGATGAGTCAGTGGCGAGCCAGCTTTACCAAGCACTAAACGTTGTAATTATTTACAGTAAATCAGATGCTTCAGGTTCAAACTGAGAAAAGAAAATCACAAACCTGCCTAGAGATCAGCGTAACTGGAAACTCCCAAGACTAAGCAGGAGGAACAGGAAGAGGTGACGGCGGAGGCCTCGGGGATTTCAGCCGGGAAAGTAAAGCCAGATCAGAAATAAGATACTTTTAAAGAGATGATTATCTGCTTTTGTTTCACAATATCTGAGCGCAATGACTGTGGAGGACAATGTTCTAAAATGCAGCCGAGGCACTGTGCGCATCCAACAGGAAAGGATTTTGTTGAGGAGGCTCGACTAGAAGCAGGAAGTTGGTATTGAAGCCGGTTAGTGGAGGTGGAAGCAAGGCAGTATCACTGTCTGTTGTCACATATTTCCTGACCCTTGCAGCTGTGAGCCAGCTGACACGCCACATTAATGTACAGCAGTAGTCTCCTGTTCTGTAATGGGAGCACAAAAAAAACTTCCCTAGATTGCACCTGGTATACAGGTGTGTCTTACAGGTGCAAAATAAAGTCATGAATTTCCCCCAAAAGTTTTCAGACAGGTCTGTTGGTAAAACACTGCAGTGTTACAAAGACAGACCTTTGTCAAGAATTAAACAAGCCTCAGAGTCCACAGTTTATCCAGCTGCTCTGTGAGGCTGTGTTGTGAGCTACATGCTGTTTACCATGTTCACATCTTAGTTTAGAGTTAGCATGCTAACATTAGCTCACAAGCACTAAACACAAAGTCCAACTAAGGCTGATGGGAATGTCATTAGTTCTGTGGATATTTGGTCATAAATCAACAAGTTGGACAAATTAAAATGTTGAAGTGATGATAGTGCTAGATGTCAGAGGATCGCCAACAGCCCAGTAGCCAGAGAAAGTGTTAGCATTTCCACAAACAATGGATACATTACATCTATACGTCTCATATGTGTCATAAAGTTTCTAAAATGATGTAGTGTATGAGTTGGTTTAGTCATCGCGAGGTGGAGGGGATGGTGGATGGTGTGACACCTTGGTGAGAAGCCTGGAGACCTTTACAGAGCAATGTTCAAAACCAACGACAAAAGTGGTTGTTTTTAGTGAATGATGGCTGTTTCCAGCAGAGTTTGCGTCACTGAACGTAGGTGTCTTTTGCAACCTGTCACCATGTTTCCAGCAGCACTTGTGCCTCCGCAGTTGGGTGTTTTCAGTGACCCATGGCTACATTTCCAGCAGCATTTGTTCCATTGCACATGAGCAACTGGTGGCCATTTGTCTGGCAGTGTTTGTGCCACTGAATGTGGGTGTTTTTAGCAACCAATAGCCACCTTTTCCAGAAACGTTTGTGCCACCAAACATGAGGATTTTTTAGCGACCAAAGGCCATGTTTCCAGCTGTGTGTTTGCCACGTTTTGCTGAAACATGATTTTATCCTCACCATAACCAAGTGATATTTGTGCCTAAACATAAGCACACATTAACCAAAGCACTACATAATAATGTACAAATGTAACTTGTCTGTGGTTTGCACATCTTCAGCAATGTTTTTACAATTCAACAACCACAGTTCATTACAATCCATCCAGCACTTGTTGAGATGCTTCAGCTTGTGCCAAACTGGACTGGACTGACAGACAGATGGACATCATCTTGGCACTCAGATGACAATAAACTTTTAACATCAGGAACACTGGACAAAAACCAGTCCCATGTTCAGCCTGTCTCTGTTAAAACGATGGTGTTTCACATTGTGACCTTTCATGACGGTCATTGACCAATAAACTCAGAGTGTAACAGTGTGCGGGAATATTATACTTTCTTTGGCAGTGGTTTAAATTCAGACCACATTTGTAATTGTGAAACTAAACGTTGTAAATTCATGTTAGATGTCTTTTGCTTTTGCAGTGAAACACTATAACTAGTTTTTACAAGAAACACTGTTGCGTAATCAACAGGTGTGTATTTGTTTGTTTGTGGGCGTGCAGGTGACGTAGGGAATACCTGTCACTTTTAGCAATAGTGAAAGTGAATCGGGCAGATTATGAGTCACAAACTTCATTGTTGTCACTCGGTACTAAACACAATCAGTCAGTGCAAATTTTTCCTGTGCAGCTGGAAGTTCAGAAACAAACAGTCCGTGATCTCAGGCGCTGTGGAAATCCCTGCGACTTGGTTCGGTTCCAGCCTGGGTCAGCTTAGGTCACATCACTTTACTGCTTTTCTCAGACACATGACGTACTTCAGCTGTTCAGCATCATTTTGCTGATATTCATCACACTGCAGTCAGAGCTGAGTTACATCTAAATCATCTGAAAAAATGTGGGCATTGTACGTTTCTGCAAATCACAGATCAGTTACATTTGCACACTATTTTGTAGCGGATATGATGAAACTTAACATTAACAATGCTGTGGTTAACATGTGGTTACTTTTAGGCACAAAAAATACCCGGTTATGGTGAGAGAGAAAAACACGGTACAATCCCTGTTAGAAAAGCAACAATGTCAAATGTCAAAAACAACCACTTTCATGGCACTATCAGAAAAAACAGTCACAGATTGCTAAAAAAAAAACCCAGTTTAGTGGCTAGAAAGCCATTTGAGACACAGCAATAAGTTCCTTCAAAACACCAACATATGGTGCCTAAAATCGAATGGAAATGCAGTGATGAGTCACGACAAAGCACCAACATTTGGTAGCTAAAAAGCTGCTGGAAATATTTGGCGCCTAAAAAGCTGCTGGAAACACAGCAAGTTCTTACAAAACACCAACATTTGGTGCCTAAGAAGCTTCTGGAAACACAGTGATGAGTCACAACAAAGCACCCACATTTGGTAGCTAAAAAGCTGCTGGAAACATAGTGATGACTTGCTACAGAACACCAATACTGGTGGTTCAAATGCTCCTGGAAACACAGCGAAACACACACGTCACTACACAGTACCCATGTAGGTAGCTTAAATGCTGCAGGAAACACAGCCATGAGTTCCTACAAATCACCAACATTTGGTAGCTAAACACCCATTAGAAACACGGTAAAGGCTCGCTCATTAATATCTGATGGGCTCATCCTCTAGAGTGTAATCATGCCATTTCCAGATGTTACCAGATTCTGAGATTTCTTGAGTGGAATTTTGGCCTGATGGTGGCGCCAGATGAGAGGTCATCTGGATTTATCATCCAGAGACTGTTGATATTTATCAAACTTCCTGACACTCACGCCAGTTGATGTTGAGATATTTTGAGAGGGAAAACTTGTCAGGACTTTGGTGAGTTGTGACCTCAGACATGAGGTTAAGAAGTCCATGGCGGATGAATCAGTAACATGTCATTCATGCAGTAGTTTCTCATGTTTCTTTCTCTCCTGTGTTGAGCAGGAATTTTCCCTCTCATTACCAGCCTGGCTGGACTCAGTGGGATGTTCCTCCTCCTCTCCGTCTCTCTCCTGTTAGAAGCCCAACTGCAGAACGACACCTCTCATTTGTCTCTGGAAACAATGGCACAGTTATATAACCACATTCTCCACATACTTTCACAAAAAAAAAAAGGTTTTAACGAGACACATTTTGCAAATTAATTTCAGAAAGAAAAACGTCCCTGATGTGTAAAGGCCTTTAGACCCAAGTTTATCCTCCAAGATTTATGTTGAAAATGCACTGGAGACACCAGAACCACCTAAACACGTGGATTATCACATTTCAGGACAAAAGACTGTGGTGCACCCAGAATGTATGAATGTGTGCCATGTGCGAGCCACAGTTCACAAAGACATCTTTGGGTTCATCAAGCGGGCTGCAAAGGGCTCCAACCAAAGACTAAACTTTTATTACCCACTCAACATGCTTGTTTGTGAGTGAACAGGTTCCAAATATAATATGTTTGTACCATAAACCAGAGGACTACCAAACAACACGCTTTAAGACAAAGCAAACAAAAGATTTAAAGGATTTTATAAAAGGATGTGAACGCTGCCAGCAGCTGACTCACGAGATCTCAAGTTGTTTTAAAGGTATTGATGATGTCAGGTCATTTTTATAAAGACAAGTAAAACTGATAATAATGAGACTTGATGAGATGATGAGAATTCCAAACTAGGAAAAACGAAGAAGCAAAAAACAACCCTTCAACATGAATGTACATTCAGGCCATGAAAATGTAAACACATTGCACAACTCCTCTCCGGGACATCATGCTTCATTCACCTGAAGTCGTGGTATCCTGCCTTCATTAGAGTCTGAGGTTGTTTCAGGTTTCCTTACACACAGGTCATCATCTAGGTGTTACTAGACTTCTCCTTGCCACACCATTTTTTAAAAATAAATCAACAAATTTAGTATTCTCAAAAACAATATGTTCACAGCTCATCCATCTTTCTCTCTCTCTCTCTCTCTCTCTCTCTCTCTCTCTCTCTCTCCGAGCTAATCAGACCTTTAACTACTTTTCCTTTGTTGGACTGACAGTAAATAAAACAGTAGATAAGATGGCATCAGTCTGTCTTCATGAACCTCTGATGTTGGACTGGATGATCTTTGATAAGTTGTATTGGTATATGTTTGATTTTTGTTCTGTTGCATTCTACAGAATGTATGTTTCTGGTCTCTGTATCAACAAAACGTTTGAACTGTTTGATACTGAAACATCCAGAGCTTGGTCAAAGTTCAGTTCGATATAGTTTAAAATTAAGATGAACTCATAGTTAAAACCCACCCACCCAAGTTTGGTAGCTAAAAAGCTGCTGGAAAAAAGTTGAAGAGCCACCACAAAGCACACATGTGCGGTAGCTATAAAGCAGATGGAAACACAGTGATGAGTTCCTACGAAACACCAACATTTGGTGCCTAAAGAGCCGCTGGAGGCACAGCGATGAGTCACTACAAAGTGGGCACAATTTGCATAAATATGTCAGATGTTTTCCGTTGGCGTGTCCACTAATTTGTTCATAAAACTTCTTAAAGTATTCATATGAACTTGCTTCAGTTCACTGGTAGCTGCTTTGTCTGAACTGACCTATGGCTAAGCCCCGGTCGAGAAGGTCGATGAAAAGCTTAAATTACAAGATAGCTTAACTAGAGCCCTTTGGACAACAGCTAACAATGATGTACCATCACCAAAGTACAAAACTAGAACAAAACAGGCTAATGAACTCCCAGCAAACAAGGTGACATGATGAACAACGCAGCTAGGAGCTAACGTTAGGCTAACTTTAGCTAACGTTAGCTAGAGATGTTAAAGATAACTTTATATTTCTTTCCAGCAAAGTGACAATATGTTGCCTCAAACACAATGTTGACTTACCTTAGAACAGATGTAGACATCATTGTTAATCTTATTCACGTTGAGTTGATGTTGTGGTCTAACGTTACCACACAACTTTATCCAAAGGAGACACTTTTCTGGCTTGAGATGTGGTTTAAAGTGTAAAAACACACCTGGTCGCCAGCCTCTCAGGATACCTTGTGTCAGAGCTGCATGTACCCCATGCACACCGCTTGACCATTTTAAACTGCAAGTCTTTCTGTGATGCATTTCAATGGACGTCCAGGCAGAGGATGTGCCAGTGTATGGGGATGGCTATACGCACTGTGATTGGCTCATCGCGTTTGAGGGCGGGGCTTAGCCACAGGTCAGTTGCCAGTTGCACCTGCCATACAGGTGCTTACAGGTGTATCCAATAGTGTTTCCGTCCTGTAAAAGGAGGGACACAAGGAAAGAGTTTGTTCAGATTTGGGTACAGGAAACGCATACTGACGGGGGAATATTCCTCAACACAACACTGGCATTCATGGGTGCCATAAAAAAAAATTGCATAAGCATTGTTAACTGCTGTGAAGAGTGAACGCCGCTCACATTCACGTTCTTTAGCTACGAGTGGTTTCATTTACCGTTCACCAAAAACGTCTTCTTGAAGCCTCAGAGATCGTTGCTGTCAGGATGCACTTAAAATAGTTTTTATTGCACCGTCTGAAGGATCCTCTGAGCTCTTACAGCGTGTCTCATGTTGTATTATATCAGAGCCAGGAGCCAGTCAGGGGAGTTGGGAGGGGGTCAAAGTTCACTCAGCCAGGAAAACTTCATTCATTTCCTATTGGCTCTCAGCCAACACACACACACACACACACACGCTCTGACATGCTCTTGGTTTCATTGGTTGTGACAGTTGGGACAAAAGCCCAGCGAGGCTGAAGACCAGAGCAGAGTTGTGTCTGTATCAGCCTGTGATTCATAAATCTGTCTACGCTGATCTTCTGTCAGTCAATAAATCTATCAGTCAATCAACCAAAGAAGAAGGAGCTGAGTGACTTTCTCTTCTTCTGTGGTTTTACTGGTACTGCAGCTCGAGTTTTAGCCTGACTCCACACCTCTGAGTCGCTGCTTATATCTGTGTTAATGTACATGACATGTGAAGCCTGATCAGAGCGGTTGTCAATATATCAAAGTGTAAGTCTAACTGTGTGGGCCGGAGTGTGACGACTCTGCCATGTGGCTCACTGTTTGTCACTTGTCACCTGCCACCACATACCGAACATACCTGCACTTTCACTTCCACGCCTCCAGAAACCACAGCAGATAGACTGAGACGGAGAATCAGAAGGGGTGTGGATTCTAGGAAACAGAGACGGAAAGCAGGACAACCAGACGTCATGACGGACGACAGAAATACAGATGGCACTTCATGTAAACGTGTTGTTTAGTGAAAATACAAACATTCAGAAAGTGTTTCTCTCCAGTTTCATTTGTTGGATGAACGTTGAGCCCCAGAGACGTCAGAGGGCGCCGGAAGCCGAAACTCAGTCAGCGTTTCGGGGCACAAACAGCAGAACAGTTGCATTTAAAAAGGAAACTGTCCTACTTTGGTGTTTCAGGTGCAGGTGAGAGGTGAGGTCCAGTTCCTGGTTCAGGTTTGATTTGGTTAAAACTGACTCTGGTGTGTTTGAACAGTTAGTTTGGTTCATTCGGGCTGCCGTGAAAGCTGTCAGACTCTGGTGCAGACCAAACACAGGCTGAAACCAGGAAAAAGAACAAGGGTCAGACGGATTGTTTAGTCCACACCAAATTACCAAGTTTGATCCGAGAGTGTTTCCTGTGACATTTAGGCCTACAACAGCTGAATCAGACTCCTGCCTCAGGCACATCTGACCCATCAAAAAGCAACCACACTGTCCACTGACTCGAACCACAGCAAATCAACTGTAGGATTTAAGAAGCTTGATCTAATGCAGTTTGTTTGTGGCTGCAGCACTGTTTAATAACAACACCATCCCCAGAATAAATGTCAGCATTGTACATTTATGAAAACTATAGACACATTTGTACATCACTATGGAGCAGATAGGTTGAAGGTAAGGTTTAGGCACAAAAAACACTTGGTTATGGTTTCGAGAAGATCGTGTTTTGGCTTAAAATACCCAGTTTTGGGGAGCACAATCTCAGCTGGATACACGGCAGTGTCTTGGTAAAGAAGGGCCACTTTTCATGGCTGTATCCCGGCAGGAAACACAGCAAAGACACTTAAAAACAACCCATTTTCTGTTCGTCTGTTGGTCTTGAACAGTGGTCTGCAGCTTGGCAGGCGTCTCACCAAGGTATTGAAATACCCTGTTTTGGGAGGCACCATCCCTGCTGAAAAACTAGACAAAAAAAACTCACAAAAAGGATTTTGTGGCTCTATCTTGGCAAAAAGATGCAGTGATATCTCTCGATAAAAACAACTACTTTTGGTGGCACCATCCCTGCAGGAAACGTAGCGATGTCTCGTTAAAAATCAAACTTGTCACACTATCCTGGTGTCGCACTATCCTAAACGCAGAAATGTGTCGGTAAAAAGCAGCTGCTTCTTGTGTCACTATCCCTGCAGGAAATGCAACGATGTCTCATTAAAAATTAAACACTATTTGTCACACTATCCTGGTTTCGCGCTATCCTCGTGTTGTACTATCCTGGTGGTAAACGCAGCGATGTCTCATTAAAAATCAAACTCTATTTGTCGTACTACCCCGGCAGTAAACACAGAAATGTGTTGGTAAAAAACAACTGCTTCTTGTGGCACGATCCTGGCAGGAGACACAGTGATGTCTCGCTAAAAACAACTGGTTTTGTTGTCTGTTGGTCTTGAAACATTAATATGATTCGTATTAAAGATGAAAATGCAATACGTTCATGGTTTGCAGACACATAAAGGGCCAACTTGGGCTGGTGGTAACAGATATGGATATTGAAATTCAGTCCACCTGTGTTGATTGTGCGGAGATTGTCTCTGATGAATGAAACAGTGTGTTCAGTTTGTGTCCTCCTCCGTTTATTTCATTTCCTTTCTTGATAAAGGTTGTGAAATGTTGTAACTACTGACATGTTATTACAGTGCAGGATGCCTGTTTTTTATTCTGCTACCCGTCATGATTTCTGACTCATGGACTCCAGATTCAGTCGGGCTCATAAAGCTGAGAATCGTCTTTTCTAAATAAACACATCAGGTTCAGTAACGTTCAGACTGACCTGCTGTCACTCACCTGTTTCCCCTTCTTGGTTTGTTTGTTGTAGGTCAGTGTGAACATCAATCAGACCAGAGCTAAATAGCTTTATTTTCTTGATCCAAACAAAATGAACCCAACTAAAGACACGAGGAGTGACAGCAGAACACTACTGTATGTTTGACCTCATGTGTTGTACAGACGGCCTGACGGGGAGAAAACCAGCAGATGGTAAATTTTTCTGCAGCACCTTTTTTTTAAAGATTATTTTTAGATAAACAGAGCTGATAATGAGTCAGAGGAGAGGAATGCAAACTCTCTGACAGCCTGTCCACTGTTTGGACAAAAATGAAACTGGGTCACAGTCAAAGTCCAGACGCAGAGGCTGAACTGGTAATGGTAAAACAAACCAAAACCACAGCTGATAATACTATTAATACCCACCTATATCACTGCTAATAATAGCAGCACCTCTGCTGCAGACACACCCCAAAACACACAACAAAGCAAAGCTGCATTTATTCATGAACTTGCTGCCTACTTTGTGTCCACTTTTTGTGTCCACCTGAAGAATGTGGAAATCCAGCATTGACATAAATATATTGATTAATGCAGCTTTAAGGTGCAGACACATCAAACCGACATCAAAGAACTAGCTGTGATGAAAGCCAACTGTTGCATCGTCTGTGTCGCCTCACGTCGCCCTGTGTCAGTTGCATTTGAACACACTACACGGACTACATCCGACGGCCAAGTAGCACGTACGTTCTGCGCCTGCGTGAGAGAGAGCGGAGTGAGAGAGTGGTACATCCTGTCAGCCGAGGTGTTTCCTATCTGTGCAGCCGAGCACCGCAGCACCTCCACGGACTATTACATCCAGACGGTCCAGGTGTTTCCTCCGCAGGCTCCACTTCACTCAGCTGCCCGATAAACCCGCTGCTTCTTCCCACTTTAACCTGAATAACAAACCAGGGCTCGGTGCTCCGGTTGGATCCAAACGGAGAGCCGGGGCTAGCTCAGAGACTAGCGGAGGCTGACTGGCTGTGCTTCCCTCCGGTTGAGTGAAGTGGAGCCTGAGGAGGAAGCACCGGTTAGCCCCGGTTTCACTACAGGCAGATTCACTCACTACAGTGGCGAGGAAATAAAACTTGAACAGCCAATCAGAGTGATCTCTCTCACCGACAAGCTCCACCGCAGATTCAACATGCCTAATCGGTGTTTATTAATTGGCAGTTGTGGCTTATTTTGTTCAGCAGTATTACCTGATGTATCAACAGTTAGTGAAGCTGTGATCCCAACTCATCAAATACTGCCACTGTGTCAGTGGACGTACACGTCAGAATGTGACGTGTGTGTGTACCCCCCTGTGTCAGTTTTACCAACACACTCTCACTGCGACCTCGTCACATATTGATGTGTGGTCATAGACTTTCCACGTCGAGGTCTGTTTTCACAGGAAATGTACAGTCTCTTTCAAAATGAAGACACTATGTCGGTGCAACGAATAGTTTTCGAATTGACATTTTTTTTCTTCAGCAACACACGTACGTGGTTGGCTTTAGGAAAAAAGAGCAGGGTTTGACTTTACAGTCTTACAGGAAGCAAACACCAGTCTCCTGGGTGAAAGCCGGTGGTTGTTGGATTCATCCACCACCCTTCCTGCCCACCCTACTTGGACTTTTACTCCTTTAACTTACATTGTTTCCCGACTGCGTTGTCCCCCGATGCTGCCAGGTGCTGTTACAGAATAACGTTGACCGGCTGCGAATCATGCCAACAACAAAGGACAGCTTTTTCGTTGGTGTCTGACTCCAGAAATCACTGACTAAGCAACAGTTTTTGACGACTTCACAGTGAGACTGGGTTGGAACTGTGCAAAGAATCGGACCGCCCATCACTAACGGACAAACCAAACACCTCCAGGGTGAAAGAGGTTTTGGAGCCACACACACTGCCTGGACTGCGCTGTTCAACAACAATGGCGACCAGCTACATATCATGCCAACTTTTCTTATTGGTGTCTGACGCTGGAGGTCACTGATCAAGGGATAGTTTTTCACAACTTCAGAGTGAGACCGGTTGTCCTCAGGATGTGGCACAAGCCGCTGGTGTATTCTAATGTTTCTAGCCTTTTATATTGCCCCTGGATTATTTATACCTTTTGTTGGCAGCAAGTTTTCCTTTCCTTTTTTACAAACATTCCCTCCCGACAGCACCGTTGGTTTGAGAGACACCAGTCGTGCTCCTGCTGCATTTTTATCTTCATCATAAACATTTGTTTGCCACAGTTTATTCTCTGCAATAACTCAGGCCCGTGTGAGGGCCTCCACTGATGTAATACGTTTACAGACCATAGACAGTAACTACACGCCCCCATAGGCAGACAGTTTTAGAGGGGGGCAAGATTAAGAACATGTGCATTTGTTTCTCTTCCAATAAACACATGACAGTAGTGCAGGACTTTTATTTTGATGGACTGCTAGAACATGACGCACAGATGCAGCAATGCCTCCAGTGACGTAGGTGGGGGCAAAGCAACGGTTGCTGTCTGCCATAAAACGTAAAGGAGAAGAAACAGTTGAAGCAGGAAACACCACAACGTTTCAGCATAAACTGATTCAGGGAAGAGCCAAACTGGTGCTTAAAGATTCACCAGAATGCAGTTAGTATTTGACATTCAGTATTTCTTAGGACCTCCCTGCTAATATGTGTCCCTGCAGATGTTACAAACACCCCACTGCCATGTGTGTTCTTAACCTAAAACTACCAACATGTCCTCCCTGTGTGCTGTCAAAGATTCAAGTCCAAGTATTCCCATCTGGAGGTTCTGCAACAGTCTGAGGACATTGGACTGAGTGCATTTATGTGGATGTGTCTCCATCTAGTGTCCATGAGCAGCATGACAGTGTGAGGTCTCCTCACAGCAGCTGTTACTGCTCCCTAGTGTCAGTATCAGCTCCACACTGAGGAACAAGCTGTGTTTATGATGTGCATCATTACAACCAGCTGGAAACACAGAATATTATACATTTGTTTGTTTCGTATTGTATCAACATTTCTAAAGTGATGGAGTATATGAGCTGACTTTGTCACAGGAGGTGGAGGGGAGGGTGGATGGCATGTCACCCAGGGCAAGATGGCTGCTGAGCTGTGCACCACCGTTCAACACCAATAGAAAAACAAACCTGGCAACTGGTTTTCCAGCAACTTTTTATCTGCAAAGGGTTGGGTGTTAACAGAGACATTGCCACATTTCCTGCCTGCATAGTGAGACGAAAGTGGTTGTTTTTTACCAAGATGATGGGTGCAATTCCTGCCAGGATAGTGTTATGAAAAGCAGCTGTTTTTTACCGAGACATCGCCGTGTTCCCAGTAGGATAGTGCCATGAAAAGCAGATAATATGTGTCTCCACAAATGTTGAAAACACCCTGCTGTCGTGTGTGTTCTCACCATTAAACTAATCAACATATCCTCCCTTTGTGCTGTCAAAGATACAAGTCCAAGTACTCACTCCTGGGGATTTTGCAATTCTTCTGAGGACATTGGAGAGCGTGCATTTATGTGGATATGGCTCCATCTAGTGTCCATTAACAGAATGACAGTGTGAGCTCAAACTCCAGGAGCTATAGAGGGAATCGTTCCCGCAGCTGACAGGGACAGCTAACAGCAGCCGCAAAGCTAACATCAGGACGTCATCTGTTAAAAGCCTCCTGTTGTCAGATACGACATGAAACTACTCCAGTTAGCTCAGTCATGTTGTACCTAAGACATTCGCTGGAAAAAAATATGTTTCACTGTGTTTCCTGTTAGTGCTGCGAAAAGCAGTTAATATGTGTCACCGCGGATGTTAAAAACACCCTACTCTCGTGTGTGTTCTCAACATAAAACTAACCAACATGTCCTCACTTTGTGCTGTCAAAGTGTGCCACAAAAAGCAGTTTGTTTTAAAGATATTTGGGGGGTTTGCCTTCATTTGATAGCTGTAGCGTGAAAGAGAATGAGAGGGGGAAGCAAAGGGCTGCAGGTTGGATTTGAACCCACAGCTGCTGCAGCAAGGACACAGCCTTGGTACGTGGAGCACCCGCTCTACCAGGTGAGCTAGTGGGCATATTATGGATATTTCTCACGGAGACATTGATGCGTTTCCTGCTGTCATTGTGACCCTAAAAGTGGGTATCTTGAGCCAAAACATGAACTCTTCCCAACTATTACGGAGAGTTTTCTTTTTCTTGAAGCACATGTTTACCACAGCTATGTTGAATTATGAAGAAATGTTAAGTTTGAATGTATCCACTTTATAATAATGTGACAAATGTGGCGTGTTTTGCACACACGTACAATGCCAACATTCTGGCGATTGGCTCATGGAAACAACTTGAATGAGTCACTTATTAATTGCAGAGAAATTCTTTGCATGTCCAGTTTATCTGTTCTCCAAACATCATTGTTACAGTGAATGTGGGATCTAGGATGCTCATTGGTCAGTGAGTGCCTGTTAGGTGAGTCGTGATTGGCTGAGCAACCTGTCCGTCATATCTGTGGCGTGGCTGCAGGGTGAAGACAGAGAGATACAGTCAGCCTGCTCAAACTGCAGCCAGACGCCTCCAGGAAACTAAAATCACAAGTCAGGTTTGTGTTGTAGCAGCAGGATGGGCTCCAACAGCTCCAGCATGAACAACATCCCCAATGCCCAGCAGCTCATGCAGGAAACTGGCTGTGAGTTCACATCTGTTGCTTGTTTTTGTGCAAAATCTGAGACAAAGAGCAGGTTGTGGGAAATAGGAGCAGAGAGCAGAGAGCAGCCTCAACAGTCGAGTTCTGCAGACTAAAGAAAAATGGCAGCAACGATTTGAGTCTCTTGAGTTCAGTCAGTCACGAGTCGCGAGTTTGATGATTGTTCTGGACTCCAGTCATGTTTTACCTTCACCTGAATACATAGCTGAAGTTTGAGGAGTTTAAATTCATGACACAAAGGGTCTCTGCTCTCTGAGCCATCACAGATAAACAGTCTGAATTCTGACTCTGAAGGACAGAGGCAGCTGTGAAACATGAAGCCACAGCTGACAGAGAGGAGGTTTCCTGCTGGAATTGATCCATCAATAATACAAACAGACCAGAAACGTACCCTCCTGAGTTTGGAAACACTTTGCAACATTTACACAGATATTAATGACTTTAGTTGTGATTTAAGGGACAAAAACACCCCCTGGAAAATGCATTTACATCAAAACTGTGTCTGAATTTGAACTAGTGTGAGTTGGGTTGTGCTGCGGCCTCAGTGTGAGCTCTCTGATAGCAGCACAGTGAACGCTGTTAAACTCATCAGTGTTGTTTCACCTGCTGTTTATCTCAGTTTGTGTGTGAACACCCTGAACTGTCCGCACTGATACAGACACTGTGGAGATTGTTAACCACAAACTGAACAGATAACTGCTCGCTGTGCTGCTCTGCACACAACCCAAGAGCCAGAACAACATGTTGGCATCGTGCGTTTCTGCAAACCATGTTTACATTTGTTGTTATGTGCAGGGTTCAGAGGGTCGTGGAAAACCTGGATAAGTCTTGGAATTTCACGGTCTCATTTTCCAGGCTTGGAAATGACTTTAAATTTATTTTGTAGCCATTGACATAACGTACCTCTGTTTTTTCGTCTGTTGATCTTGAACAGTGGACGTTAATACACTTTTGAAACGTTGACATGATTAGTATGAAATGTACAAATATATCTGAGGTTGAAATGTGCAATGCCAACTTTTTCTCCTGGCGACTGGGCTGACCCCGAGCATCAGTGACATCACTAGTGTGTAGGATACGGAGCATTTCTTGGTCTTTGAATGACAAACAATCAGAATATTTGTTCATGCGTAGCTCAGTTAACAAATAAAATATCATATGTGTCATTGTTCGTGTCAGTAACAATATTTTATGGTATTTTCGGTGTTCTATCACCATCAATAAATGTGCAGCTCGCTCAGATTGTGACAAAAGGAAGACTATAAACTCTACAGGGTTCCCACGGTCATGGAAAACCTGGATAAGTCTTGGAATTTCACAGTCTCATTTTCCAGGCTTGGAAAAGTCATGGACTGTTATTGTTTGTAATGAAATTAATTATTACCGTAATCTTCAGGGGATAACTCTCCACATAATGTAACATAATGGTAAATGTATTGGAGAGCTGCACGATATATTGTTTCAGCATCAACACTGCGATGCTCAGTAGTCGCCATTGAAGGACATGCAATGTCGAGTAAGACAAATGAACTCAAACAACTTATTTGATGCTTGATACAAATGGAAAACTTGCACAGTTCTCATTTTCCAGGACTTACACCGGCCAAGCCTTCTGCTTTTAGACGTTATGTGTGTGTGTGATGCAGTGTGGCGCCGTTTGTTGTGGAACTCTCCTGTGTGTGTGTCTAGAAAAGTACCGTAACCAGGCTGGCAGGTGCAGCAGACACAGTGACGTCTGTGCTTTTCCAAAATGAAAATTTCATTAAAGGCCCTTGAAAAGTCACGGAAAGGGTTGTTTGTTGGTCTTAAACAGTCTGCAACGTGGCAGGCGTGTTGCCTAGGTAGAAACAACCTGCAAGAAACAACCTAAGTCACACGATTTTCTTTTCTGACACACCACAAAGAATTACTTTCAAAACGGCCCTGCTCATGATAAAGGCACTCAAATATAACACAGTGATAACTCAAAGCTGGATCGTCTGAATAACAGACTTGGAGACCACCTCTCCTGTGGTCTAAAGTGAAAGGTAACAGTATAAGGTAGAGACCTGTCTGCTGTTCTCTGCTGTGTATTTCAGGAGTGCAACTCTCCAACACAGCTTCTTATCATGAGTTTAAACAATAAGGAAAAGTCAACAGAGCAGCTGCGGTGTGAAATGTGACCTGCTGCAGTACGAACCACTGATATATCCAAGCTGTTGGTTGTGAAACATGTTCAGTGTTGTGGTTTCCCAATGTGAGGTTTCCATCAATCAGCCTGTATGTAATCAAACCTTCTTTGTGTTTCAGTCTCTGCTGCTCACATCCTTCGTCTGTACGAGAGGTTTGAGTTTCTGGATAGCGACCAGAGAGGAGAGCTCAGGTCGGTGCGCTGACACATCAGTGTGCAGAAAAGTGCTTCATGTTAACAACAGGCTGTCATAATTATCACATCGAGATGTCCATGTGGATGAATTCTGTGTGAAGGAGCCAGATCAGGATTTTTGATTCTGAACACACATGTTTCAAATAGAGAGTGAGAGCAGCCAGAGTTTATGGAATTTTTCTCCTATTTGTTTATTATGGTTTTTAACCACAAAATCAAAATGAGGTTTCTTTTGAGGTCCCTGCATTTTGAACATGATCAAACTCCCCAGTAAAGTGGTGTCCATCACTTAAATCAATCAATCAATCAGACTTTATTTATATAGCACATTTTCATGCAATAAATTGTAACACAAAGTGCTTCACTGAATAAAAAGACAAATGCCCCAGAACAATCTACATAAATAAAAGTATATAGATAAATAGAAATAAATTGCTAAATAGATAACTTTAAAAGCATATTAGATATATGACTAAAAGTTATCAATAAGAAAAAAATATATGACAATGATAAAATGTCTAAAAAAGTTCAATAAATAGATGAGAAATAAGTAAATAAATAAGAATAAATAGATCAGTAAAAATCAACTAAAAGCCATACTAAAAAGGCAGGTCTTGAGTTTGCCTTTGAAAATGTCCACACTCTCTGCTGCCCTCAGACCCTCTGGCAGGCTGCTCCACAGACGTGGGCTGTAGTAAGAAAAGGACGCCTCACCGTGGGTTTTAGTTCTAACTTCTGGAATAATTAACAGTTTACTACCAGATGACCTGAGGGTCCTACAGGGCTGATAGGTTAAAAGCAAATCTAATAAATAAGAAGGACCAAGACCATTAAGAACTTTAAAAACTAATAAAAGAATCTTAAAATAATTTCTGAAGCTAACAGGAAGCCAATGCAGAGACTACAGGATGGAGTGATGTGTGCTCTCTTTCTGGTCCTCATCAGAACTGGAGCAGCTGCATTTTGAACTTGTTGTAATGGTTTAATGGTCTTGTTAGGAAGACCAGAAAGAAGAGCATTACAATAATCAATTCTGCAGCTGATAAAAGCATGCAATAGAGTCTCTGCATTGGCATTAGAGAGAAATGGCCTGACTCTGGAAATGTTTTTTTCAAATGATAAAATGCTGTTTTTGTTATATTCCTAATGTGGGGCTCAAAACTGAAGTCAGCATCAATGATTTTTTTTTACTTTTTGACATAGTTCCAGAGCCAGTGTTTGTGGTTTTGTATGCAGTTTCTCTCTCTATGCCCAATAACTAAAAATTCTGTTTTGTCCTGGTTGAGCTGTAGAAAGTTCTCTGCCATCCAGCACTTAATATCTAAAATACAGCTAAAAAGTGCATCAAGTGGCTTTGGGTCATCATGAGACGCAGTAATATATAGCTGTGTATCATCAGCATAACTATGGAATTGTATGCCGTGCCTCCTGATGACCCCTCCAAGTAGCAGCATGTAAAGATTAAAAAGTACTGGACCTAAAATCGAACCTTGGGGGACTCCACAGTCCATTTTATAGTGTTTGGAGGAGCAGTCATCAATGCCAACATAAAATTGCCTGTTTAAAAGATATGATTCAAACCAGTTAAGAACAGTGCCAGAGAGTCCAATCATAGTCGAAGTCTATTTAAAAGAATTGAGTGGTCTACTGTGCCAAAGGCTGCAGTTAAGTCAAGTAGGACAAGTACTGTGACCTTTTTAGTGTCCACATTTGACCTAATGTCATTTATAACCTTGACCAGTGCCGTTTCAGTGCTATGATTGGCCCGAAAACCAGATTGGTACTGTTCAAGAACTTTGTTTGAATCTAAAAACTCATTTAACTGATTAAAAACTAGTTTCTCTTAAATTTTGCTGAAAAAGGGGAGATTTGACACAGGTCTGAAGTTATGAACAACTGATGGGTCTAGATTGCTTCTCTTTAGAAGGGGCTTCACCACAGCAGTTTTAAGTGTCTGTGGGAAAAACCCCGTCTGAAGAGAACAGTTTACTATATGAAGAACATGCTCATCCAAACAGCTATAAACTTCTTTAAGAAATTATGTGGAATTGGATCTAAATGCAAGTTGCTGGTTTTAATTTGGAACCGATTTTACAGAGCACCTCAGCATCAACCAGGACAAACTCTCCAGTGTTTCCTCACACAGAGGTTCTTCCACACTAAAATATTTAGGTTGCTGTAAATTTGCTCTAATAGTGTCTATCTTGTCTCTGAAGTGGACTGCAAACTGTCTGACTTACTAAAAACTGGGTCAATTAAAAGGTCAATGGTTGTAAAAGGGAATTTGGGATTATTGTGATTATCTTGTATAAATTTGGAGAAACGTGCTTCTCTGGTGTGTTTAATTGCCTTATTGTAAGTTATGAGTTGTTTGTGATAAATCTGATAATGAACAGTCAACTTACTTTTTCTACATGTGTGTTCTGCTTTTTTAAAAGGTGAAAATGCACGTGTGCATCGAGGCTAACAGCTTGTTTCATAAACTAATTCACAGATAACATTGTATTACTGCATGCTAGCAGTTATAAAGGGCTCACTCCCTTCAGACTCCTGCAATAAATCCTTATCGTCATGAATGTTCAGTTTTTGTTAGACTTGTTGCACTTTAACTTCTCCACTGAAATCTGTTCCTAATAATCTGATTGTTCCTAATAATCTGTTCCCAATATTCCACTGAAGTGATCTGAAGTTACATCAGTAATGCTTATTTCAATGGTGGCTGTGTGATACATTCTCTCTGTGTGTCTCAGGCCTGAGGATTTCGGAGCAGTTCGGGAGTTGGCCTTGAATCCCATCGGAGACAGAATCATAAGTGCCTTCTTCTCTCCAGGGTGCAGCAGCCTGCTAATGTTTCCTTTTGAGAGTGGATGAGATCAGATTGTTATTGACTGTAATGCTGTTTTTCATTCAGGTTTTAGGCCATTACGTAAATCTCACTTACAGCTGCTTTCCATAAACACTGACTAATTTGCAAAGTGCAGCATTAGGGCCTGATATTACACACTGCACAAATCAGCACAGCCTGACTGTCATTGCCAGCGTCAGACCGACATGGTAGATCTTAAAATGAGGTGTGGTTAGACCAGTGGTCGGCAACCTTTACTATCAAAAGAGCCATTTTTGGGCAAAAACTGCAATACATAATCGTGCCTTATAGTGGCTGCAATACAGCCTACTTAACACTTTCCCCACTAGAGTTTTATTTTAGAGTTTACAGCCACCGCCAGCATTTTTTGATCATATTCACTAATCTTTCAAGACCCACAGAATGAGTTGTTCTATGAATATGTAAACAGTTCATACATGAAACTAAAGAAGAGACCTTTTGCTCGCTTGCTTTTGTGTCGGAGTCAGAGTCCATCATCGTCTCCCTGGCTTTCGCAACCGTAAACTTTCCTGTCAGCGATGGCATTTTCATGCAGTTTAAAAGCTGCTACATTTCCGTCATCAGCATCTTCTTCCAGTTTTTAGCAGATCTTCTTCTTCGTTTGTTTTTGGACACAGCAGTGCTGTTCTGTTCCACAAAGTGTGTATCCGCGCCCCCCTATCTTACAACAGTGAAAACACGAATTGACCGAATATCTCGTCAATGGCGGAGAAGCGTTGTGTAATAAATGATGGAATATCTCGTCGATGGCGGGGAAAGAGTTAATCTAAATCAGCCTATAACACTAGCCACCAGCGTTCACTTGGGAAACCAGTGTTTGCTTCCCATATGATTATAAAGCCAAACCCAGTTCTTTTTTCCTAAACCCAACATGTGCATGTGTTGGCTAAACGTAACCACATGTGTTTGTTGTTGACACACCAAAGGTACCTTGCACATCATATCTCAAAGTTGAACGTCCATGACCAAATGCTGATATGTGATGAGGTCGGAGAACGTGTTGCCTTTGCCCCCTACATTTTTCTCTGGGCCCAGATTATGCCTTGTTTAACTAGCAAAACTTGAATTAGACATGCCCTAAATGCAATTAAGACCATGGGCTATAGATTGTTTAAACAGGGCCAATAGTGTTTCCGATAATTGAACATTTTCTGCTGTCTTGTGGTATCAGTTATATAAATTATCACAGAGAAATTATTACATTTTGCATTTGTTGTTTTCGAATCACAAAGCTCTGAACTAGAGACAAATAGTTAAGAATCCCAAAAAAAAATCTGAGAGCAGAAGATGGAGTTCGTCAGTACTTATGCAACCACAGAGAAGCATTAAATATCTCATCTGACAAACTGGAACGAGCTGGAGTTACAAGGGTTTGGACTTGACAGCAGCCGTCTTTCAGAGTAGTTTATGGTCTATCCTGTGTTTGTTAGGCACCTTGAATGGGAAACAGGAAACATTTCCCTTTCCCCTCACTCTCTCCAGACAGGAAACGGTGGACTTTCCCACCTTTGTTCGGGTTCTGGCTCATTTCCGTCCCACAGAATCAAACCGGACCAGAGATGGAGCACAGCCGGAGCCGGCCAACAGCAGGACCAGGAAACTCAAATGTCAGTCCGCTTTGGTTTGTTCTGCTCAAGCTTTTCATTTGTAGTCGATGACTGAGATCCACTGGTGATTTTTCCTCTCAGAAAATGATTTTGTCAGTTTGTGTGCAGTTGCTTTCCAGTTGTATGATCAGGACAGAGATGGAAAGATTTCCAGAGCCGAGCTTCTTCAGGTCTGTAACTGTTAAACTCATCACTTTGTCTCCCTAAAACTCTATAAATGGTCCCGCTTGCACTCAGACTGAGTGCTTTCAGGTAGATTTATGTGATGAAAGTTATGACTACTTCACTGCATTACAAAAATAGTATATAGTCCCTATAATAGTTATAGTCCCTGCAATACAAAAAGGTGCAACTTTAACGAAATGTTTGCATCTTGCCACTTCACTTACAAGGGCAGTTTGGATGCAGAAAATCACGATGGATTACAATTGACATCCAGATTTATGGCTTAAATATAAAAATGAATGAACACAGAAACATCTACAACGACTCCTTCAGAATAATGGACTTCTCTACTGTCCATACATATAATCAGCATCTCAGAAAAGGCCCCTTAAAATGGTTACATATGCTGTGGTAAATCATACCAATGTGTTTAATGGTGCACACTTTTGGAGAGTCTCCTTGAAGGAAATCAATACAGCTATTTCACTCTTGTCCTCTTTAAGATGAAGTATGGAAAAAATACATCCAACACTTAATATCCTTTAAAAACATCCTTTAGGGCAACCAAACAACGTGTTTCAATAGGAATGACAGGAGGATATAATAGTGTATCATCTGCATAGAAATCTAACCATATATTATGTATACAGAGAATGGAACAGGGCCCAGAATCAACCCTTGAGGCGCACCACAAGAAAATTAAGCTTCCACATTAGCACCAAGAGGAGTTGAACCTAGGTAATAGTCCAGTCATTTCTGGATGTGATTACTGATTGATCACTAACCGTGAATGACAGGTGCTGCGGTCGATGCTGGGGATGCAGGTGACAGAGGAGCAGTTGCAGAGCATCGCTGAGCGAGCCATCCAGGAGGCCGACCTGGACCAAGACGACGCCATCTCCTTTGACGAGTTCAGGAAGGTGAGAAGGAAGCAAACTAAAGTAGTGACCACATAGACAAGTGGGGATGATAATATGAACCAAAACAGCACAATCATTTTAAGTAATTAGGTTTAAGTTTAGGCTACGTTCCTGATAACAGAGGCACACATATGTTTTTTTTCTACTTGATTTCTTTAAATATTAAAGAAGTAACAGTTGTTTTGTGAGGATGAAAACTCAAAGAAAATGTGTTTGCTGAAGTGAGTCGTTAAGTCTTTGAACAATGAAATAAACCATTTTGCTGTAATAAAACAAGAATAGAATTGATCAAGATAAACAATTAGTTTTGTGAAATAATTTGCTTGTAATTATTAGGACAAGCATGTCAATATGAGATTGAGGAACATAAAAGAGCATCAACACAAACAGCTGACACTAAAGTCCTAAATATCATCAAATGTTCTCATCTAACAAAAGAAATTAGCACTTTTAAGGAGGTGACCAAATGTCTACATGTACGATAGGAAAAGTATGTATCATAGCTTTTAACAATAAAATTATTACTTTCCTTTTGTTTTCAGTCACTGGAGAAAGTGAACATCGATCACAAGATGAGTATTCGCTTTCTGAGATAAAGACATGACTTCCTACGAGTTTGGGATTTTCCTATTTACGTTAAAAAAAAAAAGAGACAATCAGACACTTGTTGTCTTCCTAAAACCTGCTAGAAGAGATGAGAATGGAGAGAAAACCAAGTGTGAAATGTTTGTCTGGTAGATTCATTGTAAGATTTGAAGAGAAATTCGTGGACGCAGACACCCTACACATCATACCGTTGGTTTATCTGTCTATTTTAGATGAACTAAGGAAACTACAGAACAAATGGACATTTTCAGCTGATGGTGCTACAACAGAAGAAGAAAAGAGATCATCAAAGTCAGTAGGATTCATTCTCTGACGACCGTGAATGTCTGTACATTGAATAAAAAACCCATACAATAGTGGCTGAGATATTACAGTGTGTGTGTATTCAGCTGCTAACTAAAGCCATGAAAGCGTCCTTGTGTTGGGGATGATAAGTTGTCTGAGCCAAAGTTTCATAAAATCGACCACCTACTGCTTGACGAAAATTCATCATGAACATGTTTGCACTGTGGCTGGCTTCAGATGAAGAACATGTCTGTCTTCAGCCTCCACAGGACAGCAGGAATGTTTACAGAGACAAAGAGTGGGACAATAGAGAACTGTGGAAATGGAGACTTTGCTGGAGGATTACATTTTTCGTTAGACCTGCTTGTTATGAAATGTTGAAATGATTGTAAAAGTTGGAACCGTTCACCTGGGAAAGGGTATGTTTTTGGTTTTAGTACCATTTACTCTTTAATAAATCACTTTAAAATCATATTTTGTGTCAGCGTGAGTCTATCGGTAGTTTTCTTTAATAAATCTTTAAATTTAGAAACTGGCGTCACGATCTGTAATGAAGGCAACCCAATCACCATAATTAATGTTGAACATTACTGCAAACCATAGATACATATATTTGTACATCATTATGGAGCAGATATGTTGAAACGTTCAACACCTCAACATGTGGGTAGGTTTGGTTACGAAAACCACTTGGTTATGGTTAGGAAATGATCATGTTTTGGGGGCATAATCCCTGTTGGAAAAACAGTGATGGGTCACTATAAAAACACCCACAGCTGGAGCCTCAAAAGCTGCCCTAAAATACGAGATGTTGTTTTTTGTTGGTTTTGAATGCAGTGGTCCACAGCTTGGCCTTGGTTTCACCAAGTGTTACACCATTCATCATCCTCGCCACCTCCTGGTGACAAAGTCCGCTCATATACTGGGTCAGTTTAGAAACATTGATATGATACATTTGAAACATTCACATGTAATGTATTTGTGGTTTGCAGAAATGTTCAAAGCCAACATTCTCTTCTCTTCATTCGGGCTGATGAATGACTTTTTTAATCTATAATGTCAGAATCCAGTTGCTCCACATTACTCATTTGTCTTCTGCCAATGCAGATTTTGCTTCATGAATATCAGTTTCCCCTGGTGATTACGAAATAAAGAAGTTGAGTCCAGCCGTGTAAACGTATTCCTTGTTCTTAATTTCTATCACAGAAATCAGGATGTTGAAAGTTGCTGCCTGATTATTACTCTCCAGTCATCTGAGTGTTGATCAGATCTGATGGGTCTCGCCTTTTTCCTGCAAACCAACAAAAAAATGAAGAAATTCCACAGTAGAGTCTGTGTCATCATATTATAAATGAAAATTAATTTCAGCTGCCCTCTTAGAGAAGGGAAGGAAGCAAGAAGGCTTCAGATGGGGATAATGGTGCATTTCCGTAAAGGTATTCATGGTTATCTCACCCCTTCCAAGCCTCATGGATTTAAACCCAATTTCTCACCTCTTAGCTTTAGATGTGGTCTAGTTTTGGGCACTTTGCTTCAGTTCAACCAGCGGTGTAGTAAACCACACGGCTTCTGGCAGGAGATGTGTGATGCTTCATCCACAATCCATGGAGTCACTTTCCCAGTGGGTCGCGAGGTATGCCTTCTGGGCAACCTCTTAAATTCTTATATTAGACTTAGCTAGGAAATGAGTTTCCTCTGTGGGGTGTCTGGGCTCAGCTTTAGAGATAGGGGGAGGAGCTCGGACATCCGGAGGGAGCTCGGAGTAGAGCCGCTGCTCCTTCGTGTCGAAAGGGGTCAGTTGAGGTGGTTCAACATCTGATCAGGATCCTCCTGGGCGCCTCCTGTTAGAGGTGTTCTGGGCACGTCCCACTGGTAGGAGGCCCCGGGGCAGACCCAGAACACACTGGAGGGATTATATATCTCATCTGGCCTGGGAACACCTTGGGTCCTCCAGGAGGAGCTGGGAAGTGTTGCTGGGGAGAGGGACGTCTGGGGTGCTTTGCTTGGCCTGCTGCCCCCGCGACCCGGCCCCTGATGAGCGGATGAAAATGAATGGATGGATGGACTTAGATATTCCATCAAGCTCGCAGAAATCTGTTGGATGTTGACAAAAGAATATATTGCGATGAGATGAAAGTCAGATCTCCCATCACCTGCTGGACTATGGCTCTCCAGAGTAAACAGCTACGTAGCTGTGGAGGAAATAACTTACTCACTAAAGGTAAGATAAAGTCTACATGGAGAATCTCCCATCTCATGTGATTGATTAATTGTCTGCATTTTCTCTTTATTCTATCTCTCCCCTGATTTCTTTGTATTGTGGTACCTAATAACAAAATTTGTCTGATGCAGCCCCTCCACCCACGTTTCACTTTACACACCCTTGAAACCCTTGATAGCACTATATGACGTCAGTTTAGGAACGCTCATGTGATACGTGTAAAATGTGCAAATGTAGCGTATTTGTAATTTGAAGAGACAATGCCAACATTTTCTGCTGCCGGCTGGCCTGCACGTCTTAACACTGCCAGCCTCTCAAAAATATTGCAGCCCATAAAATACCTCCAAACTTCACAGAGAAAATCAAAACAGATGGCTCTGCACACAGGAGAGTATCGTCATATTGACAAGAAGCAAACTGTTGACTCAAAGTTGGAAGAACACTACTGTCTAAAAAGTAGGACACTCAAACATTGAGATTGTAATAAAGTACATTTAAGTATGCTGGAATATGTAGACAGATGTATCCACAGACTTTTGGCCATGTAACGTTTGTGGTTTGTGTACAAAACGTCGAATGTAGAGTTAATTTATTTTTATTTTAGCCTGAGAAATCAGTGGCGTCATGGTGTAGCTCCTGTTTAACACCGCCAGGTGGAGACGTTGCTATGTATTCACTTCCTCCAGCAGTCGGTGTTGTGTAACAGCTGGAGAGGATCAGAAGCACTCAGCTGACATTCCAAACTCTTGTTCCAATTTACTTTTGACTGTTTTACTTTGCTCTTGGAGTCGCATCTGTCGGATGCTGTCATGGTGGGGTTCCTGCACTGTGTTTGACCTCATTCCTGCTGTTTGTAGGCTGAGAGCGTTTGGACTGTGGAGCCGGAGCCCTGAGGACCGAAACTTCGGAGGTCTTTACTTCACACCTCATCCTCCCTCTCTTCATCTCTGGATGAAAATAAATGATCTGAAAGACAGTCTGCAGACATTTGGCTCTTGAGTGATGATGGAGGAGAACACTGATACAGATTAGTTCAAGAACCCACATTTGATTTTGAAATCTCAAACCCCCTTTGTGCAATGTGACCAAAGTGTGCAGAATCCCCCAAAGAAGACAGAATAGCTTGTACGACCATTAACGCTCTCAGTTTTTAGGATGTGGGGAACTTTATGGAACAGTTGCATTTACATAAAAAATGTATAGGCAACAAAACAGCTGTTCATCCGCTCATTAACACAAATAGTTAATCAGCCAATTACATGGCAGCTTCTAAATGTATTTAGTCATGTAGACATGGTGAAGACGAGCTGCTGAAGTTCAGTTTAACTGATTTTGAACGTGGCATGGTTGTTGGTGCCAGACGGGCTGGTCTGAGTATTTACTGGGATTTTCAGCACAACCATCTCTAGGGTTTACAGAGGATGGTCCCAAAAAGAGCAAATATCCAGTGAGCCAAAATGCCTTGTTGATGCCAGAGGTCAGAGGAGAATGGCCAGACTGGTTCAAGATGATAGAAAGGCAACAGGAAGTCAAATAAGCACTGGTTCCAACCAAGGTGTGCAGAAGACCATCTCTGAAGCAACAACACCTTGTCCAACCTTGAAGCAGATGGGCTACAGCAGCAGAAGACCACACCAGGTGCCACTCCTGTCAGCTAACAACAGGAAACTGAGGCTACAATTCAAAACTGGACAATAGAAGATTGGAAAAACATTACCTGGTCTGATGAGTCTGGATTTCTGCAGTGACATTCAGATGGTAGGGTCAGAATTTGGTGTAAGCAACATGAATGCATGAAAAATTAAGGCAGCTCTGAAGGCAAAAGCCAACCGTTGGAAATGTAGATGGCTCGCAGCTTCCTGTTTAAAATAGTTACGTATGCGTGAACGTAACCGACACGGTGACGTAGTGAGTGGTGTCCCAATTCCTAGGGAAAGATTTCAACCCCTACCCCTCGTTGCTTCATTTCGAGGGCCAAGGGGTCGTAGGCAAGGTGGGGTATTGGGATTGGACCTCAGTCTTTACATGCTTATTTATACAATGAATGTTTTTAGAGTAATATTTACAGTATACAAGTTAGTTCTGCCATATGAACACGTTACAGTGGGAGGGGACCCCAAATCAAATCATGCTTATGGCCCCCAGAAGTCTAGGGCCGGCCCTGCACACAGGACACAAGCACTGGTCCCCTGGATTTAAGTCCAGTGCTCGTTTGACCCACCCACCTGAGCACTTTGTCATACTTTATACTACGTCGCCTGACCACCTCCTTTACTCCTTTCATAGGTGCTCCGGTCACAAAAGGTCGCCGTCTACCAAAAGACATAAATATGCGCCATAATTTCTGCTTGTAAAAATGACATGGTGGTTGTATTGTAGAGGACAGTCTCTAATTGTCTGCTTAAATGCTGCAGATGCCACTCTACAGAAAGAAAATTTATTGTCTGTTTGGACATCAGGGCTCTGTGGTGTTAATGGACCTTTTTTTATGGCCTAAACATCTTTAAGTTAATAGTTAAAGTCCGTCAGAAACCAAAGAGACACAAATGAAACTCTGGAGGAGTTGAGATGAAATCTTTTTACACTTTATACATATTCATCTTTGCCATGATCAAAGTACGACGACTTGTCATAAAATCAAATAGAATTGTACACAACAAACAAACATTAGTGTTAGACGAAGCCAGGCGTCGTTCTCCATGTGTTAGACTGAGCCCAGGGCTGGTTTCTTCTCTATGCTTTCTTCTGAGGCAAGCAGGCCATGAGCAGCCAGTACAGAGAGTAGCAGGTTCCTGCAGAGAAGACAAACACATCAAGACACTCTCACTTTAAAGTTATCAGTGGTTATTTATTTACTTTAAATAATAATTAAGTCCTTGTAGATTTTCAGGTACAGTGACTTCACATTTCTGCTCTATGAATATTTGTTGGAGCTGTCTGGTTAAAGCTTGATGTGATTCACAGATGAAGCTGTTTCAGTCCGTTAAGCTTCTGAACCAAACTGTCTGCACACCTTACCTCCAAGAGTTAGCGTCATGGTCGCCCGGTAGAGCACAACGTCAAAGGTTCCCCCCTTGATGTGGACTGGCAACCCGTTGTCCTCCTGTAACCATGGAAACCACATGGTGAGAAAAAGTGTGTGCTAATGTGTTAGCATGAAGCCTGATATCACTCAGCACAGTAATGAGCTGGAGGGAGATGAATCTCCAGCGGGAGCTGATGAAACACACTGAACATTAACGGTAATAATGTTCTCAGTTCTTCCCTTGGCTGCGTGTGTCAGGAGGCTTTTACATGTGTTTTCAGTAGAATTTGGCCGAGCGGTTGCAGATAAAAGCTTCTTTGTCGTGTCATGTTGTTGTGTTCTGACCTCCAACTGTTTCTGGACATGGTTCCTATTTTGTGGTATAATTGCTGCCAAATGCCACAAAAGGCTTTGAGGTCTGAGAGCTGTGGGGGACGAGACGTTTTGTTTATTTTGATGGTAATTTAAGAATTAACTTGTTTTATTCCAGCTAACCAGCACATGTCAAAGATCCAGGTGTTACTCTAGACTTTATGAAAATAAACACAAACTTCCTTAATGACTAGGTGATAAATGCAGACAGTTGTTCTCTACAAGCAGCTTTACATTTATTGTTAGATGGCAGTCACTAACAGCCATAATAATTATGACGGCAGCAAAGGAGGGAGTTGGGTGATGTAGTTTTAAAGAGCAGGGACCAGTTGCACAAAACAGTTCCCATGCAGATTGTTTGTTTGCTTGGACTCTTGTGACACCTGTTATCATCCCTCGTTAAGGTGGCTCATAGCTACTGACAAAATGTCAGAAGAAAAGAAGAGAAGAAAACCAGACTGGTCAGAAGAGGGAAAGATTAAACTTGTAGAGGAGTCAGTCAGTCAAATCTGAAGTGTAAAATCAAAAGCATATCCACCGAGTTCTCCTGGTCGCAGCACACTCTGCTCGGGATGCAGTTCTTTTCATTTATCACCATAAACGTCATCACATTGCAGTGAAGACAGAGTCAAAGGTACCTTAAGTTTTGTTTTTTTTATCTACCTTGCTTTGGTTGCTAAGGTCTTTTGTGCAACGGTCTAGGGATTCCTTAAGTATAGGACCAAAACAAGGAGAAAACCATGAGAAGACTTGAGGGTGTTTTGTGCAAGCGATTATATTTTGAGGAAACCTTCACTAGGACTTTAAGGAAAATCTTCACTCAAGGTGTTTTGTGTAACCAGTCTCTTAGACTTCAAAAAATAAATAAATATTTGGAGCCAAAGTTTATGGACTCGTGTTTTGAAGCAGCCCTGTCGCCAGGAGAAAA
Organism: Epinephelus awoara; assembly: GCA_035609425.1. Taxonomy (NCBI): domain Eukaryota; kingdom Metazoa; phylum Chordata; class Actinopteri; order Perciformes; family Serranidae; genus Epinephelus; species Epinephelus awoara. The sequence goes on from CM069297.1 coordinate 42,162,095, forward strand.
TGCTGGCATCATACGTTTATGGATCAAATCAACGTGTCTAAAGTGACGTAGTGTATGAGGTGACTTCGTCATCTGGAGGCGGAGGGGATGGCGGGTGGTGTGACACCTGGATGAGACAGTTGGTTGTGACAGTTGTTTTAACAAGTCGTTGCTGTTTTTCTGGTCGCAAAAATAAAGGTCTTGGACTTGGTGTTAACATGAGCCTCTGTGTCATAGACCTTGTTCTTTTGCGGTTTAAGTTCCTCAACAAGTTTGTGATTGGTCAGATTACCAAAGGTTTGACCTTGAGTCTGAGGCCTCGCTTTCCCCCTCACCCAGCCTTGGATATGAGATTCAGAAACATTACTAACTAGAAAAGCACTCAGAGAGTGCAGACCTCCGGCAAGTAGGTGATATTCCCTCCCCCTCTGCATCAGATTTTGCAGCCTGCTTCACAATTAGGTTATTTGCATCACTATCATTATTAGGTTATATATGCCTTCACCATGGAGACACTGTGGTGTATTTAGCGATTAGCTTTACTGATTACCTAACGTAATCTAACTAAGCTAACCTTCGCTAACCGCCAACGTTTGTCAATCGCTGACGTTATGCTACCTTTTGTAACAGCAGGAATACACACACCTGTAGGAAAGAAATAGGCAACGTTGCCGTTTATGGTTGTTTAAAAAAGTGCTGGCTCTAGTACCAGCTGAAGGTGTCTTCAATGTAATTGCTAACGTTAGCCGCTATTTTGTTTAAGCATGTGCATGACCAAAACATCAAGTTGGAAGGCAGTTTAAATCAACAGCTGCGTCTTGTGCATACCGTGTCATTGAGTCACGCCCCTTCCGGTGAAGCTCATGGGACCTTAGATCGGAAAAAAATATGAATGGCAGTGAATGAGGGAAGAATTATTATCTTTTGGTCCCGTTGTTGTGACATGAAATCCAAATATGTCTTTAATGAATTTAAAACATAAATTTTAAGGTTAAGAAAGTCACACTTTGTGGTAAAACTGTTGAGATATAAGCTTTTGAAAAACGTAACTAGAAAAACTACACAGGAGGCGGTCGCGTATGTGACGTCATAGCTTTCGCTCACTTCCTGCAGCTTGCAGTGACTGTAACCTGGCACAAAACACACAGACATCTTCAATCATAAATCGATTAATCATAAAACAGTGGAATTTCCAGGCCGAGCTGCAGGAAGCGAGCGAAAGCTATGACGTCACATACGCGACCTCCTCCTGTGTACTCTGAGTCTTTCTAATTAAAAAGCTTATATCTCAACAGTTTTACCACAAAGTATGACTTTCTTGACCTTAAAATTTATGTTTTAAATTCATTAACGACATATTTAGATTTCATGTCGCAACTCAAACGGGACAAAAGATAAATTTGTCTCTCTCCATTCACTGCCATTCATATTTTTTCCAATCTAAGGTCCCATGAGCTCTACTGGAAGGGGCGTGACTTCAGCACTTTATGTATTCCTGACGAGCCCAAGTAGGCCTACTCGCCACTGCCAACCAGTGGCGCACGTCTGGTCATGGAATGAGTCTATTCTAAAACTCGGTATGTGCTATTGAGCGCTATTTTATTATTTTATCCACTTTGCTTCAACTGATCACCACCAAAATTTTAGCATCTGTTTCTTGTCCCATTATCCATCTTTCCTGAACATTTCATAAAAATCTGTTCATAACTTTTTGAGTTATTTTGCAGACAAACAAACAGACCAACGCCTCCTTGGCGGAGGTAAAAACTGCTTTAACGATGACTTTGGCCGGCTGTCCTCCCTCTTCGCTTCTTTACTGTTAACGTTACCTGGAAGAGTTTCTGGGCCTCGGGGACTCTGTTCCTCAGCTGTCTGGTGGAGCTGCTGAAGGCACGGCTGGCCAGAACTGGAACTTTCTGGAAACAGGGAAGTTTAGTTTGGATGATTGTGAGGATAAAGCACAGATAAACAGGACACAACAGCAGTTTAAATACCCCAAGGCTCATGCAGTGGAGATTTGAATGTGTTTAAAAGCACTTTGCATTTTGCATCTCTGCTCGTTAGTGTTCCAGCATGTTCCATGTCCATCGCACATGTCTGACTCGTGTCAGCAGGACCTACGAGTGGACAGTTCTGCTGCAGCTACACAGGATTTGAGCAGTAACCATCTCATTTTGCTTTTTTTCCAGTGTAGACCAGATTGTTGTGGCTCAGAAATGATGTCCGCACGTTTTACTAACAAAGTCAAGGAGATATTTTTTTCATATATTTGGCTGTGAAAACAGCAGAGGCTTTATTTCATTTAGTCCCAGAGAGAACCAGGCAGGCAGAGGTCTCATATTAATATCACAATGTCTGTCATAATTTCTGCTTAAACTTCTCTTATGACTCCCTGATAAACCAACCCATCCTCACTGTGACCTCGTCACATGTCCACGTTTGGTCATGGACTCTCCACGTCCACACATGGCGTCCAAGGTACCCTGGGTGTGTTGGTTGTTGACGTTCTGGGACGCCGTGTCAACTTCAGCCTGTTACATGCATTGTCTGTTTTCAAAATACACTTCTGTTTTCACAGGAAATGTACAGTTTGATACAGTCTCTTTCAAAATAAAAGCATTACGTCAGTACAACACACACATGGTTGGGTTTAGGAAAAAAAAACAGGGTTTGGCTTTACAATCTTACGCGAAGTGAACACTGGCCTTATAACCTTACTCATGGTGAACCATTTCAATAAACAGTTTATTTAATTACACATATTTTTTATCCTTTCTCTTTCTTTCTAATTCACACTTTTAATATTATTCTAATTATTTATTGCACAGCTGCCTTTTCACACACACGCCACTCCTGCATTTTGCTACACATATTATTAGCATATGAGACAAATAAAACATTTGCGTATTTTCTCAGCTAGGCTTCTGTATGCAGGACTTCAACTTATAACAGAGTTTTTTCTTTTTTAAAAGTCAGTAAATCTTTGAATCTGTGCTGATCCGATAGTTTAACCAAACTGTTGTGACTCTAACACAACAGTGACACAGGTGAAAGAGGAAGGGAGAGTGACGCTGGGACTTGTATCATTTCTGTTTTCCAGAGCGCAGGAGGCCGCTGGGCGCTGACAGATGACACACTGGTTCCAGGTGTGGTTTCACTGGTTACTGTGGTTTTGTATAACTGAAAGCTTCACTGCACGTTTGTTTTGTTTTTTGCCTTTTTGATGCTCTGGTGTGAAAGTGATTCTCGCTTTGTTCCTTTTTTTTTTGTACCATCGCACAGGACGTCATCATCAGGAGCCAAACCGAGGTCAGTCTGACACCCGACACGCTGTGAACCAACTGTGCTTCATTGGAACACTCAGTGACAGATTGCAGCAACAGTTGGAGACCAACATGTCTTTTCTGCACAGTTTTGTGGGAACTTTATTTCCACTTGACAATAATAAGTTGCATTATTAAAACGTCTATTTTAATCAAAATCTATCTGATAGTTCAACAACTTCTCATCTGAACTCATCAGATCCCGCTGCTTTGTCAGTGCACTTAAAGGCCAAAATATGACCCACTAGGTGGCCTTGTGTGTCGGTTTTGGATGTTCATGGACAGCGTCTCCATTTACACAGGAAGTGTACACTTTCTGCTCGTTAAATGCATACAGTCTTTTATAAATTAAACTTAGACTCAGGTTTATTAGGTTTATTTCCTTTAGTGTAGGCAACAAAAGCCTCATGGTTTGTCTCACAATTAAGTACCGTTGTCACTAGTGTCATGTCATGTCATGTGACATACGTCATGTGCCATATGCAGCTACTGTAGCATGCTACACATACCAGCACACTCAGTGTTATTTAAGTCACACAGTAATCAACCAGCCAACCTGGTCTCACCCTGAAGTCATCAAAAACCACCGCTTGGTCAGTGACTTCCAGTGTCACACCGCCGAAAAAAGCCGTCCTGGGCGTCGGTAGCGTAGTGGATAGTGCCGGCGCCCCATGTACAGAGGTGATGCCTCGCTGCAGCGGTCGCAAGCTCGACTCCGGCTTGCAACCCTTTGCTGCATGTCAACCCCCACTCTCTCTCTCTCACCCCATTTCAATCTGTCCTGTCCATTAAAGGCAAAAAGCCCCAAAAAATAATCTTTTAAAAAAAGAAAAAAGCCGTCCTTTCACATCGGTATGATATGCAGCCAGTCGCTGTTGTTGTTTCATGGTACCCAGCAGCGTCAGGAGGAAATAACTCGGTGGGAGAACAGCGAAAGTTGAGACAGAGAAGAGGGCAGGCGGGCGGGGTGGTGGATGGGTCCAACAACCCAACTTTCACTGAGGAGGCCGGCGTTTGCTTTTCGTAAAATTATGAAGCCAAATCCTGTTCTTTTTTCCGAAACCCAACCACATCAATTTGCAGTGTTGTACCGACATAGTGCTTTTATTTTGAAAGAGACTGTATGCAAACTGTACATTTGGATGATTGTCATCCATTCTTCCTGCAAAAGGCTTCTAGCTCTGTGAGACTCTTGGGCCGTCTTCATGCTCTGCTCTTTGAGCTCTATCCACAGATGTTTAATGATGTTTAGGTCGGGGGGCTGTGCGGGGCGTGGCCTAGTCTCGCTCACCAGACCTTTCTCAAGAAAAGAAAGGTCTGGCTGGGCCGACTCTCACTTTAAGATTGGAGAAAAAAACGCCCGGCTGCTTGTATTTCTTTCAACCAATCACAATCGTTCTGGGCGGTGCCACAGCAACAGTGCGCTTGCAGAAATATTGCCGGGGGAAACAGGTTTTGGTGTAACATGCCCACAAAAATTTCGCCTACAGAACGCGAACCATAGCAGAAAAATGGCTACATGCCCGCAAGATCAAACAATGCAAAAGTTAGTAAAGGACGTGTTGAAAACTGCAACCAGAGGTGGTAGGGCGGGACTTCAGCGGGTGGCTCGTTCCGCCCAATGAGAGGCTGATCTATGCAGCGAACTTCCGCCCACTCAGACTAGGCGTGGCCAAACCTTCAGCTGGCTCCTCTTGAGGTCGTCCATTGTGGATCTGGAGGTGTGTTTAGGATCATTGTCCTGTTGTAGAAGCCATCCTCTCTTCATCTGCAGCTTTTTTACACATGCTGTGATGTCTGGACTTTAACTGAATCCATTCTTCCCTCTACCTGTGAAATGTTCCCCGTGCCACTGGCTGCAACACAAGCCCAAAGCATCATCATCCACCCCGTGTTTAACAGTCTGTTCTCCAAACATACCTTTGCTCATTGTGTCCAGAAAGTTCTGTTTTACCTTCATCAGTCCACAGGACTTGTTTCCAGAAAGCATCAGGCTTGTTCAGATGTTCCTTTGCAAACTTGTGATGCTGAATGTTGTGGTGAGGACACAGGAAAGGTTTTCTTCTGATGACTCTTCCATGAAGCTCATATTTGTCCAGGTGTGTCTGCACAGTAGAACAGTGCACCACCACTCCAGAGTCTGAGAAATCTAAGTTGTTCTAAGTTGTTGAAAACTGATGTTTAGTCAGCGAGAAAAAAGAGAAAAAAGCTGTCCTTTCATTTCGGCATGATACATGGCCGGTCAGTGTCAAGGGTAAACGTGGCGCAACAACAATAAAACTTAAGGCACTGGAAGTTCGAGTAGGCTGAGCATGCCGGTTCATGGATGGATCCAACAGCTACCCACTTTCACCCAGGAAGTCACTTCTTGTATGTATGTAAAACTAAACCCTGTTCTTTTTTTCCAATTCCACCCACGTCTGTGTTGGCTAAATGTAACCACATGAAAAATTTCAATTTCAAAAATTGTGGTGTTGTACCAACATAGTGCTTTTATTTTGAAAGAGACTGTATGCAAACTGTACATTTCCTGTGAAAACAGAAGTGTATTTTGAAAACAGACAATGCATGTAACAGGCTGAAGTTGACACGGCGTCCCAGAACGTCAACAACCAACACACCCAGGGTACCTTGGACGCCATATGTGGACGTGGAAAGTCCATGAGCAAACGTGGACATGTGACGAGGTCACAGTGACGCAGGAGGGCACCTAGCGCGTCACATTTTGATGTGTAGGTCCACTGACAAAGTGTTACAAGTGACTACAGTGTTATTCACAAACTTTTTTTTTTTTTTTTTTACAGCAGTTAATAACAGTTGATTGAAAAAAGCCACAACTGCTGATTAATAAACACCAAAATTTTAGCCTATTAACATGCAGATTGTTGATGTGTTTATACAAATATTAATGAGAAGTTTTCAACAAACAAGATTATTTTAGAGGTCACACTGAGCTCAAAGCAGCTCTGATATATATATATATATATATATCATTAGAAATGTGTGGACTGACCCAATCTCTAACATTCTGTGATGGTGCTCTGAGTTTCAGACACAGCTGCACACACAAACACACTCTCTGCCTTGCGTTTTGTTGCTTTTCACCTCACAGTCTCTAGAAGAGTCACTTTGTCTCTTTAAGAAAGCTGCATGACTTTATAACAGTCTGCCAAGGTCACACCGGGTATCTGCGGGCAGGACTGACACTCCTGACAGCCAATCACAACTTCTGAACCTGACACTTAAACCAATCAGGAGGCAGGGGAGGGGAAGTGTGTGTGCGAGTGTTATGAGGGTAAACTGTGCCAACTCTGGGCTGTGATTTCCTCACTGGTGTTCTCTGTGTTTGCAGTCAGGTGGTGTTTACTTGACCAATGAGAGCTCGTCTCCTTAATGTAAATAACTGAGGCCGAAGATAAACAGCAGGCTGAACATGGAGCTCATCACATGTAGATCATTAATACAGCACGGCAGAGGAATCAAAGCTTTTAGTGTTCAGAATCAAATTCAAACAACTGCATTAATCCCACCAGGGACAATTAGCTCACCTTGCACACACACTGTAACATAGTCCAGTGGATTAGAGGAGTCTATTAATATATTTTTAAAAAAAAAAAAGTTAATAGACGTATAATTAATAATAATGATTAGAAAAATAAATACTAAAAAATAGAAATAAACAGTAGATAAAATAAAGCAGAGGGAATAAAAGATTTTGACACCAGTTAATTTTACAAGCAGGTAAAACATAACAGTGTCCTGACAGCAACCAGAGGAAACTAAAATACATTATATACAGTATTTGCTCTCTGGAGGACCTGTTGATCTGTAAACTTGTTTTGCTGATTAATTATTATTTATGTGACTTTATCTCAATGACTTTTCTAATCTGTTATGTTGTCTGTCTTTGCCTGTAAGGTGACCTTGAGTGTCTTGAAAGGCACTTATAAATAAAAAGTATTATTATCATTGTTGGCTGCAAAGAACAGTCACTTCCCGTCTGTGATCTTAGAGCAGATTATTATATATCCAGACTGTTTCTGTCTTTCACTGTGAGGCTGTGAAACATGCAGATCAATAAAAAACACTTGCTTTTTAGCGCCCAGCTGTTGGTGCTTTGTAGTGAGCCATTGCTGCATTTCCTGCAGCGTCTGTTCCCCCAAAGCCAAACCTGATCTCTCATTAACCATAACTAGATGGTGTTTGTGCCTAAACATGACCACACATGAACCACAGACTTGTTGAAACATAAACAAACAAAGTTTCAGTGCATGTGCTGCATAGTAATCTACAGCAATCCATGTATCTGTGGTTTGCACAAACGTACACCAGTACTAATGGGGTTTTTTTTCTGACCATTAAGTTGTTTTGGAAAAATTACTATGAAAATGTAAAAATAATTAAATACAAGTAAAGGTCCTGCTGTCACTATAGTAAGGAAGTATTTTGAGCTAAATGTACTTAAAGTATCCAAAGTTAAAGTACTCAGTCGGAACAAGAGTGACATGTAATTAAATATATTATCAGACTGCTGTTGGTAAAGAATAAACCATGTAAGCAGTATCAAAATGTTACTGATAATACGGTAAAAAAATATGAAAGCATACTGATGCCACGCCAGGAAAAACAAACAAAACAGACTATATAATAATTAGATATTTTAAATTAATTAAATAAAGGAGGATGCAGGAGGATGTATTAAAAGTAAAAGCACTCTGATTAAAACATTAAAATAAGTAAATTAGTGTAATAAAAGAAAAATGCTGCAAATCCTGATACTTGAGAAGCTGAAATATTTTTTTACATTTGCCTAAAAAACGACCTAAAAGATTATCAGAATAGTTTCCAATTAATTTTCCAAACAATGAACTAATCGTTTCAGCTGCAGTTGTGTGCAAAAATATTAATTTGTAAAGTAACTTAAATATCCAAATAATAGTAGTGTTGCAAAATGTACAATATTCCTTTTTTAAGTAGAAAGTAGCATGAGATTAAAATACTTAAGTAAAGTAAAAGTCCCTCAAATGTATACTCTAAGTACAGTACTTGAGTAAATATACCTAGTTACACTCCACCACTGAGTATAAGTACCTTAAACTTTAAGACAGTATTGAAGTTTTGCTGATGATGAACAGACAGAATCAGCTGTGAATGGAAACATGTCAGCTGTGTGTGTGTGTGTGTGTGTGTGTGTGTGTGTGTGTGTGTGTGTGTGTGTGTGTGTGTGTGTGTGTGTGTGTGTGTGTGTGTGTGTGTGTGTGTGTGTGTGCTGCAGGTTCAACAAGTTTCTGCATGTGAGTGTGTACGTGCAGAGCCGCATCGTCCCATTAGCACCAGGATACTGGTATAACTGGAGAACAGTCAGACACTGCAGCAGGTCACATGAGGTGATCCTGCCGTCTGTGTGAATATATGTTTATATATAGATCGTGTGTTCACCTCGTATGACACCAGCAGACACCAGATTAAAATACAGCTCCTTAGAGTCAGACACAGTGAAAGTTTTACACTTCTGTCCTCCACAGTACAAAGGTCAGGCCTTAACCCACATTCCTCCTGCACTAACACACACTTTATTCTATCCTCTCTCCTCCTGATCTCGTCTTTTATCTCCTGACTCGAGTCCAGAAGCTGCAGACACACAAACAGAGACAGAAGACAGACGAAAGTTTGAAGAAAAATAATAGTTACCAGTAGGTGATTCATGTCTGTGGCTGTGTGTGTGTGTGTCGAGCTGCGCTGCCTCGCTTCACCCTGACAAGGACATGCGCACACACTCACACAAACACACACACGTACAGTATCAGTGTTTTCTGAATCTCTGCCAAACTACGATCTGCTGTAGAGGCCAAACTGTGTGCACTCGGCAGCACGCAGGAAACAAACACAGTTAATATGAAAGCAGCAGTTTTACATTTCATTTCATGCACATTTTATTTTTTTATGCAGAGCTCCAGAGCTACAGGTTGTGTGAAGACAGAAAGGTGCAGGCAGAGTTTCACAGCAGTTTTACAGGTTATTTTGAAGATGAGTTTGTAGCCTGACTCAGTTTAGTCTGTCAGGAACATTTATAAAAATCTCATGCAAATAAAAGAGCTGTTTTAAATCAGCTACAGGCTCATTTCTATCTGCAGTCCCTGGGCAGCAGAGGCAGTGGAAGAATTCAGATCCTTTCCTGCAGTAAAGTTCCATGGAAAGGACGGGTCTTTGGGGCCCAAAGTGGAAAGAGTTTCAAAAACACACAAACAGAGATACAGAGATGCCAAACAGCTGCACTAAGATCTAATAAAACAAGTACAGAGACGAGTCCTTTGTCTGAAGCAATCAGAAGGTCATTTGTAATTTTAATCAGTGTTGTCTCTAAATCCTGACTGTAATTCCTCAAATAAATTATTATCATGAAAAAATCACACAGCTGGTCTGCGACTACTTTCTCAAAGACCTTTGAAAGAAAGGTAAGATTAGATATTGGTCTATAGTTGGCTAACACCTCTGGATCCAGGGTGGGCTTTTTTAGGAGAGGTTTAATTACAGCTACCTTAAAAGACTGTGGTACATAGCCTGTTAATAAGGATATATTGATCATGTCAGAGCACCTGGAGGAAACAGCAAATTTAAACCATTTGTTTTACTGTTACAATGAATCTATAAAGCGTATTTTATAAACAGACCTAATATTTTGTATGTAACTCCGGCCGTCAGATCACTGTAGTGGACTAAACAGTACAATATTTGCCTCTGACATGTGGAGGAGTAGAAGTCTAAAGTAAAGTGTGCTTAGAAACTCTGATGTTCATCTCAGCTCCGTCTCTTTCTGTCTTGTCTTTGCTTTTACAGATTTGTTGTTTTCGTGTTCACTCTGTCAGACATGTTCCTCCGACACCTGTCAGGTGTGTCAGAGAGAACACTGTACTTCCTCTAGTTATAAACGCGTGAACACAAATTTATTCTGTACAAACCACCGAATCTCACTGTCTCACTTCCACTTCCTGTTTTCATGATTGGCAGCAGAGTGAAGCGTTCACAGCAGCTCAGTGCAGCAGCAGCAGCTCTCTGGTAAGTTTCTCTCATCTTTAATCCAACTCTGACTAAAAGTCACACAGTAAATCAAGACAAGATGAATTTAGACCAGTTCATCACTTTTTAACAAACTGCTGTCAGAGAGGAGAAATACTGACTGTGTTTAAATCCCCACGAGACATAATAATTGATGTGTTGCGTAGTTTTCCTTTTGTGCACGGTTGTTTCCAGAAGTTAACTTTTTAAATTGTTTTTAATATCTTATTACAGTTTTCACATGTGACTCATGGCAAGAACATTTGTTGTCCTGTATTGAGAGGAAGTGTTGCAGCCAGCAGCGACAAAACAGAAATGAACAAAGCTGTCACAACATGACGACATGCTGCCTCTTTTCACGCTAAAATTACTCTTTATTTAAATGGAGTCTGGTGGGTTTGGTGATGGTGACTCCTGGGCTGTTTCTGATTAAACAAAAATGATCTTACCCTTTAAAAAAAAAAGGTCTGTCTCTGCAGAGTAACAATCTGAGCCTGTCAGTGACAAAAACAAACACTGTTAGTGGACGTACACTGATGGTGTGAACTCGTCCTAAGTGGTTACAATGCAGCCAGTGTTGCCTCTGCCGGCTGCAGCGCTCTCTCTCAGTAGCTACTGGACCTGTTTCAAAACTTGTTGTTCCCATCAGTCACTTCAAGGGTGTTTTCACATATAGAACCAACCGAACTCAGTCCTCCTAAAGTGCACCAAAAAGTGGACCGAAAGAGAAAGGGACTCAGTTCTTTTTGTGTTCACATTGTCAGTTCATTTAAAAGAGGACTCAGTTCTCGCTCTGGTCAGCTTCAGCTCTGATGGGGCCTCAGTCCTCTTCCTGTTCACACTATGTATAATATATATTGACATTAGGGCATTAACAGAAAAGTCAATTTGTTGACGTGTTGGCATCAGTGGCACAAGTCGTGTGTTTTTTCCCTCTCTCTCTCTCTCTCTCTGTGTGTGCAGTGAACATACTCGGGCGTACGATAAGCGGAGCAGACTCCGCGAGGAATGTCCGCAGTCATTCGGGCTTTCAAAGTCAAGCGCACTTCCGCGTTGTAGTTTCCTGTAAAAATGTCCGTGAAAAATACATGCGGAGCATTCACTGGTGCGCAGAGCGGAGTCCGCGCGGTCGTAAAATCAGAGCTTTGTGCACACAGGGTTTGCGGACGTCTGCTTTGAGTCTGCGCGGACCTCTGCAGAGTCCGTTCCACATACGTTCCGCCCGAGTATGTTCGGGCCTTCACAGACACACATCACATGTGTGGAGATACTTCACTTTCCTCCGCTGTGTCAATGTGATGACGTCATCAAATGACTTGTCGACTCGACTTCGACTTTATTGACAGATAAGTCGACCTGAAACAAATCAAGTCGTTAATGTCCTAACTGACATAGTTTTGTTTTTACTCTGACGTGGCGCTGCAGTGTGGTGATGAACTTAAAACTGGAGGAAAACCTGAGTGTGTCTGTGCTGTAGACTGCTGCTGTTCGATGTCCACATCTGGAGACGTGCAGAATCTTCTGTGGACCAAACTGCTCCTCGTCCTGCGTCCTTGCAAGCGTTACAGGCCGACGTGGTTTCGTTCAAGCAGGTCAACAGTGTGTGATCTAGAGAGCTGAATACAACGGCAAAGGGCAAAGTGAACCTGGAGCGCTTTGTGTTCACAAGGCACAGGTTAGGTGAACCGCACTGAACTCAGGTCAACTCCTTAAGTGGTCTGAGTTCGGTTCACTTCAGAGGGGTCAGAGAGTGTTCACATAAGTGCAAAAATTGCTGAGTCACCACTCTGAGTCTGTTTCATACTGCGCTGAAAAGGACCAAGTATGAAAACACCCTCAGACACAAACACATGTGAAAATGTGTCCAGACTGGAAAACACCAAAGTTAACTTTTAATCTGCGTACAGTATAAAAAACTTCTCGACATACTTCTTAAATAAATACCACCAGAAAATACTTTTCATAGTCTCTTTTGCAATTTTTAAGAATTACAATAAGTAGTAAGTGCAATAAGGATAAGCACATTTTAGATTACTAGTAATATGTCATTTTTTGTTATTTATAAGTATTAAATTAAAGTGTCACATTTTTCAACCCAATCGCTAGTAAAAAAAAAAATACTCGTTGCACATTTCTGCAAACCACAGATATGTTGTATTTGCACATTATTATGTAGTGAATATGTTGAAACTTTCAGCAGTGCTGTGGTTAATATGTGGTTAGGGTTAGGCACAAAACCACTTGGATTAGGCAAAGATCCTTTTCTGGCTTAAATACCTGTTTTCACCACTGGAAACACAACAATGTCTAAAAAACACAGGTGCCTAAAAAGTTGCTGGAATTGCTCGCTGGGCTGATGTTGTTATTTGTCCTTCCTGTTCTCTGGGTGATTATTTATTGATAAATTGATCTCTGGTGTTTGATCAGTGCACCTCAGGTCGTCAATACGGACAAGATGTGGACCTCTGCGCTGCCCCTGCTGCTCAGTCTGAGTCCTGCAGTTCTGTTCCTGCTGCAGCTTCCTGACTACACTGCCACACAGGAAGGACACTGGCAGGACTACAAATATGGCCACCATGGCTCAGAGCTGCACAACAGCAAACATTTCTGCACCTGGAAATGTGTCCTGTTCACCCTGCAGTGGCCCGGGGCGTTCTGTCAGGTGAGCATCATCATCGTCATCATCATCAAGTTTCATACAACGTGTCAAAGCCGCTGTTAAACGAATGGGAAGCATCCTAATTAGTTTTTCAGTGGCAATGAGGAGGAGATGAGGAGGTAGGGAAGGAAGGGAGGAATTAATGAAGGAAATTAGATGGTAAGGAAGGAAAGGAGGAAGCAGAAAAGAAATGAGAAGGCAGCGATGGAAGTTAGGATGTAGAGAAGGAGTGGGGGAGGTAAGGAAGGGAGTTACAGGAGAAGGTTGTATTAAAGGAAAGAAGATGATACGAAAGAAAAGATAAACAGGAGAAAGTGAAAGGAATGAGGAGGTAGGGAAGGAAGGGAGGAATTAATGGAACAAATAAGGTGGTAAGGAGGGAGGAGAGAAGGTACAGATGTACAAGTGAGAGGTTGTAAGGAGATGATGTTGAGAAGGAAATGAGGAAATAGTGAAGGGAGTGAGAAGGAAATTAGGAGGTAGGCAAGGAAATGAAGAGGTAGTAAAGAAGGGGGAGCTAAGAAAGAAAAGATGATTATGAAGGAAAGGAGGAAGTAGAGGAGGAAATGAGTAGATAATAAAGGAAACCAGGGAAGGAAAATAGGAGAGAGTGAAGGAAGTGAGAAGGAAATGAGGAATTATCAGGAATGTGGTGGTAAGGAAGGAAATGAAGATGAAGTGAAGGAAGCAGGGAATGGAAGAGAAGATGGTGAAATGTAGTCCTTTAAATTCTGTTAACATGTCTCATAACTGCAGAGGATGTCCCAACATGGCTGTTAACATGCTGTCTGTCTGTCCCTCTGTCTGTTTCCCCTACAGTCTTTGGACCAGGAGACTCTGTGCATGATTCCTCCGAGCGTAAACAACTGGACGATCCACGGTCTGTGGTAAATATGTCCCACACATCCATCAGCTATTTAGTTTGCTCCTCCCTTCACCCTCTCGGTCACTTCTGGCTCCAAAAAAACAAGATGGCAACCGTCAAAATGCCAGACTTGAGGCTTCAAAACAGGAGTCCACAAACCAGTGGGTGCCATCACAGTAGCTACATCCATGTTTCTTACAGTTTTTGAGGAGTGACTCGTTCTTGGAGCCGGCCTCATTTTTTTCACTTTAGCTTTGGCTTCATTTTTCAGCCCCTTAGGTCACCGCTCAGTTATGACACTGTAAGTTCATGTAGAAGACGTGCCCTGAACACGTCACGACTGCCTCACTTGTCATTTCTATCCGGCCATCAGCCTGTTCAGCTGTTTTAAAACACGACTGAGGATAAGAATTTAGAGTCTCAAAGTTGCAGAGAAACTGAAGTCCAGAGCAGATGACAGCTTTATGTCACTGACTCCCTCCTCAACCACAGGAGTAAACACACTGGGAACTGAAGTTGGCCTGAAGCAGTAATGATTAATGACATGAGCTCAACACTGTCTCTCAGACATTTTTCCTCTATTAGCTGTTTTCCTGTGAAATCCTGCCTTAGTTGTTGTCAGCCTTTCAAATCAAACAGTTTGTTCCTGCAGCAGCTGACCTCTGACCTCCAGGTCAGGACGACAGGAAACTCCCTTAAAGTCTTGTGTTGCTGTTATGGTTTCATAATGTCCTCCTGTGTTTGTGTCTGCAGGCCTTTTAAGGTGTTTCATTGCTGCAACTGCTGGCCGATGTTCCAGTCTGACGTCCAGGTGAGTCCCAGTCAGATCAACTCACCTGGTTACCTGAGACCAACGTCAGAGAATTGGTTCTGACTTGGTGATGGTCCCTGTCTTCCAGGAGCTGGAGGAGCAGCTGACTGAACACTGGCCGTCCTTACTGAAAACTAAACCCAGCTTCCACTTCTGGTACCGCACATCAGCAAAATACACATCCTCCTGCCAAAATATTCACCACAGCACCAAATGTGGATTAATAAGCTGCCAAAATTAGTCCCCAACAAATGCACTGTGTCCTCCTGTTTGTTCACTGGTTTCTTTTTAAATGTGATATTTTCTTCTGTGCTAACACACTTTGTATGTCAAACAGTTATACCAGCATTGATCTGTCAGTGTGTTTGTGTGACAGGAAAGAGGAGTGGGAGAAACACGGTGTGTGTGCAGCGTGTGTTGAAGGAATGAACTCTCCCATCAGATACTTCCAAATCTGCCTCAAACTACGACAACAGTTTGATATCCACAAGTTAGTTGACACAAAGAAACAATCTACGATTAATGTTGAAAGATGGTGACTGTGACAGTAAAGTTTTTGGTGTCCTCCCTGCAGGATGCTGGAGGACGCTGGTATCACTCCATCCTGTGAACGACCCTACAAGGTGACAGCACACACTCTTACGAGGCTCGACGTTTTTTTCCAACTTTTTTCTACATACTATGCTATGACTTTTTTCGTGATTTTGGACGACATACTATACTATGACTTTTTTCGTGATTTTGGACGACATACTATACTATGACTTTTTTCGTGATTTTGGACGACATGCTATACTATGACTTTTTTTCAACTTTTTTCGACATACTATACTATGACTTTTTTCGTGATTTTGGACGACATGCTATACAATGACTTTTTTTCAACTTTTTTCGACATACTATACTATGACTTTTTTCGTGATTTTGGACGACATGCTATACTATGACTTTGTTTTCAACTTTCAACTTGGACGACATGCTATACAATGACTTTTTTTCAACTTTTTTCGACATACTATACTATGACTTTTTTCGTGATTTTGGACGACATGCTATACAATGACTTTTTTTCAACTTTTTTCGACATACTATACTATGACTTTTTTCGTGATTTTGGACGACATACTATACTATGACTTTTTTCGTGATTTTGGACGACATGCTATACTATGACTTTTTTTTCAACTTTCAACTTGGACGACATGCTATACAATGACTTTTTTTCAACGACATGCTATACTATGACTTTTTTCGTTATTTTGGACGACATGCTATACTCTAACTTTTTTTCGTGATTTTGGACGACATGCTATACTATGACATTTTTTCGTGATTTTGGACGACATACTATGCTATGACTCTTTTTCGTGATTTTTGGACGACATGCTATACTATGACTATTTTTCGTGATTTTGGACGACATACTATGCTTTGACTCTTTTTCGTGATTTTTGGACGACATGCTATACTATGACTATTTTTCGTGATTTTTGGACGACATGCTATACTATGACATTTTTTCGTGATTTTGGACGACTTTTTTTTCAACTTTTTTCGACATATAACGCTATGACTTTTTTTTCAACTTTTTTCGACATACTATGCTTTGACTTTTTTTTTCGACATACTATGACTATTTTCCCAACTTTTTTCAACATAATATACTATGACTGTTTATTAAAACTTTTTTTGACATACTATAGTATGATTTTTTTCATGATTTTGGACGACATACTATACTATGACATTTTTTCGTGGTTTTGAACGACATGCTATACTATGACTTTTTTTTCAACTTTTTTCGACATGCTATACTATGACTTTTTTTCGTAATTTTGGACGACTTTTTTTTCCAACTTTTTTCGACATACAATGCTATGACTTTTTTTCAACTTTTTTCAACATACTATACTATGACTTTTTTGACATGCTGTACTATGACTTTTGTCAACATGTTACATAGAATACCATGTTGAAAAAAGTCACAGTATAGTATGTAGAAAAAAGTGAAAATGTTTTTACTAGAGCATGTTTAAAAAAGTTGAACAAAAAGTCATAAAATAGTATGTCGACAAAAAGTGAGAAAAAAAAGTCATAGTATAGTATGTCAAAAAAAGTCATAGTATAGCATGTCGAAAAAAAGTCATAGTATAGCATGTCGAAAAACAGTCATAGTATAGCATGTCAAGAAACATGTAAACAAAAGTCATAGTATAGCATGTCAAGAAACATGTAAACAAAAGTCATAGTATAGCATGTCGAAAAAAAGTCATAGTATAGCATGTCGAAAAAAGTCATAGTATATCATGTCGAAAAAAAGTCATAGTATAGCATGTCGAACAAAAGTCATAGTATAGCATGTCAAAAAAAGTCATAGTATAGCATGTCGAAAAAAGTCATAGTATAGCATGTCGAAAAACATGTAAACAAAAGTCATAGTATAGCATGTCGAAAAAAAGTCATAGTATAGCATGTCAAAAAAAGTCATAGTATAGCATGTCGAAAAAAAGTCATAGTATAGCATGTCGAAAAAAAGTCATAGTATAGCATGTCAAAAAAAGTCATAGTATAGCATGTCGAAAAAAAGTCATAGTATAGCATGTCAAAAAACATGTAAACAAAAGTCATAGTATAGCATGTCGAAAAAAGTCATAGTATATCATGTCAAAAAACATTTAAACAAAAGTCATAGTATAGCATGTCAAAAAACATGTAAACAAAAGTCATAGTATAGCATGTCGAAAAAAGTCATAGTATATCATGTCAAAAAACATGTGAACAAAAGTCATAGTATAGCATGTCGAAAAAAGTCATAGTATAGCATGTCGAAAAAAGTCATAGTATAGCATGTCAAAAAACATGTGAACAAAAGTCATAGTATAGCATGTCGAAAAACATGTAAACAAAAGTCATAGTATAGCATGTCGAAAAAACTCATAGTATAGCATGTCGAAAAAAGTCATAGTATAGCATGTCGAAAAAAGTCATAGTAAAGCATGTCGAAAAAACTCATAGTATAGCATGTCGAAAAAAGTCATAGTATAGCATGTCGAAAAAACTCATAGTATAGCATGTCGAAAAAAGTCATAGTATAGCATGTCGAAAAAAGTCATAGTATAGCATGTCGAAAAAAGTCATAGTATAGCATGTCAACAAAAGTCATAGTATAGCATGTCAAGAAACATGTAAACAAAAGTCATAGTATAGCATGTCAAGAAACATGTAAACAAAAGTCATAGTATAGCATGTCAACAAAAGTCATAGTATAGCATGTCAAGAAACATGTAAACAAAAGTCATAGTATAGCATGTCAAGAAACATGTAAACAAAAGTCATAGTATAGCATGTCGAAAAAAAGTCATAGTATAGCATGTCGAAAAAAAGTCATAGTATAGCATGTCGAAAAACATGTAAACAAAAGTCATAGTATAGCATGTCGAAAAAAAGTCATAGTATAGCATGTCAAAAAAAGTCATAGTATAGCATGTCGAAAAAAAGTCATAGTATAGCATGTCGAAAAAAAGTCATAGTATAGCATGTCAAAAAAAGTCATAGTATAGCATGTCAAAAAAAGTCATAGTATAGCATGTCAAAAAACATGTAAACAAAAGTCATAGTATAGCATGTCAAAAAAAGTCATAGTATAGCATGTCGAAAAAAAGTCATAGTATAGCATGTCGAAAAAAAGTCATAGTATAGCATGTCGAAAAAAAGTCATAGTATAGCATGTCAAAAAAAGTCATAGTATAGCATGTCGAAAAAAAGTCATAGTATAGCATGTCGAAAAAAAGTCATAGTATAGCATGTCAAAAAAAGTCATAGTATAGCATGTCAAAAAAAGTCATAGTATAGCATGTCAAAAAACATGTAAACAAAAGTCATAGTATAGCATGTCAAAAAAAGTCATAGTATAGCATGTCGAAAAAAAGTCATAGTATAGCATGTCGAAAAAAAGTCATAGTATAGCATGTCGAAAAAAAGTCATAGTATAGCATGTCAAAAAAAGTCATAGTATAGCATGTCAAAAAAAGTCATAGTATAGCATGTCGAAAAAAAGTCATAGTATAGCATGTCAAAAAAAGTCATAGTATAGCATGTCGAAAAAAAGTCATAGTATATCATGTCAAAAAACATGTAAACAAAAGTCATAGTATAGCATGTCGAAAAAAGTCATAGTATATCATGTCAAAAAACATGTAAACAAAAGTCATAGTATAGCATGTCGAAAAAAGTCATAGTATAGCATGTCGAAAAAAAGTCATAGTATAGCATGTCAAAAAACATGTAAACAAAAGTCATAGTATAGCATGTCGAAAAAAAGTCATAGTATAGCATGTCGAAAAACATGTAAACAAAAGTCATAGTATAGCATGTCGAAAAAAAGTCATAGTATAGCATGTCAAAAAAAGTCATAGTATAGCATGTCGAAAAAAAGTCATAGTATAGCATGTCGAAAAAAAGTCATAGTATAGCATGTCAAAAAAAGTCATAGTATAGCATGTCGAAAAAAAGTCATAGTATAGCATGTCAAAAAACATGTAAACAAAAGTCATAGTATAGCATGTCAAAAAAAGTCATAGTATAGCATGTCGAAAAAAAGTCATAGTATAGCATGTCAAAAAAAGTCATAGTATAGCATGTCGAAAAAAAGTCATAGTATAGCATGTCAAAAAACATGTAAACAAAAGTCATAGTATAGCATGTCGAAAAAAGTCATAGTATATCATGTCAAAAAACATGTAAACAAAAGTCATAGTATAGCATGTCGAAAAAAGTCATAGTATATCATGTCAAAAAACATGTAAACAAAAGTCATAGTATAGCATGTCAAAAAACATGTAAACAAAAGTCATAGTATAGCATGTCGAAAAAAGTCATAGTATATCATGTCAAAAAACATGTAAACAAAAGTCATAGTATAGCATGTCAAAAACAGTCATAGTATAGCATGTCGAAAAAAGTCATAGTATATCATGTCAAAAAACATGTGAACAAAAGTCATAGTATAGCATGTCGAAAAAAGTCATAGTATAGCATGTCGAAAAAAGTCATAGTATAGCATGTCAAAAAACATGTGAACAAAAGTCATAGTATAGCATGTCGAAAAACATGTAAACAAAAGTCATAGTATAGCATGTCGAAAAAAGTCATAGTATAGCATGTCGAAAAAAGTCATAGTATATCATGTCAAAAAACATGTAAACAAAAGTCATAGTATAGCATGTCGAAAAAAGTCATAGTATATCATGTCAAAAAACATGTGAACAAAAGTCATAGTATAGCATGTCGAAAAAGTCATTGTTTAACATGTCGAAAAAAGTCATAGTATATCATGTCAAAAAACATGTAAACAAAAGTCATAGTATAGCATGTCGAAAAAAGTCATAGTATATCATGTCAAAAAACATGTAAACAAAAGTCATAGTATAGCATGTCGAAAAAAGTCTTAGTATATCATGTCAAAAAACATGTAAACAAAAGTCATGGTATAGCATGTCGAAAAAAGTCATAGTATAGCATGTCGAAAAAAGTCATAGTATAGCATGTCGAAAAAAGTCATAGTATAGCATGTCAAAAAACATGTAAACAAAAGTCATGGTATAGCATGTCGAAAAAAGTCATAGTATAGCATGTCGAAAAAAGTCATAGTATAGCATGTCAAAAAACATGTGAACAAAAGTCATAGTATAGCATGTCGAAAAACATGTGAACAAAAGTCATAGTATAGCATGTCGAAAAAAGTCATAGTATAGCATGTCGAAAAAAGTCATAGTATAGCATGTCGAAAAACATGTGAACAAAAGTCATAGTATAGCATGTCGAAAAAAGTCATAGTATAGCATGTCGAAAAAAGTCATAGTATATCATGTCAAAAAACATGTGAACAAAAGTCATAGTATAGCATGTCGAAAAAGTCATTGTTTAACATGTCGAAAAAAGTCATAGTATATCATGTCAAAAAACATGTAAACAAAAGTCATAGTATAGCATGTCGAAAAAAGTCATAGTATATCATGTCAAAAAACATGTAAACAAAAGTCATAGTATAGCATGTCGAAAAAAGTCTTAGTATATCATGTCAAAAAACATGTAAACAAAAGTCATGGTATAGCATGTCGAAAAAAGTCATAGTATAGCATGTCGAAAAAAGTCATAGTATAGCATGTCGAAAAAAGTCATAGTATAGCATGTCAAAAAACATGTAAACAAAAGTCATGGTATAGCATGTCGAAAAAAGTCATAGTATAGCATGTCGAAAAAAGTCATAGTATAGCATGTCAAAAAACATGTGAACAAAAGTCATAGTATAGCATGTCGAAAAACATGTGAACAAAAGTCATAGTATAGCATGTCGAAAAAAGTCATAGTATAGCATGTCGAAAAAAGTCATAGTATAGCATGTCAAAAAACATGTAAACAAAAGTCATAGTATAGCATGTCGAAAAAAGTCATAGTATAGCATGTCAAAAAACATGTAAACAAAAGTCATGGTATAGCATGTCGAAAAACATGTAAACAAAAGTCATAGTATAGCATGTCGAAAAAAGTCATGGTATAGCATGTCAAAAAACATGTAAACAAAAGTCATGGTATAGCATGTCGAAAAAAGTCATAGTATAGCATGTCAAAAAACATGTAAACAAAAGTCATAGTATAGCATGTCGAAAAAAGTCATAGTATATCATGTCAAAAAACATGTAAACAAAAGTCATAGTATAGCATGTCGAAAAAAGTCATAGTATAGCATGTCAAAAAACATGTAAACAAAAGTCATGGTATAGCATGTCGAAAAACATGTAAACAAAAGTCATGGTATAGCATGTCGAAAAACATGTAAACAAAAGTCATAGTATAGCATGTCGAAAAAAGTCATAGTATATCATGTCAAAAAACATGTAAACAAAAGTCATGGTATAGCATGTCGAAAAACATGTAAACAAAAGTCATAGTATAGCATGTCGAAAAAAGTCATGGTATAGCATGTCAAAAAACATGTGAACAAAAGTCATAGTATAGCATGTCGAAAAAAGTCATAGTATATCATGTCAAAAAACATGTAAACAAAAGTCATAGTATAGCATGTCGAAAAAAGTCATAGTATATCATGTCAAAAAACATGTAAACAAAAGTCATAGTATAGCATGTCGAAAAAAGTCATAGTATAGCATGTCGAAAAAAGTCATAGTATAGCATGTCGAAAAAAAGTCATAGTATAGCATGTCAAAAACAGTCATAGTATAGCATGTCGAAAAAAAGTCATAGTATAGCATGTCGAAAAAGGTCATAGTATATCATGTCAAAAAACATGTAAACAAAAGTCATGGTATAGCATGTCGAAAAACATGTAAACAAAAGTCATAGTATAGCATGTCGAAAAAAGTCATGGTATAGCATGTCGAAAAAGGTCATAGTATATCATGTCAAAAAACATGTAAACAAAAGTCATGGTATAGCATGTCAAAAAACATGTGAACAAAAGTCATAGTATAGCATGTCGAAAAAGTCATTGTTTAACATGTCGAAAAAAGTCATGGTATATCATGTCAAAAAACATGTAAACAAAAGTCATAGTATAGCATGTCGAAAAAAGTCATAGTATAGCATGTCGAAAAAAGTCATAGTATATCATGTCAAAAAACATGTAAAGAAAAGTCATAGTATAGCATGTCGAAAAAAGTCATAGTATAGCATGTCGAAAAAAGTCATAGTATATCATGTCAAAAAACATGTAAACAAAAGTCATAGTATAGCATGTCGAAAAAAGTCATAGTATAGCATGTCGAAAAAAGTCATAGTATAGCATGTCGAAAAAAAGTCATAGTATAGCATGTCAAAAACAGTCATAGTATAGCATGTCGAAAAAAAGTCATAGTATAGCATGTCGAAAAAGGTCATAGTATATCATGTCAAAAAACATGTAAACAAAAGTCATAGTATAGCATGTCGAAAAAAGTCATAGTATAGCATGTCGAAAAAAGTCATAGTATAGCATGTCAAAAAACATGTGAACAAAAGTCATAGTATAGCATGTCGAAAAAAGTCATAGTATATCATGTCAAAAAACATGTAAACAAAAGTCATAGTATAGCATGTCGAAAAAAGTCATAGTATAGCATGTCAAAAACAGTCATAGTATAGCATGTCAAGAACAGTCATAGTATAGCATGTCGAAAAAAAGTCATAGTATAGCATGTCGAAAAACAGTCATAGTATAGCATGTCGAAAAAGGTCTTAGTATATCATGTCAAAAAACATGTAAACAAAAGTCATAGTATATCATGTCAAAAAACATGGAAACAAAAGTCATAGTATAGCATGTCGAAAAAAGTCATAGTATAGCATGTCGAAAAAAAGTCATAGTATAGCATGTCGAAAAACAGTCATAGTATAGCATGTCGAAAAAGGTCATAGTATATCATGTCAAAAAACATGTAAACAAAAGTCATAGTATATCATGTCAAAAAACATGTAAACAAAAGTCATAGTATAGCATGTCGAAAAAAGTCATAGTATAGCATGTCGAAAAAAAGTCATAGTATAGCATGTCAAAAACAGTCATAGTATAGCATGTCGAAAAAAAGTCATAGTATAGCATGTCGAAAAAGGTCATAGTATATCATGTCAAAAAACATGTAAACAAAAGTCATAGTATAGCATGTCGAAAAAAGTCATAGTATAGCATGTCGAAAAAAGTCATAGTATATCATGTCAAAAAACATGTAAACAAAAGTCATAGTATAGCATGTCGAAAAAAGTCATAGTATAGCATGTCGAAAAAAAGTCATAGTATAGCATGTCAAAAACAGTCATAGTATAGCATGTCGAAAAAAAGTCATAGTATAGCATGTCGAAAAAGGTCATAGTATATCATGTCAAAAAACATGTAAACAAAAGTCATAGTATAGCATGTCGAAAAAAGTCATAGTATAGCATGTCGAAAAAAGTCATAGTATAGCATGTCAAAAAACATGTGAACAAAAGTCATAGTATAGCATGTCGAAAAAAGTCATAGTATATCATGTCAAAAAACATGTAAACAAAAGTCATAGTATAGCATGTCGAAAAAAGTCATAGTATAGCATGTCAAAAACAGTCATAGTATAGCATGTCAAGAACAGTCATAGTATAGCATGTCGAAAAAAAGTCATAGTATAGCATGTCGAAAAACAGTCATAGTATAGCATGTCGAAAAAGGTCTTAGTATATCATGTCAAAAAACATGTAAACAAAAGTCATAGTATATCATGTCAAAAAACATGGAAACAAAAGTCATAGTATAGCATGTCGAAAAAAGTCATAGTATAGCATGTCGAAAAAAAGTCATAGTATAGCATGTCGAAAAACAGTCATAGTATAGCATGTCGAAAAAGGTCATAGTATATCATGTCAAAAAACATGTAAACAAAAGTCATAGTATATCATGTCAAAAAACATGTAAACAAAAGTCATAGTATAGCATGTCGAAAAAAGTCATAGTATAGCATGTCGAAAAAAAGTCATAGTATAGCATGTCAAAAACAGTCATAGTATAGCATGTCGAAAAAAAGTCATAGTATAGCATGTCGAAAAAGGTCATAGTATATCATGTCAAAAAACATGTAAACAAAAGTCATAGTATAGCATGTCGAAAAAAGTCATAGTATAGCATGTCGAAAAAAGTCATAGTATATCATGTCAAAAAACATGTAAACAAAAGTCATAGTATAGCATGTCGAAAAAAGTCATAGTATAGCATGTCGAAAAAAGTCATAGTATAGCATGTCGAAAAAAAGTCATAGTATAGCATGTCAAAAACAGTCATGGTATAGCATGTCGAAAAAAAGTCATAGTATAGCATGTCGAAAAACATGTAAACAAAAGTCATAGTATAGCATGTCAAAAAACATGTAAACAAAAGTCATAGTATAGCATGTCGAAAAAAGTCATAGTATAGCATGTCGAAAAAAGTCATAGTATAGCATGTCAAAAAACATGTGAACAAAAGTCATAGTATAGCATGTCGAAAAAAGTCATAGTATAGCATGTCGAAAAAAGTCATAGTATATCATGTCAAAAAACATGTAAACAAAAGTCATAGTATAGCATGTCGAAAAAAGTCATAGTATAGCATGTCAAAAACAGTCATAGTATAGCATGTCAAAAACAGTCATAGTATAGCATGTCGAAAAAAAGTCATAGTATAGCATGTCGAAAAACAGTCATAGTATAGCATGTCGAAAAAGGTCATAGTATATCATGTCAAAAAACATGTAAACAAAAGTCATAGTATATCATGTCAAAAAACATGGAAACAAAAGTCATAGTATAGCATGTCGAAAAAAGTCATAGTATAGCATGTCTAAAAAGTCATAGTATAGCATGTCGAAAAAAAGTCATAGTATAGCATGTCGAAAAAGGTCATAGTATATCATGTCAAAAAACATGTAAACAAAAGTCATAGTATATCATGTCAAAAAACATGTAAACAAAAGTCATAGTATAGCATGTCGAAAAAAGTCATAGTATAGCATGTCGAAAAAAGTCATAGTATAGCATGTCGAAAAAAAGTCATAGTATAGCATGTCAAAAACAGTCATAGTATAGCATGTCGAAAAAAAGTCATAGTATAGCATGTCGAAAAACAGTCATAGTATAGCATGTCGAAAAAGGTCATAGTATATCATGTCAAAAAACATGTAAACAAAAGTCATAGTATAGCATGTCAAAAAACATGTAAACAAAAGTCATAGTATAGCATGTCGAAAAAAGTCATAGTATAGCATGTCGAAAAAAGTCATAGTATAGCATGTCGAAAAAAAGTCATAGTATAGCATGTCAAAAACAGTCATAGTATAGCATGTCGAAAAAAAGTCATAGTATAGCATGTCGAAAAACAGTCATAGTATAGCATGTCGAAAAAGGTCATAGTATATCATGTCAAAAAACATGTAAACAAAAGTCATAGTATAGCATGTCGAAAAAAGTCATAGTATAGCATGTCGAAAAAAGTCATAGTATAGCATGTCAAAAAACATGTGAACAAAAGTCATAGTATAGCATGTCGAAAAAAGTCATAGTATAGCATGTCGAAAAAAGTCATAGTATATCATGTCAAAAAACATGTAAACAAAAGTCATAGTATAGCATGTCGAAAAAAGTCATAGTATAGCATGTCGAAAAAAAGTCATAGTATAGCATGTCAAAAACAGTCATGGTATAGCATGTCGAAAAAAAGTCATAGTATAGCATGTCGAAAAACAGTCATAGTATAGCATGTCGAAAAACATGTAAACAAAAGTCATAGTATAGCATGTCAAAAAACATGTAAACAAAAGTCATTGTATATCATGTCAAAAAACATGTAAACAAAAGTCATAGTATAGCATGTCGAAAAAAGTCATAGTATAGCATGTCAAAAAACATGTAAACAAAAGTCATAGTATAGCATGTCAAAAAACATGTAAACAAAAGTCATAGTATAGCATGTCGAAAAAGTCATGGTATAGCATGTCAAAAAACATGTAAACAAAAGTCATAGTATAGCATGTCAAAAAACATGTAAACAAAAGTCATAGTATAGCATGTCGAAAAAGTCATGGTATAGCATGTCAAAAAACATGTAAACAAAAGTCATAGTATATCATGTCAAAAAACATGTAAACAAAAGTCATAGTATAGCATGTCGAAAAACATGTAAACAAAAGTCATAGTATAACATGTCAAAAAACATGTAAACAAAAGTCATAGTATAGCATGTCAAAAAACATGTAAACAAAAGTCATAGTATAGCATGTCAAAAAACATGTAAACAAAAGTCATAGTATAGCATGTCAAAAAACATGTAAACAAAAGTCATAGTATAGCATGTCAAAAAACATGTAAACAAAAGTCATAGTATAGCATGTCAAAAAACATGTAAACAAAAGTCATAGTATATCATGTCAAAAAACATGTAAACAAAAGTCATAGTATAGCATGTCAAAAAACATGTAAACAAAAGTCATAGTATAGCATGTCAAAAAACATGTAAACAAAAGTCATAGTATAGCATGTCGAAAAAGTCATGGTATAGCATGTCAAAAAACATGTAAACAAAAGTCATAGTATATCATGTCAAAAAACATGTAAACAAAAGTCATAGTATAGCATGTCGAAAAAAGTCTTAGTATATCATGTCGAAAAAAGTCATAGTATAGCATGTCGAAAAAAGTCATAGTATATCATGTCAAAAAACATGTAAACAAAAGTCATAGTATAGCATGTCGAAAAAAGTCATAGTATAGCATGTCGAAAAAAAGTCATAGTATAGCATGTCAAAAACAGTCATAGTATAGCATGTCGAAAAAAAGTCATAGTATAGCATGTCGAAAAACAGTCATAGTATAGCATGTCGAAAAAAAGTCATAGTATAGCATGTCAAAAACAGTCATAGTATAGCATGTCGAAAAAAAGTCATAGTATAGCATGTCGAAAAAAGTCATAGTATAGCATGTCGAAAAAAAGTCATAGTATAGCATGTCAAAAACAGTCATAGTATAGCATGTCGAAAAAAAGTCATAGTATAGCATGTCGAAAAACAGTCATAGTATAGCATGTCGAAAAAAAGTCATAGTATAGCATGTCAAAAACAGTCATAGTATAGCATGTCGAAAAAAGTCATAGTATAGCATGTCGAAAAAAAGTCATAGTATAGCATGTCAAAAAACAGTCATAGTATAGCATGTCGAAAAAGGTCATAGTATATCATGTCAAAAAACATGTAAACAAAAGTCATAGTATAGCATGTCGAAAAAAGTCATAGTATAGCATGTCGAAAAAAAGTCATAGTATAGCATGTCGAAAAAAGTCATAGTATAGCATGTCGAAAAAAAGTCATAGTATAGCATGTCAAAAAACAGTCATAGTATAGCATGTCGAAAAAGGTCATAGTATATCATGTCAAAAAACATGTAAACAAAAGTCATAGTATAGCATGTCGAAAAAAGTCATAGTATAGCATGTCGAAAAAAAGTCATAGTATAGCATGTCGAAAAAAGTCATAGTATAGCATGTCGAAAAAAAGTCATAGTATAGCATGTCGAAAAACAGTCATAGTATAGCATGTCGAAAAACATGTAAACAAAAGTCATAGTATAAGCATGTCGAAAAAGGTCATAGTATATCATGTCAAAAAACATGTAAACAAAAGTCATGGTATAGCATGTCGAAAAACATGTAAACAAAAGTCATAGTATAGCATGTCGAAAAAAGTCATGGTATAGCATGTCGAAAAAGGTCATAGTATATCATGTCAAAAAACATGTAAACAAAAGTCATGGTATAGCATGTCAAAAAACATGTGAACAAAAGTCATAGTATAGCATGTCGAAAAAGTCATTGTTTAACATGTCGAAAAAAGTCATGGTATATCATGTCAAAAAACATGTAAACAAAAGTCATAGTATAGCATGTCGAAAAAAGTCATAGTATAGCATGTCGAAAAAAGTCATAGTATATCATGTCAAAAAACATGTAAAGAAAAGTCATAGTATAGCATGTCGAAAAAAGTCATAGTATAGCATGTCGAAAAAAGTCATAGTATATCATGTCAAAAAACATGTAAACAAAAGTCATAGTATAGCATGTCGAAAAAAGTCATAGTATAGCATGTCGAAAAAAGTCATAGTATAGCATGTCGAAAAAAAGTCATAGTATAGTATGTCAAAAACAGTCATAGTATAGCATGTCGAAAAAAAGTCATAGTATAGCATGTCAAAAACAGTCATAGTATAGCATGTCGAAAAAAAGTCATAGTATAGCATGTCGAAAAAGGTCATAGTATATCATGTCAAAAAACATGTAAACAAAAGTCATAGTATAGCATGTCGAAAAAAGTCATAGTATAGCATGTCGAAAAAAGTCATAGTATAGCATGTCAAAAAACATGTGAACAAAAGTCATAGTATAGCATGTCGAAAAAAGTCATAGTATATCATGTCAAAAAACATGTAAACAAAAGTCATAGTATAGCATGTCAAAAACAGTCATAGTATAGCATGTCGAAAAAAAGTCATAGTATAGCATGTCGAAAAACAGTCATAGTATAGCATGTCGAAAAAGGTCTTAGTATATCATGTCAAAAAACATGTAAACAAAAGTCATAGTATATCATGTCAAAAAACATGGAAACAAAAGTCATAGTATATCATGTCAAAAAACATGGAAACAAAAGTCATAGTATAGCATGTCAAAAAACATGGAAACAAAAGTCATAGTATATCATGTCAAAAAACATGGAAACAAAAGTCATAGTATAGCATGTCGAAAAAAGTCATAGTATAGCATGTCGAAAAAAAGTCATAGTATAGCATGTCGAAAAACAGTCATAGTATAGCATGTCGAAAAAGGTCATAGTATATCATGTCAAAAAACATGTAAACAAAAGTCATAGTATATCATGTCAAAAAACATGTAAACAAAAGTCATAGTATAGCATGTCGAAAAAAGTCATAGTATAGCATGTCGAAAAAAGTCATAGTATAGCATGTCGAAAAAAAGTCATAGTATAGCATGTCAAAAACAGTCATAGTATAGCATGTCGAAAAAAAGTCATAGTATAGCATGTCGAAAAAGGTCATAGTATATCATGTCAAAAAACATGTAAACAAAAGTCATAGTATAGCATGTCGAAAAAAGTCATAGTATAGCATGTCGAAAAAGGTCATAGTATATCATGTCAAAAAACATGTAAACAAAAGTCATAGTATAGCATGTCGAAAAAAGTCATAGTATATCATGTCAAAAAACATGTAAACAAAAGTCATAGTATAGCATGTCGAAAAAAGTCATAGTATAGCATGTCGAAAAAAGTCATAGTATAGCATGTCAAAAACAGTCATGGTATAGCATGTCGAAAAAAAGTCATAGTATAGCATGTCAAAAACAGTCATGGTATAGCATGTCGAAAAAAAGTCATAGTATAGCATGTCGAAAAACAGTCATAGTATAGCATGTCGAAAAAAAGTCATAGTATAGCATGTCGAAAAACAGTCATAGTATAGCATGTCGAAAAAGGTCTTAGTATATCATGTCAAAAAACATGTAAACAAAAGTCATAGTATATCATGTCAAAAAACATGGAAACAAAAGTCATAGTATAGCATGTCGAAAAAAGTCATAGTATAGCATGTCGAAAAAAAGTCATAGTATAGCATGTCGAAAAACAGTCATAGTATAGCATGTCGAAAAAGGTCATAGTATATCATGTCAAAAAACATGTAAACAAAAGTCATAGTATATCATGTCAAAAAACATGTAAACAAAAGTCATAGTATAGCATGTCGAAAAAAGTCATAGTATAGCATGTCGAAAAAAAGTCATAGTATAGCATGTCAAAAACAGTCATAGTATAGCATGTCGAAAAAAAGTCATAGTATAGCATGTCGAAAAAGGTCATAGTATATCATGTCAAAAAACATGTAAACAAAAGTCATAGTATAGCATGTCGAAAAAAGTCATAGTATAGCATGTCGAAAAAAGTCATAGTATATCATGTCAAAAAACATGTAAACAAAAGTCATAGTATAGCATGTCGAAAAAAGTCATAGTATAGCATGTCGAAAAAAGTCATAGTATAGCATGTCGAAAAAAAGTCATAGTATAGCATGTCAAAAACAGTCATGGTATAGCATGTCGAAAAAAAGTCATAGTATAGCATGTCGAAAAACAGTCATAGTATAGCATGTCGAAAAACATGTAAACAAAAGTCATAGTATAGCATGTCAAAAAACATGTAAACAAAAGTCATAGTATAGCATGTCGAAAAAAGTCATAGTATAGCATGTCGAAAAAAGTCATAGTATAGCATGTCAAAAAACATGTGAACAAAAGTCATAGTATAGCATGTCGAAAAAAGTCATAGTATAGCATGTCGAAAAAAGTCATAGTATATCATGTCAAAAAACATGTAAACAAAAGTCATAGTATAGCATGTCGAAAAAAGTCATAGTATAGCATGTCAAAAACAGTCATAGTATAGCATGTCAAAAACAGTCATAGTATAGCATGTCGAAAAAAAGTCATAGTATAGCATGTCGAAAAACAGTCATAGTATAGCATGTCGAAAAAGGTCATAGTATATCATGTCAAAAAACATGTAAACAAAAGTCATAGTATATCATGTCAAAAAACATGGAAACAAAAGTCATAGTATAGCATGTCGAAAAAAGTCATAGTATAGCATGTCTAAAAAGTCATAGTATAGCATGTCGAAAAAAAGTCATAGTATAGCATGTCGAAAAACAGTCATAGTATAGCATGTCGAAAAAGGTCATAGTATATCATGTCAAAAAACATGTAAACAAAAGTCATAGTATATCATGTCAAAAAACATGTAAACAAAAGTCATAGTATAGCATGTCGAAAAAAGTCATAGTATAGCATGTCGAAAAAAGTCATAGTATAGCATGTCGAAAAAAAGTCATAGTATAGCATGTCAAAAACAGTCATAGTATAGCATGTCGAAAAAAAGTCATAGTATAGCATGTCGAAAAACAGTCATAGTATAGCATGTCGAAAAAGGTCATAGTATATCATGTCAAAAAACATGTAAACAAAAGTCATAGTATAGCATGTCGAAAAAAGTCATAGTATAGCATGTCGAAAAAAGTCATAGTATAGCATGTCAAAAAACATGTGAACAAAAGTCATAGTATAGCATGTCGAAAAAAGTCATAGTATAGCATGTCGAAAAAAGTCATAGTATATCATGTCAAAAAACATGTAAACAAAAGTCATAGTATAGCATGTCGAAAAAAGTCATAGTATAGCATGTCGAAAAAAAGTCATAGTATAGCATGTCAAAAACAGTCATGGTATAGCATGTCGAAAAAAAGTCATAGTATAGCATGTCGAAAAACAGTCATAGTATAGCATGTCGAAAAACATGTAAACAAAAGTCATAGTATAGCATGTCAAAAAACATGTAAACAAAAGTCATTGTATATCATGTCAAAAAACATGTAAACAAAAGTCATAGTATAGCATGTCGAAAAAAGTCATAGTATAGCATGTCAAAAAACATGTAAACAAAAGTCATAGTATAGCATGTCGAAAAAGTCATGGTATAGCATGTCAAAAAACATGTAAACAAAAGTCATAGTATATCATGTCAAAAAACATGTAAACAAAAGTCATAGTATAGCATGTCGAAAAAAGTCTTAGTATATCATGTCGAAAAAAGTCATAGTATAGCATGTCGAAAAAAGTCATAGTATATCATGTCAAAAAACATGTAAACAAAAGTCATAGTATAGCATGTCGAAAAAAGTCATAGTATAGCATGTCGAAAAAAAGTCATAGTATAGCATGTCAAAAACAGTCATAGTATAGCATGTCGAAAAAAAGTCATAGTATAGCATGTCGAAAAACAGTCATAGTATAGCATGTCGAAAAAAAGTCATAGTATAGCATGTCAAAAACAGTCATAGTATAGCATGTCGAAAAAAAGTCATAGTATAGCATGTCGAAAAACAGTCATAGTATAGCATGTCGAAAAAGGTCATAGTATAGCATGTCGAAAAAAGTCATAGTATAGCATGTCAAAAAACATGTGAACAAAAGTCATAGTATAGCATGTCGAAAAAAGTCATAGTATAGCATGTCGAAAAAAAGTCATAGTATAGCATGTCAAAAACAGTCATAGTATAGCATGTCGAAAAAAAGTCATAGTATAGCATGTCGAAAAACAGTCATAGTATAGCATGTCGAAAAAAAGTCATAGTATAGCATGTCAAAAACAGTCATAGTATAGCATGTCGAAAAAAAGTCATAGTATAGCATGTCGAAAAACAGTCATAGTATAGCATGTCGAAAAAGGTCATAGTATAGCATGTCGAAAAAAGTCATAGTATAGCATGTCGAAAAAAGTCATAGTATAGCATGTCGAAAAAAAGTCATAGTATAGCATGTCGAAAAACAGTCATAGTATAGCATGTCGAAAAACATGTAAACAAAAGTCATAGTATAGCATGTCGAAAAAGGTCATAGTATATCATGTCAAAAAACATGTAAACAAAAGTCATGGTATAGCATGTCGAAAAACATGTAAACAAAAGTCATAGTATAGCATGTCGAAAAAAGTCATGGTATAGCATGTCGAAAAAGGTCATAGTATATCATGTCAAAAAACATGTAAACAAAAGTCATGGTATAGCATGTCAAAAAACATGTGAACAAAAGTCATAGTATAGCATGTCGAAAAAGTCATTGTTTAACATGTCGAAAAAAGTCATAGTATATCATGTCAAAAAACATGTAAAGAAAAGTCATAGTATAGCATGTCGAAAAAAGTCATAGTATAGCATGTCGAAAAAAGTCATAGTATATCATGTCAAAAAACATGTAAACAAAAGTCATAGTATAGCATGTCGAAAAAAGTCATAGTATAGCATGTCGAAAAAAGTCATAGTATAGCATGTCGAAAAAAAGTCATAGTATAGTATGTCAAAAACAGTCATAGTATAGCATGTCGAAAAAAAGTCATAGTATAGCATGTCAAAAACAGTCATAGTATAGCATGTCGAAAAAAAGTCATAGTATAGCATGTCGAAAAAAGTCATAGTATATCATGTCAAAAAACATGTAAAGAAAAGTCATAGTATAGCATGTCGAAAAAAGTCATAGTATAGCATGTCGAAAAAAGTCATAGTATATCATGTCAAAAAACATGTAAACAAAAGTCATAGTATAGCATGTCGAAAAAAGTCATAGTATAGCATGTCGAAAAAAGTCATAGTATAGCATGTCGAAAAAAAGTCATAGTATAGTATGTCAAAAACAGTCATAGTATAGCATGTCGAAAAAAAGTCATAGTATAGCATGTCAAAAACAGTCATAGTATAGCATGTCGAAAAAAAGTCATAGTATAGCATGTCGAAAAAGGTCATAGTATATCATGTCAAAAAACATGTAAACAAAAGTCATAGTATAGCATGTCGAAAAAAGTCATAGTATAGCATGTCGAAAAAAGTCATAGTATAGCATGTCAAAAAACATGTGAACAAAAGTCATAGTATAGCATGTCGAAAAAAGTCATAGTATATCATGTCAAAAAACATGTAAACAAAAGTCATAGTATAGCATGTCGAAAAAAGTCATAGTATAGCATGTCAAAAACAGTCATAGTATAGCATGTCGAAAAAAAGTCATAGTATAGCATGTCGAAAAACAGTCATAGTATAGCATGTCGAAAAAGGTCTTAGTATATCATGTCAAAAAACATGTAAACAAAAGTCATAGTATATCATGTCAAAAAACATGGAAACAAAAGTCATAGTATAGCATGTCAAAAAACATGGAAACAAAAGTCATAGTATATCATGTCAAAAAACATGGAAACAAAAGTCATAGTATAGCATGTCGAAAAAAGTCATAGTATAGCATGTCGAAAAAAAGTCATAGTATAGCATGTCGAAAAACAGTCATAGTATAGCATGTCGAAAAAGGTCATAGTATATCATGTCAAAAAACATGTAAACAAAAGTCATAGTATATCATGTCAAAAAACATGTAAACAAAAGTCATAGTATAGCATGTCGAAAAAAATCATAGTATAGCATGTCGAAAAAAGTCATAGTATAGCATGTCGAAAAAAAGTCATAGTATAGCATGTCAAAAACAGTCATAGTATAGCATGTCGAAAAAAAGTCATAGTATAGCATGTCGAAAAAGGTCATAGTATATCATGTCAAAAAACATGTAAACAAAAGTCATAGTATAGCATGTCGAAAAAAGTCATAGTATAGCATGTCGAAAAAGGTCATAGTATATCATGTCAAAAAACATGTAAACAAAAGTCATAGTATAGCATGTCGAAAAAAGTCATAGTATATCATGTCAAAAAACATGTAAACAAAAGTCATAGTATAGCATGTCGAAAAAAGTCATAGTATAGCATGTCGAAAAAAGTCATAGTATAGCATGTCAAAAACAGTCATGGTATAGCATGTCGAAAAAAAGTCATAGTATAGCATGTCAAAAACAGTCATGGTATAGCATGTCGAAAAAAAGTCATAGTATAGCATGTCGAAAAACAGTCATGGTATAGCATGTCGAAAAAAAGTCATGGTATAGCATGTCAAAAACAGTCATGGTATAGCATGTCGAAAAAAAGTCATGGTATAGCATGTCGAAAAAAAGTCATAGTATAGCATGTCAAAAACAGTCATGGTATAGCATGTCAAAAACAGTCATGGTATAGCATGTCGAAAAAAAGTCATAGTATAGCATGTCGAAAAAAAGTCATAGTATAGCATGTCAAAAACAGTCATGGTATAGCATGTCGAAAAAAAGTCATGGTATAGCATGTCAAAAACAGTCATGGTATAGCATGTCGAAAAAAAGTCATAGTATAGCATGTCGAAAAAAAGTCATAGTATAGCATGTCAAAAACAGTCATGGTATAGCATGTCGAAAAAAAGTCATGGTATAGCATGTCGAAAAAAAGTCATAGTATAGCATGTCGAAAAAAGTCATAGTATAGCATGTCAAAAAACATGTAAACAAAAGTCATAGTATAGCATGTCGAAAAAAGTCATAGTATAGCATGTCGAAAAAAGTCATAGTATAGCATGTCGAAAAAAAGTCATAGTATAGCATGTCAAAAACAGTCATGGTATAGCATGTCGAAAAACAGTCATAGTATAGCATGTCGAAAAACATGTAAACAAAAGTCATAGTATAGCATGTCAAAAAACATGTAAACAAAAGTCATAGTATAGCATGTCGAAAAAAGTCATAGTATAGCATGTCGAAAAAAGTCATAGTATATCATGTCAAAAAACATGTAAACAAAAGTCATAGTATAGCATGTCGAAAAAAGTCATAGTATAGCATGTCGAAAAAAGTCATAGTATAGCATGTCAAAAACAGTCATGGTATAGCATGTCGAAAAAAAGTCATAGTATAGCATGTCAAAAACAGTCATGGTATAGCATGTCGAAAAAAAGTCATAGTATAGCATGTCGAAAAACAGTCATGGTATAGCATGTCGAAAAAAAGTCATGGTATAGCATGTCAAAAACAGTCATGGTATAGCATGTCGAAAAAAAGTCATGGTATAGCATGTCGAAAAAAAGTCATAGTATAGCATGTCAAAAACAGTCATGGTATAGCATGTCAAAAACAGTCATGGTATAGCATGTCGAAAAAAAGTCATAGTATAGCATGTCGAAAAAAAGTCATAGTATAGCATGTCAAAAACAGTCATGGTATAGCATGTCGAAAAAAAGTCATGGTATAGCATGTCAAAAACAGTCATGGTATAGCATGTCGAAAAAAAGTCATAGTATAGCATGTCGAAAAAAAGTCATAGTATAGCATGTCAAAAACAGTCATGGTATAGCATGTCGAAAAAAAGTCATGGTATAGCATGTCGAAAAAAAGTCATAGTATAGCATGTCGAAAAAAGTCATAGTATAGCATGTCGAAAAAAGTCATAGTATATCATGTCAAAAAACATGTAAACAAAAGTCATAGTATAGCACGTCGAAAAAAGTCATAGTATAGCATGTCGAAAAAAGTCATAGTATAGCATGTCGAAAAAAAGTCATAGTATATCATGTCAAAAAACATGTAAACAAAAGTCATAGTATAGCACGTCGAAAAAAGTCATAGTATATCATGTCAAAAAACATGTAAACAAAAGTCATAGTATAGCACGTCGAAAAAAGTCATAGTATAGCATGTCGAAAAAAGTCATAGTATAGCATGTCAAAAACAGTCATGGTATAGCATGTCGAAAAACAGTCATAGTATAGCATGTCGAAAAACATGTAAACAAAAGTCATAGTATAGCATGTCAAAAAACATGTAAACAAAAGTCATAGTATAGCATGTCGAAAAAAGTCATAGTATAGCATGTCGAAAAAAGTCATAGTATAGCATGTCAAAAAACATGTGAACAAAAGTCATAGTATAGCATGTCGAAAAAAGTCATAGTATAGCATGTCGAAAAAAGTCATAGTATATCATGTCAAAAAACATGTAAACAAAAGTCATAGTATAGCATGTCGAAAAAAGTCATAGTATAGCATGTCAAAAACAGTCATAGTATAGCATGTCAAAAACAGTCATAGTATAGCATGTCGAAAAAAAGTCATAGTATAGCATGTCGAAAAAGGTCATAGTATATCATGTCAAAAAACATGTAAACAAAAGTCATAGTATATCATGTCAAAAAACATGGAAACAAAAGTCATAGTATAGCATGTCGAAAAAAGTCATAGTATAGCATGTCTAAAAAGTCATAGTATAGCATGTCGAAAAAAAGTCATAGTATAGCATGTCGAAAAACAGTCATAGTATAGCATGTCGAAAAAGGTCATAGTATATCATGTCAAAAAACATGTAAACAAAAGTCATAGTATATCATGTCAAAAAACATGTAAACAAAAGTCATAGTATAGCATGTCGAAAAAAGTCATAGTATAGCATGTCGAAAAAAGTCATAGTATAGCATGTCGAAAAAAAGTCATAGTATAGCATGTCAAAAACAGTCATAGTATAGCATGTCGAAAAAAAGTCATAGTATAGCATGTCGAAAAACAGTCATAGTATAGCATGTCGAAAAAGGTCATAGTATATCATGTCAAAAAACATGTAAACAAAAGTCATAGTATAGCATGTCGAAAAAAGTCATAGTATAGCATGTCGAAAAAAGTCATAGTATAGCATGTCAAAAAACATGTGAACAAAAGTCATAGTATAGCATGTCGAAAAAAGTCATAGTATAGCATGTCGAAAAAAGTCATAGTATATCATGTCAAAAAACATGTAAACAAAAGTCATAGTATAGCATGTCGAAAAAAGTCATAGTATAGCATGTCGAAAAAAAGTCATAGTATAGCATGTCAAAAACAGTCATGGTATAGCATGTCGAAAAAAAGTCATAGTATAGCATGTCGAAAAACAGTCATAGTATAGCATGTCGAAAAACATGTAAACAAAAGTCATAGTATAGCATGTCAAAAAACATGTAAACAAAAGTCATTGTATATCATGTCAAAAAACATGTAAACAAAAGTCATAGTATAGCATGTCGAAAAAAGTCATAGTATAGCATGTCAAAAAACATGTAAACAAAAGTCATAGTATAGCATGTCGAAAAAGTCATGGTATAGCATGTCAAAAAACTTGTAAACAAAAGTCATAGTATATCATGTCAAAAAACATGTAAACAAAAGTCATAGTATAGCATGTCGAAAAAAGTCTTAGTATATCATGTCGAAAAAAGTCATAGTATAGCATGTCGAAAAAAGTCATAGTATATCATGTCAAAAAACATGTAAACAAAAGTCATAGTATAGCATGTCGAAAAAAGTCATAGTATAGCATGTCGAAAAAAAGTCATAGTATAGCATGTCAAAAACAGTCATAGTATAGCATGTCGAAAAAAAGTCATAGTATAGCATGTCGAAAAACAGTCATAGTATAGCATGTCGAAAAAAAGTCATAGTATAGCATGTCAAAAACAGTCATAGTATAGCATGTCGAAAAAAAGTCATAGTATAGCATGTCGAAAAACAGTCATAGTATAGCATGTCGAAAAAGGTCATAGTATAGCATGTCGAAAAAAGTCATAGTATAGCATGTCAAAAAACATGTGAACAAAAGTCATAGTATAGCATGTCGAAAAAAGTCATAGTATAGCATGTCGAAAAAAAGTCATAGTATAGCATGTCAAAAAACAGTCATAGTATAGCATGTCGAAAAAGGTCATAGTATATCATGTCAAAAAACATGTAAACAAAAGTCATAGTATAGCATGTCGAAAAAAGTCATAGTATAGCATGTCGAAAAAAAGTCATAGTATAGCATGTCGAAAAAAGTCATAGTATAGCATGTCGAAAAAAAGTCATAGTATAGCATGTCGAAAAACAGTCATAGTATAGCATGTCGAAAAACATGTAAACAAAAGTCATAGTATAGCATGTCGAAAAACATGTAAACAAAAGTCATAGTATAGCATGTCGAAAAAAGTCATAGTATAGCATGTCGAAAAAAGTCATAGTATAGCATGTCGAAAAAAAGTCATAGTATAGCATGTCGAAAAAAAGTCATAGTATAGCATGTCGAAAAAAGTCATAGTATAGCATGTCGAAAAAAAGTCATAGTATAGCATGTCGAAAAAAGTCATAGTATAGCATGTCGAAAAAAAGTCATAGTATAGCATGTCGAAAAACAGTCATAGTATAGCATGTCGAAAAACAGTCATAGTATATCATGTCAAAAAACATGTAAACAAAAGTCATAGTATATCATGTCAAAAAACATGTAAACAAAAGTCATAGTATAGCATGTCGAAAAAAGTCATAGTATAGCATGTCGAAAAAAGTCATAGTATAGCATGTCGAAAAAAAGTCATAGTATAGCATGTCAAAAACAGTCATAGTATAGCATGTCGAAAAAAAGTCATAGTATAGCATGTCGAAAAAGGTCATAGTATATCATGTCAAAAAACATGTAAACAAAAGTCATAGTATAGCATGTCGAACAAAGTCATAGTATAGCATGTCGAAAAAAGTCATAGTATAGCATGTCAAAAAACATGTGAACAAAAGTCATAGTATAGCATGTCGAAAAAAGTCATAGTATAGCATGTCGAAAAAAGTCATAGTATAGCATGTCGAAAAAAGTCATAGTATATCATGTCAAAAAACATGTAAACAAAAGTCATAGTATAGCATGTCGAAAAAAAGTCATAGTATAGCATGTCGAAAAACAGTCATAGTATATCATGTCAAAAAACATGTAAACAAAAGTCATAGTATAGCATGTCGAAAAAAGTCATAGTATAGCATGTCGAAAAAAGTCATAGTATAGCATGTCGAAAAAAAGTCATAGTATAGCATGTCAAAAACAGTCATAGTATAGCATGTCGAAAAAGGTCATAGTATATCATGTCAAAAAACATGTAAACAAAAGTCATAGTATAGCATGTCGAAAAAAGTCATAGTATAGCATGTCGAAAAAAGTCATAGTATAGCATGTCAAAAAACATGTGAACAAAAGTCATAGTATAGCATGTCGAAAAAAGTCATAGTATAGCATGTCGAAAAAAGTCATAGTATAGCATGTCGAAAAAAGTCATAGTATATCATGTCAAAAAACATGTAAACAAAAGTCATAGTATAGCATGTCGAAAAAAAGTCATAGTATAGCATGTCGAAAAACAGTCATAGTATATCATGTCAAAAAACATGTAAACAAAAGTCATAGTATAGCATGTCGAAAAAAGTCATAGTATAGCATGTCGAAAAAAAGTCATAGTATAGCATGTCGAAAAAAGTCATAGTATAGCATGTCAAAAAACATGTAAACAAAAGTCATAGTATAGCATGTCGAAAAAAGTCATAGTATATCATGTCAAAAAACATGTAAACAAAAGTCATAGTATATCATGTCAAAAAACATGTAAACAAAAGTCATAGTATAGCATGTCGAAAAAAGTCTTAGTATATCATGTCAAAAAACATGTAAACAAAAGTCATAGTATAGCATGTCGAAAAAAGTCATAGTACAGCATGTCGAAAAAAGTCATAGTATAGCATGTCGAAAAAAAGTCATAGTATATCATGTCAAAAAACATGTAAACAAAAGTCATAGTATAGCATGTCGAAAAAAGTCATAGTATATCATGTCAAAAAACATGTAAACAAAAGTCATAGTATAGCATGTCGAAAAAAGTCATAGTACAGCATGTCGAAAAAAGTCATAGTATAGCATGTCGAAAAAAAGTCATAGTATAGCATGTCAAAAACAGTCATAGTATAGCATGTCGAAAAAGGTCATAGTATATCATGTCAAAAAACATGTAAACAAAAGTCATAGTATAGCATGTCGAAAAAAGTCATGGTATAGCATGTCAAAAAACATGTGAACAAAAGTCATAGTATAGCATGTCGAAAAAAGTCATAGTATAGCATGTCGAAAAAAGTCATAGTATATCATGTCAAAAAACATGTAAACAAAAGTCATAGTATAGCATGTCGAAAAAAGTCATAGTATAGCATGTCGAAAAAAGTCTTAGTATATCATGTCAAAAAACATGTAAACAAAAGTCATAGTATAGCATGTCGAAAAAAGTCATAGTATAGCATGTCGAAAAAAGTCATAGTATAGCATGTCGAAAAAAGTCATAGTATATCATGTCAAAAAACATGTAAACAAAAGTCATAGTATAGCATGTCGAAAAAAGTCATAGTATAGCATGTCGAAAAAAGTCATAGTATATCATGTCAAAAAACATGTAAACAAAAGTCATAGTATAGCATGTCGAAAAAAGTCATAGTATAGCATGTCGAAAAAAGTCATAGTATAGCATGTCGAAAAAAAGTCATAGTATAGCATGTCGAAAAAAGTCATAGTATAGCATGTCGAAAAAAGTCATAGTATAGCATGTCGAAAAAAGTCTTAGTATATCATGTCAAAAAATATGTAAACAAAAGTCATAGTATAGCATGTCGAAAAAAGTCATAGTATATCATGTCAAAAAACATGTAAACAAAAGTCATAGTATAGCATGTCGAAAAAAGTCATAGTATATCATGTCAAAAAACATGTAAACAAAAGTCATAGTATAGCATGTCGAGAAAAGTCATTGTTTAACATGTCGAAAAAAGTCATGGTATATCATGTCAAAAAACATGTAAAAAATAGTCATAGTATAGCATGTCGAAAAACATGTACACAAAAGTCATAGTATAGCATGTCAAAAAACATGTAAACAAAAGTCATTGTATATCATGTCAAAAAACATGTAAACAAAAGTCATAGTATAGCATGTCGAAAAAAGTCATAGTATAGCATGTCAAAAAACATGTAAACAAAAGTCATAGTATAGCATGTCGAAAAAGTCATGGTATAGCATGTCAAAAAACTTGTAAACAAAAGTCATAGTATATCATGTCAAAAAACATGTAAACAAAAGTCATAGTATAGCATGTCGAAAAAAGTCTTAGTATATCATGTCGAAAAAAGTCATAGTATAGCATGTCGAAAAAAGTCATAGTATATCATGTCAAAAAACATGTAAACAAAAGTCATAGTATAGCATGTCGAAAAAAGTCATAGTATAGCATGTCGAAAAAAAGTCATAGTATAGCATGTCAAAAACAGTCATAGTATAGCATGTCGAAAAAAAGTCATAGTATAGCATGTCGAAAAACAGTCATAGTATAGCATGTCGAAAAAAAGTCATAGTATAGCATGTCAAAAACAGTCATAGTATAGCATGTCGAAAAAAAGTCATAGTATAGCATGTCGAAAAACAGTCATAGTATAGCATGTCGAAAAAGGTCATAGTATAGCATGTCGAAAAAAGTCATAGTATAGCATGTCAAAAAACATGTGAACAAAAGTCATAGTATAGCATGTCGAAAAAAGTCATAGTATAGCATGTCGAAAAAAAGTCATAGTATAGCATGTCAAAAAACAGTCATAGTATAGCATGTCGAAAAAGGTCATAGTATATCATGTCAAAAAACATGTAAACAAAAGTCATAGTATAGCATGTCGAAAAAAGTCATAGTATAGCATGTCGAAAAAAAGTCATAGTATAGCATGTCGAAAAAAGTCATAGTATAGCATGTCGAAAAAAAGTCATAGTATAGCATGTCGAAAAACAGTCATAGTATAGCATGTCGAAAAACATGTAAACAAAAGTCATAGTATAGCATGTCGAAAAACATGTAAACAAAAGTCATAGTATAGCATGTCGAAAAAAGTCATAGTATAGCATGTCGAAAAAAGTCATAGTATAGCATGTCGAAAAAAAGTCATAGTATAGCATGTCGAAAAAAAGTCATAGTATAGCATGTCGAAAAAAGTCATAGTATAGCATGTCGAAAAAAAGTCATAGTATAGCATGTCGAAAAAAGTCATAGTATAGCATGTCGAAAAAAAGTCATAGTATAGCATGTCGAAAAACAGTCATAGTATAGCATGTCGAAAAACAGTCATAGTATATCATGTCAAAAAACATGTAAACAAAAGTCATAGTATATCATGTCAAAAAACATGTAAACAAAAGTCATAGTATAGCATGTCGAAAAAAGTCATAGTATAGCATGTCGAAAAAAGTCATAGTATAGCATGTCGAAAAAAAGTCATAGTATAGCATGTCAAAAACAGTCATAGTATAGCATGTCGAAAAAAAGTCATAGTATAGCATGTCGAAAAAGGTCATAGTATATCATGTCAAAAAACATGTAAACAAAAGTCATAGTATAGCATGTCGAACAAAGTCATAGTATAGCATGTCGAAAAAAGTCATAGTATAGCATGTCAAAAAACATGTGAACAAAAGTCATAGTATAGCATGTCGAAAAAAGTCATAGTATAGCATGTCGAAAAAAGTCATAGTATATCATGTCAAAAAACATGTAAACAAAAGTCATAGTATAGCATGTCGAAAAAAAGTCATAGTATAGCATGTCGAAAAACAGTCATAGTATATCATGTCAAAAAACATGTAAACAAAAGTCATAGTATAGCATGTCGAAAAAAGTCATAGTATAGCATGTCGAAAAAAGTCATAGTATAGCATGTCGAAAAAAAGTCATAGTATAGCATGTCGAAAAACAGTCATAGTATAGCATGTCGAAAAAGGTCATAGTATATCATGTCAAAAAACATGTAAACAAAAGTCATAGTATAGCATGTCGAAAAAAGTCATAGTATAGCATGTCGAAAAAAGTCATAGTATAGCATGTCAAAAAACATGTGAACAAAAGTCATAGTATAGCATGTCGAAAAAAGTCATAGTATAGCATGTCGAAAAAAGTCATAGTATAGCATGTCGAAAAAAGTCATAGTATATCATGTCAAAAAACATGTAAACAAAAGTCATAGTATAGCATGTCGAAAAAAAGTCATAGTATAGCATGTCGAAAAACAGTCATAGTATATCATGTCAAAAAACATGTAAACAAAAGTCATAGTATAGCATGTCGAAAAAAGTCATAGTATAGCATGTCGAAAAAAAGTCATAGTATAGCATGTCGAAAAAAGTCATAGTATAGCATGTCAAAAAACATGTAAACAAAAGTCATAGTATAGCATGTCGAAAAAAGTCATAGTATATCATGTCAAAAAACATGTAAACAAAAGTCATAGTATATCATGTCAAAAAACATGTAAACAAAAGTCATAGTATAGCATGTCGAAAAAAGTCTTAGTATATCATGTCAAAAAACATGTAAACAAAAGTCATAGTATAGCATGTCGAAAAAAGTCATAGTACAGCATGTCGAAAAAAGTCATAGTATAGCATGTCGAAAAAAAGTCATAGTATATCATGTCAAAAAACATGTAAACAAAAGTCATAGTATAGCATGTCGAAAAAAGTCATAGTATATCATGTCAAAAAACATGTAAACAAAAGTCATAGTATAGCATGTCGAAAAAAGTCATAGTACAGCATGTCGAAAAAAGTCATAGTATAGCATGTCGAAAAAAAGTCATAGTATAGCATGTCAAAAACAGTCATAGTATAGCATGTCGAAAAAGGTCATAGTATATCATGTCAAAAAACATGTAAACAAAAGTCATAGTATAGCATGTCGAAAAAAGTCATGGTATAGCATGTCAAAAAACATGTGAACAAAAGTCATAGTATAGCATGTCGAAAAAAGTCATAGTATAGCATGTCGAAAAAAGTCATAGTATATCATGTCAAAAAACATGTAAACAAAAGTCATAGTATAGCATGTCGAAAAAAGTCATAGTATAGCATGTCGAAAAAAGTCTTAGTATATCATGTCAAAAAACATGTAAACAAAAGTCATAGTATAGCATGTCGAAAAAAGTCATAGTATAGCATGTCGAAAAAAGTCATAGTATAGCATGTCGAAAAAAGTCATAGTATATCATGTCAAAAAACATGTAAACAAAAGTCATAGTATAGCATGTCGAAAAAAGTCATAGTATAGCATGTCGAAAAAAGTCATAGTATATCATGTCAAAAAACATGTAAACAAAAGTCATAGTATAGCATGTCGAAAAAAGTCATAGTATAGCATGTCGAAAAAAGTCATAGTATAGCATGTCGAAAAAAAGTCATAGTATAGCATGTCGAAAAAAGTCATAGTATAGCATGTCGAAAAAAGTCATAGTA
The DNA here is from genome assembly GCA_035609425.1 of Epinephelus awoara. Lineage (NCBI taxonomy): Eukaryota > Metazoa > Chordata > Actinopteri > Perciformes > Serranidae > Epinephelus > Epinephelus awoara. The sequence continues at coordinate 42,206,921 of CM069297.1, forward strand.
TAGCATGTCGAAAAAAGTCTTAGTATATCATGTCAAAAAATATGTAAACAAAAGTCATAGTATAGCATGTCGAAAAAAGTCATAGTATATCATGTCAAAAAACATGTAAACAAAAGTCATAGTATAGCATGTCGAAAAAAGTCATAGTATATCATGTCAAAAAACATGTAAACAAAAGTCATAGTATAGCATGTCGAGAAAAGTCATTGTTTAACATGTCGAAAAAAGTCATAGTATATCATGTCAAAAAACATGTAAAAAATAGTCATAGTATAGCATGTCGAAAAACATGTACACAAAAGTCATAGTATAGCATGTCGAAAAAAGTCATAGTATAGCATGTCGAAAAAAGTCATAGTATATCATGTCAAAAAACATGTACACAAAAGTCATAGTATAGCATGTCGAAAAAAGTCATAGTATAGCATGTCGAAAAAAGTCATAGTATATCATGTCAAAAAACATGTAAACAAAAGTCATAGTATAGCATGTCGAAAAAAGTCATAGTATAGCATGTCGAAAAAAAGTCATAGTATAGCATGTCGAAAAAAGTCATAGTATAGCATGTCGAAAAAAGTCATGGTATATCATGTCAAGAAACATGTAAACAAAAGTCATAGTATAGCATGTCGAAAAAAGTCATAGTATATCATGTCAAGAAACATGTCGAAAAAAGTCATAGTATAGCATGTCGAAAAAAGTCATAGTATATCATGTCGAAAAAAGTCATGGTATATCATGTCAAGAAATATGTAAACAAAAGTCATAGTATAGCATGTCGAAAAAAGTCATAGTATAGCATGTCGAAAAAAGTCATAGTATAGCATGTCGAAAAAAGTCATGGTATATCATGTCAAGAAACATGTAAACAAAAGTCATAGTATAGCATGTCGAAAAAAGTCATAGTATATCATGTCGAAAAAAGTCATGGTATATCATGTCAAGAAACATGTAAACAAAAGTCATAGTATAGCATGTCGAAAAAAGTCATAGTATAGCATGTCGAAAAAAGTCATAGTATATCATGTCAAGAAACATGTCGAAAAAAGTCATAGTATAGCATGTCGAAAAAAGTCATAGTATATCATGTCAAGAAACATGTCGAAAAAAGTCATAGTATATCATGTCAAGAAACATGTCGAAAAAAGTCATAGTATAGCATGTCGAAAAAAGTCATGGTATATCATGTCAAGAAACATGTAAACAAAAGTCATAGTATAGCATGTCGAAAAAAGTCATAGTATATCATGTCAAGAAACATGTCGAAAAAAGTCATAGTATATCATGTCAAGAAACATGTAAAGAAAAGTCATAGTATATCATGTCAAGAAACATGTCGAAAAAAGTCATAGTATAGCATGTCGAAAAAAGTCATAGTATATCATGTCAAGAAACATGTCGAAAAAAGTCATAGTATAGCATGTCGAAAAAAGTCATAGTATATCATGTCAAGAAACATGTAAAGAAAAGTCATAGTATATCATGTCAAGAAACATGTCGAAAAAAGTCATAGTATAGCATGTCGAAAAAAGTCATAGTATAGCATGTCGAAAAAAGTCATAGTATATCATGTCAAGAAACATGTAAAGAAAAGTCATAGTATATCATGTCAAGAAACATGTCGAAAAAAGTCATAGTATAGCATGTCGAAAAAAGTCATAGTATAGCATGTCGAAAAAAGTCATAGTATATCATGTCAAGAAACATGTAAAGAAAAGTCATAGTATATCATGTCAAGAAACATGTCGAAAAAAGTCATAGTATATCATGTCAAGAAACATGTCGAAAAAAGTCATAGTATAGCATGTCGAAAAAAGTCATGGTATATCATGTCAAGAAACATGTAAACAAAAGTCATAGTATAGCATGTCGAAAAAAGTCATAGTATATCATGTCAAGAAACATGTCGAAAAAAGTCATAGTATATCATGTCAAGAAACATGTCGAAAAAAGTCATAGTATAGCATGTCGAAAAAAATCATAGTATATCATGTCAAGAAACATGTCGAAAAAAGTCATAGTATAGCATGTCGAAAAAAGTCATAGTATATCATGTCAAGAAACATGTCGAAAAAAGTCATAGTATAGCATGTCGAAAAAAGTCATAGTATAGCATGTCGAAAAAAGTCATAGTATATCATGTCAAGAAACATGTAAAGAAAAGTCATAGTATATCATGTCAAGAAACATGTAAAGAAAAGTCATAGTATATCATGTCAAGAAACATGTAAAGAAAAGTCATAGTATAGCATGTCAAGAAACATGTCGAAAAAAGTCATAGTATAGCATGTCGAAAAAAGTCATAGTATATCATGTCAAGAAACATGTAAAGAAAAGTCATAGTATATCATGTCAAGAAACATGTAAAGAAAAGTCATAGTATATCATGTCAAGAAACATGTAAAGAAAAGTCATAGTATATCATGTCAAGAAACATGTCGAAAAAAGTCATAGTATAGCATGTCGAAAAAAGTCATAGTATATCATGTCAAGAAACATGTAAAGAAAAGTCATAGTATAGCATGTCAAGAAACATGTCGAAAAAAGTCATAGTATAGCATGTCGAAAAAAGTCATAGTATAGCATGTCGAAAAAAGTCATAGTATAGCATGTCGAGAAAAGTCATAGTATAGCATGTCGAAAAAAGTCATAGTATATCATGTCAAAAAACATGTAAACAAAAGTCATAGTATATCATGTCGAGAAAAGTCATAGTATATCATGTCGAAAAAAGTCATAGTATAGCATGTCGAGAAAAGTCATAGTATATCATGTCGAAAAAAGTCATAGTATAGCATGTCGAGAAAAGTCATAGTATATCATGTCAAAAAACATGTAAACAAAAGTCATAGTATTGCATGTCGAGAAAAGTCATAGTATATCATGTCAAAAAACATGTAAACAAAAGTCATAGTATAGCATGTCGAAAAAAGTCATAGTATAGCATGTCGAAAAAAGTCATAGTATAGCATGTCGAAAAAAAGTCATAGTATAGCATGTCGAAAAAAATTCATAGTATAGCATGTCGAAAAAAAGTCATAGTATAGCATGTCAAAAACAGTCATAGTATATCATGTCAAAAAACATGTAAACAAAAGTCATAGTATAGCATGTCGAAAAAAGTCATAGTATAGCATGTCGAAAAAAGTCATGGTATAGCATGTCGAAAAACATGTAAACAAAAGTCATAGTATAGCATGTCAAAAAACATGTAAACAAAAGTCATAGTATAGCATGTCGAAAAAAGTCATGGTATAGCATGTCAAAAAACATGTAAACAAAAGTCATAGTATAGCATGTCAAAAAACATGTAAACAAAAGTCATAGTATAGCATGTCGAAAAAAGTCATAGTATAGCATGTCGAAAAAAGTCATAGTATAGCATGTCAAAAAACATGTGAACAAAAGTCATAGTATAGCATGTCAAAAAACATGTAAACAAAAGTCATAGTATAGCATGTCGAAAAAAGTCATAGTATAGCATGTCAAAAAACATGTAAACAAAAGTCATAGTATAGCATGTCGAAAAAAGTCATAGTATATCATGTCAAGAAACATGTAAACAAAAGTCATAGTATAGCATGTCGAAAAAAGTCATAGTATAGCATGTCAAAAAACATGTGAACAAAAGTCATAGTATAGCATGTCAAAAAACATGTAAACAAAAGTCATAGTATAGCATGTCGAAAAAAGTCATAGTATATCATGTCAAGAAACATGTAAACAAAAGTCATAGTATAGCATGTCGAAAAAAGTCATAGTATATCACGTCAAGAAACATGTAAACAAAAGTCATAGTATAGCATGTCGAAAAAAGTCATTGTATAGCATGTCAAAAAACATGTGAACAAAAGTCATAGTATAGCATGTCAAAAAACATGTAAACAAAAGTCATAGTATAGCATGTCAAAAAACATGTGAACAAAAGTCATAGTATAGCATGTCGAAAAAAGTCATAGTATAGCATGTCAAAAAACATGTGAACAAAAGTCATAGTATAGCATGTCAAAAAACATGTGAACAAAAGTCATAGTATAGCATGTCAAAAAACATGTAAACAAAAGTCATAGTATAGCATGTCGAAAAAAGTCATAGTATATCATGTCAAGAAACATGTAAACAAAAGTCATAGTATAGCATGTCGAAAAAAGTCATAGTATAGCATGTCGAAAAAAGTCATAGTATATCATGTCAAGAAACATGTAAACAAAAGTCATAGTATAGCATTTCGAAAAAAGTCATAGTATAGCATGTCGAAAAAAGTCATAGTATAGCATGTCGAAAAAAGTCATAGTATATCATGTCAAGAAACATGTAAACAAAAGTCATAGTATAAGATGTCGAAAAAAGTCATGGTATAGCATGTCGAAAAAAAGTCATAGTATAGCATGTCGAAAAAAGTCATGGTATAGCATGTCGAAAAAAAGTCATAGTATAGCATGTCGAAAAAAGTCATGGTATAGCATGTCGAAAAAAGTCATAGTATAGCATGTCGAAAAAAGTCATGGTATATCATGTCAAAAAACATGTAAACAAAAGTCATAGTATAGCATGTCGAAAAAAGTCATAGTATAGCATGTCGAAAAAAGTCATGGTATATCATGTCAAGAAACATGTAAACAAAAGTCATAGTATAGCATGTCGAAAAAAGTCATAGTATAGCATGTCGAAAAAAGTCATAGTATAGCATGTCGAAAAAAGTCATAGTATAGTATGTCAAGAAACATGTCGAAAAAAGTCATAGTATAGCATGTCGAAAAAATTCATAGTATATCATGTCAAGAAACATGTCGAAAAAAGTCATAGTATAGCATGTCGAAAAAAGTCATAGTATATCATGTCGAAAAAAGTCATGGTATATCATGTCAAGAAACATGTAAACAAAAGTCATAGTATAGCATGTCGAAAAAAGTCATAGTATAGCATGTCGAAAAAAGTCATGGTATATCATGTCAAGAAACATGTAAACAAAAGTCATAGTATAGCATGTCGAAAAAAGTCATAGTATATCATGTCAAGAAACATGTCGAAAAAAGTCATAGTATAGCATGTCGAAAAAAGTCATAGTATATCATGTCGAAAAAAGTCATGGTATATCATGTCAAGAAATATGTAAACAAAAGTCATAGTATAGCATGTCGAAAAAAGTCATAGTATAGCATGTCGAAAAAAGTCATAGTATAGCATGTCGAAAAAAGTCATGGTATATCATGTCAAGAAACATGTAAACAAAAGTCATAGTATAGCATGTCGAAAAAAGTCATAGTATATCATGTCGAAAAAAGTCATGGTATATCATGTCAAGAAACATGTAAACAAAAGTCATAGTATAGCATGTCGAAAAAAGTCATAGTATAGCATGTCGAAAAAAGTCATAGTATAGCATGTCGAAAAAAGTCATAGTATATCATGTCAAGAAACATGTCGAAAAAAGTCATAGTATAGCATGTCGAAAAAAGTCATAGTATATCATGTCAAGAAACATGTCGAAAAAAGTCATAGTATATCATGTCAAGAAACATGTCGAAAAAAGTCATAGTATAGCATGTCGAAAAAAGTCATGGTATATCATGTCAAGAAACATGTAAACAAAAGTCATAGTATAGCATGTCGAAAAAAGTCATAGTATATCATGTCAAGAAACATGTCGAAAAAAGTCATAGTATATCATGTCAAGAAACATGTAAAGAAAAGTCATAGTATATCATGTCAAGAAACATGTCGAAAAAAGTCATAGTATAGCATGTCGAAAAAAGTCATAGTATATCATGTCAAGAAACATGTCGAAAAAAGTCATAGTATAGCATGTCGAAAAAAGTCATAGTATATCATGTCAAGAAACATGTAAAGAAAAGTCATAGTATATCATGTCAAGAAACATGTCGAAAAAAGTCATAGTATAGCATGTCGAAAAAAGTCATAGTATAGCATGTCGAAAAAAGTCATAGTATATCATGTCAAGAAACATGTAAAGAAAAGTCATAGTATATCATGTCAAGAAACATGTCGAAAAAAGTCATAGTATAGCATGTCGAAAAAAGTCATAGTATAGCATGTCGAAAAAAGTCATAGTATATCATGTCAAGAAACATGTAAAGAAAAGTCATAGTATATCATGTCAAGAAACATGTCGAAAAAAGTCATAGTATATCATGTCAAGAAACATGTCGAAAAAAGTCATAGTATAGCATGTCGAAAAAAGTCATGGTATATCATGTCAAGAAACATGTAAACAAAAGTCATAGTATAGCATGTCGAAAAAAGTCATAGTATATCATGTCAAGAAACATGTCGAAAAAAGTCATAGTATATCATGTCAAGAAACATGTCGAAAAAAGTCATAGTATAGCATGTCGAAAAAAATCATAGTATATCATGTCAAGAAACATGTCGAAAAAAGTCATAGTATAGCATGTCGAAAAAAGTCATAGTATATCATGTCAAGAAACATGTCGAAAAAAGTCATAGTATAGCATGTCGAAAAAAGTCATAGTATAGCATGTCGAAAAAAGTCATAGTATATCATGTCAAGAAACATGTAAAGAAAAGTCATAGTATATCATGTCAAGAAACATGTAAAGAAAAGTCATAGTATATCATGTCAAGAAACATGTAAAGAAAAGTCATAGTATATCATGTCAAGAAACATGTCGAAAAAAGTCATAGTATAGCATGTCGAAAAAAGTCATAGTATATCATGTCAAGAAACATGTAAAGAAAAGTCATAGTATAGCATGTCAAGAAACATGTCGAAAAAAGTCATAGTATAGCATGTCGAAAAAAGTCATAGTATATCATGTCAAGAAACATGTAAAGAAAAGTCATAGTATATCATGTCAAGAAACATGTAAAGAAAAGTCATAGTATATCATGTCAAGAAACATGTAAAGAAAAGTCATAGTATATCATGTCAAGAAACATGTCGAAAAAAGTCATAGTATAGCATGTCGAAAAAAGTCATAGTATATCATGTCAAGAAACATGTAAAGAAAAGTCATAGTATAGCATGTCAAGAAACATGTCGAAAAAAGTCATAGTATAGCATGTCGAAAAAAGTCATAGTATATCATGTCAAGAAACATGTAAAGAAAAGTCATAGTATATCATGTCAAGAAACATGTCGAAAAAAGTCATAGTATAGCATGTCGAAAAAAGTCATAGTATATCATGTCGAAAAAAGTCATGGTATATCATGTCAAGAAACATGTAAACAAAAGTCATAGTATAGCATGTCGAAAAAAGTCATAGTATATCATGTCAAGAAACATGTAAAGAAAAGTCATAGTATATCATGTCAAGAAACATGTCGAAAAAAAGTCATAGTATAGCATGTCGATAAAAGTCATGGTATATCATGTCAAGAAACATGTAAACAAAAGTCATAGTATAGCATGTCGAAAAAAGTCATAGTATATCATGTCAAGAAACATGTAAAGAAAAGTCATAGTATATCATGTCAAGAAACATGTAAAGAAAAGTCATAGTATATCATGTCAAGAAACATGTCGAAAAAAGTCATAGTATAGCATGTCGAAAAAAGTCATGGTATATCATGTCAAGAAACATGTAAACAAAAGTCATAGTATAGCATGTCGAAAAAAGTCATAGTATATCATGTCAAGAAACATGTAAAGAAAAGTCATAGTATATCATGTCAAGAAACATGTCGAAAAAAGTCATAGTATAGCATGTCGATAAAAGTCATGGTATATCATGTCAAGAAACATGTAAACAAAAGTCATAGTATAGCATGTCGAAAAAAGTCATAGTATATCATGTCAAGAAACATGTAAAGAAAAGTCATAGTATATCATGTCAAGAAACATGTCGAAAAAAGTCATAGTATAGCATGTCGAAAAAAGTCATGGTATATCATGTCAAGAAACATGTAAACAAAAGTCATAGTATATCATGTCGAAAAAAGTCATGGTATATCATGTCAAGAAACATGTAAACAAAAGTAAAAGTATAGCATGTCGAAAAAAGTCATGGTATATCATGTCAAGAAACATGTAAACAAAAGTCATAGTATATCATGTCGAAAAAAGTCATGGTATATCATGTCAAGAAACATGTAAACAAAAGTAAAAGTATAGCATGTCGAAAAAAGTCATGGTATATCATGTCAAGAAACATGTAAACAAAAGTCATAGTATATCATGTCGAAAAAAGTCATGGTATATCATGTCAAGAAACATGTAAACAAAAGTAAAAGTATAGCATGTCGAAAAAAGTCATGGTATATCATGTCAAGAAACATGTAAACAAAAGTCATAGTATAGCATGTCGAAAAAAGTCATAGTATATCATGTCGAAAAAAGTCATAGTATATCATGTCGAAAAAAGTCATGGTATATCATGTCAAGAAACATGTAAACAAAAGTCATAGTATATCATGTCGAAAAAAGTCATGGTATATCATGTCAAGAAACATGTAAACAAAAGTAAAAGTATAGCATGTCGAAAAAAGTCATGGTATATCATGTCAAGAAACATGTAAACAAAAGTCATAGTATATCATGTCAAAAAAAGTCATAGAATATCATGTCAAGAAACATGTAAACAAAAGTCATAGTATAGCATGTCGAAAAAAGTCATAGTATAGCATGTCGAAAAAAGTCATAGAATATCATGTCAAGAAACATGTAAACAAAAGTCATAGTATAGCATGTCGAAAAAAGTCATAGTATAGCATGTCGAAAAACATGTAAACAAAAGTCATAGTATAGCATGTCGAAAAAAGTCATAGTATAGCATGTCGAAAAACATGTAAACAAAAGTCATAGTATAGCATGTCGAAAAAAGTCATAGTATAGCATGTCGAAAAAATGTGAAAATAGCGATGTACAGAATGCGAAAAAAGTCACACAGTATTTTGAGAAAAAAAAGGCAAAAATGTATATCAGAGTCAGAAATACTGTAGTGATCCCCGAGGGGACATTGTTATAACTTAATCTAACTTTATTATATTTCTTTGTTTTCATTCAATTCCATGAAAACGTCCTTCCTGTGTTCGTGTAGGTTGCAGAGGTTCATCAGGTCCTGGCTCCTCATCTGGGAGACAAACACGAGATCCAGTGTGTTACAGATGACCAGGTCAGATCTTCCCGTCCGCCTGGTTTTTATTTTTACGGCAGCAATAATCTAATCATTGATAGAAAAATAATTGACTGCAATTTTCATGTTATTAAATATTTATTGTCAAGTTAGTTTTTATTAACAAAACAGCAAATCATAACAAAAATTATCTCAGGACATTTTTCATATAGAGCAGGTCCAGACCATTCTCACGTATTAATTAACAGAGACAACAATTCAAACTGATTCACACCCAGAGAGAGCAACTTTAGTTTTTCCTCTGTTGTATGATGAAGGAAAAGCTTTGTGATAACAGGCAGACACCTGGAGCAGAGACACAACTCTGTAGTGGGCGGACGTCTGCCAGGCCAGGTTGAGACAGAGGGAGTGACATACATGCACAGCAACAACAATACTAACTTTAACAACTGTAATAATAATAGAGCTGTGAATATAAGACAACACTCTTGATAGTATCCATAATAACAGCAGTAATAATAATGGAAGTATAAGTAATAACAACAATAGTAGTAGTAGGACCTTGGTAGCAGGTGCAGCCATGATCCACAGGAACCTGCGAGGCAAGAAAGCACAAAAGCTCCAGGGAAGAAGCCACGTTAGAAACATACAATAATGAGATATGAATGTGTGCAAACACAGAGAGAAGAAGTGTTTGACAGGAAGTCCCCTGCACATGAGGCCTGTATCGGCCTAACTAGGGGCTGGTCCAAGACAAGCCTGAGCCAGCCCTGACTAGAGGGTCTACTTTTAAATGTGGAGACGGTGTTTGCCTCCTGGACTGAAACAAAAAGATGGTTCCATAGAAGAGGAGCTTGATAGCTGAAGGCTCTGGCTCCTGCTCTATTTTGGAAATCTCGGAAAAACAAGTCGCTGTGCATTTTCAAGGTGCGGTGTTCTGGTGGGATAACAGGGTACCGTGAGCTCTAAATGCCAAGACACATCAAGGCTGATGGTCAGCTGCAAAGACTGCAGCCAATGGCTTTGCATCTCTGTGGGTGCTTTGAGTGCCTTTGTTGTTTGTTTTGGATTTATATATAAGGTTGTTTGTGCCTTGCTGTTTTGCATCTCTGTGGTTGTTTTAAGAGTCTTTGTTGTTTGTTTTGCATTCCTTGTGGTTGTTTCAAGTGTCTGTAGTCGCCATTGTTTTAAACTTGGTTGTTTTGAGTCTGTGATTTGTTTTGAGTTTGTGCTTTTTTGTGGTTGTTCTGTGTCTCTGTGGTCTTTTTGCATTTCTTTCTGGTCGTTTTGTATTTCTTTGTGGTTGTTTTGTGTCTCTTTGTGGTCGTTTTGTGTCTCTGGTCGTTTTTGCATCTCTGTGGTTGATTTGTGTCTCTGTGGTTGTTTTGTGTATCTTTGTGGTCGTTTTTGCATCTCTGTGGTTGTTTTACGTCTCTTTGTGGTTGTTTTGTATTTCTTTGTGGTTGTTTTGTGTCTCTTTGTGGTTGTTTTGTATTTCTTTGTGGTTGTTTTGTATTTCTTTGTGGTTGTTTTGTGTCTCTTTGTGGTTGTTTTGTGTCTCGTGATCGTTTTGTGTCTGTGGTTGTTTTGTGTCTCTTTCTAATCGTTTTGTATTTCTTTTGGTTGTTTTGTGTCTCTTTGTAGTCATTTTGTTTCTCTCCATGGTCAACATATACAGTATATATCTCTTTGTGGTCATGGTGCACCTTTTTATAGACCTTTTGATTTATGTGTGGTCTGTCTGTGTCTCTTTGTAGTCACTGAACACCACACTCTGACCATCAGATGGCTGCGTTTAAGAGTGAAGGTTGGAGAATCATAAATAACTGAAGCACAGTGAACGAGCAGAGCAGCCAGAAGCATTGGCGTTTGAAACGACTTCAGAGGTCACGAGTCTGCTGTGTATGAAAACAGCAGAGCAATCAGTGCAAACATTAAATGTTATTCCCGTCATGTATGATGGATTAACACTTCTGTATTCGTGGTCGCTCCCTCCAAAACAATTTGACATTCAAGCCAGGAGCAGAGCAGCCAGATTGATGCTGTTCTTAGGTTTTTTGGTACAAACTTATGCTAATCAGCAGTAATACAGAGTCCAGACGAGGCTGATGGGAATGTCATTAGTTCTGCAGGTATTTCGTCATAAACCAAAGCCCTGGACACATTAAAATGTTGGCCTGATACTGCTATTTGAAAAGGGGGCAATGAATGTATCACAATCCATCCAGTAGTAGTTAGAGCTAATAAAAACAGTTCACTGGATACTTTCACTCATGGACGCAGTCAGTGAATGACGATCAGGACACGTTTCCTGAAGCTGCTCAGTGTATCTTTAGATTTACACATTAAGACTTTCCTGTCTGATCACATGCTGACGTACAAACGACACATGAGACAGAGCAAAGAAATTGTGAGCTTCAGGAACAGATGTGAGCATGAAAACAACTCCAAAAAAAGCTCTTTATCCCACAAGCTCTCCTCTCCAGGGGATTCACAAAAACTACATCTTTATCAGCCTAACAGGATCTGACAAGTTGAAACTTTACCAAACCACTACAGATCATAAATCATGTTGCTTAACACTGATCCCACTGATATGAACATTTATCTGTTGGGACTCCAACGACCAGCCCTGAGTCTGCCTTCAGTAACAAGTGCAAATAAAGCACATCCTGACATGATGTCCATGTTGGTCGTTAAAGAGGCAACAGACAGCATCTTTTCCTAAATATATCATGATGAAAATAATGTGGGTTGCACAGGGTAGAGGCCACAGTAAAATCAGACGTTTGCAATCTTTGCAATAAGCTTCTGCCACCGGTGCTGAAATTTCGTGGAAAAAATCTGCTTTACGGCAGGAAACACGTCATGTATTGTGAAATTGGTCGGTCAGCCAATCAGGGACTGGAGCTGGTCCTTATGAGGAGCTGGGCATGAGATAGTTGAGTCACGAGCACAATGGCAGACGCACAAAGTTTGGAGACAAGTGAAAAACGGCCTAGCAAAAGAAAAGGAGCTCCTCTGTGTGAGGAGGCAAAGAAGAGCAAAAAGGAGAGTGATAAAAGAAGAGGAACAACAACCTCAGTCAGGCGTTCAAGAGATGGAGGGAGCTCCGTGACCAAAGAGGCTTCAAAACCCATGTCCAGCTAGCTTTCTTTCTAATGGATCAGTAAGTAACACGGCTAAATGTTAGCTAGACCAGAGAGGACTGGACTGTACTGGCTGCTAGTTCATTCCTAGCTGGCCAGCATCGCAAATCCCTGCAACCAGGGAGCAGGTAGCGAGTGTTGGTCGGCTGACATCCTGGTTGCCATTCTACGGCAGCCCTCGGTTTGTACTGATACTGTACATATTGGTGTCATTTACTGTGGGCTGTTTGTACTGATACTGTACATATTGGTGTCATTTACTGTGAGCTGTTTGTACTGGTACTGTGCATTCTGCTATAATTATTTGCATTACTATTTGTTTTTCCTTCAGATAAATCTGATAATTGTTGCTCGGTCTCTTTACTCATTTATTTAGTAGAGTGTCCACACACCTTCTCATTCTACATATACACAGAGGTATACTGGAGGCTTTACAGCCTACATTTTATTCATTATCTCTGATCCCCACGGCTACTGACGCTAGGTAGAGCCAAGCTAAAAAACAAACAAATCCTATCCGTTGCCTCTTTACGTTCGTCCAAGGCTCTCTTAAGTTTGTCATGGCACACACACTAAAACCCTCAGTGGTATCTTCCAGTGAACTGTTTGTGTTCTGGCTGAAACCACCAAAACCTGAGTCCAGAACTAACCCTCCTCATATTCTCCAGAAACTGAATCCACATGTGTGATCACCGCCTGGCCAAAGTTTCTGCTCGTGAGGAAGAAAACTTTGTTTTATTCCAGTTTTATTAGAATCGTGTCGTCATTTTTTCGTTATTTCAAATGGTCGTTTTGCATCGATTTGTTGTTTTGTGTGTCTTTGTGGACATTTTGCTTCTCAAGCCCCGTTTCCACCAAGCAGTCCGCTTCAGTTCAGTTCATATTTTTTCTCTTTCCACAGTAAAAGTTGTGGATGGATGATGATGAGTTGATGACGTGAATCCATCAGCACACCTTAAATTTCACTGACAACTTTGATTATTCCTTTAGTTGGTTTTTTTTTTTGTCTCTCTTGGATGACACACTTTTAGTGATGAGTGGATCTTCAAGGGTTAAAAATCTATCTTAATCTTTGTTACTTTGCAGAGAACACTGTGTGGAGGCACACCAGTTAAAGGGATAGTGCACCCAAAAATGAAAAATCAGCCATTACCTACTCTCCATACTGCTCGTCCGTAGTGATCCAAGTGTCCTGAGGCCCCGACATAAAAAGTTGTTTGGAAAAACGTCATTTGAACTCTGTGTTTAGCCTCATTGTAGCCTGTAGCTCTGACTGCCTCTCTGGGCACCGGGCTCACATGTGTGCGCTTGCACAGACCGTGAGACATGGGCACCGCCTTCATGTGTGTTCACGTGCTTTCGCTGGTCTCTCGTTTTTCCAAACAACTTTTTATGTCGGGGCTTCAGGACACTTGGATCACTACGGACGAGCAGTATGGAGATATTTTGTGGTTTCAATTATGTGTTTTTGGACGTTTGAATCTGGGGCTCCGTCAGCCTCCATTAGGTGGAGTTGTGTTGCTACCTCCTCTCCCCTTGGATCTCTGCAAGTGATGTGAGGACTCTAAAACTTCACCTGAGCCTCCCTCTGCATATGGGTGAGTAGATAATGGCTGGATTTTCATTTTTGGGTGCACTATCCCTATAAGTATTCATGAGTCCATGTGTCAAATGTCCTTTTATTGACCTCAGATATTCTCAGTGAATCTAAAGATGGTCCGTTTCTCCCATTTTCTGAGGAATACTGCTCCTCAGAGAAGATGTCATCTTTTCCATTACAAAGATCTCTGTGATTGTCTCCACCCACTGTTTGAGGCTTGCAGGCTCAGATGTGTATCAGGTCTTTGTCATCACTTTCTTGCTGGCAAATTTAAACATAATTGTTTTTCTCCAAAATATTGGATTTGTATGACACATCCAATAAATGTGGGTGCGACCGTCATCCCTGTGTCCGTACTGTCTGCAGCACTGCTGTTGTGTTTGCTCTTCATGTGGAGTGTGGCAAAGAAACAGATTTCCAGTGAAATTCTCTCCATCTCTTGGAGCTTGTAGAGGAGTGCTGTGTTTTCCATGTTGTGATTTAACTTTGATATATTCAGTAGTGCTCCCTCTCTGCCTCTGCAGGCCGCCCTACCATCTGAACATGATTTATTCACTGCCCCGTTTATGAGCTTCATCAGAATATTTACACTGTCTGTAATCTTCCTTTCATAGTGATCTCTATTATTAATCTCTTAAATCTCTGGCGTTTGATGTTTATTCCTGTTCCATGTTCTTTCAACTTATACTCATTCACAACTTGGAGCCAGATGCTCCGGGGTCATTTTGCACCTTTGTGGTTGTTTTATGTCTTTTTGTGGTCGATTGTGTGTCTTTGTAGTCAGTTTCTCTTTGTGGTCACCCTGTGTATGTTTTTGGTTGTTTTGCTCATGTTGATCATTTTGTTATTGTTTTGTATTTCTTTGTTGGTTTGTGCTTTTGTCGACATTTGGCATCTTAGTTTGTTTTTGTTGTTGTTTGCATCTCTTTGTGGTTATTTTGGGTTTATTTGCAGGCATTAATTGTCTCTTTTGGTTGTTTTGTGTCTCTTTGTGTTCTGTTTTGTTGGGCTTCTGTGTTGGCATTTATTGTCCCTTTCTGGTCGTTCTGCATCACTCTGGTGTTTTTTACTTTCATATCTGTCATCCTGTCATGAAACACAGTTTGTCTGAGTTAACTAAACTTAACTTGAGTTACAGCCAGACCACTTCACCAGAAGAAGGCTTTTAGAAGTAACTCTTTAATCCTGTGGTTGTTGCTTGTTCCTGTTTCTGTGCACTGGAAAACACTTTGTACTCCTTGCATGAAAACAACTACACAAATAAAACCATTTTATCTTATTTATAACTTGATGTAAGTAAAGTGACGCAGCCTCTGACAACATGCTCCTAGTTTAAATATATTTGCACCATGACCACAGTTCAGATATGAGGTCACAGACTGCTGGTGAGTAAAGATGTCTCACTCTGGACCAAAGTGTTGGACAGGTGGACAGACACTGTGTGGACACTTCTGGTAGCAGTACAAAAGTTCACCTGAGTGAAAAGCAGAGTTACAGATTTTAGAATGGACTCAACCAGACTTGAAATCATACTGAGCTACAGCACCAGCAGCAGTAATATTAAACACGTGGGATCCTTCCTACCTGCTGTGTCGTATCTGCTCCTCCAGCTGGACGTCTTTACACTCTCCCCTCTCCTCCTCCTCCTCCTTCAGGACCGAGAGGTGTGGTTTCAGGTGAAGATCCCTCTGTCTCGCAACCTGACCGTCGGCTGTGATCACCAAGGCGACGCTGACAGGGACCTGGCGTTGGGGTCTGGCTCAGGACGAAACCGCTCCCACGGCCACCCCTGCCCTACTCGGGTCCCTTTCTACTACTTCCCCATCGACCACCAGCAGCCGCAGCGGCCCTGCGGCTAAAGGCCACAGCAGCTCGCTGTTTATCCTCTTCAATGATTTTGTGGGATTAATAGCAGTTAATGACAGATCATCAATCAATCAATCAATTTTATTTATAGAGCCCAATATCACAAATACAATTTGCCTCACAGGGCTTTACAGCATACGACATCCCTCTGTCCTTTAGACCCTCACAGCGGATAAGGAAAAACTCCCCAAAAAAACCCTTTACCGGGGGAAAAAACAGATGTGAATACAGAATGTCAAACTTTACCTCTGAGGAATCAAACGTGTAACTGAACAGATCAACAAATAAAGAATTAACACACGAACAAATTTTCAGAATCATTTTCTTTACCTCTGAGTCAAGAAACACATTTTACACTGTGTGCTTCAAATGCTTCATATCCCTAAAATGTGCACAACCTGAGTTAAACGGTTATGTGAGTCTATAAACCATGATAACTGATAAAAGTATTTAAATTAAGTCATTTAAAAACTGGGCATATTTCCCATCAGATTTTTTACAAATTAAAACAAACAAAACAAAAAAGATCCAAAGATTTTCAACTCTAGAAATATAAAGCCAATATTTCTTAACATTTTATATTTATACCTCTATTTATTTACTTAATGTTTTTTTTTATTAATTTACTGATTTACGTATTTTCCTTTTCATTTCCCCCATTTCACTTCCCCAAACATAGCAACTAATGTGTAGAAATACCAATGTCATGTAATGAAGGTATTTATTTCTAATATTTTTTGAATATTTAATATTTATCTATCACATTTTTTTTTTAATTATTCATGTCTTTTACAGTGTAATTATTTCTGCATTATTTTATTTGTTTTTCTCCCTATTCACTGCCCCACATATTTTTTGTTTCTCTATCATTTTTTAAATAAATTAATTTAAAAATAAATGAAAAGCATTTGAAAATATATCTTTAAAAAATTATACAAAATTTAAAAAAAATTAAAAAAGCTTTATGAAAAATACATTTAAAAAAATGGAAAATTAAATAGGAAAGAAAATTAATTAATTAATACAAAGGTTAATAAAAATATATATCAATTAAAGTCACATTTTATCAGTTAATTAATGGAAACACTTATTGGCCTGTTAATTTATTCATGTATTTATTGTGGCAGTGTCTGTCCTCCATGAAGAACTGTTGACACTCGTCACCAGTCGACGCGCTGCAAAAATCCAAGTGGAGACAAACAGATCAACTGATTCACAGTTTATTGACATGATACATTTTTTACCCTCATCCATCAGGAAAAAAAAACAAAAATTACTGACAAAACATTGAGAAAACACTAAAAATGGATTCAGAACACTAATAAGAATAACTAACAGATCCTTAAAAAATAAAACCACCACAGGAGAGACGGAGAGAGAAGAGAGGCTGCTAATGATGGTGCTGGAAAAAAGTCGGATTCACAGAGGGAGAGAAACGTGTTGGTCAGACTGGTTTAACGTCAGAACTCCTCCTGAATGTCATCTGCTGTGTGTGTGTGTGTGTGTGTGTGTGTGTGTGTGTGTGTGTGTGAGAGTCCAATTCGTCCGCCTTCGTTTGTGTGTGTGTGACATACAGCCAACAGTATCCTCATGACTGTGTGTGTGTGTGTGTTGTGTTCAAGTGTCTCTCCCTCCCTCTCTCAGTGCTCCAGGCGTCCGAGGAACCTCAGGTTGAGGATCTTCAGCTGGTCGTCCAGCTCCATGCGGACGATGCCGTCGTCTCCGTCGATGCTCAGCAGGATCCCCGTCGCCTCGCGGTCCTCTCCCAGGATCACCTTCACCTGTGGGAAAAATAAACGTTAGTCTGTTGATATTCCAAATGATTACAGTTAACATCAGCTGCACGGTTCGACATTTAAATTGTGATTTCAGAAACGTAATTACTCCTAAAAGCCGACAAGTTACATTTAAAAAAATGTGTTTTAGCTTCTATCAGCTGACCAAAAGTATGTGGACGCCCAGCCTGATAATAATAAAGATGTGAGACACAGTAATGTCATAATTAATCTGAGAGGACAAACAAGCCTGATGCGTTCATGAGCTGTGCTAATGCAGGGTGACGTGGTGACGATGGCAGTGACTGTAACGGTTACCTTGTTGTTCTTGGTGGGAGTGACGGGCTCCAGGTGGTCGCTGCTGATACTGACCACCTTCTCCGACTCCTGCATGAACACTGAACACATCCCTCCCTGCAGACACACACAGGACAAACTTTTAAACATGAAACCTGAACACACAGAAGGTCACAGTGACTTTTGACCAAAAAAAACTAATCAGTTCATTGTTGAGACATTTGTGCCAAATTTGAGGAAATTCCTGTGTGGCATTCCTAAGATGTCGTATTCACAACGATGGGACTGACGGACAGCCTGAACACATAATGCCTGCAGCCATATTGTCACTGATGCATAGGCATAAAATTTTCATGGATGAGAGAAATCTGGTCCTGGAAAAATGTCTTCTATTCAAGGCCAATACAATAAACGCTGGAGAGACGTGTGGTGTGAACTCAACTGATAATATTGGCGCAGTTTTATCAAACACAGTGCATGTGTTCATTTTAAAGTCAGAAAAAAGTGAAGCAGAACCAGATGAACACTTTGTGAGAGACTTTTTATAACTGAGATCTGAGGCCGTCGCAAATAAGACCGAACGCTCAGAGCCAAATCCAAACACACGTTCATGTTTCCAATCATCACCTCGCTGCAGCTGCTTTGATGTTCTGACGCTTCATTACAGCTCAAACTCAAAAACCAGTCTGAGACTCAGAGGATTTAAAAAAAACCTTCCAGGATGTGAACTTAATCTGATCTTTAGCTTCCTGAGTCTCAGATCAAATAAAATGGGACAGCTCTTGGCGAGTGCAGAATATTTAATCTTAAAATCAACATATTACTTAAACACTTATCAGGCTTCTTATGAGCCTCCCAAAAAAATCATTTCAGTCCTGCTGCCTCCAACACTCCGCTGACAAAACCTTTTAGTGACAACGAGGAGCCACGTTTACAAAAAGCACTGTCTGCAACTGTTAAAGGGTTAGTTCACCCAAATATTTTTCACCCTCTCGTCTCACTTCCCTCTGAGGTCGAGGTCTTCAGACTGTAAGGAGGGCGATTCACACAACATGCGGTGTGAGGTGAAAGGGACCCAAACAGGTCATGGAGACTGCTGAGGTGCTTTAAAACACTTAGCTATTGCAATTAGCATCGATAATTATCTTCACAGTTTCCTCTCGTTCGTTGCTTCTAGGGGTGCAATGGTACAGGTAGCCCACAGCACAGTCCATACCTCGGTTTTTGGGCCATGGTTTCTGTTCAATTTCGGTACGTGTTTTGTGAGTAAACAATTTTTCCCCCCCAAAATTTTTATTATTATTTTGCTTGACTTTGCACTTGACATGCTGCTGTGTTGTGCTACAGCCTATTCAAGTGCTGGAATTTGTTATTTACGTGACACCTGAAGGCAACATAGGCTCCGCTCCATGGACTGACTCGGTTATAACTGTTGGTCAGGAAAATGCACGCACGCATTGGGGCTGAACTCCGCTGTGCTGACAGAAAGCAGAGGTGCACTGTAAACGTGCGACCGCGTAGAGACAGAAATGACATGCCGTTAGTTTGTTTAATAAAACGACAAGGTACGGGGCGGGCCGAACGGTTCAATATTTTACCGAGGACCGTTGCATCCCTAGTTGCTTCATGTTTGCCGTTATTTTCAGATCAATACTTTTTTCAGTTTGTTCTTTCTTTTTCGTGTCCTCGAATCTTTTTTTTCCCCATTTTATTAACTATCCGGCAAACTTTGTGAGAGGATGCTTCGATGCAACAAGTAGCTTTGGCAATTAAAAGCAAACATTGGAGCAAACAAGTGGTCTCCTGCTGTAAATCTCTTTCAGTGCATTTAAGTCTTTGACATGTTTACCTGACTAAGGAAACCTTTTAGAGATTCTGAGCAACACCCTGAAGTTATTTCCTCAGCTAAGGAAACAAACTAAAAGTGTCATACTTAAGGAGCAAACTTAAGGTGCTTTGTGCAACCGGCCCCTGATGTTTATTACAAATTAACCTTAAACATGATAAAAACATGCAGCAGAACCCGCCTGAGTATCCTCATGTTTCGTAGTGTTCTTCAGTGTCACAGTGATCCAGTGTCAGCTGTCTGTACGTCACTGGGTTTGTTGCAAACAGAAGCTGCTGAGAGCTGATTCTACAAACTTTTAAGGGGCCTTGTACCTTTTCTTAAAAAAAAAAAAATCACTGATGTGTCCAGAGATCAGCTGATGTCCCATATGATAAACAAAGCTGCAAAATGTTGACAAGTGGAGCTCAAGACCGTTGATTTCACTGCATCATTTAGACTTATCATCACAGTATCATTATCACAGTAGGTGATCAATAAATCGTCTGGACTCTACTGTAGAAGCTCAGAAGGATTAACATGTGTCAGTTCAGTTGAGCAAACAAACTCGGCCCTGTCTCAGATCACATGATGATGTAGTAGACTGTATGTTACCGTGACGCTTCTGATGACCCCGGTCTGCCCCATCAGGTCCATGAAGGAGTCCTTGACCCGGACCAGGATGTCGGTGGTCACCCAGTCACTGCTGCCCTGCTCGATGTTGGAGCCCGGGGTGTGAGGGTTGTAACCTCCAGGGGAGGGCGCTCCGGGCGTCATGGGACTGTAGCCCACAGGACTGGGACTCGGGCTGGCCTGAGGACGCAACAAGAGACAGTGTTACAGAGACATTTCTCCATTTAAGATCTCTGGCTGAGCGTCTGACTGCCTCCTGGCCAAACATGAATTCTGAGGAGGACTTTTAGATCCTTGAGATAAGGGATCTGTCAGAGAAATTAAATTCACTGGAAAAACCAAAACAGACATCTGTTTTTTGTGGACATAGACAAGTGTTACATCATGATTCAGGGGAACCCACCTTTTCTTTCTCATGAGGTGTCAAGTCACCATCATGAGTGAGCATACCATAATGGACAATGATAAGAGAAAAGAAAGACAACCTTAACGAGGACATGTGTCTAAATATAGGGAAACTGACCCACCTTCAGCACAGACGGTGACGGTGGTGAACTGAAACCAGATTGTGGAAATTCACTGTGAAAGGAATCATTATAATGACCTCTCACAGATTTAAATTCACCTCATATCACACGTTCCTTATTGTTCCACCTCATAAACATCCAGATGCAGCAGTGCCAGAACTTTTCTAAAAGCACTTTTTGATTATAAAAGATACGTATCAAATCCAATCCCGCTCAATATTTCATTAGCGAAGTTTCACCATCACATTCCCACCCCTGGAGCGAAGAGGAGAAGGTCAGGTCACTGTATGCTGCTTTCCTTTACCCGAAAATAAACGTGAAAATACCGAGTCATTTAACCTCGACCACGATAACCAGGCTAACTGATGGAATTAAAGTCGTTGGATGCAGAAATCCAAGATAACATCAAACAGCATTTAATAACTGCAGAACACTGTGTCAACAGTTTTCAGTAATCTCTCCTAATACTGTGCAGATATCACCAAGTACTGTTTTAGTTTTCAGGAGGGTCAAGCGATTAAAAAAAAAAAGACTCTTATTAATTACATGCTCTGTGATTAATTAATTAACACAATTAACACATTATTTTGACAGCCCTGGTTTTCTGATAGTGTAAAATGGCTGCAGGGAACACGCGTGTGCTGTGAGGTGCACAGAGCGCACTGGAGACACTGTGGTGTTCTGCTTCTCACCCACAAGCACCTCGATTCCTGCGTCAGGAATATTCATTTTCTTCCTCTCGACCGTTGCTGTGATTTACGGTGAAGAACCACTGATCAGCCGGCTCATGTCTGTGCATCAGCATTAATGAGGTGCTTTGCTTTGAATGTGGGCGTGCAGAAGGCGGGATATGAGGCTGGTCCATGTGCGAATAATTCCAAGTTGATGTGGGATCTATGAAAGGAAACTGCTCACTGGCAGGCGTATGCACAGTTTGAAAAATCAAATATTTTTCTCCTCTTACGTAACCTAATACTTAGTGATGATTCTCTGCAGAGGTTTGTAGAATAGGCCCCTGGGTGTTTTCAATAGACAATGTTCCAAAACAAAGTTACAGTGCTGTCTTTATATTTTGATCAATATCACCTCTGACAATAAATATCAGTATCAATCTGTTTTACTGCTGTTTATTCTTTTTGGCCATGTTTTTTGTTTTTTCTTGCAGAAGCTGAGTGCTCTGCCCAACGCACTTTAGTGACTCAGTTTCCACTTGAGTGAGCCAGCAGGCTTCTGTTTCACATTATGTGATCGCACGTGGCACATTAGCTTTGATTGTTGTACGGCACCATTTAAACTGCCTCGGAAAGCTGAGAATCTCACAGTTCTGACACTAATTAGGCTTGTCTCCGTCATAAACTGTTCCAAAGATATCTGATGTTTTGTTAAGCATTCCTCAGTGTTGGAGGAGATGGCACCGTGCATGTCTCTGCTGCAAACACTGAGTTAAGATTTATTCATGATGCCCTTCCTACCACTCCAAGTTTAACATAAAATATCAAAGAATATAGAAGTCAACAAATCTTGTGGTGTTTCTGGTGGCGTGCACTGCTGTCTGCCTCGGCGTCTTTTCTGACATGACCACTAGGGGACACTACGCTGGTCACCAAAGTGTTAACACTACAAAAAACCTGGGGCCAGATATCGACTGAAACTGTGAATTCTGGTCTGAGGGTTATAAATACATTTCATATTTAAGATATTTAACAAAATCCCAAATAAAACTTAGTTTTCACACAAATCAGCTGTAAAATAACTTAATATCATATTAACTGAATTAAAGATTAAACATTGTAATTCAAAATCAGTAACTAGTAACAAGACAAACTACTTCCCTTCATTTTTTATATCTTGTTAAATATTTGTGTAAAATTTTGTAGTCATGAGCACATGGATTTTTTCATGTCTTTTGACCACCAAATTCTAATCAGATGTCAGTGTTCATGATATATCGCATTCACGAGAATGAGACAAATGCATTTCACAGTTACCTTTGACCGCTAAAATGTAATCAGTTCATCGTGGAGTCCAAGTGGACATTTTTGCCACATCTGGAAAAACTCCATGAAGGTGTTCTCAAGATGCTGCATTCAAAAGAATGAGCGAGAGAAGGTCACACTGATCTTGACCTCTGACCACCAAAATCTCATCAGTTCATTGTTGAGTCCAAGTAAACTAAATTTGTTTGTGCCAAATGTGCCAAAAAATTCCTTAAAGGGGTCCTTGAAATATTGTGTTCACATGAATGGGATGGACAAACGGATGGATAAATGGATGGACGGAATAAATGTACACGGTCTCATTGTTAAGAACGTTTATAGAGCTGTTTGCTTTCACATCACTCTGATTAAAGAAGACACACACGACACACATCTACCTGATAAGCCATGGGCGAAGGTGTCGGATGGTAGCTGGCTGGAGAGTGAGTGTTCTGGTAGCCAACCGGTGAGGGCGCCACCTGATGGTAGCTCTGAGGACTGGGACTGGGCTGGTAGGAGCCTTGAGGGGACGGGGCCGCATAGGGGGAGTACTGCTCTGTGTTATACCTACACACACACACACACACACACACACACACACACACACATATATATATGAGATCAGTCACACACATTTATTTATTTCAGATTTTCTCAGCTTCTTTCTTCCTGTGATGAAATGAGCCTCTGAATATTTTCATTGAGAAAACAAAAACATGTCATGCACAATGTGGACTGCAGATTTGAGGGTTGCTCCAAATATCTATCAACATATTTCTAATCACAGTCTGAACGATAACTATTTGTAATAACTAAAACAGAGGCAAGAATTTAGGCATTTAATGTGCCAAATTTATGAAAGCACATTTCCATCAGTGTGATTAAAAAAAAGATCCCGTAAATCACTAAAATGAGAAACGTTCTAAAAATAATAAACTTTGTAATTATTTTGACTTTTGTCTGTTGTGAGGTAAAAAGTCATTACTTTGAGACAAGCAGGTCATTACTTTTTCGAGATACTAAGCCATTATACTGAGGTTACACGTCATCATTGTGTGATATTAACTCACCATTTTGAGACACAAACTCGTTTTATCATTCTAAGAGACACTAAGTCATTTTTTGAGAAACTAAGTTACTTTAAAGAAAAACTATGTCATTGTTTTGAGATACTGTCATTTTTATTTGATAACAGCTCATTATTTTGTGATACGAATGCATTATTAATAGATATTAACTCGTCTTGAGATACTAACTTATCATTGTGAGAAGTCATTATTACGAGACATTAAGGCCCAATCCCAACACCCCCCCTTGTCCACGACCCCTTGGCCCTCGAAATGAAGCAACGAGGGGTAGGGGTTGAAATCTTTCCCTAGGAATTGGGACACCACTCACTACGTCACTGCGTCGGTTACGTTCACGCATACGTAACTATTTTAAACAGGAAGCTGCGAACCATCTACATTTCCAACCGGCATCTACAATGGAGTCTCCAGTTGAGTTCATCCTACCGATCTCGTTTGCTGTATTCATCATGCTTCATTTGATGAACGACAGACGACAGGGGACTTCTGCTAGCTAGCTAACATTATGAGGCAGCATAGTTATGCTAGCTGGTGTGTTATCGTAATGTGAAAGTCGGTTTTGTTCGGTTTAATGAGCTTTTTCTGAGATCTGCAGTTTAAAAATGGTCAGACGGTGTGCATGGGGTACATGCAGCTCTGACACAAGGTATCCTGAGAGGCTGGCGACCAGCTGTGTTTTTACACTTTAAACCACATCTCAAGCCAGAAAAGTGTCTCCTTTGGATAAAGTTGTGTGGTAACGTTAGACCACAACATCAACTCAACGTGAATAAGATTAACAATGATGTCTACATCTGTTCTAAGGTAAGTCAACATTGTGTTTGAGGCAACATATTGTCACTTTGCTGGAAAGAAATATAAAGTTATCTTTAACATCTCTAGCTAACGTTAGCTAAAGTTAGCCTAGCGTTAGCTCCTAGCTGCGTTGTTCATCATGTCACCTTGTTTGCTGGGAGTTCATTAGCCTGTTTTGTTCTAGTTTTGTACTTTGGTGATGGTACATCATTGTTAGCTGTTGTCCAAAGGGCTCTAGTTAAGCTAACGTTAACTTCTGGAGCTTAGCTTCATTAACTTATCTGTAATGGCAGAGATAACAAAGGTTGGCAAACGTTATGCTGAATGATTCAGTGTAAATACTGTAGCACCAAACTAACGCAGAGACACTCTTGGTAAAGATGGTAAAAAGGCCGTTATCCTTTTCTCATATTCTGAGCCAAAAACCTTAACTTCAGTGGCACTTTAACTTGTTGTCTTTGATGGTGACGGCAACCAGATGCGCTTCACAAGCGTAACACTGTGACCTGTAAATGTTGGCTTGTAATTTAAGCTTTTCATCGACCTGCTCAACAATAAAATGATGAATATATCCCTCCAATGCGTAGTTTAGGCCCTTTTGGTTACTTCTCAATGACATCTGATCGTTATGTCCCCAAAAATCATCAGTTGCCTCCTGTGACATGCCGTGTACTGTGACACCTGCCATAGCGCCGTCACTGAGTGTTGATAGTTTGTCCAGGTGAGTGGAGGGGGCGGGGCTTAGCCACAGGTCAATTTTGCGGAACAGGACAGTTGAGAGACGCCAGACAGTGCGAGCTAGCTAGCTAGCTAACAAGCAACCTGACGACAGTAATGTTAGCTACCATGAACTTTTTTCACTTTTTTCCCGGGCTCTTGCTCGGTGGTAGCCATGGCGACGTCTACCCCTCGCTGGCAAGTCAGCATCTGAAATCCCTCGCTCCCAAGGGCCACTACCCCTGGTTATGCCCCCTACCCCTACACGCAAAAAGGAATTGGGACACCCCTACCCCTTGCGGGAACGTGCAAATCTAGGGGTAGGGCTAAGGGGGGGTATTGCGACAGGCCCTAACTCGTTATTTTGAGATACTCAGTCATTGCTGTGCTATATCAGGTCATTATGTTGTAAAACTAACTCATTTACTTGTGATACTAGGTCATTGTTTTGCAAGACTAACAGATTTCACCATACTAAGTAACTATTTTGTGATTCTTATTAATTATTTTGCAATAATTGGTCATTATTTTGAATAATAGCTTGTTTTTTTGATACTCCTTCTTAGCTGTTTTTTCCATCACATAGAATAAACAGATTTTCATAAGAAGCTGACTTATTCTTAGACTGTTGAAATCTTTTCATTTCATGCCAAAAACAACCCAAAAGACATAAATGAATTCCAATGAGACCAGAGCGTTCAGTCTGTGGCCCAATAAAACTTAAAAAATGTTGTTTTTAATCAGAACAATAATTTCTCTGTGACTGTGGCTCTATCATGTTTTCATATGTGTGTGTGTGTTGATACTCACATAGCAGGTGTGCCAGGTGTTTGAGGGTTGTACTGAGGGTTGACCTGTGGAGAGGGGACTTCTGGGTAACCTGGGGTCTGGGGGTTGGGGGTTCCCCCGTAACCCTGAGGGGACGGGGACGGCTCGTCGTCGTAGCCAAAGTCGTACTCTTCTTCATTTCTGGAGAGAAGTCACAACATTTAGAAAAATATGAGCTACAGAACAACAGAGGTAACACTTTAAAGTAACACACAGAAACACACACAGCTCTGTGTGCATGTGTGTGTGTGTGTGTGTTACCTGGAAGGTGTGTTGGGGTTGCTGGGGTCCCAGGCTCCGCTCTGACCGGGCGTCCTGCTCCCATCATGCAGTGGGGTCTGAGAGCCGTAGTGAGGCGTACGACTTCCTGTTAGAGGTTAAAAGATCAAGTGCTGAGACATGAGAAACAGTCGCTTCTTTTATACCAGTGCAATGATTACATTTATTCCAATTTACTTAAAAGAAATTTATTCTTGTGCAATAACTACAATAATTTTAGTGGAACAACAACATTTATTTCAGTGCACTAAAATTAATTTAATTATTGTTCTTGAATAATTAAATTAATTTTAGTGCAACAATTATCTATTCAATATATTCAAGTACAATAATAACATTTATTCCGATGCAACAATTACACTATACAATTGCAATAATTACATTTATTTTTGTGCAATATTTATATTTATTCTAATGCCACAATTACATTCATTAAAAGGGCAATAATTGCATTTATTCTATGGCATTTATTACATTTACTATAGTGCAAGTCCTGCAGTCCTGTGTCTTTTTATTGCACTGATCAGGAGTAATGCTTGTAATTTTGTTGTATTCTGCAGCAGGGCAATCAAGGCTTTCTTTTCCATTTGTATTCCATTGTTTAACGACTTGTTGCCAGACAACTTTTTAAAAATAAATGATGAGAACAAAACAGAAATCATAGTTTCTGGTGATGAATCTCAGACCTTCAAACTCTTAAAGAAGAAAAGCTGCAACAAAACCAAATAAAACAGAATTCAGATGTTCTGCATTTTTTCTGCATGGTGATCCATCATTGTGACCAGAGAGATTCTATTAGCTGTGTTTCCACAGAAATCAGTAAACAGATTTCACACTTTCACTATAAAATGCAGCTGCTGCAGTCTTCAAGTGCGACTAGCCCCCAGTTTACATGGCTCTGAATATGTGACACTGAGCCAACTGTTGCTCCCTCAGCACGCTGCAGGATTACATGTACCAGCAGTTAAAGACAAAGACATGAACAGGTTTCGCTTGCCTTGTGAAGATTTATTATCTTCTGTTTGATTGTGTTGTTTGTTTTCCACTTTTTCATTAAAGCTGCCTCTTCTGAATTAAATATACTTAGACACACACGCACAGAGTGATTCAGAGTTTTCAAATTCATTCCTTTCTCCGTCTGACTCACACGATGTTTGAAGTTCTTCCCAAATCAAACCTAGAAATGTCTTTTTATTTTTTTAATTAATGTTGTCTACCTGTGTCTATCAGAGCCAATTTGGCCAAGTGCACAAGTATATTCTGCTGATTTGAAGGTTTTATTGGGGTAAAATGAATATGGCAATTGTTTTTTTTCCTTCTCCAGGTTTAAATTTATTAATTTGTGGCAGAACTTACTGATGGGCCGGAGTCGCCAAATGAATAAAGTTTGATTGATGGATTTAAGAAAAAAAAAAACAACGAAATAAATGAATTTGCATGAGATCTTCAGAATTTGACAAAAAGCAGTCAGCGAAACACTGACAGAGTCTTACCCTCGTGTATCGGTGTCTGAGAGCCGTACATCGGCGTTCTTGAGCCGGTGCCATACATGGGAGTTTGTGAGCCATACATGGGAGTACGTCCGTGGGTGGAGGTCATTCCACTGGGTCTCTTTGCTCCCCTGGAGGGACAAAGGATAAACATTAGGTCAGAAACTCTTGATCATGTAAAGCTAATAATATCATTACAAAACAATTCCAACGAAAGTAGATAGGGCCGCTGCAGCAACAGCCTTGTATATGGGGCGCCTGTTCTACCACTAAGCCACCGATGCCCC
This sequence comes from Epinephelus awoara, assembly GCA_035609425.1. Lineage (NCBI taxonomy): Eukaryota > Metazoa > Chordata > Actinopteri > Perciformes > Serranidae > Epinephelus > Epinephelus awoara. Next base: position 42,235,110 of record CM069297.1, read on the forward strand.
ACAACAGCATCTTTACAACAATAAAAAGACGATAAGAGTGAAATAGATTTAGAGTACATACATGGGAGTTAAGCGCTGTCTGTCTACAGAGATGGTCTGGCATGTGGAGTGCAGCTCCACTCTGGCTGTAGACTCTGTGGCGTCCTTCACCATACCAATGTAGCCTGTGAAATAAAGGCAAACTCATCAGCATCTTCATTTTTAAGACACGAGGAGACAAAGAGTCCACAGACAAGACAGAACATCGTCACGCTCACATGAACTTTTTGTCACGTTCATTAACCTGCGTGACACCCACAGTCACAGTCTCACCTTTGTAAGGACCCTGGGAGATGCGAACTGTCTGACCAATCAGCTCGTTGTCTCTTCGACCTCTGCCCCGCCCCATTCCTCCTCCACCTCCTCCTCCTCTCTGTGGAGAACCTGCAGGAGGATAGAAACACTGTTTGCACAAAGACAATCGCAATTTCACAAAGAATGGGTTGTGTCCGCTGACGGCATCATGAATTGAATTGCGTCCACTATCTGCCCCGTCGGAGGATCCAGGTCACAGGAGATTGTTCTAAGTTTTCAGTTGTGCAACTGAGAGCAATTTGCCCTTCTTGTGTCTGATTGGTATCGTACTTGTGGCAAAATATAAATGATGCCTTTGTGACAAGAACACAGAGGGCAGAACAATGGCAAAGAGAACCAGAATTACCGCCCTCCATTTGAACATCTCTGCACACCAATCATGTAGCAGTTACAATCATGCCACTGTCCTAGTTCCAGCCTTCCTGCTTCAGGAATCAAATGCATTTTCCCCCCACTCGCTCTCAGCTTGTACAGACCAGCTCCTGTAGCAGCTCCTTTCCTCACCATGGATGTATAAAGAGAGCTCTGTTCCTGCTGCTGTGTCTCAGGTGTGACAAAGAATGGATGAGGAGAGCTAAATGACTCAAATCCCGTCATTATATAGAGGATGGCCAAAAACATATTTCCTGGTGAGTCACAGCTCTGGAGTTCGGCTCTTCAGGGGAGAAATCAAATTTAATGAGAAGCTGCCGACACATGATGTTGAGCTAATGCTGAGGTGGAGGAAGTGCAGATCTTTTCAGTAGTAATAACATTGCATGGTTGTCTGTTGACGAGCTGCAGTGTGACGTGTCCAGTGCGTGCTAGGGCCACACAGAAACACATTTGGCTTTATGGCCAAAAACATAATTTGTGAGGTCACAGTTACCTTGACCTTTGACCTTCAATAAGTTAATTGCTGAGTCCAAGTGGATGTTTGTACCAGATGTAAAGAAGGCGTTTGGGAGGTACTGCGCTCCTGAGAATGCAACGGACAACCTGAAAACATAATGCCCGCGGCTACGGTATTGTCGGTGCTGAGGCCTAAAAATTCCCCAAACTGTCATAAAATGTCCGACACTGTTTCAGCACATTCAGCTGACGCCGCTCCACAGATATATAATATTTGCCTTTATTGCACTAGCTGACTGTGGCAAAGACGTTAGCACCCTTTATATCTTCTTCACAGATGCATTAAATACAACTGATGAGTTGATTTGCAGACTATCTGGCAGACACATTTTCTTTTTCAATAACTTGCTTTCGTGTTGGACGTAAACATGAAATGAAAACTTAAATATCTGACTGTTGGTCAAACTAAATAACAAAATAAAACTTTGAGATACAGTCATTAAACATGTATTAATAAAAATAATAATATTAATGATAGTAGTTTTGTTTGCTGATCCATCTAACATCACAGATTCACAGAAATTTTTCCCATTTCCTTTATTTTCTATGGAGTGTTTCTTGTCTCTAAAACACTCCAAAATATCTGTCTGCCATCTGGCAAAATGGAAATTCCAAAAGGGAGATCTGGCAATGTCCTCTCTCCTCTGATTTACTGAGGGAGGTTTGGCTGAGTCGGTATTGATCCTGAATCCTTTAACAAAAAGACGCTTAATGGACAAGTCAACATGTCCAGGAACCGCTGGTGTTAGTATGTATTTCTACATTTCCACTGACCAGTGGATACTGGTCAAGACCCCTGATGTTCTGCCAGGACAGCTGCCATGGCGTCATAAGTACTAGATGGACGAGTTAGACTAATTTTAGTTGGCCCAAGGCCGAGATAAATTTGGCAAAGCACCATTTAGGTAACAGCACAAATGCTACCATCCTAGTATATAAGCTGTGTCTCTCTCTGTTCACATCATCACATAGCTTCTGCATGTAGACACTGTTGATCCGAGCTCGTAATAAACGTGCATTAAGAAAGAACTCCATCCTTAAACCAGATCATAGCAGAAACTCTCAGATGGTATGTGTGGAAAGAACATTCATCAGGAGGCAGCGGGCAGAGATCAGTAGAGACCACGATGCTGCAGTGGAGAAAACAAAAAGCCCATAAGGTGGTTAGACGCACTGAATGTTGTTGTGGGACTGGCAGGGACTGGCAGCATCACTTCCTCCATCGTCGTTTGGAAGACGTTGGTCTTAATGTCACCCTTTTAATGGTGTACTTCCATATATAGGGCCACAACTAATATTTAGGCTACTATAACTTTAACTAGAGTTTGATCTGCTCATTACACTCATAGATATTCTAAACCGATGCATCGCTGCTCCGTACAATGCTAGGAAAGGTTTCTACCAAACCTCTTTCGTCACATTGCCTCCATCAACCAGACGCTCGCAGAGTATTTTGGACGATGGACACAGCAGCAGGACAAATGACCCTTTTGTCAAAATACACATCGGCATGAGGGGGTGTTTGTTACTCACTTCCTCCTCCGTGGTGCATGGGACTGCTGATGCGAGGGCTCATTGGAGCGAATCCTCCCACTGTGAAGTTTGTTACGTCTCTAGGCTGTGAGAGGCAAACAGATTAACAGAAAGAAGGTTTGACACGCTTCATTAAGTTTTCAAAATATAAAATGAAACACAACATAGACTACACTGACTGTGGGCACAAAAACATTAAGAGTTTAAGTGGTAAAAATCCAGTCAGTGAGTGCTTACAACTTAACGGCTTCATGATTCAAACACATCTTAAAATGATTTAATTGTCACAGCGAGTGCTGCCAAAGACACTAAAAACAGCAAACTCTAAAATGTCATCATGAATCCATGTGAAGGAAAACCTGGCAGCCAATAGGAGCACACGGGAACACACACTGACCTTGGATCCACCAGCCAACACCAGGTGTCTAGTCTTACAAACAAACATGCCTCCGTTCTCCACCAACTTCTTACAGTGCAGGAAGGCGAAGCCTCGGAAGAGGTGGCGAATCTCCCCTTCACGACCCTGTGAAGAAACACACACACACACTATGCAGGTAAAATACTTGAGCACACGGATACACTTGCTTTTAAATACAAGTTGCTGCAAACACGATGGCCACCCTGCTTATTCTGCAGGTTTCTCAACACTGTGTCCACAAGGTGCAAATAGGCATCATGAAATATGGAGGCAGATTATCAGGAGTAACGTCTGAACCAATCACAGCAACAGTGCTGAAATTTTTTGAACAGAGTCGATTGCACTGCTGCGATGATCCCAACAATAATGATTCAATAACACCCTTGAGTGACACTTTGTTAAGTTCTGTCTATGTTATGGAAGAGAATCCTGGCATCGACAACGTCTACAGGAGCTCGTGGGCAAATGCCGACGCAAATAACGGAGGACCCAATGCTCCCCATCGAGGTTGGCTGCCGAGGATTTGCCGGCCAGTCGCTCTACAGCGCCCCTCCGTTGCTGGGGATCAGAGGACTGCACAGAAAGAGAGTCATCAGGAACATCACTGATGCTGCTGAGAGATAATCAAGATGGCCATGGATCAGAGGGGCTGATCCATGGACCACACTAGCTACCTAGACACAGGCCGACAAAATATTCACTTTTTTGTCCCTATTCCGAAAAAGACAATAATCTTACCAAGCTGCGGCTGATGAAGCTGAATCTTCTACTAACATTCCTGATACTGATTCCTCACGTGTAGCTGTGAATACGCCGATTAACCCCAACATGTCATTCAGCACATCGAAATATGATTTAAGGAACAGTTGGATCCGCTCGTGACATTTTGCTTTAAGTTTTCCATCAGCGTTGGACTTGTTGGACCTTGTGAACACAGCCTCCCTCTTTCATATCTCCAAACACCTCCTTGAAAATATTTGTGCCGATCCAAAAGCCTGTTGATATCCAAGTCTTTCAAAATGTTTCTCCTTCAGCAAATAAATATGGGCTTTTCTTTTGGGCATGCATCTCTACTCCAGCCTTCAAACTGTTGGCAGGTTGGTTTGTGTACATCGTATCCATGACAACGCACAGAGCTGACTGTAAACAGACAAGAGTCAGAGTGCGGCAAACAGTGGTAGAGATCCTGTATATTCTCAATATGTTGTGTACATGTCCTAACAACGGTATTAAAACCTGAAAAATATGCACATACGCCACACATCTTAATCAGAAAATACTACATTCAGAATAATTTGGAATATCCAGTGCTGTTTCCATAACCCGCATCAAAGTCCGTTGTTAACCAGTAATCGATTAACTGCCCAGAATATTTCGGATCGCTTACACGTGTCGCTCTACAGGTTCATTTCGCTAATCTTGAGTTTACTGCACTGTGGCACAAACCAGGTTGCAAAGTTGTCTTTCCTAGGATAGCAAACACATGAGCTGCCCTACTCTCCCTCTCACTGGCTACTCAATCGTTGACCTTTGTTGGTTGGATTTTAGGCAAGAGGAGTGGGATTGGTTGGGGCAGGTGTCAGCAAACTTACCTTTACTGCAAAAGAGCCGCACATGGCTCTGGAGTCACAGGCTGCCTACCGTTGGGTGAGGGTAAGAATGTGAGGGTGAGCCATTCAGAGGAAGAGGAAGACAGGTCAGGCTTTCTCGTTTTGGCGATTACCATTAGTAACGCCATTCTGACTATGCAGCGTTGCCGTGGAAACCCTGTGCCCACCCTCTGGTCTCCCCCGAGAGTCAGCCCAGTGAGTAAGTGGCTCAACTTTGAGCTGCAAACCTCCTTTAGCACTGTTACCTAGTGCTAGCTCTGTGGTGCTAACATAGTTAACAGAGCTAAAGGGATACTGCGGCTCAAAATGAAGCTGCTTAATCGCTGGGGTTACCCTAAGGAGACCGGAGGGTGGCCACCATGTTTCCTCAGCGCTTCTGCTCCTTTTGTGATAACCAGCAGTAAGTGCCGAATGAGCGCGACCACACTAGCTTGCTTCCACCTGACCCTGGTGGCGTGCAGAGCAGGGCAGCTAAGGCTGGCTAACCAGTGGAGACCAGAGGTTGGGCAGTGGGCACTATGTTTCTGCATGTTAACACAGCTAGCTGCCTGTCTGTCTGCAAAATAAAAATAAAATAAAATAAAAAGGCAAAACATAAAAATTGAACCACCTCTAAATGGACAGCACTTAGCAATGTGGTGCTAAAGCTCAATGAGGCAATAAGGGCCTCTCATATGTCACATCATGTGGCGTTTCTTTCTTAAAAAATTAGCCAGGTAGCTACTGGTTGATGTGCGTCAGGCTATCAAAGTTAACCAAAAATTAATTAATTTGCCAAAATTAACCAAAACCAACATCCCTAATTCAGAATACTGTCCCATCTGAATAACAGTGAATATTAGTGTGCATGCAGACGCAGTCAATCAGGAATCACTTGGCTGTGATCTTTTGGTTTCTGTCGGCACCACCCGTGAGTTCAAACTCATGTCCGTGTTTGTCCGTGTCTCAAGTGAAGCCTACATTCCAACAGCCACAAATCACTGGTGATAAACTTTGCAAAGTGACTGATTCAATCCTCAGAATGCTCCTCTGTTTAAACAAAGGTCTAAAATAGAAATGACTCTCAACTTTCAAAGTAAACCACCGAGACACTCGAGGGCAGAGTGAATATTTTACAGGCCGCAGGCTCTCACTCAGCAAGAAGTACTAGAGGTTGACATAAATATTTAGCTGTAGCTGTGATGTAACACACATGAACTCGCTGGCCCTTACAGAGTGTGGCCCGTCGATGACCTTGACGATGTCCTTTACATGGATGTTGTTCTGCTCGGAGTCCAGAGCCACAGCGAAGCGGTTGTCCTTCCTGCGGTTCACAGCCTGGTGCCGCACGGTCATGACCTTCCCGTGCATGTTCAACACCTGAGAGACACACAGGAGTCATTGACTAAACTTGTGCATGTTTGCATCTGCTGAGCTCTGAACTTAACGCTGCAGACTCGCTGTAGTGTCTGTCACGGGGCTGACTATTACCTGGAAAGTCTCTCTCTCCAGCCGGACGATGACTCCGACGGTCTGAGGGTCCAGCTGGACTAGCTCTCCCCACTCGTGCTGCCCTCCTGCATCCACACCGGATGCCGTCTCCGAGCAGAGCTGAAGGTCTCTGGGCAACACTTTCAACTGCACACACACACACACACACACACACACACACACACACACACACACACACACACACACACACACACACAGGGTGAGAACATGTACACAGAATGACCTTTAACCTCAGTATCTTTACGTGAACGGAGCAGAGCAGGTACCTCGTGCATGGTGAGGTCGGAGAAGAGGATGACAAAGTTCTCTTCCACTCTGACAATGAGGCCTGTGTCGCCCTCATATCGCCCCGCGATCACCTTCACGTGGTCGCCCATCCGGAAATATTTTCTCAACTCGTGAGCCGGGAACTCCAAGGGGTCCTGGGAGAAGACACACACACACTTAATTCCAGTTTTAAACCATCACAGGGAGGACTCTTCTGCACTGTGAGGACATTTCAGCCAGTCCTCACGGGTCAGGGGCGACAGATGGTATTATGTCAATAATCAAGGTCCTCACAGGTACAGAAAGACAAATCCCTGCATGTGTGTGGTGTGGGTGTGTGGTTGTGTGTGTGTGTGTGTGTGTGTGTGTGTGTGTACCTTCAGGTCTTCGTGCTTGGGCATGATGGTGATCTTGTTGCCGTCCACACTGAGGATTTTTCCCTGCAGGTTGATCAACTCACCCTCACAAACTTCCACGTTGTCGCCAGCCTGCAGGTTGTGTTCACGCTCCTTACCTGCACGCACACGCACACACACACACACACACACACAAATATAATAGTGTTTCAGCCAGCAAACACTTCACTAACATCATAACTTTGACCTCTAACCTTTGACAATTGTGAAAGGAAGTAAGGACAAGAAGATACCATAATTCAAACACAGACAATAAAATCTGAATTAAAAAAAATTAAAGATGAAAAACGATTTAGTGTGCATTCACATTAAAGTCTTTAAAACAAGAGCTGGTATATGGAAAAAGCTGCCAAAATCAAAAGTAATTAAATAAAAGACTTAATAAACAAATTAATATCCCATTTACTGTAGCGATAAAATGTGACATTGACATTTCTCTTTTAATTTGTGTCTTTATCTAATTATTCTCCTATTCATCTTCTTTCATATTTAATTTTCCCTTTTATTTATTTATATTTATTAATTCTAAAATTGTGTTTATTTTGGCATGTATTTTTTTATTTATCTAAAAATACTTCTTACTTCTTCATTTATTTATGCATCGATTTGGTTAGTATTTCCTTTGTATCTTCCCCCTATTGATTTCTGTATTTTTAAAAATAAATAAGTTAAAACAAAATATTCAAAAAACAAATCTAAAATAAAAAAAATAAATAAACAAACAAATAAATAAACGGCACAATTAAGTATGTAAGGTAAATAAAAAAATAATTAAAAAAACAACAACCTCAAAACAAATATCAATTTATGTATTATAATATTTCTGTAACATTTAATGGCATTTTAATTTATTTATTGGATCTTTTTCCTTTTATTTTGGCAGCTCCCGTCCTCCATACTACTCAACTATAATATAAACAATTAAAAGAAAGGTAGGCTGAAAAAGATTAAACTTGTAAACATTCCACATCATCTATCTGTTTAAAATGTATTATTTATTATTTTCAGGATTTAGAACTAAAACCAAAATTTAAAAATGCACTTCACTTTCACCTGTGCATCACATTTTTCTCTGCAGGCAATGAACTCACTAAAGCGTCACCTTGACCTCATCGTCTCCAGCCTCAACATGAGCCTGTAGCTGACCCTCAAACACACACACACACACACACACACACACACACACACACACACACACACACACACACACACACACACACACACACACACACACACACACACACACACACACACACACACACACACACACACACACAGTACCTGACTCTGTGACCACCTCCAGGTCGATTCCTTCAGGCTGGTCCTCAAACTTCTCCAGTTCTGACAGAGTGGGTTTCACTCCGTCTGTGATCTGTCAGAGAGAAACAAAGCAAACAGATGTTTAACATCCTGTGTAGTCTTCAAAGTGATGAGTGTTCACATTAAAGATAAAAGGTGCTCCTCACCACAGCGGACATGGCGAAGCTCTTAAACAGGAATCCTTTGCGGCTGTAACGGTTGCCCTCAAAGATCATGAAGTCTCCATCATGGCTGACCTCCCCTCCGAGGGACCTGTCAATCAAATCATCACCTGTCAGTCACGCACACAGTCAAATTATTTACTGCAAAATTTAGACTTTGAAATCCTGAACTTCTTCCAAACTTTCAGCTTTTGAAAGGACTAATTCTAAAATATAACACACACCAGACACTAGTTTGTAGAGAGCGTGTGGGACTCGTTTTATTCGTGTGTTTGTGATCTTATCATCATGTTGACTTATATTTTAACTCAAACGTTATCACACACACATCAAACAGCAGCAGCATCCAGAGTGTGTACCTGATCTTTTCAGCATCAAACAGCCTCTGAGCAGGTCTCTTAAACTTCTTCCTCTTAGCGAACCAGTCTTTCTGCAGGACACACACACACACACACACACACAAAGTGTAAGTCAAACTATCAATACAGCACATAAGAGGAGAAAAAGGTGTGTTAGTGCAGGTTTCTGTAGGTTTAAAGATTAAATTGTCAAAGTCACACTGAAGCCAGGGTTTGGTGATGATCTCCCTCTAATTACAGAACATAATAATAATAATAATAAATTTTATTTGTAACGCACTTTAAATTATAAAATAATCACTGTGTGGTGCCAGGTGTTCCTAATTTTAGCATTTTCTTGCCACGGTGGCTAAAATGCGACCGATCTATGAGAAACATGGGCATAGGTAGAAGGTGACAAAGCTACCAATGGGTATGGACCTACTTTTTGTATAATTTAGGATTTTGGACATTTGCAGAAACCCTGTCATGTGTGTTTGTCCTACCAGGCTCATCTTGGCCTTGATGCGGTCCAGATCGATACGAGGGATCATCTTAAGGGAGATGGTGTTCTGACTCGGCTCCACGTAGTCCACCTGGAGAGAGAAGAAGACAATTAAAAACAGAGCTCTTTTTTATATTTCAATATAAGAAAAAAATTGAGACTCATTAGGTATATCTCAGACTATCTTGTCAAATCTTTCAATTATTTGATTACACATGAAGTGTCTCGTGCTCCTTGAGCCCGAGCTGATATCTTCAGATGTTTCATTTTGTTTGACAACAACAGTCCAAAACTCAAATATAGTCACAGTGATAAAAAGAAAAAGAAAGGCAGCAAATTCTCACATTTCAGAAGCTGGAACCTGAGAATGTTATTTACTTACAGATATATATGAATTTCTAATCAATTAAGTGCCTTAAACCATGTTGTTTAAAATGTTAGCTATATTTGTCATAATATTTTAAATTTATGTATTTTGAATCAAACACCAGGAACTATTTAAACTCAGATTAGAGATGCTCTGGTTTCCTCAATTTCTTGTTTTTAAAAAAAAAACAGGAAATAATCTTATTTGTTTTGCAGCAGAGCATTAACCTCATGTATGAATGTTTTAGGACTGCTGACGTAGCTTGACTTGGTACCTGAGCGATGTCGTCCTTGTACAGGCCTCTCTTTAGTCGGACCCAGGACTTGGGCTTCAGGTTGGTGACCTCTTTGACGACCTTGAGGACGTCCGTCATCTCTTTGATGGGAACCATCTGCTGGTTCCACAGACCCATCCTCAGGTTGCCGATGCCTTCGATGGCTGCCTTGACGTGCGTCTGCTTGTAGGACTCCACGTAGATGTAACCTTTGACGTGGTCCGGGGCGACCACAGATTTGATCTGCAGAGGCTGTGGGGTGGGGGTAAGTTAGCGATTTTCTTTGGCCCTCATGCACTCATCATACTGCAGACTGTGTTGTTTTGTTGCTTTGCAGTAATGTGAAAAATCAAGTGTCGTTTCTTACTGTGTCGGTGAACTGGTAGGCGATGAACTTCCTCATCAGTGCGATGGCGGTCGCCCTCTCCTCTCCAATCTACAAGACAGGATATGTTGAGGAAATGTGCGTGTGTGTACATATATTTGTGATGGTGCGTGTGTGTGTGTATTTAAGCTGAACACACACCTTGCACTTGACCGTCCACAGATTGGGATCCCTGATGACGACAAACACATTTTTAACATTAACACAACGTCATGCTCTACAAGTGCAGCTGTCTTGATGCTGATTGGTGGACGAGTGTTCACATACTTGACCCCAGGAAGTAGCTGCTGCTGGGTGATGTCATCAGAGAGCTCCTCAGACCCTCCGGAGTAACTGCACACCACAGAAGAAGAAGAAGAAGAAGAAGAAGAAGAAGAAGAGACTTCATGATCACATGCAGAACCATTGTTTCGCTCACTTGTCTTTTCAAGTCACATTTTTCACAATAAAAGCCCACCAGGAAGAGCAGGGATTGTGCACTTGGAGCTGTGGGAAGGTTTTTATTGTGAAACATTGGCAGGATTTTTTTAGTTTTATGAGGGGTAACTTAGTAGTGAAAAAAAAAACAAAATGCAGAAGCCACTGAAATCAAGTAGTAAATAAAAAGCATAAATATTAGAGATGCACCGATCAATCGCCTGGTGAACAGAATTCGTCGATTTTAGCTATTTTTCTGTAAGCTGACACTATTTCCCTCAGTGGAAACAAAGCTTTGATTTACTTTAATTTCGCAGATAAGAAACAATAAATTGTGAAGACTTATCCTGGCTTCATATGAGCAGAGGAAATCTCTGCTAGCTGCTAGGCTAATTTATACAATGTAAAATGCCATAGGCTTGTGCTAATAATGTTAGCATGTTGTATTTGTGGAGAAAATGTGTCCAAATAAAGACAAGTGTTTGTCTGTGAATGCTGCGAGTTATAGTGAAGCTGATTTGTGTACTTGTGTTTGAAACTGTCTATTGTCTAAAGCTCTGTCCTGTAACCTGAAACAATCATGTAACCTGCAGTTTGGGAGAAAATTTATGGTATCTTTATTCACTGGCAGCACAAACTTCTGGAATCACAGCAGGAGGCGTCTTTTTCAAATGAAAAAACAACAGTGATCCATTTACTCTGAGAAATAAACTGAGCTGGCGGCTCTCTGCTCGGACCCCTCTGACGTGTGCTGTTACAGCTTTTATTAGAGTTCACAGAGGAACTGCCCGAGCCTTTAAAGTCTGTTTCATTTCAAAATAAAGATCTGTTTGCACGGAAATGTTTTCACAAGGCAAGGCTACAAAGATACTCACTGCTCCCCTCCTGATGACTTGGCATACTTCCTCATGTAGTATTCACCCAGCGCCTCCTCTCTGGAGTCCCTGCAACAACAAGAACACACACACACAGTTGGCCAACGATACACAACACAAATTCAGAATGGTTACTGGTGGGACTTTGCTGCTTCACAGGAACTGTCTGCAGAACTTTAACATCACTTCTCACATTTTCCACCAAATTCAGCTCAAATTTTACCTGAATTTGCATAAAATCAGTAAAGGAAAGTGTAAATTACTGCCACTTTGAGTATGAGTCAGTACCATTACAGCACTGGTTCCCAACCTGGGGGTCCTGACAACTAAAGGGACCGTCAAAACATTACAGGGGATTGTGAGGCCTTCTTGATTTTAAGGAGATGAAAGGAAACTTCTTTTTAAATATGCACTGGGTCGATCTCAACACTTGATGTGAAGTTTAGATTATTACATAAGAATTAAACTAGAATTACCGCCCTGCAGTTGTATGCCACTGTGTACCAGTCAAGTCTCTCTTATGGTTTACATCCACGTCTGTGAAAACATGGATGCTTCACACACATCATAATTAGCGTTTGAACTTTTACTGATTCTGTAACTTTTCCAGACCTGGAAAACAGTCACTTTGTCAGAAATTGTCAGTTAACTCAATTATAGAAAAAGGGTTCCCTCAAGGAAATGGTTGGGAACCACTGAAGAAGAAGAGATGATGTCATCAAAAGGACGCACGGCCACAACAATGAATGTTAACTGGTTCAAAATAAGCTTTCAGACCTCAACTATGTTTATCTACTCTGCAACAAAACACTGTTCTGTTGAATATTAAGATCTGAGATATGAATTTCCATAAAATGTTACTACAGTTAAATACATAATGGCCAATGAGAGCTGAGATTCTGATTGTCTGGCAGGTGTGACTCCATTTATAGTGACTGTAGAGATTAAGCAGGCACCTGTGATGCAGGTAGGGATTGGACAATATGTACTTTTACTGCGATGTGCAATAAAATAACTTTGAGTTGAAATCAGGGCTTGACGCTAACTTTTTTCCCAAGGAGCACATGTGCTCTTAAGTTGAAAAAGTAAGGAGCGCACAAAGAACTTTAGGGGCACAATGTAAATTGATCAAATAATGTGTTTTCCGTAATAAACGTGATGCAAATAGACATTTACAAGCCAAATTATTCAATGAATTTGTATACAAAATGTACAGAAAGGTAAAATCATCAAGTTTTGAAAAAGTATTGCAATTTAATTTTGTCTTTAATGTTATTATCTTATATATATTTTCGTTGCAATATGATTATCTTATATAATGTTATTACTATCCTAAAACATTTTCCAGGTCCTCTGAAACTGTGCAGGACTTATTTCCACCCTGCCCAGCAGTGGTACCGTGGCGAATGGTCCCTAACTGCAGGGAGAACGGAGCAGGCTTCCCCGGAGGTCCGCCGCTTTTCCTGGTCCCTCTTCTCCTCCAAACTTTAACTTATTCCCATCCAGCTGACAGCCTGCCCATGGAGAACGGTCCCTAACTGCAGGGAGAACGGAGCAGGCTTCCCCGGAGGTCCGCCACTTAACCCGGTCCGTCTCCTCCACACTTTGATTTCCACGCTGCCGACAATGGGTCTTATATTCATTGTGCCGACAGTGGCTTGGAAAACCGCCCATAATCGTGTCACATGGGGAAGAGGGAAGGCGGCTGGAGTTCCTCCAACATTTGTGGTTAGATTATCATATTTTTTTTATTGACAAAAATATAGGCTGCTTTGGCTGATTTTTTTATGCGCACATGTGCCCCTAAATATTTTTTACAGTTTGCACACACCCATTTTTAGTCACAAATGCAAGTGAAACGCTCACACCGTCGAGCGCTGGGAATGCTGCATTAGTCATATGCCCAGCACAGCTACTTTTCAGGGGACATAAACTAAATTTAGACTTTGTTCCCTGCAGCTGAAATGTGTTTTATGTGTTTCAGGAACTTCAGTTATTTAATAGTTAGTTATTCAGTTAGACTTTCTGGAAAATGTTCCAGGAGACATTCTTGCAGTGTTAACTCATCGAGGACTGTTCGTGTGCTGCTGAGGAATCTGTTACCTCCAGAGGTTCTGCAGCCTCCTGGATCCAGAGTGGTCCTCATCCAGAACCACATGGTCAATGTTAGAAACTGAGAGGCGGGGAGGGAAGGGGAGATGGTTCGAATTTCATACTCTATTATAAAGAAAATTAGATGAAATAATAAACAAGTTAAGAATAGACTCACCTTCAGCCTCCTCTGCTCAGGACCAACCGGTGAGAGAGAAAAGGGGACGAAGAGGAGAACAAAAGAAGAAGAGCAGGAGAGAAGAGACAGGTGGGAAATATAAGATCAAGGAAAAAGGAGGAAGGAGGGAAAAGAGCAGAAGAGAAATAAAGCAAAGAGAGAGGGAGACGAAGTGGAGGAGCACAAGAAGAGGAATGCAAAGTAAGAGAGGCAATGCAAGAGATACAGAGGAGAAGGTGACGAAGAGCAGGATGGGAAAAAGACAGTAGAAGAAGAATATCAAAAGGAAAGAGGCGGCAGGAGAGGAGAGGAAGGAAAAAGTAGGATTAAGGCACAACAGCAGCAGAAGCCAAGAGGAGGATGAGGAGGTGAAGACAGAAGCCAAAAGACATTGTTGATCAGGGCAGAGCACACAGGGGCAGAGTCAGGCAGCAGCAACACAAAGCATGATGGGAGAAAAAAAACAACAACAGGAAAACAAACAGATTAACGGTGACTATACAGCACAGAGAAGCATGAGGCCAGTGAAGGTTTCAAAAGGCCAAAGCACAGTAGAAACAACTTGACGACGACACGCTGAGCCAGACTCCACATCTGGAAACGTTTTTATTCCACTGAGTACAGATTAGGTAACTCTAAAAACTCTAAATTAGGTAACAGCCACTGAGGTTTCAATTCAGCTTCACCTCATGACTGTGTGCGTACGAAGGGAGCGTCTGCTGTTGAAATAATCATGTTGTTGTCATCTTAACTGTTTGGAAGGGAGAACTACATGTATGTTGCGCAAACTAACCTGCAGTGACCCCCACATCTGTCCCATCAATTCTCAAAGACTTTGTGTATTTCTTAGAGGAATTTTTTTTAACTTAACTTATTTTTACATGATTTTGTGTCTAAGTGACGAATGGGAACTACGTTTTTGAAATCAGTCCAATATTGATCGAGTCGGCTGGCCGGCCACTGCCACAGACATCGGGAGTTCCCGGCCAGCAGGCTGATCCTGTGGGAACCAACGCGCGAGCACCAATTGCAAGGACGTCCCGCGCTAACGTATGTGGACGTCCTGAAGAAGGATGCGGGAACTGAAAGCTCTTCGGAGCTGGCCGGGTGTATGGAGAACCGGAAGGATTGGAGATCCCGATGGAAGCTCGTCTGAGGACGACTGAAGCTGCAGCTGGCGGTAACAAAACAGGATGCATGTTCCCCCCGTCACTGTAAATCCAGTAAGTGTTTGGTTTGACCACTGACAGGCTCAGATTATTATCTTAAGTGTCTGACAGCATTATGGAGAGGAGCCCTTGAGAGAAAGACCTTTTTTCAAAGAGTGCAATCCTTTTTATTTAACTTGAAACAGCTCCAAAATCATTATCATCAAACCCACCAGACTCCTTTTAAATAAACAGTAATTCCATTCCACACTTAATTCAAAGTCAACAGAAACAAAATAAAACTTAAAAAAGCCGTTTTGTTTTCTCTTTCCACCGTTCCAACAATCAGCAACTGTGGTTTAGTTGAAAGGAACTCCTAATTCACAAATGGAGTCTGGTGGGTTTGACAGTGGCGATTTTGGGGCTGTTTCTGATCTTAGTCTTTAAAAGAAGGTCTATCTCTGTAGGGATCCTTTCCATAATGTTGTCAAAAATATAATCTGAGCCTGTCAGTGACAAAAATAAGAACTTTTAATGGACAATAAATGATGGTGTGAACATTTCCCAAGAGGTTACGCTGCAGCCTGTTTCACTCGCTCAATTCTGGACCAATTTCAAAAACATGTAAAATAGAAGTTGCCCTTTAAGAAAGGCATAAAATCCTCCAGAGAATTTAGCATGAAGAGAAGACAGAAAAACGATGTCGATGGGACAAATCGGGGAGTGAGTGCTGACCGGTTGGATCAAAACAATCGGTTGAGTCTTCTGGGGGGATTTGTTAACGTGAAAAAATGCAGAATATCGCCAGACTTCTATTTTGATGTTTGTCATGTCTATAAGGAGTATGTCAATTTAGCAGTTGTTATTTCCATTTAGTAGCCGTTTTCTACAGAGTAATGATTGTTGCAACCAGGGTTGGAGATTTTAACTTTTTTGCAGAATCTATCAACCACTGAAGTGAAGCAAAGTGAAGCAAATCTAGCAGCCACATGCAAATTCTATCAGTATTTGGCTGGTGCTAATTTCCAACACTGGTTGCAATGTTCACTTATTTCTCCAACTGGGAAAACAGCAGTCATTGAAGGCAACAGTAGGGCTGCCCCCTGAAAGTCGTCTGTTCGGAGACGACTGAGATCACTTCAAGTCGAGCAGTCGACTGAGGCAGCAGACACGACTGCAGCGGCACAGAGGAGAGACTTTCCACCAGAAAGCCCAGTTCAGACCAAAGATTCACGACGAGATGAAACCGTTTTAGAACGTTGCAGAGAAAGGTTACAGCAGTGTGAACTGGCCGGTTTGAGCTTGATTCAAATCGGCTGATGGTGTCACCTGTCAACTCAGACAGTTTCATCACTACTACAAATGCAGCTGTAGCCAGTATCTCACTATGCTATATTCAGCCACAAAATAAGTCTGAAAAGCTGCAAATCAGAACGGTAGTACAGAGAGTTGTTGACTAGAGACGATACACCGTCTCATCTCGTTGACTTGGTGTGAACCGGCAGGTTTTAAGAATGTTGCAGAACGGCGCGTTGCAAGAAGCTTCCTGTTTCAACTGGTTTCATTGTGAATCTTTGGTCTGAACTGGGCTTAAGGCTCTGAGATAACATTGTCCTTCTCTTCTGCTTGGAAATGCTTCAGTTACAGCTCATAGACTTAATATGACACGGTCTCTGGCTGATATCTAGTGTCGGCACAAAATATTGTTGCACATTTCCAATTTGTCGTTGGTACCATTAGCTTGTTTACTATATCAGGTGAATGCTGCTGTCACGCTAAACTCGCGGCTGAGCCCCGTTCAAACTTTGGAACTTTAAATGGACAAAGAAAAAGTCAGATATTTATATTGAATAGACAAATCTGATTCAACCGACAGAATTCTGAGCGGGGTACTGTCCTATGTAACACCAGACCTATCTGAACGCTGTAAACAGGTTTGGTGCCTTCACACGCCACGGTGATCGAGACATTTCCATCGCGAACATTTGGACATTTTGCTGCTGTCAAACGCAGCAGTTTGGATTTTGTTTCTACTGTCCTTCTTCCTTTAGTGATACTGAGCATTACCATGTGCTACATTACAAGCTTCAACCACATCTGTTAGTTTTAAAGAAACTAAAAATCATTGCAGCCTTCTATCAGGTAGCAGGGTCAGGCAAATGATCACAGTTGGTTCTCTGAAGGTGGAGTTACTTTACAACATGTCTGAAACATTCTGTGCAACTCGCTTTACGTCAAACCTCTGGGTGCAGGAAAACAGATGGGAGTGTTTTTTAGGGTTATGACCTGTTCATGTCTGGTTTTTATCAAACAGTGAAACGATTCTTAAAAAGTGTTAAAACATTTGTAAGGAAGATGTTTGCAGCATTCTGACTTCAATGAGCTCATTTCTGAACAATCAGTAGAACTGATGTTTTAGCCGACTACATGAAATGAACAGTGAGTGTGTGTGTGGTGACTTGTTGCTGTTCAAGGAGCCAATAATGGATTTGCCCTCAGTGCTTCCTCTGGTTACGTTACACGCTCACAAGTAACAGCTGTGCTGAGATGAGGTGGGGTTAATACATTCTGGGAACATGGATTTTTATCAAATGGATGAATCTGATATTTCCATTTGCTTCAGACGGATATAAACATGGAAACATCAGAGCAGGAGAGTAACTGGAGGAGAATTACCGTTAACTGAAGAGGACATGCATGACAGAGAGGAACACCAATAAGACAGAGAGAGAGTTCAGTCAGACAACACTCAGGAAACAGTTCCAACTGAAGCTGCTGCTGAGTCAGGGTTTATATTATACTGCACGTAAGAGACACAGCTCATGCTGTGTCTCCTCGTACAGAGCCGTAAAGTTTTTTACCAGTTAGCTGCTAACTGAAGCTAACTTGTGTATCGATTGTTTGGTCTGTGACGCAATAGGTCAACTGGAAAAAGGTCCAATACGGCATATCGCCACCTATCATAGCGGAGTCGGACATACTTCAGTCAATAAATTGATTCCCCTGCTCTGCTCTGCTCGTATACTGGGAAAAAGAAGTCCAATTAAACGGCCTGGTCGAGCTGTGACTGTAAATCCACTTAACTGTGCGTGTAAACGTACTGAGTGACTAGTGGCACGCCCATCAAGCGTGCAAAGCTGGGAGGCGGCACGTCCTCACACTAAAAAAAAACAACAACCCTGTTGACACGTACGATGAAAACAGAAACAGTGAATTTTATAACAACATGACACAGAAACCATATTTACTACGAATCTGTTGGGCAGAGATTTAAACCATCTAATAAAGGTCAATACTGGGATCAATATCAATCCAATATATCGGATTTGCACATTCCCACCACTGAGACTTGAAGATGATAAATGTACAAAAGAATGCTCAGAGTCTGTCCCTCCCTGAAATTCAAATATTAAGACTAACGGTCGTGACCAGGCCCATATGGAATCTGCGCCCGCAGAACTCCACAGATTTTCGGAATAAAGAAGCTGCAATTAAAGCTCAGAATGTGTCCTCCATCTCCTTCTGCATGTGTGTGACAGTCGTGTCTTGTATTCAGTTAGCATTAAAACTGTGGCGCAGGCACAGGCACAGCGTGTCATGTGACATGCAACAAGTGCCGCCCCTAGCATACACTGGACTCACGTGGAATCATGTGGGTACAGCCACTAATTTAAGTTGCTTTGTCACCTGAAGAGCCGATCTCCAGAGCTGTGACTCACCAGGAAGTACATTTTTGTCCACTGTCTTTATAATGTCGGGACTGTTGGTCGTTTGGCTCGGGATATTTCTCAACCTCAACAACGAGTCTCTTCTCATCCATTCTTCGTCACACACGAGACAAAGCAACAGAAACAGAGTTCTCTTTATGTATCCATGGTGAGCAGAGGAGTCGAGCTGCTGTAGGAGCTGGTGTGTACAAGCTGAGAGTGAGTGGGGGAAAAATGTATTTAATTCTGGGGGTGGCGAGGCTGGAAATAGGACAGTACCATTAAGTGCTGCGGGGCGGCATCCATGATTAAATAAAATTTCTGATTCAAATTTTCTTCTAAAATCTACTGAATAGTTCATTTAGCCCGTGTCAGGTTATTTTTTTAATAAAAAATAAATATTGTCTATCACATTACGAGCAAAAACAAACATATATTTCACAGATTTTCATTTTGGATCACCGCTGAAAACAAAGTCCGCAGATTGCGTTTGGGCCTGGTCACGACTAACTGACACTTCTAAATGGGATGCAGCCAACATTTATTTTTATGCTGAACCTGTGGCTGCTCCCAACATTTAATATGTTCTTGTATTTTTTTTATTGATTTCTTTCAACAATGCAGCAGAAAATGTTGAATCATCTGCTGTAAAATCACACCTTTGGTGGGAACACACACACACACAAAGTGATCTGATAACAACCGCCTCAGACTTTTTTCCTAGTTAAGTGACTGAGGCGCTGAGAGTTTCCCACACAGTCCGTTCACATGAGGACTGTGTGACAGCAACTATAAATGAGCAGAAATCAAAGTGTTTGGACACACACATTGAACTGTCACAGCTGCACCAGTGTTTTACATGTCTTGGCTCATTAGCTGCAAAACAAACCGCCTTTTGTTTTACTGCCAAAGAATGTTTCATGAATTGTTTTTCTACACAGTCAACTTCAGTTCACTTCAGAGCGACAGGAAAATCTGCTTGAAGCATTTCATCCATCACAGTCATTATGTCCGGTATGTTTGCATCACGGTTCATGTTTATCTCATCATCACACACCTTATTAAAAAGCTGGCAACATGTCTGATCTGATGGATTTCCTTCCTGTAGCATGTACATATTTCTGCAAGCAGATTTTAATGGTGTCCTGAAGAGAATTCTGGATCCAAACACTGGTTTATGTCTGTTACTACAGTTGGGGCAAAAATATCTATCTGCGATCTGTCAAAGTGAAATCATGTCAGACATTTTAACTGCTACACCCTTCTCCTAACTAGACCACAGGTCTGTACATGTGGTCTGTGCAGCGTTAAAGGTTCTGTATGTACTTCTTAACCAGAATTAGAACCTGCGTCTTTTCTCAATTGTTCCCAATGACAACAGAGTGTCTGCGGCCGCCTAGAAAGAAGCGCCAAGTCAAGCCTCTTTTTTTTTTTAGGAGTTCACACAGCCGCTTCGAGTTGGAAGTCTCTGAACTTTTCAAGTTCTTTCAAGCACTCAAGCTACAGCTGCTAAGATCGGTGCTGCCGTCCACTCTCCTCCCGGGGAAGTAGTGTCCTAGCTGCAGGGAGTGAGGCAGAGGGACGCAAGCTGTGCTAACTGCTAATTCTTGTCTCATTTGTTGTCAGATAAACGGTTAATCCATCAAATTCAGTGTCCTTCAGGGCTAATGGAGCCAATGGTCCAAAATAAGAGGGGGCACCAGAGATAACATTATTCTTGATATAACTTAAACTTCTTTCCAGCATTCTATCGACACGATGACAGCCAATCACGGTTAGTCTTGTGTTTGACAGTTTTGGCAGATGGCCAGGTGCTCGCTCGTGGCTACGGGTGCAAATGTGAGAAACAGGATGCTTAACGTGACGACCTCAGAGAGAGTGGTCGCTAATAACAAGGAGTTTGTGACAGATACATACAGAACCTTTAAAATCAAATTGTATTTATACCACAAACGTATCTTGTCTCAAAGAAAAGAGAGAGTTTGGATAGATATGGTGATTTTTTTGGTGTTCTGTTGGGTTGATTTAACAACCTATAAACCCCACATTACACGACTGTTTGTCTCAGCTAGTGGAAAAAGTCGATCGACATCTTCTGAACTAAAATATACAAAAGCAGGTTGTGTTGAGTTCCTTACCTTTCTCCAGAATATCCTCTGCTCCTTCCTCCCACTGATCTTCCTCATCCTCATACTCATCGTCCACATCTAGACAGTGAGGAGAGAAAAAGAGGGACAAGAGAAAAGTATTAAAACTCTATTACAGCTCCTTTTTGTTCCTGAGAAGCAACAGATGTCTCAAAGTGAACGCTGACAGAAACACAAAAAGTTGACTCATACCGGCTTCATCCAGGATAAACCCTCCGTGTCTCGGCTTCTTCCTGGGACGGTCGTCATCGTCCTCCTCCTCTTCTTCATCATACTCCTCCTCATCTTCCAGGTCCTCCCCCTCCTCCTCTGCTACCTTGTCGCTGCCCACAGGGCTGCCCGTCTCCTCCTGGAGAGAAGATAGTGATCAGTGACCGAGAGCCAAACATGACACTTTGTTTGGTCAAACCTAGCGGTGTGTCACATCATCTCGTCCAAGATAATAAAAGATATGAAAAATCCATACTGTGATACTCGCAATATTTCGACTACTTGACATATTGACATCATACTGTTACCCACGGCAACAACAAGCATGGCTGAAAGTGAAATTATTCCCAACTCCTTGGTGGTTCCAGTAAAAAGAGGAGCAGCTTCAGCAGTGTGGAATAAACTGTGGCGTCCTGAATGTTTTACTTCTCTTAGCGCTCAGAGGGAACTCATTCAGCGGCTCCTCTGGCAGCAGCACAGCGTCTCTCCCTCTCCTCTCTGATTCTGTCACAAACCTTTGGTGATGTGAACCTACGTGACTCTCGCAGCTCAACAAATAACTCCATATATGGGAGTGTGTGATAGTCGTGGTATCATAACAGCCTGATGATTAGAGGAGAAATGGCAGAGCATAAAAACAGAGAAGGAAATCAGCTGTTGATTTATATGTATATAGATCCCAGAGGACATTTTTTGTATTTGGGAGCTGTTTAAATGTGTAATTAGTGGCACATTTTATTTAGCTGAACTATTAATATTGTATATTTTCTTATTTGTTATACCGTCAAGGATATCGTTGTCACAAAGATGCCATGGAATATGGTGGTATTATTTTAGAGCCTCATCATCTCCTCTTATCCAGCCAGCAGCCCCAATCTCAACATTATGGCTAATAATTAACATCATCCACAGGAAGAGTTTGAGGCTTGAACCATGAAGTGATTTTACAGGAAAAACTACTTTAACATTATCATTATAAACTCACTGATAGAATGACTCAACGTCTTACTGAAACCTTTATTATACTGCACATCTTAATCTGTAGAGTAACTGAGGCTGTTAGATAAATATAGAGCAGTGAAAAGCACAAAGTTTCTCTCTGAGATTTGATGGAGAAGTTAAAGTGTCTCAGTTGGACTTGGAAACACTGCAAACTAACTATGAAGTCAATACTGTGTCACATACTGTCCTTTATCTGTTAGTATAAGTTTAAAGCATCTATAACTGCCTGCAGTGATATATTTACTCATGTTGTTCCACTTTCTGCCGCCGCATTCAATCACAATATTTACCTGCACCCACAGTTAGCATCGCTAGCTTAGCGGTTAGCATACCTCATTCTCCTCCACCTCCTCGGCCTCTCCATCGCTGCTGCGCTCACTCTGGTTGTCGGAGAAGTCGCTGTCGTCGCTGTCAGACATGTTGGAGCACCGGGGCAAACTGCGGCAGCGTGAATAAACACAAAACTCTCAGCTTAAAAGTTTGAATCAAAAAGAGGCGGAGCGGCTAGTTAGCGGCTAATGTGGCTAGCAGTGCCGGAAGATCCGGCCACAACAAGCAGGACGGCCTAGCAAAGCATGCTAATGTAGTTTACACGGATATCTGCGGAGCAGCTGAGATCAGATGTTAGCCGGTTAGCTCCGCGGCTCGTACTCACCTACTTTAACCTCCGCCTCTGGTTTATATGTCGATATTTTATCAATGAAAGGAAATGTCAGTTTATTTCGGTTCTTCTGGTGAATCTCACGTCTCTCTGGGGGAGAACCGCGAGACTTCAGAAAGCTGCGTGGTTTCTCGCGGGTTTTGGAGGGCGGATAGGTGAAGAGAGGAAGAGGTCTCACTCTGCCTCTGAAATTACAGACCAGTTACAGATTCACTGGTTTACAGTCAAATGGTGGAAGAAGTACTCAGAGCGATTATTATTATTATTATTATTGTTGTTGTTATTATTATTATTAACAACAGCAGGTAGTACTAGCTTCCTGTACTACAAACTGAGATGCTCCTCATCTGTGTGTTTGTGTGTCAGTAGTCGTTGCTATGGTAACTGCAGAGGGAGCACAGGGAGCAGAGGGAGGAGGAGCAGCTGAGACCAGAAAGCTCCTTTAATCACGTTTAAACCTCTCAAACTCTTTTTTTTTTAAGTCCAGTGTCAGCACAGTGTGTGGGCCAGAGAGAGGAGACTCTGCCAAACATGCAGATGTGTTTTTTACGGTTGGGGTGTTAGAAATGTGGGTTTGCCGGAAATGTCTCATCTCAGTTTACATGGAAGTGAATGAGAGAAAAAAAATTGGCAGTGTCTTCTGTTGGAGGCTCATCGAGCCAAATGTGTGAGTGTGTGTGTTTGAGTCCATAGCAACATGTCTGACACCTGCACAAACCTTCCTACATTTTAATGAATAAATTGACTGTGTTTAATCTGGAGAGGAGTCACAGATATTTATGTTCTGGTATGTGTTATATATATTTAATTCATATCAACAGAGCTTTATTTATCTCTGTGCCTGAGAATGCTTCAGATTACAGTCACAACAATTAACGTTCACAAACCAGTAACAACCAGCTTTTAAAACAACACAGTTAAATATCTGGCAAAATATGAAAAATATCAAAGATATAAAGTGTTTAAGGAGCTAAAAACAAACAAACAGTGCCTTGTAGAGTAACAACAGAAGATCATACAAGAGTTACTGAAAATAAACTGAAACAGAGGGAAGATGCAGATTGTGTCTGATAATCAGCATTACACATTTTAAATGATATAACAAGTAGTACTGCACGACACTGACAAGTGATTGTGATATTGAAAAGTAATGCTGCGCCTGATTTTAAGAAAATATAGCATAATATACTGAAAGTATTATTTGCATCATGTACACGTAACTGTGATTCCACAGTGCAGAAATAAAATATGCTGTTACAAGCAACGTTTGGCATTCAGATTGTACAGTCATGTTTTATTAGGGTGCGAAGCTGCCAGGACACTATTGTAATCCTAGGTCTTATTATTATTATTATTATTTCTTCTTATTTCTTCCAAGGAAATCATACTTCCCATGGGCAGGGCCGTGCCGCCCATAGGGCAGGTAAGGCAAATGCTAGAGGCGCCAGGGAGTGAGGTGTTGTTGTTTTTTTTCTTTCTTCCCCATTCTATTCAAAAAATTAGACAAGAATATACTACAAAACAACAACAGTACATATAGCCATACATCTTTAAATAATAATGAAATAATATTTCTAAATTAAATTTCTGCCTGCCTGGCATCCTTCTGCCTCTCTGGCAGGCAGCACCAATTTCGCCACAGTCCCTAACCGCCCACTCCCTCCCTCCTCCCCCGCTACCTGCTATCTTCTGTAATTAAATAATTAAATGTGATGCTTCTGAGTGACAAACTGACAGTCAGGTGCCATCGTCATGAAGAGGCTAAAGCCCTCTGGGGCACAGTTCAAAAGCAAAGAAGAGAAGAACGAATGTTTAATTTATATAAATCATACTTCCCATGGGTGAAAACTCACCAAACTTTGCACAAAGGTCCAGTGTCATGCCAGATATCCTCAGCTGTAAACTCAAGCCAATAGTCCTGATGGTGGCGCTACAGCAAGCGTCTAAAGTTCAAAACTTTGAAAATTCATAACAAATCAACCATACGTGCTACAACTTCACAACTTTCATCAAACTGTAGCCCCAACACTGAAGAAACCTTTGTACATTTAAACCTATTAAAAGTTATGAAGTTCATCACTCTGTTTTTTTTTTCAAAAACTGTAAAACTTCTTAAACCTATCTCCTCCCACAATTTTTGCTCAATTGGCACCAAACTTGCTACAGAGCATCTTCAGACTGTCCTACAAAAACTACGATTCTCAGATTTTTGATTCATCAAAAATTGAGCCTACAGTGCATCAAAATGTTTGACTGTAAACGGTACTGTAAACATACACATGCAAATTCTTGCTAAATAAATCTTCAATGTTCATGAAAAAAATGACAAAATTCTAGAGTCATGGTAGATGATGTGTGGCAAGTTTCAGAATTTTATCTCAAAATCTGAATTTTTGACAGCATTTTGAATTTTGCTCTAATGTGAACAATTGGAGTCAATGTAAAAATGCCAATTTTAAACATCAGTTTTTCACTTATGGAGCAAATCAATCATTGTTACAGACAAATTACCAACATCTCCATGCTGTCTAGATGCAATATGTGTATTTTTAGATTTTTGTCTTAATAACTGAATTTTTTTTTTTTTTACAGTGGTTTCAAATCTGCCTTTCTATGCACGGATGAATGGCTGACTCAAGTCGTGAAGCCACAGTTGAGCTGCTACTTGCCAATTAGCTCAGAGGGCAGATGACCGTCTTAGGTTCCAGAGGTTGCTCAGAATTGCCTAAAAATGCCCGGACCCGACCCATCGCTGTGCAGCAGCTATAATTCATTTTTTAGTTTTTCTTTTCCAGGTGTAGAAAAGCTTCTGTAAAGTATAAAATGTTTACAGTCATGTTTATTTTTGTTTGTGTGGTTGTTGTTGTTTTTCTCCAGGCACAGAGGCAATATGCTTCTGTAAAATATAAAATTCATGTTTTTCTTTTTTGCTTCGTTTTTTTTTTTTTTTTACTTCATTTAAAGATGGGGCAGAAATATACTTCAGTAAAATAAAAGAATGTTTACATCATGATTTCGGGGGTGTTGTTTGTTTGTTTGTTTATCCAGGCGTAGCAGCAACACGCCTCTGTAAAACATAAAAAGTTTACAAGCATGCTTGTGTTTTTCATTGCAGCATCAAGCAAAAAGTTCAGCAGTCTTTGGCTCCTCGGATGTGACTCAGAGTGATTCCTCGCTCTCATCGCGGTATCTCTGCTACGTCGTAACGCCATCACGTCAGACGGAGCGCTCAAACCAGCCAATCAGATCGCGCGGCTCAAGGAGAGTCCCGGGGAGTTCCGTGTTGACGCCACTGCTGTTTTGAAACCGTCGAAATAAAACCTCCATCTTTCTGTTTCTTCGTCCTCAGAGCGCCGGAGATGAACAGCGTCGGGGAGGCCTGCACCGACCTGAAGCGGGAGTACGACCAGTGCTTCAACCGCTGGTTCGCCGAGAAGTTCCTGAAGGGGGACCGGAGCGGCGACCCGTGCACCGAGACCTTCCGCCAGTACCAGCGGTGCGTGCAGAAGGCCATCAAGGAGAAGGACATCCCGATCGACGGCGTGGAGTTCATGGGCCCCAACAAGGACAAGCCCGAGAGCTGATCATCACCTGCCGATCATCAATACTGAGATCGATACGCCAAATGACCGGGGACTGTGTCCACGAGGCCCGCTGAGCATGCGCAGAAGCTGTGCTGCTGCTGCGGAAGAACACAGCGGGCTGCGGAGCCTGGACACTGAGTGTGTGTTCACACACACACACACTCACACTCACACAAAGTGTTTTCTTTCCAAGCTGCTGCTTTTATTCTGGAGTTTAACATGACTGTGAGCTGCTGTAGCGACTGTAGGACACAGCTGATACTCGGTATCGATCAGTAACCAATAGATTGATTGATTGATTGTTGAAGACGCAGCTGAGCCTGTGGCTGCAGCCGCAGCTGCAACTGCTGCACTGATGCTTCTCTCTTTGTTTCACTGTCACTGAATGTTTCTGGGTTTGGACAAAACAAGACGTTTGAAGGTGTGAAGATTAATAAATTAACTGGAAGAGTTCACTGCTGGATTTATCAGTAATGGAAATAATAATCATGACTCAGCTGATCATTGAAGTGACAGTTTGTCTATAAATTTGACTTTTTTAAATGATTGTGTTTGGTGTTTGATTGTTTTTATGAGGAGGATTAGGGTCATGTTGAAGTAAAAAATAGATTTCAAGAATGAGGTTATAATATTATGAGAATAAAGTTGTAAATCTACAAGAATAAAGTCGAAATGCTTTGAGAATAAAGTCAAAATATTTTGAGAATTAAATTGAAATATTTTTATAATAAAGTTGAAATATTTTGAGAATTAAATTAAAATATTTTGAGAATTAAAGTCGAAATATTTTAAGAATTATAGTCAAAATATTTTGAGAATAAAGTTGAAATATTTTGAGAATTAAATTAAAATTTTTTGAGAATTTGAAATATTTTGAGAATAAAGTCGAAATATTTTGAGAATTAAATTGAAATATTTTGAGAATTAAAGTAGAAATATTTTGAGAATTAAATTGAAATATTTTTAGAGTAAAGTCGAAATATTTTGAGAATTAAATTGAAATAATTTGAGAATTGAAATATTTTGAGAATTAAAGTCGAAATATTTTGAGAATAAAGTCAAAATATGATCATGATCAGAGGAGAGTTCCAAGGGGCCTGTATCACGAAGCGAGATCAACCTTTCCTGGGTTACCCAGACCTATCCTGGGTTGACTAACCCTAACAATGGCAATCAGGATAATCGGTATCACGACGCTGGATATCAACTCGGTAACTCAACCCAGGGTTGCTTTATCAAGAGCCGTGAACGCGCACGCAGCGGACCAATCACAATCATGAGAGAAACGCAGCGTCACAGAGCGTCACAGAGCGTCCTCACAGAGCGTCCTCACAGAGCGCCGTATGTGAGGAAAAACAAAGTATTTCTCGTGAGGATCAGAGATTAACTCTACTAAAATATAAGTAAGGAGAAAAGCAACATTACTGCAGGAGGAGGAAACATGCAGGGCAACGCATAACAGGATGAATAATGTTTAGTTTTAGTTTAGATTAGTTTATTTGCACATAATGTTAAAAACAGACAGTATAAAATTTACAAGACTAAAAAAAGAAAAGTGTCGGAGAGGTTAGAAGCCACTAAAAGCTCATCAAAGAAATCCCCCTGTCAAAACATCAATGAAATCACAAAATAGAGAAGAAAAAAACGGGTCAGGAAAGAAGAAATAGAGGAGGAGAGAGGGAAAAATCAAGACAACACAAGGGAGCAAATAAAATGATGTGTAGGTTAAATTACTCATCACCGGTTCAAGTAGCTACAGTACCTGTACCTGTACATCTGACACTGATCACACCCTTGAATCCCATGAAATCAAAGCTGCGCAGATGAATTGCGTGTATTACAATTATCGTCTAACATCATTGCGTCTGATAAACTGTTCTTCTTTGTCTTAACGTCATATATGCTACAATAAAGCTTAAAGCTGACGCCACAATTAAATCATATCAACACCAAACTGATAGTCTGAATAAAATCATCCTGATATTGAGCTGTGTTAGAAATTAACAGCTGCACAAAATAAACCTAGTCTCCCTCTTTAAAAAACAAAAAGTAAAATCCCTCAAACACCATGAAGTGTAGACATGATAGGCTACTTTCCACATTTCCAGCAGCAAAGCTGTCAGTTATGCCCATTATCTTTAACAGGGATCATTTCCTCCAACAAAACAAAATGTTGGCACTAATTAATGGTGCTATTAAGTGTCTGCAAATGATCAGTTTCTTTCTTATGAAGGGGTGGGATGAGATTTGGACTTCTTTCCACTCCTTTGTGAACAATCTTTTCATTGTCTGTTGTTGTTGTTGCTTTCTTTTCTTTTTAATGTTCAAAATAAACTTTCAAATCAAAATCAATCAAATTAATTAAACTTCCCGTCATGACTGGGCTGCATTTCTGTCAGCGGAGTCATTTCTTTCTGAACAGCTGATTGGCCAGTGGGTGGTGCTTTTTATAGGATCAGATTCAACCCTGAACTTACCCTGCTCCGGAGCAGGACAGCCGTTCAGAGTCAGTTACCATGGTGATCTACCCTGATAAGAACTGAAACCCAGGTTAACCCTGAAGTTACCTCGCTGAGACATTAATCCTGCTTCGTGATACAGGCCCCTGGATTCGTGTGAACTTATTGTGAATAAAGTGGACTCAGTATCACTCAGGACCTTGAATCACAACATGTAATCAGCTCGTCCCTGCAACTGTCAATCTGGGTGAAAATTAATTCTTTGGGATGTTGGCTAAGATTGTGATATGCAAATTAGAGAGCATAAATAAAGAATAATCCATCCATCCAATACATTATTAGGAGGACGGAAACAGTCAAAATCAGAAATAAATAAATGACTCAAGAAATAATTTAATATGGCATCAAATGCACCAAAAATAAAATATAAATATTGGCATTAATTCATCGATAAAATGTGACATAAGTTAATATTTCTGTTTAAATTTGCTTCTTTATGAATTTACCTTTGTTCTGATTTCCCCATTTATTTTCCCTTTTCATTATTTATTTATTGCTATTACTTTTTTGAACTTATCAATAATTGCATTTGCATATTTTATTTAAAGGTGGCTGCCATCTTGAAAATATGCAAATAAGTGTCCAGATGCATCCTATCATAAAGATTACTGTGTTTCTTGTGGTCAACAAAATAAAAATAAAATAGAAACCAAGCATTTGTAGCTCATCTGGCTCAGAAGTTAAAGCAGAAACCGTTTTCAGGTGGCGGACATTTTGGATTTTGTCACCACGGTCATCAGAATGCCTGCGCCACCGCGATAGCCAGATGTTTCCTACACATATTAAGCTCATACATACCAAATATGGTGCTTTTATCACAGGATCAAAGGTTTGTCAGTTTTGCTGCTCCACTGTATATAAACCAATAGTCCATGACGATATATTTGATTGATCGACCCAGTTAATATTTACAAATTAATGTCTAAGGACTGAATTCACTGCTTTTTAAATACTTTTCCTTTTCCTAAACACACATGTATAAACACACGCTCAGTAAACGTGTCCAGCTGCACACACACAGGAGGAGATGGAGTCATGACAGGAACTCTTCGCTCTGTTTGGTCAGACGATCATTATTTATGCTGATGACATGAAAACCTTTAAACAAGCTTCCTCTGAAGCGTCTCGCTGTCTCTGTGTGTGTCCTCTCAGCTACCAAGTTTTGCAGCTGTGGACCGAGTAAGCTGTTGCCAGAGGAGTGCCGACCTTTGACCTTCCTGTGTTTCCTCTGGGGAGGTTTTCATGCTGATCTGTCATCGCCTCTGTCACTGATATCAGCGCAGCGCAGCGCAGGACTGTTTAATAAAGCTTCTGTGCAGAGTTCACGCTGCTCCTGCTGTACACACTGATCCAGACGTTTCAGGTGCACTGTGCTGACATGGTTGTATGATGCAGAAATGGAAGGATAGATACCTGTTATAAAATATCCCCTTTCTCCTGACGCCTCGCCGTGTGTTCTTCTTGTGTGTAACTCTGAATCCTTTCTGCAGGCTGCACCTGACAGATGAACACACATTCATTATCTTCGATGTGACAAGATAAAAGAAATAACCATAATGATTATAAATAATTTTGTTGTGAGTGTTTCTGCTGTGCTGAACCCTTCGACTGTGGGTGGGACTGGGATCATTGTTGATTTTTGGTGATGTCACCACACAGGTGCGGCCCATGATTTCAGCCAGTTCATGAGGACATTCACATCTGGCACCAAGATGGGTTTAAGATAGATTACAGGCCTTTTTTTAAGATACAGAAAAGCTTAAAACACACATTTACATTCATTAAAAGTTTAATATATTCCATTTATCCATTTTCATCCGCTTGTTCGGGGCCAGGTCACAGAGGCAGCAGGCTGAGCAAAGCACCCCAGACGTCCCTCTCCACAGCAACACTTCCCAGCTCCTCCTGGAGGACCCTGAGGTGACGCGTTCCCAGTCCAGATGAGATATGTAATCCCTCCAGTGTGTTCTGGGTCTGCCCCGGGGCCTCCTACCAGTGGGACGTGCCCAGAACGCCTCTAACAGGAGGCGCCCAGGAGGATCCTGATCAGATGTTGAACCACCTCAACTGACCCCTTTCGACACAACCCAGCAAACACATTTTGGTTCCCTGAACGTTCTGGGAACGTTTGTTTTAAGGTATAGGAACGTTTTTTGAACGTTGCAACACAACGTAATATACTGGTATAAACGGCAAGTTTTCCTGACGTAACCCTAACTGTATCCTGATGTTCCCAAAACGTTTTTGGAAGGTTAATTGAACGTTATAAGAAGGTTACCAAAACGTCTCCCCTAAAACGTTCCCTGCATGTTAAAACAGCAAGTTTTCCTGACGTAACCAGAAGGTTATTTTGATGTTCCCTCAACGTTCTTGGAAGGTTAATTGAACGTTATAAGAAGGTTACCAGAATGTTCTCCGTAAAACGTTCCCTGCATGTTAAAACGGCAAGTTTTCCTGACGTAACCAGAAGGTTATTTTGATGTTCCCTCAACGTTCTTGGAAGGTTAATTGAACGTTATAAGGTTACCAGAATGTTCTCCGTAAAACGTTCCCTGCATGTTAAAACGGCAAGTTTTCCTGACGTAACCAGAAGGTTATTTTGATGTTCCCTCAACGTTCTTGGAAGGTTAATTGAACGTTATAAGAAGGTTACCAGAATGTTCTCCGTAAAACGTTCCCTGCATGTTAAAACGGCAAGTTTTCCTGACGTAACCAGAAGGTTATTTTGATGTTCCCTCAACGTTCTTGGAAGGTTAATTGAACGTTATAAGAAGGTTACCAGAATGTTCTCCGTAAAACGTTCCCTGCATGTTAAAACGGCAAGTTTTCCTGACGTAACCAGAAGGTTATTTTGATGTTCCCTCAATGTTCTTGGAAGGTTAATTGAAGGTTATAAGAAGGTTACCAGAATGTTCTCCGTAAAACGTTCCCTGCATGTTAAAACGGCAAGTTTTCCTGACGTAACCAGAAGGTTATTTTGATGTTCCCTCAACGTTCTTGGAAGGTTAATTGAACGTTATAAGAAGGTTACCAGAATATCTCCCCTCAAACGTTCCTTATAAGTTAAAACAGCAAGTTTTCCTGACGTAACCAGAAGGCTATTTTGATGTTCCCTCAACATTCTTGGAAGGTTAATTGAAGGTTATTTAACCTTCCAAGAACGTTCAGGGAACATCAAAATAACCTTCTGGTTACGTCAGGAAAACTTGCCGTTTTAACATGCAGGGAACGTTTTACGGAGAACACTCTGGTAACCTTCTTATAACGCTCAATTAACCTTCCAAGAACGTTCAGGGAACATCAAAATAACCTTCTGGTTACGTCAAGAAAACTTGCCGTTTTAACATGCAGGGAACGTTTTACAGAGAACATTCTGGTAATTGAACGTTTTAAGACGGTTACCAGAAAGTTCTCCCTCAAACATTCCTTCCAAGTTAAAACAGCAAGTTTTCCTACCATAACCAGAAGGCTATTTTGATGTTCCCTGAATGTTCTGGGAAAGTAAGTTGAATATTATAGGACGGTTGCCAAAATGTTTGAATGTTTTAAACACAATTATAAATAGCAAGTTTTCCTGACGTTCCCAAGGTTAACTGAACATTATAGGAAGGTTACCACAATGTTTTCAGTTTAATGTTCCCTTCATGAAAATCATAAAACAAATGTGATTCTGTTCCTACTCCCAGGAAATTAAAACACTCAGTGAATGTTCCTAGAATTTTTTAACAATACCATTTACATCAATATCAATACTTCTGAAGTGTCACCACCACATACTGAAAAACCAGAGAGAAAAAAATTCTGTCCACACTGACATTTGTCCAATTTATTGGAAACTACGAGGAAAAAAAAAAAACACCAGGAGAGCAAACAGGAACACTTTCTGCTAAAGAAACATACAGGAAGTAACATAGATGGAGGAACACAGCCCTAGTCCTGGCTTTCTGCAGTTTGGTCTGCTGCTTCACCCCCCTGTAAAATAGAAAAAAAAGTCACGTTAGATAATCTTTTATTGCAACACACGTCACACTATCATACAAACAAACAAAAGTTTCTAAGACTTGGCTTTAAATAGCTATTGCAGGGTCTAAAATTATATTTTTGGCTCACCAGTCAAATGCCTGTGTAATGGCAATAATTCATGGTGATCATGAAAAACACAGAGAGCTGTCCTTTGGGCGTTTATTTTCTTTGAAATAAATTATCAAGCACTCAGACCCTGGAACCTCAGCTCCTGGGTGAATGAGAGACAAATTGACATACAGAGTGGAAGTACTTATGCCAGAGAAACAGATAACGCCTTTGCGTACACAGAGAGAAACTACTTCACATATACTGACCTTGTGGGCCAGATAAGGTTTGAGACATGGAGACAGACAGAAAAGGCCCAAACTACATGCAATATGAAATAGGAATAGACTAATAGTGAAAGATTGATATTACGGGAAAATTGACCTGACAGGGGTGTAACGAATAACCAATTTGAATCGGAAAATCGGTTTTGATTTAAAAGATGCAAGTGCATCGGTACACAGATTAATGAATCAGTCTCAGTGTAGCTTGAACCAGCCGATGGCCCGATTGAAAAGTTATAAATCGGTTTAATGTTCCTGATGCAGCTGCTGAAAGGTGCATCTCCCTCTTTGACCATCTCCTGCTCCCTCCCCTAACCCCTAAATTCCACCAGATGCGTGTGCAGTGGAGCTGATACGTTTCAATTCTAATCAATGTTTGTGGTTCCACCGGCTCTGTCACAGCTGCGGCGCTCCGAGGCATCCGTAGTAGATATGCAGAGCTTCTATTTTTACGCAGGAGCACAACGCAGCAATTCAGCACAGAGCAGATCGTGTGGAACAGGAAGTCGTTCGCAGAAACAAAATAAAACATCTGGTTAATTTTAAGCGCAGTTGACTCTCTCCCGCTCCCTCAAATACAATAGGAGCCACTCAAAAGTTCCTTCCCTCGGCCAACTGCCTGTCAAATCCCAGCCAAATCCCAGCCAAGTTCCAGCCAGTTGCCAGCCAGCTGCCGAGCTGGCTCTAGCCCCCCCCCTTAATCCTTGACACGCCCACTCGTTCAATTGCAGGGTATCGTCATGAGATGGTGCCTCTCTCACAAAAAACAGCCTGCAGTCATTTAGTTTATCAAACGTGGAAGCGTATCTTTTCTATAGCAACGACTCTTTTCAGGGGTAACTGTCTGCCTTTCCGAAACCTTGCCTCTTCGAACTTCCATTGTTCGGACTGGCGGTCCTTCACCTTTTTTTCTTAAGTCCCACCATTCCGAAAATTCCTGCCTTTATTATTCGAAATGTCGGCCCTTCCTCTTTTTTCTAAAGTATCCGTCATTCTGAAGTTTGGATATTGTGGAATATGGCACAGCAGCTGTGCTGCAGTGCAGACATTTCAGTCGCACGCTGCGCGTGTCAGCAGCGGGCAGCCGTATAGAACTGGGCTTTACTGATGCACTTTCTGAATGGTATTTACTCGATTACACTTCTATTTTCGTTTGGATATTATTTTTTTGGATATTGTATAATTGTTTTCAGTTAATCAGTGAGATCACATCTTCAAAAAATAATTGAAAGAAAAATAACCGAAAAGATGTAAGGGGCTGATCGATATTTATATGCAAATGGGGCTGGTCCAAAACAGGGGGGGGGGGTTCCCCGAACTTTTTTTTGAGCACAGGGGGGCGGCGGCGGGGCGCATATGGTTTTTATTTTGGCTTCAGGGGGGGTCATGTAACTTTAATTTGTTAAGTTTTGTATGATTTTTTTTTTGTTTTCCATTCGTATTTTACGCAGAGGTTTTGGTTTATACTTCGCTATATAAAGTTACCCTGCATGGTCCACAATGGTATTTCCCACTTGCGCACACGTCACTGACCGGAAAACCCAATAGAGTAGCAGAAGAAGTTGACCGCGGAACACAAACAATTCAAGCATAATGGCTGCTGTGAGGAAATCAGTGTATCGAAAGGAAAGTTTCCTTCATGCTAATTTGAGAGTGGTCTTTGCAGACCTTAAAAGCGGATGAGACACTGGACAAATTTAATTTTATTACAGAGTCGACAAAGAATAAGAACTTGCGCGACAAACTTCTAGCTCTGAGTCGGCTGCTGCTCCCAGCCACTGGTGAGAGCAAACCTTGTGGATGGCTGGACTACGAGTATGCGTATCAGTGTATCATTCGTTCATTCCATATCCGTTTTAGAATCCAAAATCGGAAAACGGATAACGACTTGTTATTTCATTTCTCGTTTTCAAATCAAAAATCGGAAAACAAATAACGGCCTATTTTTCGCTGTTTTGATTTTATTTTGAAATTAAAAATAGAATATGAGAGAATGGAATTTAAAAAATCTGTGTATCATTCGTTCATTCCATTTTCAATTTAAAATCAAAAAGTGGTTTGTTTTTCCATTATTCGTTAAATAATCAAATTCAAAAATACAAAAAACGGTTTGTTTTTCTTATTTTTGATTTTATGCTCACATCAAAAATAGCAAATCGAAAAATGGGCCACGATTAAAATTTGATTTCGATTTTTCATTTGATCCAACTTGCGTGACCCGGAAGCGCATTGCATTAACTGGATAAAAAGAAAATTAGACACCTTATCTCATAATTACGAGAAAAGATCTTGTAATTACACAAATAATAGCCTAATTAATTACATATGTGGAAATAGCCTGTGTCGTCCTTTGTTAACCATTTCACATACAGATGTTACTCATTTCAATGCCGCAGCCACAGTGAAGGGGGTGAAACAATTGATCCAGGAGTAGCTGCAGTGCGCAACAACAACCAGCAGGTGGCACATGCGAGCAGTAGAGATACAGCGTCCAACTGAAACTGTTTGAGAATTAGCAGTAGGCCTACTGATAAACGACATTTATACTATGATATTTCCACAGCGGTCAGTGTTAGGTCCCCTATTATCCTAGTGATCTCAGTGTCATGATGTAGAACTGCAAATGTATGTGTGACATATAGGCAGAGTTGGGTATAGGTATAGAGTTGGCAGTTACACTAAGAGTAAAGCTACTGAAGACCAGCAAAATGTTTTCATTTATTCTTTCAGGTGGGTAAATGTCACCTAAGCACCTTCAGATTGTATCAGTAGTGTACCCTTAATAGATAGCTTGTTTATATGGTTTGTATTGTGCTTTGTGATATTATTTGAGGGAACTGTAACATAAGGTAACTGCATATGGGGCCGTTCACATGTAGCGTCTTTTACGCGCACAAATCCATTAGTTTCAATGTAGATGCAAAGCGCGCTCACAATTCTTGTAGCATGATGTTATTAGGCTAAATATTACATTTCTAACAGTGTCTGAGCTGATTTATTGACACAGTATGCTTGTAGGCTGCTGTAACGTTAGGTTTACAGAGGAAATAACGGGATGTGACTTAATCGTGTGAAAATATCGTTAGTGAAACACATAAACATCGTTTGGGGACAAGTTAGTGGTCACATTACTTGTTCCACCGGCGAAGGACCCCGGACACATAGCCTACAGTAAATACACCGGTTCTTAGTAACTTTTAACAGAGCCTATGTGAGTCTTTGCGACTCTTGACTCTTGTCCCCTAACTAACGCTTGTTTCTGTTTCACTAACGATATTTTAACGATTAAGTCACATCCCGTTATTTCCTCTGTAAACCTAACGTTACAGCAGCCTACAAGCATGCTGTGTCAATAAATCAGCTCAGACACCGTTAGAAATGTAATATTTAGCCTAATAACATCATTACAGCAGTAAGAACGTCAGCTTTAGTCAAATGGCTCTAGCTCTCCCGGTAAATGTCATCAACTCTGGACACATTTTCCCTGTGTGTTGACATGATAATGGCCGCGTTTCCCACATCACTCTTAGCTTAAGAAGATCTTTCATTAAGAAGGAGTTGTAAGATCAAGCTGACCCACTCTTAACAGACTTCTTAGCCACCAAACGCTCACAGATCCGGCCGCAGCAGGCACATTAATATTACACTGAGCAAGGACAACAGTGCGCACCGTATATATATTTTGATCTATTTTATACTTCAGATTTATATTGTTTGGCATTAATTGGTGACAGAAAAGAACGATTTTCATTCTGCAGGGAAACGCGTGTCCTTACTCTATGTGCCTGAGATCGATTGATTTCAGCACCACGGTAGTGGCCAGCTCCTGTTAAGATATAAACACAATGAAAGCGGACAAGCCTACTTATTTATCGTCTTATTAATATTTTTCTTCCGCCAGATTTCAGTGTGTAACTTGTGCCACAGCTCTGAGCGCACACAGGGTCTTCATAAAACATAGATTCAAGATTCATTATGCACAGTAAGGACACACGTTTCCCTGCAGAATGAAATTCGTTATTTTCTGTCACCAATTAATGCCAAACAATATAAATATATACGGTGCGCACTGTTGTCCTTGCTGAGTGTAATACTCCGTCGTAATTTACAATATATATAAATTATAATAAAGATATGGGATATGGTCAAAATGGCACCACCCGAGTGGCAGCTGGTTACAGTAGTTCCGCCCCCCCTTCGTGGATGTGCAGTATGTGATTCTGAGCGAAGCAGTGGCCACAGTGACACCTTTCCTGATCTCATAATTACGAGATCCTGATCTCGTAATTACGAGATAAGGTGTCTAATTTTTTTTCATCCAGTGAATGCAATGCGCTTCCATAGTATACTGTGCAGGTCCGGCAGAGAATATAACAGTACTGCTAATTCTCAAACAGTTTCAGTTGGACGCTGTATATGAACTGTTTTCCTCCTTCTTATGTTAAATGCTGAATGGCTCTTTAAAGTACCGCTTTGGAATACTACAAGAGGACACAAAATGGATTTTTGTGGCTGCTACCGGTCCATTTGGTTTAAAACACAACACTGTTCTACAGCTGGGAAGGTAGGAGAGAAAAAAACTCACGCCTGAAAGCTGATAATGAAAGCTTTTATACTCACAGCTGTTTATTTTAAATACGAAAAATATAGCTCCCAATCTGTCTTTATTTTACAGTGTCAGAATCAAATGAAAGACGTTTCCAGATTTAGTTCCACAGTAGCTTTGTGAACTCAATACTGACCCCACCCACCTCGTTTTATTTCATGGAAGTGATCAATGTAAGAGCACTTGTCCTTTAAACTTAATTAAAAAAAAAAGCTAACAAAATAAAAGACACCTGGTACATTCGTTACAAGTGTATCAGTTTATAGAACAGTTTTGAACAGTTAGAACAAGAGGCTGCACTGCAATGTGCAAATCACTCCTTCTCGTGGCTGCCTGCGCTTCCCTGTCCTTGCGGCTGCAACTTGCGCTGTCTTCTCTTCTTCAAACTACAACACCCATAATTCATGTAGGAACTGCTGCAGCCAATGTGCAGCTGGTGGGAGCTGCATGACAACTCAACCACCATGATCAGTTTTTAATGTTTTATCGGGCAATAACTACTCCAGACTCTGCTCTGTTGTAATTTTTGGGACAATCAGGGCAGGATTCAGGATTCAGGACAACTGCTTGGATTTTTCGGCACAGTCCCGAAATCTAAGCAGTTGTCCTGAATCCTGAATCATGCCCTGATTGTCCCGAAAATTACACGGAGGTTGCCGGGGAGGTCAGATACTTGCGTGCTAGGGCAGACAGCTTTTCATAGACTCCTGAGTGAGCAGACCGCCACTGCAGGGGACAGTTAATGCTGATGCTGGGCTCTGCTCTGTAGCGCTGCAGCTCTCCCACAACTCAAGCACAAAGAATCTTAATCGTACGCCTACAGACGGATTTTATTAAAGGCAACTCTGTGGCATACAGAATCAGTAAAGTTAGAGATTAAAAATGAGATTAACGCGATCAAAAAACACAGCACGTTAAATATGGCTGTAATTAATTATTCACAATTAACGCGATAATTTGGCACCCCTAATATTATAATAATTTTTGAAATGACGTGACAAGAAGTTCTTGAATGTGTGTTGGAGACAAGTGTCCCTGGCTTTCATGAATAAAAAGCTGACACACTAACATACAGCAGGAATTCAATGAATTAATTTTTATGTTGGATGAAAAGGATTGCAAATGGAGGTAAAAGCAGTTTGTATAAACCACCAAAACCACAGCTGGAATTTTTGAACAATGCAAGCCAAGTACCCTTATTGTTTCAACAGGTGTGCTCAGACATGGCATTACAGGCATTTTGAGTGAGCAAGTGAACACTCAATCATTGCTACATTGTGACTCATCTAAACAAGTTCCCTCTGTATAGAGTGCCGAAGTCACGCCCCTTTCCAGTGAAGCTCATGGGACCTTAGATCAGAAAAAATATGAATGGCAGTGAATGAGGAGAGAAATATTATCTTTTGTTCCTGTTTGAGTTGTGACATGAAATCTAAATATGAATTTAAAACATAAATTTTAAGGTCAAGAAAGTCATACTTTGTGGTAAAACTAAAATGAGTTGAAATTAGGTGCAGGTACCATGGAAACAATGCCAATGTAAAGTCAATTAGGATCCTTTTTTGTGATGGACACACAAATTCCCTGATTCAACAACCTCCTGTATACACACAAAAACATGAGTGTGTTCTTGATATTAAAACAGCAAATATATTCCTCTGTTATAATTTCCCATCATAATAATAATAATAACATGATAGTTGATCTTTACTAGACATTTGATATAATCAGTAGATCTATCTTTTACAACTTTATTTTAAAACAAGTGGTAAAAAAACTACCACCCCCAAAACGCCATTTTTAGAGTACTATCAAAAATATCTGAAATTTGCCAACATCCTTGCTTTTTTTCTTAACATAGTTCATCTAGGTGCAGTGTAATAACTAGTTCGGCTTTACTAGATATTAAATATATTCAGTAGATGTATCTTTTTACAACCCTATTTTACAAGCCGCATACACCTACTGTAAACACTGCTTCTAGCGTATTAGCTAAAATAGCGAAAATCAGCTGACATCTTTACGTTTTCTTAAATAGTTCATCTAGGTGCAGTGTAATAACTAGTTCAGCTTTACTAGATATTAGATATATTCAGTAGATATATCTTTTTAAAACCCTATTTAGAGCTCTACTTTGCAAATCAGAAAAACTACAACTATATTCCTGATATGTATCAAGCTGCATGGCGTGGTCCCAGGGAATTGTAGTTTTTCAAAAATATAAGTGTTTTTCCTAGATTTGGAAGTTGTAAATACTGAATTGAGAGTACACAGTGGACTTCAAGGGGATGGTAAACACACTTGTGTAATCAGATTTTAAAGATCTAATTTCTAAATGGGTGAAAATTAATTTTATCCATATTTTACCCATATCTGACAGCACGCCCAGTTGTAGACTACACTCACATGATAGTTGAGGTCAAGAGCTCTCCATAACAGTTGGTCCCATGTCTGTTCCCCCTTTAGTTGCTGAGTTATAGCCCTCAAACATGCTCTGAGGCCAAGGTTCAATGGTCAATGGCTGAAAGCAGGAGCCATGCAGAATCTTCATACTGACATGTTACTCTCCAGGTTGAGACCTTTCCAATAATGTATTTGGTTTAGCTCTATGACAAAGTTTTGATTTTTTCATTTTTTGGACACAAGCCATGCCAGGTGTAGTTTCAGAGAGGACTCTGAAGGCCCAGTGTATTTTTATTTGTTTGTTTTTTTTTGTTTTTTTTTACTGTAGATAGTTACTAAAATGAGTCATCCTCAGACAATACAGTACTACTAAAAAAATAAACCAATAATAACAATCATGAAATAAGCAAAAACAATATTAAAATTATATTGAAATTTTAAAATCTATTTACAGAGCAGAATGGCAGCCTAATAGATATCTTAGATACAATTTATTATTAAGACACTTTATTATTGCTTAGATACTGTTTAGCCTATTATTGTATTTACTTTTAGCATGCTCCACTTCAATCTACTGTAGGCTTTATGTTTGAATTTATTGAACCTCTTGCACTCCACCCCCATTCTGTAGTAAAAATGCCTAAAATGAAAAACCGAAATTAAAATGACTGTAGCTTCTGAACCACTCTGACTACATGCATGCATGAGGTCTTGCCAGAAAGCAAACTCCCTGAAGTTTCCTGTGAAAGTGTTAGAAACACTCTAGGTGATACAGAGACAGAGTAATGGGCCTCTGAATTTGAAGATTTTGCCTAAAATTTAAAAAAAAATGTTTTTCAGGATGAATAACTGTCTGTGGCTTCATCTGAGCAGGCAAATGACACTGTGGGGCTGTAGGCACACTATCAATGAACACTTGTTTCAAGTTTGAAGAAGATTGCTCAAAGTATGACCATTCTACAGTGTTTTTCCCCATAAGAAAGATCCAGGCGGACCTCCAAATGACAAGTCGGTCACTCTGCTTCAACAACACTCAGCCAGCTTCAAACATCACACCTTATTGAATCAGGTGTGATTATGATAGCTGATGTTGTTTGTTACAGAAACACCATAAAATATCACCAAATAAAGCCATATGAAACGTGAAAGTTGTGATCCTATTTTCTAGGCAGTATATCTCAGCCAAAAATAGTGGTAGGAGTGAGATCTCACCTTTTATAAACCAGCTATGTATCCATTCACGGTTGTGCATGAGATCGCGAATAATCCTTTAACCTTCCCCCTCAAAAAACGGCATGTCATGGCTTGTCACCACTCAACACGATTTTGGACTTCGTGTATTTAGGCTGCTCTTGTGCGAAAACCATAAGGAATTAATGAAAAACGACGGCGGATTCGGGAAGATACCAAGCATTACATGATTTGATGACGTAGTGCACCTGTGAGATCCCATTTAACAGAGGAGGGAGGGAGCACAGACACCGGAGTTTAAGAGGTCAATAACGAATTTATTTATGTTAGGCCTACATCTTAATATTTTATGTCATTTATCATAGTTTAGTTCTTAACTCCAGTGTTTCCTCAGTGGGAGCCGTGTGCGCCGGGGGCAGCGGCCGCTGGTTCTGTGGCGCTGGCTTGGGGTCCGCTTTCCCTTGGTGGAGTGGAGGGTGACAGGGGGCGGACGGCTCCATGTGATGGTGTTTCCTCTCTGGTTCTTACGTGCTCAGCCTTATTTTATTCTTCGTATTTATTTATTTATTTATTAGTGGCGTTTGGATTCAGTTACGGACGGACAGCAATCTGAAATGGAATGAAGCCCAAAGACGGCAGACAGCAGCTACAAAACAGTAGTGGAACGCGCCACATCCGCCACAATGCTCTTAAAGCCCTACGCTATCTGCTGGCAAAATACATTTATTTTATTTTATGGTGTAATTTTATCTCATTACGTGCTGCCACCACGGAATGCGGTGTCCAGTGATTTCAGGCTTTTAAATTCCTGTGTACTAAATAATGCCGAAAACTAAGTAGCCTAGTGAACCAACTGCATGTAGGTGCAGGGTGGCAACGCGCCTCCCTGCTCCAGCTGCAGGTAGCTCATACGGATCGATGTTATTTATTTCTTGGATCTTCTCCAAATACCTCAGTTTGAATCATGATAACACGGCGAAAAAAAAAATATGTCACACAAAGCACAGTAAATGAGATGGAGTTTAATTATACTGGGGTAGCCTAATTAACGGGAAACACAGGGATAAGTAGATTTTGGAAGATAAAAAGAGAGCGTCCTCTTGGCTTTTCACATGGTAATATTATTTTAGAAAATATGGGTTGCCTACAGTAGTTGTAATTTGACCTAGTCATAAAATGCTACTAGGCTAAATAGTGGACCAGCTGATAAGCCGTCTTTCCCAGATCTGCAGATATTACAGTATTTTGGTGATAATCACTGCTCCTCCCCGTGGACAAATTAACTCCACGGAGCAGGCGGCAGGCTTGCACGGAGCTGTCACGGATCTGCCACGGACCTGCCGAGGTTCAGTCACGGAAACGGGAACATTATAATCGAAGAAAAACGATTAATGCGCTGTGCGGCGTGTATGTAAGTCCCTGTGCTGGAAAAGCACCGTGAATGCACCTGTGTTACGTACAGCCGCAGCAAGCGTGTGACGTGTGTGGATCAATAATATGTGGAGCGAGTGATTGAGAACATGGCAGAAAGGCAGCCTTTGGTAGAGAACAAAGGTAGGACAACTTCAGTCATCTGGAAACATTTTGGCTTCAAGTTGACGGATGTCAAGCAAAAAGAAATTGTTTGCAAAGTTTGTCACGCTGTGGTGTCTGCCCCCAAGGCAACACGACCAACTTATAATCATGTTTATTAATCGTGATTTCAATATCAGTCAAAATAATCGTGATTACTATTTTTGCTATAATCGTCCAGCCCTAGGACATTAGGCTTGGGCGATTGGACGAATATATCGCCAATCGCCCATCGGCTAAATCCATCATGGTTGGTTTCATTTTGGACGATTTTTGTCATTTTATTTTGCTAAATTAATGGTCTGTCTCCACAGAATTCAACTCGGTACACATAGTCCATAATTACTATGTAGAGCACAATTCAATGTGTGTGCGTATTGGAACCTGCAGCTTCCACTGATTTCCCATGAGTCTTTCACAAAACACGTCAGTGATGGCGGAGCTGAAAGTTACGGCCGGGGTGCAACGGCAACGGGAGCAGCGGACACGTCTGCAGCACGAGTCCTGTAGCAACTCGCCCCCCTGTTATCAATTACAGCTGCTGCACCGGCAACGGGAGCAGCGCAACAACTCTCTATTTTAGGATGCTCTTCTATTTTTGTCACGCTATGCTTCCCTACGCGACTCTCCAGCAGATAAAAACTACATGAAATAGTGTGCTAAAAGAGCACACTGTGTTTTTAAATAAACCATTATCAGAGGAGATATGTGATGATTTTTTTTTCATGCATTTACCAATGTTTATCCGTGACATTGTGTAAATGTCCGTGGCGGACATTTAAAAGCGAGTAGATGACAAACAGTACAGTAAACTTGTAGATTACTCAAATATATGTAATAACTTAGGTGGAAAATGCTTTAACTATCATGGCTCAGCAAACAGTAAACAAGGCGCTTGACGTAACGTGAACTCATATGCGCATATGGTTAACAATGTTATCAGCCGTGCTAAACACCCTCTCTGACGGCGTGCTTGTTGCCGGTACGCACAGATATTTCTGTGCCATGTTGGACATGAGTGGGCTCGCGGAGCACGCTGCATTTTTTTTGCTGCATTCATGTGGTGTCGGGAGATCCGAGTTGCCCAGTTGTTTTTCTGACATAAGGTGTCGTTAATGTGAATTATCCCATTCTGAAAGTCATTTTTAGATTCTTTCCGACATCACATGAATGCAACATCCCCCCTCTTTTTTTTTCTCTGCCACACACACACAGACTATTTACATTGTAGATTCTCACTGAAGGCATCAAAACTATGAATGAACACATGTGGAGTTATGTACTTAACAAAAAAAGGTGAAATAACTGAAAACATGTTTTATATTCTAGTTTCTTCAAAATAGCCACCCTTTGCTCTGATTACTGCTTTGCACACTCTTGGCATTCTCTTGATGAGCTTCAAGAGGTAGTCACCTGAAATGGTTTCCACTTCACAGGTGTGCCTTATCAGGGTTAATTAGTGGAATTTCTTGCTTTATCAATGGGGTTGGGACCATCAGTTGTGTTGTGCAGAAGTCAGGTTAATACACA
Source organism: Epinephelus awoara (assembly GCA_035609425.1). Lineage (NCBI taxonomy): Eukaryota > Metazoa > Chordata > Actinopteri > Perciformes > Serranidae > Epinephelus > Epinephelus awoara. The sequence continues at coordinate 42,279,636 of CM069297.1, forward strand.
GCCGACAGCCCTATTGGACAACTGTTAAAATTCATATTATGGCAAGAACCAGTCAGCTAACTAAAGAAAAATGAGTGGCCAACATTACTTTAAGAAATGAAGGTCAGTCAGTCCGGAAAATTGCAAAAACTTTAAATGCGTCCCCAAGTGGAGTCGCAAAAACCATCAAGCGCTACAACGAAACTGGCACACATGAGGACCGACCCAGGAAAGAAAGACCAAGAGTCACCTCTGCTTCTGAGGATAAGTTCATCCAAGTCACCAGCCTCAGAAATGGCAAGTTAACAGCAGCTCAGATCAGAGACCAGATGAATGCCACACAGAGTTCTAGCAGCCGACCTATCTCTAGAACAACTGTTAAGAGGAGACCGCGAATCAGGCCTTCATGGTCAAATAGCTGCTAGGAAACCACTGCTAAGGAGAGGCAACAAGCAGAAGAGATTTGTTTGGGCCAAGAAACACAAGGAATGGACATTAGACCAGTGGAAATCTGTGCTTTGGTCTGATGAGTCCAAATTTGAGATCTTTGCTTCCAACCGCCGTGTCTTTGTGAGACGCAGAAAAGGTGAACGGATGGATTCCACGTGCCTGGTGGTGTGATGGTGTGGGGGTGTTTTGCTGGTGACACTGTTGGGGATTTATTCAAAATCGAAGGCACACTGAACCAGCATGGCTACCACAGCATCCTGCAGCGACATGCCATCCCATCCGGTTTGCATTTAGTTGGACGATCATTTATTTTTCAACAGGACAATGACCCCAAACACACCTCCAGGCTGTGTAAGGGCTATTTGACCAAGAAGGAGAGTGATGGAGTGCTGCGGCAGATGACCTGGCCTCCACAGTCACCGGACCTGAACCCAATCGAGATGGTTTGGGGTGAGCTGGACCGCAGAGTGAAGGCAAAGGTGCCAACAAGTGCTAAACACCTCTGGGAACTCCTTCAAGACTGTTGGAAAACCATCTCAGGTGACTACCTCTTGAAGCTCATCGAGAGAATGCCGAGAGTGTGCAAAGCAGTAATCAGAGCAAAGGGTGGCTATTTTGAAGAAACTAGAATATAAAACATGTTTTCAATTATTTCACCTTTTTTTGTTAAGTACATGACTCCACATGTGTTCATTCATAGTTTTGATGCCTTCAGTGAGAATCTACAATGTAAATAGTCATGAAAATAAAGAAAACGCATTGAATGAGAAGGTGTGTCCAAACTTATGGCCTGTACTGTATATCGGCAACCGCCAGTTGATGGGCTGACGGTGGCCGGTTGGAAATTTTTAACATATCGCCCAACCCTATAGGACATATTATACTCTTTGTAAACAAGTTAGAATAGGTCTCTGGGCTATACAAAACATGTTCATGAAGTTCTTTGCACAAAATCACTCTCACAGAAAGAGATCTCACCAGCTCTATTCTTGCCAGTTTCAGTCCCTGTCAGAATGAGCTGTTTAAAGAGCATATTGCAGGTTATACTTTTTACAAAATACATGTGTAATCTTGTCTAAAAATTACCTTTTGAAAAGTTGATTGAGAATTGAAAATGTTTTTCAAGACAATAGGACACAAATTTAACCGAAAAACACTTTTTTTGGTCAACACTGCGTCATATTACATCACGATAGGGAGTTAAATGCTAGGCACTGCCATCAGTGTGGAGGCGGTCGTGTTAAAGTGAGTCAGTGTGTTTACAGTAGTTTTGGATTGCGTTAATTTATCATCAACATGGTAAATTAGTGATGCGCGGATGGGCTCTGACAGCACCCGAATCCGCATCTATCCATCACTCATCCATCCGAGCAAATTAATTTTCTATAATTACAGACCCGCATCCACCCGCACCCGCATGTTTATATTATCAGGAAAGATTAGATCCTGGCTGATCCCGTCAGCTGACTGACATTAAAATAATCAATAAAGCGGCGCCGTTACTCCGTGCGTAAAGGCGCACATTGGCACTCTTAATGAGGAGACACTCATTTCTGCTGCTGCGGGGATCACTGTGTTAAATAAACCCTTCCACATGACTGCCTTCGCGCCCTCCATCATGCTCTGGTGTTCTGGTCCATACACAGGGGTCCTCAATTAGGCCGCCGGCCAGATTGTGCCTGACTAAATATAAATATTAAAATGTGTTGTTCACATTTTAGAGCATGCAATACATTTTCCCCTCATTAATGTTTGTCAAAGCAATTTGTAAACTTTGTTTTTAAAGGGTGCGATTTAAATAAAAGTTATTATTAGGCTATTATTTTCACCCGCCCATAATCCATCCGCCATTAATCAGATTGTTCATTTTTATCACCCGACCCGCGGATTAACCGCAGACCAGGCGGTTATAACTGCCATCCGCACATCTCTATGGTAAATTATTGTGTTTGGGGAGGTTGCACAAACTCCAGCCTGTCAGGACACCGAGTCCACCGGTTTGCGTCTATTGAAAAAAGTGCCTGGGTGCGTTCTGCGCAGCTTAACAAACACATGGCTGAACATGATAGTGTTCCGGTGACACCTGCCGTCAGATCTCCGGCGAGCCGCTGTTGGGAAAATAAAGGAAAGAGTGCGCGCCCTTTGATTCGGCCAGATCAAAGGGAAAGCCATAATTTCCCACACGGCAGCCAGATCTCACTGAATCGAAGGGCGCGCACTCTTTCCTTTATTTTTGCAACGGTGGCTCTCCGGCCGGCACGGCACCGGAACGCTATCAGCCACGGGACTTCACCTCTGCACCACACAGTGCGGTCGTGTGTGGCACTCACTTTTGGCCGGAGGATTATCATCCAAGCGATCTGATAGAGTTCAACATGGGATGCTGAAGCAAGAACCAGGTGCGACTCACACCCGGTGCGGTGCCTTCGGTGTCCACAGCTTCATCAGGACCACTGTCAGCAGCGGCTCCTGGTCCTGCCGCTGGCGGAGACACGGTCACGGATCCGACAGAGAAACAGCTGGGTGTAAACGTGAACTGTGCACTGTCTTGTTTTCTAACATTTGCAAACTACCTACTACTCGCCATAATGATTTCATTCATGAGAAGCAACGTGATATGTATAGGTTGTTGTGTCATGTGCTGCAGCACGTGGACCCAGAGCATATATTTTATATATTTTTAATTCTGTGCTGAGCCATATGAAATTTTGTTCTGTAACACTTGTGCACTAAATGACAATAAAAGTCTAAGTCTATGACCTAAATATAAGCAACTTGTACTTTTTGTGTGTGTGTGTATATATGTGTATGTATGTGTGTGTGTGTGTATATATATATATATATATATATATATATATATATATATACAGAACATAAACAAGAACTTTAGTTTCTGTTATTGGTAAGTATCAGGCCTGTATGAGATGACCAATACTTTTTTCTTTTAAACCAGCCAAATAGTATGATATATATAATGAGCTTAAGTGTTAGTTTTTACTTCAAAGCTTTAAAAGTTGTGTAATCTATAAAGCAAAACAGCAAGCCAAACACGCATCAATTTATACACACACACACACACACACACCTGCTTCTTTCCTCGATGGGGTGCAAACTTCAGGGTTGTGGCGACTGCTTCCTCCACCTCTGTCTGTTTTGCCTTAAAATTCTTCTGACATGCCCCTAAATAAACAAAAAATTAAGTTAAAACAGTATAACGTGAATAATCTACAGAGATACATAGAGAGAGTGTGTATGTGTGTGCCTGCACTCATATATGAGTATGATGCTGACAGATTTTCAGGAATCCCGTGGGTTACAAGATTCCAGTGGGGTTCCAAATGGATGGCAATCAGGTGACTATTAAGCAATTAATGTCCACAAATGAATTTTATAATGTCCTTTAGAGCTGGGCAATTAATCAAATTTTATTTTCAATTACAAAATGAGAGGAAATGTGAATATTTACTTTGCAAGTTGATTTACAGTGTGTGCCCCTAAATTTTCTGCTTGCGCCCCTAAAATTTTAAGTTAGGGGCCACTGTGCTCCTCGTAAAAAAAGTTATTCTGGTGCCCTGTATATATTATTTATACTTTGTTTTAATTTACTTTTTGTCAAACTGTATTTAAACATTAGTCACTGTGTTAAAAAGGAAAACCTGTTTAAAGTCCAATATAAGCAAATTCTCAAATCAATGAATAATCGTTTTGAATAATCGTGATTTCAGTATGAATCAAAAATAATCGGGATTATGGTTTTTGCCATAATCGAGCAGCCCTACATTCTGGTGTACACTGAAGAGAAAATAAAGGGAAAAGACCACATTGTTTCAGATAAAAAAGCAGATTTAGTACTGACTGAGGTTCCTATCATTGTAATGGCAATAATGGCTGGAGTGTATGTAACCTAAACTAAACTCAGAACTGGTCTAGGAGGGAGCTGTGGCTGGAGAGCAAAAACAAAACTCATTTTTTAAAATCTTTTGACGTGGACCAGCATTTCAGGGGCCGTTTCCTGTGCTTCACCATGTGCCTCTTTCAGGCCACACTTTATTCTTCAACCACTTCTGCCCTATTCTCATCTCTATCTTGAGCTTACTGTCAGATATTAAATATGAAAGGAGGCTCCTACATGCTTGAGCTTTACACATGTCCTGAGATTTTCAGCCAACTATGATTATGGAATATGCTGTATTAGCCTACCTTTTACAGCAGGTAGCCTACACACACACACCTGTAGCTGTGCTGTCTCTCTCTCTGTTCCTCTGCTCTCTGGACTGGCTCCTAATAAGTGAGCATGGTTGGCCCAACCCGACCGGACAGGCCGGGCTGGGCCTCGGGCCTCTTCTTTTTTTTTTTTTTTTTTTTTTTGGCCGGGTTCGGACCGAGAATTAATGCTTGTCACTTGCATTAATTAGTCACTCTTCACGCTCATAGACGGTAGAAAAATGTGGATGTAACCACGCCGTACCGGGCCGGCCCGCTGACCCACCGGCCCACCGGGAAAACTCCCGGTACTCCCGGTGGCCAGTCCGCCCCTGGACACCGCTCCTCATTCTCATCATAAATCGCAAATACAAAACAGTCTGTTACACTAGCTTCAGCTTCACGTGTCCTGACAGAAGCCGACACACAGAGACAGTGCAGTAATTCCCCGTGGCTTAGGCTAGTTTACACAGCTTAAGCTAGCTTACACAGCTTGGCTATCTTACACAGCTTAGCTAGCTTACACAGCTTGGCTATCTTACACAGCTTGGCTAGCTTACACAGCTTAGGCTAGTTTACACAGCTTAAGCTAGCTTACACAGCTTGGCTATCTTACACAGCTTAGCTAGCTTACACAGCTTGGCTATCTTACACAGCTTGGCTAGCTTACACAGCTTAGGCTAGTTTACACAGTTTAGCTAGCTTACACAGCTTGGTTAGCTTACACATGAACAATACTTCGACATATGACTATTAGGCACATAGGAACTTTACACGACAGATGAAGCTGGATATAATAACTTTGAAGTTACTCACCTTGTCGTATTTTCCTGGTTTCTTTTCGTTGGTCGCTTCCTCGCGGATGATCACGCGGTCACCAGCAGGTATTTCGGCGCTGTGTTGAGCGCGATCACGATGTCCCAATGCGACATGGGATATGCTGCGTTCGGTTGTACTCGGAATTCGGATAAATCCAACCTCCAGCAATAAATGTTAGGCTACAAAACGTTTTGGGAATATGACATTTAACAGAAAACAGAAATGTTTTAAGGTTGTGGTTGTTATTATTATTATTATAATTTGAATTGAACATCAAGGGGAACAGTGTAGAAATTAATAATATAATAATAACAACAACAACCATTATTATTATTATTGTTATTATTATTATTATTATTATAATTTGAATTGAACATCAAGGGGAACAGTGTAGAAATTAATAATATAATAATAACAACAACAACCATTATTATTATTATTGTTATTATTATTATTATTATTATAACTTGAATTGAACATCAAGGGGAACAGTATAGAAATTAATAATATAATTATAAAAACAACAACAATTATTATTGTTATTATTATTAATATTATTATTATTATAACTTGAATTGAACATCAAGGGGAACAGTATAGAAATTAATAATATAATTATAAAAACAACAATTATTATTGTTATTATTATTATTATTATTATTATAACTTGAATTGAACATCAAGGGGAACAGTATAGAAATTAATAATATAATTATAAAAACAACAACAATTATTATTGTTATTGTTGTTATTATTATTATTATTATTATTATAACTTGAATTTAACATCAAGGGGAACAGTATAGAAATTAATAATATAATAATAACAACAACAACCATTATTATTATTATTATTATTATTATTATTATTATTATAATAACTTGAATTGAACATCAAGGGGAACAGTATAGAAATTAATAATATAATAATAAAAACAACAATTATTATTATTGTTATTATTATTATTATTATCATTATAACTTGAATTGAACATCAAGGGGAACAGTATAGAAATTAATAATATAATAATAAAAATAACAACAATTATTATTATTAGGGGGCGAAGTAGCCGGTTGATAGTGGAAAACAGCATTCTGGGTTGGTTTTGCTGGTTCTATAATGAGGGTGGAGTAGTGGTGAGTTTTGGCCTGGGAGAGAGCTTCTTTCTAGGACCTCACATCCATAGGCCTCAAGGTGGACAGTGAGGCCAAATCTTTTAGAGAACCTCTCCAGTTAATGCCAGTGGCCTTCAAGGGGTGGAGTTCAGTGGTGAACCAGGGGGCAAGATGGGTATAGAAGACAGTCCTGATTTTGAGGGGGACGAGAGAGTCAAGCCAGCAGGATAAGGCGGAGTGGCAGTGAGCAGCCAGCCCATCAAAAAGGATGTTGGACTGAGCAGAGGCCAAGTGGGTTGTTATGAAATTGGTTAGGGCTGGTGTACTCACTGTCTTGATGTTCCTGTATGTGATGGTCCATTTTGTGAGCTGCCAGGGCAGGGAGACAAAAACAGTGAAGACGATTGCATGTTGGTCAGACAGAGCAAGGTCCAAGCACTGAAGATGGGATGGGATTGTGCCAATGGAGTTCACAAGGTCCAGTGTGTGGCCTTTGGTGTGGGTGCACCCTTTAACATGCTGTGTGATATTGAAGCAGTCCAGTAGGCTAGTGAAAGGAATTCAGTAGCGAACAAGCAGTTGGTATTGTCCACATGACCCCCAATAATCATTATGTCAACATTTTGGGAATGTTATGATAAAGAAAATAATTTTTACAAAGTCTTGATAGCAGACTGTTGCCATGTAACACATCATTGCAAAAAGTTCTGTGTCCATAAGAACAAATGCAACTATTTTCATTCAGAGCAGTGATAAACTTATTTTTAACTCAATAAAATCATGTGAAAAATGTAATAAGCAGGATAATACAGTGAGTTGATTATTATTGCAGAAAACCTCTTCAAGGGAATTTGTATCAGGATACTGATCATCCTGTCAGGATTTTTATCCTCAAGAATGACCACCTCACTGTGTATTATCCATTACATGGCAACCTGTCCATTAAAACTAAAACACAAAACATGACCAGAGGGCTGGCAAAAATATTGTTGTGTTGCCCCCATCCTCCCTCGTTCATTACAGCTGATGCATTAAGTAGAAGTTACATGTTGCCTGTAACTGTATACTGAATAGGTAACAATTCTCTTTTATTCCTTTTTCAATCAAACTGCTGCACAGCCAGCAATGATGGTGTGTGTGTGAGGTGGAGGGGCAGAGGAATTAATAGGATAGAATTTATTGATCCTCGAAGGGAGATTAAATTGCATTGTAGCTCAACACAACAAACTATGTATTCTGATGGCAGTTTGTATGAAACATTTCCAGAATCTCAGTTCTGCAACGTAGCTGGATCAGTCGATCTCTGCCTCATCCCTTCCATTCCACCAGCGCTATGAAGATGGTTTCTAACTTCCATTGTGTGTGCATTGCTTCACCACAGCCTCCAATGAGTCTAATCTGAGTCCTATCACAAAGCCAGCTCTTTTCACCCGTCTGTCAAGCTGTCGTTCATCTTTCTGTTTTATGTTGCCTTCCTAGCAGACGGCAGCATAGAACAGTACATTTGCCACTACAGATTGATAAAAACATCTGCAGCATATTTTTGCAGATGTTTGGATCTGAACCTCCATAAGAAAAGGAGCTGCTCCGTCCCTTTCTGTAGAGTGTATCTATGTTAGGGGACAAGTACAACTTGTTGTCCAGGTGAACTCCCAGATATTTGTAGGTTAGCATTACCTCAATGTCCACCCCACGAATGTTCACTGGCTGGTCCAGGAGCTTGGACTTTTGGAAATCCACTATCATTTCCTTTATCTCTGTGGTGTTCAGTTGGAGGCAATTGTAAATATGATTAGTTTTTGGGTGACCCTGTAGTTTATGTCATTTAGAGTTATTCTGTGTATGCCTGACCTCTGCTGCATGCCCATGATGAATTTCTCCTGACAGAGTCAATAAATACAAATCAATCAATCAATCAACGGGGATCTCAGGAGAACATTATAAAATTCACACACACAAATCATTTGTGTAATGTTTTTAGAACTATCCACAATTCAACCAAACGGGTGAACATTATAAAATTACTCTCAAAAAATGTTACAGGCATCTGGTTATTAGAACATTTTAGGAATGTAACATCAAAAACCAAATATGTGTAGAACTTTCTTAGAACGTTGTGGGAAGGTTACATTATTTGTAGAACTTTATTAGAACGTTGTGGGAAGGTTACCCAAAATGCAACCAAACAAGAACCTTAGGGGAACATTCTAAAAATTACTCAAAAAAAAACAAAAAAAACGTTACAAGCATGTGGTTAGTAGAACGTTTTAGGAATGTTACATTAAAAACCAAATATGTGTAGAACTTTCTTGGAACGTTGTGGGAAGGTTACCCAAAATGCAACCAAACAAGAACCTTAGGGGAACATTCTAAAAATTACTCCAGAAAAACGTTACAAGCATGTGGTTAGTAGAACGTTTTAAGAATGTTACATTAAAAACCAAATATGTGTAGAACTTTCTTGGAACGTTGTGGGAAGGTTACCCAAAATGCAACCAAACGAGAACCTTAGGGGAACATACTAAAAATTACTCCAAAAAAACGTTACAAGCATGTGGTTAGTAGAACGTTTTAAGAATGTTACATTAAAAACCAAATATGTGTAGAACTTTCTTGGAACGTTGTGGGAAGGTTACCCAAAATGCAACCAAACGAGAACCTTAGGGGAACATTCTAAAAATTACTCCAGAAAAACGTTACAAGCATGTGGTTAGTAGAACGTTTTAAGAATGTTACATTAAAAACCAAATATGTGTAGAACTTTCTTGGAACGTTGTGGGAAGGTTACCCAAAATGCAACCAAACGAGAACCTTAGGGGAACATTCTAAAAATTACTCCAGAAAAACGTTACAAGCATGTGGTTAGTAGAACGTTTTAAGAATGTTACATTAAAAACCAAATATGTGTAGAACTTTCTTGGAACGTTGTGGGAAGGTTACCCAAAATGCAACCAAACGAGAACCTTAGGGGAACATTCTAAAAATTACTCCAGAAAAACTTTACAAGCATGTGGTTAGTAGAACGTTTTAAGAATGTTACATTAAAAACCAAATATGTGTAGAACTTTCTTGGAACGTTGTGGGAAGGTTACCCAAAATGCAACCAAACAAGAACCTTAGGGGAACATTCTAAAAATTACTCCAAAAAAACGTTACAAGCATGTGGTTAGTAGAACGTTTTAAGAATGTTACATTAAAAACCAAATATGTGTAGAACTTTCTTGGAACGTTGTGGGAAGGTTACCCAAAATGCAACCAAATGAGAACCTTAGGGGAACATTCTAAAAATTACTCCAGAAAAACGTTACAAGCATGTGGTTAGTAGAACGTTTTAAGAATGTTACATTAAAAACCAAATATGTGTAGAACTTTCTTGGAACGTTGTGGGAAGGTTACCCAAAATGCAACCAAACGAGAACCTTAGGGGAACATTCTAAAAATTACTCCAAAAAAACGTTACAAGCATGTGGTTAGTAGAACGTTTTAAGAATGTTACATTAAAAACCAAATATGTGTAGAACTTTCTTGGAACGTTGTGGGAAGGTTACCCAAAATGCAACCAAACGAGAACCTTAGGGGAACATTCTAAAAATTACTCCAGAAAAACGTTACAAGCATGTGGTTAGTAGAACGTTTTAAGAATGTTACATTAAAAAACAAATATGTGTAGAACTTTCTTGGAACGTTGTGGGAAGGTTACCCAAAATGCAACCAAACGAGAACCTTAGGGGAACATTCTAAAAATTACTCCAGAAAAACTTTACAAGCATGTGGTTAGTAGAACGTTTTAAGAATGTTACATTATAAACCAAATATGTGTAGAACTTTCTTGGAACGTTGTGGGAAGGTTACCCAAAATGCAACCAAACGAGAACCTTAGGGGAACATTCTAAAAATTACTCCAAAAAAACATTACAAGCATGTGGTTAGTAGAACGTTTTGAGAATGTTACATTAAAAACCAAATATGTGTAGAACTTTCTTGGAACGTTGTGGGAACGTTATCCAAAATGCAACTAAATGGGAACCTTAGGGGAACATTCTGAAGGTTACTTTAAAAAAAAACGATACAGGCATCTGGTTATTAGAACGTTTTAGGAATGTTACATTAAACACAAACATTTATACAACGTTCTTAGAATGTTCTTTAGGGAACGTTCAGTAGGAAACTTGTAGGGAACATTCTGGGAATGTTATGGGAACGTTATGTGTTTGCTGGGAAAGAAGCAGTGGCTCTACACCGAGCTTGTTTGTGCTCATGACCAAAGGTGAGGGTTGGGACATCGATGGACCAGTAAATTGAAAGCTCCACCTACCAGCTCTGCTCCTTTCACACCACAACAACCACAGAATTCCAAGGATTCTGTGTGATGATTCATTCATTCATTCAAACCTTTATTTAAGACTTGTGAAATCAGTCAAGGGAGACCCTCACTCTCAATGATGCCAAGCATGAACAAAGACAAAAAACAATCACTAAGCAAACAAAGAATGTAATTTGAAAACAATATTGGCCCTAATACCGAGCCCTATGGGATACCTGTAGTAATATTTCAATGATTGGGGTGAACGTCACCCTTCTTTACACATTGCAATCTTTTAGTGAGGTAGTTTAAAGTTACAATGTGTAATTTACGTGGTTGTTTATTAGCAAATATCAACTATTGCTTTCATAAATATACATTTATTAAGTGTAATGCAATTCACATACAAATGGAAGCTTTCTCATAGGCTTAGAATGATTTCTCTATATATACACAGGCAGGGCGCGGTCTGCTGGAGGCTGCCGTCTTGCGTCGCCATATTTGAATACACTGGCCAAAAGGGATATACGCACTTCACCTTTCGCGTTTACCTAGAACTTGCCGTCACTGGAGACGGTTAAGGTGAAGATCAATCCGGGGCGCTTCTGCGTGAACCTGCTTTGTACTTTTATGATTCTGTCGCACTTTAAATGGAGGCTCGCTCATACACACACCAGCACACGCACTCACACAGCCCTCAAACCCGTCACACTTGCCCCCTGCGGCCCGCCCCCCTACCTATACTCATTCAATCCCAAACATGCCATTAACTCACAGAACATTGACATTATAACAGAACATTTACTGCACGGTCACTACAATATCGTAACATGGTTTAGATTCCTAAATAAATGTTCATCTCGTCGCTAGATAGGCCTACTCCCGAAAAACTTGAAAAACTCGTGGATGATGCCATCTCTGTCTGCGCAAGGCTTTCTGTCCTACGAGGCCACCGTCACTTACCCGACTCAATTTTAACTACATCATTTGAATGGATAAATAAATTGAATTCCCTTTTATTTATCCATTAAAATGATGTAGTTAAGATATTTTAATAAGATTTTAATGGGAAAGGTACTTGATAACGTTTTGGATTGCAATATGTTTATGTATTTTAATGGACTTTGTGCTTTGTTAAATGGGTTATGAAAATGGTAAAAACCCTTAAAATGGACCAGAAAAGATGAAGGATATCCTTAATGTAAAAAGATGCCTTATTTGTCAGTTAAAGTGAGCATTATAGCTTTCTCGTTGATATGCATTTAAATTTATAATATTTTAACCACATATTTGGGTTTACACCAAGTATAAGTCTCATGGCGTCACTAAAGGCCACAGTGAGCTTACGCATGCTACTGCTCTTATATCGCCACCACAGATGTGCAGTAGGCCCTGAACAGAGAACGTTTAACACTGCGAGAGCACACACTGGATTTATGCAGAAACAAGTTTGCTTGGCCATATAATTTGCAGCATTGTCTTTACATGTCTCTATCATTACTGAATTCCTGACACCAACTGTAGCAGGAACTTCCACAGAAGTCATTAAAAGTACTTTGGCAAGTGTTTATATGTCTGACTGTGGACAGGTTTTTGTCAGCACGATGGGTGGGGTGCATCCATGAAACCTCACAGGTGTGTAGTTGAGATCATTTATGACTTCTTGGATGGTTCTGATAAGCCGTGGTGTCTGGTTGTGGAATGATTGGAGTGTAGTTTGAGGTACAGTTGCTTCTGTTGTTTTAAAAATTAAATCCACCCCAGAGTCAGTGAATTCATGGATGTCATTGGTGATATAGACGGTGGTGTCCTGGAACATGCTTCACACTGATAGGCTCCATCTCTCACATCACCTGTGGCATGCATCGCAGTTTTCCTTTTACATGTCTTTGTCTCAACACAATGGCTGCATGGTCACTCCTCCAAACATGGGCAGTGCCGCTCTGCAGTCGCCTCTGAGTGGCTAACAGCAGTGATCCAGAGCAGGAACAGGACAGCACCTCACATTCCCACTGTCACACCAGTCCTTATTCACCATAATGCACACACCTTCTCTCTGTCCTCTGCTCTGTCACAGAGTCACTTGGTTGAATGGCGCGGTCCAGGATTTATCCAACTTTTTATGAAACAAAGACTGAGATGCAACCACAGACGTCTTGCAAGTTACTATCCAACGCTTCGACAATGGTTGGCAGGATGCTCAATTAACTGGAACCCATCTTTCTTTATCTTTTCCTCAATGATTACATTTGAAAACCTCAACGTGGTTAGCTAGCAGAAGTCAGCAGGAGGAGCGTTTACAAACTGGTGAGTTGCCACCACCACCACACACCACCAGCATCCAACAGTAACCACAAAAAGCACGAGAGCATGATGAGCAAAGACATGAGAGCATAAATTTAGCTCAGTTTTAGTGGAGCCACATCTACATCAAATTTCTAGATGAACAGTAAAACGTGAAATATATTGTAACAAAAGGAGAACAAAAAAGATGGACAAACTGACAAGCACTTCTTCTCCATCTACAGGTTAACTCACTTTAAGCTCAGGAGAATTTACCTTCTCTGGAGTGCTTAGTTTCATATCTGAAAAATACATCTTGTGGTGAACCCCAAGGGTCCATATTAGGCCCCAATCAACATCCCTTCATGCACTATGCTGATGACACACAACTGTATATCCCTTTTCAACTTGGTCACATGATCTTCATTGTCTCCACATTTAAGACTAGACTTAAGACCTTCCTCTTTGATAAAGCTTATAGTTAGGGCTGGCTCAGGCTTGCCTTGTACCAGCCCCTAGTTAGACTGACTTAGGCCTAGTCTGCCAGAGGACCACCTTTAATACACCGGGCACCTTCTCTCTCTCTCTCTCTCCCTCTCTCTCTCATATCCTATTACTGCATCTTGTTTACTCGGCCATTCTGGATGTCACTAACTCAGCTTCTTCTCCGGAGCCTTTGTGCTCCACTGTCTCTCAGGTTAACTCGTATTGCAGCGGTGCCTGGATAGTGTGACGTGTGTGGTTGTGCTGCTGCCGTGGTCCTGCCAGATGCCTCCTGCTGCTGCTGCTGCCATCATTAATCATTAGTCATACTTCTACTGCTATTATAGACATATGATATTATCATACATGTAGACTGCCTGATACTAATATATACTTTCAACATATTGTACCACAGTAGCCAGAACTATAACGACAGTATTATTACTTTCATGAATGTTGTTGTAAGCTACTGTCATTACCGAGGATGTCATACAGATTACTGTATTGTGTCATACAGATTACTGTTAATTTGTTATGCTGATCTGTTCCGTACGACATCTACTGCACGTCTGTCCGTCCTGGAAGAGGGATCCCTCCTCAGTTGCTCTTCCTGAGGTTTCTACCATTTTTTTTTCCCCGTTAAAGGGGTTTTTTGGGGAGTTTTTCCTGATCAGCTGTGAGGGTCTAAAGGACAGAGGGATGTCGTATGCTGTAAAGCCCTGTGAGGCAAATTGTATTTGTGATATTGGGCTTTATAAATAAAATTGATTGATTGATTGATAGAATTAATGGCCATTTTTTAATACCTTAATATTAGTAAGACAGAGGTCCTCCTCATCAGTACTGCAAATTTCACTGGCTGTATGGACTCAGAGAGTCAGTCACAAAGAACCTTGATAGCCACTTATCATATAAGAAATGTCATCAAAGCCTGATGGAGGTCTGATATTTTTTATTATTCTTTTACTCTATTCTGTTTGAATCAGGAAAGCCAATCAATGTCAAGATGTCAGTCCCTGCTGGAATAAAGTTCTCTTAAATCTTATGAACAGCATTACAACAAGTTAATACAATATAAACAGATGACTAGAAAATATTACACCAGAGATAAGATTACAAAGTTTTATCCAGACTCCTCTAAAAGCTGTGGGAACTGCGGCCCATGCATTTTTGTACAAAAGAGAACAAAGCATGGAGTTAAATCCAAGAATGGATATCTGTTACTTGCAAAACAAAAATTCAGTTCACTAAGCTGTGTATTTTTCAGAATGCCAAAATCCCACAGGATGTCAGATTATGCTTTCTCTCCTTGTTTATGAAAAGATCATTTTAAAACACTGGAAAAAACCCAGAGGCCCCTACTTTACAGATTGGGAAAGAACCGATGAGATATTATTTGACCATATGAGGACAACATCAACATGCGGTAAAAGTAATTCAATGAGACATGGAGGGACATTTATGAGGCCCTATAAGACTAATAAAAAAAATAACGATAACAAAATAAATTACAAAAAAATGGCATGACTGGGAAGGGGGAGATCAGGAGGAAAATGCAGGACACAGAACCAATATAATGAATTAATGTGGTATGGATGTGTCGAATGTCGTATGCATAGTGTATACAAACATACTGATGTTTTCATGTTAGCCTGAGGTCCTGATCACACAGAAAGCATTTCAGCAGCTGGAAGTGCCATTTTGTAATTGTTTTAATGAGAATGAAGCTTTTTGCTGTTTTTACGTTGCTACGCGCCTCTTGTTTCTGTGGTCTAGGCACCTGACGTTTTTGCTGGAGGACTCTGAGATCCTCAAGATGAAAAAAACTTCATTTAGAGCAAAAAACTGCCCCACGCTTTTTTTCTCATTGTCCAATCAGATAATTTGAGAGGTGGGCAAGTTTACAGTTGGTAAACAATGGAGGAGAAACTGGTGGTAGTGGTTGCTGGATACCCAGAGCTATACGACCTGATGATAGACAGCAGGCTGTCAAACTGCCCCTGAGTCATCCTAAAATTTGCCTGTAAACGTCCATGATGGAGGAGAAGCTCCTGGACCAACTGGTGGTACTCCCCATGATCCAGCCTCTTTTTTAGGCTCTCATGTACCCATGGCTGGTGTTCACTTCCCGTATGAGTCTAGAGCCAAACCCTGTCTTTTTTCCTAAACCATCTATGTTTGTTGTTGAAGGGGGAAAAAAAGTTAATTTGCTGTGATGTACTGACCTTGTGCTTTTATTTTGAAAGACTGTATGCAAACTGTACATTTCCTGTGAAAACAGAAGTGTAGTTTGAAAACAGACATTGCATGTAACAGGCTGAAGTTGACACGGCGTCCCAGAACGTCAACAACCAACATACCCAGGGTACCTTGGACGTCATATGTGGACTAAGAGTGCGGACTACCCAATCCGAGCCCGACGGGTCGGGTAAATAAAATGCGGTCATTTACAAGATGTAACCGGGTTAAATAGCCTGTAACCATAACAACTGTGTGACACAAAGTCAGTGCTTTAGTAATTAGCGTAAATAATGTCGGGTTCGGTTCGGGTGCGGACATAACAAAACATAATGACTGTCTGCTTTGGGTACTTTTCTCTTTGGCTCAGTCGGGACAGAAATATGCAGCCTGTGCTGCACTTATGTGGACGTGGAAAGTCCATGACCAAACGTCGATATCTATGACAAGGTCACAGTGAGAATGTGTTTGTTTACCACAGCGTTGTTGAAACAGTTTCAGTGTATCTGCTCCATGACAACATGCAGATGTTTTGTATCTGTGGTTTACAGAAACGTTGACCCCTTAATATTTCACTATTAAATATTTCAGTGATCAGATCCTGTAGTTACAGCTCAACATTGTAGACATGACCTTTTTTTCATTGACAATATGGTGTGAAAAAGTGAAGGCCTGAGGTAATCCTGAATGACTGATGTTTTGTCAGTGAGGTCTGCTGGTTTGCATGAAAGTCAGTGCCAGTGCGTCTGTTTCCAGTATCACAAGAATAAATTGATATCAAATGGAGTTTCCCAACATTTCTCGATGCATAGTGAAGCTAGATTTATAACAGCATATCAGGAGGTTACCAGGGAGGGTTGTGGGAACTGTGTGACTGGCCTGGGCTGTCCAACTTTAGGGGCCTTCAGGGTTTTTTAAGTTCAGGATGAAATCATTAACCGGCTGCACCAGGGTCTGAGGAGGCTGCGAGCTACGAGTAGACTAAAAAGTCCTGCATCTCAGGACAGAATCATGTACTTATCTGTTTAACATTCCTGTATTGAATTAATTATTGTGAATGTCACAGAAAATTATCTCCACACCCTCTGATTGATTCTGAGCAGTCATAACCAAATTTTAATCCAGTGACTCAGCAGCTGGCACACTGGCTAAATAAGATAGTGCTACCTGCCACGACAGGTCTTCCTCTTTAATTTTGGAAAACATTTTTGTATGTATGCAAGACCCAACACATCCACTTGCAGAATTAAGTGATACTGTTGCTTCAGTCTTTACATGAACTACATATTAGTGTCTTCCTACATGAATACCTGATGCAGAAGCATAGATCCAGTGAACATTTCTGTCTCACACAAACAATCGAGGCCCTTTTGAGACTAGATGTTGGCGTCACTGTCACAACTGTGTTTACATATGCGAAATATTCTGTTTTCTGCCCTGAATCCGAAAACAACAATATTCTGGAGCCTATCCCAGCTGACACTGGGTGAGAGGCAGGCTACAGTTAACCTGCATGTCTTTGGACTGTGGGAGGAAGCTGGAGCACGTGGAGGAAACCCAAGCTGACACAGGATCTTGCTGTGAGGCGACAATGCTAACCACTGCACCACTGTGCTGTGACCAAATTAAAATAATGCAATCTTCAAAGTTCTTTTATATCCCGCTCAGTTATTGAAACATTTAAAACCCTTTTACGTTTAGATATGACGTGCAAGATATTCCTCTGCAATGGCTGTTGATGTTCCAGGAAGCGCTACCAACACCGGGACCTCAACAAAAGCACATGTTTGGGGTTTAGGCAACAAAAGCACATTGTAGGAGCCATCCATGGTGTAAAATGTGTGTAGGTTAATAATTTGTCCTGTAGGGGGCACTGCACTGCCAATATAGGTACGAAGCATTCATTGAGGGCCACGTGTTGTTAGATGGAGAGCACGCGTAGTTTTTCAACCACAACGACGGGCCACAACGAGTCAGGTGTACGCTGCTCAATGCCATGGTGAAACTGTGTACCTTTGAATGGTTTATGGACACAGAATCATGAAGTTTTTCATAGAAGACTACAGCTGTGAGAAATAAATTATGCATTGAAGAAGAAGAAGAAGAGGACTTTTTGTTTTCACCTGAACAGCATCTGTCGTTAGGTCAGGTGAGCACTTCAATTAGTAAGTAGCCTGTCTATGCAGCCCCTCAGTGGCTTTCAGTTTAGGCTCTACCGCTATACACATGGCTAGTTTTAGAAAAAAATGTCTTGGTTTGGTGTTCGGGAGGCAAACACAAGGCTCCTGGGTGAAAGTCCAGGGTGTGTTGGACCCATCCACCAACCTTCCTACCGCCCTCAACAGACTTTCCTGCTCCTTATATTATGTCGTTATCTGCAGCGTTACAACCTGACACCATCCAGCAGTGTATCACACCGCCACAACAGGTGCCGTTCGGCCAACTAATGGCATATCATGACAAAGCCAAAGGCTGCATCTGTGTATCATACTGCCGCGAAAGGTGGCGTTTCATTGACGAAGTGGCTGTATTGGACTGGAGGCTGGCTGGAGGGGGAGGTCACAATCACTGATAAAGTTGTTCCTGTCCTGTCTGCATAAGTTCAGCATCTGTATTTAACAGCCTCATAGTCTATATCTGACCCATCACTATCACAGCCACAGCATCTTTTTTTATTATGAGGGACAAGTGTAAGGTTGTATGTCTCATCTGGGCTGTCACCTCGATCAAACATATCCAAAACTTTACTCAAAGTGAATCTAAAAAAGAAAAGAAGCGTGGAGGGTTCTGCAGAAGAAGAGCTATGTATGTGTATAAGTTTGTGCACACTGTGTTATCCCACCGGTCACTATTGTTGCTGTCAACATATTCAGGACTTCTGTGACCACACTGAACAAAGCTGAGTAATTTCAAATGCACATATCAATACCAGACACCTTAAATATAAAGTGTACCAAAAAATGCTGCCCTATGTTTACGTTAACACACTTCACTAACCTCTTGTTTGGAGCTTTGATGCAGCCATCCTCATCTCATGGTGCAACCAGGAAGTAAACAGCTCTGATCATGTGACAGTTTACACTGAACATGTGACACTGCACATATTTCACTGAGACCCCTTTGACCCCTGGAGGAAACCCACGCTGACACAGGGAGAACATGTCGGGGCACCTGGAGGAAACCCACGCTGACACAGGGAGAACATGTCGGAGCACCTGAAGGAAACCCACACTGACACAGGGAGAACATGTCAGAGCACCTGGAGGAAACCCACGCTGACACAGGGAGAACATGTCAGAGCACCTGGAGGAAACCCACGCTGACACAGGGAGAACATGTCAGAGCTCCTGGAGGAAACCCACGCTGACACAGGGAGAACATGTCAGAGCACCTGGAGGAAACCCACACTGACACAGGGAGAACATGTCAGAGCACCTGGAGGAAACCCACACTGACACAGGGAGAACATGTCAGAGCACCTGGAGGAAACCCACGCTGACACAGGGAGAACATGTCAGAGCTCCTGGAGGAAACCCACGCTGACACAGGGAGAACATGTCAGAGCACCTGGAGGAAACCCACGCTGACACAGGGAGAACATGTCAGAGCACCTGGAGGAAACCCACACTGACACAGGGAGAACATGTCAGAGCACCTGGAGGAAACCCACGCTGACACGGGGAGAACATGTCAGAGCACCTGGAGGAAACCCACGCTGACACGGGGAGAACATGTCAGAGCACCTGGAGGAAACCCACACTGACACAGGGAGAACATGTCAGAGCACCTGGAGGAAACCCACGCTGACACGGAGAGAACATGTCAGAGCACCTGGAGGAAACCCACACTGACACAGGGAGAACATGTCAGAGCACCTGGAGGAAACCCACACTGACACAGGGAGAACATGTCAGAGCACCTGGAGGAAACCCACACTGACACAGGGAGAACATGTCAGAGCACCTGGAGGAAACCCACGCTGACACAGGGAGAACATGTCAGAGCACCTGGAGGAAACCCACACTGACACAGGGAGAACATGTCAGAGCACCTGGAGGAAACCCACACTGACACGGAGAGAACATGTCAGAGCACCTGGAGGAAACCCACACTGACACAGGGAGAACATGTCAGAGCACCTGGAGGAAACCCACACTGACACAGGGAGAACATGTCAGAGCACCTGGAGGAAACCCACACTGACACAGGGAGAACATGTCAGAGCACCTGGAGGAAACCCACACTGACACAGGGAGAACATGTCAGAGCACCTGGAGGAAACCCACACTGACACAGGGAGAACATGTCAGAGCACCTGGAGGAAACCCACACTGACACAGGGAGAACATGTCGGAGCACCTGGAGGAAACCCACACTGACACAGGGAGAACATGTCAGAGCACCTGGAGGAAACCCACACTGACACAGGGAGAACATGTCAGAGCACCTGGAGGAAACCCACACTGACACAGGGAGAACATGTCGGAGCACCTGGAGGAAACCCACGCTGACACAGGGAGAACATGTCAGAGCACCTGGAGGAAACCCACGCTGACACAGGGAGAACATGTCAGAGCACCTGGAGGAAACCCACGCTGACACAGGGAGAACATGTCAGAGCACCTGGAGGAAACCCACGCTGACACGGAGAGAACATGTCAGAGCACCTGGAGGAAACCCACGCTGACACGGAGAGAACATGTCGGAGCACCTGGAGGAAACCCACACTGACACAGGGAGAACATGTCAGAGCACCTGGAGGAAACCCACGCTGACACAGGGAGAACATGTCAGAGCACCTGGAGGAAACCCACGCTGACACAGGGAGAACATGTCAGAGCACCTGGAGGAAACCCACGCTGACACAGGGAGAACATGCACACACAAGGGCTCCACCACCTGGTTTGAGTCCCCACCCTGGGTTTTGAAACAGACTCTCTAGCTGTGAGGCAACAACACTAACCACTGAACCACCATACCAGGAAGTTACTGAGCCTATTTTTATTTTTATTTTTTAAAGTTAAACAATATAATTGTGAAGATCTATGTCCTCAGTATGATCCAATGGGCTCAGAGCTGAGAGACATAAACAGGAAGTCAGAATGTTGACAACATGGACAATATGGATTTATTTAACTTTAGGTCATATTGTCTCCCATTTAGAATTAACCTTTCTGTTATGTAAAAGTGTTTAGATGTTTTTGCAGCTCTGCAGGGAAGCAGATCTTGAACATGTGTCGTCCAGCAGTTGGATTCCCACTTGTGCTGTGAAACGTTTTAAATGCTCTGTCAAGACTAGTATAGAAGATCCCTTGATCATGCAAGTGACGTTATTGACAGCCTGAATCCTCATTAAACTACACTGGCAAAGACCTTAACCACACAAACATTGGCACTTGGTAACTAGCTGCATCAGTTTCTGATTTAGAAATGTTTGATTGTGATCTGCATCATTTCATAATAACTATTATTGCCATGGGTTTATGAGATCGTGATATCAATGGTTGGGGGGTAAAAAGCGTCTGGAAAAACAGCAACACCTCACTTGGTTTGTTGGTCTCAAACGGTGGTCTGTAGAAGTCTACACACCGTCAACCATCCCCTCCACCTCTCTGTGACCAAGTCAGCTCATATATTACCTCACCTAAACGTTGATATGATGCGTATGAAACGTGCAAATATAATGCATCCATGGTTTGCAGAAACATACATTACCATCATTTAGAGACTGGGCTGCAGAGACAAGGAATTAAACAAGCGTTTCTGATGTACGCTGAAGACGAGTTCGCCACAGAAAGGACAGCTGGCTCTTATGTTTCTTCAGAATGCACGTAAGATAAACTCAGGCAACATACTGGAAACACGCTATTTTTTATCAAGAAAACAACTCATGTGGCTGTTTAGTCCCAGCAGCTGGAGGATTATGAGTTCAGTGTTCAAAGTGCTGAAGCTGCACTTGATTGACTGTGAGATGAAGTGTGAAGTTACATAAAGCAGACGCTCTTCTGTATTCAATATAAACAGACCCAATAACATCCCGTTTATTATAGCTATGCTGGAAATTCTTTATCACTTCTGTTCCAGCAAATGTCACCACTGATATTCATCTTTATCCAGTTATTCAACTCATCCTCACTGTGACCTCGTCACATGTCCACGTTTGGTCATGGACTTTCCACGTCCACATGTGACGTCCAAGGTACCCTGGGTGTGTTGGTTGTTGACGTTCTGGGACACCGTGTCAACTTCAGCCTGTTACATGCATTGTCTGTTTTCAAATACACTTCTGTTTTCACAGGAAATGTACAGTTTTCATACAGTCTCTTTCAAAATAAAAGCACTGCATCGGTACAAAACAAACGGACACGGTTACGTTTAGCCGACACACGCATGTGGTTGTGTTTAGGACAAAAGAACAGACAATTTTACAGAAAGCAAACACCGGCCTCTCCGGTGAAGGTTGATGGTTGTTGAACCCATCCACCACCCTTCCCACTCGCTGTCCTGCTGCATTTCCTCCCTGACACAGAAGGTGACTGGCCACGTATCATGCCGATTTGAAAGGACAGCTTTTTTAATTGGTGTCTGACACCGGAAGTTACTGACTAAGCACCAGATATTGACGAATTTGTTTTGGGACCAGGTTGAATTTTTAGAAAAGACTGACACATTAGATGAACCTGCACAACCCAGTTGCAAAAACATCATTTGTTGGCTTTAAATACCAAGTTTTGGTGGCATGAAATGCAACGTCTCTGCAATGTCTCTGTAAAACACAACTGCTTTTCATAGCACTACCTCCCCTGGAAAAACAGCAACATGTTGCTATGAAACACCTGTGTAAGGTGCCCAAAAAGCCGCTAGACACACAGCAATGACGCGCTAAATCACAATTGATTTTGTTTGCTGGTCTCAGACAGTGGTCTGCAGCTTGGCAGATGTCTTGCTTCAGTGACACGCCATCCACCATCCCCTCCACCTCCAGATGACAAAGTCAGCTCATATACTACGTCACTTTAGAAACAGTGAAATGATTCATATGAAATGTGCAATAGCAATGTGTTGGAGTTTGGATGCATAGTATGAGCTCCATCGGGTCAGGATCTGAAGACCAAACATGGAGAAAATCAGACATTTGGTACAGTTTTTGTTGTTGTTGTGTTCATGAAGTGATTTGTGTTTAAAGTTGTGGTTTGACTCAGATCAGAATAATCTCAAATTTCTTCTCAAATAATTTCGGTTAAGCTGCAGAGGATATGAAATATGTAGCTGAAATTCTGAAACAGCAGTTGGAGCCTCCAGTCCGACTGTTCACCAGGTAACTGATAATAATACGTGACCCTGGAACTATGAAGCTAAAGAGCTGCAATTATTGATTGATGATTTTTAGCTGAATACAGACACTGGCCTGCAGAGAGCACATGGATCAGACAGCAGGCAATGTCATTTTGGCCATTCGGCAAGTCGATCAAGAAATGAATTATCTGCAGCCAATAGATTTATCTTGATAGAATCCACTGGGTGAAAATGAAGCACTGCTATCTGAGTATTTTGTACATTATTGTTCTCTAATAAAGGCAAATAAATAGTTTCATAAGAGGCTGACTTGTTTGCATTGCAGATAAGGGAATCGGGCGATTTAGCAACCTGGGAGCAGATTTAAAAAAAAAATAAAAATAAACTTGGACCCAGCCCAATTTGTGGTCATGGACAACGTGAGTTCACCAAAGTTACAGTACATCATTTTAAAACTCAGCTAGCATGTCTTTTTTGTTTCATAAAGGAAATACAAAGGGTTTGTTTGATGGCATGTTGACTAAAGGATATTCAGTTTATTCATCTCACTCAGTCGTATGTGTTGCTTTTTTTTTTTTATCCCATCCAGACTTCTGTCCCTTGAGCATGGTCTTACTCCAAAGTCATCGAAATCCAGCGCTAAGGCAGTGACTTGTGGCGTCAGAAATCAGCGAAAAAGGGCGTCAGCGGCGTCAAGGGGAAACATGGCGGGACAAGGATGGAAGTTAAGGTGGCAAAAGTTCGAGTGAGGCAACTTTCACCAGAGAGCAGTGTTCATGTCCCGTAAGGTTCTACAGCCCAACCCTGTTCTTCTTTCCTAAACTAACCACGTGCTTTTGCTGCTGAAGGAAAAAAACGTTGTACTGACGTAGTATGTTTATTCTTTAAGAGACTGTATGTAAATGTGAAATTTCCTGTGAAAACGGAAGTGTATGTTGAACGAAGAGAACTTGACATGGTGTCCCAGAACATCAACAACCAACTCACCCAGGGTACTTTACACATCGTATGTGGACGTGGAAAGTCTATGACCAAAACATCAATACGTGACGAGGTTGGAGTGAGAATGTATTGGTCACTTGAGATGTTTTCTAGTCTGCATTTCTTCTCTTCACCCACCTGACATACAAAGTGTGAAGAAAATGCACCCTCTTTTCCACTCTTCCACTTCCACACTTAAGAATCTTGTACAGTGCTATCACAAACCTCCACCAAAATGCAGATGCTCCTTCAAGGTGTAAATTAAATACCACTGAGATGCTCAGACATCATGCATTTATTTGTGGTCAGGAAATATGAAAACTCCATGAAGAGAAACACAGGTCATTAAGTGTCTTTTTAAAGTCCTTAGGATTCCATCAGTTGCAGTTACTAAAGTTCATCATCTCAAGAATCGTGTGAAGCTCCTGAAGGAACAGTTTAGCTTCTTTCTCTATGAGGAGCTCACAACGGGGACAGTTTGACTCCGTCTGTGGAGGGGGGAGAGAAACAGATACATTATTAACCAAAGAAAGACACAGAAAACAACCTCAAGTTGAAGCAGAGTTGTTAAAGTGCCCCCAACTTGATCTTAAACAAAACTTTGATAACCTCAGACCTCAAGAACATGGTGTCACCCACTTGTGGTTGCTATGCTGGAGCGCCCCAGAGCACTATTCTAGGTCCTCTTCTTTTCAGTTTATACATTAGTAATCTGCCTTTTTTCCTAAACCTAACCACTTTGTTTTTTGCCTAACCTTGAAAACAACTACAACAAAAACTCAATTTGTGGTCTTATATCGATGTAGTAAACAAAAGTGTGTCTTGAAAAAAGAAAACTTGACAGGGTGTCCCAGAACGTTAACAGCCAACACACTTAGGGTACCTTGCACGTCGTATGTGGACGTGGAAAGTCCATGGTCGGAACTCACTCCGAGGTCGGAATGAGAATGTGTTGGTGGTTATTGTGTGGTTAGGTTTAGGCACAAAAACCACCTGGTTATGGTTAGCAAAGGATTGTTTTTTCACTTAAAATACTAGCTTTTGGTGGCACAATCCCACCTGCAACCACAGCAATGGTCTCTGTAAAAAACAGACAGATTTTTGTGACACTATCTCCGCCATAAAAACAGCAACAGGTCACCCATGTTTGGTGCCTAAAAAGCTGCTGGAAACACAGCAATGACTCTAAATCACAACCCTTTTTAATTTGTTTGTCTTTTGTCTTGTGGCTTGGCAGGCATCTCAGGCTGTGAGTCACACCGTCCACCACCCCCTCCACCTCCCAATGACAAAATCAGCTCATATACTACATCACTATATGATCATCACTATATGATAAGTGAAAAACACACATATTCATGGTTGAAGCAATGTACAGCATTTTTTCTGGCGACTGAGCTGGTTGGAGCCAATGCACAAATGTATGCAGATGACACGGTAATATATGTACATGGAAAAACGTGCTTATCTCTGACACACACACACAAACACACACACAAACACACACACACACACACACACACAGGAGCACAGAAACTAATCCTCTCTAAATCCTTTTCTAGCCAACAGCTAGATCATGACATGACAGGAAAATATTACCAACATCTGGCTTTAAAGGAAATGTCTCATCTGGCTCTTTCCTTCTGTTCCACAACCAACTGAGATTCAACACATTCCACCAGTCGATCTGTGGAGCAATTCTGTAAATTACTTTCTTATGGTGAGCCCGGTTTCTCTCATCTCGGCTCATCTACCTGTGTTTGTTTCCCAGGATTTCCCAAAAGTGTGATCTTGTTTCTGTGATTGTGACGGTGATAGTGAGAGTTTCTGAGCGACAAAAAGCTGAGTGCAAACAGAGGAAAATAGTGGTGTTGTACGTTTCTGCAAAACACAAATATGTTGCATTGGCATGTTTCACACCTATCATCTCAGCGTTTCTAAAGTGACGTAATACATGATCTGTTAATCTGTTTAAGAAAAGTACTTTCTTTAAAAATGTCAAAACTGTGCTTCTCTGTCTCCAGCCTCACCCGTTTTATCCGCACTGCTAGCCTTCTAAGATTCTTGATCAATGGGAACTCGTGCATTCCAGGGACATTAAAAGCCTCCAGCTCCTCAGTAAGGACTTTAACTTCGTCAGCAAGACATCTCAAGGTGGACTTGGGGCAATTCTGCTGGAGAGAGAGAAAGACAGGTGAGATAGGGACACTATGGAGACATCAACCACATCCTCACACACAAAGAATGTGCCTCAAGCAAGAACCACTTGAAGGAACACATTCATTGGTACAGTTAGAGTGACTTAAGAGAATTTGGGGCATGGGCTGTGTGGTCTAAATCTGTTGTACAAGTCATTCACAGTAAAAACTACTTTGACTTCAGATAATGCCTACTGAAAGAAAATAAGGAAGGAACAGAACTAAAATATATAACTAAAAAAACTGAAAATACAAAACTACATTCTGCTCTCCATATGATTGGCATACCTTGACACAAACACTTATAGTTCAGTATGATAAATTCCTCTCACTGCCTCAGGGTCTTTATGAACATCCTCCCTTATAACCCCTGACATCACCTACTGTGTAATATACCTTGTGTAATATCAATTAATGTTTATATCTCTTTAACTGGCTCTCACATAAGCCACAGATTTCTTTTAGTATTTGGTTAATTATTTATTGTGGGTTCTCTAATATGACTACTTACTATTCTAAACTCGTTATCTTTTAGCCTGCTGATTTCCGACAGCAGAACATGAAGCCCTCCGTTATAAAATTCTTCTTTTTCATAGTTTTGGTAACATTTCTGTGAATGAAACACACAGATTTACGGGTGCTGATTATGCTGATGTTTAAAAATCATGAAAAGGTGACATTCCAACCCAGTCACCAGAATAAATGTATAATGGCATTGTACGTTTCTGCAAACCACGGATACACGGTTACATTTGCACGTTATTATGTATAAGATATATTCAACCCTTAAGTTTCAGTGACACTGTGGTTAACCTGTGGGTAGGTTTTGGCACAAAAACCAATTGGTTATGGTTAGGAAATGATCATGTCTTGGCTTTAATTACTCTGTACTGAGAGCACTATCGCCTGGAAAAGCAGCAATGGTTTTCGAGGCACCATCCCTGCTGGGTATCAGTGATGTGTCGCTAAAAATCACTCATGCTTTGTGCCTTTAAAGCTGCAAGGGAAGCAGACATGGTCCCTAAGAAAGAGCTTTGTTTGGTGCACTAAAAGCCACATCAAAACAGTGACAGGTCCCTGAAAAACACTCATGATTGAAGGTTAAAAGGCTGTGGGAAAAAAACACGATGGGTCCCTAAAAAAGACCTACATTTGGGAACTGACGGGTAACTGGAAATAGAGCAACAGGTCATTAAAAAAAGAAGGGTTGGGGTCTTAAAAGCCACAGGAAAAACAACAATGGGCCACTAAAAAAGACAAATGGTTGGGGACTCAGAAACCACAGGAAAGGCAGCAATGCATCCCTAAAAAAGACTTACATTAGGTGCTTTAAAACCTGCGAGAAAAACAGCAACAGGTCCCCTGAATAGACCTGAGTTTGGTGCCTTCAAAGCTGCAGGAAAAACAGATATTTCTGTCTCCACCACACTGACAGACATGAACACTGACATTCGTTGACTCTGCTACACTGGAAATGATTTATTACTACAATGTCTATGCATTGACAACTAGAGCATGCATGGTTAGGGGAGAGATAGCGATTATGGTGGATGTGGTTATGATAAAGAGGATCAGAGGTTGTTGCACTGCTCAATCCTATCGTCAGCTAAATGAATGTGGACCAATGAGAGCAACAAATGTAACTCACACTGTAAGAATGCAGCCAAAGGTCACAGGCATGCTGTGAAATCTTGCACAACAAGAAACTGTTTATGTGCTGAATTAAACATTTACATCCACGAATGAGTTTACATAGTTTACACTGGCTTTAACTTATAACAGAACTTATACAGTGTTTGGGCTTCATTAATGTGTTTCTGAAGTGATTTATCCAGCTGAGGACACTTGTGTTTATGAGGAGATCAGATGTCAGGATCAGATAAGAAGGACATAAAGGCATCGGAGTGGAAAAAGACACAAAGGTCTGAGAAAGCTCATACCTTAAAGTCTTCTGTGGTGGGCGTGTACAATGTGCAGTTCAGCCCCTCCTGAGGAAGAAGACAAAGTTATATGTTAAATGCTTAGTTTGTTTATTACTTCTATGCTTAACATAAAATAATTTTCAGTTCAAGTATCAGTCTGTGTGTGGCACAGTTCAGGTTTCAGAGAATAACCACAACATCGTCTTATAGAAATAAATGTTAAGGCCATGGATTGAAGTTATTCATAATTAAATATACACAACTTTTACATGAAGTATAGTTGTGTTTCTTTAGCCTGCCAGCAGTGTGGTGGTTGGTCCACCACTTTGATCCACTCTAAAATATCAACTATTGGATGGATTTCAGTGAAATTTACAGATGGTCATGGTCCCCATAGGATGAATCTTACTGCCTTTGGTGATGCACTGATTTTAACTTGAGCACCAACATTCTCAGCATTTTCAGCATGCAAATAGAGAAGGGCACTCCACTGCCACAGCTTTAGCTCAGATGACTAATGGCTGGCTCAGAGAAATTGATAAGAAGAGCATGGTTGGTGCTGTTATGCTGGATTTCTTGGCAGCCTTTGACATAATTGACCACAACATATTGCTGAAAAAACTAGAATGTTATGGGTTTGATTTGTTATTCTTGATGTGGATTAAAAGCTATCTTACAGACAGGATGCAAACAGTTTTTTACAATGGTTGCTTTTCTGATGTGCGAGCTGTGACATGTGGGGTGCCACAGGGTAGTTGCTTGGGTCCATTACTATTTACAATTTTTACGAATGATCTGCCACAAATTTTGAACAGAGCCACTTTAGGCATGTATGCTGACGATTCGACCATATGTGCCTCTGCATTTACAGCCAGTGAGCTGAATACAGTTTTAATCGAGGAGTTAAAAACAGTTGAAGACTGGATAAATTGTAATAAATTAGTTTTGAATGTATCAAAAACTAACTGCATGATCTTAGGCTCAAATTTCAACATCAGGAATAACCCACAGTTAAATCTTAAAATAAAACAGGGCTGTATCAAGCAGGTGCAGGAGACCAAATTGCTGGGAATAGTCACTGATGGAAAATTATCATGGAAAACACACATAAATAAGATAAATAAAATGGGACATGGCATTTCTATAATAAGAAGACACAGGGCTCGCCTAACTCCAAAATCAACTAGACTAGTAATTCAAGCCTTAATTATATCAAATCTTGACTATTGCCCCGCAGTTCGGGCAAATGCAACTGCAGATATGTACATATGTACAAAAAATACAAAACAGAGCTGCACACATTGTTCTTGGTTGTAATTTGATGTCAAATGTCATTAAAATGCATATTAATCTTGGCTGGGTAATGGTTAGCAACAGATTAATTTATTCATTATTATTATTCATTAGAAATATGACCATAATAAAGACTCCTCATGTATTATACAAAGAGCTATGCTACAGTGCTGATAACCGTGAATACATCGCTAGACATGCAGCTGGTGGATATTTTGCTTTGCCGACTGTGAAATCTAATTCAGGTAAAAGAACTGTTGCGTACGGAGGCAAGTATGAGTGGAACTTGTTTGCCAGGCACATCACACAAACAAACAGCAAAAGAACATTCAAACTGTTAGTCAAACAACATCTCTTTAACCAGTATAAATGACAACTGTTGAACATAATATTTAAACAGGCAGGTTGCTGTGACTGATTGTTTGATGTGCTGGAACAATAATAATAATAAAGTATGAACATAATAATAGGCTATATATGAATTGTGGACTGCTTCTCAGACTTATTGAGTTTGACAATGACCTCAGTCAGTTTCTAAACTGTTGCAGTTTTCCTGTTTAAGTTGTGTTTTTGTGTTCTGTTTTGTTATTTTTATTTATTGGTAATTCTCTGCTTTCATGATTTGCTGAGTATTTTTGCATTTGGTATTGTCTTTTATTTATTGGAGCCTTTTTGGTTCACTTTTACGGTGCTATGATTTGTACTGTTATTTTAAAATGTTGGCGGACCCCAGGAAGAATAGCTGCAACCCTGCTGTAGCTAATGGGGATCCTAATAAACAATAAACAATAAACAATAAACATGAGATTACGAGCAAATACCATTTAAATTAGCTAATGTTAGCATGCTAACAAGCTAAAGAAGATGATGAACATCAGTTCTGGAAAGTAAGCCCTGTAATTAAGCACAACTGTCAGGTACTCTGGTATTCTGGAAGCAAATATTACACATTATTTGTTTCTGACATAGGCTACATGTATTTCACAACATTAGTTGAAACCACCCCTGCACTGGGATTTGTCTCTAAATGACACCGTCATGTCTTTTCCCGTGACAGGTAAATCAGGGTGCCAAAAAAGAAAAGACAGAAAGCAAAGTGACTTTGTAAACAAAAAGAAAAAAAGAAATTCAAAAGGTGAGTGAGAAAGACACAGACACGGATCTAGAGAGGGAGGGTGGGGGTCCACAGAGAGCCAAAAATGTGGTGCTACGCCCCGCTGTAGTTTGCATAAACATCAGTGCTGACATTTTCCCTGGTGGATGGGCGTATGTCTTATTCTGGAATGGGCCATTCTGCATTATGAGTACTTTTATTTTTTGGTACTTTAAGAATGTTTTGGTGCTTATACATCTCTGTTTTCACTAAAGTAACATATTAAATGCATTTTACTTGTAATGGACTGCCGCAAAGCTTTCACAGAAGTTCTCAGGATGCATAAAACTGGGTTGTTGACTACCAACTTGAGCTAACACTAGTTAGCCGTTTAGATCAAATATAAATGTTTAAACCTGAGACAGTGAGACATTGGCACGGCGTTCATGTGTGTTCACGTGCTGTCACTGGTCTCACGCGCACACGTGAGCCCGGTGCCCAGAGAGGCAGTCAGAGCTACAGGCTACAGTGAGGCTCAAATGACATTTTTCCAAACAACTTTTTATGTCTGGGCTTCAGGACACTTGGATCACTACGGACGAGCAGTATGGAGATATTTTGTGGTTTCAATTATGTGTTTTTGGACGTTTGAATCTGGGGTGCCGTCAGCCTCCATTAGGTGGAGTTGTGTTGCTACCTCCTCTCCCCTTGGATCTCTGCAAGTGATGTGAGGACTCTAAAACTTCACCTGAGCCTCCCTCGACATATGGGTGAGTAGATAATGGCTGAATTTTCATTTATGGGTGCACTATCCCTTTAAGCCAATAATAGCCCGGGCTACTAACTGAAGTGTTACATTACTTCCTCCACCACAGTAATCAACGTTACACCTGTTGATCATCAGCAGGTCATTGCCAGCATATTAGCATGCTGATATTTTAAGAATAAGATAAATACATTCACATTTCTCACAGTGTAAATCATTGCAGCTCCCTGCAGACAGTGTCAAGTGTCATTAAAGAAATGTTTTGATAAATTCAAGCAAGAGGGAAATATTTGTGAGTTTGGAGCAAAGTCCTGTTTCTTCAGATTCTGAACAGCTGGAGGATGAAACAGCTGGATGTTACTTTGCAGGATGTCTGCCAAAGTGACGGCCAGCGGTTGCAAAAATAGAAAATTATTACTTGTTTAAAACTAACAATAAATTGCACAGTTTCAGAACCTTAATTCCATCCACTGCTGTGTTCAGTCTGAACTGCTTCTGTGTGCAAAAGAGCTTTGATGCCCTGCGGACTTGTTGCTACACAACTGTTGTTATGTAATCACATGTTTCTGCAAGGAAGCTGCTGCGGGAAATGTTAAAGGGGTATTAGCTAGTTTTACACATGAACCCTAGTTCACTCCTCGTGTGAAAGCTGTTGTGTCATGCTGTCATGAGTTATCTCGACTTTGACGTGACATTTCAGATTTATTACAGATCACCTGCATCTCGTACTGCAGGCGAGGAGTTCCAGATATGCAGCTGTTTGCCAGCTGGCACAGAGACTCTCATGAGAGATGTCATAAATTAGCATTATGAGAAACGAAGGATCGAGGGTTTAGTGATTCAAACTTAGACTCAGAAAACTTTCATTTCCCCAAAAGGTCAATTTTGGGAACAGCACATAAATCACAGAACAACATCATCTGTCAGAAATATATATAAAGCATGTTTTGGCTTTAATTTTGACTGTTCTTTGCAATTCCACTGAATTTATAAAACTAAATCACTTGAGTATCCCTGACGAGCCTGTTTTTTTTTCATTGTGCACACAAGAAAATATTTGAAAGATATTAGATTTAATTGTTCACACAAAATGTCATGTCCAAGAAACGTTGCTAAGTTAATTTAATCAGTTTGTCTCGTGATTTCCTGTTTTATTTTGAAAGTTAACTCTCCTCTCGTTTCAGGCAACTTGCTCTTTCCCCTGTGTGTTTTCCTGCTGGTCTGATTGTGTGCCTGATTGTTTCCACCTGTGCCCTCACCCTGTGTGTATATATTGTCTGTATCTCCCTTTGTCCTGTGCCAGTTCGTCTTGTCCTTCGTGTCAGAGAACCGGCCATTTGCCATTGTCAGGTCTTGTCATTTTGATGCTTTCTTCATGTTTGATTTTCTGTTTGTTTTTTCATAGTGTTATTACAGCCTCAGTAGAGTAATTTTCTGTTTGTTTTTTATTTTAATAAACTTTGATTTTGAACTTTGCTTCTGGAGTCGTGCATTTGTGTTCAGGTCCATTGTGCGGTCATGACACAAAATACTGTTTCATATCTTCTGTTTTCAAATTATAAAAAGTATTCTCAGGGACTTTGACGCTCTGTGTGAGAAACTTTCTGTTTATACAGTACAGTAGTCATTTCTTCAACTTTTTGGGGGATTGCTTTGGACTGATTTTTACAGCGGCTTTTTAAAACAAATTACCATGAATGTTGTGATGTTGTAAGATGTATTTCTTTTTCAGTGGAAGTGCTGAAGGCAGGTGAAAAATAGGCTTTTTTTGTATTTTATTACATATGGATAATTAATTATTAATTAATTAATTATTGATTTGTGATTTACACTGCACTGACGCAGTAACCTGCATATTTAATCTAACTCTCCTTGATTGCTTCAGCACATGCAACAGACGTGTCTGAACAGCCTCTGTCACAGTGGTTTGTCTTGTGGGTTGTCCACGTGCTGCAGCCATTCTCTGAGTGTGATTTGTGGTAGAAATGTGTTTCATGACAACGTTGCACCACATTGCAAAACATTTTACCCCTGCTTTGAGCAGAGCATCAGATCTTGCACGGTGTTAAGCATTACATTTTGTTGGTAAATGTGAGGAGTAGGTGTGGCACAGCCGGAAGTGAGGAAGTGAGTTTGGTGATTTGAGATAAACTACAATGATTGGTCAGACTGGTCTAGGGACATGCCTTCAATCTGTTTATATCTGTGGGTTTTTTTTTATGGTACTTTGTCTTTCTCTTACACTTACTCCATCAACCTGCAGGACTGCCGATGAAAATGAGCCTGTGTGGCGAAATCTGGCACATTAATGTGACGTAAGTGATCATGTTCATTAATGTGCACTGTCACTTTCTAAATAAATTAAAGATAAACATTTCTATCCACTGTCATCAAGTCCCCTTTCAGTTATCATCAGCAGTGAGTACTTTATCTATATTTTATGTTATGTCATTTATTTCATTTGCTTCTATTAGACCACATTTTACAAAAATTTAATCCAGCTAGTGCTGTTTTTTGTGCATAAACCTAACCACATGCTACCCACATCATTGCTGAAATGTAAAGTTTCAGTGCATCTGCTACAACATCCATGGTTTGCACAAATGTACAATTCCAACATTTTTTCTTATGACTGGCCTGTGAATATAAAATTTGAGCAATGACACAGTAAAAATATATTTTCTGCTATCAAAGACAAAAAAATTAAATTCATACCAAGTTGTGGACTTCCCTGACGAGGGCCTCGAGTTTTGCGAATATGTCGTTAGTGCAGGGTTTGCCAGGCAGTTGCAGCGTCAGGCTGAGCAGACAGACAAAACACAGATACACACTCGCCAGAGCTAACCTCCCTCTCAGCATGGCACGGGCAGCAAAACCATCATCACATTATCCTCTGCAGTCTCACTCCACTACGACGTCCTCATGAAGATAAACAGCCTCATAGATTTTCAGGATTCGCCCTTTAAGTTCATAACCGACACAGCTGACTTGGGGATTTTGTTAAAGAGCAGAAGTCCATGTTAAAAGTTCCACTGAGCAACAAGGAAATCTTCATGTAATCCTACAAGAGGCCAGTTTGAATCCCAGACCAGCTGAGAAGATCTTTACAGCGAGCGTTTCTTCTTCTATTCCTCGAGCAAGGCACCAGCTTCCAGACTGCAGCTTAACATCTGGATAACAGATAACAGAGAACAGAGAACAGTCAGTAAAGACTCAACGTTCTGAAATCAAAAGCTCATTTATGGTACAGATGAGTTGTTAAGGGAACAGAGTGAAATCGTTCAAAGGCTTGCAAAAGTGGTCTAAAGATTCTCCATGAAGGGTAATCCACATCACATGTTCATCTTCACTTACACTTCTTCAACAGACTCTGCAGTCAGACAGTCCGCAGCAGGACCAGATTACCACGCCATGAAATTTAAGAATACACAGGAAAAAAAAGCTGCAATCTGAAACCAAATCCCATCAAAGAAACGACAGATTTTCTTGGTGTTCCAAAAAGTTCATACGTCTCTTCGTTTAACTTTAGACTTCAGGGTGAAAAAGCCCAAAAGCAGATCTGTGCATTACATCCCCAAAAAGGAGAAGGAGTAGAAGAAGAAGAAGAAGAAGAAGAAGATAGTTTCCCTCCACCAGCAGCTGATTTCTGCCTCTTCTCTGCAGGAGTTGTTGAGGTTCGTCTCCACGTGGTTGAAAGCAAAAGCCTGATCTCTCACCAGAGAGCTTCCTCAGCCTCACTCTCCTTCCTCCTCTCCCTCTCCCTTCTGTCACCGTCCTCTGTCTTTCCCTCCAGTTTTCACTCAGTCACTCCTCCCCACTCCTCCTTTTTTGGCTCAAGGCAGTAGATCAGTTACACTGAGCTCCCATCTCTCCTCTCACACAGCTAAACATTGCCTCCTAACTTGTATTCTTTTTGAGTGTTCGACTTGTCGATCTCGTTCTCCGCCTCTCCAGCTTCTCCCTCCTTATTTTTTGGATGATCAGTTTTCATGTTACAGCCCTGCAGGGAGAGTCAGCTCCATAAATCACTCAGACATCTCTTTGTTTATAAAAGTAAATTACAGGTTTATATGGTAAGTAATTTGACAAGCTGAGGGAAATGACAAACATGCTGTGCATTACATAACACTACTGTTAACAAGCTTTCACCAAAGCTTGATGTGGTCCGCTCAAGATGTGTCAGAGGACAACTCTGTAGGTTGAGGAAAGTCCTCTTCACTAACATGTTATTTAGGATGAAGGGTTGGTTTTGTACATGGAGGACAAACAATGGTCTGTCCATTGTACAGACGCTGTACAATGGACAGACCGGACTGTCAACTGAAAGAGACAAAGATTCCTATGAGCAACAGTCTAAGACGAACCAAAGAAATCAGCAGTCATTGGTGGAACAAACTGAAGGCTCAGCACTAAAATGTGAGCAGATTTAAATAGGAACAGGTTCCTGTTTCACTCTCCGCTTTTAGGCCCTGATCACACAGAAAGTGTTTTGCAGGTTGCAAAACTCAAGGCGCATCACACTGCCTTTTTAGTTTTTTATTGAATGCCACAACGCTTGCTGTGCCTTTTTATTGTTGCCAGGCAACCAAGCCATCACTAACACTTACACTAACCTTCCCGTGT
Source organism: Epinephelus awoara (assembly GCA_035609425.1). NCBI lineage: Eukaryota > Metazoa > Chordata > Actinopteri > Perciformes > Serranidae > Epinephelus > Epinephelus awoara. The sequence goes on from CM069297.1 coordinate 42,315,682, forward strand.
TATCAATCTACCGTTATTTATTTATTTTATTTATTTCACAATAATGAATATCTAGCTGCTGCCATGTTGAGGCAGAGGGTGCTGTCTGTAGCTCTGGCTGAGGGTGAGAGGCTGTCAGCAGATAAACAGAGATCTGTGTGGGTACATGAGACCCTAACAAAGAGGCTGGATCATGGGGAGAACCACCAGTTGGTCCAGGAGCTTCTCCTCCATCATGGACGTTTACAGGCAGACTTTAGGACGACTCAGGGTCAGTTTGACAACCTGCTGTCTATCGTTGGGCCGTATAGCTCTGGGTATCCAGCAACCACTACCACCAGTTTCTCCTCCATTGTTTACTAACTGTAAACTGGTTGTCGTGACCACCACAGAAGCCGCGGGGCTTCTGTGGTGGTCACGACAAATCATCTGATTGGAGTTTTTTCAACTTGAGGAGTTCTAAGTGCTCTGGCAAAAATGCCAGGCTCCTAAAGTGCCGACACACAAGGTGCGTAGCAAGGTAGCAAAAAGCTTCATCTCTTTAAAAACAAATACAAAAAACTGCCTTAAACTGCTGAAATGCTTTCTGTGTGATCGTGGCTTACACTGCCTCTTCAAGGTGGGAATATCACGCTGTTACACTGCCTCGCTGCTCTGTATATAAAATCTTGTAAATATATTCTATGGAGGAATGGGGGGACAGAGTGTTCTCGCCTTTAAGCCACCACGGAAGTCAGTAACAGCGCCGAAACAACGTCTGTTTGAAAGGGACAGTCTGTGGGACAAAATTATGGGCGGCAACAACATGTTGTGTGTGTCACAGATTTTGAAAGTAGCTGTTAACTGCAAGAGGCAAACTCAAAGAAGATGAACAGCAGCCAGAAATGTCCACAAATTGTAAAAACAATGAGGTCCTGGAGCTTCTTACCCTCTGAGCAGAGGACGAGATCAGCCGCTGCGTAACAGAGACAGAGGACAGAGGGATGTCGTGTGCTGTCAAGAGTCAAATTGTGTTTTGTCATATTGGGCTTTATAAATAAAACTGAATTGAAGTGATGTTCTGGGACGCCGTGTCAACTTCAGCCTGTTACATGCATTGTCTGTTTTCAAAATACACCTCTGTTTTCACAGGAAATGTACAGTTTGCATACAGTCTCTTTCAAAATAAAAGCACTACGTTGGTACAACACTGCGAACTGACGTTTTTCTCGCACGTGGTTGGGTTTAGGCAACAAAAGCTTACTTAAGTTGTTGTCCTGCCAGATTTCCCACTGACAGTAATGGCAACCGGCCACATATCTTGCCAATGTGCTTTTTTCAGTGTTGTGAGACCAGGTTGTCAAACCTGTTGTGCTACATATCACACCTGTCATGCCTCTTTTGATTCAGGGATGCAGGCAAGCTGTCCAGTGGCAGAGGACTTTGTAGTGCTGGTTATACCACTAATTCCATGGTAACAAATTGATATATCTTTGTTTGCCAACATACACTATAAAAGTATGTGGCTTGTGATTTTGATTTTTTTTCTTTGTGTCTTACAATTACCATGAAGTGACATCTTAAAATCTTATTAAAAAACAGACAAAAAATGCAAAGAAAATATTTTTCTATTGTGTTTTTCTTAATGTGGACTACAAAGGGTTAAAATGATGTTACGTTTATGTTTAATTGACAAAGATCTCCAAGGAGACATCAGAGTGGGTGGAATGGTCAATTAAGCATGTGACTTCGACATGGACGCTGTGTTTTGTGTCTTGTTTCCTCAGCACTGACTGGTTTCTTAAAACCATCCCCATCTGTCTGTAAACAAGTTGCTTTTGTGCCTAAACCTCAGGAAATGTCAACCATAGGTAAAAAAACAGGTAAAAAAAAAACATATATATATATATATATCTCTTAAGGTCTTTCGGTCAGGACCACTTTAGTAAAATAAACAAACTTTTCAAAACTATTTGCAGTATTATATTTGGTGGTGTGGCTCTGTTATGCAGCCTGTGTGCCTTTCGTAGGCCCTACTCATAAAGCCTGAGGCAGACAGAGCACATCTCTCTGCCCTTTCATGTGCCTACATGGAAAGCCTAAGGCAGATAGAGCAGCAGCAAAGACCCCCCAGGAACAGAACAGAGCAGCATCAATGACAAACAGAAATGACATTGATAAGTCAGACACAGCATGAAAAGGAGGAGCTGGGGTGGAGGCAGGTTGCAAAGCAGCTTGCAGAGGAAGCAGCAACAGTAGGCAGGCCAGAGCAGTTTAAATAGGGCGCCCTGAATGAGATTCACCAGTTGGTTGTATAGAAAGGAAACATGTGATCTATCAGCTGACTCCCTTCATCAATCAGCTGATCCATCAGTTGATTGGGCTGCTTGTGATCAGCTGATGTAGCTGGGATGTGAGCTGAGCTTGACATCGTGTCCTGCCTGAACTAAAGCTGTGCTCAATGTCTGGGCTCGGGCTCAGAACTATGTGACACGGACACAAAGTCTACAATAATGCCAGTGCAAAGTCATTGAGGACCTTTTGTCATGGTGAACACACAAATTAAGCAGAGTGAGAAAGCCTGTGTAGGATGGGATACACCCACTGGTAACAGCGATTCAGTAGTGTTGGGAACATTTAGATGGACAGCTGAAAAAAAAGGATGCACAGGAACAGTACTTTAACTGAGAGTTGAGACAAACATGCAGGATCACTTCTGGAAAATGAGCATGCTGCTGAATACTTGCCAACCAGACTACATGACTGAGAGAAAGAAAAAATACATCTCCGGTAAAGAAGCATATTCATTTCCCAGCTGTTATCACAGACACCAGACAGATGGACCAATCTTATCAGTCTCAGTTAAGTCCAAATGTTCTTCACTGGAATCTCCTTTAAAATTACAGGCACTGGTGTTTTTGCTGCCAGAGAGACATTTCTAAAACTCACAGTTCATCATCAGTTCACCCAAATTACTGAAACATCCACCACAGTTTCATCGAGCACACAGATTGTTTTGCTTTTATTTGTGCATGTTTTGAGACAGACTTTCACCCTAAAACAATGACAGATGATTAAATATAATTAAGCTTAATGACGGATAATAATCAATGTCTGTCACATCATAAAATGTTCATACTGAGTGTACTTGAAACCTGTTTACTTTCAGTGTTTTTTGTTTGTTCTCCTACATTATTCCCTCATGGCAGCCAAAACACGACTAACATTTCTATGGTTATGTTTTACTCTTTCACAGCAGCTTTAATCTCCCATGGTGACAGTATATATAAAGGTCACAATATAAAAACAGTGTTTGTTGTTTCATTCTGATAAAAACAACAATAATAATAATAATAATAATAATAGAAAAGTATTTTAGGAACACATGTCAAATTGAATGTGGAATTTTGCATTTTTCTCTGGTTCCTCTATATTATAAACTAGTCCATACCCACTGAGTGCACAGGTGCCCGTGTACAGTTTCACATGGTGTGTGTTTGTGATACAGGTCATAGGAAATTGCAGATAAAATAGTCAACTGAACCCATTAAGAAGAGCAATGTATTCAGACAGAGTGTTTGTGAATCTGATAGTACGATTGCTTTATCGAAAGTACAGTAGTACCATTGCTATAGTGGGATAGTTAGTGGGCTAAAACTGTACATTAGTAGTTGAGGTAGCACGTTGAAAAGCAGATAGTTAAAGTGTTTATATGTTGTATTGACTTCAAAGTGGGGCGCACTGGTAGTTCACATCGGAAAAGAATATACTAAAAGTGTAATTTTTGGGAAAAGTAGCTTTGTCACCTTCTACCTATGCCAGTCCTCAATGCCTATGCGCCCCCATTTTGTTTGATGGGGTCAATAATGGAGGGGTCCCCTCAGATTATGTGTGGTCATATGCCTACAAAGTTGCGTGGTGATGGGTGAAACCCTTGAGATGTTATACACCTTTATGTGATGAGCCACGCCCTCCGCAATATTCATTGCCTTATAGAAGCTCAGTTTTAGTAAGTTTTCCAAATTTTGCCAAGAGGGAACTTTAGATATTGGTCCCTAGATTATGTTCACCCAGTTTCATGCAGATCGCTCAAACTTCCTAGGAAGAGATCCATTTGAAGTGTTTTTCAAAACATTCAAAATGGCGGAAAATCTATATAAGCGGAAGTTATGGGTTCTTGAGGCAAATGTGTTCCTCATGAGGAGAGGCATCTCTGTGCAAAGTTTCATGTCTCTACCACATACGGGGCATGAGATATGCCCATTCAAAGTTTGACATTTCAATGGGTTGCTATAGCGCCCCCCTTTGGCCAATTGATGTAATATTGCTTCATTGGCATCCTCCCATGACCCTCTACCACTGTGCCACATTTCACATGGATTGACCAAGTCAGTGAGGAGAAAAACGTGGAACACACACACACACACACACAGTTTTTTCTCATTAGCCATGTCTGGCTGACATGGATTCCAGTCTATAAACATACGTCCTGTGGAAATTCCAGGAATGTTGAAATAGTTTCTCATTAAGTTGAGATGTGATGTTTTTCTGGAGAAAGAAGTCTGTTCAATGGGAAATCATGAGATTCATGTGAAGCGTGGGAAAACATCATGACATCATCAAAACCTAAAAAATACAGAACTCACTCAAATTACCTCCCGGCAGTTGTTTGCCTCGGTGCACTAGTCAAGTTTCTCTCACAGTTTCCATCCATGTCTGTGAAAACATGGACGCTTCACACACAGAAGTTGTTCATGATGAAGGCGTTCCTGAAATATGACGATAAATAACGGACAGAAAAGTGTTCTATGAACATGAAGATGTCACAGGGAAGTTGACCTTTGACCTTTTGGTTATAAAACATCATCACTGCATCATTTTAATCTGTTAGACATTTGTGTGAATTTTTGTCACAACTGTTGATGTTTGTGTCAAATTTGAAGAAATTCTGTTTCTTGATGTCCACCAGAATGAGACAGATGCAAGCTCACAGTAACCTTGACCTTTGACAACCAAAATCTGATCAGATCACTGAGTCTAAGTGGACGTTTGTGCCAAATCTGAAAAAAAAAATCCCACAAGGCGCCTTGAGATACGTTGTTCACAAGATGAGACAAAAAAGGTCACAATGACTTTGACTTTTGACTACCAAAATCTAACAAGCTCATGCTTGAGTGCAAGTGGACGTTTGTGCCAAATCTGAAGAAACGCCCTCAAGGTGTTTTTGAAAATATAAATAAAAGTGCTGTTCTTTTTCAGATTATAATTCAACGTGTTGTTCACTCTAATGTTGCAGCTGGTAATGTGCGTCATCCACCACCGCTGCTCATTGCCGTCGTGCCCTTGTTGTGTATTCTATTTTTTACCTATTTTCCATTCCCTCCACAGGCTTTTTGTGATTGTAAATCTGTGAATTCTGTAAATCAGTTCCCGTCAAACCAAGAAATAAAGACGAGTAAAGCTCTTACCGCAGAGAGAGTTCCAGTGAGGGCGACAGCCGCAGAATAAGCAGGTGAAAGCCAAGGTCAAAGTCTACAGGTTGAGTAGAAACCAAAACTGAAACCGAGCTGCACACATAAGAAAGATAACATATCTGGAGAGCACAAGCTCACTGATAAGCTTACAGTACACAGTAGTTCACTCTGCTGCAGCGTCTCAAACACTGTGTAGCACGTCTGCTTTCAGAGAACAGGAAGCTCCCAGCAGTCAGACATGTCTTTATATGTATATGAGGGTCTGTTGTCTGTAGCAGAGGCAGGAAACTGTGCAAAACAAAGACTCTTAAACCTCCTTCAAAGTGGAGTTTGTGACTGTGTGACTCACACTGGTTGAGGGAAAGTGACTGCAGTCACCTGGTGGGCAGGTTGCGGAGTCACAGGTGGAGACAACCAAGATAAGAGAAATGACAAACTGTAAAAGACAGTTTGCAGAAAACAGACAATAAATAATATTAGCTCTTCGGACTCCCTCAGATCAAATCATAAATGTACAGTTTAACACGGTGAAAATAAAAGACAGGAGTCACTTTGTTTTGATTTTGCACCACATACCTTTATTTTCCGTACATCTCACTGACGCTATGAGGGTTACCGGATGAAGATTTAGTTAATATTTCCCTTTTCACCAGTTCCCAAAAACATTATGTTCTCTCCAGTTTGTCACCAGTGCCCTGCAGAAATCACACATCTCTTTATTTTTTCTAATATTTGACATTTTCATTTCAATTGTAACCACTAGTTTAGTTTTTTAAATACTTTACTTTCTATCACTGACTATGTTTACATGCACAAAAAAATTCCTGTTTTTGCCCATATTAAAAAAAACAACAACAACTTCCTGCTAATCTGTTTACTTTGCAAATGAAAATGAATATTCCACTAACATTCCTGTTTAAATGCAGCCGTGCATACTTGGAATAACGTGCTCTAACATTATGTCAAAATATGGAAAAGTGGAACAGCTGAGTCGCCTCTGCAGTTTTGCTTAATTTTGCATCAAAACAGGATTTTTTCCAAAGTTTTCTACAGGCGGCTGATTCCCTGTTTCACTTCTTCAACCACGTTCTCGAAAATGTCTGTTGTGATATTTGTGCAAATCTGTTTGTATCCAAGTTTTCATAATGTTTAAAATTAGGCATGTTTGCCCTGTCAACCACGAATGTAGGCTTTTCTCTTGAGCGTACAGTGTTTACTCATACGATGGTTTATACAATGTCTAATGAATTAGTGCTCCATGAGTGACGTCATCATGCCACATACTTAACATGAATTTATGTGGGCTGGGTTTAGGAAAAGAAACATGGTTCTTACGTACTTAACGTGAAGTTACATACTTAAGTTATGAAGGTTAGATTTTGGAAAATAAGGTTACATAGATTAGATTAGGGAGGGAAAGATGGCTGAGCATCATCACGTTGCGTACTTAATGTTAAACTACGTAATTAACATAATCAGTTGCTTAGGTTAGATTTAGAAAAAGAAACGTGGTTGGGTGTGATCACATGACGTACTTCACGTAAAATTATGTTTTGAAAATAAAGTAGGGTAGGTTAGGTTTAGGAAATGAAACATATTTGGGCATCGTCACCTTACATGCTTAATGAAAAGTTACGTACTTATCATAAAGTAGCGTGAGTTAGGTAGTTACGTAGGTTGGGTTTTGAAAAAAACCCACGATTTGATGTCGTCATGTTACATACATAACGCAAAATGACGTATTTAACGTAAATTTGCAGAGGTTAGGTTTAGAATAAAGAAACATCATTGGGCATCGTCACATCACGTACTAAAAGTAAAATGATTTAATTAATATAAATTTGTGTAGGTTTGGTTTCGAAAAAGAAACAGTTGGGCATGGTCACGTTCAATCAATCAGTCAATCAATCAATCAATCAATCAATTTTATTTATAAAGCCCAATATCACAAATCACAATTTGCCTCACAGGGCTTTACAGCATACGACATCCCTCTGTCCTTACTTAACATACCTAAAGTTACATAGGTTGGGTTTAAGAAAAGAAACATGGTTGGGTATCGTGACATAACATTATAATTGTAAAATTACATAATAGTTGCATAGATTTGTTTTAGGAACAGAAACCTAGTGACAACGTACCTAAATAACTTGAAGTTCACTTGACTGATCCTCTGTCCCATCCTGCGTCCTCACACCCCATTTTGCTCTTTAAACCACTTCCTTCCTTCCTCCTGTCAGCGCATTGGTCATGTGATCACAGCAGGATCACAGCCTACATGATTACGTAGGTTATATACGAAATCTGGGGCATTGCCTCTCGTAAGTATACTGTGCGTACAAACAGCGCATGAGAGCAGCCAGATCCCAGCTTTGCAAACTGTTGGTGAGCTGGATTGTCTACAACACAAAGAGCTGAGCGTTAAGAGGCATGAGGCTGTGTGTCACAAACTTTGAGATGCATATTCCAAATGCACTGCATGCATGTGCAAAGAATGCTCCCGACACCCCAAAAATACCAGCACATCCTACATGTCTCAGTTGGAAAATGCTACATTCAGTAAAAGGCCTAATTTGGAATATCCAGATGGAATATGCTGTTCCCAAGACACATGATGAATTTGGAGTATTGCCAATTCTGAATCATAGTGTGCATGTACACATAGTCACTGGAAGCATTTTCTAAGCTGTGCTCATCACCATAACTGTAAGCTGTGTGACTTGTGTTTTCTTGCACCAGGAAACAGGATGTTTGAATTTGTTGGGGTGTTAAATTTGGTAGAAAATCAGTGTTGACTCATCAGCCTCTAAAAAAAGCTAGGAATGATTTCATTGACAACCAGACCAGAGTCAGTTGTCCCCTGTGTGTGCAGAGGTCATGCAGCATTTTCCACCTAACCAGCTCTCTGTACTTTTGAAAACTCACTGAAGCTCAAGATGCAAGGTTTCTAAAGGGCACTGACGACAGGAGAGACCGAACTGACTGAGCACATCAACATGGGAACAAAGTCATCATTAAAAACACACAGGTATTGGCCTGGTCTGAAATTAAAGCAGAACTTACCAGACGCGTCATTTTCAGACACACACTCGCACACGCACACACACACACACACACACACACACACACACACACACACACACACACACACACACACGATGCATGCACCCAAGAGCTGAGGACACTGTGCAAAATACCAACATTACTTTAAGGATAATAAGTGCCAAAGAGAATAAGACTAACTTCATAAATAAACAATAAAATAATAAAAAAAAGAATAATATAATGGTTAAAAAGATAGATTATTAATAACCACAGTAATCACCAACCTTAAACACTGGCCTCAGAGAGCCTGACATGACATGACATGATGTTTGTTCAACACAATATAAAAGAAAAGTAATTAAGTAACTGTGATTGCATACAGTACTGGTTGGACACTCGACCTTCAACGCGTCTGCAGCTGTAGGATCAGCAGAATTGGATGTAGTCCAGCTCAATACATGCTAAAAGTTACTGATTTAACCGCCTGTTACAAAAGAGTGTAGAATGAATTGTTCCTCCAAGATGTCATCACATCACACAGAAAGAAAATGAACAACAAAGAGAATTCAGACCGCTGAATGATGCAAGACCAGCCGTGATGGTTGCCAGATCCACAAATTCATCCGATCCAGCTGTGGACATTCAGAGATTTTGGGTGCTCATCCAGCACGATCACAGCCACGTTATACATTTCTGTTGATGGCAACGTAATTTCTTTACTTTTTACAAAATTAAGATCTTTAAAACAGTTCCATTAGCATCCATTCAAAGTCTTAGCCCAGATTGAACAATGCGAGCCATGTGCAGGTAGAATTTCCATTCCTAAAAGGTCATCTGTTCATAAAGCTCTTCCAGATGATTCAATCCGTCATCTGCATTACATCTAAACCTCAACGCCTCCCACCACGCTGAGAGGAATCAGTGTCAAATAGGGTTGACAACATTCATCATGTCCCTTGGATGTGAACTTATCCCCAAGTTGAAGTACCCCATGTTTTGCCACTGGAGAAAGATCATTTTCAACATGAAGTTATGAGGGTCTCATGGTCTCCATCAAGCCAGGGTACAGCTCTGGAGGTCACCAGTTACACTTCTAATGTGTCTTGGCCATAAATTAACAAGTGCACATCTTCTGTAATGCCTTGTTCTCTCCATTACTTTTTTGTTGGCCCTTCTTGTCTTGTAATTCCATGTAAGAAACAGATCTTTATTTCTTTCATAGTCTGTTACAGTTCTGAGAAAGAGGGGGAGGAAGATGTGAAAGTCCATTGATGCTCACTCTCCTTGCCATCTGCCCCTGTCCTGGTCCTCCAGCTCCTGCTCCACCCTGCAGGGTTTGGGTTAGGCTAACTTGGGCGGTGCTGAAGGAGGTTATTCGACCACTTCCAGCAATCTGGAGGTTGACTGTGGTGGCATAGCTGGTCTTCTGGTTCCCCTGTTTGGTAGGAGATGAATGGGCAAAGGGTAGTGGTGATGAGCATGGGGGCAAGGGCGAAGGGATCGAGGGTGCAGGAGGTGTTGTGGATTGGTAGTTGTGGTGCTGGTAGGGGGCAGTCAGAGGAGAGGTAATACCAGAGAGGTTTTGTTCATATGAGGGCCGGGCAACGTAGGCGCAGATCAGCTGGCTGCGGCAATTCCCCTCCTCTAGCTCTGGGTCTTCCCACTCTGTCTGGCTGTGTGATGAAACAGGAGAGGAGAGGAGCGTGTGCGAGAGCGAGGAGAGAGGAGAAGGAGAGGAGGTGATGATAGTGGACATAGCACTTGCCTCAAGGCTATCAGTTCCCTTATATTTGTTTGAAAGCTCTCGTACATCTGGCCAGGGCACGCTGGTGAAATGCTGCCCACCAATGGTGCCCTTCCCTGGGGTAAGCCTGCTAGGTGAGAGTGGGGACTGAAGCCCACCTCGAGGGCTGAGGCAGGACGGTGAGCTGCCGTACGAGGACCACCCACTCCTCGGACTGGTTGGACAGGACTCCTGCTGGTCAAAGGACCCTCGACCACTGCCACCAAAACCAAGGGACCTGCGGCTGCTATCTGCCCATGAGCGGCGGAGCCCACTAGTGTTGGTCCGGGCCGGGCTTGGGGGTCTGTCTGCCAGGTTGGAGGAGAAAGACCTACGGAGGGTTTGGGAGGTTGCAGGAGGACAAGGTGCGGAAGGGGAGGAGGCTCTGGAACTACGCAGTGGGACCACAAAACAAGAGGAAGAGGGGAAAGACGCATTCTCCAGTGTTGCCGTGCCTATCGCGGAAGAAAAGGAAGGAGATGCAGAGGAGGAAGCAAGTCTAGGGTTTCTGGGTTGAGGTGCTGCAACGTTATTTGCCCAAACATTCACTGACACGCCAATAGGAGGTGGGGAGAGTATCTGAGGGCTCAGACTTGAGGAAGACTGCCCAAAAGCTGAACTTGCTGAAGAGGTCTTGGGTAGCTCCAAAGTTAGGCCTAGTGGGTTATGGGAACTCGCACTTCCTAGACGCGTGCCCCGAGGGTGAGGAGGTTTGTTAGCCATGGGGGAGGAGTAATTATGCTGAGGAGGTGGGGAGCAGAGGTGAGTGAAGGAGGCAGGGGTTGGAGAGGGAGATGGGGACTGAACTCGTGAGCTGGGTTCGGACGCGGAAAAAGGCCGAGCTACACGGTTGTGTGACCCCGACCAGAGAGAATCTGTGGCGTTGGTGCTACCATTAGCTAGTGGCGCCCTCTGTGGACTTACTGACCAACCGCCATTACTGATGGCACGGTTATTACCTACATTGCTAATCGCTAAGCTAATGTTGTTATTGTTGTTGTTGTTGTTTGCATTCTGTGATGAATCAGTTTTGGAGTGAAGGAATGAGGGACGAGGGGAAGGGGAAGAGGGCTGATGATGGGGCGTCATAGACGGGGAATGGACTGGATGCTGACTGGGAGGGAGTTTGGGTGAAGGCGATCGCCGTCGTAGATGAGAGGAGGGTAAGGAAGACATGGGGGAGGGGGTTTGGTTTACTGCGTTTACAGGCGGGGCTTGTTGCGGGCCGCTGTTCTTTTTTGCCATGCTCTGACTGATGGACTGGCTAATACAGGAGGCAGCTAAAGATCTGGTGAATGCAGAAGAAGAAGCGATGGGGGAGGAGCAGGGGGGAGAGCGGAGAGAAGAAGATGGTGTAGGGGAAGAAGGAGGACCTGCTCTCATGGATGAAGACCACCCAGAAGAAGAGGAAGCAGGGGAGGGTGAAGAAGAGGAGGCAGGGGGAGCTTGCATCGAGGTACCCCTCCCAGAAGAAGGAATAGGAGAGAAAGGGGGAAGAGCCCTGGAGACAGTGTTCAGGGAGGTATCCTCAGCAGATACAGTGGTGGCAGAAGATGCTGGAGCACCCCTAAACGCTGAGGAGCAGGGAGGTGCTCGGACAGAGGAGGAGGAGAGAGCTTTGACAGGGGAAGGGGAGCAGTGTCTAAGGTTGGGTCTGAAGGCTGACGAGGCTGTGGTGAGGTCTGTGTCCAGGCCAGAGGTGACAAAGGCTGGGTTAGGTCTCTCCATCAGGCTGGATGTCTCTGAGGAGGGTCGAGAAGATGGGCGGCTGCCTGAAGGGAGGCATCGTAAGCCCTGCTGGTCTGATTCCCTAAAACTGAGAGAAAAGCACAGATTAAAAAAGAGCATACATTTTAAGTAGTTTATTCGGATGGTGTCCTTTTTTTGGACTGCCATGTCTGAGTCTGAGTGTGTATTGAAAAATCTTAAACTCTTGCACTCCTTGCACCATGGCTGACTCCTGCAACTTCTTTAAAGTCTGAATGATACTTTCAGCCTCAGTTTCCACCAATTTAGATCTCAGTGGATGAATCAGAAACTATTTGAAGTGGTGCCTGTAAAAATACAGAAACAGTGTGTTCAGTTGCACCCTGTGTTCACCCCCAGGTTGTCAACTCTGTGTCATGCCCCTTTGCTTGTGACATGCCAAAAGGCACCTTTTAGTGGCCTGTCAACTAACTCCAATGTAAACCCACACACAGCAATACCTGACACTGAATGCAACGGACATATTATAAAGCGTGAGGAAGTATGTGTAGGATGAGAGAGAGGGGAGGTGGATTTATGTTATATAGCTGGGCAGTGACGTGATGTTTTGATGTCACATTAGGTCACGTAACAAAACTACTTCTTTTTCCCAAACACGATCATTTTCTAAACTTAACCAAGCAGTCTCACAACAGCAATCACATGTTACAACTTGTGTCAGCTGTGTGTCACATTGATAAGCTAAAGGGTGCCCTTTGCGTCACTACCAGATGCCGACGAGTTGGGATTATTTACCAGCAAAAGCAAAGAAAACATGCAGTCTAGTGTGTACAAGAAGCTGAGAATATTCAGCTGTTTCCCAGAAATTTTCCCCATTCAAATGAATGGATCAATGTTCAAATCTGACACAAATTCAAGGTTGTTCAAGCATTTTGAAAGCCTATTTCTTCATTCATGCATTCACCTAGAAACTCCAAAACCCATAAAAACTTTTTAAAATATACAGACTTGTTTGGAGCTTGGTAAAAATGCCCTTTTCAGATTTTCCATTGGTTTGTTTTGGCAGAATGTTCAGAGCTGGAGAGGAGAGGAGTGCACAGAGCTTCTTAAACATTTCTCTTTAAATTGCTGCAGCGCCCACATTTTTCACTCTACATACATCATTTTTGGTCAAAATGAAGCAAAACTTGTGCACTTTCAAAAAATTATGCTTTGGAAGCAATCTGACTTACACATTTGGCACAGTGAGCCTGAAAGTGAGGGAAACCCTGATAACTGCCACGTTAAACTCAATATTAACTGAGACCAGAAAACTATTCTACAGCATTCGTATATTAATGAGATTATTCAAGGTTTAAGACAGCATTGCAGTGTAGCGTCAGCCTTTCAACATGCAGCATTCACACCTGCCATTTCTTCAGAAATTGCATCCTTTAATTGGCCTTTAAAGTCTTCCCAATTCTAAATAGAGTGCCTGTTTAAATTAATATTGTCTCTGTTGGGCTTGTTCTTCATGCCTCTACATGCCTCCATTACCTCTTGCTTTATGTAATATCACGTCTGTCCTATGTAGAAAATATAGGGCAAAGTACTTAAGGGCTTAAGTTGAATTCTCTAGTTTAGTGAGGATCTCCATTTACGGGGCCAAAAATCAAAAGAATACCAACCACAGCTGCTCTCACTTTGTGTGATGTTGTGTTTTCCGCCTGCTAACTTTCTGCAAGCTTGGTAAAACCCCAAACCTCCTTTTAGCCCACACACACACACACACACACACACACACACACACACACACACACAGTTGTTGTGTACTTAAAACACAGCCAAGTGATTTGGCTGAAGGCAAATGTTCCACTGATAACAAGCCAAGGTGGCATTCCTCAGTGTGCTATTAATCCCTGGCGTGAACAAAGTGCTAACAGTTCAGGAAAGTTCAGTTCAGGCGCCTTTTGGCACATTCTTTGAACTAACAGGCCTGACTTAACCTTTTCCTTTTTTTTTACTATGAAATCTATCAAATCGTAGTCTGATGAAACAGTCACATGTTTCTATTTTTGACATTTGGTATTTGTTAATGAGCCAAAAGGACAAAATAATGGGTCAAGCATCATTTGGGCGGCTCAGCAGTTCATTTGAACCTACAAAACATGTCTGGGCAGGGGGTAATCGTGGGTCAGAGCTGGGTTGGCTTTTGGGTTATGCTGAGGTGAGGGTTAGGATCAGGTTTACAGCTAATGAATGAGGAGATTCTGCAAATTAGTAAATACCTCTGTTGAACATACAACTTGTCTTGTCTTGTCTGATAGCAAGTCCTTCCAATTCCCTCATGGATTTCACAGGTTTTTGGGGGATTGTTGCAGCCTACAATGCCTGATATCACAGCTGTTTTTCTAAGAAAAAAAGTGATATACTTTAATATGTTTCGGCATATTTTGCAAGAAATTGCAGGACCAAGAAAATGACAAAAAAAGTTGCACTTTTTGGTGAGATAAATAATTTAAAATCAAAGGCAACTTATTCAAGTGACAATAAAACCAAACTGTTCTGAGTTTGTGCTACACTAACCAGTGGTGTAAGGTAGTTATGACCGGTCCTAGTGCACCCTTGTTGCTGGTTATGAAGCCCACACATACACACACACACACACACACACACACACACACACACACACACACACACACACACACACACACACATACAGTTTTAGGTGTATATGTAATTTACCAACAGTGTGATTTTGCACTGAAACAAGCTGCTGTGAATCGTAAAACCATGATGGAAATGGCTTAGCTGTTTTGAAGGCATATATAGATCATATCATTTTTGACATGAGTTCCTCTTTGAACACAAGTGTATTTCCAGGTGGCAGTCGGGCCCCTCCACCCCACGAGCTCCAGTGCAATCACGCCCCTGACACTAACATTACCACTAATCATTTAAAAGAGTACTTCAACCACAAAATGACCATTTGTTTAGCAGTAACTCACTGTATATTACGTTGAACTTAAAGATAACGTCCTGTCATGTGAATGGAGAATCCAAAAAACCACATTAGCAACTGAAGTAAACAGGGACTGTGTAGAACAACAGCACAACTACATCCAAACGTCTGTTCAGACTCTCACACAACTCACGTGAGTCTCAATTATCAAGTTGTATGCTCAGTACTTGTCAAACACATGCAGTTCACGACAACATTATGATTTCAAAGACTTAGCGAGTGTGTGTGTTCATCTCTCTCGCGCTCTGTTTAGATACCACTGACTAATATGTATATAAACACACACACACATATACATCGCATTTGTCAAACGGGGTGTTTTATTTTGAAAGTTGTCTGAAAATTGGCCGGATGCTGATGTTGTTCCTTTGTTTGACTTCCTGCCCGGCTTGACATATCTGCTCGCTGCTCACACAGAAAATAGACCAGACGCCGAAACAATTGCTGCAGGGCCGGTGTGGATGACACAATCTGTTAACATGGACCCCGAAAGGAAACTAGCTTCGCTCCAAAGTGCTTCAAGGCTATTCGCAGCGCTTCCGCGGGCAGTGTGGCCCTGGCATTATGTGAGAGTTTGTAAACAGATGTTTTTATGTAATTTTGCTGTTGTTAAATACGGCCCATTTGATCTAAATTCATGGGGAATATTTGCCTCTTTTGGAACCATCATTTACTGTGGAGTCATACAAGATACACAAAGGTTTCCTCACCAATTCAAGGTAACACACTTGGTGAGTAATTCATATACAAATGGTCATTTTGCAGGTGAAGTACTCCTTCAGTCTTGATTTCTTTAGCAATAAATCTGGACGCAACAGATTCTGTCGTGGCGATTTGTCAGCCATCCTCTGAGTGTGTTTGTCCATTAAGACTTTCATTTGTGTTCTACCAAAACCCTGTCATTGTGCAGAACACCAGGGAACAGCCTTAAATGTTGCACGAACCCATAACAACTGGTCAAATTTACAAAAACGTTGGATGATGGGCCAAAGTTGCGAGTGTAGTGTATTGAGATCCACTTGAAGCTGTGGAACAGATGACCAGCTAGGGGCCCAAGGTCCTGAAACATATATGGTCAGGGTCAAGAAGGTATTTATGGTTAAGGTCAGGAATTGGTGAAGTCAACTAGAATGTCTATTTGTTCTCTGTTCACCTTTGTCACACATTCCACAAAAGCAAACCCCTATATAAGCAGGGTTTGTGTGGCTGTTATTTAGAGTGGTTCATATTGGCTTTGAACTCTCTCTCAGGCGGTCCTAGGAGCCTGATAAGATGCTGTACGACTTGTAATAAACCTTTTCTTCATGCAAGCAAGACAGTGTCAGCGGAGTCTCCTTCATCACCTTCACATCATCGCTACTCAATAAACAACAGGAGATTGAGCAGAATTCATGAGGATGGTTGAATTTTCTGTTAGTTGTAGCAATGACAACATTGCAACTTCCTGAGGGGGCTAAAAAGCTGTGGAGAAGTTGTAGTGATCTGACAGAGACATACCTGGTGTTAGACAGAGCCTGTGTCCCCAGTGCAGAGGGTAAGTCCTGCGGTCTCTGGCTGGTGAATGTTGGTAGACGGTCTACGGACTGCACAGATGGAGGACGTGGTCGGGGAGGATTTGATTCTGAGTTCTGAACTGACGACCACGGACTTGGTGCTCTGGCTTTGTGCTCCTCTGGGGTTTCTGTGACTGTATGACCAGAAACCTGTGAGAGGTCAAAGGTCAAGTGCAAAGGCTGACTCAGGTTTGGTGGAACAACTAGTTCCCCTGGGGATCTGTAATGAGGTGTCTCTTCTGTAAAGATCACTGCTGAACCTTGTAGGATCATCCTGGGCTGAGATAAAGAATCATATTGTGTCTCATTGAATTTCATCTGCTCGCTCGCATCTTTCTTTGACCCTACGGAGACCCCCGGTGCATTGGTGCCTCCCTCTGCCAGGTTAAGTGTTACCCTCTGGGACTGCTCTCCAGCGAGTCCTGGGTGAGGCACTGTGGACCTGTGGTATTCTGAGGGAGCCTGCATCTGTGTAGATGCTACCATCAGTACCAGGTCTCCTGGGGATGCCTCTCCATCCATAGGTCCTGTGCAAACCAAGTATTCAGGCCCTGCATGAACACTCTGCACATCTTTGGTTAATATATTTCCGCTGTCAGTATGTCCTGTGGAAATTTTGTGCTCTGATGCATGTTTATCATGGGCAGCTGGTAAATTCTGCTTATATTTGTCCTGCTCATGTCCATCTTTGGAGATTTCCCACTGTGGTATGCTGTGAGCAGAGATGTTTGGCCGCGAGCATGCTGGCTGGGTCGTGATGTTTACAGCTGAGTCCTCTCTGATTGAGTAAACAGGGCGTCGACCACTCAGCTCTGACCTGCAAACAAACAGGAGGACAATCAAACAGTGGCTTTAAAACATTAATTAAGACTGAGAGAGTCAAGAGGGAACACTGGAAAAATGACACAAAATGTTAACACACACATAACGCATAATGATGTAATGGTGAAAGCAGAACGATGGCATCCTAGGCTGCAGTTCTTCTGCTGGTTGCCAGTTACACAAAAACTCTGAGAATGGGAAAGCTGCCATATTCCAATGTGTGAACTAAAGATTAGGAAAATGAGTTCTTATACTGAAGATGTAAAGACCCAGTGGCCCAAAAGAAAAAAACAAAAACCCAAACTACGATTAATGCCTCACAGTTGTGTGCATCTGTGAACCTGTCCAGTTACTGTCTGTGAAAACGTGACTTTAAGTGGACATTTGTGCCAATATGGAGGAAATTCCCTCAAGGTGTTCTTGAGATAACGTGTTCATGAGAATGAGATGAACGCAAGGTCAGAGTGACCTTTGACCACCAAATTCTAATCAGCTCATCCTTGAGAACAAGTTGATGTTTATGCCAAATTTGAAATAATTTCCTTGAGGCATTTTTGAGATATCACATTCATGAGTATGAGACAAATGAGGTCACAATGACCTTGACCTTTGTCTCTTGACCACCAAAATTTTATCAGTTTATCATTGAATCCTAGTGGACATTTGTGCCAAATTTGAAGAAATATCATGTTTATGAGAATGGGACAGATGGACCAGCCACGGCCATCGTATAAAAAGTTGGCATCATATGTTTCTGAAAACCACAAATGCGTTACAACGCTGTGTTTAATGTGTGGTTAGTTTTAGGCAGGAAATATTTACTTAAATGGATGAGTTGAGGTGCATTTAGCTACACAGACCCTAAGCCTTTTGTTTGATCAATGTAAACAGGACATTTCAACATTCAGTTCCCTGAATCTTTACGTTTATATCCGTATTTAAATACAGGCCATTGCAGTAGGTAGTGTAGTGCAGGAGGTGGGTCGCAGTGCGTTTCCAGTCCTATGTGCATTATGTTTCACTTAGTCAAAAGGTCATGACACCTTTACAAGCCACTGCACTGCACAAAGCTGGGTAGGCAGTTTGTTCTACAAATGCTTATGTGCATGCACGTCTCTTTAGATGGTGAAAGTCCGATTCAATGGAGGAGAATCCTGCAGAGTTGCTATTCCAGCATTGAAAACAACTGCCCACACTGCAAAGCAACCCAAAAAATAAAGACGGACTTATCAAAAAGAGAATCTGACAATAAACCAATCCAAACGTGTCGCTATCAGCAAAGTGTTTCAGAGATGGAGATAAAATGTTGGCAATCGTTTAGCCTTCTGCTAACTGGAGCCAAAGCTGCTGACCACCTAGCTAGAAGGAGAGCAGGCAGCAGCTCCTGAGAATCTAGTAATCAGCCGAAGAAACTCAAATCCAGTCAGCGCAAACCCCAGCTCCGGTGGACCGGACAGCCTGACTCCCACTGGATCAGAAAACGTTCTGTTGCTGCCATTACACAGGTTAGACCTGATGCTAAAGCTGCTGACCAAAGCTCCGGAGCTGCTGCCTGCTCTCCTCCAGGTGAATCACTCCCCCATATTCTGTTAATATTATCCACATACCTGTCTCTTCTCTCTGTCTCCTCGGTGTCTGAATAAACCTCCCCGTTCATGGTTGACGTCAAGGTGCTGCTACCGGAAGAGCAGCACAAACTGGAGCTCTGATCTTCAGGTTGTGTTCTGAGGTGATGTCTGGATGCTGTAGAGGCCGATGACATGTCAGTGGAGGTGTGCCTGGGGTTGAAGCTGTTTGCCTGGGGCTGAGTGGATAACTGGTCTTTCAGTGAAGCGGGTGGATTTTCAACAGGCATTGTGGAAATCTGGGAATTGTCACCTGATCTACAACCCACGCTGGAGTCTTTTTCTTTGGACAAGGCAGAGATGAAGTCCCTGGGCCTGGAGAGGGTGAATCCATTTGTCTGGTGACAAGCTGGGGTCGACTGCTCTTTGACATACACGTGACCAAACATCAGAGGCTCACAGGGGGAAATCGGTGTCTCCTGGAAATCTAGAAGAGAACAACAGAGAACAAATATCTTAGAAATGCACTTTAGAGCATAGAGAGATTAGTTCAGGATGGCAGTATTGGTCAGTCCAACACTTCGCTCCAAGAGTGACATAATCTTGAAGTTTTAGGAACCTACCATTTGTCCGGCACTCTGCTCTTTTGATCATCGTTTGGTCCTCCCAGCTCATGGTTTGGGCCTGATCCTGGCTGTAAGCCTTGGTCTGGTTCTGTGTCTGACTCCACATCTGACTTTTGGTTTGTATCTGCGACTGCTGCCTCATTTGTGTTATAGTTTGTTTCTGAACTTTGGTCTCGGAGTGAGTTTGGGTTCCATATTTGGTCTGTGAGTGGATCTCAGATTGACTGACTTCCATCTGGTGCTGTGTTTGCTGTCGGTACTTAGTTGAGGTCTGTATTTGGGTCTGACCTGACTGGCTTTCCGTTTGGGTCTGAGTTGAGTGTCCAGAATGTCGACCTGAGCCCCATGACTGGTTCCATAAAGCGCTGGCCCGCTTCTGATGCAGTGGGACCTTCATGGTGCTAGCTTTGGCACTGTACATCCGCGCCAGTGTTTGGACCTTGCTCAGAATACGCTCTGAG
The DNA here is from genome assembly GCA_035609425.1 of Epinephelus awoara. NCBI lineage: Eukaryota > Metazoa > Chordata > Actinopteri > Perciformes > Serranidae > Epinephelus > Epinephelus awoara. The sequence continues at coordinate 42,335,677 of CM069297.1, forward strand.
TTTTCCATTAGCATGGGGTCCGCCACAGGGCTGGCCTCAAATAACCCAATACCAGCGACGTCCGATCCCATGCTCTCAAACAAGACCCGGTTAGAGGTGACGATTCTGGAGTGGCGGGACCATCGACCCACTTTTATCTGACTAGGAAGACCCTCAAGGTTCCCGCTGGTCTTGGCTTGTTTGGTTTTTGTCCAGTTGAAGTGAGTTTTGGCCTCAGTTTTTTGACATTGCTCTGCAGGTGGCTGAGGTGCAAGGGCTTCCTTGTGGCTTCCATTTGGTTCTGCTGGGCCTGCTTGGCTGGTTTCTTGCCCATTAATAACAACCTGGTTTCCAGCACTGCTTTTGAGTATTTCATCTTGGTGCTTGGACTGTTTCGTAACAGTTGGCTCCTCTCCTTGCAGAGAGTTTCCACCATGCTCCCTAGTAGCCACAACACTTGTCTTCCCTTCCTGTTTTTCATCCTGTCTTTCCTCCGATGGTCCTTTGCAGACTTTCACATTTTTGTCCTGTATCTCAGCCTCTTCTCCAACAGGCTCTTTTGGATTCAACTGTAGATCTAGACCCACTTGGTTTAGGGTCTCCTTGTATTGCGTCACAGTTGAGGGTGGTGGGATTGGGGACTCTGCATCAAAATCCAATGAGCTGATTGGCTCATCTGCCTGTCTGTCATTCTCTGCATCAACTGGGAGCAGGGTAGGCGAAGAGACGAGACCAGTTGGGGAACAGGGCTCTGTCGCTCGATCAGTCACTGTATCGATCGCTTCACTTGTGTCACACTTGCTTCTTCCACTCTCTGGCTCCCCCGGGTGCCCACTAACATCAAAGCGTGACACTGACTCCTTTACCAAGCCAGATGGGATTTGAGAGAAACTGTTTCTCCTCCTTGATGCTGCTCCCTCTTCCTGTTCATCTTCCTCTTCTGCCACGTCCTCTTCAGCCTCGGCTGCTGCCTCGTAATAACTCCTGATCTTTTCGATGATCTTCTTGTCGCGCTTGGTTAGGTGGTAGCCTCTTGTTGTTGGCTGGTATCTCTGGATGGGGTGATGAGGGAGATCTTGATTTGAGGAGGAAGTCATGACCTCCGTGTTCACCTCTTCTTTAGGTGACTGACAGCTGCTGCTGTTTTCTCTTTCTTCCTCTGCTGAGATGGAGGGATGATGATGTGATGTCGGGGCAGGGATGATGCCCTCTCCTTCTCCTTCATCCCTTCTTTTCTCCTCTTCTTTCTCTTTTTCTACCACTTCTCCTTGTGTCTCTACATCCGCTTCCACTCCCTTTTCCACTTGACTTGTTGCATCTGGAATTTCCTGGACTTCGTTTGTAATTGTCTCCTTTTCAGGTTTGTTCTCCTCTCCACAGCCACCTGTCTGACTCTGGAGGGGGCTTTCGTTCTCCTTCTCTGCTCCTTCCTGCTCCAGTTGCATTGTGGATCCTTGTTCTGGGCTGGAGGGGCAGGCGGCTGGGGGCAGTGGGCAGGTGAAGTTGGTCTGGTTAGATGGTGGCTGGCTCTCTTTGGGCTGATCCAGGACCTGCTCCTGGAAGAAAAGTAAGAAAGCAGTGTATTAAAATGACTCGACCACAGTTTGTATAAAAGCAATAGGATATCTGGGGGACGTCCATCTGTAAGAATAAAACATATATAAATCTAATTAACAAGCAAGGAATCTCGTGGGTCCTTCACATATCTCCAGAACCGTTTATCCGATCTACTTCACACTTGTTAGGTGCATTGCTTGGTACACAAGGATTTGGACATGCAAGACCTCAAATGCTAATAAACTTAAGTGAACAAGTGAACAGTGCTCTGCATTAGGGCTCTGCAGAGAGTTGAGCACGTCTTCAAAACAGATGCAGAAAGACAGGAGATGTTACATCAGAGCAGACTAAAACATTTCAAGCATCAAGGATGTAACTTCTGGAATGAAAGCTTCTGTTCCCAGATCCAAGAAAGTGCAGTGTAAAGTTGTTTGGATGAGAAAAGTACAAGCTCTCCTGCCTCTGGACACACAGAGAGACAAGAGAGGGAGGGAGGGAGGGAGAGGTGCTGTGTTGCTGCCAGAGGAGCCTCTGACTGAGATTACCCTGAGCAGCAAGTTGCAAAAAGCGTCTTGAAAGTCTAGTGAGAGAGTTGCCAAGTGTGTGATGGGTATGTGCACATTTAAGTATTTCAGTACAATCCTTTTCCATTTTTGGCTCGACTGGTTCTCAAACTATAGTTCATTTACCACTGAAATGAAATGAAATGACAATAAATTTAGATTTTGATTCCCGCCCATAGTTCTAGTGCTCCTTCTTTGTGCAGTGTGACCGTGACTGATGACAGTCAACAATAAAATAATATGATTGGAAAAAACCTGCCTCCTGCATGAACTGTCTGGAGCTGAAAAGGGTGGGCTGGCTGTATTTCAATGGCAGCCATATTGGTGGTACCTGAAGAGCCTAATATTAATAATGATAGAGATGAATGTTTTCTAACCGTTGTGCCAGTGTGAATGGCGGTCAGCCCCTCTCTAGCTCTGCTCTGGTTGATGAACTCCAGGATCTCTTCGGTGATGGACAGGGTGGGGGGAGGGCTGAGGGGGCTCAGCTCCTCTTCATCCTCTTCCTCCTCATTTGAACAGAATGAAAAGAAATACAGTAGGATATTTCATTAGTATTAAACAAGGAGATGTATTTATATATCTTTTAAATATTACCAAGTTGATTCAGTCAAAAAAATTAAAGTTTAAACACATTAAAATTGAGTTCAATTTCTAAACGTACATCTCTGTTGTATTTAACGCTAATAATCAAATCAATGAAATGTCAAGTCCAACATAATTCAGTTTAGCAGAAATGTATCTAACTAGTCCACAGCCATTGGTAGCTTTGTCACCTTCTACCTGTGCCAGTCCTCAATGCCTATGTGCAGTTTCACATAGATTGACCACGTCAGTGAGTAGAAAAACGTGGGACAGACAGAATGACACACTGACAGTTTCTGTGATTATGTACAGCACACCATACCATGACTTAGTCATACCAAACATTAGAAAACACCAACATTGGTCCACAGGGGGAGCCACAGCCATCGGTCGCATTTTAGCCATTTTGAAGCATTTTTCTGTTGTTATAGCGCCACCCAGTTGCCAATTAGAGTTAAATTTCTCCAGTCACCTTGAGGCGTCCTGTTCTACATATCTACCAAGTTTAGTAAAAATCCATATGGCGGTTAGGCCTAGATAAGAAATGAGCTCTCTAGCGCCCCCATTTTGTTTGATGGGGTCAATAATGGAGGGGTCCCCTCAGATTATGTGTGGTCATATGCCTACAAAGTTGCACCACGCAACTTTGTAGGTTGATGGGTGAAACCCTTGAGATGTTATACACCTTTATGTGATGAGCCACGCCCTCCGCAATATTCATTGCCTTATAGAAGCTCAGTTTTAGTAAGTTTTCCAACTTTTGCCAAGAGGGAACTTTAGATATTGGTCCCTAGATTATGTTCACCCAGTTTCATGCAGATCGCTCAAACTTCCTAGGAAGAGATCCATTTGAAGTGTTTTTCAAAAGATTCAAAATGGTGGAAAAGTTATGGGTTCTTGAGGCAAATGTGTTCCTCATGAGGAGAGGCATCTCTGTGCAAAGTTTCATGTCTCTACCACATACGGGGCATGAGATATGCCCATTCAAAGTTTGACATTTCAGTGGGTTGCTATAGCGCCCCCCTTTGGCCAATTGATGTAATATTGCTTCATTGGCATCCTCCCATGACCCTCTACCACTGTGCCACATTTCACATGCATTGACCAAGTCAGTGAGGAGAAAAACGTGGAACACACACACACACACAGAGTTTTGGTCATTATATAGTAAGACGTAATCTGAAGTCATATCCCGTCACAGTAAAATACCTCTTCCTCTTGGCTTGGTCGCAGCTGTGTCGTCAGGCCTGGTTCGTTCCTCTCTGCCTCCACCTCGATGACGGAGGACGCGAGCGTGCTGCTGCTGCCGGCTGAGCCCAGACTGTCCGCCTGGCACAGCTCACCCTCACTGCCCGCCTGCTGCAAAACACAACAAAAAAAGGTCACTTTTACGTTTATGTCCAACCTGTTTAACTTCCTCAATCCTGTCCATTTTTTACTGTGAGCTCCTGGTGTGTCACTGAAAAACTCCATGTCTTAAACAATCACATTTTTAACACCTCAGTGAAGTTGCGTTTTCCAACTTGAATGATATACAACAGATTTCCTTTATTAAATTATCTCAATGTGTAACATGTCTCACTCAACATCCTGTTGATGACGGGAATACATCACAGTGCCTGCAGCAGCTGCAGGAGAGATGACATCTATTGCATTTACTTTTATTGGTTACTTTTTCTTCCTGTTTTCATCTTTATTTCTCATTATCTTGTCTTCTTTCTAAAATGTCTTTGTGTCTTATCTCATGTTTAATTTTCAAAGCACTAAACTCTGTTTATCATAAACTTAAAATTCATATCATCTGTATTAAAAGCAAGCAGTGGTCTGACTGAAAAGCTTCCTCCTCTATAACAAAACCACATCAGTCTATGACGACAGCTGGTGCTAATCCACTCAAATGAATGTGACAGGACTTTTGTTAAAACTCAGTGGAGCTGAAAAACTTCCTTACCTTCAGAGCTGCAGGATTCCGGGGCGGTGGGACACAGTTGATGGAGGGTAAAGAGGAGAAGCGGAGTGTGACAGTGGAGAGACAGATGGGAGTAGACAGACAGTTATCAAGATGTTGCAATTGTTTGACAGACACTTAACCACTTGGCACCCAAACTAAGAAACGTGAAAACGTCTCTGATGTCTTGTTTTAACAGGTCAGCAGTTGTTTTGATGGATTGAACCTGCTGGGCTGCAGGCCAGCTCTGCAAAGCTGTGCAAATATCAAACTCTGAGCTCACACTGCCGGGAACATCATTATAAATCAGAAGGTCCAGACATGCCCCACAGAGCTGAGAGGCTCTACTCTTCTGTAATAATACCAGGATATTTGATTTAATCACGCAACCTTCAAAACACAACCCCCTAACCCTGACCCTGACCACCTATCTTCTGCTCCTTAACCTGTTTTAACCTGCATGTCTTTGGACTGTGGGAGGAAGCTGGAGCACCTGGAGGAAACCCATACGGACACAGGGCGAACATACAAACTCCACACAGAGAAGCTCCATCACCCCAGGATCTAACCAGGAACCCTCTTGCCTGGGTGACTGGAGCAGTCTTGATAAATAATAAAGTTCCTGTTGCCCCACATGCTTCAGACAAAGGACTCGTCTCTGTACTTGTTTTATTAGATTTTAGTGCAGCGTTTGACACTGTTGACCATGAAATTCTGTTACAGAGACTGGAACACTTAATTGGCCTGAAAGGTTCTGCACTAAGCTGGTTTAAATCTTATTTATCTGATCGTTTTCAATTTGTTCACGTTCATAATGAATCATCCGCACGTACTAAAGTTTGTTTTGGAGTTCCTCAAGGTTCTGTGCTTGGACCAATCCTATTTATTCTATATATGCTTCCTTTAGGTAACATCATTAGAAATCACTCCATAAATTTCCATTGTTATGCGGATGATACACAGTTGTATTTATCGATGAAGCCAGAAGAAAGGGATCAATTAACTAAACTTCATAACTGTCTTAAAGACATAAAAACCTGGATGAGCACCAATTTCCTGATGTTAAATTCAAACAAAACTGAAGTAATTGTTCTTGGCCCCAAACAACTCAGAGACTCTTTATCTGATGACATAGTTTCTCTCGATGGCATTGCTCTGGCCTCTACCACTACCGTAAGAAACCTCGGAGTAACATTTGATCAAGATCTGTCTTTCAATTCTCATTTAAAACAAACCTCACGGACTGCATTTTTTCATCTGCGTAATATTGCAAAAATTAGGCCTATCTTGACCCAAAGAGATGCAGAAAAATTGGTCCACACTTTTGTTACCTCGAGGCTGGATTACTGTAACTCTCTACTATCAGGTAGCTCTAGTAAATCATTAAAAACTCTTCAGCTAATTCAGAATGCAGCAGCACGTGTACTAACAGGAACTAAGAAACAAGATCATATTTCTCCTGTTTTAGCTTCTCTGCACTGGCTCCCTGTAAAATCCAGAATTGAATTTAAAATCCTACTGTTAACTTATAAAGCTCTAAATAGTCAAGCTCCATCATATCTTAGAGAGCTCATAGTGCCTTATTATCCCACCAGAACTCTGCGCTCTGAGAACGCAGGGTTACTCGTGGTCCCTAAAGTCTCCAAAAGTAGATCAGGAGCCAGAGCCTTCAGCTATCAGGCTCCTCTCCTGTGGAATCATCTTCCTGTTACGGTCCGGGAGGCAGACACCGTCTCCACATTTAAGGCTAGACTTAAGACTTTCCTCTTTGATAAAGCTTATAGTTAGGGCTGGCTCAGGCTTGCCTTGTACCAGCCCCTAGTTAGGCTGACTTAGGCCTAGTCTGCCGGAGGACCACCTATAATACACCGGGCACCTTCTCTCTCTCTCTCTCTCTCTCTCGTATCCTATTACTGTATCTTGTTTACTCGGCCATTCTGGATGTCACTAACTCGGTTTCTTCTCCGGAGCCTTTGTGCTCCACTGTCTCTCAGGTTAACTCGTATTGCAGCGGTGCCTGGATAGTGTGACGTGTGTGGTTGTGCTGCTGCCGTGGTCCTGCCAGATGCCTCCTGCTGCTGCTGCTGCCATCATTAGTCATTAGTCATACTTCTACTGCTATTATAGACATATGATATTATCATACATGTAGACTGCCTGATACTAATATATACTTTCAACATATTGTACCACAGTAGCCAGAACTATAACGACAGTATTATTACTTTCATGAATGTTGTTGTAAGCTACTGTCATTACCGAGGATGTCATACAGATTACTGTATTGTGTCATACAGATTACTGTTAATTTGTTATGCTGATCTGTTCTGTACGACATCTACTGCACGTCTGTCCGTCCTGGAAGAGGGATCCCTCCTCAGTTGCTCTTCCTGAGGTTTCTACCATTTTTTTTTCCCCGTTAAAGGGTTTTTTTTGGGGAGTTTTTCCTTATCCGCTGTGAGGGTCTAAAGGACAGAGGGATGTCGTATGCTGTAAAGCCCTGTGAGGCAAATTGTATTTGTGATATTGGGCTTTATAAATAAAATTGATTGATTGATTGATTGACATGTTCAGCGCCCCACTAAACCAGATATTTTATCTAAAATTTTAAATTACTTTCATGTTTTACTGGGGCTCTTTTAAAGGGGAACTAACGTTTTTTCAACCTGGGCCCTATTTTCCGATCTCCTTTTGTCTAAATGAGTGATAGGATGTTCAATATGTGACATTTCTCCAGTATGAAGCTAGGGCTGACCTGCCTGCAGCCTGTGAGCGTGCGGGCACTCAGACAGCGTCAAACAACGTCAAAATACGTCCACTAAAAGTGCATTTTTTCACACAGATAGGCTCGGATTGTTAGTATAATTATCCGACGACAGAACAGAAAGGAGAAATGAACGTCTGTGTTTACCTTTAGCTGGATTCAGACATGTTCCTCTGCCTGTTGCTGCTCCCTCTCTCTCCTCGCCCGCTCTTCAGTTTCAATGAGCTCTGCATCCGTGGACGTCCTTGTACTCCGTGTTCAGATAAATACGGGCGCTCATCAAATTCAAATGGCTCATCCAGATCCAGTTGGTCAAAATCGTGAATATGAATGCGAAATCTCACGTCTTACGAGATTTGAGTTGTTGGAGTAGTAGTACACGGACGTACATGGACGCAGAGCTCATTATGTCACATATTGAACATCCTATCACTCATTTAGACAAAAGTAGATCGGACAATAGAGCCCAGGTTGAAAAAAAAACACGAGTTCACCCTTTAACGCCTATCTGACGCTATACGAGGAGATTTCTTTTCATACTGCCAGTCCCCGAGATCCCGTGCCCCTCGGAGCACTCTTTTTGGAGCGCTGCATTTGATTCCTAACCCCGACCCTGACCTGGCAATTTGTTACTTTACGTTTACACATTGTTGTGCACATCTTTGTCACTTTCACTACATAAAACAAACACCTACAACAATGCGCCATCTTAAAGTTCACACCCAGGGTGTCAGTTTCTAACTTTTTATTAAAGTTTACTGAATGTAATGTTTTAAAAAGTGTCTTCAGCTGTTCTCTAACTCTACGTCTCGGCACTGGTGAGCACAGTGTAGATCTTTATGCACTTCCTGCACTTTGACACCAAAGATTTTGCGTCAGGAACAACAGCTCAACCTGACATGTCAAAAAAGAGAAAACAATCTTACTATTTAACTGATGTGTGCATTTGTATTTGAAACAAAAAAAAGATTTTGATAAGAGTTTTTGATAACCGTTGCATCGTTGGTGTGAACATGTGTCTGAAGGTTACTGTAAAACATTCTCACCGTTGGGATGAAATGCTGCTTCGATGTCTTTCGCCGGAGCTGGAAAAGAAACAAAGGTTTTAAACAGGAATACTGGCTTAGGATTATGGCAGTAAATTACATCATCCTGCTATATTAATGAACGCTCTCTTTATTTCACCTCACCAACATCGATCATAAAAACAAGACACGTTTACTGTCATATAAGTCATAGTTGGTATGTTTTTGTAATGGCAAACTTTTGGCAGGGTGTGAGAAGCTTTTAAGAAATGATATTAATAAAAAAGGCAGCTGTACCTGTCATATAGAGGAGACTGCCAGTTGTTGTTACACAGTAACTCTTTTGTTTAAAGTTCTTCTCTCTTACTGGCAGTGTTGGAAGAAGTATTCACATCCTTTACTTTAATAAAAGTTCTAATGCCACACTGTGAAAATACTCTGCTGTAAGTAAAAGTCCTGCATTCACCTTACGGAAGTAAAGTATCAGCACAATGTAATAATAATAATAATAATAATACATTTTATGTCTGGGCACCTTCCATGACACTCAAGGTCGCCTTACACAGTAAAATCCAGAGTAAAATACAAAGTACAAAATAATTAAACATTTTATAACAAACAAACAAATATCAGTTTAAAAAGCAAACAAAACAAACATAAACTAAAACATCTGTTCAGGCGTACCCACTCAAAGAGAGTAGGAAAGCCTGAACAGGTGAGTTTTCAGCCTGGAGTTAAAGTGTGGGAGTGAATCAATATTTCGGAGGTCAGGGGGAGTGAATTCCAGAGTTGGGGAGCAGAGTGGCTGAATGCCCTGCCCCCCATGGTAGTGAGGCGAACGGAGGGGACAGTGAGGTGAATAGAAGAAGAGGATCTGAGGGTGCGAGCAGGTATGGTGATAGGAAGGAGGTCAGAGAGGTACAGAGGGGCGAGGCTGTGGACCGCCTTGCAGCTCAAAAGTATAATCTTACAGCGGATGCTGTAGGTGATGGGGAGCCAATGGAGCTGCTGTAAGATGGGTGTGATATGACAGGTGGACGGGGTCCTCGTGATAATACAGGCGGCGGAATTCTGAACCATCTGCAGTTTAAGGAGGATTTTCAGGGGGAAACCAAACAGGAGGGAGTTGCTGTAGTCAATCCGAGAAGTGACAAGACTGTGAACCAGTATGGCAGCAGTGTGAGGTGTGAGGGAGGGGCATAGGCGGTTGATGTTCAATCAATTTATCAATTTTATTTATAAAGCCCAATATCACAAATCACAATTTGCCTCACAGGGCTTTACAGCATACGATATCCCTCTGTCCTTTGATGTTGCGGAGATGAAAGTAGGCCGACCAGGTTGTTAATGTGGGATGAGAAGGAAAGTGTGCTGTCGAGGATGACACCCAGACTCTTGACCTGAGGGGAGGGGAGGATGGAAGAATTGTCGATCGATATGGTGGAACTGTGGGCTTTGGCTAGATTTAGTGCCGATTAGTAACATTTCTGTTGTATCACTGTTTAATTTGAGGAAATTGCATGTGAACCAGGACTTTATTTCATGAAGGCAGTCAGTAAGGAATGAGGGAGGGAGGGTGGAATCAGGTTTGGAGGAGATGTAGAGCTGGGGGTCATCCGCGTAGCAATGGAAATGAATGTGGTTTTTACGGAAAATGTGACCAAGTGGGAGTAAATAGATGATGAATAGCAGGGCCCCAGGACAGAGCCCTGGGGCACACCTGTGGAGACTGGGAGGCGTGCTAGGTAAAGTATGTATGTTGCAGTAAAGTGTTTTCCTGTTCCATCCGAAGTCTTTGGATTAATATTCCTGCTGCGTTATGTTGCATTGTATTGAGGTTGAGCTCATTTTAAATCCTTCATACACGGCTGGGTAGTTTAATCTACAGCGATGCATCATATTCTATCAGATCATCATGTGTTTGTAGTGTCACTGTCCTGTGAGAACCACAGTATCGGCCGAGCAGCTAACCTCCAGTTTGGCCCTCCGCTAACATGAATGCTGATAAATTATTTATAAATTTGTCCTGCGTTTCCCCCGACGCCGCTGGGTGCAGTTAAAGTATAACGGCAACTGGTGGCGTGTCATGCCAATGTGAAAGGACGGCTTTTTTTCATCAGTGTCTGACCGGAAAGTCACGGACCAAGTGCCGGATTTCGACGACTGTGGAGCGAGACTGGGTTGAATCAACACTTCTGGGGACGTATGATTATTACTGGACAGGAAGGGGATGAAAAACTGTAATCTGAAAAGCAACTAAAGCTGTCAGACAAATGTAGTGCAGTAAAAAGTACAGTATTGATAAGAGAAAAGTATCTCAGTACAGTACTTCATTAAAGTATTAATTAAAGTTATTCCACCACTGCTTACTAGAAGGAAAAAATAATGTCATCTACTTTTTATTTAAACATCTGGATATGACAGAAGAATAAAAAGTCTTTAGTGGGTTGTGTGGACCCTGAGCACTGACTGAAGGCCCTGTATGTGGACTTGTCCTCTGAGTGCTTTGAAGGAACTGTCTCTGTCTACCTGACTGTCTCCTGGTGCGTCTGTACGGCAGGTTTCCCTCCAGCAGCAGCGGCAGACTCTTCCTGGACTTCTCAGGCGTGTACATCAGCAGCTCTGGAGGCTCTGGAGGGACAAACAGAGCAAAGAGACCCTCAGTCATTTTACAAGACCTGCTGAGGAACTGGAATAAAGTGAATCTCTGGTTCTGGAGCACACACACGGAGCTCTGAACAGTTCTCACAAGGCCAACGAGCAATGACTGTAACCATGACGATATTCTGTTTAAATCTTGTTAATGCTTTCCTAAGTTATTGCACATTAACTGTAAATCACTGACACTTTATTTCATATTAAAATTAAAGAGTGTTATTGTATAATTTTCTTCCAGTCAACAGACAACATGTTAGTCCGTCTCTTAATTCTTTCTTACTTCCTGTCTGTGGCTCTCAGCTCCAAGCACATTGCTTCCTACTGAAAATGAAAAAATTTATAGCCACAAATGTGCAGTTTCATCAGTGGTCTCCTCAAACAGCTGCTCACTGTGGTTTGTATCAGACAAATGGAAGGAAATAGGCTGTGAATACACACATGTACTTGGTAGATTCATTTACTGTTGGTTTGATGAAAATACAGAATATTCCCTGGAGACACAGTGAAAAGTTTGATCACGTATGACGTGTTTTTATTGTGATCAGGAACAAAAAGACGACTAACCCTGACCTGACTGACGTCTGCCTCTGTGATAGCCGTGGATATCGTCCAGTCGCGGTGATGCGGAGGACTTCTTCAGGTTGTCCTGGTCAAACTGAGGAGCTGAAATACAGGAAGTGATGTCACCACATCTGCACATGCCAGACCCAGCTATTCAGAGCTGATGAATGTATTCATGCATCAGTGGTAAAAATTCTTGTGAAAAGAGCAAGAGAAACAATCCATCGCACCAAAGTGAGTAGTGAGTGTGTGTGTGTGAGAACTCACATTGACAGAAGTTGTCTCCCAGGACCTGCCTCGCCTGGAATGAATGATAATCAATGAGTCATCAAGACAGGAAACACTTCAGTATTACACTTAAGGAGGAAGTGATAAAAGACAGGATTAATGTCTCACTCTATGAGTTGGACTTCTGCTGAAAAATAACAAAGATAAGAAGAATGATGCCTTCCAACAGTCAGTGTCTGTTTAAAGTAACACTCTGTAGCACTAAATCATCTACACCCATTTAATTTAACAGACTAGAGTCCGACATAGTGCATGCTGGGACAAAAAAAATAAATTACGGGGCAGCTGAAGGGCTCAGCTCAGGGAGGCATTCATTAGCACTTTGTTTACGGCTGTAGAGACTGAAATAATGAACAGTTGAATCAGCAGGAGGGGCTGTTGGTCAGGACTCTCAGTGAACCACGTGTGTCTTCACATACAGACAGAATCACTTCAGGGCGGCAGTGGCTCAGTCTGTAGGGACTTGGCTTGGGAACTGGGCAACTGCTGGTACAAGTTCCCATGCCGACCAAGTATGCAGTGTGGACTGGCAGCTGGGAAGGTGCCAATTGCTTCCTGGGCACTAGTTTGGTGCTCTTGAGCAAAGTGCCAAACCCCCAAACAGATGACCCTGTGGCCCTTCCTCATAATGCATGTGTGTATAAAAAGACAACAGTCGACTGCCTGATTGTGTCGACTGACAAATTAGAATAAAGGGAAAATGAGAATTAACACCTTAATCACGATATCTTATTAGATGTTTGTGTTTTGTCATTATTAAGGCCAAAAACATGTTTTGTGAGGCCACACTTCGACCTTCGACTAGGGATGCATGATATTGGATTTTTCGCCAATATCTGATATGCTGATATAAAACAACTAGGGCTATCAAAATGACACATTAATTAATCACACAAAAAGCTTGCGTTAACAATGTTAACACTGATTAATCATGTTCCGTGGTGCCCTTTGACCCGGCGCGTCACTGAAGGCCACAGTGGTGTAGTCACATGATGGAGGCAGACGAGACGACGCTGCTCGGCCCCATGAATGGAACATTGACAATTAAAAAAAACACCCAGATGGAGCTGTTGATAGGAGCGCTGTTCTCTGCAGGGTCTGCAGGAAGGAGAACGTCAGTCTGAAACATCACCTCAACACAAAGACTTTAGCAGTGAACCCAGAGGTCTGAGCTAGCACAGCCTCTGATGCTAACGCTAGCAGCTAGCCTCGTCACGCCACACTGGACCAGGTGTTTAGACTGAGTCAGTGTACCTGTGACCGACTCACTGACTCTCTTGTAAAATGGACATCCAGCAGCTTCACTGCGACACATCTGACAACATTCATTTGAAATGAAATTTTTTAAAAACACTTTCACTGCAAAAACTGGTGTATGAGATTAATTTAGATTAATTAATTAGATCAATTTTTTTAATCACTTGATAGTGCTAATAACAACTCATTTCACCGATAATCGACATTTTTTTCCCTGCCTAGTTTTGGTGATCATCAAGTCTCTTCTTTTGTGGAATTAATATCATATTATACATGTATACTCTTATCATGACGGCCCACCTGCTCATGGAGACATGAAATACAATGATTTTCAATGTATGTGATATTTATTCTAGGGATGTAGGGACTGAATATATTCGGTTGAATATTGCAAAAAAACACACATTCGGTATTCGGTGGAATAAGTGAAAAGCAAGGCTGAATAATAGCGGCGTGTTTTGATACGCAATCAAACAGCATGCAGTGATGGTAAAATGTCAGCAGTGGTGATATTTTACTCCGTCCGTCACCGCACTGCATTTGCGACTAAAAATAGTTTTATCCAAGCAAAATAAATCATTCAGCACGCTGTGTGAGTACAGATTTCAACCAGCAACAGAAACGAAAGGCGAATCCCGCCGGTTGTGGGTTGAACAGGGGTCACAGACACAGACAGGAATGTATTCCTGTGAAATACAGCGGCCATAGTGCTCCGCAGCGCAAGATATTTGGCCAAGCGTTTAATTTTATTCGGCTTCGGCCACACATTTTCATTTCGGTGCATCTCTAATTTATTCATTGTGCAAAATAAGAAAAAGCATGTTGGCTGATTCTGATGGGTCATTTTAAAGCCATTATCAGCTGATGCCGAGGACATGACGGTATCATCGTGCATCCCTCCCTTCAACTAATTTTAATCAGTTTATTCAAAGTGGACGTTTGTGCCAAATTTGAGAAAATCCCCTCGAGGTCTTCTTGAGATGTCACATTAACACAATGAGACAGACCCAAGGTCACAGTGACCTTTCACCCCTGAAATCTAATCACTTCACTGCTGCATCAAAGTTCATGTTTGTGCCAGTGCTAAAGAAATTACCTCCAGGTGTTTCACACAAGAATGAGACAGATTTGGTCCCACTGACCAAGACTGTCTTGAGATATTGGACTCATGAGATAGGGACAGGTGATTGGACAGATGGACGAACAACCCAAAAACATATTGCCTCTGGGCAAAAGAGGCAAAAAAGAAGATTCACATTTTACAGAAACAGATGAAAAAGTTGTGGTTTCTCAGTCTGTGTTTTTATGTTTTCTAGTTCTGTCTGGCGGATTAATTATCCTTCTTGTGTTTATTTTGTTTCTGCTCATCAGTCTGGTGCCATGATGGTTTAAAGACACGAGCAGCAAAATTTATTCTTCAGAGTCGACTTTCACTCATGTGTCCAAGACTGAAAAATATTCTAACACAAAAGTAAGTTTTGCTTTTTATATTTTACTGTATTGTTTCATCAGTGAACCTCTGATTTATAGGTTTGGGTGTGTGTTTGGTGTCAGAGCTGTTTGGCTTCTCTATATTGACATTTACAGCAAAATCAGCCTCAAAATCAGAAATATTTTGTTATTATTTATGTATTGAGGTTTTGATGTCTGTGCCACAGAGCACAAAGCAGCTGCAGGTCTTCCCTCTGACGGCTTTGAAAGTGAGATAGAGAGTTTGTGTGTTCGACCAGCAGGTGGCAGCAAAGACCAACTGAACAGTTCTGGTGTCCATGTCCAGTGTTTTTCTACTTTCACTGCTGCCACTGGTTTTACTGCAACCAGAACTACGACTGATAGAAGTGACTGAGTTACTGCACTGGTACAGGTAATACTCCAGGTAATACTCCAGGTAATACTACAGGTAATACTCCAGGTAATACTCCAGGTCAGGTAATACTCCAGGTAATACTCCAGGTAATACTCCAGGTAATACTCCAGGTAATACTCCAGGTAATACTACAGGTAATACTCCAGGTAATACTACAGGTAATACTCCAGGTAATACTCCAGGTAATACTACAGGTAATACTCCAGGTAATACTACAGGTAATACTCTAGGTAACACTACAGGTAATACTCCAGGTAATACTTCAGGTAATACTCCAGGTAATACTTCAGGTAATACTACAGGTAATACTCCAGGTAATACTACAGGTAATACTCCAGGTAATACTCCAGGTAATACTCCAGGTAATACTACAGGTAATACTCCAGGTAATACTACAGGTAATACTCTAGGTAACACTACAGGTAATACTCCAGGTAATACTTCAGGTAATACTCCAGGTAATACTTCAGGTAATACTCCAGGTAACACTACAGGTAATACTCCAGGTAATACTACAGGTAATACTCCAGGTAACACTCCAGGTAATACTCCAGGTAATACTCCAGGTAACACTACAGGTAATACTCCAGGTAATACTTCAGGTAATACTCCAGGTAATACTACAGGTAATACTCCAGGTAACACTACAGGTAATACTCCAGGTAATACTTCAGGTAATACTCCAGGTAACACTACAGGTAATACTCCAGGTAATACTACAGGTAATACTCCAGGTAACACTCCAGGTAATACTCCAGGTAATACTCCAGGTAACACTACAGGTAATACTCCAGGTAATACTTCAGGTAATACTCCAGGTAATACTACAGGTAATACTCCAGGTAACACTAAAGGTAATGTTGCTCCTGTTTTTTGCTTCTGCTGTTGGACACACTACAGGGACACTATTGCCCCCTGTACAACTACTACTCCCTCCTTCCCTTCCTCCTGCCTTCTCTTCTGTCCTTCATCCTACGTCCTTAAACTTCTTCCTCTCCTTCTACTTTCCCTCCTTCTTTTTCCTTCTCCCCTCTCCTTCCTCCCTTCTTACTTCCCCTCTGCCGTCCTCCCCTTTCATCCTCTTTTTTCTTTCACTTTTCCCTCCTTTCCTTCCACCCTTCCTCCCTCCTTATCTTCCGTCCTCCTCTTCTCACTTTCCTTCCTCCATCCTCTCTCCTTCTCTTTCCTCCTCCCTTCTTCCCTTTCTTCCTCCATCCATTCCTTCCTTTTCCCCTCCTCCCTCCTCCTTACTTAACGTCGCCCCTCCCTTCTTACCTTCACTGCTCTCTCCTTCCCTTCCTTTCTCCCTTCTCACTTCCCCTCCTCTACCCTCCCTCCTTCCTTCCTTTTCCCCTCCTTCCCTTCCCTACTACATCCTTAGCTTCCTTCTCCCTCTTTTCCTTTCTTCCTTTCTCCTTCCCTCTCCCCTCCTTATCTTCCCTTTTCCTTCCTTCCTCTCCCTTCTCCTCCCTCTTTACCTTCTGTGGGAGAGAAGCAGGATGATTCTCTACGATCAGTCTCTTGAGGTAGTGCACCCACAGCCTCTTCTCCTCCTGGTTCTTTGTCTGCAGTAACATGAACAACAGTTTATAAGACGTTTAATGTCTCTGTCACAGACGGAGCCTCAGCGTGACCTCAGACGGATCACAGCTGGACTGAAATGTTGAGAATGTTGAGTGTTCAGTCCAACACTCACCTGGACGATGTGCTGCTGTTTGGGAATCGTCTGATCCGACACTTTGAAGCACAAAGAATCCTTCAGATTCTCCACCAGCAGCAGATTACAACACTGCAGCAGAGAGACAGAAAGCAGAGCAGGACGGTTTTAAACACTGAAAGGTTTTGCACCAAAGCTGCAGCTGTATTGTTAGAGTTGAGCAGCAGGTTTAGCAGTTGAGTCTAAAGCCGGATGTCCACAACAATAAATAAAAACCATGGTGACACACTCACAAATATATGGGTGCTGTAGACGAACTGCTCCAGCCTCTTCTTGGCGATCAGCAGCATCTTATCAAACAGGAAGAACGCCCTCTCCTTCTTCACTCTGTGGACCTTGAAGGAACCTTCCAGAACCAGCTCTCCAAACCCGCTGAGGTCCGGCCCGCTCCAGTTCACCAGCAGGGACTCAATCTCCTGTGAGGAGGAGGAAAAACGTCACACGTCATGTTATGAAGATCAAGAGAAAGAATCTTCCTGAGCTGGTTGTTGAGTCTCCATTTAGACTCATTTTAAACTTGACACGATACGTTTTCTGAGGAGGGAAGAAGGAGCATCACTGGAGGCTGGTTGTGGTGATGCAGCTTTAAAAATGACATGGTTTGTCATTGAGGCTTCCTCAGTGTGCTCGTGCAGAAACAAGAAAAAATCTTAATATAACATCATCTGTAAAAATGACCACATGAACTTCTTGACAGGAAAAAACATTGAGTCACAAACAGGAAGGATTTTTTTTTTTTTGTGAAAAATAAAACAATCTCTTTAAACCATGTGAACTCTCCTCCGTCTGAGCTGGTGTGGCCGTTTCCCCTCCGGTCCCAGCTGCCGAGAGGTCAAAGGTCAACACCTGTGCACTTCCTGCTCCGTCAGCCTTCAGAGGTTGAACTTATGAAACGCAGGTCAGGACTGCTAAACTATTCCTAAACACACGACCTGGATGTCTGTGTTTCCAGAAAACAGTGAGCTCCTCTGTAGAGCCACAGGCAGTCATCCAGCTGTGGAGACGACCTTTGACCTCACACAAGCAGCTGGAGGAGAGAGTGGGAGGGATGTAGAGATGTAAATGAAGCTATCACAGATTGAGACTTAAGAGGCAAACAGGTTGTTGCTGACGACGTTGGCATAATTGTTTTGTACTCCTGTTGGCTGTGTAGGTCCAAAGACCAAAATTCAAACTGCACTGAAGCTAAAGAGCGTTCATAACGGCCTGTCCGAAATAAAAACCTTCATTTGAATTTCAGAACAACATATGCTGAAGGCTTGTATTAGGCTGGTACTCGTTACAATATCGTCCTTAAAACGGATTCAGAACGCCACCTCAAATGACCCCTTTCAACATGAAGGTGCGGCGGCTCTACTCCGAGCTCCCTCCGGATGCCCGAGCTCCTCCCCCTATGTCTAAAGCCTGATTTATGGTTGTGCATTGAATCGACGACGTCGCTACGTGGTTGCCGTGACGCCGTCGTGAACCCTTCGAACTTCTCTGTCACTCTGTTTCGTCGCGGTGCAATTCACCGCCAGAGCAGTAGGAGGCTTCGTTCCTTTCCTGAGTGGTTACTGTCGTCTCTAGTTGATTCTTTGTTTAGCTTCCGGCTTTTACGGTCACAGAGAAATGAAAGCGGAGCACGGACAGACGGCTCCGGCCGTATCCGTATTGAACGTTGAGCATAATGGCATATATATAATGAGCCTTAATACTGCAACATCTACATCGCAACAGAAGATGTTTAAAGATGGCGGAGATGGCGGAATCTGGAAATACGGAAGCGGAAATGCGTTGCTACCAAGCAAACCAATCACAGCCGTGATGGTCTGCCCTGGGTCTGCGTCGCCTCAACGCGTAGTTACATTTTTGGGGAGGTGCACATCAGGCTACGCCGGGGGCTACGGCGAGCCTTCTGTGTAGCCCCGTACCCTGCGACGTAGCGACGTCGTCGATTCAACGCACGACTATAAATCAGGCTTAAGGCTGAGCCCAGACACCCCACAGAGGAAACTCATTTCCACCTCTTGTATCCGCGATCTCATTCTTTCAGTCACTACCCAGAGCTCATGACCATAGGTGAGGGTTGGGACGAAGATGGACCCGTAAATTGAAAGCTTTGCTTTCTGGCTCAGCTCCCTCTTCACCACGACGGACCGGCGCAGCGCCCGCATCACTGCAGAAGCCACACCGACCCGCAGATCCATCTCACGCTCCATTCTACCCTCACTAATGAACAAGACCCCGAGATACTTGAACTCCCCCGCTTGAGGCAGTAACTCTCCCCCATCGGTTTCCAGCAGAGAACCATGGCCTCAGATTTGGAGGTGCTGACTCTCATCCCTACTGCTTCACACTCGGCTGCAAAACGCTCCAGTGCATGCTGGTCACGGTGTGATGAAGCCAACAGAGCAACATCATCTGCTAAAAGCAGGGACGCAATTCTGAGGTTCCCAAACCGGTTTTGAGCAAGATATTAAAGATATTAAAGATACTAAATTGCTCCTGATGGCTGCTCCATTGGTGTGTGAGTGTGTTAAACCTGAGTAGCAGGTGGCACCTTGTACGGTAGCCTCGGCCACCAGTGTGTGAATGTGTGTGTGTGACTCGTGGTGCAAAAAGTGCTTTGAGTGTTCGGAAGAATAGAAAGGCACTGTACAAGTGCAGGTCCATTAACTATGTATGATGTGGTTCCAACAGAGAGATTATTTGGAATATATCATCCAACTATTCAACACTGAGCAAATCCACAAACATCATTCAGAGATTTAAGTGATCAGACTGTTGCGTCTCTCTCTGACGCTGGTATCAATGAACATCACCTGCCATTATTTGTCTTTTCTTCTCCATACTGATGATACGTTCAACTTTTTAGAGCTGATATACAGGTCAATTTAAATTTAGGAACCTTTGAATTTAACAGAGCTGATCTAAATTGACTCAGACAGAGTAGAAACAGGCAGGAAACAGTGAGAGAAAAACCTGAAAAGCTCAATTAAGGCAAAACTGTCAAAGAGGCTAAAGAGGACCAAAGCAAGGAAACGGCAGAAATGACAGGAGGGTGTTAAAACGAAGCCGACACACACACACACACACACACACACACACACACACACACACACACACACACACACACGGTGAAAACATCCACGTGTGATGGAACAGGTTAATAACATGTTCCCGTGTGTGTCATGATGTGAACACATGTCGGGGGAAGTTGTGGAATGCAGCAGTTGTAGAGTTTGACACCTAAAGGTCAACCAGCTGACCTCCAGCCGCCCGTCTGTCTCTTTACAGGCCTGAGGAGGAAAAGCTGGCTGCAGGCTCAGAGACGGCGTGTTGGCCTGTTAGCTGCTCGAGTGCGAACACTGTCAGGAAGCAGGAAAATCCGCTTGGCCTTTTTGTTCCTACACTGTGCAGGTCAGGGCTTTCTATTACTGTTACAAGGTTTCACAGTCTAGAAGATGTTGGAAAGATTTGTCAACCTCTGTGGAGGTTTGAAATCCTTCAGGTCATGACTGCCTCTGTCCTGCCGCCACAAACACTCACTAAAGCACCAAATGTAGGTTAATCCTAAACAACTTTTATTGGTGACCTGTCACTGTGTTTCCATCGAGAGAATAGAGTCACATAAAGTGAGACATTTGTGTTTCCTGGCAGGTTCCCTGTTCTAAAAGCACTTGTCTTTAATGAAATATTGCTGCATTTCCTGCCAGGTCTGCTCTTCTCTAGGAGAGGCTTGATGACTGCAGTTTTCAAAGCATTTGGAGAAGTGCCAGATTGGAGGAAGACATTAACTCTGAGTTAGTTATTTAACCAGGCTGCTCAGTACAGTTTGAAGGAACATCAAGGCAGCAAGTGGAAGAACTGAGACGTATGCAGTGATGGTACTTTATTCTTTGGTAGGAGTTAATCGCACATCTGATGTCTTGAACCTTGTTATTAAAAAAAGTTGTAAACTCATTACATTTGCTGCTGGAAATTAGTTCTGAAGATACTGGAACTGAAGAGTTTAGTTAGTCTGTCTGCAGCAGCAAATAACATGAACAAGTTGCGCTTTGATTTACGCCATTTTTCTTCTGCTATCCCGCACTCCCTTCTCTGAACCCTGAATCCAATCGATCATCAACATGATGTTTGTGGCCATTTTAAATATGACGGCTTCCATGAATAGTGTTTTGATGTTCTTATTAAAGTATATTATTTCAACATTTGCCAATCCATGGACAATTTTGGGTGTTATTGACAGATCAAAAAATACACAGCAATTATGTGATAGAGCAACATCGTCTGCGTTTGCACTGTAGCACAGCAGTATCGCTGTAGGAATGTGGTTGTTTTTTACCAAGTCATCGTTGCATTTCCTGCTCGCATCATGTCATGAAAAGCAGTTGGTCTACTGAAGTATCGCCTAAACCCAACCGCCCATTGACCACAACATCGTTGAAATATAAAGAAATATAAAGTTTTACAATATCTGCTTCATAACAAAGCACAAATGTAACATATCCATGGCTTGCAGAAATGTAGCACGCCACCATTTTGTCTGTTGACTGGGTTTAATAAAACATAATCTCATCACTGACCTGGACAAAAGAAGTGACTTTGTTTTTAAAAAACAGTATTATTCATGTCGTTATTCTCTTTATGGACAGATGATGGCAAAAACTAAACCATAATGTTCATCATTACAGAAAATATCCCTTCATAGAAAGCTAAATGAAGTGGAGGTTCATGAAAACTTCGGAAGGTGTTCCTCAAGGAACCTTCAGAGGTCCTCTATAATTCTAATCTGAGGAAGTGCTAAACAGCTTTTTTTTATTTATTTATTTATTTTATAAAATACATGCTAACTAGATCTAGTATATCTGAGAAATGATACTGGCTATCAATTTTTGGACAGATATAATTTCAGACAGATTTCTTATCTGTTACCAAAGTTCATTTAGTGCAATAAAACTGGCCCTTGTGTCGAAGTCTGGTGATTTTATGCTTTAATCTCTGGCCCATCATTTTTGCTTAATTTATACTAAATATTCTAGTCACATCAGAATAAGTGCTGTATATTAATGTTAACGCTGACACATGTAAATGCTATAATAATGTTCCCCTTATAAAGGTAATAGAAGTTCGCCAGGCTTCACGAATCATACACAGCATATAATCTCTTACCTGCAGTCGTACTGCGTGTTCCTGTTTCCTCTTCATGTCGTTGATGTACCAGGCCACCGCTGTCATGGTGATGATGGCGTCCTCAATGACCTCATATCCAGGGTCGCTCTTGTCAAAGTGCTTTGAAAGTTCCTGAGAGGACATTCAGACATGAGACCAATTTGTAAATTTGCCAGAAAAAAAATTACAGAGAGTTTATTCCAAACTACAGTGCTCTGCACACAACTGTTTTCAAGTGGTGAATAAAAAGATACATTAAATACAGAATTAAACAATATAACCAGGCTGACACAGCAGTTCATCACAGAAATGAGTGAAGCAGGACCAGCTGAGGATTATGGGAAAATCCCAGCACAGCTCCAAACACATGTTTGACCGGTGTTTATACTGGCCACTGTAGACAGAGCAACAACTACACACAATAATACAGACCAAACACGAGAGAACAAAGACCAGGCTTTAACCGTGTGTGTGTGCATGTGTGTGTGTGTGTGTGTGTGTGTGTGTTGGTTACTGTCTGTTTCATCATCCCTCTCTCGCTCCTCGCTCCTCTCAGAGGTGGGCTTGGACTGGAACCAGTGAAGAAACTCAACAAGTTTATTGGGAAAAGCTGCTTGTGTGTTTCCTTGTGCAAGTGCATGTGTGTTTTGTGTTTTATGGACGAGACAGTCAGCTGAATACCTTCAGATGTTTGAGTTAAGACATTTGTAAAGGTCGTGACTGATGATTCCAGAGAGAGCTGGAATTGATTAGAGAAATAATTATACATACTATTATCACCAGGCCCAACAAAGAGTCAGGGGGCCTCTAAAGTCCGGGCCCTGCCAAAAGTAGGGATGTCCCAATCTCTCTCGTTCTTTCTCTCCTGATCCTTTAACTCTGAGTATCAGACAGACAGACAGCTACTTTTTCATTTTCATTGGGTACAGTGTTTATCCAACACACTGCCAAAACAAACTCTCCTTCATTCTCACTTGCCTGAAGCTTTACGTCCCCTTTTAAAAGTCTGGCAGTCTCAGGGCCATCACTCACTTTGTCTCCTATCAAGTGACCTGGAGAAGATCTGTATCTGAACTGTGCAACATGTAACAGGAGTCCCATAAAGCTCCGTTCTGGGTCCCCTCTTCTTCTCCGTGCTACGATATCTTAAACTTTCAAAACCAAAGTTACCCTTTTCCACCAGCATGGCACGGCTTCGTTTCAGCTGAAATGCTGCTGGACAGCATCAGCTTGAAACGCTGCTGGTAAAGACGTAATATGGACACTTTTAGGGCCGACGCCACGATGACGTCATTTTATTGCTGTAGGCTACATAGGAGTCAACAGAACTTGCCTGCTAGCAATAGCTAATGTTTGTGGAGAACTGTTTTGCCTTCAGCTAAGCCACACCCACCAAAAAACATCATACTGTTTACTGGCAGTAAAAGGGTCTATAAGGAGCTGCAAAGTCCCTGTAGGGTCCAACAAGTTTTCTCAACCTCACCACGAGCTTCTGTTAACGTCCCAGCGTTGGTTGTGGTGTCTCAGTATGTCAAAAGCAGACACCGAGGATATCTAACAGGTAATATGTAGACGTGAATATCCACTGACAAAGCTGATAAATGTGAAGACTTGGGATGAGAACATGTTGAACTGGGACAGGGCAATGACTAATGGGAGTCTTCCATTGGCAGGTGAAGTCTCGGAGTGGACGTCATGGCTCGATCTGGAAACTGGATGATGAACTGTCACTTCACCAAACATGTCAGCAGCAGTTCCAGTAGACTCCTGTACAACGTCAGGATTATTTACCTCTTCGTCACCAGGGAAGAGGCCCTCAGACCTCTGCAGCTCATCCAGAATGCTGCTGCCTGTCTGGTGTTTAACCTCCACGAGTTCTCCCACAACAGTCCTCGTCTCCGTCAACTGTACTGTCTCTCTGCTGCAGCATCTTCCAAATCATGTCTCTGGCACTGGAATACAGGGCAGCAGAGGGAACTGCTTCTTTCTACTTCCAAGTCATTGTCAAACACTGAACTCTTCCTCTATGTCCAGACGTTTAGCTGTCCCGTCACTGAGAGGACCCTGGGGTCACTCATCTGGGTCAATGCTCCATCTTTCACTGCAGGCTGAAAACTCTCTGCTCCAACTTGACACCTCACGCAATTTCTAACCTATTTTATTGCAATAAATGCCCTAAAAACTTTACCGCAGCTCTCTGAACACAGCTTTACATTTCATTTTTGGATGGTTGCATTTCCCGATCTTCCAAAATCTAATTCTAGTTTTTATTTTGGGGTTTTTCCACTTAGCGTTCATGGCTTTGGTCAAATATATGTCACTCTACTTAATCATTATACACATAAAAATCCTGTTCTCTTCAGTGACCCTCATCTGGCATGATGATGTCACAGTCTTCTCCTTGTTTTATTGGCCGTGAGCTCTGATGTCAGTAAAACCGCGCAGATGTGAGCTGACGAGGACGTACAACAAAGTCCACATGTGGGACACACACTTCATCTTTAAAATCAAAGAGGAGACACACTCGGTGTCCTCAGCTGTCCTCTGTCTCCCCTCAGCATTTCGTACTGAGTGCAGGAAAAACTTTATTACTCTCTAATTGGAGCCAAAAACAATGTTTACTGACAGGAAACAGAGTTGTCGCCTAGAAACCAAAACTTTATGAAGATCCATCAGCTTCTTCTCAACATCTTTAACACACACGACTCCAATCAATCAAGTATCAAATCGTAACGATCAGTGGCGTGCTTAAAAAGCTGCGTACATCTTTCCATTAGATTTTTCAGTCCTTTTCATGGACTGCACCAAGTATGTGACGTGTTACATATTTTATCAGAAGGTATTTTAAGCACAGTACCTCATGTAGTTCTGGAGGTGGTACCTGCAGGAGTTTGAGGTATTTGAGGTAAACATGTATTTGAGGTGTTATCTATAGAAACAGGTGGTTTGTGAGATATTATGTGTAGTATTTGCCTGTAGGAGGAGGTGCTATGTGGAGAACCATATGAAGTATATGGGATGTTGCCTGAAGTAGCTGGTGGTATTTCAGGTAGTACATGTAGAAATTGGTGGTATTAGAGGTACTACCTGTAAGAGAGGGTGTTATTGATGTGCCAATCGTGGTACTTTGGGAGTTCCCTGAATTTACCCACAGTAAATTACCTGTTTTTGCAGTATTACACAAAGTGTGTTACATCCGAGGTCCTACCTGTGGTGACAGAGAGAAGCTTCATATAGTATTTGTGGCTTTATCTGTACTTGTAGTTTTCACTTACTGCATGTGGTTTTGCCAGAATTTGAAATACTAGATCTAGTTATTGGTAGTAATGGAGGTGGTTTTTGAAATATCTTTACAATAATTGACATGTATGATTTGGTATTTGGCAAGTATTATCTGTAGTGTCTGGTGGTATCTGAAGTATTTAGTAAGACCACCTGTGGTCTTAGAGGCACTACATGTAGTATTTGGATTATTACCAGTTAGTATCTGTATTGTAACCTGCAGTAATAGGTGATATTTAAAGTACTAGTTTTATTTGGAGCATCAACTGTAATAGAGAGTGTCATTTGGAGTTCTCAATGTAGTATTCAGACTATCAATTGTAGTACCAGGTGGTATTTAAAGTACTACATGTAGTATTTGGAGTATATCCTGTAGTAGAAGGTGGTTTTTGAGGCGCTAAATAAAGTATTTGGAGAATCAGTTGTAGTAGTAAATGGTATTCAAAGAACTAAATGTAGCAATTGGAGTATATCCTGTGCTAGCAGGTAGTAATTGAAGTCGAAAATGAAGTATTTCGAGTATCATCTGTAGTAGCAGGTGGCATTTGAAGTACTAAATATAGCGTCTGGAGTATCACCTGTAGAAGCAGGTGGTATTTGAAGTACTAAATGAGGTTTTGGCGTATCACCTGTAGTAGCAGGTAGAATATGAAATAGTAAGTGTAGTATATGGAGTATATTCTGTGGTAGCAGGTGGTATTTGAACTACTAAGTGTAGTATCTGGAGTGTCACCTGTAGTAGCAGGTGGTATTTGAGAATCCTCTGCACTGGTTTGAGCAGGTATGTCTCCAGAGGTAAAGAGTGGTTCAGAGTCGTCTGTCTCTCCTGGAAGAAATGAACCAGACTCTTGTTTTTCATACAGTCCCTCAGCACCGCCACCGAGCTGTGGAGACAGAGACAGACAGAGACAGACAGAGACAGACAGAGAGACAGATAGATAGAGACAGGCAGAGACAGACAGAGAGAAAGAGAAAGACAGTTGTTATAAAACTCAGACACTGCCTGGACATGCAGCTCAAGGTAGAAAAAAAAATACAGAATATGGAAACACCTCCCCATTGAAGAAAAATGACTGTTTATGGCAGTCTCACTGTGTTATAAATTAAGCGTGTTGTTTTGGATTCTTTCCTCACTCAAACAATATGACAAGAATAAAAACTCAATAAACAGAACCAGAATCTCAGAGCCATTAAGAAGGGGTGATAGATATCCAGGTAAGATTAGCAGCATCAGTCAGGGAGGGAGGCCAGCCGTCGACTCCTCTCATGAACATTTATCACAACATGAAGGCAGGAGGAATGAAATTTAATAAGAAGGAGAGGTGGTGAAGCAAAAAGAGAAACGAGGGTGGAGGAGGTCCAGTAGATGATGGAGCGGCAGGAGGAGAGAGGGAACTCCTCGACTCTGAAACCCTCTGACAAATATTCATCAGGAAGAGGAGGTGAAGAAATGATAGAGGAGGAGGTGAAGAAAAAGACAGATGGAGGAGATTATGAAGGAGGAGAAGGACTCCACAGCTGTTTGGAGCTCTGACAAACATTCATTACAAGTTTAGGGAAGAAGGAGAGGAACTGAAGAGATTGGAGAAACAGCCAAAGTGATGAAGGGAGGTCTGTGAGATGACAAAGGAGAGAAGAGGAAGTTCATTCATCACAATCTGAGCAAAGACAGGGAGGAATAGAAGAGGACAAAGAGGAGAAAGACATGGAGAGGAGATACGAAGGAGATTATGGAGGATAATCCTGGAGATGATGTAGGGGATGAGGAGGAGAGAGGAAGTTCTTCCCCAAATGCTGAAGGCAAAGACCTGACGAGAAGACGACAGGTTGTCCAGATGATCTGTGAGAGGAAATGGTTGAATGGCAGTGGAGGCAAAAGGAGGTGATGGAGGACAGAGGAGACTCCTCAGCTGTTAAGTCTGCTGACAGACATTCATCACAGCATGCAGCCAAAGAATCTTGGACACCAGCAGTGAGATGGGAAGGAGGGAGGAGAGAGCAGCAAAAAAGGGGAAGTCTGAACAAGGAGGGGTGAAGACAGAGGAGGGGAAGGAAGGAGGTCAAGGTAACGACGGGGTAGAGAGGAGAGAGGAGGCTCTTTCCCTCCAGACAGACGTTAATCACAGGAGGGAGTCCAGGAATTCAGTAATATCTTCTACAGACTGATGTGTTCAGCAGGAAGTCTGAAACTTTCAAACTGAAACAATCCTGTACACCTACTCTGCAGAATATTAATACTGATGCTACAATATCTCATGGTACGATAACTGTAGTTATGCTTATGTTCCGCCCTCAAAGATCGTACTTATAGTTAATGTTACTCTCGTCTCTGGCAAGCATTTAAAACCTCCACACCTCAGTTTGCTCCTCGCCTCATTCCTGCAACGATACTGAATGTTGTCACTGGACAGAAGTCATGAAATGTAGAATCATCCAACAGGAGAGTAATTTATGGACGACTGAAACACTTGGGTTAAGGAAAGATGGAGGGTGTTTGATGTCGGTGTTTGTGCTTCAACTCGGCACTGAACATAGTTTAGAGTTGCAGAATCGTCCACACACAGAGCAGCACAACTGTCATTGCTAGTTTCAGACCAACGCAGTTGGCATTTTCACAGCCAGCACCCACGCTGTGTGAGTACTTGCACCCATCTGTGCCACCATGGGCGTGTAGCTCCTAAAATGAGGTGTGGTCAAGGGCATTGTTGGTGTGTTGCTATTTTGAGGCAGCAGAAAGTGTTTGACCTTAAGTGCTATATCGTAGGCAACTGGACTTGCTTGAGTGTCTTGAAGACATTTCACCTCTCATTCAAGAGGCTTCTCCAGTTCTGAGAAGTGAAGACACCGATAACATACTTAAGGGTTAATTATGTGACTTAATACAACCCCTTCATGCCTTGTGCCTTTTTTGTGCCCAGACTGTACGTCGTTTAACGAGTAAGAGTGGAGCTGGACCCACGCTGGCACAGGGAGAACATGCAAACTCCACACATAGGGGCTCCCCCACCCCAGGGTATGAACCAGGAACTCTCCTGCTGTGAGGCGACAATGCTGCACCATTGGCTCTTTATAGGATGATTAAAAGGAATTTGATGGCTCAGAGCTTTTGTACAGCACCACATCAGAGTGGATTTTTATCAAACTCTCTGTTAATATTCCTGCTCTCCAGAGAATAAAGTCTTTCATGAACTTTCGGATGCCCTGTAAGGTGTTATATGTCCGAACAATAATAATAATTCAATTCAATAATTCAGTTCAATAATTATTTCTCTGAAAGCTCCAATGTGAGCTCTGGTGTGCCCCAAGGTTCTCTCCTTGGCCCTCTTTTGTTTTGTATTTATTTGCTCCCTCTAGGAAGGATCATCTCAGAATGTGGCATCAAATATCAATGCTATGCGGATGATGTCCAGCTGTACATGCCGCTACAGCCTGATGACCCCTCTCAGACCCATAATCTAGATGAGTCAGAACCTTCTCATGTTAAACGCTGCCAAGACTGACCTCATGTTGATCAAGCCCTCTAATTAGAAGCATTTGTCTCTGAAGTTTTGCTGTAATGTTGATGGATGTATGATCACGGAGAGTTCGTGCATAAGAAACTTAGAAGTCACCTTTGACCAAACTTTATCTTTACAGCCTCATATCAGCGGGATCACCAAATCAACCTTTTTCCATCTCTGTGACATTGGTAAAATCTGCCCTGTTTTAGTGAATGCGTCCTCCATGCTCTTGTGTCTTCTAGATTAGACTATTGTAATGTTCTTTTCTCCGGCCTCCCTGCATCTGCTACTCATAGTTTACAACTTGTGCAGAACGCTGCCGCTAGAATTTTGACCAGAACCAGTAAATACAGTCATATAACTCCTGTCTTAGCATCTCTGCACTGGTTGCCTGTCCAGGCCAGAGCTGATTTTAAGATTCTCCTTTTAACTTACAAGGCGTTACATGGTCTGGCCCCATCCTACCTATCCGAATTACTCACACCTTATATTCCACCTCGTCCCCTGCGCTCTCTGAACGCTCACCTTCTGGTCATTCCCTCTGTAAACAAAAAATCAGTTGGTTGCACGGCCTTCTCCTACCGTGCACCTTACTTATGGAATTGCCTCCCGCTACATATTAAAGAATCTACTTCCACTGCTACTTTTTAAACACTTCTTAAAACACACCTTTTTACCCAATGTTTTGGAGAAATTTGAGTTTTCTAATTGTTATATCCTTGTCTGTTTTTCCTTTGTCCTTTTGTGTGTTTTTGCTCATTTGGCTGTCTGCTCTTTCCCTTGATTGTTTTTATTGTAATTGATTCTGTAAAGTGTATTGAGACCATGTTTCTACCATGGTGATTTTACACCACCTAAACCTAGGATTAAAATTGTACATTTTAGTTACACAAAAAAGCTTCCAGATTCATCTGTATGTTGTTTCTGCCACTGTGGTCTTTTGTTGCACTGAAGTACAAAAGTTTTCGGGAGATCATCACAAGACGTGCAAAACAAAACATTGTGAGACAACAAATGTGAGAACCACAACCAAATCCCCCACAGCGGTGAGGTGAAGCTGAAATCTGTGATCTCAGACAAAACCAGACTAAAGGAAACTGACCTCAGCCTCAGATAAACACCGACCTCTGCATGAAGAATCTAAAGCACATGGCAGATATGAAAAACGTACACCAGAGACATTCCTAGAAACTGTGCTTGGACAGATTCCCATCAAATCACCAGCAGAAAACGAGACTTCCAGCATATGAAACTCACCTCAGTGGTGTCAGCAGCATGAGAAAGACACACAGAGGTGAACTTGTTCATTTGTTATCTGTTCACCTCAGGTTGTACTCCTTCTCTAAACATACAGAGAAATCAGCGTGGTCGTTGTTACAAATTGAAGCAGGTTTGCCTCCATATTCTCACAGACTGTAGATAATTACAGCTGCTCCCAAGAGCCTGAATTCATCTCCACCAATCAGAGGTAACACAAAACCAGCCTGCAGTCTGCACAGCCACTCAAAATACTATTAACCTTCTCAACTCTCTGTGTTCCCCTTCAGTCTACCTTTAAGTTTTGTTTGCATTTGCAGAAAGTAGTTTCCAGGCATCTAAATGACTTTTCCACTGTATGAGAATCATCTGCTTCCTTCAGACTCTTCACTGAAGCGACATGATGACCACACTGAAATACCAACGCTGTGCCTCGTGGTAAACCCTTGGAATTCTGCACATGAAATGGTCTGCCAGGCTCATTGTGATGTCACTTCTTGGAATATCCTCCAAAGCTTCATATCAACAGAATCTGTACAAGCTAAGCTAAAAGGTTAAGAGTCAGCAGTCATTCTTCTGTCTCTAATGATTGAACTGACATGGTGTCGCGAAGGACAGAAGCCTCCCTGTCTTCTCTTTTTTATTGTTTTTATTTTAGATCTATTTAAACAGGATCATGCAAACACTGATGCCCTGCAGCCGTCCGTGGTATGTCAGATTTAAAAGGGTGAATAACTCTGTAACTTAAATAACTTTCTGTAAATTGACTCACAACAACCTGAGCAGCTGGAAACACCTCAGGCACCATCGTTCTGGCTCTGGCACAAGAAGATTCTCAGTCCAACCTACACAGCTCTGATCAGCTTGTTTCAGCAGTCAGTGAACACGACACCAGAAACACCAGACCTCTCCGAAAAGCTGGACAAACTGGAGATGTGGGCGATGATTCAGAGGTCTAGCAGCAGACTAACACGTAGCCTCAGTTTGGACTGGCCCTCCATAAACACAACTACAAAGGCTTGAGATGAAACCACAAAATGAGACAGACAAGGAGGCTGTCGAGGACATTCTTCTGTTGTGAACAGCAGATCACGTCCAGTTTAATGTTCCATCATGATCTCTGCTGCTCATCAACTCTGCTGAGCTGTTTGCCAAAGAGCAGCGGTGAAACATCTGTTTGGAGGAAGAGTAGGAGAGCTAAACTGAAGCCACTTCACAGAGCCAAGCTCGACACTGGCACGCTGCCGCATATCACAGGAACATGTAAACCGCAAAATATCTCCATTTTATCAGGTAATTTGTGTCTGTTATTAAATCTAAACTGTTTCTTCTTAGTAGAGGTAAATATTTATCAGTGCAGTAGAATTATTTCAACATGTTTCCTGTAGAAATTTTGCAGCAAATGTTCTTGGAAACAGACAGCTCCAGTGGCTTCTGTGACAGTGCTGCTAAATGTGTGCTAAATTTGAGCAACATTTAGGCTCTTATGTCTATTTTGTAAGTGTTGGTGGAGGTTAGTGCAGTTCACTTGGGTGACGTGTGGCTGAGAGTCACTCATCAGGATGAGGACATCAACTCACCAGACTGTAAGCTCTCCACCTGCTGCCAGCCAGGTTGTGCTTTTTGAATGTAAACATCGGTAAACATTAAGGAAAATATGGAGAGGAGATGGACACCAGCTGCATCCTGCTAGCCGTTGTACAGGCGTAAGAAAATATACTGGACGTCCTCTGTCATCAGTTACCAGTGGGATATCAGGAACTGTAAAATCCTTTGGTTCACCAAAACTTGCCTAAATCCTGGACAACGCCATTCAACCAGGTGACTCTATTACTATACACTGATCTGACAGATACAAGGAGCAACTCATCCTCACTGTGACCTCGTCACATGTCCACGTTTGGTCATGGACTTTCCACGTCCACATATGGCGTCCAAGGTACCCTGGGTGTGTTGGTTGTTGACGTTCTGGGACGCCGTGTCAACTTCAGCCTGTTACATGCATTGTCTGTTTTCAAAATACACTTCTGTTTTCACAGGAAATGTACAGTTTGCATACAGTCTCTTTCAAAATAAAAGCACTCTGAACGGTGCAACACCTCAAATTGACGTTTTGTTCTTTCAACAACAAAAGCACGTGGTTGGGTTTAGGAAAGAAGAACAGGGTGTGGCTTTGCAGTCTTACAGGAAGTGAACACCGGCCTCTCCACCACCTCTCCCGCCCATCCTACTCAGACTTCCACTGCTTTAACTATGGTTGTTGTCTCGCCCTATTTCCCTCTGACACCGCTGGGTGCCATTAAACAATAACGGAGGGCTCTTTTAGTTGGTGTCTGACAAGAGACATTGCTGACCACACTCTGAATTTTGGTTGGTGCCCAGAGAGGCAGTCAGAGCTACAGGCTACAATG
Organism: Epinephelus awoara; assembly: GCA_035609425.1. Taxonomy (NCBI): domain Eukaryota; kingdom Metazoa; phylum Chordata; class Actinopteri; order Perciformes; family Serranidae; genus Epinephelus; species Epinephelus awoara. Next base: position 42,368,050 of record CM069297.1, read on the forward strand.
AGGCTAAAAAGAGTTCAAATTAGGTTTTTCCAAACAACTTTTTATGTCGGGGCTTCAGGACACTTGGATCACTACGGACGAGCAGTATGGAGATATTTTGTGGTTTCAATTATGTGTTTTTGGACGTTTGAATCTGGGGCGCCGTCAGCCTCCATTAGGTGGAGTTGTGTTGCTACCTCCTCTCCCCTTGGATCTCTGCAAGTGATGTGAGGACTCTAAAACTTCACCTGAGCCTCCCTCGGCATATGGGTGAGTAGATAATGGCTGAATTTTAATTTCTGGGTGCACTATCCCTTTAACATCTGGTTAGAATGAGTCTCAAACTTCCGCTAGAAATAAAATGCTTCACGGATTAATTTAAACTTAAGTTTTTTTGATATCAGATACTGATCCAATCACTGTGAAGAAACACGAAGGGGCTGCAAACTTTTGACCGTCAGTACAACATGAAGTGTTCAAAGGCAGTCGTTTTCAACACAAAAATATTTTGGCTTTATTTATGCGAATAAATAAATTTCAACTCTTTTTCCAGGACGGAAAAATGTAATTATGGTTTATTGTTGTGATGGTTTGATGATTATAATGTCTCTCTCCAAATGGTTTCATTTCAGGCAGCTTTGCTACTCACGATCACAAACATACTTTCACTGATCATCAGAAACCAGCTTCATATTTTTGGTCACAACAACTATTCTAATCTTTCCTCCATGCTGTTTTGGTGGTTCTGCCCAATTCTGTCAGGCAAAGAGCTCTGCTGTTTACTCCCAGCAAACACAGCACGAGCTGTGAATGCAGCGCGAGGGATTGTGCCCCCAAAAGCAAGTATTTTAAGACAAAACATGATTCTTTCTGAACCATAACCAAGTGGTTTAACAACATGTTAACCACAGTGTTGTTGAAATGTAAAGTTTCAATGTATCAGCGACATAATAATGTACAAATGTAACGTATCCATGGTTTGCAGCCAGGAAAAAGTCAGGAAAAGCAGCTGGTTTTTTTACCTTAATATCACAGCATTTCTAGCCAGGAAAGTGTCGTGACAAGTGGTGGTTTGTACTGAAACATGTAGCCGCAATAGACACTTCCACAGTGTTTCCAGCTAGAATAGTATCACAAAATGTGGTTGTTTTTTTTCAACACATCACTGTGTTTCCAGCCGGGATAGCGCCAGGAAAAGGAATTGTTTTTGACCAAGACATTGCTGAGTTTCTACGTCACCAATGCACTGATGGGAGTAAAGAAGAAGGAGGTTTGTAGGATATCTATATAAACCCTTTTATGAGGATACATTGAACTGCTGCACAACATTTTCCTTTGGGATAATAACTTCTGTATTATCTTAAACTTTTCCATATAGGCTCTCATCTAAACTCAACAACCTGCGCTCTAAGCTCCACTTTCACTTTGATGTGTGCTGAGTTTGACCATCACTGGAACGTTTCCCTGTTCTGTTAAAACTTGGCTTTAAGGACGTCCCCCCGCCCGGCCTCCACAGCCCCCCTGGCTCTACAGCTCATCAATTTACAGCATTACAAACAAGCGCATGGATCCAAGTGGAGTTTAGCAGCATAAATTAGCTCAGCATCTGTCTCAATCCTCCCCCTGGATCTACCTACTGAGATTACATCCACGTCTGTTAATGTCGTTTTAATAGCAGCCCATTTCATGATCCATTGCACTGATACAAAGTGTTATGATATTTGTGAGAGAAAAAGATCTCCTTAAAGCCCTTTAATTCTGCTGTTGGCAATTTCAGATGGCAGAGAAGCTGCATTCCTGACGCCATTTTTTTTATTTCTCTTTTTACGCAGAATAACTAACCAAACAAAGACTCTCATCTCATGTTCCCAGCGGGACGACACTCGAGTTCACAAACCTGCAATCCTGCAGATTCCCCTCCAAATCTGACCCAGCGGATCGCAGTGGAAAAATGTAGAGCAGAAAGGCTGACAGAGACCGACTGTCTTCTCTTCTGCTGATCACATTACTGTCTCTGTGAATTTGCCTTTCAACAGCACACATGTATATCAGTTCTTATTTGGTGACACGGCCCAGAAGAAAGAGCTGGCATTACATATTTCTGCAAACTAAGAGCATGTTGCATTTGTAATTTCATACTCAACATATTGATGTTTTTAAAATGATGTAGTTTATGAGCTGACTTTGTCATCAGGAGGTGGAGGGTATGGTGTGACCCCTCGGTGAGACGCCTGCCAAGCTGCAGACCACTGTTTGAAACTAGCAACAAAACTGTTTGTGTTTTACAGAGACGCTGCTGCATTTCCTGAAGGGATAGTTCCATAAGCAGCAGTTGTTTTTACCAAGACATCGCTGCATTTCCAGCCGTGAAAGTGCCTAGAAAGTTTACCGTAACATTGCTTTGTTTCCAGCCAAGATAGTCCCACATAAAGTAATTGTTTTTACCGGGACATTGCTGTATTTCCAGCAGCAATAATAATCCTATAAAAAGCTGTTTTTTTTATTGAGACATTGCTGCACATCCAGCCACAATAGTGCCATGAAACGCAATTGAGTTTACCTAAACATCGCTCTGTTTCCAGTCGGGATAGTTCCACAAAAAGCTGTTGTTTTTCCCCAAGACATCACTGGGTTTCTTGCCATGAAAGAGGTCTATTTTACGAAAACATCGCTATGTTTCTAACCAGGATAATGCCACAAATCACAGTTGCTTTTACCAAGACATCACTGCATTTCAAGCCAGGTTTGTGCCATGAAAAGTGGTCTTTTTTACAGAGACATCTCTTTCTTTCTAGCCATGATAGTTCCATGAAAAGTGGTTGCTTTTACGGAAGTATCACTGCATTTGCAGCTGTGATAATGCCACAAAAAGTAGTTTTTAACCAAGACATGGCTGCATTTCCAGCAAGGAAATCAGGAAAAGACATCACCGCGGTACACAGCATCACAGACCCAATAGCACCATGAAAGGCAGTTTATTTAACCAAAACATCACTGCATTTCCAGCCACAATAGTCCGATAAAAAATGGTTGTTTTAAACAGAGACATCACTGCATTTCCAGCCAGGTTTGTGCCATGAAAAGTGGTCTTTTACAGAGACATCTTTTTGTTTCTAGCCATGATAGTTCCATGAAAAGTGATTGCTTTTACAGAAGCATCACTGCATTTGCAGCTGTGATAATGCCACGAAAAGTGTCATCACTGCATTTCCAGCAAGGAAATCAGGAAAAGACATCACTGCGGTACACAACATCACAGTCCCAATAGCACCATGAAAGGCAGTTTATTTTCCCAAAACATTTGCTTTGTTTCCAGTTGGGATAGTTCCACAAGAAGCAGTTGTTTTTACCAAGACATCACTGCATTTCCAGCTAAGATATTCCCACAAAAATCGGACAGAGACACTGCTGCATTTCCAGCCACAACAGTCCTATAAAAAGTGATTGTTTTTACTGAAACATCACTGTGTTTCCAACTGAAACACAGCCACAAAAAGTGATTGATTTTACCAAGACATCACTGTGGTTCCTACCAGAGTGGTGGCATGAATAGTGGTTATATTTTACTGAGGCACTGCTGCATTTCCAGCCAGTATTGTTCCATGAAAAGTGGTTATTTTTAAGAAAACATCGCCGCTTTTCCAGTCAGAATTGTTTCCAGTTGTTTTCTGACAACAAATTTGGGTATTTTCACTTGAATCCTGATCTTTTCCTAACCGTAACCACAGCATTGTTGAAATGTAAAGTTTAAATGTATTAAAATGCCAACATTTATTGTGGTGACTGAGTTGGATGATGAGGTGACTATTGAGCTAATGATGAACTGTGTTGTGAGGATCTTTGCACAGTTTGTAGGCTTTACATAGAGAGCCATGCATCTCTGGTGCGACCCAGGATCTCTGTGACATACGTCCTGAAATGTGACCAACATGCAGCAGCAGAAAAAGTCGGCATCTGGAAGTGTGAGGCCTGAAAGGATCCAGCTGAAGAAGCAGCGATGCAGCACTGAGAGCTGTGGAGCTTTTTTTTTTGGTTTGGTGGTCTGAAAGCATTTGACCTACTTATTTTTATTGGAGTTTAATGGAGCTTTGAGGAGGCGACAGGCAGAGAGCAGCGAGTGGATCGAGGTGAAGGAGGGGTCGACTGACACAGTGGAAGGGATTTAAACACACACACGGGCATGGATGTCGATGAAGGCTTTACGGTGTGTACATGCACTGCTTTAAGTGTATTAACATGCGGACAGATGTAGAGAGACAGAGAGAGCTGGGCAGTGATCCAGCCAGGTCTAACATCTGTCTGTCACACTGATGGAGAGGACATGCAGTGTGAGATCAGCAGTGATTCTCTAGAGAATAAAACATGCACAGAGACAACTGGTGGACATGTGTACTGAAAAAATAGCATGGTAAAGAGCAGCATTTTGGAAACTAACACTTTTTAAGAGTGCTTTGATGATGATGTTGCTGTTGTCAGTGAAAAGCAGGACTCCTTGATCCCTAAGTGTGTGGTCACCAACACATGTTTTTGTCTCGCTGACTTAAGCCTCTCTTGCAGTTTTCAGCAGCTCTCTCTCTGCAGGAAACGACGTATGCAAAAGCTTTTTAAAATCTTTCTCACCGCAGTTGGTTCTCTTCTGAAGAGGGGGCTGCAGCCCATCAGCCACTGAGGACCATTTGGTTTTCGTGTATGGTGTTGAGCAGCAGCTTCCTGTGAGCTAATCCTCCGCAATCTGCTCCCCATCTCTTTAAAACAACCCAAAAGTTTGTTACGACTCACCACCACAGGGCTGTAGGCTCCACAGGAGTGTTAAAATGTGTTTGTCTTGTTGTGTTATTGGAGCCAGAATAGAAGGAGTCATGGCTCAAAACCAGCCGCCACTGCCCGTCAACAAAAACAAAGACAACTATGGTTAAATGTGATCAGACCAAAGGACTGGACGGAGGCCATCATCAAAAATGCTCACATGTGCAGCACACACTTCATATCAGGTTAGGGAAAAAGTATTTCCTGTTGTAGGGATGAATAAGGTTATGTGTATTAAGGGTTATCATGTCCACCTCATCAGAAACTGGGGAGGGATTAAGAGGAATATTGGATTTCTCTGTGACGCTAACTTTTTAGCACATTAGCTAACGTTAGCTTCCATAGCAAAACAAACAAGTGTGGTCCTCCTTTGTAAGATTGGCTTCCTGTGACATCATCCATCCACTGAGTGAGAGCATACGGGTCGGCCAGTCTGGTCCCGTTGCTCAGTGTTTACTTATTCAAGTAACACTGGCGGTCCCGGAGAGTGAGTGACCTGACATGGTGCGTTGGTAAATTCAGTCTGACGCTCTACACTAAAATGAGAGCCCTGTTGGTGGAAGAAACGCAGCGTTATATTTCTACATGAATGAACCAACGGTTAAGTTAATCACACATTCACTCCGCTCGGCGCTCTGCTGCTCCGTCTCCACAGACAGAGTGTCCAGAGTGCGCTCTGCCACTCTGAGAGTGCGCTGCTCTGGATAACCCAACGCTACATTCAGACAGCGCTCCCACACTCACAGTGAGTGTTTCCAAACCTATCATCTTCCTCCATCGTCCAAAACAAGCCAACAGAACTTGAGTGAGAGCATAAAGCTAGCTAATGTCTGTGGAGAATTGTTTTGCCTCCAGCTAAGCCCCGCCCACTGAAAAACATCAAACTGTTTACTAACAGTCAACACGATAATGTCGCAGCCGTGCAATATACAGTCACAGAACTTTACAGGTGTGTAGCTGAGATGAAAATGACAGTTGAGTTTGAAGATGGATGACTTACTGCATGAGTTGTGTGCAACCTGCTGCACTGGTTTTGACTTTGTCATTTCTACATTTGCAGCAGTTGCTGTTAATGCATTTCTGTCATTTCTGTTTCTGTCGTTGTATTTGTTCTGCATTTCCATATGTGTTTTTGAATTGGCATTGTCTCTGAAGCTGCAGCATGTTTCTCCTGATGGAAACGTTTTGGGCCGTTGTAGCACATTTGGCTTTGGTGGCCACCGTATTTATGCTGTTTGAGAACAATGTGAATGTGTGGAAACATTTTAAACGTGAATGTTTTTCATTTGGTGTCAAACAAGAATCAAAAAATCATCCAGAATCAAAATCCACAGCTTCATGTCAGAATCAAAATGTAATGCAGTGACACACACACACACACACACACACACACACACACACTGAAGCCAAACATCTGTCCAACAGTTTGAGGAGGCTCTATGTGTGTGTGTGTGTGTGTGTGTGTGTGTGTGTGTGTGTGTGTGTGTGTGTGTGTGTGTGTGTGTGTATGTGTGTCTTCTGCTCCATAAAGCAGAGCTCTCAGCACCTCCACTCTCCTCGCTCTCCTTCTACTTTACTTCATTTTATGTTTCCACTGAAACAAAGTTTCTCTCAACATAAAACAGAGGCTTCACACGTCTTCACTCGCTGTCGGACCAACACTCGTCCGTTTATCAGGAGCAGACAAAAGAAAAATGTACATTTTTCAAACTGACGTGTGTGTGTTGAAGCTTCACAGCAGGATGTTTCAGCATTAAAACTCACGCAGGATAAAGTCCTGCTGGCGTCTCCGTACAGGCCGCAGAACAAACACACTGATGCTTTAATTTTCTTAGAGCTAGAGGAAAGGTTGTGGAGGCGTTAGGATCTAAAGGGTTCATCTTCTGGGGAGCAGGAATATTCAGATTTAATGACGTGACAAGAACATGAAAGAACGTGTTGGATGTCCAAGTTTGTATCAGATAAAGTTGTGAGGTGACATGAGCACAGCGCATATAATGAATCTTGGGCTGGCTTTCACTTTCACTTTCTTTGGCAACACTTTTTAAAAATGTTAACAGGCACTTCCTGCATAATGTACCTTTAACCCAAAAACAAATTCCGTTCAGATGAATTGATTTTAACTCCACTTACTTTGGGTAGTTCATGCAGTAGAGCGTGTAGATGTCGAAGGCTTCACTCTGAAAAAAGATGGGGGAACAAACGTTAGAGAGAACAAATGGACAGACCATCATCTTCATTCATCATCCAACTATCTAAGTATCTTTTTGTCCACTGTCTTTATCGTAAATGGATTGTGGGTCGTTTAGCTCGGGATATTTCTCAACCTCAACGACGAGTCTCTCCTCATCTTGTGTCTCTGCATCAGCTACAGAGCTCTCTTGCTGTAGGAGCAGAGAAAAGGAGCTGCTGCAGGAGCTGGTGTGTACAAGCAGAGAGCGAGTGCGGGGAAATGCATTTAATTCAGTGGTCAGTGTGGCTGGAAATAGGACAGTGGCATGAAGTGCTGCGGGGCGGCGTGTCCAAGAGCTGAGCTGATTGAAAGAATGAGGCAGCAGATAAAAGTGGTCTAAATGAGTTTCCTCCGTAAGGTGTCTGGGCTCAGCCTTAGAGATAGGGCGAGGAGTACAGACTTGGAGTAGAGCCACTGCTCCTTCCTGTTGAAAGGGGCCAGTTGAGGTTCTTCCTGGGCGCCTCCTGTTAGAGGTTTTCAGGACGTCCAACTGGTAGGATGCCCCGAGGCAGACCCTAGCACACCAGAGAAATTGCATATCTCGTCTGGTCTAGGAACGTCTCGGGATCCTCCAGGAGGAGCTGGAAAGCATCGCTGGGTAGAGGGATGTCTAGAGTGCCTTGCTCGCCATGGATGGATGGATGAATGGAGGCTTCATGATTGGTGATGAATTCTGGACCCTAAAATATCTTACAGCCCTCCTCTCTTCTACTCCTCTACAGTCCAGAGATCTTAAACTGTGTCAGATCTTTTTCTCATGTACAAAAACACAAAACCCCAAAGGTCAGCTGTGAGTCACATTTATGCCCCTCCTCTCTCCGTCCTCTATTAAAACACCAGAAAGACAGTTGATGTGGGTTAAAATCTCCATCTTTTCCCACGTCTGAAAATATGTCCTCATACATCTGACATTCAAAACAGAGGAGCATCAGATGTGACTTAAATTAACTCCATCATTTCCTAAAGAGATTCCTCAAAATATGTCCGAGTTCCAGTTAATGTTCACATGAATCACAATCTCTCCCCTCGACTTACATGTGACGCCTGTAGTTGAAACAACGTCAAGGTTTAATGGAAAGATTGGGGACATGTCTCTCTGACATCACTTTGTGTGCATCAGTGAGTCAGGAGGTCACAGAGAAAGACAGTGCTGTGTTAAACACTGAACACACACACAGGTCTTAAAATAACTCTGGTCGTCTCTCTAACAGTTTAATCTAATGTCCACTGCTCTGACACAGACAGGAAGTTCACTTTGGTTCCAGTCTGAAAAAACATCACATCTCCCGAAGCTCACATATACATTACTTTTACCGTGTTACACTGAATTTGTGGAGAAAACTTCCAATCCAAAGACGACAAACACTTTTCGTAAATTTAAGTAAACAGCGTCCGCGGTCATGGAGTTTCCACGTCCACATGTGACGTCCAAGGTACCCTGGGTGTGTTGGTTGTTGAAGTTCTTGGACGCCGTGTCAACTTCAGCCTGTTACATGCATTGTCTGTTTTCAAAATACACCTCTGTTTTCACAGGAAATGTACAGTTTGCATACAGTCTCTTTCAAAATAAAAGCACTACGTTGGTACAACACCACAAATTGATGTTTTTTTCCTTCAACAACATGCAGGGAAAAAAGACTTTACATTCATATGGGAGGCAAACACCAACCTGTCAGGTGAAAGCTAGATTACTGCCCAGCCACATTTCCCCTTGACACCACCAGACACCGTTACAGAATAACAGTGACCGACTGCATATCATGCCAACGTGAAGCAACGGCTTTATTCATCAGTGTTTGATGCTTTGAACACAACTTTGAAGTGAGACGTGGTTGGTTTACAAAGTCTTTTGACCTTCGACTACATAATTTCAGAATTTATTCTTCAGTCAAGTGGACTCAAATGCACAAACCAATGTTTTCTTTACAAATTAAACGTAAGGTGGAGTGAGTGACATACAAATGGTGGTTTTGTGGTTGAAGTCGTCCCTGAAAGTGTCATGGCGTCATTATCAGAAGTCATAATCAATATGGCTAATCCTCTTGAGACCAGGAATGAGATCAGAGTGTTTAACGCCAGTCTTCATGTTAGATTTCAATCTGTCTTGTACACAGTTTTGACTTGAGGTCACAGTCCTGAGGCCTGCAGCCAGCTGCTCAGGGAACATTTTCTCACTGTGTGTCTCTGTGCTGTAGCATGAGAGAACAATATTACTACTGTCCAACACACACACACACACACACACACACACACACACACACACACACACACACACACACACACACACACACACACACACACACACACACAAACACAGTCAACATGTATTCATGGGGTGTTGGTTTGATCAGCAGCAGTAATGTGTGTGTGTGTGATTCTGTGTGTGCTGCAGTGAATGGAGGGTCCAGATCTACTGGTGGTTTACTGGGTGTGTGGGGTTCACTGTGTCATGTTTCCTGTCAGCTAACAGCCTCACACACACACACACACACACACACACACACACACACACAGACATACACACAGCTGTACTGTACTCACCCGTTCCACGAAGCACTCTGCGATGGCGGCAGCGTGAGGACTCCTCTCTAAATCCTCCAGGAGATCACTGAGGAGACACAGACAGACGAGTTCAGGTCTTTGACCTGTCAGTGCTGGAAGCCACAGGACATGGCCAGAAGTCTGTAGACACCTGAGCATGTGACAGCTGAACATATGAGTCCGACACCATTTCATGTTTTTGCAGACCAAGAATACGTCACATTTGCATGTTTCACGTTTCATATCAACGTTTCTAAAGTGACGTAGTATGTGAGCTGACTTTGATGATGTGACAGGCGAGACTCCTGCTGAGCCCCAGACCACTGTTTGAGACCAACAAACAACAAAACTAGTTGTGTTTTATTGAGTCATTGCTGTGTTTCTAACAGCTTTTTAGTCATCAAATGCAGGTACTTTGTTGCGACCCCTTGTTGTTTTTCCTGCATGGGAAACGGTTGATGTTTACTGAGACATCCCTGCCTGTTCTGCCCCTATAGTGGCACAAAAAGCAGGTATTTTAAAGGGATAGTGCACCCAAAAATGAAAATCCAGCCATTATCTACTCACCCATATGCCGAGGGAGGCTCAGGTGAAGTTTTAGAGTCCTCACGTCACTTGCAGAGATCCAAGGGGAGAGGAGGTAGCAACACAACTCCACCTAATGGAGGCTGACGGCGCCCCAGATTCAAACGTCCAAAAACACATAATTGAAACCACAAAATATCTCCATACTGCTCGTCCGTAGTGATCCAAGTGTCCTGAAGCCCCGACATAAAAAGCTGTTTGGAAAAACTCTGTTTTTAGCCTCACTGTAGCCTGTAGCTCTGACTGCCTCTCTGTGCACCGCACTCACGTGTGCGTACATGTGTGAGACCGTGAGATATGGGCACTGCGTTCATGTGTGTTCACATGCTTTCGCTGGTCTCGCACGCGTGTTGCTACCTCCTCTCCCCTTGGATCTCCACAAGTGATGTGAGGACTCTAAGACTTCACCTGAGCCTCCCTCGGCATATGGGTGAGTAGATAATGGCTGGATTTTTATTTTTGGGTGCACTATCTCTTTAAGGGTATTGCCAACACATTCTCACTTCAACCTTGTCACATATCAACATTTGGTCATGGACTTTCCACATTGAGATATGGTGTGCAAGTCGTAGGCTATATCGTAGGCTACTGGATTTGCTTGAGTTTCTTCTTGTTCTTCTTCTCTTCAGAACTAAAGAAGTCCCTGGGTAAAAAGTGAAACGTCTTCAAGAAACTCAAGCAAGGAAAAAAGAACAAAGTTTGGCTTAACAATCTTACAGGAAGTGAACACCAGCCTCCTGCCCGCCTTACTCTGACTTCCACCACCTTAACTGTCATTGTTGTCCATCACATTTCCCCCTGGTGCCACTGTTAAACAATAACAGCGACCAACTGTGTATCATAGCAACGTGAAAGGACGGCTTTTTGGTTGGTGTCTGATGCTGGAAGTCACTGACCAAGCACCGGTTTTTGACAACTTCTGAGTGAGAGCTGTTTGGTATTTCTCAACAAATGTCAGCCAGGTTTGAGCCGCCCAGCGACCCTGAACAAGGTAAGTGGTTCCAGATAATGAATAGTAAATGATCTCAATGAGCTCCACACAGTGAAGCATACACAGTTTAAATCTGTATCAGCAGATACCCGGAGTTAAGGGCAACAAAAGTTGGATTGGTGCGTCCATAATTACAGTAAATACATCCTGTGCCTGCATCTTCTCATGTTGGGTCTTGCAGGACCTGCAGGATCCCTGTTTGGACCACACTGACAACTACAGATAGAAAACAGCATAAACAGGTCATAATTCTCCCACAGAGCTTCACTAAAACGCTGGTTCACAGCCAGATTGCTTTGCTGGGAGCACTGGAAAACATTTAACACTGTAACAAGTAACAATGCCATCGCAGTTGTTGTGCAGTTCAGTCAGAGTGAGAACAGTCTGAAGGGTTAGTGTGACACCAAACTGACTCCAGAACCTGCAGACTGTTACAGCTGGCAGACGTTCATCATGAAAACTCTCCCTCCGTTCCCACAATCCATCCTCATCGTCATCCCTCCATCCTGCCAAGTCCCAAATACTGCTGCAGCACACACACACACACACACACACACACACACACACACACACACAGATAAAAGCAATTTCCACAAATCATTTCTTTATCGCTCCATCTTAATTCACTTGTATCCATCCATCTCTCTGTTTCAGCCAGGACTTGTCACACACACACACTCATGCACCGCACAAACACATTATACACACTCACAGAAAGATATTTACATACTAGAAAATGTCCAAATCACTTTTGTGCGTGACTGAGTGTTTGCATCAGTAACCTCAGAAAACTTTCAACAAGCTGACGTTCAGCATCCAAAGCAAAGCGAGAACCTTTTACCTGCCGGATGTTTCTGTCTGAACTCTGACCCGGATCACAGTCGGGATTCAAGCCCCGCCCTCTGACCTCTGAGCCTACTGCAGAGAGAGTTGTGCATGTTCACATGTTCATAATGTTCTGGTCTTCATGTGTATCGCAGTAACATCTGTTACATCTGCTCATTTACTGGTTAATGAGGACATGAAACACGGAGCAGAACATGGTCTCCATTAGATCAACATACAGCGAGAATCAGGAATAAACAGTTGTTCTCCTGCTGTGGAAACTAAATCATCTTAACAAACTAGATCATACAGACAACTGATGACGAGCATCAGACTTGGAAAGTTACAGAGATGATCCAACAAAGCCCCCCAAGGGTTCTGCTGTCAGAGAGAAGATTTAAGATCCTGTTCGATGATCCAAAATGCTCTTTGTTTGAAGCATACAGAGGCATGAACGTGACACTGTTATTACTGGAGATAAAGGAGCTGAGCCAGAAGGCAAAGCTTTCGATTCATCGGTCCATCTCCGTCCCAACCCTCACCTACGATCATGAGCTCTGGGTAGCGACTGAAAGAATGAGATCACAAATACAAGCAGACGAAATGAGTTTGCTCTGTGGTGTGTCTGGGCTCAGCTTTAAGGCCCCGACACAACAAGCCGACGGTCGGCCGTCGACCAAAGTCGGGCCGTAGGTGAACGTCTGTCACCCTAGTTTTTGCGGTGTGTCCGGCGTCGGCGGCTTTTCGGCTGATTGAGCATGTTGAATTGGCGGCGGAGCTTGTCGGTGAGAGAGATCACTCTGATTGGCTGTTCAGGTTTTATTTCCTCGCCCCTGTAGCGAGTGAATCTGCCTGTAGTGAAACCGGGGCTAACCGGTGCTTCCTCCTCAGGCTCCACTTCACTCAGCTGCCCTGGTTTGTTATTCAGGTTAAAGTGGGAAGAACTGCTTAGTTTTACATTGTTTATCCCTGACTTAGAAACCAAACTAGACCAGTTTGGTGTTTTATCCCCATTTAGTTCTGAGATGAAAACCAAACCACTGGTTTTTGGTACTAATTACAAACCAATATAGCTCTGCTTAGCCTGTTTGGACCTGAAGTAGCCCTTTTTGGCTTTGTGTCCTGACTTAAATTCAAACTAGAACTGTTTGCACTAAATTACAAACCAATATAGCCCTGATTGGCCCTGTAGTTGGAGCCAAAGTAGTCTCGTTTGTCCCTCTTGTTTAAACCAAACTGGCCTTGTTTGGGTCTGTAATAGAAACCAAACTGTCGCTGTTTGAAGCCTGAGTAGAGCCGAGCTGTTTGTCCCACAGCAGAGAAAACAAAGTGTTGCTGTGTGGGTCGGAAGAAGGAGCCAGGCTACATGGAAACAAATCACTTGCCAGTTGAAAATTGTGTTTATCCCCAGTTTTCACGTCTCTTCAGCCCAGCAGTTGTTCAGTATTTCTGCATCACTGCTCTCGTGGAATAAATGCACATAAATACAGTTCTGGAGTTTGTCTTTTTGACGGCCTGTTATGAAGTTTTCACGGTGGTTTATGTGCTCGGTGAGAGTCGTCACCTCTGAGCACAAGTCTTCAATGAGCGGCCTTTAAAAAGGAAATTAAAGTGAGTAATGAAGCAGACGGAGAGCAGCTGCAGCAGACACCTCTGCACACCATCATGTTACTGTCCAGGAGACATTCAGCAGCAAATGAAAATTTATAAACCAGTTTGGCCCAGAGTCATTTTACATTTCTAGATATCTGCCCACAGAGTCGGAGACTTGTCTTGTTTTATTTTCAGACTCATGTTGAGTGATTCTCTGTGAGACACCACACGGTCTCATTTCTGAAACAAGGTCAGAGGGAAAAAGCTGCAACATGAGCTTGGCTCAGTCCTCAAGTCATTTATTTTGTTTATATATTCTGTATGTACGTGAATTACAGTACGCTAAATGACTTCCATGACTTTTGGATGTTTGCAACCTTTTGGCAACAAACTTCCAATTTCAAACACAGTAAGAACGCTGCGGGACGACCAATGCTCCACACAGCTTCGTCTTGGCAAGGTGTTGGAAACATCAATAAGTCCAAACTGGTAGACACGATTTCAGCACATGTACTTCTAGGCAGTGTTTTAAGTACTGGATGTTGTGCTGTGAGGCGTAAAAATGGAAGTTATACAGCACTCAAATACAAAAAAAGTGGAGCACAGTGAACACAGGAAAACATTTAAAATCACAAAGCACTTTCTAACGTAACAACAATGAAAATATAAAGAAATATTCTGCAAAACATGAAACTTATTGTTCAGCCTTCAAACCAAAGCAGGGGCATTGTTTTCAGTACACATGCGGTGTTTGGCAGGACTCTCAGTCAAAATTCAACCAAATTGGTCCCATATATGACCTTCACAACACACATCCAGTAACAATGCAGACTTCTCTGGAGGCAGACGTCATGACAGCAGACCTTCTACAGTAAAAAACTACAGCTACCGCCCTGTGGTTGTACGCCTCCCTGCCACTCAAGTTTCTCTTAAGGTGCGGACACACCAAACCGACATCAAACAACTAGCAGCGACGAAAGCCAACTGTTGCGTCGTCTACGTCGCCTCACGTCGCCCTGTGTCAGAGTGAGAGAGTGGTACATCCTGTCAGCCGAGGGGTTTCCTATCTGTGCAGCCGAGCACCGCAGCACCTCCACGGACTATTACATCCAGACGGTCCCGGTGTTTCTTCCGCAGGCTCCACTTCACTCAGCTGCCCGATAAACCCGCTGCTTCTTCCCACTTTAACCTGAATAACAAACCAGGGCTCGGTGCTCCGGTTCGATCCAAACGGAGAGCCGGGGCTAGCTCAGAGACTAGCGGAGGCTGACTGGCTGTGCTTCCCTCCGGTCATGCTGCGGCTAACGCTCCGCTAGCCGCTCCCAGCTAGCTCCGGTTTGTTATTCAGGTTAAAGTGTGAAGAAGCAGCAGGTCTGTGGGGCAGCTGAGTGAAGTGGAGCCTGAGGAGGAAGCACCGGTTAGCCCCGGTTTCACTACAGGCAGATTCACTCCCTACAGGGGCGAGGAAATAAAACCTGAACAGCCAATCAGAGTGATCTCTCTCACTGACAAGCTCCTCCGCCAATTCAACATGCTCAATCGGCCGAAAAGCCGCCGACGCCGAAGTGCCGATGGTGCAGGACACCCCGCCAAAACTAGGGCGACAGACGCTCACCGACAGCCCAACCATCGGCTTGGTGTGTCAGGACCTTTAGACCTTTCTGTTTTGTTAGAATCAACACATTAATTCTTGGCCTGAAACATGTTTTGAGAGGTCACAGTGACCTTGACCTTTGACCTTCAACCACCAAATTCTAAATAATTTGCTGTTGTGTCCAAGTGGACATCAGTGCCAAATTTGAGGAAATTCCTTCAAGGCCTTCTTGAGATATTACATTCACGAAACCTTTGACCACTGAAATCTAATCAGTTCATCCTCAAGTTCAAATGAGCGTTTCTGAGGAATTTGAAAAAAGTTTCCCTCAAGTGTTCTTGAGATATGAGAATGGGACGGACGTACAACTATCTAAAGTGTGAGGGCATACAAATAATTAACAGATGGAGCTCTGGATTTACTCAAATCAAACTAAACTACATTTTCCTACATTTTTCAGCTGTGACCAACAGCTCTATTTCTGCTCCCTGCCATTAGACCGCCACAGTTTTTGCCCTGTAAGGCTGAAATTTAGCATAGAGGTCAAGTGTGTGTGTTAAGTGTGTGTTTGTGTTCATGCCAATTGGCAAAAAGGGGCAATATATGGATGCATATTTGTACACGGTCCCAGCAAACTGGCGCCTGAGTTCATTTTATATTTGCAAAAATAAACCAAAAGAAACTGACATGAAACTTTTAAAGGTTTGACTCATGTACATTGAATATTTCCTTGCTCGTGTGTGTGTGTTGAGGACGTTTAAAGACCTCTGTGCAGCCGTTAAAAGATAACAGGCAGACCTCTCTGAGAACCGGAGCACTAAAATCAACTGTAGCAGGAAAACTTCTGGAACAATCTCCCACAAGTTTTGTTTTTACTTCCTGAAACAGATTTTGGTTGCTAGGCAGAAACACGGGCCAAATGTCTGATGACTATCTGAAAAGTGCAGCTCACTGAACAATATATCAGGAAACTGTGGAGCTGCTGGAGGGCTGATTTTACAGCTAAATATATTTTACATGACATCAGACGAACTGTAACAAAGAGGAGAGAAACATTAAAATGGATCGGTGTGAGAGCGAGCGAGGAGGAAATCCAAATATCTGACGAGTTTAAAGAGGATCGTAAATCTGGAGAGGAGGCACGGAGGGGAGACAGAGTGTGGAGGGAAGATGAGGAGAGAGACGTTGGTTTTTATTCTGCTAACGTGTCTCCTCGCTTTCCTCACTCGCGTCTCTTCCTTGCGTCATAGCTCCTACCAGCGAGGATGTGAGAGAAAGGAAGTGAGGAGGAGACGTGAAGATGGAGGAGCTGAAGCTGCCAAATGAAAAAAGCTTGGTTCCATAACGTCAGTCTTAAGTGACGTCACATGTTCCAATGTATCCTCGTAGAACGGTTCTATAATAAGCTACGAATGAGCGCCCCAAGAATAATGTGTCGTCCTTAACGTACAGTTATAGAGGTTAGGCAATAAAAGTTACTGTGGTTACGTTTAGGAGACGAAACACGGTGAAGACGAGTCTTAGAATGACGAAAGTTCAAAGGGTTCCCAGCACCTACACCTCTTCATGGCACTGGTACTCCCTGATGGCAGCGACGCCCACAGCAGGACAAGGCCTGTGCCAAAACCTCAAGGCATCGACCTGCAGGTACTCCTGAGGTGCTCCTGATCCACGGCGGGGCCTCCTGGGATCTCTCTGACCTACTGAGGCATGGACACAGGACCTCTTGGAGGTGTCCTGTTGTGTTTGGCACAGAGGCGTTGGCAGCAGATCCTTTGAGTCCTCTGAGTCTTGAGGTGGGGTATCAGCACGTCACACAGATGCTCGTGAGCTCTTCTACCCCTTTTCGACAGTCATGGGTCACCATGCTTCTGTTTGGTTTGGTTTGGGCCATCAGCCCAGCACAGCAGGGACTTGCATTTCCATTACAACAGGGCTACCCTCTTGAAGGTGTGTCTTTAATTGATGACAGCTTGTCTTAAGAGATGATGTTTCAAGGCAGCGACTAAAGTCCTCTGTTATTGTTGCTGCATGTGTTTTTCCACAGCAGGGCAGGTAACAGAAGTTCACCTGTTGGAGGTGAGCTGTTTGCAGAGGTGCAGTAAGAGCCTGGTGTCTGCAGCTCTTCATCAGCATCTCACTGTGGCTGTTTCTGGTCTTCCTCTTCCTCCCTGCCACATCATAAGACTTGCCTTTATTGAAGAAAAGCTGTTGACAGAGACTTTTTAAAAATGTCTAACTCTCTGGTCTCCTGCAGACAGAGGGGAGGAGAGTCCGCAGGTTTGGCTGCGGTCGGTAAGACGTTACCGCTGCCCTCTGTTGGACCTCCTCTGGAGAATGTCCATCTCTGACGCAGCTTGTCACGGCACGGCTCGTCTCAACTGATAATGGAAAAGCAAATCTGCGTGGCGTGGCTTGACTCAGCGCAGCCAAAAGTGACAGTGAGCAGTTTTTGCAGCATGTCATGGGGCACTGTCCTGCTGGAGGGCCACTGACATCTTACAGTGACGTTGCCAAGATGATCACTGTTATTCACGTCACCTGTCTGTTGTTTTACTGTTTTACTGTGGGTCATTCTGCATGAGTACTTTGACGTACGGCCATTTAAGAATATTTTGATGCTAATACTTTCATGCTTTTACTTGAGTAAGATTTTGAACGCAAGACTTTAACTTGCACAGAGTATTCCCACACTGTAGAAGTTTAAGACCTGAACACGTCCTCCAGCTCTGCAGATCTCACAGCACAGAGACTCAACTTAAAGCTTGCTCTGAGGATCAGTGCGAACGGGTGTAAATAAAGACGGTCGGGAGATTAAATTAGAGATATGTGAGGTTTGTTTCCTCGCCAACACACACACACACACACACACCACATATGAGGTTACACCACAGAACTCTCGCTGCATTCTTAGTTAACAAGCCGAAATCAAGTCTCTCATTATCAAACACACACACACATACACACACACACACACACTGGTCCCTCACCGGCTTGCTCTCCTCTGGCGTCAGGCCTCATTTTGTGGCCGGTGGACATCATTAGTGGGGGATTGTGGGAGAGGAAGAGGGAATTCTGGGTGTTTTTCTTTTTGTTTTTTTATGCAGTGACCACAGAGGAGGGGGGGGAGAAACCACGCCACAATAAAAGCAGTTTAATACGAGCAGGAGAAAATGAAGAAAATGAAGAGACAGACGGACTGACAGCCGACAGAGGGTCAGAAAGAAGACATCAGCACACTGAGGGAGAAAAATGTCTGATAATTAAAGACAGACAGGAGCGTGTCTTTATTGTGGGAATACAGTCAAACGTTTGGAGGAAAACAAAGGAGAGAAAATAAGAAAATAAAAGCCAGAAAAGAGCCGTTAAAGCACCATATCAATGTTTCTGTTTCATGTTTTACCAAAATGTATTTTCACTCAAACTTGTGCATTATTTCAAAGAATCGATCCAGAATTTTTGATCCCATAAATCTGATGTTTATTTGCTGAGTTAGACGAACAAACATGTTGTTTTTTATTATCTGCTGATGAATGTGGAAATAATAACAGCTTTTATAACCAATGTTTCATTTTGATCATTTTCCAAATCCTCCATCAGTTTTCAGATTTATCTTTGTTCTTTCCAAGCAGCATCAGTGTCACTTTATTTCTATGAAAATTAAAGCGCAGGAACTTAAAGGAACAGTGTGTGGAATTCAAGGGGATTTAGTTGCATGTAGCAGTGAGGCTAATTTGTTGTTTGTTGAATCTCAGTTTTATTAATTAATTTGTTATTTCACTGAGATTTTGTTTCTTTTATATTACTGTAATAATTAGATTTTGTTTCTGAGAAGCCCTCCTGGGTCTTCACACCTCAGCTGCACAAAAATATTTTATCGTCTCATTTCTTTTCTCAGGGGTCTTAGCTGTTAAATACACAAACCTAACCCTGACCCCACAGGACCCTGTGACCCCCCGAGCCCCGAGCGCCTGAGCCGGGCCCTCAATGGCAGGCCAGGGCCAAACCAAACACAACAGGGGCCGACGTGTCTGGTTTTCATCCTCACACGGAGCGAGGGGACTCTTTAACAGAGTGATAAACAGCAGCTGACGGTTCGGTATCTGAGATATGCTGCTTAACTAAACTGACGATGGATGGAGAAGGAGGAGGAGGAGAAGGAGGAGGAGGAGGAGGGGGAGGAGGAGGAGGAGGAGGGGGAGGAAGACAGGGTTTTATAAGACACAACTGATAAAAAGAGAGATGAAGGAACATGTAAGGAAATACTTCAAAGTTACTTTATTGGTTTAGTCCTGTGAGATTTGGAGTCTCCCCTTGTGTTCCTGAGATATGACGAATAATCACCAGTTTCTGTGAATTTGGCATTACATCCAGCCATCCACACAAACACAGACCATGTGTAACCACACCAGCTCAGGATCTCCACATGCAGCATCTTCACCTGCAGTCAAACCTCCGAAGTCTCACACTGAGTCAGTGACTTCCAGCATCAGACACCAACAAAAAAAGCTGTCGTTTCATGTTGGCATGATACAAGGCCGGTCGCCACTATTGTTTGAAGACGCCCAGCAGCATCAGGAAGAAACGCAGCGAGATAAGGACAAAAATTAAGGCAGAGGAAGTCTGAGTAGGGCGGGCAGGAGGGGTGATGGATGGGTCCAACAACCACCGACTTTCACCTGGGACACGTGTCACTGTGTCGTGTGATCAAACGGCACATCTTAGAGTGTCCTTTCACTGTGACCATCCCGAGGCACACCAATGTAGTAATGATCAGCCGCACCTGTCAGGTGGATGGATTATCTTGGAAAAGAAGAAGTGCTCTCTGACGTGGACTTGAACAAATTTCTTTCCAAAAGTTGGGAGAAATAAATCTATTGAGTGCATACAAAGTCTTAGATCTTTATTAAAACTTGTCACAAATGGTCACGAAAACAAAACTACAGTGGTTTGAGATGTAGTGGAGTAGAAGTATAACGTACCTCAAACCTAAACTTAGACACAGTTAATATTCTTGTGTCTCCTGGACGTCTCTGAAGCTTCAGTTCAGAATATGTAGCCAGTTTTCTTTCTTTCATCAGGACCAGCCTGCAATCAGTGTCAGCAGCAGCGCCAACTTCAACCTGCTGCTGCTGCCTCAGGTGCCTTTGATTTATGTGCAGTCAGAGGTGGAAACAGCAGTGATGAAGCTGAGAGCGCCGGCTCTGATACAACAGTGTCTGACAGCTGTTTATCACCGCTGTCTGAGCCTGGACTGCACCGAGCCAACATAAACACTGTCTCACACTCACTGACTCTGCTTATCTTTATATGACTTTATTTCTCTTTAATGGTCTGCAGCCACGTTACAATCACTCATTGATCATCCTATGATGTGATTTCACTATCAGGGAAAGTGTACGAATAAATCAGGAGCACTGAAATGTTTAAGACCTCTTTCAAGTGGACTTGTTTTACTGGGAGATGTCCTGCTACTGGGAATATTTTCACGTGTTATAGACTGAAAATCGAAACAATCCAAAGGTTGGTTGAGAAAAGATTTTGTTTTGGCTTGAGATACCTGCTTTTAATGGCCCAATCCTGGCAGGAAAAACAGAGATGTCTCTGTAAAAACAACAACTTTCGTGGCACTTTCCCAGCTGGAACAAACACCCATGTTGGGGGGCTGATAAGCTGCTTGAAACACAGACATGACTCTCTGAAAAACATCACGGTTTTGTTTCTTGTTGGTCTCACACAGTGGTCTGCAGCTTGGCGAGCTTTTCCAAATCTGCCCCAGAGGTTCACAATCAAACAGCAGTGAGCAGACAGTGATGGTTCCCTCAGAGACAGCGTCTTTACACTAATTATACCTGCTGTATAGATTGTACAAAACACTTTGAAATTAAAACGTGCCTCGTTTCATGCTCAGAGTGATCCGAGCAGCAGACCACCCTGCACACTCACACCACTAAATCACACAGTATTTACTGTCGACTGTCTTGTATAATTCACGGTGGGTATCGAGCTATAAAAACACACCTGAGTGCAAAAGTTTAACAAATCCCTCAGACTTGTGTTTGATTTATGGCTCTCAGCGCTGTAATCGTATAACTATCAGTGGGAGCTTTATATGAAAGAGCTGCAGCTTCACCTCCGCCCTGAAGACATTTAACCATCCAACAGCTCCGTCTTCTAAACATTTAGTCTCATCCATGAGATGTTGGTAAATCTGTGAGTAGATCTGCACATAAAAAAGCTTATATGTGCCGGACTCATGAAGGTCGTGGTAAACTCAGATTTGACTGTGCATGTTCATGAATGCTGTAAACTGACAGCGCGCAACAATAGCATAGGTGCATCCTGTTGATCTGTGCACATGGAGCAAACAAAGAAAAAGAGAAAGAAAAACTTTTCTGATGCTGTGATTGAAGTTATTTACTTTCTTCTGTTAGCAGTGGTGTGACAGGGACAGGTAAATCAAAGGCCTAAAAGGAGGTAAAGGGTGCCGTTTACTCGTCCTCTGTTGTTCTAGCAAGTTCCTCATTGAGTCCAAGCGGACGTTTGTGCCAAATTTGAGATAATTCCCTGAAGGCGTTCTTGAGATATCGTGTTCACAAGAATGAGACTGATGAGTGTATTTGCTTGTGTTGCAAACAACCCAAAATTGCCAGCGAGAAGCATACGATGTTGTAGATGTTGTTTTTGCGTTTTGTGTGGACCCAGGATGAGCAGTCATTACTGCAGTAACAACTAATGGAGATCCTAAATAAAGAATAATGAGGAAAAAAAAGAATCAGCCATAAAACAAATTATGGTCCTTATTCATCAAGTGTCTCA
Organism: Epinephelus awoara; assembly: GCA_035609425.1. Taxonomy (NCBI): domain Eukaryota; kingdom Metazoa; phylum Chordata; class Actinopteri; order Perciformes; family Serranidae; genus Epinephelus; species Epinephelus awoara. The sequence continues at coordinate 42,390,016 of CM069297.1, forward strand.
CTGTAGAAATATCAGTTCACTTTTGGTGCAAGATGGTATAAACACACATGCCAAAGCTCAAATACAATAAGTTAAAACTTTATTCATTTCGAGGGGAATTGTTGTGCAGCAGTTTGCTGTAAAACAAAAATGGTGGAGGGTGCAAATAAGACAACACATAAACATTAAAGATTATCAATCAGGTGCAAAAAACCAATGTACTTTCAAAATATACACACGCTGTGTAGACATTAAACATTACTTGTCTCCAAATCATGACCGTCAGGGAAACTACAACACGTCATTATATTTTATACTTTGTGGCTCAAACTGTGACGTCTCTCTTCCTCTCAGGAGTACTTCCTCTTCTGCTGAAAATCATCTCTGAGAGTTCGAGCTTCATAAATAATTTTGAAGTCGAGCTCTGAGCTACAACTGGTTTTAGTCTGAACTTTTATTCCCAGGAGACGCTTGATAAACACAGAACCATAACTCAGCTCATTACGTAAAACGAAGATATGAGATATTACAAGAGGAACACACACACAACATTTACACAGATCCACAGCAACCACGAAAGGAATGTGTGTGTGTGTGTGTGTGTGTGTGTGTGTGTGTGTGTGTGTGTGTGTGTGTGTGTGTGTGTGTGTGTGTGTGTGTGTGTGTGTGTGTGAGGTCTTGTACTTGTACTCGTAAAGAGCATTTAGAAATGAGGTCATTATCTCTGGTCCTTACGACTTCAAAGAGCCGTCTGGAGGTCCAGACCTGGTTTCAGGTTTAAGGTTAGAATCAGGTTTGGGTTAACAGGCTGAGGAATGCATGATGTCACTGAGTGTCCTCACAAGGATAGCGGTGCAAATCTGCTTGAGACGCCCTGGTTAGCATGGAGGGGCTAAAGGTCAAATGTTAAATCACAGCGAGGGAGAAACGTGAGAACACACACACAGAAAATGAAACATAAAATATGAAACAAAAGAAAACAGAAAGTTCAGAGGGAAGAGAAGAAAAACAGGAATAAAGCAAAGCGCCATCACACACATTCTTATACTTCTGTCTATGTGAGGACCCTGACTGACACAAGGCATTGCCTCGTCCCTTTACTTACCTCAACTGCTACAACTAAAGGCCCTGACACACAAAGCTCACAGTCGGCCGTCGACCAAAGTCGCGCCATCAGTGAGCGTCTGTCAGCCTAGTTTTTGCAGTGTGTCCCGCACCATCGGCGGCTTGAATCGGCGGCAGAGCTTGTCAGTGAGAGAGATCACTCTGATTGGCTGTTCAGGTTTTATTTCTCGCCCCTGTAGCGAGTGAATCTGCCTGTCGTGAAACCGGGGCTAACCGGTGCTTCCTCCTCAGGCTCCACTTCACTCAGCTTCCCTACAGACCCGCTGCTTCTTCACACTTTAACCTGAATAACAAACCGGAGCTAGCTGGAAGCGGCTAGCGGAGCGTTAGCCGCAGCATGTCCGGAGGGAGGCACAGCCAGTTAGCCTCCGCTAGTCTCTGAGCTAGCCCCGGCTCTCCGTTTGGATCCAACAGGAGCACCGAGCCCTGGTTTGTTATTCAGGTTAAAGTGGGAAGAAGCAGCGGGTTTATCGGGCAGCTGAGTGAAGTGGAGCCTGTGGAGGAAACACCGGGACCGTCTGGATGTAATAGTCCGTGGAGGTGCTGCGGTGCTCGGCTGCACAGATAGGAAACCCCTCGGCTGACAGGATGTCCCACTCTCTCACTCTGCTCTCTCTCACGCAGGCACAACATATGTCCATGTAGTGTGTTCAAATGCAACTGACACAGGGCGACGTGAGGCGACGTAGACGACGCAACAGTTGGCTTTCGTTGCCGCTAGTTCTTTGATGTTGGTTTGGTGTGTCCGCACCTTAAATCCCCATTTCCACGATACACTACCTTAACAAACCCTTCAGACATGGTCCCTAGACCCTCGGTGTGTTCAGACAGTCCTTTTAAATGTGGGGGTTGTAATATATGACCTTCACATAATCCGCTCCAAATTAATCTATATTTTTAAAGTCATTACTAAAAGTGTGTGTCATACTAAAGTAAAGTTGTCACAGTGAAATTTAAGGTGTGCTGATGGATTCACGTCATCAACTCATGCATTGAGTAACATTACAAGTTAACGTTCCACCTTAAAAGTTGCCGGCAGTCGGCCCAGTGAATTAAGTTATTTTTTTCTCTTTCATTTTATAGTTGTAGTTTACTGATGTATGAACAGAGGTTACTTCTGTTGGTACCATCCACAACTTTTCACTGAGGAAACGGAAAAACAGGAGAACTGAACTGAAGTGAATCACACCAGACTGCTCGGTGGAAACGGAGTGTGCCTAACCCCAACCTGAACCTAATCATACTCTAATCCTAAAACCAAGTCTTCACCCTCAAACAGGCTGTTGAAGAAGTGAAATATGTCCGCACTCTGCTGCTAAAATATGTTTTTTGGTCCTCACTATGTCACAAATACATGCACACATACACACTCATCAATATATTAGTGTCTGACATCACCGATCACAGCTCATCAATCATCAGTGTGACTCAGCTGCTGGGTCTTGGCCCAATGCACCATGGGAAAACAGTGCTGATGATGATCATGTGGTTCGAGTGTGTCTGACCTCACTCTGTGTGAATGAACATAATGTGTGTGTGTTAAGTAGTGGAAGAAGTACATACACCCCCAAACCACATATAAGTATACTTAAAGTACACAAAGTAAAACTACTCATATGCAGAATAATATATTTGGATATTTGGATTATAGAAGGTGGAGGTGGAGCTCATTTTAATGATTTTCATACTGCTGGGTGATTTAATCTTTACTGGTACATCATCGTTATTATTAGTTGTTTATTTTTCTTATTAATAATCTGAATCTGTAAAGTAACATTAAATAAACCTGGTGCAGTAAAAGTAAATTATTTCCCTGTGAGACGGAGCAGAGGGACGTTTTCAGTTTATCTGATAACCAGCTGTTCATCATTATAACCATTTAAATCAGTGATTACTGAGCACGCTCAGTTTGGTTATTGTTGTTAATAAACTTCATTATTCACACATGGCTTTATTCCCTACTGTAACACGCACACACACACGTACGTACACCGACACACACACACACCAACACACACACACACACACACCGCTGAATGGTGTCATGCCTGAGCTATGCTGGATGATGTAGCCACTCTGGGCTTGTTATGTCTGCCCATCTGGTTCTGTGTGCGTGCGTGTGTGTGTATGCGTGCGTGTGTGTGTGTGTGTGCGTGTGGTGTGTGTGTGTGTGTGTGTGTGTGTGTGTGTGTGTGTGTGTGTGTGTGTGTGTGTGTGTGTGACTCAGGACAAGGGAAGAAGGGGTTTTTCTTATTTTCTCTCCTTTCTCAGACAAAGAAAGAGAGAGAGAGAAACCGGGTCAGAAACTCTGGACGACCCTGAGAGACACAGATTCCTCATTTCCACTGCATGGTACACGCTGACTCTACTCGACTCTACTCATTTTTATTTTTCGATGAGCAGAAGCTGTGGACAGTACCTGGTACTTCTTTTGATACCATGTCAATCAAGTTAAAACATCAGCTGCAAACTACACCGCACACTACGCGGTACACTATGTACACGACACTGTACACCACGTAGACTCAACTGTACACTACGTACATATGCGTTGAAGATGATGTCACTGCAGTTTCACACGGCATCACTATGGCGACCAGCTAAGAGTCCCGCCCACACTGAGGAGATATATTATCCAAAGTGTAAAACAACACAGAAAAAAGCACCTGGTGCCAAGAGTGAGTCGATCCGAGTCACTCTGAACCCTGCGTATAAGTGAAGCTGGGCAGCAAACACGAATAAAGTTTGAGGGGATTTCCTTAATAAGATCTCATTAACTTCATTAAGTAAAATGTAATTACTGTAACTGACTGCAGAGAGGGAGGAGGAGGAGGAGGAGGAGGAGGAGGAGGAGGAGGAGGAGGTCAGCAGTGCTCTCTCTGTCTCACTCACTCTCATACTGTATTTCCCATGAGAACCAGGGGCAGGAAGCCTGGATGGAATGAAAACTGTGTTTGACTGTTAGTGTTTGAGTGTGTGCTCGTGACATTGTTCTTCAGTGTGTGCGTGTGTGTGTGTGTTGGAACAAACACAAAGAAAGTGAAGTGTGAAAACAGGACTCTCAGCAGGGTGGAGGGTTGTGTGTGTGTGTGTGTGTGTGTGTGTGTGTGTGTGTGTGTGTGTGTGTGTGTGTGTGTGTGTGTGTGTGTGTGCGTGTTTGTGTGACATATTTTAACAGCTTCCTTCCCAGGCTCTCAGTGCACCACCCGCTACTTCGTGGAATAACATATGAACCGCACAATAAGGATACGTTGGCACTGTATGTTTCTGAAAACCAAGAATATTTCACATTTGTACATTTTAGAAGTGTATCAACGTTTCTAAAGTGATGTCATATGTAAGTTGTCACATGCAAAGCTGCAGACCACTGTTCAAGACCAAAACAAATAACAAATAATCAGTTGTTTTTACAAAGACAGTGCTGGTTTTCCAGCACCTTTCAAACCACCAAACACAGGTGTGTTTCCCAAAAGCAGGTATTTTAAGCCAAAACATGAACGTTTCCAAACATAACTAAGTATCCATAGTTTGCATAAAATGCAGAAAGCCCACATTGTTTTTCTGGCAATTACGTGATCCTCTGAAGGTGTATCATCTCTAGTCAACAACTCTCTGTGCTTCTGATCTGTAACGTTGACAGGAAGTGACCACCATGAGACGGTGCATCATCTCTAGTCAACAGCTCTCTGTGCTTCTGATCTGTAACGTTGACAGGAAGTGACCACCATGAGACGGCGTATCATCTCTAGTCAACAACTCTCTGTACTTCCTTGCAAATCTTTGGTCTGAACTGGATGGTATATTTTTGCACTTTGGCGAGCACATTCATGTGTGCGCATGTGTACCATTCCATGCCTGAAAAGTAGAGGTTCCTCGTAATTCCCAGAGTGAAATTCGAACGCCGCCTGATAAATCAACAAAACCTTCCTCAGACATTAAAAGCAGTGCGACGGAAACACTCAGTGGAATCACTCATCATGACCTCCACAGGAACGTCTCAGTCTGCTCAGCGACCATCAGACGGCAGTGACACGGCGAGCTCTCCTCTCTGAACTGCAGAATGTGGACTGTAAAATCATCCATGATGCATTGCAGCAGACGGCTGTTTGGCTACATGTGGACATACCAGGAGGGACGGCTGCTCAAACTGCCGTGACACAGAAACAGGCACTCTCTCCCTCTCTCTGTAAAACCTGAAGAATCTGGTTCGGTCATATGAGCTCAACAGCTGCTGCACGCTTCCATCCCCCCAAAAAGCCCCAGCAGAGCACTTTTTCATGGTGGGATCGTCCCGGTGGGAATCAAACCCGCAGCCCTGGCAGCGTCTGTGCCTTGCTCTGCTCATGTCTGCCTATGAATGTTTCCACTACCAACTTATCTCTCCGTCTGTCTATGTGTTACCCACAAGATACTTTCCAGAAACTCAAAGCCACCGAAGAATCTCCTGCATCACTCTCTTGTGTCAACAGTGGAACACATTTTTCACAGTTAAATGAAATGGCAGCTAACGCTCCGTGTCAAAACATGCACTTCCTGTTCATGCTGCCGCGATGAAACGCATCGCTGACATCCATCACAAACCAAAACGTCTCAGACTGTTAACAGTTAACTCAGCATTTTCTCGTGAGCACTTTCTAGACATGAACACACGTGGAGATGTGCATGTACTGTAATCGACTACAATTTTGAAGTACGTATATTTTATTTGAGTCTTACACATTATGCTTTACTGCTCCATGTGACTTACATTTAAGGGGTGACGTTAGCGAAGCTGTAGCACTTCACAAAACTTTCATTCAAATCCAAACAGCTTGGTGGATAACGATGGATTTCCTGGTGCTGCAGCGTCAATTCATTAAAGACCATTTTCATTTCATTATTCAACAACAAGCAGACGACTGGCACCATATTTCCATTACGTTCGGTTAAATTTGACAAATAAAAAATCTGCATATTATTTGTGGTGTCAAACAGAGACTTCAATTAAGACTGGCTTTATTATCATGTTTTAAGGCCAGTGAATGAATCAGAGTCAGTTCTTAATCAAACTGTGAAACCAAGACTTTAAACTGAATCCTGAGATTTCACCTCCAGTTGATTTCATCATCTGCTCATTTCCACAGGAGTCACAAAAAAAGTAAATGGACCACTTAAAACGAGTGGTTTCTCATTCGCACACTGACAGCTTCAACACAAGGTTCAGTGCTTATTTATGAATGCAATCATTTATTTATTCATTTATTTATTTATTTATTTTGTTTCTGTATTTGTTTATTCTTTCATTTGTTTATATCTGTATTTATATTACATATATGCATATGAATTGTTTTTATCTTTTAATATATTATGAATTGTGGAGTGAATGAGTTACCTGTTGAACTCGTAGATGTCCTCGATGTTGCAGAACAACGTGCTGACCTGCTCCGGTTTCAGAGGCAGAGAGCCGCAGTCGATGATACAGCCCAGATAATCCTGCAGACACACAGAGAAGGACACAACATGTAAGTTCATCAAAGTGTTTTTAATCTTAAAGTTTTCAGCGAGTGATAAAAACATCACGTGACCATACACAGACTGCAGCAGTTTAAATGATCTGATGTGGCACTGCCACCAAAACTCTGTCCTGATATTGTAGAGTCGACACACTGTGTTGCTCACACAGGTGAACTGTGTTTATAATTAATTAGACCCGTCCGCAGGAGGCCTGAGGCTGGAGCTGGTGAGGGAAACATTTCTGTTCTCCCTGCTGTCTGTCAGCTAAAGTGAGCTCACCCAGCACTTCCTCAGAAAGTGTCTCCAGTTTTCCTCAGCCTTTGTGAATTTATCATTTCATGATATTTATTTTTTGTGGGGACAATTAAAGGAAAGCACATTTAATTGATAGGACAGTGCTGAGCGTAAGGGGGGAGACAGAGGGGGGATGACATGCAGCAGGGGCCTGCAGGCTGGGATTGAGCCCACGGCCACTGGGGACGCCTGCTCCACCTACTGAGCCACTGGATACACAAATGTCATGAACATCTATATTTTAAACGGTTGGTATCTTCTGTCACAATCACCAGACGCAGCATCCGGCTCACCTACCAGAACATCAGATCACATCAGACCTGTAAGACAGACGCTGAAGGTGCGAACAGGAAACCACTGCACTGTCAGGGACGTTGGCATCAGACAGGAAGTCACACAGATAACAACAAAAACAGGAAGTGGGGCCTGTATCACGAAGCAAGATCAACCTTTCCTGGGTTACCCAGACTTATCCTGGGTTGACTAACCCTAACAATGGCAATCAGGATAATCGGTATCACGACGCTGGATATCAACTCGGTAACTCAACCCAGGGTTGCTTTATCAAGAGCCGTGAACGCGCACGCAGCGGACCAATCACAATCATGAGAGGAGCGCAGCGTCACTGAGCGTCACAGAGTGTCCTCATAGAGCGTCCTCACAGAGCGTCCTCACAGAGCGCCGTATGTGAGGAAAAACAAAGTATTTCTCGTGAGGATCAGAGATAAATTATTCTACTAAAATGTAAGGAAGGAGAAAAGCAACATCACAGAAAAGGCCAACACTGTGGCAGCTGCAGGAGGAGGAAACATGCAGGGCAACGCATAACGGGATGAATAATGTTTAGTTTTAGTTTAGATTAGTTTATTTGCACATAATGTTAAAAACAGACAGTATAAAATTTACAAGATTAAAAAAAGAAAAGTGCCAGAGAGGTTAGAAGCCACTAAAAGCTTATCAAAGAAATTCCCCTGTCAAAACATCAATGAAATCACATAATAGAGAAGGAAAAAACGGATCAGGAAAGAAGAAATAGAGGAGGAGAGAGGGAAAAATCAAGACAACACAAGGTAGCAAATAAAATGATGTGTAGGTTAAATTACTCATCACTGGTTCAAGTAGCTACAGTACCTGTACCTGTACATCTGACACTGATCACACCCTTGAATCCCATGAAATCAATGCTGCGCAGATGAATTGCGTGTATTACAATTATCGTCTGACATCATTGCATCTGATAAACTGGTCTTCTTTGTCATAACGTTATATATGTAACATGTAGACACACACACACACATCATGTTTCTGTCATGTCTGCGTGTAACATGTAGACACACACACACACACACACACATCATGTTTCTGTCATGTCTGCATGTAACATGTAGACACACACACACACACACACATCATGTTTCTGTCATGTCTGCATGTAACATGTAGACACACACACACACACATCATGTTTCTGTCATGTCTGCATGTAACATGTAGACACACACACACATCATGTTTCTGTCATGTCTGCATGTAACATGTAGACACACACACACACATCATGTTTCTGTCATGTCTGCATGTAACATGTAGACACACACACACACCATGTTTCTGTCATGTCTGCATGTAACATGTAGACACACACACACATCATGTTTCTGTCATGTCTGCATGTAACATGTAGACACACACACACACACACATCATGTTTCTGTCATGTCTGCATGTAACATGTAGACACACACACACACACACCATGTTTCTGTCATGTCTGCATGTAACATGTAGACCCACACACACACACACATCATGTTTCTGTCATGTCTGCATGTAACATGTAGACACACACACACACATCATGTTTCTGTCATGTCTGCATGTAACATGTAGACACACACACACCATGTTTCTGTCATGTCTGCATGTAACATGTAGACACACACACACATCATGTTTCTGTCATGTCTGCATGTAACATGTAGACACACACACACACACACCATGTTTCTGTCATGTCTGCATGTAACATGTAGACACACACACACATCATGTTTCTGTCATGTCTGCATGTAACATGTAGACACACACACACACATCATGTTTCTGTCATGTCTGCATGTAACATGTAGACACACACACACATCATGTTTCTGTCATGTCTGCATGTAACATGTAGACACACACACACACATCATGTTTCTGTCATGTCTGCATGTAACATGTAGACACACACACATCATGTTTCTGTCATGTCTGCATGTAACATGTAGACACACACACACATCATGTTTCTGTCATGTCTGCGTGTAACATGTAGACACACACACACACATCATGTTTCTGTCATGTCTGCATGTAACATGTAGACACACACACATCATGTTTCTGTCATGTCTGCATGTAACATGTAGACACACACACACATCATGTTTCTGTCATGTCTGCGTGTAACATGTAGACACACACACACACATCATGTTTCTGTCATGTCTGCATGTAACATGTAGACACACACACATCATGTTTCTGTCATGTCTGCATGTAACATGTAGACACACACACACATCATGTTTCTGTCATGTCTGCATGTAACATGTAGACACACACACACCATGTTTCTGTCATGTGTGCATGTAACATGTAGATACACACACACACACACACACATCATGTTTCTGTCATGTCTGCATGTAACATGTAGACACACACACACCATGTTTCTGTCATGTCTGCATGTAACATGTAGACACACACACACACACACACATCATGTTTCTGTCATGTCTGCATGTAACATGTAGACACACACACACCATGTTTCTGTCATGTGTGCATGTAACATGTAGATACACACACACACACACACATCATGTTTCTGTCATGTCTGCATGTAACATGTAGACACACACACACCATGTTTCTGTCATGTGTGCATGTAACATGTAGATACACACACACACACACACATCATGTTTCTGTCATGTCTGCATGTAACATGTAGACACACACACACCATGTTTCTGTCATGTGTGCATGTAACATGTAGATACACACACACACACACACACATCATGTTTCTGTCATGTCTGCATGTAACATGTAGACACACACACACCATGTTTCTGTCATGTGTGCATGTAACATGTAGATACACACACACACACACACATCATGTTTCTGTCATGTCTGCATGTAACATGTAGACACACACACACATCATGTTTCTGTCATGTCTGCATGTAACATGTAGACACACACACACACATCATGTTTCTGTCATGTCTGCATGTAACATGTAGACACACACACACACACACACACACACATCATGTTTCTGTCAGTTTGTGTGGCACAGCGGTTGCCATGGTAATAAAGCAGGTGCACCTGGCAGAAGAGCAGAGAGACAGACAGACACAGAGAAGAGACTCTTTTAGTGGAGATTTAACTCCTCAAAAAAGTGCTTTCCATTCCCAAACCGTTGGTCCAATCATCAAAATAAAGTGATGGTACAGACAGCCACTTCTCGTGAACGCACGTGTCGTGTTTTATATCTCTAGAATCAAAAAATGTGGTCAAAGGCACAAGTTTAAAATGTGTTGCACCTCAGCTGTTTCCAGGCATATCTCCTCTCAGTTTACATGGGAGTGAATGAGAAAAAAAATCTGCGCTCTCTTTGCTTTGGAGCCTCTCAGAGACTCCATGTCAACATGTTAGCAGATCACATTTTCCTACGTTTTGTGATATAAATTGTATCTGTACAGTGAAAATTGTGGCCCTGGCAGCGAGTTAAAGACAAAAGTTTTAGACGATTTTTAGAGCTCTCTCCACTCTAGCTCACAGCATCCCGTGCAATACACACCCATTATAAACTGACAATTTCTCCACTTTTGCTCACGGTACTCTGAGTGGCACAGAGTAAAAACGGTAAAAGATATGGAAAAGATGAAAACATGAGTGAATAGATAAGACCTGTGGCAACATTTGAGAGTTGGAATGGAGACTGTAGCTCAAAGTATGGAGACACTGTAAAGGCTAGAAAAAGCCCAAAGATTGGTCTCTTTCTCCCCCCTGCCGCCATTCATTTCCTATGGGACAGCTTTCGACGATCATCAGGACGTTTTTCTGACATCTCACCTTCAGGAGCCCACAAAATCCAAACGAATCGAGTAATGAAAAAGTTATAAATAACTTTTGATTAGAAGGACTTGATCTGTCATCCGTGCAAGTTTAAAGCCGATAGGATAAACAATATATGAGAAGAAGATTTTTTATGAAAGGCAGTTTTAAGGCAAAATCTTACTTTGAAAGGGCAAATAGCTCACTTCCTGTTGGATTCAGGTCAGGGGTGTCAGCGCGTGATTTTTGGGTCTTCATGAGACGAACACGGCAGTTTTGGTTTGATGTTTCTACGACATTCCTACGGGCCACAGCGGCCATTTTAGTGTGTCTAGGTGGCACTTTAGGGGTTAATGTTTTTGATTTTCTAAAATTTTTCGCCAGGTCTGACATGCGTGCCAATTTTGGTGAGTTTTTGAGCAAGTTTAGGGGGTCAAATTCCAGCTCAAAGAGGCGGTGGAGTCCTCTTCCACCGCCTCTGTGCTCTGTGAGCAGTCCTCTGCCTTCAGGCTCAGCCCCTAATAATGAACACTAATATAACAATTGATTGCATTTGAATAGATTGCAAAGTATTTAATTTGAGGATCTGTAACACATTTAGAAGAGAGAACAATTTAAAAAGCCTAAAATGAGCTGATCTAAAACTAGAAAAGCACTCAGAGAGTGCAGACCTCCTCCAAGTAGGTGATATTCCCTCCCCCTCTGCATCAGATTTTGCAGCCTGCATCACAATTAAGGTTATTTGCATCACTATTATTATTAGGTTATATATGCCTTCAAAACGTATCACAAGTGTTTCATATCAGTCGATATCGATAATTATTGAATTTTAGGACCAGGAGACAAAAATGTTAAATTTAAACACTTTTATTTTAAATGTAACCTTTCCTCAGTAATGAACAAATGAAAATAGTTGAAAAAGAGGTCAACATAACCATGAAAAACAGTCAAATAAATAAATTACTGGTTAATGTGCAAATTTAAACATTAAATAAATGCTTAAACTTCTTGTGCAAAGTACTTTGTAAAAAAAGAAATTAACAGAGACTAACATAATTGACCTATAACAGTCAGAACCTGCATAAAAATATAAAAATAACTCAAAAACAACTCAAGCATGGTTTCAGCCCAGTTTTTGGCCAGGTAAACTGTTTCACCTTCTCAGGCTTTAAGGCCATACAGGTACATGTAACAATATACACAAATAAATTCTAACAAATTATCTTGTGCACAGTGCAAAGTATTTTGCAAACATAGAAATTAGAATAAACTTGAGGTAGTCACTGTCTGAACATCTGACATGACACAAACCTGTTACGCAGTCCAGTTATTATGGCAATATCAAACCAGCATGTACATCCACCAAGGCAGCCATGCCAAGGAGATCATCTGTTGCAGAGTCGGCATATTTCTCATCAAGATAGGTCATTATCTTGGTCTTCAGGTCTTCGATGAGTTGAGTGTCGTGTTCATTTATTTTTAGCAAATATGTGCAGAACAGGTGGAGCACTGGCTTCACGAAGGAGACCGTCACCTATGACTCCCCAGAAAGGGAGTCTGTAAACGCCAGAAGAGGAGTGAAGTGACTCGTGAACGTCAATGTCCTGCCATGTTGGGATCAGGTGCCTGCTGTTTTTGTCTGCAGACAAAACTTCAACGATTTCCTTTTGTTGCAAATAGATGTACTGCTGTATTTCAATAAACCAAGCCAGAAATTAGCACTGTTAGTTTATGCCGCTGACGATTAGGGGTGGGCGATATATATCGTTAGTGATGATATCGTGATTGTTGTTTTAACGATGTGCAAATTTATGTTATCGAGTGTGCAAATGACTTCACAAAAACAACTGAAAACACGTTGAAACCAGGCTGAACTCCCACACATTCACTGAACGTGACTTGCGTGCAGCAGCACGCCGCAGTAACGTTACGCCTAGGTGGTCACATGATCTCTCACTGGCACCTTCCCGGAATCAGGAATTCCTGACGTGAGACACCGATGAAAAAGTCGTCCTTTCACATGTGTGGAGTCTGCACGTTCTCCCTGTGTCAGCGTGGGTTTCCTCCAGCTTCCTCCCACAGTCCAAAGACGTGTAAGTTAACTGGTGTCAGCCCTGTGATAGTCTGGTGACCTGTCCAGGGTGAACCCTGCCTCTCACCCAGTGTCAGCTGGGATAGGCTCCACCCCCTGCGATCCCCAACAGGAGAAGTGGTTACAGAAAATAAAGGAATTAATTAATGGGTCAGGTTTCACTGGTCAAGTCTAAAACTGTTCATTTGGGCAAATACAAAATTGCAAATTATGCATTTTGGACAGTTTCATGTGAAAAAGTTATATATTATATCTTAATTTAATTTAATTCTAATTAAATTCTTTGAGGTGTAAATAAATAATTGCAAAGAACTCAATGAATGAGCTTCACTTTATTGGACTGAGTCAGTAGTCACACTTTATACTGTACGTGCAGTCCCTCAGTCATGTTGTAATGGAAACTTAAATCCTGCCACATGAGGTCATTTCCTGTAGTAGTTAGTAATTAGATTACACTGGAGAGGAGTCGGGGTGAGACAGATGAGATAATAGCAAAGAGAGAGACAGCGAGACAGTTTTTATAAAGTCCAGAAACCACAAAGAAGTTTCACATCATCACACAGTTTTATTAGTGACACATCACCAAACACACACTGACAGACTGAACCAAACAGAAGCCCGGACGCTGAAACACACTGACTCACAGAAAACGTGCCAGAGTGAGGCAGAAAATTTAGCCAAAAAAAGAAGCCGGAGAATCGTCCAAGGAGGAAGAGAAATTTGACGAAACAGAAAATAATCTGTGAGAGGCTGAGGTCAGCGCACCAGCTTCAGTCCAAGTTCCCAAACTGGGATCCATGACGTCTCTCTGCGGGGTTCCCAAACAGAAAATAATCTAATTTCATGCACTGTAAAAATAAATTCCTTCAGCCGTGTCTGCAGTCTAACATGAAATGAAGTGCTCCATCTGCAGCTGGTGTCACACCTGTGAAGTTTTTCCTTCATGCATTTAGTTGTTGGTGTTACTGGTTTCAAAATAAATCAGTTCAGAATCTTAAAATGTGGGAGTCTCGGTTGGCTCGCATGTTTTTCTAACCCTGGACACAGCTGTCAGTGGTGCATACGTCTGGAACCTGCAGGTTACGGTTGTGAAGGTGTTTCCATCCACCTGTTCTGATGCATACTTTCGTATTTTTTTGAGTGCAAAACAAGCTGCAACCTCAGAGGCTGAAAAATGAAGCCGATGCCCAAAAACTTTAGTTCCTCTAATGTTCACTTGAGGCTGACTCCAAGAGCGAGTCAATTCCCACAGACCTCGATGTGAAAATGTCAAACTTTACAGCAGAAATCAACGTCTACTGCCTGGCATTCACGTCAACTGTGCGGTGGTGAATTTTTACATAACTCACCTGTTTACATTTTATGAAGGCTTCAAATTACACATAATTAAGGGTTTGGCTACGTTGAGTGACAGGTGGGTCACTTCCGGAACTGATTCGTTCATTTCTCAATTCAGTTGAGCTCAGCAGCAAGCGTGCAGGCCGGGAGTGGAACTGCCGATTCGGTCCGTGCAAACGATGAATCACTCGCGAGTAGCGAGGCAGCCAGGGTGCAGGGAGGGACTGTCTACAGCGGGACCAATCACTCGGTGAACGAATCACTCAGTGAACAATGTAACCCCGATCCCCGAGTGATTCAAATCATTTCTTCTCCGCGATACACTTTCATAGGGACTGTTTTCTCCAAGATAACGGCTAATGTAGCCAGGAAGTCAAGCCACATGAACACAATCACACACCTCCCCAGACTTAGTTTCCAGTTAAACAAACTTAAAACGTTGAGACTCTCCAGTGCAGGGCAGACGCAGGGCTCCTCCCACCAAGCACTGAACGATTCGGTGAACAAATCTTTTGAACGAATCTTTTTAATGAACTAATTTATGTGACTCAATAACATCTAAAGAACTGCTTTACTCATCAATAATCTGAGTCAGAGATACCGACAAGTTAATTCTAACTTTTGGTCGCTTAGAAAAGTCTTGTGTAGCATTTGGTGCAAGCAAACTCTCTCATAAAGAGCTAGTTAGCCAAAGCTATTGGTTGCTTTCCCTTAATTTTCGGGGAAATTATGGCACAATTACGGCCACCACACGTAAGGTAAGTTAACGTAATGTAGCCTCATAACGAGGGGTGAAGAGTCTGATGTGCAGTTCTCCCAGCAGGTAACTTTACTTTTGTTTTGATGGTTTTAAGCTTGTTTTTGGTAGCAAAACTGAGCATTAGCATTCTGACAGTTAACTGTACATGCACTGTGCTAACAAAGCTAGCAGCTAGCATTAGGGTGTTCTCCATGCTCTTGAGCAAATGTGGTCACTTCTGGCTCCAAAAATCCAAGATGGTAACGGCCAAAATGGCAAACTCAAGGCTTCAAAATGGGAGTTCACAAACCAACGGATGATGTCACAACAACTACGTCCATTATTTTATACAGTCAGTGGTTGGAACAGCAGAAATGTACGCTAAATTTTGATGCACACTTGCCCTCTGTCGGTCGCACAGTGTAGAGACAAACTAGGAACCAAAAAATCCATTTTCAAGCTGGTTGAGAAACGTTTACTCCTCATGATCCGCCCTCTCAGGAGATGTTTGTTGGGGAAAGTGAGACTGAAAACAGCCCTCGAGTGCTCAAACTTACTGGTCGCTGGTTTCATTAATGCATCAACTTTCTATTTCCGCTGCTTCCTGTGTGAAGCAGCTCTCTGGTTGGTCAGAAAAAAATGCTCTGAATGGAAACTAGTTACACCAAACTGCATTTATCATAACAGTAAAGTACACACACACACACACATACACACACACACACACACACACACACACAATGTGGCTGCAAGCAAAGAAAAATAATCTCGCTCCCATTCCTTCTGCTGTTTCTGTTTTTTCCCTAAATTGGGAACAAAAACAAGCATTCTGTGTGTGTGTGTGTGTGTGTGTGTGTGTGTGTGTGTGTGTGTGTGTGTGTGTGTGTGTGTGTGTGTGTGTGTGTAGGTGTGTGTGTGTGTGTGTGTGTGTGTAATGAGGAATATAATGAAAGGCCTTGGCCACATTCATCACCTTTTAAAGGCAACAGGAAACACACACACTGGAGGGCACAGAGGGAGAGAGTGAGTGAAGGAACAGAGAGATGAGTGAAAAATGAGAGAGCTCGACACGAAGATGAGGAGGAGGAGAAGACAGGAGGAATGAGGAAGAGTCCGTCACTGTCTCTCAGGTTAACTCGTATTGCAGCGGTGCCTGGATAGTGTGACGTGTGTGGTTGTGCTGCTGCCGTGGTCCTGCCAGATGCCTCCTGCTGCTGCTGCTGCCATCATTAATCATTAGTCATACTTCTACTGCTATTATAGACATATGATATTATCATACATGTATACTGCCTGATACTAATATATACTTTCAACATATTGTACCACAGTAGCCAGAACTACAACGACAGTATTATTACTTTCATGAATGTTGTTGTAAGCTACTGTCATTACCGAGGGTGTCATACAGATTACTGTATTGTGTCATACAGATTACTGTTAATTTGTTATGCTGATCTGTTCTGTACGACATCTACTGCACGTCTGTCCGTCCTGGAAGAGGGATCCCTCCTCAGTTGCTCTTCCTGAGCTTTCTACTGTTTTTTCCCCCCGGTAAAGGGTTTTTTTGGGGAGTTTTTCCTGATCAGCTGTGAGGGTCTAAAGGACAGAGGGATGTCGTATGCTGTAAAGCCCTGTGAGGCAAATTGTATTTGTGATATTGGGCTTTATAAATAAAATTGATTGATTGAAATTGAAGAGATGGAGAGAGATGCAAACCAAGCAAATGTGGTGAAGAGAGAGGGAGAGAAGAATGGAGTAAGGAGTATTTCCGAACGCACATCATCTTCCTCCATTGTCTAAAACAAGCCAACAGAGCTTGAGTGAGAGCACAAAGCCAGCTAATGCCTGTGGAGAATTGTTTTGCCTCCAGCTAAGCTCCGCCCACCAAAAACATCATACTAGCAGTATCTCATCTTTATATGACTGTTGCATCTGCTGCAGAGTAAACATGAAACCAGAATGATGAATTCTGACAGCTGTAGAAACTGCAGGAGATGATTTCTCTCAAGCCCCTTTTTCACTGCCAGATTTTCGGCGAATGTTGGGCCATTTTGCTGCGAGCGTTTAGACACACAGAGCCGGATTAGCGAGTTGATCCAAGGTGCCCAATTTTCCGCCTCGTAGGGTAGACATATTGGAGGAGCCCTTTAAGTTTAAACAGACCGAGGCGGCCTTCTGCAACGAGAGGGGCTGTTGATGACTTGTGGGAGGAGCTGTTGATGACTTGTGGGAGGGGCTGTTGATGACTTGTGGGAGGGGCTGTTGATGACTTGTGGGAGGAGCTGTTGATGACGCCGCACGTGCGAGCCACTGGCGGTGGATAAACAGAAAACAGCTGATAGCAGGAATTAGCGAGCAGCTAGTAGCAAGAGGGAAACACAAACCTGACAGACACTGTAAAGATGAGCAACTGGGGAGACAAGGAATTGCGCGCCCTCCTTGTCCTCGCAAACAAAGAGGCCATTAACCGTCAGATGACGGGGACGGTGAAGGACGGGCCGACTTATGAGAGAATCGCCGAAGGACTGACCAGCCGCGGCTTCCCTCCCACGTCACTGTTTACGTCACACGCTGAGCTACACGTTTTGTTACTTGCTCACGCCCCCCATTGCCCCAAAAAAAGGAACATTCTGTATAAACAAAAGTAGGTAGGCGGCATTTTGCTGCACTCCCCGATTTTGTTTTTATACTGCCAATGCTGAAAAAACACTGATTGGGCTTTACTGCAAATTTGCACAACTCCTGTCTAATAAGGACTTTTGATTAGTCCTCACTTCGTCTGCTCCACAAACTACTCCACAACCCAAAATTCCTCCTTTTTTACTTTACGTTCTTCTCTATCGTTGTCTCTTTCTCTTTTTTGTCTCTTTGCTCCTTCGCTCTTTCCCTTTAAAATTTTTTATTATTTCCCCCTTTCCTGTCCCCCAGTCTCCCCTCAGTCCCAACACTGATCCCCACCTCCTCATCTCGTCTCTGCTTCTCTTGCTTTCTCGTCGTTCCCCCCGTCATCTGTTTCTCCCCAATCTTTCTATACCTCCCCCTCTCTCCTCTCCTCCTCCCCCTCAGTTTCCTGTCCCACTTGGCTGCAGGTCAACTGCAGGATCCCGTCTCATGTTCACTTCACAACGTTCCTCCCTCGCAGAAAGCCAGAAAAAAAAAATCTCAGAATCCAATAAAATTATTCCACTTATTTCTAATTTCACTTATTTCAGCAATTTCTCACAAAGCTCCTGAAAAGACGCAGAAAGGAGACGAAGAAAAAGACTTCAAAAATAAGGATGAATGAAAAGAGTTGGAGCAGCTGCAGTGATCTCAGCCTGCTGGCAGCACCCAGGAACGTTTATGAGAAATCATTCTTTAAAAAAAAATCATAGAAAAATGAGTTTATAAGTCAGTGACAGAGAGGAGCTGTTTTCACTCTTTCCCTCTTTCTGTGAGTTGTTATTGTTCTCAAACACACACACACACACACACACACACACACACACAGGCCTATTATGGTAGTTGGTTCAGATTCCCAGTGAGCGTGACATCATGTAGCCTCAATCAAAACCAGACTTCAGCAAAACCTCAAATACAGAGAGCAGCAGGAATGAAGGCTTACGTTACAGGACAACACACACACACACACACACACACACACACAAACACACACACACACACACACACCTATCGTCTATCAGACCTCCTTTCCATCAGGAGAGAGGAATTCTGGGATTGTTGAAGTTAGAGGTTAAAGACTACAGCGTGCACTCTGAAATCACACGCTTTCTAAGGCGCCACGTTTTTAACATAATGTGACTAGAATCTACATTATTGATGACAGCCCGACAACGCTGGTCATGTGACTTTGACAGTGACCTCTGAGAGAAAGATAGTCAAGAGGGATTAACCAACAAAGAAGAAAAATGTGGTGATGAGAGAACAGTTCGTCCTCTGTGGAAGGTCAGAGAAGAAGAAACTGACAGACAGCTGATAACCGCGATGACAGCCGACTCATAAGTGTGTGTGTGTGTGTGTGTGTGTGTGTGTGTGCATGTATAAGTGAGTGTGTGTGACATGGCAGAGGATGAAAGCAGCAGTAAATTCTCTCTTTTACTTCAAAAGGATGTTTCACACTCCAATCTGACAGATGGAGGTACAACACACAGACACACACACACACACACACACACACACACACTGCCTGGCTGACTCCTGGTGCACCTGGACCAATGATGGATGAGACACACACACACAATCAAACAACCAAGTCAGTAAATCCTCACAAAATTTCATTCAAAACTCGCTTTAAAAAGCTCATTTTTTACTCCACAGAGAGTTTGATCTAAAAGACACATTCCTCAAGATTTTCCCACAGTGCAACAGGAGGAACAGCAGTAAAGTTGGAAACACCGTCTCTGTTGACGTGAATAAATGCTGATGTCAATCCAAACTGTTTTTTACGACCACACCAAGAAGTTTAATTCCTTTACGTATTGAAAGCAGTGCTCAGTCAGAGTGAGTCTCCTGAAGATGCTGATTTCACTTTCAGTAAAATGGTTTAGTTGAACTTCCTGTAAGCTATAAACAGAGGCAAGAGTCTGCAGCCATTGATGAAAGCAGCAGCACTTTGTCTTTGTGTCACGCCCAGAGCAATCGCCAAAAAACATGTTGGCATTTGTATGTCTCACTTGGAAGTCGTCAAAATCCGGCACGTGGTCAGTGAATTCCTGATGTGAGACACCAATGAAAAAGCCGTCCTTTCACTTCAACATGATTCGTTGCTCGCAGTTTGTTTAACAGTGGCCCGCGGCATCAAGGGGAAATGTGGACGGACGACAACGAAAGTTAAGGCGGCAGTAGTCTGAGAAGAGCAGGAGGGAGGGGTGGATGGGTCAACCACCATCTTTCACCTGGGAGGTGTTTGCCTCCTGTAAGATTGCAAAGCCAAACCCTGTTCTTTTTTCCTAAATCCAACCACGTGTGTGTTGTTGAAGGAAAAACTAACTAACTAACTAACTAGCTAATCAATTCACGGTGATGCACCGACGTAGTGCTTTTATTTTGAAAGAAACTGTAAGCAAACTGTGGATGTGGAAAGTCCATGACCAAACGTGGACATGTGACGAGGTCGCAGTGAGAATGTGTTGGATACAGATATGTTACATTAGTACGATATTATAAATCGCCTACATTTCAGCAACTCTGTGGCTGACGTGTGATTATGTTTAGGCACAAAAACCACTTGGTCAAAATTTGGAAAAGATCATGTTTCAGCTTAAAATACACAGTTTTTGGCTGCTAATGCAGCGACGTCTTGGTAAGAAACAACTGCTTTTGTGACATGAGCCTGCAGGAAACACAGTGATGTCCCCCTGGAGAGAATAACAGCTGGTGGCGTCATGCTGACATTTCATGCTAATGTGACACGAATCAGGAAAGTGACGTTTCAGCAAGAAGGCAATCAGAGGGAGAGGAGGACGATGAAGATGAAGACCAGCAGAACAACTGAACGAATCAAATGTGGAATTTATTTATTTACTGAGCCAAAAATTTGTAATACAGTTTCTGAAAACCTGAGACAGCTCTGAACATGTTTGACCATCTATGGTGCAATAGTGGGCGGAGGTCTGCGTGTGCATGTGTGTGTGTGTGTGTGTGTGTGTGTGTGTGTGTGTGCATATGTGTGTGCATGTGTGTGTGTGCGTGTGTGTGTGTGTGTGTGTATGGAGGCCAGCTGCAGGTAAAATGGCCCAAAGGCATTCACACCTGGACAGTAAATCTAGGCTTCAGCCAACTCCTCCCAAACACACACACACACACACACACACAGCTGTGTACTGCCCCACAACCTCTCCTTCATGTTTCCATTTATTTGTCTCCTACATTAAACCACAGCAGCTGACAGATACTTTTTGTAATTAGACCAGCACTTTAAAATATAAAGTAATGGTGCTGCACTCAGCGGTTTGGTCTGTCGGCTGCAGCTGAAGATGATTTGGTAACAACCTGAACTTGTACTGTAAGTCACTTCCTCCTGATAACCTCATGTCAGTAACCAGTGTTACAGATGTTCCTGAGAACTGAGAGGGAAGTTCTGTCAGTGATGGTGACACATCACATCTGACGCAGTCTCATTCAGAGAGCGTGACCGTTCACATTAGTCTGTCCAAAATGCAGCTCCATGGCTGCAGCGAGTGCACAGATAAAACGGAGGATAACGAGGGTAAAGTGTGTGATTAGAGCAGTGTGAGAGTTTGTTGGTTTCAGCAGCAGTGGTGCAAGAAGCCCTCAAATCTTTTACTTCAATAAAAGTAACATAAACACCAGTGTTAACAGTGAAAGTCCTGCGTTTGCTTGACTCAAAATACAAATGTATTTTCAGTGACATGTTGTTAAAGCTACAGTTTTAACTTTTATAAAAAACACCATGTCAAAATTGTCACTGTATTCACACAGCACTAAATGAGACACTATCTGTGACACTAGAATCACCACCCTGTGGTTGTGTGACTCCGCCCACCAGTCCAGCGTCTCTGACAGTCTCCATCCATGTCAGTGAAAACATGGATGCTTCACACACAGAAGATCTATACAATCAGCACAGTTTCAAGGTGGACACCGATGACGAGTGTCACCATTTTAGTTTTTGATATGTTCCCGAGCGCCACGTTCAACTTTTGGAATGCAGCAGCAGACACCACATGTCATGTGACGAGGAACAACCAATCACAGCTGACAGATATCTTTCCTTTCTTCCGTAAATGTCAGTCTGTGATGAATATGGAGAAATTTATCATTGACATGGATTATCATGCACTTACAAAACAGCTCCTAGAAGAAGATCAGCTCTGCACTCAGGATTTCTGGTAAGTAATCTATGATATGGTGCTGGTTATGGTTGCTTAGCAACCTCAGTTGCAACCTGCCTCCATGCCCCTGATAGTTGGCACAAGAGTAGCGCCCGGCGCCCAACCTTGCATTTTCCAGGCAGTTAAAGACGTGGCATGTGTTCTTAAGATACTGCATTTTACAAAAATGAGATAGATGCAAGGTCACATTGACCTTGACCTTCAACCACCAAAATCCAAGCACTTCATTTTTAAGTCCAAGTGGACATTTTTGCCAAATTTGAAGAAATTCCCTCATGGTGTTCTTAAGATTTCACGTGGCGTAGTGGATAGAGCAGGCGCCCCACGTACAAGGCTGTTGCCACAGGGCCCAGGTTCGACTCCAGCCTGTGGTCCTTTGCTGCATGTCACTCCCTCTCTCCCCCCGTTTCACACCTGACTGTCCTATCAATTACAGGCAAAAATGCCCCCAAAGATATCTTAAAAAAAAAAAAAGATTTCACATTGACGAAAATGAGATAGACAAGGTCACAGTGACCTTGACCTATGACCACCACAAACTAATCAATTAATCCAAGTCCAATCCAATCCACTTAAGTCCAAGTGAATGTTATTGCCAAATCTGAAGAAATTCCCTCGAGGCATTCCTGACATGTTCACAAGGATGGGACAGACATATGTTCGGACAGACATCCCGAAAACATTACACTTCCAGCTTTGGCTGTCGCCGGCGCGGAGCCACAAAACTCATGACATCATAAACACTTAGTGATGGTTTATAACTGCTGAGCTGCAGCTCTGGTTCTTACCTCCACGATGCTCTTCAGATCTCTGACGTAGGCTTGTTCAGTCTCTACGATCTCCAGAACAACTCGCTCCAGCCGCGACAGCTGTCTGGGCGTGGCCACCGCTGCCACTGTCTTGGCTACATCTCCATTCGGGGGGTGACCTCCACCTGTCACCTTGGCAACACAGATGCCACCTCCTCCTGCAGGGACTCCTCCTCCATGTGGCGTGACGAGGGGCGTGAGGTCCAGGCTGATGTCGGAGCCGTTCCTCTTCGGCGTGGAGGACGACGAGGACGATGAAGAGGCGTTGTAGGTGGGCACAGCGCCGTATGGCAGAGAGGAAGAGGAGGAGGAGGAAGAGGAGGAGTGGGAGGTGTCCTGCAGGGAAACGGATGAAGCAGAGGAGGAGAGGGAGAGGGAAGCGGGCCGCTCGCTGTCCGAGCAGACGGTGTTGACGGAGGTGCAGGACGAGGACGAGGCTCCTCGATCGCCGGACGACATCATCCTACCCACAATCCCACTCAGAGACGAGACTGAGGAGGGACGCTTGGCGGCTGCAGAGACACAAACAGGAAGAGAAAGAAGGCGCTGTTAAAGATCTACAAAAATTTGTTAGAAACTTAAAATGGAGGATCAGTCACATGATCTCGTTAAAAGCTGTCGGGACATAAAGATTCATTAGCTTCAAGAAGCAACTTTATTAAACTATCCCAACAAAGACAAGACCAAACAAATCAGACTAATATAAGGAAATCACATTAAACACGATCACCAGAATAAACGTTAGCACTGTATGTTTCTGCAAACCACAGATACATTACATTGAACATACAGTATATTATTTAGTGAGCAGACATACTGAAACTTTACGTTTAGTTGGGTTTAGGCACAAAAACCACTTGGTAATAGTTATGAAGAGGTCACCTTTTGCCTTAAAATACCCATTTTTGACAGCACTATCTCAGCAGGAGACGAAGCAATATCTCGATAAGAACACTTTTCATCCCACTATCCAGGCAATGATGTCTTAATAAAAACATCTGCTTTTCCTGACACTATACCTGCTGGAAACAGGGTGACAGGTTGCTACGAAACATCCACTTGTGGTGGCTAAAAATATGCTTAAGAAATACCTGAAGCTCAGACACTTCATGAAAAGGAGAAGTTCAAGAGTTGTAGTACAGCAGGATGACGCAGCCAAAATTGATACTGTAACACTTCTCACAGAACGATCTTTATATTAACGTAAAATTGACCAAAGTTTTAAAATAATGTAACCAAGCACAAAGTGATGATGCTATCTAGGTCAAGTACACTGAAATAGAAAATTACTGCTGCTTATAATCGCCAAAGACAACACCAACAAGCTCTCACAGATGCCTCTCAGACATAATGTTTTGGTTTTATTCTATCATGAACGACCTTCACATAACATCCAAATGTTCAGAAAACAAAAAAGATTAAAACAAGAAACAAATTTATTTAAATATGAAACACGAACGTGCAGAAACAAAACAAACTTTAAACAGCCTGAAACACAAACAAGGTGTTCTGAATAAATGGTGGCATGACAGATATGTTAATGTTGTTTATTGTGTCCTGCTTTAAATCATGATAACAGCAAACACAGTCGTGTTTCCAACAGAATACAGACCATCATGAAACTTATAACATGCTGATGTACTTACAGTAAATAATTCTCATGAGACAATGCATTCATCTTCTGTCATCACAGATTTACACGTCAGTACAGCACGAACATAAAGAGCAAATATATTCCTGTGTTCATGGACAGATTACTGAACAGAGCCCCCGCACACAGGGGACCCCCTCAGCTTCACTTAAATGTCAACCAGGACCAGAATAAACTAGAATTACCACCTCGCAGTTGTTTGCCTCTGCGGATCCATCAAGTTTCTCCTACTGTTTACATCCATGTCAGTGAACACATGGACGCTTGACACACAGAAGATCTATACAATCAGCACAGTCTCAAGATTAGAGTCACCAATTCAGTATCTGACCAAATGTCTCCCCTTCTGTTCCTGAGATATGACGTTGAATAATGGCCACAAGTGTTTCTTCTTCTTGAGATATCACGGTCACAAGAATGAGATGGAAAAACACATCACCTCCAGCCGTGGCTGTTGCCGTCACAGAGACATAAAAAACACACAAAATGACTTCAAAGAGAGTCAACACCACAATAAACTCTGTGTGTCTTGCTTCTGTGTTGGCGAGATGGTGGCGCCCTTTGCATATCTATGCCCAGGGGCCCATTGACTTGTGCCCATGTCTGTTTTGATCGCCCCAACAGAACGGCCTTTTCATGAATCATCATGTTGTGACAGTCACAAAAAGAACATTATGAACTATAATTAGAGGAAATTCTGGTATCAATTCAAAGTGAAACAATGTTATTCTCATTTTTTGCTTCGGCCACAGCCACATGCACAACTAAAAACAAGAACTGACAGTCCTCATCCTCACAGGCTAACATGCTAACTGCTACAAGAAACAACTGACCCATCAGCTGATCAATCCAAATGTGTCCAGTAGATTTCTTTCAAGCAGCTGGTGCAAACTGACTCTGACGTCTCAAACTTCTTTAAATAATAAAGTTCCTTGTGTTGCACCTTTAAATGAAGACAGGTGGAGAGCGTTACCTTATTTGCTCGAAGCAGCAGCCAACCTGTGTGAACTGTGTTCAGCTCAGCTCTGTATTTGTGTCCAGTCTGTCAGATGTATCTTCACATCATTAAATTTCAGCAGAGTTGAAGTGTATGTGTGCAGCTGTCTTCCTCAATATAAACAGGAAGTGTGTGCAGCAGAGCATCAGATCACCACTGACTGACTCTATTAACTCTTCTCTTTTTGTCCACATTACAGTAAATAAAATGACCATCTTTAAATTCAATATCATCTCCGAGGCATTTTTTTATGTTTTGTTTCTGAAGCTCTCTGAAACATAAAATGATAACTTTCCTCTTTGAAATGATCATGCATTAATTTCATGTTCCCCTTCAGTGTGGTTTAAATGTGCACATGCAAATTGCGTCTGCTGTCACGAAGCTGCAGCCGATTCTGTCGTCGCGTAAAGGAGTAGTTCACCATTTTAGGAAATTTTAACCACATCAGGAGTCTGATAACAACAGCTCTTCCCTCTATCTTATTAAAGTGACAGGAAAACACACACTGAAGGTCTCGTTTTTCTCAGCGTAGTTCCTCCATGTGTTTGTGGACAGTTCAGTCGGGACCACTTGAAATTTTATTTCCATTTACATTGCTATATTTGGCAGTGTGGCTCTGCTCTGGGGCCTCTCTGCCTTTCCTCCGGCCCACACGGAACGGCTAAGGCAGATAGAGCACACCTCCCTGCCCTTCCATGCGTCTACGCCTAAGGCAGGGAGAGCAGCATCAGTGACAAACAGAAATGTCATTGATAAGTCAGACACAGCATGAAAAGGAGGAGCTGGGGTGGAGGCAGGTTGCAAAGCAGCTTGCAGAGGAAGCAGCAACAGTAGGCAGGCCAGAGCAGTTTAAATAGGGCGCCCTGAATGAGATTCACCAGTTGGTTGCATAGAACGGAATCATGTGATCTATCAGCTGACTCCCTTCATCAATCAGCTGATCCATCAGTTGATTGGGCTGCTTGAGATCAGCTGATGTAGCTGGGATGTGAGCTGAGCTTGACATTGTGTCCTGCCTGAACTAACGCTGTGCTCGGTTTGTTAGCTCAATGCTAATATGGTGGTAGCTTCACTGCTGAAGCGCAAACCTTCTTCTTCTTCTGGTGTTTTTTCTCAGTCACAACACAGCCTCAGGTGTATAATTTCATCTTCATCAGGATGTGAGACCTTTTAAATGTGAAATGTAATCGCAGCCAAGAGCTCATTAATTAACACAGAGAGTTACCTGATGGAAACATTTCTCTGTTCTGGTCTCTGTGCAGCGATGATGGTACCAAACCTACCCACCTCACTGTGACTGCGCCCACGTCTTTAAGCACTATAAAAATACTTTTGATTGACAGTTTCCCTCATTTTTCTCCCCTCATAAAACACATTGCCTCATATTTAAAAATGTAATTATATCTTTTCCCTTCGTCACAACTTCATGAGACCCTGTAATCATTTCATTTCCACTTTCCCTCCAGACGGCAGCACACCTGTCCTGCCTGCTGGCACAGTGATGCTGGGATGGAGAAGCATTTAAACTTCATTAGCGTTTAAATTCCAGACGTCCTGGCAGGAGGAATTTCCGAACACAGAGTGTTAAATGAGAACATTTTCCTATATGGACCCTCTTTTTTTTTAAGGTGATATTCCTGCAGGTTCTTACAGGAATGTCTTTAACAGCTGCCAACAGTGTTGTAAAGCAGCGAACCTCCTCGTGCATGTGGTGACTGTGGTGCACACTCATACCTGTGGTTTAAAGAGTTGTTGTTCTTTGTTCCACATGAAGAGGTGATGTTTCATCTGGAAAACCACCAACATATTTTATAAAAACGTGTCAGACCTCACTGAAAGATCGAACCTGACAACCCTCAATTGTTTTATTCAGTGGTGGGAGAAGTATTCAGACACTTTACTGCAGTTAAAGTACTGTGAAAATACTCCACTGCACGTAAAAGCCCTGCATTCAAAACCTTACTGATGTGAAAGTATAGAGCTGCATAAAATGGAAATACTCAAGTACAAGTGCCTGAAATTCTTACAGTAGAATAATAAATGCACTCAGTTACATCCCAGCTGTGTTTTTTAACTTGATGTCACTAATTCAGATAAATCATGACGCTTGTTTCATGAATGAGGTGTGTGTTGCCTCACTTCAGCTGCTTGTGTTCATCCACAACACACACTTAGTGAGCAGCAGCAGTCACAGCCTTATTTAGCCATGGCATTCACACATGCTTCAGCTCTCACTCGACATTATGAGTCAGTCAGGATGTGTGAGAATCGCTGGCTTCATTCATACATCCTGTGTCTAATCAACTCTTTCTCCCCGGCGCATGATACTGAAAATGTATGTTCAACGCCAGCTGATATGAAGAAATGAAAGTGGGAGAAATATGTGTTCCTTTTTCAAAACCATTGTGGTCGGCTTGCAAAAAGCCTGCAGCGATGGTGACGTACAAACACATCCATATTAGACCAGAACAAGCAGACTAGCGTTACAGACCTGAGTCAGCTGAAACCATCACATCAAAGTGCAAATGCACGCAAATATGTGAATGCACCCATGCAAAAATATACCAGCAATACATCTCACTTCATACAGAGAATATTTATCCTGTTACAACAAAGAAACTGAAATGCTGGCAATCAATAAAAATGCCAACGCACGGCTCTGCAAACTCAACTGAGGCTGCTGTCAGACCTAGAGTGTCTCCTCTGGTCTGAATCAGGGACTCATGTTGTTCCAAAGTTGTATAATTGCCTAGAGTTGGTTTGTGTTCTCACGGCAGCATTTACAAGAGGACCAGATCAAATGCCTTGTGTGAGAAAGCTGCTCTTGATTGGTCAGAATTTCCATGTGGGAAAAATCCAGGAAGTCAAGCAAACGTTGAAGAAGAGAACACTTGCAAGATAAATGTGACACGTTCATCTCAAGGGAGTTCAAGGGATCTCTATCCCTAGTAGAGCAGTCAAAGCAACGACTCCTCCACTCCATCTCAACTTCTCTGACTCCATTGCGCCCTGTCCTCTCCAGCCGACACTGGACCACCATCAGGCTCCACCCTCCACCTGTCTGCAACCCTGATATCTCCCATCATTCCCCTCTCACCTTCCTTCCGTCCCCATCTCTCGGCCCCCTCATCCCTCATCCCCAAAGTCCATCATATGTAACAAACTAATTGCAATCTCTAACTCTATTGGTGTGGTCTTTGTTAGTGAATTATTTGATGGTTACAGTGAAACTTTACGTTTTTGTGAGGTTGTTGTTAACATGTGGTTAAGTTTAGGTATAAAAGCCACTTGGCTGTGGTTAGGAAATGATCGTGTTTTGGTTTAAATACCCAGTTTTGAGGCCACAATCTTTACTGGAAATACAGTGATGTCTCAGTAAACCAGAATCACCACCCCACAGTTGTTTGCCTCCACGCACCAGTCAGGTTTCTCTGACAGTTCACATCCATGTCTGTTAAAACATGGAGGCTTCACACACAGAAGATCTATAAAATCAGCACAGTTTCAAAATGGGCATCTGAAATTAGTCAGTACGTAGACAGTATGTGGACAAGGACAGTAGTCGAGCTGTACCTGTAGCTCCACTTCACTGTGCATGTAAACGCACTGACTGTCTCCAACTGAAGGTGTTCTTGAGATATCGGGTGTATGAGAGTGAGACAGATTCAAGGTTGACCACCAAAATCGAATCAGTTAACTGGGTTCAAGTTAAAGACGGCAAAGCTCTGTTTTGGAGCATGTGAATCACCACAGACCTGTGGATGAAACTAAATTGAAGAAGTTAACTACAGCGCTGCTAAATGGGTGGAAACTGACCACAGACCAGTCAACATCACGAAGGACTCGAGTAGGGGACATTCTCACGTTGGCATGTTGTGACCAGTCACATGTGTTACAGGGGTGACGATAGTTTCATGCATAAAGCACCTGTATGAATCAGAGTAACTGCACTTTCTCAGTGTGGAACATTGTGATCCTTTAGAGAAAAAACTGTGTATTTGGCAGAATAAGCACTTTGAAGTTGACTCCAACCTCTCAGTCATGGTTTCAGACCTCACTGTTGTTGCAGTGCAGCTCTAATGTGAAAGAAATAAATCTAAATGTCAAGGTCATGAAGTCAATTTCTTTGCATTTATTTTATCTCCAATCCAGACACTCTGGTAAGAACTGCTTCACCTCGTTAATATGAACTTCAAAATTGGTTTCAAATGCAAAATAATGGGATTTTAAACCTGTGATTAAAATGCAATTAATTATACAATTAATCACAATTTAAAAAATATAATCATTCGACAGCCCTCATTATTAAACTTCCTACATCACTGTTTTTCAGTGCACACACAGACAGAATTCTTCATCTTCATCATCGTGTCCATGTGAATCTGCTGCAACTGACAAACACGAATTTGACTGAAAGCTCATCACTCAACCGATAAATCTGTATTTGTAAATGTTTTGTCTTTTATGTTTTAAACTGAATGTAAAAGAGGAAAAAGAGCTCCCAGCCTTTTGAATTTCTGTGCCAGCACTTAAAGAAATGCTTCACCATTGACATACAAAACAACACGTGCAAGGTCTCCTACAGAATCACAAAACAGCCACAAAACTTGAAACAAATCCAATGTGACCAACCAAGCGAATCTATCTTTACATGTTTATACACACATCAGAAACATGTTACAGATAAACAGACAGGCTGTAGATATACTTACAGTTTGCAGGGTTTCTATGTGTGTGTGTGTCAGTGAGTTGACATCTCCGTTAAAATGTGTGATTGTCCGTTAGAGACTCACTGAAGTCTCTCAGTCACACTCAGACTGAGACTAAAGACGTTCAATTTCCTGTTGTTGACTGAGTGTGAGTGTTTGAGTGTGTGTGTGTGTGTGTGTGTGTGTCTGTGTGTTCCTGTACTTCTATGTTCATGAGAACCACTTTTCAGTTTTGAGTGAGGAACAAGTTTCCTCTCTGAGGGTTCAGACTCGGCTCTGCGCTTACAGTCAGAACCAGGTTTGGATGTTTAGAGTCTGGGACATAATATCATGAAGGGTCCTCACAAACATAGCACACATCTGTACGTGTGTGTGTGTGTGTGTGTGTGTGTGTGTGTGTGTGTGTGTGTGTGTGTGTGTGTGTGTGTGTGTGTGTGTGTGTGTGTGTGTGTGTGTGTGTGTGTGTCACTGAAAGCCTTGCACCTGACTCAAAATACAGGATGTGGTTTGAAGTATTTCGTTCTGTCTCTTTCTCGTACACATGCACAAGGTGTTGCACCGGCCAATCAAATGCAAAGATTAAATGACTGTCAGTGTGATAAATTTGCAGAGTTGTAAAATCCAGTATTAAACTCTTTGAACTCTTTCTGAGCACACAGCCGTATTTTTGCTTATTGTCGTCATTTAATGCTTCATATTCCTAAAATCTGCACAACCTGCGCTAAAAGAAGGAGTAGGGTAAAAAAAAATTGATACAATACAGTATCCCGATATTTTGCGTAATGATTTTGTGTCAATATACGGACGCCACGTATCAATCTTTGGTCATATAAATTAATTTTTGCAAATGCACATTTTAATACTAGAATAATAAAATCTATTACTTTTCTGGTCCACTAGATGGTAGTTGTGGGCATCACCAGAGGTTCAACAACACAATATTATCACAATATTGTTGCGAATTTAAATATGCTGTGATATACTGAGTATTGTGATAACATATACACAATATATTGTGATTCACTACTTTTTTCAACTGTAAGTTATGTCCCCTAAGAAGGAAAATGTTGTCATCATCTCTTTTATCTAATAAGATGTAGTTATCAGTCTGTTCATTTCACTTCATTCATCATTTTGTCACCATTTTATTTGCAGCAGAAAGTATCTAGAAGACTGAAAAACCAATTCATTTTTGTTATTCTAGCAGGCTACTTAAAGTTTAATTCAGATTTGCAATGATATATAATATATATTATATGGTATATGATTAAAAAAAACAATAATTGGCACTGTGTGACAATACAATATGACCACAGATAATATAGCGATACTATGCTGTATCGGTTTTTCCCCCACACGAGCCCAGTCTCACTCCAAAGTTATCAAAATCTGACGCTAGGGCAGTGACTTGCAGTGTCAGAAACTGCTGAAAAAGGTGTCCTTTAACTTCAGCATGTTCGTTTCATGGCACCCAGCAGCGTTTGGGGGACACACAGTACAACAAGATCAAAAATAAAGTCGGCAAAAGTCCAACTAGGGTGGGCGAGAATTGTGGTGGATGGGTCAAACAAACACCAACCTTCACCCCATTCTAAAGCCAAACACTGTTTTTTTTTCCTAAACCCAACCATGTGTGTTTGCTGCTTCAGGAGAAACTGTACATTTCCTGTGAAAACAGAAGTGTATTTTGAAAACAGACAATGCATGTAACAGGCTGAAGTTGACACGGCGTCCCAGAACGTCAACAACCAACACACCCAGGGTACCTTGGACGCCACATGTGGACGTGGAAAGTCCATGACCAAACGTGGACATGTGACGAGGTCACAGTGAGGATGTGTTTGGTAACAAAGACCACTTTTGCTCCTCGATGAGTGCTGGTACTGTTCTGGCACCTGAGGACCATGTGACCCAACAAGGAGCTTTGGTCTGGTGCTCATAAAAGTTTCAGCTTTACCGGCCCCCCGATCGTTCCTTGAGGAACTCCTCCATCATTCCTTCTGTCTTTTAGCTTGGACGTACCTTTACTACTCCACCTCAAACACGTGGCATTTTCAAACACGACACCGGCCGCTCATTTTCATGTTCCAGTGTTGTAAATTCTGACAGGAACATGAACCTTTAACTCCAGATCACGGGGAACTCCGCCTCTGTTAGGTAACAGTTAGTGGGACAGTAACTCTGAGGCCGACATCCACCCTAAAAACAAAGTCTGCACAGAGAGAGGGACCCTGAGGCCACATATACAGAGAAACAATGATCACTAGTGTCAAATTAAAAGGTGTGTCGGTAGTTTTTAATGGGTGAATAAGTAGAAGAGGTAAGTGGTTATTCTCCACGTACACTGCACACACGGGATATATGGCAGAGAACATTTTGTACTGAGGATACTTTACCTATTTAGTTTGACAATATCGAATATTTCTGTATTTTTAGAGCTTCCTCTTATTTTTATGACAGAGATGAATTATTCAGAATCACAATATTTGAAACTGAGAAAAGATTTAAAAAGATTTAGATAACTTTACACACTCACGATGTAGTGCTGCAGTAATACTCATCAAAGACCACAGAAATGACACTTTGGTGTTTTTCTTTCTTGAATCAAGTTTCTACGTTTGGTTTTCCGAAAATGCCCGAGTCTACGTGGATCCTCTTTGTTCCTTAAAAACACACGGTATTGCCAGTTTGGCTGTGAATGCACTTTTAAGGTGGAATTCCCCTTTAAACACACGCTCTGAAACTACAAGGTGGAGTGGATTCCAGCGTGTGTGTGATTACAGTAATAAGAGAGCAGCTCCTCGCTGTCATTATGTGTTCGACGGTGATGCAACATGTTGGACGTTTCTTAGAAAAGAACAAATCACAGCCTGCTACAGGGGCTTTACAGAAACACTGCAACACGTGGACACACTGAGGAAACTTCTGTACATGAACACAACGACAGGAGTTTTATTTATTTATTTGTATGTGGAGCAAATTGTTTAAAATGTCATCTAGTATCTGGGTTGATAGATTATACTGGCACATTTTCAGGTTGTAGGAGTCGAGGCAAACCGCTCACTGATTTGTGGAAAATTCTTTTTGTTTATGTGAAACGAGAAGATGATCAGGATCAGATCCTTCTCTGTGGATCCATGTGCATGTGACTCAGGCAGCTCTGGTGTTTTCAGAGAGTTTTTTGGGGTCATTTTATGTCCAAGAGAATCGTCCTGGCTGGATTTGAACCAATGAGATCAGAGTTTAACATCAGCGCCTCGAACCCTCGAACCAACAGGACGCCTCATGTTGTTTCTCTTTTGATGAAGCTAATTTAATTTAATCTTATCTCAAGTAATTGAATTTCCCAAAATTTTGTAGCGTTCCTTTAACAATGAACTGAACCGCATCAACCACAGAGATAACACTCAGTGTTTTCAGTGTGTGTGTGTGTGTGTGTGTGTGTGTGTGTGTGTGTGTGTGTTTGTGCTCAGACTGCAGCAGAGATAAAGTGACGTGTTGACAGAGACAGGAAGTGAGCCGCCTCACATCGTGGTACAAGAGGACTGATGTTACAGCTCGCCCATGTGACCTTTGGCCCCTTCACAGCATTGTGCCAAACACGCACACATGCATCCTCACAGTTTCCTTGTGTTTACATTCATTCCTCCTGTCATGAGTGAACTCCCTCAAACAATCTGCTAATTTTACATTACTGTTCTTTCTGACTTTACATTTTGATTTCTGACAGTGATTTCCTTCATGTTGAGCAGCCACAACTTTCAGTCCAGATAACTCAAAGACATTAGCGTAGAGTAAGGTCTGAGGCTAGTCTAGATTTTTAGTCTATGATGTGCAGTGTCTTTTAAAAGAGAGCAAGAACATTGTAGAAGGTGTAAAACGTGACATTAATTCATGTTAAAGTGGTTTCTAATATTTTCGGTTTAAATATACTGTAGACACTGTGTGACAGTGTGTAACCAGTTTAGACAGATGTTTTTATATATTCTCACATGTGAAATTCAACCACATCTTACAGATAATATCATGTGAAATACATCTCACAATTTATATGTTGTCTGAAACTCACATGTGGTGTGAGCCTGTTTTCAGATATTTCACAAGTAAAAACAAAAAGTTCAAACTTGTAATGTATCACATGTGGAATCAGTTTTCGGATTTTTCATACCAGACAAAATTTTCCAATAATAAGAGTTTCACGTGAGCTTTGCTGTGACGCAGGGCTTGAAATTATGTTTTTTCTTCTTTGGAATTTACAGAGGCCCTGAGAGGTAAGGTGAAAACAAAGGGGAGGTTTATCTCCTACATAGGAGATAACATCATATGTAGGCAATAACATCTTCTATAGAAGATCACATCCCATATGTTGGAGATAACATTCCCTACTTAGCATGTAACGCCCCATATGTAGGATATATCATCTCCTGTAGGAGATAACGCCCCATATGTAGGAGACAACATCTCCTACATATGATATAAAATCCCATATGTACAAAATAACATCTTCAATATGAGATGACACCCCGTACGTAACAGATAACATCTCCTACGTATAAGATCACATCCCATATGTAGGCGATAACATCTCTTGCAGGAGATAACACCCCCTACCTTGGATATAATGTCCCATATGTAGGTGATGACATCTCCTACTTAGGACATAACATCGCCTAGAGGAGATAAAATTGTCTACCTAAGAGATAATATCCAGTTTGTAGTAGATAACATCCCACCTCCCCTCTTTGAAAGGAGATAACATTCCGCACCTAGGATGCAGCATCCCGTATGTAGTAGATAACATCTCCCGTGTAGGTGTTTTTGGCATTTTTTCTCACCTTGCCTCTCAGGGTCTCTGTCGGTATTTCTACTTTAATTGAACACATTTTTCCCACCACAGGTTAACAAAGTAAAGTTTGTGGTCTACTTTGGGAACTGGAGCCAAAAATGTAAAGTATCTTTGGTTTGTAATAAATTCACCATAACCTTCCTGCAGGGCCGCAGCTGTTTCCAGACTCAGACTGAATGTTTCTGTCGTCAGGACTGGGTTCGCTCTTTGTTTCCAGTCCAGACTTTGTTGCCTGTTACTTATTTTTGTTGGACTTTTCTTGTTATCAGAGTAATGACAGCAGGGAGGCTTCAGAATCCAGCCAATCACAGACCAGAACACAACCAGAGCCAAAAAAAATTGGACTCCTCTGTTCTCCCTCATTTCTCCAGTTTCTCCATTTCTTTCTCCTCATTCCTGGTGCACTCCTCCTCCTCTTCCTCCTCCTCCTGCTCCTCTTCCTCTCTGTTTCTATTCTATCGTTCATCTTGCCGGTTTTCTACAGCCTTATCTTGGGCGTTCTCTCTATTTTCTGCTTGGTTCTTTTCTATGGTTATAATCAACAGATCGGCTGTGGCATTTTATTGTGTGTGTGTGTGTGTGTGTGTGTGTGTGTGTGTGTGTGTGTGTGTGTGTGTGTGTGTGTGTGTGTGTGTGCGTGTGTGTGAGGGCAGAACATTGTTCAGTGCTACACTTTATCGCCACAAACCATACAACTTCCTGCACAGAGCATATTGGTGTGTGTGTGGGTGTGTGTGTGTCTACCTACATGCCAAGTCTGCATGAATGCAACAATCAGTGCTGTGTGCACAGACTGTGTGTGTGTGTGTGTGTGTGTGTGTGTGTGTGTGTGTGTGTGTGTGTGCTAACTATGGAAGCCAATATAACAGCCGAGGAGCAACTAAACAGCATGGTGGCTGTGTGTAATTACACATCATTACTGAGCCTCTGCGTGTGTGTGTGTGTGTGTGTGTGTGTGTGTTGTGTATAATAGCAGTCCATTCTGCTCGGCCTCTCTCTGGTTTGTGACAGGAAGTCACAGCTCAGGGAGAAAGTTGAGCCGAGACTCTAAAAAACACTGAAATAAATCTGGTTCAAATGACTTCCAGCTTCGTCGGAAAACTCATAACAAAGAACAACTAACTGAAGCGAACAGCTGACCAACTCTTTACAGCTGCTCTGATTAAGAATGTTTATACTGACAATGAATCAAATGTTTTTATAGCAGGATGAAACGCACGTAAAGTTCCAGTGCTTGAACAGTGATATAACTCCACGTCTTTCATCTCTGAGTCGATGCGATGCCAATAAAGTTCGACTCTGGTGGGACTCAAACCCACAACCTTTGAATCACTTCTCTTGTGTTCAACTAGAAGTCCAACGCGCTATCCATTGCGCCACAGAGCCTCATAGCAGCCTGAGATCTGGTTTTAGTTGCAGTTGGTATGTTGAAATATGTTAAAAATAGAAGCTCAGAGCAGCAGAGTGACTGAGACCTGACGCTGTTGCACTGAAGGAATCAGAGCTGTGGTGATTCACATGATATTAAATTAACTCATCTGCTGACACAGGATGCAGGTTGTTTCTCAACCCTCAATATTTCTATTTTCTTGATTCCAGCTGAAATATGTGACATATTTATTTTTTATTATTTGACAACTAGTTTATGTTGAATTTACCAACCAGGTCAAAATACTCAAACTTGGTCAGCAGTGGGAAACTTTACCTTTCCTTAACTTTCGTTGTTGTCCTGCCACGTTTTGCCTGATATCGCCAGGCACTGTTAAACAATAAGCCGTGTATCATGCCGACGTCAAAGGACGGTTGTTACGTCAGTCACTGACGCCAGAATTTATTGACAAAGTGCCAAATTTCACTGACTTTGGAGTGAGACTAAGTTAAACCTAATCACGTGTTTTTGTTGCTTAAACCTAAGAAAGTAAATCTAAAAATGTGCTTTACCAATGCTCAAAGTTTATTTTTGAAAAGTGACAACATGCATTTAACTTGAAGAAACTGTACATTTCCTGTGAAAATGAAAGTGTCTTTGAAAAGACACAATGCATGTAACAGACATAAATCGACACGCCGTTCCCAAACATCCAAACCAACACACGAGGCGTACTCAGACCAACATAAGTTGACACTTGGGGCTGCGGCATGAACCTCTGTATTTGACGAGTTGGGAGTGAGACCCTAACCCTGTGTTTAATCTACAGTATCCAAATAACAGAGACACTTGATGGGGGCAGGAAATGTCCAATGTCCAGTTCAAGTCTTGACGTGAATCACAGAACCAGGTTAAATATTATGTGCTTACACATTCAGGTCAACCACAGACACAGGTTTAACACACTTCACTATGCTTGTCTAAAGAAGTAAAACACAGCTGACATTCTATTGGCCAAAGTTTGAAACACTGTGCATTGCACATAGAAAGTATGTTAAGGAAATAACTCCAGAAAAAAATCTATTAACTTGGGAACAGCAGACATTCCAAGTCATCGAAAATGTTTTCACACTGACTGGACCAAGACCACCTCTTTTCATCGGGCCATGGTTTAGCTGTTTATTCTGGACCGTGACCTGGGGCCGAACATGGGCAACCCTGGAGTTTTCAAAATAAAACCGGTCAACAGTGTTTCCAAAGGAGCCTGTCTCAGGGGAGCAGTGTGGACACTAGGTATAAATGTAGCAACAGTTATGCTGCTGTTCTCTCCTCCCCAAAAAGTTATAAGATACGTCTGTAGGGTCACCCAGACAAGCCCCACCCCTTACCTGTGTTGCTAGGCGATCTCTGGCTGCCACGCCGTGACCCCTCAGGCATGGTGCGATGATGTCACAGGGAGTAGAAACCTGGAGAGGAAAAAAAAATCCTGGTTAGCTTCAACACTGACTCTCTGTCTCAACATCCCCTTTCATCAGCCATTCTTTCTCTGTGGTTTTTTTTTCTTCTTCTGCAACATAAAAGCACAGCAGTGACACAAAGACACTTAACACACACACACACACACACACAGCGTCAGTGGGTGAAAAAAAGAAAAACCTTTATACACGTCTTTGTTTCACAGCAGAGAAGAAGAGGAGGTCCGTATAAAAGAATTCTCTGTGAAGACATATGTAATGTTTGGCTGGAAGACAAGAATGTGGTCTCTTCTCTTAACTGCTGCGTGTGTGTGTGTGTGTGTGTGTGTGTGTGTATGTGTATGTGTGTCCACTCGAGGATAACGGCCTCCTACAAAGTCATTGATATAGTAACACAGATTGACCCAATTAGTCCATCGTACGTCAAACGAGTGTTTCTGCAGCTGTCTGCTGAACGACTGAGAGATGTGGGTCAGGTGGGGAGGAGGGGGCGGAGCGGGTGTTTGGGTGAGGGGGTTTAGGGGGTTCAGAGGTGTCAGTAATACAAGCCAGATGCAGCAGTGGTCTGCAGGTTGCAGGTTTAAATCCTGCAGATTGTCCTTCACTACAAACCAATATTCAATAAACTTTTTTCGTTCTTCATCCAAATTAAACCAATAAAAATCTTTTCACGTGTTAAGAACTACAACTCCCATTGACAGTCTGTGGTTAAAGTGTCACACAGGCAGAATATTTTGATGGATGGATCAGTGCGTCACTATGCTGTGAACTTATTAACTATATCTACAGTGATCAATCAAGGCCTCCAGTTGTCCTTTGATCCTTCACACAGAGCTCATTCATCAACTCAATCACCACAGAAGCAGAAAAAACACTTGGGTATGGTTCAGAAAAGATCATGTTTAAGCTTTGAGGCTTATATTATCCTACAGTATAGCAGTCCTGTAAGGCCAAACAACACTGTAACATCAGTGTTGGTTGAATCTGTAGGACCCTGACTTACATCTGATGCTGACATTTTTACACCTCTCACTTTCTTCAGCATCTGTGCAGGAAACTATGGTAATAATTAGTGACTTGGCAATGAGAAGCCATGAACTCAAATTCGTACATATCTCATATTTTGAAAGGCTGCAATCAGCGCAGTGCTTGTACGTAGGCAGGTTGGGGTGGTGGGATGGTCACAAAAAACAGACTTTCCCCTGAGGTCACGTGTTTGGATCCGTGTGAACCTTGAGTCATTTTAAGGTACCTCCTCACCATGTTTCTTTTCCTAAACCTTACCTCAGAAACTTCAGGTTAATTACATTGCTGTAATTTGTGGGCCGCAAATTCGTGGGATATCATACAAACTGTTGTTTTTTTTTTACACTTTCGATTTACTTTACATTTAAAAAATGTTATCAAAGGACAGAAAAAGAGTACAAAAACACAAACAAAGAAAAAATAAATAAACAAATAAATGATTTGGATTGCTCCGTAATTATCTCTGTGACATAGTCAGTGACTCGATCGCTCATCTTGTCGTTGACACGAAAACATTGTCAGTTTCTCCCATTTCTCTCAACATAGCTCCTCTTGAGTCTTTATCCTGTTGGTCAACAGTTCCATATCATATGTTTCATTCACAATTTTCAACTATTCATCTTGTGTTTTTAGTTCTTCTTTGTACCATCTCTTTTTTTCACCAAGCTGCCTTCTCTGACGTCTCTTAACACATCCACTCCCACATCCACATCCGGACCGCATCTTCTCCAACATGGTTGTGCTACAGACAAGTATTTGCTCTTAATTTGTGGTGTAATAATTAAATTATGTTCTCTCAACAGCGCTCTCTCAAAGTAAGAGAGGATGTTGTAGACTGTATACGAACCATTCTTTTAGAATATATTGGATTGTTGCAAATCTAGCACGGCATGGCTGGGTTAGGTTTCAGCTGAACTGAAACACTTGGGTAAAGTTGGGGAGTTGATTTGGTTATACTTCATAAAAAGGTGACATTTAATTGTAGGTTTGTGACACCTCTGTTCTCCTGCGTTAAATTCAGACACCTATCTAACACTTTTACTTTTCATCCCTCTACATAAAGGACACACTGCTCTCTGTATTGGCTCTAAATGTTGCTCTGGATATACGCTGCGAGGTGCGAAGTTGTGCAATACGGACGTAATTCCTGAGAAACTGGGCTGAATGTGGACAGAAATCCTCGGGGACTCAGAGAGGAATGAGGAATGGATGTGGAGGCATGTAGCTCTGTTGCACAATGGATAGCACAAGTACGTATTAGGAGCTTAAAGGTTGGGGGTTCAAGTCCCATCAGAGCCTCATTTACACACAACATGGACACACAAGACTGATAATACAGCTGAATATGTGGATTACCAGATGTTGTACATTCAAGGTTCCCAAATTAATAGTCATACTTCACAGATGTCTGTAGTTTGCTTCCTTTTGAGTGTGGAGAATATTTTAAAATCCTTAACGCCAGATTACATCTACACTACTATAGAGTGAGACTTTGCAGTGTTGGTGGTGAAAGCAAGGAAATCTGTCCACTCTCCATTA
Organism: Epinephelus awoara; assembly: GCA_035609425.1. NCBI lineage: Eukaryota > Metazoa > Chordata > Actinopteri > Perciformes > Serranidae > Epinephelus > Epinephelus awoara. Next base: position 42,430,470 of record CM069297.1, read on the forward strand.
GGTTCTCTGTTTTCCTCTGAGACTTTTTCTTTTCTAGATTTATAATCAACAGCTAGTCTAGCAAAGGAGATCCCACTGCTAACTAACCACCGCTATTTAGGGTCACCAAAATTCACAAGATGGGACCAGGGGTCTTATTCATAAATATTGCAAACACACAAAATGAGGCCTGAAAGAGGTGTACACCACTTCTCACGCAAAAACAGACCTGATTGGAGAAACTTTGACTCATGCTTATGAACATTTGGTGAGTTGGAAGCCAGATTGTAGAAATGATCAAATATTTTTTGGCACATGCCAGTTTTGTCTTTTGTCCATATGTATATTTTTGGTATGGTTCCTACACACTCTTTTATAAATGAGAGTCATAGATGTATGACACTACACTGAGACACTGACAAGAGGCTAAAGAGCAGCATGCAGCTCCAGAGCCGCAGGTTACCTGCCCGTGCGTTGGATCTTTCGTTTTCAGTGGTTACTGGTGAGGACAGAATCTAGACGGCCACCTAAAGAAACTTTTTTTCACTTTGTTTGTGCGGCCGCTCTGAGTGCTTTAGATCAAATATCTCAGAACTTTTCAGGAAGGTGTCGGTGACGTCACTGCTGCACCTTTAGCTAGGCTGCTGTCACAGTGAAGACAGAAAAGCTCAATTTTTAGGAGCAGATCAGCCGGCGGACTCTGGATGTTGCTGGTGAGTGGAGTGCTGTGTTTTTGTCACCAACTGCTCTGTAAGCTTGACGTTGATTGTGTGGTCAACTCTCTGTTAATGTAGCATTGCAATAGCTACCTAGCTGACATTGAAGAAATGTTGTCATCGAAACAGACCCATGCGGAGCACGTCATAATAAAAAGCGCTGGGATGGAGTGCTCCTGAGCGCCTGCCCTGCCACTGCTTTTCTGCTAAAGAAAAACATTATGTGGACACAGGCCACAGAGTGGAGAAGGAAAAAGGGAGTGCTGCACAGTGTGTACGAACCTTAACAGAGGAAATATGAGATATGGAGTTGAGAAAGTAAAAGTGAGTCTGAATTACAGAAAAAACAAAGTTAACTTCAATCAATCAAATGCATTAATTCAGAGACAGAGAGACTGAAAACCAACGAGTGACCCTGAAACATACAGGACACAGAGACACAGAGAACAGACAGAGGACTGGATCAGGTCCAGCGCTGTGGTTAACCGACTCTGAGGTTACACACTCACATGCACACAAAGGTCTTTAACATCCATCAGTGCTTAAAGACTCTCCGCTAAGAGAATAAAACAGTGTTGCAGCCTAGTGTGTGTGTGTGTGTGTGTGTGTGTGTAATTTGGACAACCTCATCATCACCTATAAAGGTATTTCCAGGTGCATCCGCCTCTTATACACCTCATCATCACGCACACACACCCCAGTGACCGGCGATGGCGGCGGACCAACACTCTCACTTACATCACATCAGCGTGCTCAGTGCGTGTGTGTGTGTGTTCTTAAAGCCCTATCTCGTTGCCAAGGCGACCGTACGGGCTCGTACACAGACATCAGCTCCATTAAACCGAACAGAGCCGTCAAACACAATTTCAGTTTCTCCACTTCTGCAGTTTGACCCGGCGGTTTCACTTGCACTGAGCTCCGCAGTGGGACCGGCCTCAGCTCCCACAGTGACTTTCAACATTACAGGAGAGTTACAGTGGAAAAGGTCGAAGGTCAGAGGTCACAGCTTCTTGTCAGTACAGCTGAATCCCCAGAGCACACCCATCTACCTCCCAGTTTACAGGCTGGCAGGAGGATAATGCTGCCACGGAGTCTGTTCGTTTTCTGAGCCTATAATATGTTTACAGTGACATTAAAGAATGCTGAATTAACTACCATCAGCTCCTGTTTGCAGCAGACCAATGGATGTACAGACAGCTGTCACCAGTTTACTGTGTTACTGAAGAAAATTGAAAAACGTGATGATTCTCAGGCAGGTTCTGCAGGTATGAGGAGCCGTCTGGATGTTTACTGGTGACAGAGTGTAAGTTTCATTGGATCTAAATATATGTCTTGATATCTTGATATATGAAATCCACAGTCGTATTTCAGTTCATTTTTTTCTGTGTGAAGGCACCAGGCTCACTGTCAGGGAGGGTCAGAGGGTACAGATGACCCCAGCCAAAGACCACGACCCTTAAATGGGATCAAGTACAGCACTTTACTTACAGACTTTCGCAATTCACAGAACTCACGAGTGCTGCTAATGTAAACATGTGAGATGGACTGCAGCCGGGTTAGTTAAGTCAGAATGCCTCACCAAAAATCAGGGGCTTCTAAAAAGTGTCAGGGTCCAGAGAGAACAAGAAAATGAAAGCAGCAGAGAGGCGATGCCCAAACTGTGTTCTCAAACTCAAACGCTTCACACCCGGCAGCACAGAAGAGCTCAAAGATCAGCGCAGTTTCAAGACGGACACCTGAAATTAGCGTCACCAGTTCTGCCTCCGGTCACAGCTGTCTCTGGCACAGAGGCTTTAAAAGGCCTCTGTGCCAGAGACAGCTGTGACCATGTGGAGTTATGGTCAGGACATTCTAGACAAGCATGAGCAGAGTCAGCCAAACGTTTAAGTCCCACCAGAGTCGATGTTTAAAACAGACACAATGGCGATTCTGCTTTCAACAGTCCCTGGTGGTCTAGTGGTTAGGATTCGGCGCTCTCACCGCCGCGGCCCGGGTTCGATTCCCGGTCAGGGAAGGGTTATTTTCTCATATCACTCTGTGGGGACTTTGCTTTGGGATTGGCAGGGTGGCTGTTCAAATCCAGCATAAAGCACTCACTACTCACTACTACTACAAAGTATGACCAATGCACTGACAGGAGTCAAGAAGGCAGAAGTATAAAGGAGCCAGCCTGCGGTGGAAAAGTGATCAAAAAAGACTTGAGACTCCCTGCGGACCCTAACCAAGTGGACTTAGAGTTATTTTCACATCAGGTCACTTCATCACCATAAGTGCATAACAACCATGTTTCTTTCTCAAACCCAACGTTCATAATGTTACTTCCCAAACTCCCAATTTGACTTTCCTAAACCTGACCTCAATCAATCAATCAATTTTATTTATATAGCCCAATATCACAAATACAATTTGCCTCACAGGGCTTTACAGCATACGACATCCCTCTGTCCTTTAGACCCTCACAGCGGATAAGGAAAAACTCCCCAAAAAACCCCTTTACCGGGGAAAAAAAAAAAGTTACGTAGTTACCTACGTAACAGTTCACACCCACACGGAGTCAAAAGCCTGCGACTCTGCACCAGTCCGCTGGAACTGGAGAAGCCTTTTGGATGAGACATGAAACGTTTTCAAGAAACTCAAGCAGGTCCAGTTGCCTACGATATAGCACCTATGATTACCATGAGCTCTGTGAGAAAGAAACAAACCTCACTCCTCCAGACTGACTTGAAATGCTTTCCAATTAAATGTTTGTCAGTTTACTTAATTACTGACAGGTTAATAAAAGTTTAACAGGGCAGACAACAGCAGGTGGCGTCACGCTCACTGCCTCCTCTGTTATTGTGTTTGAGCTCAAACACACACGAGAGAATGCAGAACAGAGAAAACAGAGATTGATGACAGTAATTAGGAACCAGATCTCAGGAATAATTAGAATTATTAGTCATATTGTGCCTTAATGAGCCTGAACTGTAGGTCTGCAGATCACAGAGACTCCTGAAGTATAACTGGAACACACAGCTATATACTCTGTGTGTGTGTGTGTGTGTGTGTGTGTGTGTGTGTGTGTGTGTGTGTGTGTGTGTGTGTGTGTGTGTGTGTGTGTGTGTGTGTGTGTGTTTACATTCTTCCTGCCTCTATTGGGGTTCATGTTTATATGACATCACTGACAGAAAGAGGCCTCCTGGGTTTGAGCCCTCAGCGTCGCCTCCCAGGCTGTGTTCTACAGTTCAACGAACACAAAGAAATGTAAATCTTATTTTCTAGACTTTTGTCAAAATGTAACTGTTTGTTTGTGTCTGTTGTAACATTGAGTGTGTGGAGTGGCAGTGATAAATAACACAGATTAGTTTACAGGAATACAATAATTTCCATCTGGGTCTGTGTTTGTGTGACTTGGCTTTAGTTTTTCTCGCCAAAGTTTGATATGCAAAGTGTGGCTTGAAAACAATTTTTTAGCATTTGAAACCTGAGAAAATGAGCTTGTAAAGGGTGTCTGAACACAGCACAAGAAAACTGATGTTGATCCAGACTTCAAAGGGTTAATAGCAAGCTCTCATTTCTTATCTCTAACAAAAGTTAAGAAAGTTTAGTGGAAGCAGTTTCAGAGCTTCTGACACATGAACACTGACTCACTCAAATTTAAGTCCAATGAGGTGGATGTGACCACATTCAGGGTACTACAATAAATACTGACACAAAGACATGACGTTCCTAACACTGGCCACTGCTGACAGATGTTCACAGGAACATGTGGCTCTGTGTCAGTGGGGAGGAAACTGAGAGAATCAAAGCTCATCAATATAAATAATATATGGACCACTGAAACTTGTATTTCAGGT